>OW971895.1:2402500-4802500 GCA_943193645.1 Acentria ephemerella
TTATTTATGCCGTAAAATACATACTACTCGAAAGGGATAACATGTAAAGTAAGTTTCTGTTGACATAAAATCAAGAAATTTGGCAAAACCAATGAATTTATAGCGCGAGTGAAGTGAAAATATAAATGCAGTAATTTCATGCTTTTTAAATTAAATAGTTAGATTATGTTGCCTTAGTGTAATTTTCGATCGAATTAAGCCGTCTTCATTGTGTTTTTTCTCACCTGTTAGATTCTTCGCAAACGACATCTCTGCTCTGAAGTAAAAAAAACTACTTTTTAAAAGCCTTTATCAGCCAAACGCATACTACAATGGAAATGAATCGATAAAAATAAATCTTACACTTGGGTACTGGTAAATATATACACGTTGATGTAAAGAGGTATGATAATGAGTAAACTTCTTTATTGTATATAAAAATTGTACATTATATTAATCATATTGACACTGACCATTACTATGGACAACATAGACACAGCGCATACCATACTGATTAATGGCAACTTAATACGACATTACCAATTATGAAAATATTTTTACGTGAATCGAGGTTATTGATATAAAAAGAATAATAGCTAATAAATGATATAATTATGAGCAACGTAATCCAATGTTACACGCGAGGTATTGTGCAACGTAATATAAGGCGTGTAGTTTCATCAAATCAGCTGTTTTAGTAGCGCGATGAATCCACGGCCTTCGCTTGACACGGTAGCACTGATCTTGGTCCTATTGCGGAGAGGTCAAGGTTTGAGTCTCATTGTTTTATTTATACGTCATTGCTACAAACAAATTTTACTATCTTTTGTCATTTAATTTGAATAATTAAAAATAGTGTTTAGTGTTAAGTGTTTAGTGTGTGTGTGTTTGTGTATATATGAAAGGCTCTGTGAATTATGTTAATTCTGAAGTCTAAAATATGTACATAAAACTAATACTACTGATCATAAAGAAATATAATGAAAATATTTTATATATTTTTAAGTTTAACAGTTATTTTAAGTTTTGTAAAAGACCACCCAATTAGTATATTCGAATCGAATATTTTACACATACATACGTACATAAATAATAAAAAAAATGATCATCTGAGAAATCATAGAAAGTTTTTATAATCTTTCACTCGTATAATAATATATTCCATGAAAAATTTTACCGTATTTTTCTCACAAACATCTACCCCCACCTGAAATTAGAATCCAAACACAAATCCCTGGACGACAGTTAACTCTGGGAGGAGATAGGGGTACTGACCATACGGACGTCAGATGAAGTATTTGTTAGTCTACCTACATGTTCCATCATGTGGGTAGACTAACAAATGTGGGTAGTTCTATTGTTTAATATTCTTCTCTATATAAAAAATAACTAGTTAACGTGGCTTCTTCCACTTACGTGGAAGAGATCATACTATTTTGTTTCCGAAAAATACTATAGTGTCTCATATAGTTACTACTAATATTATTATGTAAATATTAAATATTGTTACTGTGGCAACACAACAAATTTTTGATGGGATTTGGTACGTGTCTATGGGGGTTGCATTTTTTCGTATATCGTTTTGAATATATTAAATAAATGGTGTATTTTCAAGTAAATATGAATTTTGTACTCCCTGCAAATTCTTTCTTTCTGCCTACCAGTCAGTGGTCGTCCAAAACTCGACATAGGCATACAGAAATTCACAACACCTGAATCTCAAAGTCACACTAAAGAAAGAAATACTTTTGAAAGAATTAGTTGTTTGGGCGAAGATCCGTATGCTTACCGTTTATAAAAAGAAGTCAGAGTTTTGCGCGTAATGGTGGAGTCTGTATATTATATTTCATATATCGTGTCTTGTGAAATTTTCGATGTGAAACGATATAGTTAGGCTTGGGGGTGAAAGCGGATGTCGGAACAACCGGGTCCTACAGCTATATTATATAGCTCGAGATAACAAATTTCGATTGACCAATGACCAATCACTGTGAAAAACGCTTTGTTATGTAATAGAAACTAAAGAATTTGAGCTACTACGCCACACGCTCCACAAAGTTCAATTAGAAGTACAAAAAATTCTCAGAAATTTATTTACATAAGTGTGTGTACAAACAAACGGGAAAACGTTGTATCTACCTATTACATATGAATACAGTAGAGACAAGAATTATCATTGTCTGCAGTCCGCAATGACTTCATCGTTTAGGATTGAGGAACCTTTACAAAGAAGTGTCAATTATCTTGTTAAAAGCCTAATAGACGAAAAATTCAAATGTGATAACTTTATATACTTATATATTTTTCAGTCGTAAGGTCTTTCTTGCCTTGTAAGTATACACGATGCTTTTCCCATTGTATCTCATTTAAGTTTGGACTTTATTGATTGTTATTCTTCATATTTAAGATCTTCATATTTTTTTATAAAAATAATATAAATAATAAAATAAATGAATGTTTTGAATATATAGAATTATTGTTGTATATTTTCCAAATAGTCTTAGTCCGTTAAGTAAAAGCGCCGTTTCTGTTGTCACTCTTCAAATGCAAAGTTTAAAAGGTTCTTTGGGTTTTATCTGAGTTATTATTTCATTTCAATGTGAATTTTGTTATATTTTAATAGATTTTGTTTTTAAATGTATACTTCAGTACTAACTAATTGCTGTAACCAGTCATTTTATTACAAGACTGTGTAACGTGGTTCATTAACAGCGTGACGTCATAGTATTTCCTTCCCCCGTTTCATGAAAACGGGAAACACTTTAAAAGACTACTTTTCGAGCACTAAAATTCAAAATCTTGACGAATTTTGATTATTGTTTCGATTAGACTATTCATAAAACTATTGGTTGTCCATAGAGAATTTTATGGAATCGCATATAGTTATATATTGTTGTGCATATTTAAAACTAAGTTCATATTTCATACTTCAATCAATGTTTAAATTCCTTGTCCATTTTATGACAACTAACTGAAATTGAAGAAAATTGAAAAACAATACAATTAAGTAAATGGAAATGGATATGAATCAACATAAGAAATCATCATGTGTAAGAAATTGACTGAGCATATATACACTGAACTTAAATTAAGTTTTTTGCATCTCTTTCATTTTAATTCAATATGAAAGGGATAGAATGACTTTTAAAACGCCAAGTGAGTTGCGCGTTGAAATAATGCAATTATGCTTAAAATTGAACATTATAGACAAATCAAATAACGTCACCGGTAATCTGTATTTTTCTGGACAGATTGTATTGACAGAATAGTACTGAACTAAAATTTAATTTAGTCCATGCACAAAGGAATCGGGCCATGATAAGCTAATAAAATAGTAGTTACGGATTGACATAATGACATAGATAGATAGCGAGCCAATAAAGCTCCTTGGTAATTCACGTTATGATCCAATATCCCAAATAAGGGCAATATAACGAAGTCGAGGAAGATAACTGTTACTGATAGTTTGTATAAAGCCTGTTTTGTTTATATGTCAGTTTACTTTTTAATTTATTTTGATACTAGATTTCAAAATAAATTAAAAAGTAGAGTAGTAGACACTTCATATTCCTTCATACAACTTGGGTTCCTTTAATAGAGGCGTAAAAAAGCACTTGGTCCGGCATGGTGGAAGGAAACATATCACATGCTGCATTGCTATCTTCGCATATGGAATCCTACTGTATACAATCTGAAGGGTCGAGTCATTTTCAATGATTTCTATAAAAAAGTAATCATATTGAATCAGGGCATAAGGATAGCGTGGTGGTATTAAGGCTTGAAATGTTGAACTAATGAATGAACTGGTGAGTGAATGAATGATTTGGTACAAAAATTTTAAAAAAGAATCAATAAAGAAGAAAATACACATACAATTTTTCATTTGTTTTCTCGCAAAAACAACAGTGAAACGTTATAAGTTGTCGATGATAATGATACGTAAATTGTGAATTTACTTGTGAAATGCTTTGAGTTTCATTGCGAAAATATCCAATGTAAAATCAGCCTGGAGCTCTGCGACCTCAAATACGGCCACATTACCAGTTTTCTCAATACACCACAAACTTTCTTACAAAGGTTTTAGCGCCGTGCAGTTTGTCTGTTACGAAGCAGCAATACGCATAAGTGGATGTAAGCGAAACATTAGTTTTACGAGTATAAGCAAAAAAAGAAAAACTCTACATAAATATAAAATATGTATGTTTATTAAAAATTGCAATAGTTTCTGTACAACAGTGCTATAATTTATTGAAATCTTTATATTTACATATGTCTATATTTTTTCCGTTATCTAGTATCTTTACACAAGCTCTAAACCATGCGTAACTAAGACTTGATAAAGTCTGAGAATGAGAAATATTATTATTTGTCATTCAAAATATTTCATATGATTTATCCTTACATACTTAAAACTACATCTATACATATATATTAATACCTAAAACCACATAGATGTCGAAATAAAGGCTTATAGAATAATTAAGTAACAATTACAATATACAATAATAAAAATTAACAATTATAATAGAAACAACAATTACATCAGTAATAATTACCAATCAATCGAAACCATGATTTGCTTCTGAACTTTATCGTCGCAAATAATTTAGATATTTTTGCCTCGCATACATACATCGCAGCTAAAGGAATGAATGATTTAAACGACGACGTGTGATTTATTTGAAATTTCTTGCTTTTGCGTCAGTGACAGGATATTAGCAAATATTCGGAATAAATCACGAAAGCGGTGTCTGTGTATAATAAATACCTATTAGACTTGAAGCCCTGTTGAAACACAGCAAAGTCACTAGGGTAGTGTGTTCACTTTATGGAGCAAGTAATTAAGGTCAAATGTTATGAAATATCACTGAGTGTATTGCAAATGTACTTAAGGGTTATTTTCACATCACATCACATCAACAGTAATACCTTTATACATTCTCTCTATGTATAAATTTGATTAAAATGTTTGTATGTATACTATGTTAAATAAATATACGTCCCACTGTGTGCGTTCCACAAGGGAGGAATAAACGAGGAATTTACGCCAAGTCGCCACAACACTGGCCCAACCTGGACTTACATTACTGGCTTAACATCACTCTTAAGGAAAGAGGAGCTTTTTAGACTGACCCATGTGGGACGGACCAAGGTTAAAGTCGTTTTTTTCGTAATTACTCGAAAATATGAATATAACGACAGCTAACAAATTACATATATGTCAGCTAGTGACTGTTTTTTGTTTCATTATATTTTTAGACTATTTTAATTAGTGTCTGATAAGCTCTTGTTAGTAAAAACGAATTAATTTCATACCTCTGTTTGTATTTTGTCTCATGTAAGTAAAAATTAAGAGTTTTCAAACCTCGAATAAATATTTTTTTTTTGATAAGACATTGAAATATGCAATATTCAAGATAAATTTACATAAACTTTTTGATTTAAAACCTTCTAATATAAATTATTTTATTTATTACATCATTACATCTAATAGAAATCATTTAATTTTTAAAAAGTCAAACTAAAGTGTTTCTTCAGTATGACCAAAAATTACCGTAAATGAAAACGTACTAGCAGGTGTTTTGCTTATTTACATAATTACACAAAAAAATGTCTATCTATGAATCATTGTGAGTCGACAGAATTATTATACGTAATAGACATAACTGGTTTTACAATACTGTACCTTAGGAATAACTAAATTGACGTATGTTGGTAGCGTTGTTTCTGAGTACAAGGTCCGATGGTATTTTCAAAAATGACGTGTTTAGAATTGATTAACATAAAGATGTTAAATAAGCCTTGTGACTGAAGACAGTTAACAAAAAGCCCCACATATCGACATAAACTAATATTATTATTAATATTATATCGTATACCAGTATAGAATCAATGAGACGACTATTAAGTACTTATAAGAAATCTCTCATCAAATAGGATATTTTTTGTTAATATTTATTTTGTTAGTTACCGAAGATAACGTTTTCCATGTTTCGGTTTTAGTAATAGCTAACGCTCATAACTGAGCTTTATCTGGATTTTTGGCAGCCTTGAATTTTCCCCTGGGTAATGCAATTGCATGCGAACGTACTTTTAATTTCGCATTACGTAGCCTATATATTGTAACTTGTAGTATAAAAACTTCCACCTTTTTGTTTACTCTCCTCAAACTGTCTCATTCTGTACACTATGTTTCGGTGATACTGCATCCTCTAATCAACCTACAGTTCGGGACTCGCTTGCATGTGTTGCCTTAGTCTACCTCGCTTGCATGTGTTGCCTTAGTCTACGACTTTGATTATTTATGTCTAGCGATAGGCTTTAGCAGGCGTTTTTCACGCCAAATTCTTAATACATTTGCTCTAAAAGTACACTTTTCTATATGTATATTTAGAGATTATTATTCCTCACTAGTGATTTTTTCCCCTGCATATATAACATCCAAATACATGAAGGCTTTTAATCAAAGTTTTTTTATTTTACATCATAAACACTATTAATACAAGAATTGTATTTAAAATACTCTGAATCAAACCTAAAATTGGCCTTCCATTGGGGATCATTACAATGGGCTTAGAATAATGTAGGTATCAATAAAATATATGAGGTGTACGCCTGAATGGCATGATTTAATTTTTGCATGAATTATTTAATTATACCTCCCATATCCTTTAATTAAGTAATTTTGTTACTGTTTTAACAACAAATAAAACGTCTTATCATCTTATTACTCAACTCATTGCATTATTAAACATCTATTGTCTCCAGAATTTTAGCGCACCAGCATAAAGTTTTTTTGTGGTATCGCTAGTGGTTCATATCTGCTTGATTGGGATGCTGTGACATTAAAATATAGGAATACATATTCTGTAAAAATTTCAAAGATATAGTAGGTGTCAGTACGCTAATAATCTTGGATGTACTTACTCCTTTCATCTCTTAATTGTAATTTCCGCTTAGTGATTAAAGAAATTATAATCTGAGGAATTTTACCCGTAATCCTATTGTAATGGTATTTTGATTTACTACCTGACGATGTTATACATTTATGTGCACGCAATCTTAGCTTCTTGACTCGATATATAATTAAAATTAAAGACGTTCTGAGAACCTCACTTATATCGCGACTATTAAAAAGATTACTTGCGTCATAACTGCAATACGCACATTTCACTTAACGTAGCCAGTTTAATTACTTAATTAAGGGCTTGGGAGGCATTTACGTTTCTTGTCTCTGGTTTGACAACGCACCAGGAATATTAAATGATTTCTTGATATTAATGGTGGTCGCGTTAGTTACCACTATAGGATCGGCCATCTAGTTGTTTGCCATGCTTTGCTTCAATGAAAATTGAAAAAACTAAACAATTACCAATAAACTAAAGTAACAACTTAGTAATTAACTAAATTCTTACGTACGTTTTTAGTAAAAGTCTAAAAAAATATTATAGGATTTTTAATGTCATTGGCTATGGGCTATATATTAGTTCATTTAAGAAAAGGAGTCAATAATAATTAAGGAATTAATATAAGTTTGGTTACTCATGGTCAACATGATGTTAGCATGGCGGATACCCGCCATTAAGATGCTAAACGTTCTTTTGCGTCCCGTATTTGTTTATTTTACTGATGCTTTCCACAAAATTACTACATTATTGTAACATTTAATATTATTATCTCCGAAATATTTCTGAATAATTTTTATAAAACTAGATAAAATTAAATTGGCGGCAAACATTACAGAATTAAATAAATAGGAGAAAAAGAATTTGATTTTTACAGGTTTTTATTTAGCTTACAATGTTCGTATGAATGTAAGTTGTCTGTAAAGATTTACAAAATTGTATACTTTTACAACATAAAAAAAAATATTCATAATTATTACTACGTTTACTTGATATAAATGTACGTTTGGTATGTAAACGTTCAACGAAAATTTATCATTTAAATTTATTTTTAAGTCGCGTTATTTTTTTTAACCCACTTCAAATAAGAAGACCTGAGCCGATTTAGAAAATCCAAGTAGTCCCATTGTCATAAAATCTGGATTTGATGATGGTATCCTAGTGGAAAGGAGGAAATCCCTGAAATTCAAAACGCATGTTTATCGTGTTTTTAAGTTCTTTCTGAAGTGATTCATGTATTTGCGTCTGACAGTCACAGTGCTGAGCTGGAATGATGGATGAATCCTTGAGTTTTATAAGTTTGGGGTTAGTATGATATGCACGTATTGATGCTTATAATTATAATTTTAACTTGTTTCAGTGATCTGGTGATACAGTACAGAAAGTACAACTCTTCAAATGCTTGGAGTTTGGAAACAATGCTAATTAAATTATAAGTAATTCGAAAAATATTCTTTCGAATTTTTCAGGAGTTTGCGTCAGGTTTGTGTGACCTTTTTGTTTGATGTGGAATAGTATTATAACCAACGACAAACAGACAAGCAAGTCGACAGTAATGTCGGACACCCATCTTACTTTATATAATAACCCTGACTGATGTACGGATTATACGCCTATACAGGTGAAAATATAAATTTTGTGCGATAAACAATTTGAAATACATTTCAATTATTATATTTTATAATACCAGATTTATATTTTTAGCACAACTTATTCAAATCATTATTTCTTAACTTAAAAACATTCTTCAGACGTATGAATCTACGATAAGAAGATTATGTGAATATTTTTACCTTGTCTGTAAAGATATGAATTGAAATATTTTGCTCAGATAATTATCTATCTTTAAATAGATTTTTCACCGTCTGCTAATATATATCTTCTACAAGAGTATTCACTGTTCAACACGCGTTGCATCTATAGAAGTCCACTTGACTTCTAGCTCTAGGAGATTTGGGGGACGGTCGAAGCAGAAGGCAGTTCCTCTATATATTTAAACAGTGTCCAACTAATCATTGAAGCACTGTGAAAACACTAAAACTGTTCTTCACAGGAGGTTCTGTGTTCGAAAACGATTTTCAAAATTCTTTTTTTAATCAAGGTGGTTTTTTGGTGGCCATGGGAAATTGAGGGCAATCTTTAAATTTTATAGGCACGTATGGTGCTTTCATTGCTTCATATTTTTTATTATTTTAATTTAGGCACTCTATTATAGGCAACGGTTACAACAGGTGGATATTTGCTCGTGTGACATTCTTTGGCATAAAATAAACTCGTGAGAACTATATCACGTGCGTGTATTATTGAATGATTAATTTAATATTTCAATGTACTCGTCTTAACTGGACATTGGCAAGTGTTAATTAGATTATTTATTTATATTTGTTCCGTGTTTTCTGTTAGCAAGCTACGAATTGCTTTCGCAAATTAGTCCTGTGGTCTAGATTTTAAGGCCGTTTTTACACTGAATCCGATTATGTATTAACTGAGACTTGATAATTTATTAATAAAAAAGTCTTTTTACAAATTTTTGTTCATTTCACAATGAAAATAAAGTTTCGGAATATTGTTTTAATTTTTATTTATGATATTCAAATAATTGTAGGACTCTGATACGTCTAAAGAAAAATTATTGTATTCTCTATTATATTAAAAACATTAAACCTGTGCTATAATAAATACTCGAAGCGTAGGCACTCTAAGTTGCTATGCGTTATTTGAGACGATAATTGCGAATAATATGAGACTCCGCATTCACATGACTCACTTAACGTAACAGAATTATGTTATTGAACTAAATAGATAATTTATTTCATTCGGGTATAATCTACCATCAAAAATGAACGGATTAAAAACTATTCTATGACCAGTCTATTAGTTTTTTAGTCTATGACCTTCAATTTTTAATGGTAAACATAAAAGCCTCAATCGTGATTTAGATTTGTCACCGGAAAATTGTAATGTATCTCGCGAGATTGTAATGTCGATAAATTAAGAATTGTAACATATTGCTGTAACGTGGTGCTTATGATATAGCAACTCCTTCCACCTATTTCATTAATAGTGCAATTTTTAAAAGATACAATTTTTTTTCTTCAAATTTCATGACACAATTTTCATTGTTCCGGTTTCATATTTCAAATTATACGTTATAGTATTTGTCGTCAATCTAGATATTTGTCCGTTTTTCCTTGTTAACAGTTAGTTGACGCAATTGTAACATAATTATTTAAGTTATTATTATGACTACATCAATCAAAGTTCAGAATTCATTCTATTTAAAATTTCTTTTGTGTTCAAGCCACTTTTTTGTCTTTTGTTTACATTGCTTTATTAATTACATATAAATATATAGTAACATCAAACGGTGCCTTATTTCTTTATTCTCTTCTCACAAACTAAGTTACACTGCATACAATTTGACGCCTAACTTTCGTTAGATTAATCGAAGTGGAATCGTTAAACTGAGAAATGGCTTGCGATGGAACATACCACGCGCATTGATTGGTTGAACGTCAAATCCCCCGCGCCTATGTGATAATTATATACACGTGTAAAATGTTTTCGACAAATTTGGCCAAGCTAATCTAGAAGCTTTGTGAAAGGGTAAAGTATGAAATTTCTGTAAACAGCAAAAAGTACCAAAGTACTGAAGTTGTGGTACTAGTTTCTGTACTAAAATACTAAAAAATTAAAATAATAATTTATATCTATGAATTTCTGCCATCTCATTGAAAGGTCATTTATGCCCTTGTGGTAGAACTCAGGGGACTAGACTTATCACATTTTATGATGGAATTTTATACTGGTTCCTAAAAAGAAAATGTTTTCCACTCAGGAAATTATTCAAATGGCGGAATAAATGGTAATCTGTTGGAGCCAAGTACAGAGAATGAAGTATGGTTTCTAAGGTCTGATCCTGTAACGTAAAATGGTTTCTTGAACTGTGTGGTCTTTCGTTATCCTGAAGCATTAACGGTGAAGATCAATTGATAAGTCGATGTTGTTTGTTGACAGTTTCTTGTATAGAATTGTAGAGAATTTATTACACGTCACAATCCAGTCCAATATCTATATAATTTCTGAATCGGTCCAAAAAGGTAAGACAAATTTCAACGCTTCTAACTTCGCTTTCGATTCGTCATTATGTACCTTAGTAGCAGGTCTTCCTCGTGGTTCATTCTTCAAGTCAAAGTTTCCAGTATAGAAGCAACTAAGCCCAAAACGCTCGATGCGTTCATTAACCGTATCCTTTCCGAACACAGGAGAGGAAACTTGTGATTGATTGCTAGCTGTTTCTGCTACATTAGTTCTACGTCGGAAATCGTGTTCAAAAATACTCTTACATTCGATGTATCCATCTTTACGTTTTAAAGTCGAGTGTAAATATAATTGAATTGATTGTCGTATTAAAAAAAAATTTAGAATGAAAAAAAAATAATATTTTTAAATATCTAGTTATTTAATTTTAGTTTATTGTTTTGTCACAATTACTCATAATTTTATTGGGTTCGATGAAATTTTTAAAGGCGAAATTATCCAGATGAAGAATTTGTTTACGGACCTGCCCGCCACGTTATTACTCCAAGCGATACTGCAATTGCCCCGGCAACTCCGTTGTCCTTTGTGGGGTTATCCGGCGTTCTGCCAAGTAACTTGGGCAATCAAGTACTGCAACTCACAGGGAGCCTATACAATGAGTCCACCCACGTTAGCATCAGGTCTTCATGATTGGTTTTTCCTGATCATATAACTACTTATAAAAAAACTGCAAAGCATACAATTCCCACGGCTCATATCATAATATACTTAGGTATATAAAATGTAACGCAATTAACAAGAATGTAAGTAAAAAAGAATTATTTAATCATGTGCACAATTAACTGGGCGGCCCGTGCGCGAGCACATGATGCACTTGCGAAATAGCGGCGCGGCGCCTGCGACCGCTCACAAGGAAACACGTGGTGTGCCCTGTGATAGTCGTGTGTTAGCAGTTGAAAGCGATTTTTATTTCACTATAAACTTGACATTTAGAACCCATAAAGACTATTTTAAGTTTGTAAAATATATAATAAAATAATAATAATAATTTGTTTATCGTTAATTCGTTTTGTTTGTTACCTCGTTTAACTGGTCGTTGATTTTATTTTAATCAGAAATATTTTCCTCCTTACTCATAAAAACGAGTAAGTTACTTTTCTGATTTTAAAATATAGTTATTCACTCCATATTAAACTTAAATAGTTTGATGAAGGTTAATTATTGAGGACTTATCTTTACTTAAATTTTGGGTTACATTATATTTCAATTGTAATTTGAATGGAGACCGAGTATCTGCCAAAGATAATCTTAAGATAGTTATTAAAGGGGATTTATCACACGCACCTTTTTATTTTTGCACATAAGTATTATAGTATGACTAATGAATATAGAAAATAATTAACGAAACCATAACCATGAAAGTTTAAAACTATAAGATCTTATCTTGTCTTAGTTAAGGGCCAGGAGTAAGTTCCGAAGTACATCGACACAAAAGGATCTTTTGGTGCTTCCCTTATCCTTATATCTATTGTCCTGGATTACTTCTACGATGTACTTGCTAAGTACGCTTGTAGTCAACATCTTCAGGCGTGGGGTAGCCCAGACCAAAGAGATCCATTCAAGACATGACAGTAAGATAGGATTTGTTCCATTCCAGGCGATACCAATAGAAGATAAAACAAGCAATATTCTACAAAGTTAATACCAGTTTTCGTCACTAGATGGCTCTGCACGGTACTACATTGCGATAACGAGTTTTGTCCAGCGTATGTATATAGTTTAATTTGTTGTGATTTTAATTACACTGTCTTAGCACAAGGTATTTTATTTCTTTTCTAAATACCTTCCACCTTAGAATATTTCTGGAACATTGAACTATTAATATGTTTAAAAATTTCCTTAAAGATTTTGGAAAATTGTTTTGGGCTATTAATTAATTACACGTATAATCAAGTATCAATATAATATCAAAGTTTAAAAAGAATAACGATAAAGTTCAAATCAATACACAAAAAGAAAAAAAAATTGGTCGTAAAATAAGTCTTATTACGTATATATTACTGAACAGATACTGCCTTTAACTGTGATGTTCTTAGACAAATAAATAAAAAATCTACAAATAAATATTAATTATATTCTATGCATAAATGCTAAATAGATTGGTTTGGTTTATGCTAAGATTTTTCAGATACTCCTTGTATTTACTGGATGGTAAGTGTTATACTTTTAGAGTAACCGTTCTCATCATAATATTAGCCGAGAGGTGCTGTCTGCTGGGCATAGGTTTCAGCTGCCAGCATCTTTACCAGATCTTCAGACCAACTAGTGCGAGGCTACTATTCCAGTTACGTGACTCAAAGAACTCTTCGCCCTAAAAACGTGTGTGAGATTTTATTAATATTTTTAAGAAATAAGTAAGTTGACTTGTCAATACTTAAATTGGAATTTGAATACGTGCATTTTGCTAAGATTTTTATAAATTCCTATACCAAGAAGCGTATTTCTAAACGTGTTATCGCTTTATATTGTTAGATTACGATCACGATAATATAGCTTGTATATTGATTTTAGAATATTTATACAAATTAAATACCATTATATACTATAGATAGAGCAGATATATGATTTCTCGGTTATCACTGGAACCACACACCACACGACCTCACATATAGGAGTTAATTATCTACTTTTAAATCCTTTTTACACACAATACTACACTGTGGCTTTTTTGTACAATGTAGTTAATGTTTTATGAGAAAGATTCCTCTTAAAAAGTGATTTGAGTTTATTTTCATTTGTAATTGCAATACTCACCATTATTCTTTTTATTTATTTATTTAAACAATAAAGAGTAATTTTAGTACAACTTTATTTTATTTATATACAACTATTATGACATGGAATACATAATGCAATAGTGAAGTCAATCTCTTGTACATCAACAATTATTACATTGTTTATTATACAAATGTATCGATGCAATTAATACAAAATAATATTAGGTAATTAATGATCAGAATAAATTTCAAATCCAACAAATCTTTTAAAAAGACGATATATTCATAACATAGGCATATTCATTAATTACAAAAATATATAAATAAAGTTCTTACATTGAATTCATACAAAGAACAAATGAAAAGGTCCGTTTCATTGTCGCTTCTATTTTCTTCAGCAAGTTGGTATGCCAGTGTAGCACTGCTAACTACTGCGGTCTCAACAGCTTTAAAACATACTTAGTGCGAGTTCCTTTCTTACAAGTATTCGTTCTAGAAGGAACCTTGGCCAATATCTTCTAAAGATGGCATGCAAAAAGAAAAAAGATAGAAAAGTAAATAATTAATGGAAGCGATACTGGTCCCTGAGTAAAATGATTTTGCCACTTAAAGACAAAAGGAAAGTACTTAATACATGTATTTTTTCCTGCTTATGGTTGGCAGACTTGGGCTCTTACAGACAATATGAGCAATAAACTAAAAAAAATTAAAACTAGAAAGTTAGAAGTTTATTAAAATACAGAGTAAAAGACACAAAAACTATGGAATAAACAAAATGTTTAAAAATTAAAAATAGACATAGCTAAAGCACTAAGAACATTATAACGGCAATTAAAGGACACATGATATGACAAAATACTACCAGGGAAGCAGAAGTAGAGTGAAGTTAATATGAGAGGAAATATAAAGGATAGCGAGAGCGTCGTGGACAAGATTGGCGAAAATAATAATTAATAGAAAGATTTGGGTAGGTTTTTGTTTAATGACAAGCTGTAATGTAGCACATCAGAAACAAGTATCATTAATAATGTGTGCAATATAGGTGTCAGGATTGTTAACAAAAATAGTCTTAATTATTATAATGTACCATTCTCTTATGGTGTTTTAGGAGAAACACAACAAAAAATTAGAACTGCCAATAAATTTAAATTTGAAAGCTTTAAGAACTATTCATAGTTTTAGATAGCATTAAAGAAGATGCTTCCAAAAAACCTGTATTTCAATACATTCTAACACCTTTCTAAACGTCACGTGATATGACAGCTATCCTTTTTGCGATAATATTGAGCGAACGGGATGCAATTAAATTAAGTATTACGAATATTATATTGAGTCGTAATACTTCACAATCATTGTGACTTGAAAAACAATAATGTCATATAATAATGGGATGTCTTTAGACACAAATCACGTGTGACCAGGGAAATAGGTATAAGAAAAAATCAAATTATGCATAATCATGTATTAATCAGGAAATATTTATTAATATACCAACCGGTTCTTTCCAAGTGTTATCACTGAGTTGTTGAAATTCGTTAATTAGTCATGATAACATTCAATGCTATTGAAAGCCGGTTATAACTACATTATTCCCAAAGATTAATAATTATAATAAATTACAATTCGCATTTCATTTTGAGACAACCGAAAAATCTAAAATATTCTAAGTCTAAGATATGAAGACGTGTAGACGCAAAAGCTTCCAATGCCTCGAAGTGCTACAGGAATAATCCTGGCCCTACATCAAGATATGAATACGTGTTAAATTGGCTTAATTTGAAATTAACCTCGGCTTTCATTCCTTACTAGCCAACCGTCGTCGTCATATCGTCGTCGTATAACATGTGTTATATTCGATGTCAGCGACGGTATGTAGACACGTTATGATTGGACATAATTAGAAAACTTTAGTGTAAAATGATTTGAAAGTTTGAATGTTCTCTAATAAGACGACATTTCTTGTCTAACTAGCAGCTTTGAGGCATTTTAAATAAAAAATCACAGCATATTCAATCGTGACAGGAAACGATAAACTTATAACTTAGTTTTCCACTTGTTAATCACTATTGGACATTATATCGCGGAATAGATTTGAACGAAATCAAAATTAAAAATGACTATTTCAATTTACTGTCCATAATTTTTAATAGAATGTTTCGGACAATATTATTTATTTATTTATAAGTTTTTTTTTGTGTATTAGTTATTTAATACTTTATTCAAGCACAAATAAATATTAATATACCTAATCCTCATCTCAACAACTATCGTCTTCGAGCTTTAAAGTAATAACCTAATAATTCATAAATAGGTTCATAAGAGACTCACGATCTGTTTCATTCCATTTTTTTCATATAAAACAATAAATTGAACCACGTGATGAAATAAAAACCAATTGCAATAAAGATCGTAGTTAGCGTACTACTGGCTTGCATTTTAGCCAGTTAAGCAATGGAAAAATAGATAAACCTTGATAATTTCAAAACAATAAGTGCGTATCAACATAATCGATTGTAATAGTTTGTCACAGATAAGGGACTTCCCTACAAACGTCGATAAACAATCGTAAACACCATGACTACATAACTAAAGGTGATCAGACTATTAACGTCTCGATTGATATCGTTATCTAATGCGATGTGATTTTGATTACTTATTTTTCCTTCTGCGTAATATTGTTCGTTGTTTTGTTTTTGTTCGCACAAAGAGCGAGTATAGCAAACGACTAGACCTCTGGATGGTGAGCAGGAGAATAGGCATATAAGCCCCTAGTAGATGCCTAATTCCTAGGTAGTCCAGTATGGAACATACCTTTTTATACGAGGAGGAATCCGTTTATGCACCTACCCGCCACTAGCTAAACGGCAGACGTGTGAGGGTTCCCTATGCCTCATCAAAGCGGCACTCAGACTACCCACTTAAACTCTCCAGTATCTCTTTTGCCCTTCACGGGGCTGATCTGGGTTCAGACGCACGTACGTGCGATAATTCTAGTATATAATTAAAAATTTCTTAATTCAACTTCTCAGAAGACTGAAAGAACGACATTTACAAATTACCAATCTGTATTAGTCAATATGTATTAGTACTACAAACATAGTTTTTTAGTTTGCGATATTTTATAAATCGGATTGTATTGATATTTCTGGTTTGCATTTTGAATATTCCACGCATCCTTATCACCTAAATATTCCTGAACTTAGCTGAAGCCTTTTTTCATTTCATTTTGTCAGTTATATCTGGCGGGATTTTGTTATAAATTACAATCATACTTAAACTAGACAACTGTGTCATCAAATCACAAGGTAACAAGACTATCAATTAAATATTTTATAATTTTTACCTGAATAGTAAATTATTATTAAAAACGAAGGCTTTGAATCGTGAATACAATAATATTTACGTGCGAACAATTAATACTTGCCAGTTGGTTTTATTTGTGAATGGTTGTTGAAAGAGAATGTAAAAACCTTTCGATTCTACTTTTATGATACGTTATTCATAATAAAATACGTGTACCTTCGTACTTTGTGTAATGTTTGTGAATAGAATCTAGAATTTGTGAAATAATAATATTCAATGCATCGAATCATTATGTCATATGGAATGTGACATTTATAATCTTTGTACTTTATAATGACAACATAATTATTTTCTTTCTTTCAATATTTCCTAAGAATCTTTTATAATTACTTTTTTATTCGAAAGTGTATAAAAGTGTTAGATGGAGTATTCAATATATTCCATCTAACACCTTTATACACTACAAAAGAAACAAGTACAACAACATATATTAAATCAGATATATTTCAAATTGCAATTAATAATTGTATCTGGCTGGTTTTCATGACATTAAAAAGGTGATATTTCAAAAAAAGAATCAAATTAGGAAAATGTTGTTTCTCACTATTTTTAATTTGATTTTCTTTCTGTCAAAATGAGCGAATCAGCAAAAATTAGGAGAGTAGGAGGTGTTTAGCCATTTAGCCCTGAATTTGCATTTTCAGATTTCCACCTATTTCGGTCGTTTCAGAATTCTTTAGGCAGTGTCAGGTTAATATTAAGAAAGGACTGCCAAAACTACTTGCTGCGTTTTTTGATCAGAAGTCCCAACATTTCTACAGCAACGGGATCATGTGTCTCTACCTACAAGATGGCAGAAAGTCTACTAACAAAATGGCACATATATACTGTATATAAATGAAAATTAATTTTGAAAAAAAAATATCTTGAATTTCAAATGCGAAGAAACTTTTTCCCCGACTTGTCATATCGTGTGTATGTGGATAGAGATTATTGACGACATGACAGAAGAGCTACCTGTCTTATAAGCTACCTCTTAACCATGATTATAAATGCAATTTATACAGCTGCGACAACAAACGCAACCTTTCTTTTTCAGTTACAAGAAAAACGTTTTGTCCTAGAAAATGACTTATATAACTTTAATTGTCCCATATTATGAACTTGGCAATGATGCTAAGACATATAATAAGTCTTAAGGCATCGTAATATAGATTGTTTTTGAAACTAATTCGTTAGCTTGTCGATTGTGGAGCAACTAAATATAAAATTAGTACCTCTCTTTCGTGCCAGATAAATATGTAAATAAATACTACATTATAGGTATATTTACAGAAAGCTTTTTAATTTAAATAGATGCATTTTAATATTTTTTTATAGATGCATAGATGCAATATCTATAATATCTGCGGTGGCTTAGTGAGTAAGGTCATTGTCTTCCATTTGGGAGGCAGAGTTTCGAAACCCACCACGTACCAATGTATATTCAAAATTAGAATTCGTAATATGTACTTTAATTCGACGCTTTTACGGTGAAGGAAAGTATAGTAGGGAAACCAGCACACTGCTGTGAACAAAATTCTTAGATTGTGAGTGAAGTCGACCAGCTCGCACTTGACTAGCATGGTTGACTAAGGCCAATAGCCCTACTACAGGTTGGGCTGGAGCCGCTCCATGAGGAGGTATATGAGCTGATGATGATTACGATAATGGTTATAATATTTCTTATACTTCTTACATATACGATATTTAATTTTTTCATTTCATAGATATTTAATTGTTACCGCTTACCACACTGGAGACCTTTTGTTTACAGAAAAATCAATAACTACAATTATTTTTCGTTTGACTAAGTAAATTGACATGTTGCTGGTCTGCACGCGATCTTATTTTGGGATATCATCAAATCTATTCTGTTTTATAAAAAGACACACGAGTTCGTTTACCTCTTTGGTCATTTCCCGACGTCGTCAAACATAGTAGAAAATTGTTTTCATGACCTTTGTCGATAAGTTCAATAACTATCATTTGAATTCTAGTCATTAGAATCAAAATAAGATTGCAAAGTTGCTGTTATTATGTTGTTAATGACTAAGTTATTAAAGATATTTATAAGAAAATTTAAAGGATTTTAGGTTAGGTTAGGGTTTTTTTTATCTTCTTTAGTCATGCACTTTAATTTATTGTACAACTGTGTATCGATGTGTCCCTGTCATGAACATATGTATCATGCTTAATTGTTTTGTAAAGTCGCCAATCTCGTGGGCTTCTTTCAACCTTTCCAGATATTACAATCTCACCAAAATACTGAAACACTTAACTTCAGTTTATGGCGGATAGTCTATGGTTTATCTCAGTATTGACACGTTCGATCTGAAGTCTGTCAAGGGGATACTATGTCTCCAGCACAATACCTCATATGCATCGATGCGTTACCTGTCTGTCACTTTATTTTCTTAGACCGCGCCATTCAGGAGATTCAGACTATCTGATCTGACAACAGCTCTGAGTATTTTTACCACATATTTTTTTATTTTATGTAACTAACAAAACTGGATATAATATTAAAGAACGTTTTGTTAAAAAGTATTATAAGTTAATGAAATTTGAACGCTGCTTCATTACAACGTTAAATGTAAGCACAACGTGCAATAATTATTATACATTGAGAAACTATGTTAAACAGGTTATTTGAATCTAAATTTAATTTTAGTTTACCAATAACTGGAGACCGTATGATTGCATTTCGATGTATTCAATTGATTTATCTTTGTGACAATGGAACTGCCAAGGGTGTACATTCTATAGGATAAAAAGTTTTTTTTTTAGCTCTAAGGCCAACATAACAACCCATTTCTTGATTCAATTCCAGTTGGTAGAGTACCAATATTTATTTAGTTATGGGTATGCTTACCATCGTGGTACCGTACCATCGGGTGTGTATACTTATTGTCTTATAAATAAATAATTAATTAATTATAAATGTATAAGACAATAAATATTTATTTATTTATCGGCACAATATATATATTACGTTGTGTAACCGTTATTTTTTTAAATTTATATCAATACTTGGGTTTGTCTTGTAATCTTCACGTGGAAGCCACTTAAAATATGAGCATTCCATATTGATTAATTGTTATTGAAAAAATAGGCGCAATTCGTTATCGGACACCATTTTCGCCAGACACAGGTGAATCATGAAGCGCAAATATAGGTGACATTGTCTTCAATGACAATAAAATTCCAATCGAAATCCGTAAAAGACAATTAAGGAGACATCAATCTTTGTTACAAACGCACAAGACAGTTTATTGCTTGAAGAGGTCGATTGATCCCGATGGAATAATTTCTGGGGTGTTTTTTTATCATACGTAAATCGAATGGACTGAAGAGTTAATATTAATTCATTACCTAACTTAGGAAAAGGGTATTTTAGTTTAGTTTCTTTTAATTATTAAGTTTAAAAATAAAAAAAAGACAAAAACTAACAAATAAATTACTTTTAATATAGTTTAATTTGAAATGACAACTGTACCAAATAAAGTGAAAATTAAGATTTTTTTATAAAATATATATATTTAATTTTTAAATAAATAAAACAGCAATAAGCACTTTTGAAAACTTGCATTTTTATAGAACGATGCAATGCACTTTAATGAAGTTTTTAAATGGAATCAGGCCCCATACTCAAAAAAATCACCCTATAGTCAGGCAGATGGTAAGCGGTTACCATAGACTAGATGCTAGCAACATATAAGATACTTTGATCTTACCAACTATAGATCGACTGATAAGTCTGGGGGACATCTATATATAACCTAACAAAACGCCGCCATTTTGAATATCTCCGTCGAATAGCCGTTAATAAACTCTTGATAATGATTAATTAACTATTCTTACTTATTTGTTTCCATTTATATCTTCAATAATTCATAGATGAAAACTTTTTTCGCGTTTTGCGCCGTGGGCTATCGATAGTCCATTTTGATATACATATATAGACTTTTTGCCATACTCTCGACTAAATTAAACTGTAAGCTGCTTAAGTTGCAGCCCAACCTGATCTGTATAAGTCGACTGTGGCCGACCTCTATCACGCTAATATTTCTTCGTAAAAGTAAAGCTTACAAAGAGTGAAATATAACAGAAGTTGTACAAACACAGTACCAATTGTGTATTTATTGTACACTTTGATACAATACAATAACATAAATAAATTAAACTATAAAGATAAATACAAGGTGGGATTATCTGTTATTAGCTTCATTACGAAATTACCATCTAACTTTGAAGTTTTAATAATGTTAATTTGCCCTGCGAAATGTAGCAATATTCTTGATACATTTCGCAGGGCAAATTAACTTTTTGAAAAAGTTTTTCTTTATCTAATTTCAAATTAGGTATTAAACCTTTCTGTCCCTAATTTTAAAACTTTTTAGTTTCGAGTACCTGCCCCCTTATCGTCTAACTCAGAATGTCGTATCCTATATTTCTATTGCTCCTTAACTGTTTATCATTATGACGCTCCCGCTTTACCATGCAGTAATGATTTGAAAGACGAAAGTTATGCGCTAGATATGAAGATACCCAATAATGTCCCTGGTATCACATTTTTAGAGCTTTCTAAGTATAAATTGTCAAAGACCCCATTAATATTATTTGCAGATGCATTTATGAGAGTTAAATTATAATACTTTATATTATTCTCTTAAATTTTGCTTCAACATTTAAATAAATGATCGATATATTTTTCAGAAAAATATCGATGCTGGAAAGTATTGTACTAGCGCGGGAAACAAACCCCCGACTTTTCCTAATCTGGGTTCCACTTTAACCACGATACGACGACATATCTTTTTCTAGATAGGATATATGAAAAATATTTTTTTTTATTGAGGTCAGACACTAAAGCAAATAATTACACTCACACAATCAACACATACACACACGCTTGCATGATGAAGGTACTAATTCAGTGCTGTAAGGTTTATAAGAAAATAATGATGTAATTTGTTTTATTTATAATTCTTTATTCTGAAATAACTAATTAAAAAGCGAAAACAGTATTTTATACGCACAAGAAATTTTGAAATGTTTTGTCTGTAAGATTTAAGAGTACTGGCAGATTACTTGGATAGAAGCATTGTTAAATTAAAAAAAAAACATCTAGTGCTCTTATTAAAGATACACTTTATTAAATTACTTTCATTGAATTATTCGAAATTTTTAAAATAATTATAGTTATTTAAATGACTACGAACGACTTACGCAGATACTTAGTACTTATTCAACATTCAGTTGACATGAGATATTTATTTTAGTTTTGTTATGCCAAATTTACTATCAATTCATTTGAAACTGAAATAATATATAGTTCAAGTTTAATAATAGAGAAATCAATAATATTGCAGTTGTATCATAACTATTTTAGATAAGCAAATAAAGTTTTATTATAATGTTTAGATAAATTTAATTAAAGCACTCAAATTCGCATAAACAATTGATGGGAAAATCCTGTGTACCTTAATGACACGCGACGCTCAAGCGGTGCAGCCACCAAGCCAGGCAGTACACCAGGTGGTGGGGATGGCTCGCCAAGCCACCCGGTCGCGAACTCGACGCACTCTCAACGCTTAGTTGTCAACTGACAGCGCTCCGAGAAAGACGCGGCCACACGCCGAAGTGTTCTCGAAACTTTACGCGACTTACAACTGCAGTGACTCGATTCAAAAATAAAACTGAGAGTGTCAAGTTGCAAGTGTTCAAGTGTAGTGATGATATTTGAATGGAGCAGTTTCTTATTACGTCTCCTGGACCAACGCTGATGTCAGAGGAGATGGAACGGGATCGGCTAGTTGAGGAGATAATACTCCTAGCACTGTTCCTGGTGTCAACCGCGGCTAATTCCCTAGCCTTACTCGTCTTCTGCCGACGACCGGGCCTCAGGACCATTTCTAACCGGTAAGCCCCAAATCCACTTTCACATAAAATTTTCCATAGCCTAGTCTCAAGCCGCTTTGTTTTTGTTATTAAATTGCAAGTGCATGAACTTTGCATCTTAGAAGTATCAATCTTTATTTGATTAAACCAAAACATTGTTGCAATATTGAGTTATTATTAAGTTTTCATTCTCACGTTCCAAACTTAAAACTTATTTGTAGTTCAATAAAATTCAAAAAGTTCTTCCAAGTTGTGTCTTAGATCTAACTAAACCATAAAAGTAAAATGTGAACATAGATTGTGAAAAGGAACGTTCAAAAAAGATAAATTTCAAAACGAAGAACAGTGTGAAATAAAACCTCTAAGTTTGCACCGAACAAACAATACAAGTTGAAATATTCAATCCGGTCGCAGGTTTGAAATCCATAGTTTTTTTGGGGTGGAGCTTCCCTTGGGTTTGAGCCAAAACTGGTTGTATTATTAGACTAATAGTATCATTCTCTGCTTCTACCTGAGTTGTTAACGTTCATTTTCGATGTGCTTTTGCAATATTTGATTTATGGTCTTAAAAGATTGCGATCTTTACAAATTTATAGTCCAAAGTACCTTTACCATTTTCTCTGTAGAGTTTTTACGTGGAAGGTCGCGGGGCATTGTTCGACTCCCATAATGCTGGCGAAAAGATCGCCTCATAACGGGAGTTGTAAATCGGTCGACGTTTTTATTGCACCCAAAGTTTGAGTTAACAGTTTCTTACGGAACTCTAAAGTATTATCTATAAGTGATAAAACCGCGGTATTTAAGGAAATACCAAGATGGCTTGTGAAACGCCAACCATTTATGAAATGACTCTATTATTAGTCGACGCGACTGCATTATTACACTCTGCGTAAATTTACAAGCTAATTAATAATCCGATGCCAAAATGAGGTGAGAATATAATGCGTTAAATACTTATTTTCAATAACAAAAACATTTAAAAAGAAATACTACGACAAATGAATTTTGGTATTGTTAAGCTAAATAATATTGCCAAAAAATAAATTAGTAATCGAGTAAAAAATTTAAAAATTGCTGCGGCTTTAAGAATTGGGCATTCGTTCTTGGAAGCCGCCAACGCTTACTTGGCCAATTGTTTAAAGACAAAAAACCATGATAATCGTAATGACTTCAACGTCTTTTAACCTCGCAGAAATCTTCCGATTATAGTTTATATGTTCCGATTATAGTATATCGATTATAGTTAATTCCTTTTATAGTTTATTGTATCGTTCTAAACTTGAATTAGTAACATCTGTTTATTTACAATGGCTTTCCCCTTCATCGCATGGACCCGAGTAACATATGAATCCCAAGAAATTTATATGACAATTACTCGTCTTCCAGCCGAATGCAACGCCCATAAAATTTGCGTACTGTAATTGGCCTATATTTTAAGAGTTGTATCTCGAATTGAGGCTAAAACTAGTGAATATTACAACACTTTATTTTGAGGTAGTCAATTTTGTTGCCAACATGATTCCGAAAACAATTAGATGGTTTGCTAAAGTAAGGCCAAAAATATATTTAATTTGCTGTAACAGAATTCCATTGAATTTGTTTATGCATTCGCCTTTGGTCACTACGTATAATTTCACAAAGCTTTCATTGGTAGATCACGATTATCACGCTTTGCCAAATTAGGACAATTTATTTACGCGCCTCTTAAAACGGTCCGTCTTATGCAATTCCATAAACTTTTTAAATATTTAAAAAGGAGGTTTTGTTAACATTGAAGATGTCAAGGAAATGTAAATCTCTCATTTATATTTGTTGCGACAATTTTTTATTCGCTAGACGAAAGTCTTTGTTTTATGTATTTGTTTTTGCTTAAAAATCTCTTAACATTGTTTCGATTGTAAAAACAGGCACAACAAATATCCTTATTCATGAACTTTTAGAAGTAGGAACCATTCCATTACTTTCTGTATCAAACAATGATATGTAATGCACTAAATAAACTGGAGGCTCACAAATTTTTATCAGTTACCAACCTAAAGTAAGTTACTAAAATACATAAAAACCAAAGTTAATTGGAAACTCTTGATAAAGACCAAAATTAAGACTAAGACCAATTAATTGACCCAAGAGTCATATCTCGTTTCACAGTGGCTTAGTATATAAATAGCTGTTCTGACAATTTGCAAGTAATCAGAGAAACAACATTTATTGAATGGAATAGTACAAGATCCTTCACACAGTAATCGTAGCTTGAACGATAACGTTGAGTATATCATAAATACATTGTAAAAATATTGTTTGTATTTAAACCTGCAAATTACCGTCAGACGTTCTCTGTCAAAATATGATTAGGATAATCAGAATGATCAACAAAGATGAGCTTTATATTCCCTACTTTTTGAAGTGATTTCTTTTCTATAACCACGATTTTTAACATAAATCTAAACTAGATTTCGGCAAATTATTAAGTATTTCTTTTAATTGAATATAAAAATAGATAGTACTACGTTTACTTACCTGATAAAGATATAAGACTGGCAAAATGAGATAACCTTATTACTATAAAAGTGCTTTATCATTATTTTACATTATCAAAAGATATAATCATTGACAATGATGCTACTAGTTTACGAGGGAAAAATGCGTATGCTTTGACAATGATTCAATATAACACAAGAGTTAAACATGGACAAAATAATAAGAAAAATAAACAAAATTTAAAAAATATATTAACATGGCCGTCTTAAGAAGGTCACTGTACAATATTAATTCATATGCACCACATTCCGAATTAAAAGTTACAACTCCAATTGCCAACAATCATAATTTAAAAACTAGAGAAGTTTCGAAAGGTATAAAACCCTCTTTTTCTTAAAATATTTTATATCAGAATTAAAAATATTGAAGTAACATTAGCCATTCGGAATGCTAAACAGCTTGCTGCTTTGGAAGTTTAAATTAATAACTATGTAAAGAACACAGTTGCAACAGGCTTAGCATAGATCGTACAAACGAAGATATATCTTTATACACAAAAAATAGACGCGGTTACCAACAACAAAGTTATTGAAAAACATAATGGTAATAGTTAAGTGGATTTTGTTTACGATTCGCGAGTAAACGATGAATCAGAGTGGCGAATTTTGTTACTAAAATCGCGATTTTAATGAATGGAAGAATATATCGTGGGAGTTACACTTGTACGTCCAAGCGTCTATTCCTACTAACGTTATATGAGTATAATATAGGAAGGCTAATAAACAATGACGTCATAATAAACTAGTTTCCCATTGAAGAAAGAACAAGCGAATCTATTTTCCAACTAAACGTAGATATTACGTGTTTACATATTTGTTAATAATAGAAACAGTAGGTTCCTACTAAGTTTAAGTTTACAACTTAAACTCACAAACTTTATTTTTCGTAAATTGATTCGTTTTGGACTCCTTAGAGTGACATCCTTAAATAACTTTCTTAAATGTTTATATTTATTTTATACTTTCATGGTTCTATGTACAAAGTTATAATTATAAGCAGGATATTTGCCTTATCTATAAGATTCTGAGTTCGCGATATAACACTGGTAGCATAAAAAGGGTTTTATAATATTTCTCGTTATTTATCTATCATAAATCAATTAAACTATGCAACGGAAAATGATAGAAACGACTTTAAACAACTTAAAAATCATCAAGATGCTAATTAATATTTCTAATTAGTATTGCAAAATAATTCAATATTGTCATATTTAATTATATATTTAATTTTATTTAAAAAAGTATAAAAATTACATATTATAGATTCAACGATAAAATAGATTGATTCCTTGCTGGTTTTACGGATAGACGCGACGGTCAAGGTTATCGATAAAAACTAAATGTAAATAAACATTGTAAAATATTAAATAAAATATACCTAATAAGCAATAATATAACATAAAAATGTATGAGTCCTTTAAAACACGGACCATGATAAATTTATTGATACATAGCCTTTTTTCACAGATACAACAGGTTCCATTCATTTTACCGCTCAAAACCGCATTATGAAAGATGTCCGCGATATGATCTTGAACAAAAATATAACAAAATATTGCGTAAGCAAGCGGAACAAAGCGTACGCTTTACAGCAGCAAGAGCCATGCGTGAGTTTCGCAAGTTCGTTCTTGACCGATTATTGTTAGATTGCACACTTTTTATAATAGTATTTCACCTAACGCGTTACAGGTACATTAACAATTTTTGTTTCTTTTAAACTTACACACTTAGAAATCCAAAAAATGGACATCGCAATTTGTGATGTTTAATTATAACTATCATAAACACTTTCAAAGTCAATTTTTTCTTCAATCAGCACGTAATAATCAGCAATAGATTCGTAATGTATCAATTGTGCGTCTGTTTCATGATAGTTGTTACATTTAGGTCGGCCTTTATTCAAATCTGTGCGTAAACTTATATTTGAAACCAATACGCCAATCGTTTGGCGTGTGTCGAGAGGTCGGTTAAAATTGGGTCATTAGATTATGACGATACAAGTATTCGATGATACGAAACGAGTTTTACACTCCTCGACAAAGACATTGTCCAGGCAGCCTCAATAGATGTCAGTATCTTATTTAATAGCTACTACTGCAGTACTGGTAAGTATGTCAAGAACCGAACTGTTTTTTAGTTTAGCCTTCGTGTTCAATTTTGACTGTTTAGTACTTAGCTGCGTATATTAAATGCTTCGATGTTAGTTAACTTCTTCAATTCAATTTAATAATGATTGATCACACTTATCAATTGAGAATTCTTATAAGGAGTTGTTATATTTCTTATTAATTCTTTTGAATATATTTTTGACAAAATCCTTCAAACAATTCAACTCCACGATTATTTTTATATTTTAATTGAACAATTATGACTGTAATACATAAATTATAGACTTTACTAAGAGATTTAGTATACACATTAATTTCAACATTCCTACTTGCATTAGCTTGATGAGACTGTTCCTGATTAATTAATTCCTGTGTGTCTTTAGCAACAAATTCTTTAAGTTTCTTGGAATAAACTTTGGTTTTAAAATACGATTTAAGGACAAAGACGTACTGCCAATATATATTATCCTCAGTTATATTACTACTTTATCCCAAAATTTTTAATAATCTTAAAAACTATAAAAAATCAAAGTTTTCGAAAAAATCCATCTGAATGCTGCGTGAGCCTACTATAGGCGAAACATCAACTATCTATCAGTGTCATTTTCTTCAACATTCCAATGTTATCAACGTCTAATGCAAATAATCTTTGAAAAGGTAGAGCCGTAGGTATATCAAAGTGCATTAGTTGCCGTTATATGTTGGGCAATGCTAATGACACATGCTGAGTGTCTCTTATATTAAGTATACCACGTTCTCGCTATCTAAATGGTAGTACGTTTCGGAACGCATTTTAAAAATAATTAAGTATCTACGCGGGAAATGTTTGAAAATCCTATAAAAGTAACGAAAACTATTTCTTTTTTTTTATAACAACTAAAAAAGTATAATGTGACTTAGACACAGACAATCCATCATTTTTTGAATGATTATGTTGTATTTATAGCTCGCCAGATAAGTTCAATTCATTAAGCTATAAACAATAACATTGAAAGTTATCTCATATTGTTTCTTTTAAAATAACTTCATTATTAGAATTGTTATAATATAAACTCGTTGATATTGGTTTATGGTTCTCATTTATCACACAGGAATAATCACGTTGCTCTCAAGTGAATGTCTATCTTTTATTTATAACTAATTATATATAAATGCAAATTTCAAGAGGAATCTAAATCCAAATATTTACTTTGTTTCATTTATGAATTTTACCAGTAAATAATGAGTGACATCTTATTCGAATAGATCACAATGGATATAGGCGCCTAAATCGATTTGCACAAAACACTATCGATTGTAAAATCTATAATTAGATCCACCGTTTGTATAACAAACTGGAATTCTAAATCCGGTGAGAGACTACTTAACGATTTGACAAATGGAAGGTGTCATGTAGTAGCTTTCTTTAGGCAATTGAATAATACTTTCCTGAGTCGACTAAACATGATTTTGATAGATGGCCATGTCACGATCTATGAGATAAATGCTAATCGATGTGTCTATTATGTTTAAGTTTCGATTTCACTATACAAAATCCTGATTCGAAAACAAAATAAAACTACGCAGCTTACAGATTGTGCTACAAGAAAAAAATTAAATGATTTATCATGTAGCCTTGATATGAAAATTTTTAGGATAAAAAATTTAAATTTACATCGATTTTACTGAATGTGAAATTTTATAACACAAAAAAAGTATTTGAATTCGGTCAATGTCACCGTTTGTCTTCTTACGTGCCTACTGCCTTAAACTAGAGTGTATAAACTAGTATAATCTAGTAATAAACTTGTATAAACTTGCATATTAAATCTAGTGCAGTGACAGTTCCTTATTTAAATTAAAAAGGAAAAAAATAGTCATTTATTCAAATTTCGAACAACATGCTCTTTCTTCTTTGTGTTATATTATCCACTTAATAACTATAGTTTATTTAATAACCAGTACAATCGATAGGTCATAACGAAACTCTTTTTAAAAGATATTTATGTTGCAAAATTTTCCTTTCAAATTTTTGAAACTTGCATGAATACTCCGACCTCTCTTAAGTTTCTTTATTTAGTTCCCAAAATTACCATGCGTCAACCTACCATTGGTTGGGCTTGACCCCTAAGCTGTCTTCAAAGATATTTTTTTCTACAATCGAGTTCAAGAACCGATACGAGACAATTTTAAATTATAATTTCTTTGACTTTTGACATACCTCTATACAGACCACGTTTCGTTAATACGTGCAAAAGGAAATGTTATGCGATTTTCAGTTTTGTTACTTGGAATTAGTGATGTCTAAAGGAACATACAACGTTGTTATCATTTTGTTATGGTGATTTAATCGCTCACGAAATGTGAATTTTGATACTGTCGAGACTTGATTGTTCCCAATGAATGAATTATGCCTACAGAAACGTCGAACTTTTCCTTTTTAACAGGAAAACTCTTAGCCTCATCGCATTTTGTGATTTACTACAAGATGATAAAGGTTATTGGTACACATTTTAGTAGAACATGCTCAATTTTGATTTGGAAAATAAAGTTTGAACGTTGAAGATTATTTTCGGGTCAATAAGAAGTCAAATATATATAACCAGAATATAAGCATTTATATGCTTAAAGATAAGCGAGCACTTCAATAAAATTTTTTTTATTTTGAATCTAGATAGAAGATTATTATTTATTTAAGCACTTTACATTTAATATTTTATGTTGAGTATAACATTAAATTTCTCAAGCAAGGCTAAATTATTGCAACCCTTGGATTGAAATAATTATATTTAATAAATATCTTGAAGATGGCTTTAACTATGATTAGTGTTTGTTTAGACATTCTTAATACATTAATAATATTTTAATTGAGGCGAAGAAGCCCATAGCACAGCTGTATTTAATTTTGTGTGAACAATGCTCGTTATTTTATTTGAATAAATCCATATTTGTATAGATTCCTTGAATGAGGAAGTCGTGGTTAACTTTCAGGGTCTGTAAAGTTTTATACTACAAGCGTGACCGTCAATTCGATAATCACTCTAATTACCAACAGCTAAAGTTGAAACGCACAAAACTTACGCTGAGGTGTAAAATGTTCATAAAGATATTTGTTCTCGGGTTAGCTCTAGTCATGGTTGACTATTTCTGGTACAGCAAGCTTTACGCTATGGACTATGTAGTACATTTTTATCCCAACGGAATACAGTTCAAATTTGAAGTAGAAATCTTGATCCCTTTATACTTCTGTAGACAGTGAACTTTAGACTGCTGTAGTAACGCTTAAATTTGTAACGGAAATGTCTCTGAGTGTGATCTGCTATATTTGGATGCGCCTGCGGCTAACTGCAATGAAATACTGACTGATATTATGATTGTGTCGGTAAAATAATGAATTCACTACAGAAAAGTATCTGAAATATACTTAATAGAAAATTTCATAATGGAACTATTTTTAGTTAAATGTGCTAACTTGAACTAGTCAGTAGATAGCAGTTACATAACAATTTAATCTGTTACAAACGAGATAAACCACGGAAGAATCAAAGGTAGCTAATAAAGGAATGCACTATTCATGATATTTACTTAAGTTAAGAAACCAAATAACTTTCAATTGCATAAAATAACATTAGACGACGTGTTAGATTGCTTGTTAAAGAATTGATTCATTAGTAAGCTTGTGTCATGGTGAATAAGTAACCTTCAAACGTATGGAGACACTTCAGAGTAATACCAGCTTAGGCAATATATTATTTGAAAGTTTTCACAGCGATGACAAAAGAGTTTGCATGCAGAATTAGTGTTATTGTCTTCCAAAGTAGAAACGTATGTGACGTAGACGTAGAGACAACGTAAACATGAGTGTTTCTTGTAATCAACAGATATTTAAAAATGTCTGATAAGCAATAATAATCAACACCATTAAAGAGGTTGTTTTGACTTGTATTGAGAACATTTAGTAGCTATAAATATTTTCAAGTTTTACTTCATAATATGATCCATGTATATATGGATGATATTCTTTATAATAAGTATTTACACATAAAGACGAATAGTTGAATTTTTCTTATAATATTATAATATAGAAAAATAAAATTTCTTACAATAAATGTTAAAATATTAAAATAACTATCAAGATAAGTAAAAAACCTGACCTAGTTGCTATTGCCAACCCACATAAATGTAATTCAATATTTAAATTGCAATCTTGCAAAGTTGACCGAGAATCATGACGTTTTTAGCAAATTAATCTTTCACATATCACAGAACAAAATATATTATCTCGAGTTAGATAATAAATTATATATTTCTATATAACAATGCAGTTGTACTATGGCTTGGTAACAGGATGTTTAACAAACTTATCAAGTATTGTTATTGTCGCTTTCAAATATTTTTTTTAATAATAAGTACTTATTAAAGAGGTTACGTTACTTTTTACATATTATACTCGTATAAGATATTTCTAAAGTCAAATTATTTAATATGAATTTAGAATGTTCAACGCTATATTTCTAGATAAGACAATCAGATACGTACTAAGAATAAATAATAATAAATAAGTAAGAGGTGGTGGTTACTTATGACAGTACTTATCTAATAACTAACTGCACAGATGAATGAAAAATATCAGTCATTTAACGTATTAAGCCACGTTTTTATAAGCAATTTTAGATTATTTTTGTGACCATGATATGAGAAGTCTTATGAGAATTAATTAAATTTAGTAATGTATAAAAACACTTGAAAACTAAAGTACGCTAAACAGCAAGAGACAAAGCAATTTCGATGAAAAATGTTTTTAGCGACCTCTATATACTGAGATCGGATTATAATTAATGGGTTTTTAAAATGGCTACGGTTGGAAAATAGATTTAGTAAAACATTGTGTAGATATTATAAAAAGTTGTTCATGCCATAGTTTTTTTTTGAGTGGGCAACGAACTTGGTCAGACAGTCAGCCAAATCAATTTTAAGGTGGTATGTGATTCATCTAGCCTATATTGTTATTGTTACTAAGTTGTCACAGCTTTTTGTGTTTACTTTATTTAATGTGTGGATGTTAATCATAGACAAAGATCCACAATTTATTTTCTATTGTGTATGTGAGAACAGGCCGCAACCATTTAAATATATATCTTAAAAAAAACATTTATTTACAGGAAACACAAATGACAGTATAGACTTGTCATTTAATTAGAGAGTAATTTATTCATATATTTAATAACTTACTTAGTAATTGGAAGCAATAGAAGCTAAATTAGTCTAAATATTAGTTTAAAAAATTATTCTAAAATGGTAAGTTGATAACAATTTTTACCTAAGCACAATAAAATAAAGACTAAAAACTAATAGTAAGATTTATATAATTTGACTATATAAAGGAATATATTTGAATATTAGTCATTAATATTACAGTAAGTATTTATTTTTTATCATAAAATGCAAATAAGGAACACTATAGGTTTATAACAACGTCAACGAAGTAATTTCAATCTACTTCAACTATCGAGTATATAGATACTTACTCGATAGTTGCTTTAAGTATTGACTTAAAGCAAGAATAATAACCTCGCTTGTAAAAGGTAAAGATAAAATTATGATTAGGTAATAATTACGTAAAAACTACGTGAGAAAAATTTACTAGAATTTTCTTACTCCAGATAATTATAAATTCTCCGAAATTAGGTCAATGAAATTCAGTCACAAATGCCGTGAAAAACATAAAAAAAAACAAAAATTGACTTTAAAAGAGCAGCTCGCGCTACAGATAATCGCGACAATCTATCAATGCTAGTCCGGGTTGTTAATTCGTCGAATCGAATTGTCTCACGGTCAAGGTTGGGCGTTACCACGGTGAGCGTTCCAAATGGTACCAATCGAATATATCGCTCCAATATCGTTTGCGTATACAGCACTAGTAACGATTTTTTGTAACGATTGGCTGTATGGTTAATAACCCATTTTTATTGTGAAAAAAAACTGATTTCCATTTTTGAAAATCATTTTCCGGTAATTGTTTTTCAGCATTAGATTTAAAAAGTTTACTACTAATAAAGAAAGTTCATTCACATCTATTCAATCGTGATGAGCCTGATAATTCTGATGACATACAGGATTTAACAACATGGTATGAGAATCCACAATAAAACTGATCTTCATGGTACATGCCTCAGTTAGTCACGCATGGCTTTTGAATATGAATTACAATCATGCAACCATGATGTAGCCGCGGGGATTGGCTCGCAGCTAAAAATACAATGACATCACATAAATCTAAATCTTTCCTTTTTTGAATTGTTGAAGATTATATAGGGCTTCCATTGTTTAAAAGGATAAGATTCAAAATCAACTTCTTATTTTAAAGTTATATTTAAATTATAATCGAACTTAAATTTGGAACGATGAATATAAAATAATTCGTTAAATGTTCTCTTTTTGAAAAACTAATTTTATCTCCCTACCTAAATTACGATATGTATTATTTTACGTACAGAAATACAGCTATCTCATATATACACAGTTACAGATTAGAACTGTATTCATTATTATGAACAGTTTCAATAATGACTTCATATATAAGTATACGTATACCTACCTACCTAAAAATAGTATAAAATTACTTAAGTATGAAATTCTGCTTATTTAATGAAATTAGATATAGGGACTATGAACTATTATCGCAATGGCCTTATATGTGATTGTATGGCATTATACTACGGCCTTAGGTAACCCATTCTTCGATTATTACACAATAAGGGGCATATGCAGTCATTATTTAAGCAAAGAGGAAATATTGTGGCCTCGTGTTAATTGCATATAGATACAATTTTCAATAACAACCTTTACTTTCAAAGTGATTATTCAAACAGAAAATAACAATATTCTATTTCAGTAATGAAATAATAAGAAATTAATATTTAAGTGCTTTTGACAAATTAAATTGATTTTGAAAATGTAAGCGTGTGTGTGTAATGAAAGATTTACTGCAAAAAACAATGGATTATCTTAATAACAATACTAATGCTGTCAGATGGTTAAAGAAAATAGGTTAAGTTTATATAACAGCTCGCGTTCGAGCGGATTTAGCACAAGACAGATATATTGAGATAAACGATTACTTTTAATGACTTAAACATATTGTATCGGCTAATTATTTATTAGCTTTATCTTTTAATACAAGAATAAAAACTTACTAAAGATTTGCGGCTTAACTTGTTTACAACGATGACGTTCAAACTGGCTGGTATATTTCTAGCCATTATTATGATAAAAAACGGAAGGTCTTTTCTAGCGCCATCTAATGACATAGTGTAAGTGATTATACTTAAAGCGCATCCGAGTTGATATTTTAATGTACTTAAAAGGTTTATTTGACCATGGCGAGAAACACGCAATAAATTATTTTTAAATTGAATTGTATAGTTTGGTTGGATCGAGGTCTTTCATATACGGTACGTTACCTGAACCAGGGTTCTTGCTTTAGCACATTGCATTGACCCATTTAACGATCAACTGCATAACATGCTAAGGATGGACTAGTTTGTTTTTATTATAATGCTCTGTGATTGTGTTTCAGATATGATTATCTCCTATTTTATTTCGTTAGTCCAGTATTTAAATACCGGTTTAACATTTATCATATTATACTCGAAACCAATTATGGGTACTGATATAAAAACTTTGATTTAAAGATATGAATACTTCATTCAAATATTCTTGTTTTATTTCATGCACAAAAAAGTACTGTATTTGATAAGGAAAATATTAATGGTTTTTACGTTTACTTTTATGGAGTATAAAGTTAAAATGATGGAACTCATAAAATTTTCCTAATCCTTGATGGCATTGTCATTATCATAGTGCTAAAATTCAATAAATAAATTTACATACCCTTTAAACCTATATACACACTTTACTCACGCATCGATTTTAAGTTTCGAATTTCGAACATTGAAGATTTATATTTTTTATGTAATTCAACTCTTAGTTGGAAGTTATCACCGTTAATCTTTGAAAATTGCTTTTAAAATATTGATTTCGCGTGATTTCCTAATGAAAATTCAATGTTGTTTGTTTATTTTCTAAACAAGACTTAATGATCGCTTGCTAAACGCTGTGCACCAGCCTTCACCTGAAAACATGAATACCAACGCTAATATCATCAGAGACACGGAGGTGACTGGAGGTGACCCAATTTCTCGTATCTACAAGGTATAAAAGTATACAGTCAATGATTGAAAGCATAATTTTTTGCTGTAAAATATGGTAATGATTTTGGTACTGTTTTGATTAACTTCTTAATATTTCTAATATATAAAGGTATTACGAATTATCTATTTATATTTATCTTCTATTACGTCAAGGTAATTTATATATAATTATATAAAGCATTTATACTTGGCTGACCAGTTGTACGAAGAGCCTGTTTTAAATTCACATGTAAATTATTTTAAAAATTAACCAATATGAATTTATTTTATTGACGTACCAATGGCTATTATAACATGTAAAATCACAAGGATAATTCGATTAGGTACATTGAAGGGAATTTACCCTTTCAAATAAGTAGTCAATAAGATAACAAGATTAGGAATATTACGATTAATGAATATTAACTATTTCCTTAACTTGCAATTGCTTCTTTGTTTCAAGTGTTGGGTAATAGTTATTCAACGCCCAACATTAGCGAAGGCCATGCTTGGAACAATGACTAAATACATGACAAAGTTTTCATTAAGAGTGGAAACCATGAAGGTTGTATACATGGATATAGATTTTTTTTTCCCAAAAAAGAGTTTTGAATGTTCCTCAAAAAGTTAAACAAATGAGTTTACTCTACGTTTTCTTAAAGTTGCCTGTCATTTCTTTTATAAAAACTTTACAAGTAAAAATATTATTAATAAAATAGTTTATCCCAAGCGGTCTACTAAAAATATTTGGGTTTTATATGGGTAAAAAGTTTGGTTTGATATGCCTTTAATACTCTTTGTTCGTAGTAAAACATTAAAAACAAAATCTTTGTTTGCTTGTGAAATTACTACATCAAATAATTAAGTTAATTTAACGCATGCCAATATAGAATCTACGTCATACTTTATTGGAGCTAGCGAAAAGGTCAATTTGTAGGAAAACTGCAATTATTGAGAGAAATTGTATTACGTATAGAATTGACCTTAAAATGATATGACATTGTGAAACACAATCAACGCAAATAAAAGAAACTTTTATTTGCGTTAATTGTCCTTTCTCTTGGACAGTCACTTAAAATTGAACTCTTATTAAAAGTAATAAGTTCCTGTTTAATATTTATTATTTATACAGTTATATAGACAACGGGGACGCTTTGTCATTTGTTTTATTTTCTCAGTTTGTTATTTAAGCTAAAACATAATTTTGGTACGTAAATATAAGTTAAAATCTGTTAAAATTTATACATCTGAATAGTTTAAATAGTATCTTAACATTAAAACACACACACTTACACTTCTGCAACGCACACAAAGGTCTTTGATACCTTTATTATTAAATGTTTGTCTTTTATATACCTTTGTACTGTCTGGATATATTTTGTGTGATGTAGAAATGGAAATAAAGACTTTATCTATCTATCTAAAATTTTTAAAGTTTAGCGTATAACTTAAATAGTGCATACAGCCTTTGTAACTCAAATCAGATATGATATAAAATATTTAAATATACATTGTGTCTAAATATATACAAATAACAAGGCCTAATTTAGTACATAATAATATTTATAATTATTATCTGTACTACATAATAACTACTTTATAATATTTACATTGTATTTGAATAAACTTATATTAATTATAGACCTGTTAAAAATTGACAACCGCCGCTATGTTTACCAAGGTGGCTATAAGATTGGATGAATGAATATAAATGTAAGAAACTTAACTATTTGAAAGTGGACATTGTATTTAAAAATATATTTTTGTCATTCTCCGCCTTAATGATTATCACATTACAGCCTATAGCTATTCTGGATAATGGTCCTATACAAATTATAAGTAGGCTAAAGATTAATGAATACACCCAGAAAAATAATTTAGGTTTACGGAAACCCCGATTGCCCTAGTAAAACGTGGTGAATTGCTTGATACTTTATAACAGATAGAGAGAGTACATTAGTTCAAACCTGTAGCACGGGATTCCTTTGCCGCTCACTCCACAGACTTTGCCTAGACGTCTCTAGATGCAAGTGTAGTTGGCGTCTGTCCAATCAGGGCAGACCTGTGCAGAATTAACTCTTATACCATTGCATTTAAGTCTGATTCACGCATCAGAGTCAAAAATTTAGTTGTGTGGATACATCTATATATATAAAAGCATAGAAGTATTATTTATTGATTTCAATAGATAGGAACAATTAATTCCAATTATCGAACACGGTTCTAAGTGTTTAATATTGTTAACAGAATCAGACTTAACACGCTGTTATCGGCTGTAAGTTAAAATGTTTAAATATTGAATACTGGCATTTTGAGTGCAAATTAGTTATCTGATCAATTATTAGTGAGCGTACGAAAAAATACTATATACATATAAATAAGCCAGCATGTTTCTCAAGGTTAAACACTAAAGTGATATAACAAATATATTCAAGCTTATTTGATAGATAGGAAAGTTCAAATTTGACTGCATTTACTGCTACAAGCCTTCAACTTTTTATACTTTCTACGTTCTCTTCAATTTTGTAGCTCTTTTCCTATTTTATCTTTGTTGTTGTATCATTGATATTAATTAAATTTATTTTTAAAATAGCCTCTATTTGCTTTTTAAATAATTTTGTAAACGTTTTAAATTCCACATTTTGTTTCACTAAACTAACTGGAGTTAGTTGGGTTCTAGTAAATTGTTATATTTTAATTTAATAAGCTTAAGTTTTCGTTTATTTCTTTAACAATTTAAATTATTTGCTGTTTGTGTTTTCCGTTTTTTATTATCTATTACATTTGTTGCGCAGAGATTTCTTTTGTGTTTTGTAATTAATATTTTTAATGTTCTCCCAGTACTTGTTATTAGATACAACACTTGTTTTATTGTTTGCACGTGTATGTCTCATAGCTGGCTGTAATATGATGTAATTAATGTGGTATTGCTACCTGTTTGAAATAACAATGGTTCATATTGGCCAAAATATCTCTTCTACGTAAGCCTTCTATCACATTACCTTTTTCAGTTAGCACTAATGTTTTTTCGGAAATTCTTCAATCAGTTGTTATATTTTCCTGTTTATCAATGGCTGTTCTGATTACTAATTTTTCATTTTCGTTACTAACTTTTGTTTCAACATCAGCGTCTAGTTCTGTCATTATGTAAATAATAGATGTCTATAGATTTAATAAATATGCATCAATTCTAGTAACCCTGAATTACTTTATCTAGAATATTCTTCTACAGTTCCACGTTGATACTGCATATTAATATTAAAAGGATGATAAAGTCCTTTAAAGACGAGGCCGTAGTATTCTTAATGTTTTTCCATTGTTGTTACTTGAAAGTTAATGGCTCTACGATAAGATAAACAATATGTGAAATGGAACATCAAAGCTTTTGACGTTAAATGACGGTTACAAGTAACTAGATGGAAGGATTTCAAATATTTTTTTGAATTATTAACAGCAATTAAAGTAACAGAGCAACTGTGCAAATCTATTTATAATTCCAATAAACTAAAGACATTTTAAACGTTCAAAGATGAAATAAATAAGATTATATAACATGTTTCTATGTGTTACGTTCTAGATAATATATTATAGCTATATTATATACTATTCTAATTCTCATTAAGATGATTCATGGGAAAAGGACACTAAAGATGTAAGGTCCATTAGTAAAATACAAAAACGATCACGGATATTGTTGATAGCGGAAAATCCTTAGCACTCCCACCAGCGATTGTTTCGCGTCAAGCAGAACTATTAATTAACTGGAAACGCATGTATTCTGGTACGTATTACTCCATTGTCTTTTAATCGTTGCATTGATTCTTTTATGATGTGTTTGTGTTCAATTTCCGGGTTTTATTACGCTCACTTAATCAAGACATCACTTAGTTTTGTCCATTAGTGAATTTAGCATTTCAAATACCATGTTTGTTAATATGAGTCTCGGTTGACATGTAGACTTAAATATAATACAATGAATGAAGCTAAGATAACTATAACTCTATACTGATCATCAATCATAGATAAATTTCAATTAATGTACTTCGGTAATAGAAGGTATTATTGTTTGTAATATATAAGTGGTAATAATATTGGATTCTTCTAGAAATAAATTAAAAAGTAAAAGTTTACCTTCGTTAATTGTCGATTAATTCCACGTGACCTTATTTCAGGTTATAACAGAGCATCTCTTAAATATGAACTCCACTAACGATACTGCATTAAATGAGTTTTTTTATAATGCACGACTGGAAGTAATTGCAAACCACAATATTTTCTGCACTAATAAAGTGTATCAAGGTCAACAAGCGTCTATCTTTTGTAATAAGATCAGAAATATTAAGAATTTCTGCCAAAGTGATCATTTCAGTTACATCATTATAAAATTGATGGCAAACTGTGATGTTTACAAGGACTTCGTACATCACCTAGGATTAGAAGATGTTTCGTTTATATTGTAACTTTTATATTACACAGTTATCAATAAAATCTCATGATGTTGAATCAATCATCTTGAAAATAGGGATTATTTTACATGAGACTAACTAGAAGTAAGTGGTGATAAAATAACAATAACCAATAGGTCTTTGTTATTTTAAAAATCGCTAAATTTAGCGATGTCTTAAGAATTCACCTCAATCATTCGTTTCGTAAACATCCAAACAAGTTCAAGACTTCACGGGTTTTCTCCAGCCTTGTGTGGGATACTGCTTTGCAGAACCTCAATATTTATTGGAGATATTTAAGATTTACAAATTAATTTAAAAAGATTGGTTTTGTCACTTTTTTTAGTTTTATAGCCAATTTGATCGTGAATAATGATTGCTATATTTAAATCAGTAGTTGTGACACGGAAGCGAATTTATACTTATTTAACATATTGTATGTTTGACTTATATATAGAAATGCTCTAGATCGTTTTCGATATCCATATTGTATTGCGATATATACGTTCTTTTAAAATTACACAAGTCATATTACGAGCAGTCTTAATATATTCTTATCTAGTTAAGTTTACCTATTATTAATTATTTATTTAGTCTTTTAAAATTTAATTGTTATATGTAATTGTAAAGAGATAATTAATTTGAATTTTTTAGAAAAGATTTAATTTACGAAAGCCAACTTAGTCCAATTTACAACTCGGTTCTTTTTTGTGCATCCAGATAATTATGTGTAGACAGACCTAAGCAGCTATTAAATGGGTACTAATATTATTTACGACACAATTTTTCAACATCTAAAACATTTGGCAAGGAGGATATTCGATACTGAATGAGATTTTTACGCAAATAATGTTGACATCTCATGTCAACGGTTTGATTATATCACCATTTTGACGTTCGCATATGACTCGTATATCTTATTATAGCCTGATGATAACCAGTTACCAACAGTAGACACCCTCGCCACTGTCTATCATTAGCGTACTGTTAACGTAAAGCCGTTACTAGCTCATCAAAGTTTGGTTTCATCTATACTTCTCAAACATAAGGCATTCATTATAAAATTTAATATAGTGAAGAATTAAAATAACAGAAAATGTTTATTAACGATATTTGGAGGTAAATTTTTATAATTTAACGGTACAATAGCTAAGGTTACTCACTTAAGTTGTGATGTGAGCATGATTCATGGTCATGGTTCACGAAATTATCGTAGTGAAAAAATTCTACGAAATTAGTAGGTCTGAAGATTTAATTTTGTGTATACTTGAATAAAATGTTCGATTCCATTTGCAAACAGAATCGATTGCTTCTCATTTTAAATAATATTCGTTAGGATTTGCTGCTTCTTATATCAAAAAGAAAATGTTATATTTTTTTAAATCTATAGTAACAGACCACAATTTTCATTATAAAAACTATTTCGTATGCAAACTTAAACAAATCAAACAGACCTTGGTTATAAAATGATACAATTTCATTCATGAATTCAGAGTAATTGTAAAAACATATCCGCGTATTGGAAAAATTGCATGCGCCTCTCGCATAAATGTGCAACTAAGAACTATTTGATTTTCAAATCATCAATCTACGATTCGCGAAGGTCGATTGATCAATGTCACAGCTTATTTATGCGCAAGGGCAGCATTTACCATTTATTTATGTAGGGAAGATTCTGGATTAAGTCTATTATTAAAGGTTGACCCTGACATCTTGTTGCCATGACGACGATAACACAGAAATACTCAAGTTTCTTGGTAGATTTCTTTGAGAAAAATTCTTTCGTACATAAAGATATAATGTATTAAAAAATAAATAACTTTATACGAGGCAATAAGTTATCAATATAATAGTTTCATATAAGTAATATCAATAGCATGAAATCATTATAATTAGTTAAACATAATTATTCTCTTTAAACAAAATATAGAAACGAATTAATATTTATAATTATTTAACGTGCATTCGGATATTATAATGTCATAAGATAAAATAATTATATATTATATAGATTTTATATATATATTATTATTTATATTAAATTTTTGCGTTTTACAACCAACCTTCCCTTGGCACTGATACAACGAAGGCCGGAATGAAACATCTCTGTTTTTACAAACAATAACAATAAATTTAATTATGCGTTCATGAAAGATTCTTATATTAATTTGTCATTATCATTTAGTCTTCTGAATACAATAATATGTTACAAGCAAATTTGCGCCGTTTTGATTTTTTTCGAATTATCAATTATTTTTTCTTTGGCACGGGTTTTAGTTGGAGTCGATTCATAAACAGCATTTAAAAGGCATCTTTCTGGTTAAACATTAGAATAATACGACAAACCAAATTTCATTTGATGTCTGTGTGTTAATATTAATAATATCGTGAGCGGATATACTTATGCGTTATTTTCTCACCTTAACGGAAACTACTCAAATATTTATAATTGCTAATAATATCATGTCATCCCCAGACGAAGGTCGAGAAGTTTTTGTTGATACAAAGAGACTGTCAAGAATTTAATCGGAAGTCGTTATATTAATATTGTTTATTCTTTGACCTACGTCTCTGGGGTGACATTGTTTATGCAGAACGTGAAGTTAAAAGAGACATACACTGAGCATTTAAAATTACAGTAAAACACCAATGGCATAAGGTATATTTCATTATTATATTTAATTTTCAATTGGTAAATTATTCCTTATACATTTCTTTTTGAATTGGATGATGTGATATAAAGATATATCGTATTGGTACAAAAATTGGTACAGACATAGTATTGGAGCGTGCCATGACTACAATAACTTGTGTATACAAATTATACTGTCTTTTGATGCAACTAGTAACTATAAACTTGGTTATGAACATGTTGATTGATTATTGCGTAATATAGTATTTATAAAAATGGCCATGTTTAGAAACACTCATAGTTTAATCAGAAATAATAAGCGAGTACAAGAAGTACAACATTCCACAATAGCAATGTTATGAATTTATAGAATTTACTGGATTCCAAAACTAGATATCATAAATAATCTATTTTACTCGCTATTTTAGACACAGGACGTGAAGCGGAAACCAATGTTTGTAAATAATACATGCAAGTTTTACCTAATCGATTTGTTTCGCTTCCTTTCAACGGTAGAGAATTAATAACCGTTAAATCATATTAAAGAGTACATCGCGTTTGAAATGTGTCAACCTCACTTTGTATGATATATCTGCGTAACGTCACGGTGCAACCTTGCGCAAACTAAGTCTTGACCCATGCGACAAGGTTTTAAATGATACAAGTGAACTAATGTTAATCTCTTTTGTTGCAGGTTCGTCATCAACCTTCTTGCTACCAATTTGCTGACCACCTCTTTGCTGGCGCCCGCACTGTTTGGCGAGCACTCAGCCAAGGAGGACGTCACGGCCTGGGTCGAGGCTGGAGACGCAGCTGCCTCAGCCTGCAGTCTAGCAGCGCTTCTTGCTGTGATGCTGATCGCCCTCGACCAGCATCACGCTGTTACCGACCCCTTGCGCTGCCATACCAGGCTACTACAACGACGCCCAGCAGCGCTTTGCGCTGCCACATGGCTTGCCGCCGCCGCCGCTGCAACTATACGCGCAGCCGTTGCAGTCTTCCGCCGCTTCTATCCACTCGAGCCCATTGTTCAGGGAGTCGAGTTCGCATACTACATTGTGTACTTAATCTTGGGGGTCCTAACCCCAGCAGCCATAGTGTGTGTCATGTATGCAAGGATATACCGCGCGGCTCGTTCTTCCGGTCTCAGAGCTAGAGCACACGGAGCCAGTGCACTGCAGCTACATGAGCCTCCAACGAACTTGCCGGAACTTGTAGAGGAAGCCGAAGGACTAACTTTGAGAATCGACGTGCCGGACGTACCAGACAATGTCACCTCCGGAGGTAGAGATCGCAAATTTGGTCCCTTTCTGCTACCACCAGAGCGTCCACTCCGTTGCCCTTCTGTTGCCAGTCTCCGTAACTCACGGAAAGAGGGCAAATCAAATGAGGATCTCAGAAAAGGATTACCAGCAGTGAGCTCGGCGCCATCTCTAGCCGCACCCCTGCTTGCTGTACAACCTCGTACTCCGCAACCTTCACACAGCAGCTCGAGGATTACCTCGATTAGATGTAGAATTTCAAACGCTTCCTTGTTTAGATATAGAGAAGAATCACGTGCGGCCCGTGTTGGACTATTAACGGGTGCATTGGTGATGTTACATGTGCCGCACGCCGCAACCGGTGTAGTGTCTGCTGCCGTGCCCGGCTTGGCAGAATGTGTACGAACCCCTGCGCTCGCCCTGCTTCTATTAGCAGCGGCAGCTTCACCGTTCCTATTTGCATTGCGCTCCCGACGCGTACAAAGAGAAGCAAGAAGATTGCTATTGCCAGAAAAAAACGCATGGGAACGAGCGTCAGGCGCCGCGTCGGCTGCAGCAGCTGATGGCCAACGTGCTCGTGCTGCTTTGGAACTATTGCGTACCCTGTCACCCGGCAGCGGAGCGGGTGAGGCGCCCGTCCAGGGAAACGGGGCAGAGTCCGGCGTGTGCCGCAGCTCCTTCAGCTCGGGTGGCAGCACGCAGCTATCGTCCGCGTCGGACGAGTGACCGCCGCCCCCCGATCGCGTGCTCTTGCACGCCCCCTCGCGGGTTCGTTTCTCTCCGCGCCCCACCGCTCTACTCATCTGTGATACTAGGCTAAGCCGAACCGCGCTCGGCGCGACCGTTAGACTGATTTAGTATTAAGTTAATTTATTATTGTGTCCATGTACCTTTCCGCCGAGCGGATGATTTCTTACCTGATTTAGATATAAATCTAAGGAGATATTAAAATTCGTATCGAAGTGAAATTATGGTTTCTATTTCTATTATCCACATCTGACCCAGTGACCTAAACGGTCGTGTAAACCACAAACTTGCATAAAACTATATACTTGAGAGTTAGTTCAGCTCTTAGTTCGCCTTTCTGATAATGATGGCAAAATTTAATTTCTAGACAGTATTGTTTAAATGAAAACGTTTTGATCTTACGCAATGGTGCAACCATTGCGTAAGATCAAAACGTTTTATATAGGCTGAAGAAGCAAATTGTTTATAATAATAGCTGAATATGAAATATGAAATTTAACAACAGCAACAGATAATGCAAAAAGTATACTTTGCTCGGTATTGTCTATCAATTCAAATACTTTCTGGTTACTAATAGTTATGACTAGAGAAAAAACACTATTACTAAGCTGCAACGATTGAAACTACTAATATTATATAATTATGTTGTTGATGAATTTCTTATTATCACTTATTATCACTGAATTAGAATACTCAAATGCAAGAATTTGAAAAAGTCACTTCTGACTTTCTTCAATGCTGTAAAGATGATTTTTTTTATAAAATCATTAAACTCAATCTCAGTATTTTTAAATTTAGACTCATGTGAATGATTCCAACGAAATACAAAATAAACTTACCAGACATATTCAGTGCGTAGAAACATCAAAAAATTCTAAATTTTCTTACGAATAGAGAGATGCGGAGATGAAGATTGCTGACTGAGCTGACGACTTTTTATATTAGATGGAGTTACAGATGAGTACGAAGTGTAAGTATAAAGAAGAGCAGAGGTCGCATACGCAGTACTTTAAGTGATAACGAACGTATTATTAAATATTGAAACACATATTAAAATTAACTTTTCATCTGAAAATAAATCAAAAGAATATAGTCATTAATCCTAATTCTCTGAGCTTAAGAATTAGTCTAACGGTAACATGATCATTGTGTTTAATAGATGTAGCTAATTCAAAATCCACACGAAATCTAACGTTACAGATGATTGCTTTTCAAACACGATACGTGAAAATATCATCATTTGAAAATTTTACATATTAGTGCTTAGGGTATAGAATTTTAACTAAACCATACAATCAATTATCTATTAGAAACTTTATAGAATAGAATAGAATATATCTTCAATGTGCATCAGCTAATTCAAAAATAGATAAGTAATTTTTAACTAATTTTGTGCAAATGTCGACTTTATCGCTAAAAGCTATCTCTTCTCTTCTCTTCTCTTATAATGGCATAGATGTAGGAAATACTATCTCACGAGTGTGTACTGACGACGTTCTAGACGTGAGGTGTGGTGATAAGGATAAGTATACTTCAGCAGTTTGAATACTAATAAGCTTAAATCATTAAACATATAAAACTATCACTAAAGATCTCATAATTAGTGCCAGCAAGAAACTGAGCGACAGCCCTAGGCGCTACCGCACACATTTACAAAGCAACTAAAAAAACCCACATTTTAATAATGATTACATCTTTATTGTAGTTGTATGTATCCGTGAGGAATAGTGTGTGTGTGTGCCAAAACATGATATAAATACTTAAATATATTATATAAACAAATATATACGTACACAAATAATTTTATACAAAACAATACTTTTCATTAGTAATCTACTTGGGAACTCAAACAAGGAATGTACCATGAGCAGACGTGGTGGCAAGGTCACCTGTGTAGGTACCACCGCCTTTTCTATGGCATGGAAGATATTAACATGACCTGTCTCCAGAATGTCAAAGCCGAGGCTCACTTATCATCAGGTGAGCCTTAAGTCTGTTTGACATTAATTGTCATGAAAAAAAACCAACTAAGACGCATCCTGTCCAATAAGTTGCTACTAAACCTACTGTAAAAATCTTCTATATCCAATAAACTCATCAGCACGATAATTTCAATGGTGAGAGTGATACGGTGTCACTTTCGTAGTGTTATGTAAATTCTCACTTGTAGTGCAAACAAAACGAACAATGCACATTGTTCTATACAAGGTGTCGTTGACGACAGAGAATTAGACGCTGTAACTGCTAGTTTGTGGGAACGAGAAAAAACGACACGCGCTATTAAATATGAAAGTGAACACCCCAAATAAATAAACACGCGTGTTAATACGACCTAACGAAGAACGAAGTCGCACTCTGATAATCACTCTTATTACAGCGGAATACGGCTGAATTGCAGTTATGGTTAATACGAATATGTAGCGTATGAAGCATGGCCAGGTTTACTGTATTTCTGCATTCAATTTTACGGTTGCTCTCAATTTTCCTGGGAACCCATGTTCAGATTCTGACTTGGGATCAATTGACGGAGAAATCGGTGATCATACAAACAAAAAAAATACATATAGTGAAACAGAGAACTTCGTCCTTCTCCCTTAAACACTCTAACAACATTTTTGTGTACACTTTAGGCACTAGTAGCCTTTTATAAGAACATTATATATAATATTTTGTTCTTATTCCATGTCAGTGGCTATAGAATATTTTATTTTACCTTTTAACCGCTTACACATGTCCTCCTTCTCCGTAATAACATTTTTGTATGAGACGGAGTCTATCTATTATTTGTATGATGAAGTAATCAAATATTTCATAACGTAACTAACTTCCCATATCATTTTCAATGTGAGGATAGCCTGAGATTTGTTGGTTTAATAACTATTTAATTGGTTATAAATAATTTCCTTAATTGTATCCACGCGTGCTACGATAATGGATTCTTAAGTTATTTACAATAGAAGCGATTTGAAATTTCCTAAATTTATTGGGTCGATAAAATAATGTACCTCCATTGTATTTATTATCAGTGTTAGTTGAATGGATTTTCCACGAATTCCAGTTTTCACGATGTAGTTTTAATTCCCTTATGGCTATTTTATCTTTCTTAATGGGATAGCTTGCCATTTACTGGTAGGTATGCGATGACTAGGCCTTATATAGAAGCGATCTACAGCCGGATTACTTGGTAACCACAGAGTATATACCTTACCTCCAACTAACGGAACACAACAATACTGCTAACTTTATTGTTATGACGTCAGACTCCGGTGTGACTGAGGACGCTGCCAGGCAGGCTTAAAATCTTTACCACACACCAAACCAAGCAGAAAATGTGTGCCTCCATGCGAAATTGAACCCAAGATCCCTAGATCTGCGGCTAGTTGTTGAGATAATAGAAACGGTTACTTTACTTCCCAGTGCTATATGCTCACTTCTTAATTTTCTTTTTTTGTTCTTAGTGCCAGCGCATAATCTTTATCTAGTTCTCTATCTATCTATATATCTATCTGTATCTTTTATGTAATAAGAGTTGCAGGTATCTACATATCATAGCATCCATCCATAGCATCTCAGTGAAGATTTGAGGCAAATAATATCATTGGAAATAAGTACATATTAAAGTATACGTGTAACGCGGTAGCAACTTTCTGATACGTAACTTTCAACTGTTATTTTTAGCATTAAAGTTAAATGAAAATATGCATTAAACTTGTTTTAAAATGTGGATATTATAATAAAATTTTAAAATACGCATTATAAAACTAGCTAAGACAGCAAAATAAATTCTTTGCATACCAACGACTTGAGTTAACGTGTCTTACTAAATATGCAAAAGCAAATGTGCAGTCGTTAAACTTACAAATTTTGGTCGACCTTAGTTAGTTCTTAAGAAGCGTGATTTTGCAGTGCAACTGCAATATTTAAACGTTGTCAACAGTACTTTGATGATTAGACGTAAACTTTAGATCTTGTGAACAGTTGCAACTGTTACGTTACCTTGTTTCTTATTAAATATGCAGATTAAAATAAAAATAAGTAAAAAGTGGACAACCCGAGATAAGGGCTTGTAGAAAAGTAACTCTACCCATAAAATAGATAAATAAAAATATTTTAATAAAAATGTGCAACTTTCTAAAAAAAATTCAAAAATGTTAAATTCATTTTAAAATATACTTTGTTTTACTGACCAAATTATTTGTATGAAGTAATTAAAATTTAATCAATTTGAATTTTTACTATGTCAACATGGGTAGATTTCGTGTTGCTTAAGATTATTTTATACTAGTTTGGTTATTAACGGAATATTTTTTCGGATTTTTTAATTTTTTTTTATATCACATATGTAACGTTTTTAACGAGTTGCGAGTGGTCAGCCTACTAAATGCTGTTTACCAAATCTGACAAACTCAGACCGAGTTCCCGAGTTCGAATCTCGGCACCGATATTTGTATGTACTACACTAGCTATCTACGAGCTATATATCTACCCTTACTGCTTACCTTTGCCCTGTGTCGACAGTTGAGGCATTTGCTATGCTTTCTATAAGTAACGAGAAAATCTGTTTAATACTGACTAGGATAATCGTCTCGTATAGCTGACATGTTTATACATCACAGATTGAAATCAATTGATTTCACATCTTTTTATTTTATGTATATGACAGTCGTTTTGGACATTAAACCGTCCTCTTACTTTTCATTGTTACAAATGAACAAAAGCCTTCTTTCCGGGTTGAGCCTACGTGCCACTAACCATGGCATCGTACGCGCAACCGAAGCCTACCCAAAATTTGTCAGTTGTCACGTTTACAATAATGACATTGAGTGACGACTGTGACTTTATAACACTTAGTTCCCTTTACCTTAGGTGTAAGTTTTAGGCCAACCGCAAACACGACACTATTGTTTGTCTGTTACAGTCTTAATTTAAGCACAGCAAATGACTCGAAACCGCCTTTGGTAAGTAGTAGGAGGAGTGAGCGGAGATATCTAGAGTAGCATTCGACTTACTACCCTGTCCACCACCATGCCGAGTAGAAACTAAGTTAAGATGGAAACAATTCACAGTTCTAACTAATTGGGATAAGCCTTTTTATATATACAAGGACACTTAAAAAATGATAAGGTCAAGATTTGTGACCAGTAAAATACTGAAGTATGCGAAGCTCCCCCTAACTCACTTCCAAAAAGAAATCTTTTCTCGGGTCTGTTTTCAAGGAACCCATGTTGAATGGCGGCGGATACTTGTACCAGTAGAGTTCATCGCTTGTGCTGTGACACAAAGAAATGAGTCACGAAATTAAATGTATTGATGTCCTACTGTGATGAGGATCAGTGGAGTTGATAGAGAATGCATAATGTTGCCAGCAGGGGTATCCGTATCTTTGTTCTACCAGCTGCTGACTAGGCGACGTGCGTGACTACCCTCCACTTAGTGGGTATTCCCAGTGCCAACATAGTCAATGTTGGCACTGGGAATACCCACTAGAACACCTGAATGAATGAAGATAAAGATCACATCAATTTAAAAACACAAAAATATATTAATAATCATATTGGATAAAGTTATCAAAAAGTAAAGGTTTAGATAAAAAATTTATTTATGATAATTAAATAAAAATTCTAATTCTAGCTCCAAATCCTTTAACCGTATGAATTATGTGCTTTCATTGAACCTCAGTACTAATACTATTATGATGATTAAACAAATTTAAATCACAAGAAAATATCATCAGAAAATGAGTTATCCAGTTAGTATGTATATTTGATTAATTATAAACCAATTACCGATACCATTAATAATTAATTATTTAAATATTAGGCACGTGTTAAGTTGTTAAGCGAACAATGACATTTCGATGTGTTTTACGTTAAGCAAAGATAAAATTTGTTAACAGTACTCACGGAAATACTATTCATAAATACTTAATGATCACGTAAAGTTTCGGAAGTCAATCGAACTTGAAATCCTTTGTTAAATATTTTAATTGATTCATTTTTAGTGTGTCTCTTTTTATTTTGTATCGCTTCACTACGTCGTGTGTTTACATGGTAATGCGCATGGAGCTGGAGTTGAAAACAATAACAAGTACTTAGGAGTCGAAATTCGAAGGCTAGTGTAGCGATCGTAGTGATGATTGGCCGTTTCTGACGTACTATGTTTCTAAATTAACTGTCAAGCCAGCCAAAGGCGTTAGAACTTTGTTTAGGTAAAGTGTGATACTTGCAAAATATAACGATTTGATCTAATTGTCATTATTGGTAAACCACGGAAAGTAGACTATTACAAACAAATGGACGTTCGGATGAAAATTTCATACATAATTGATTCTAACGCCTTTGACTGAATATATGAAAGTTAATTTAGAAACACAGTACGCCAGAAATGGCCAATCATCACTACGCTCGCTACACTGGACGTTCGGATGAAAATTTCTTATATAATTGATATGAAATTTCATCTGAACCTCCATTAGTTTGTAATAGTCAACTTTCAGTGGTTCACCAACAATGAAAATTAGATCAAACACACAAATCGTTAGATTTTCCAAGTACTTTATCTACCAATACTGTGCAATTAATATTAGTCTCCGTATATTGACAATGTAAAGAGATAATCCTACTCATTGTTGCGTTACAAGTTACATGGCAGATAACAATTTACTAAATAAAAGTAAAATAAACTGACAAAAAAAATTGTTTACATTATATATAATACCTACTAAACACCTTGGCTTATCAGCAGTGAACGTGACACGGACCTAATAAACATATAAACGGTTTTAATACATACAAATGTTATATTATTCCACGCTGGCATTCTTTTTGCTATTTTTGTAAATACGCCAAATCGAAATAAACATTACGACTTGACAACTGTATTATATCATCATCATTAGTTAGCAATAACTATAGACATTTCGATTCACTATAAACAACCTTTAAGGGGCCCAATTCAAACTGTTCAGGTCGCGGACATGGAACATATATTATCAGATGTTTAACTTTGAGATGTAGCTATTATGAAAAGTGTTATATTTAAAAATGACTAGTTTTCCATGTGCCATGAGGACGTGGTGACATATATAGAAAGAAAATTTATTTATTTATTTATCTTAACAATGTTTCAACAGCAATTTTCTACACACACAGAATATAATATAATAAACAAGACACAAGCCAATTAGAGAAACACATTATTTTACCAAAGAATCATCAGGAAGCCAAAATACATTAAGACACATTCAAACAAATAAGTATAAAATAACTAAAGAGAAAAAACAAACAAAACAAAAATAAAAACAAAAACAAAAAAAAAATAAAAAAAAATATCAATAAAACAAAACAAAAGTCAGTTATCGCATGTGTGTGTGGTGTGTTTGTGTGTGAGTGTATGTGTGTTTATGTATGTGTGCGCTAGGTGTTAAATATTGCTTATTTAACACCTATTAATATAGAGGTTTGTGATCCGAAAACGAATATAAAGGAAATGCAACAGTACTATGATGGGTCAACCAAAATCTGTTTCTTCAAGCTCCTACGTCCTTCGTAACGTACGTTAACCTGTTGGTTACGGCCGTTTTCAATCTACTGGAATACTGACCTATTCCAAGTTGACATCCAGGAACAACCAAGGCGAAAGTTGCTTTGTTTCGTTATAACCAGTGTTCAAATTACTACGCCAACGAGCCATCCATTTTAATTAATTTTTAAGATAAGTTCAAATACCTATGGATCTAATAAAAATGTTTGGTGTCGTTTTATCAGATACTTGGATTCAAATGAAGTCATATGAATAAAAATTGTAAAAAATATTTTTTCTTAGAAACAATGACGCGTCTTCAACCGTACGTCAAAATGATTGATGTTATCGTCAATCTGAAGTTCTAAATTGTCGAACATTGAACTGGGAACATAGTCAATCTTCAAAGTGAGACTACAAAGGAAAACGTTTTGAAGTATAAGTCTTATAACCATGTCTTTTAAACTGACTTCTGATTTTGATTGCATTATATTATATATATTATAACATAGTAAAGAATAACAGATTTCAATGTAAACGGTATCGCTATAGTAGAAGAGAGAAGAAACAGCAATGAAGCGGTCCCAATGCACTATTAACCCTTTGAGGACGGCTATTTTTAAACGTATATAGACGGAAAAACGTATATATACGTCTGCCGTCCTTAAAGGGTTAATTGACAAAAATATTTATACAAATTACTAAAAAATCTTAAACATTATATATTTTAATCATCATTATGATAAGTTCGTATACCTCCCCACCGAAGGGCTCAAGCCTACCCTAAATTGCGGTGATTAAGCCTTAGTCAACCACGCTGGCCAAGTGCAAGTATATATATATATATATATATATATAACAATATATATATATATATATATATATGTATATATATATATATACATAAATAATTTAAATAACTCCTGGACCTTAAATGCAGTGGACTAAAGAACTACTTATCCCACTATCCCACCAGTCGTACTACACATAGTCTCAGCCAGCCCTAATGTCCAGGGTTGTTTTTAACCGATTATCGCAGGAGGGTAGTGTTTCTCGAGCGTATGTACGTACTAGTATGTGGGTTTGTATATTCTGTTGTTACCTTCTGTAGCCCCAATCGCTTGAACAATTTTGAAGCGTCGTAATATTAGATTTGTATTCTTCCATGCCATGGGCCATTATTCATAATAATAATTATTATTATAACATTTCTTACTATCGTAATTATTATATTTGAGAAATATACTTAATAAAAAAATGAAACATAAATCGTGAACAAATATATGGGGCTGCTGGAAGAGATTTCTTGTAGAAATAAGCAGTACCTTTGTATAATTCTGTACTATTCTGTCCTTTTAATTGTCTTTGCGTGTACATAAATTGTTAAATAAATAAATAAATATTCGTACTGATTTTACAAATATCTGCCCCTTCCGGGGATCTAACCCGGGACCTCTGGCGAAGTAGCCAGGGTATTGACCACCTGACCAGATGGTCGACAATAATATACGTATACTCAAAAACACTTTATTTTTATTTTTTTAATTAAGTTAGGAATGTTATTTTTGACGATCTTTCATTTAATAATTTGGTACGAGCCACCTTGTTACCACATTATTATAGTGACAAGATCAAATCCTCTTGCAGACTTTGCCTGTAATCAGTATTTATAATTTAGTATTTACTACATCACCGTACGCCATCTATTGCGTTCATGCGATAAATATATACTTAATAGTTTTTATGAGAAGTTACTTTTGGATCCGTCTACATCTTCCTTATTTCGGCCATGAAAAACATAGCTTTGTTTCATTGTAAGGGTAAGATACAGGGGCATGGGTGTTGTTTTAGAGTTTTAACGCATTTTAATGGATTCCCATATATTATGGGCGTCTCTAGATAATTATTAACATTTTTGTCAGCCCTACGTTGTTGTGGCAACCCTAAAGTTAAAGGACAAAACTCCCTTCAAATGCAGTCATCGTAAAGTACTTAACTTTTCCTATAACGTTACTTTTCGTTATAACGTTATACTCGGTTGTGAGTTCATTATACTCATGAAACGTATACGAAAATTCATATCAAGCGAAATTTTGGTTAAGTTACATTTATGCCTTATTTGTTTAAAATAAGAGTCAATTTTCTAATGTCGCTTTATTCATGATATCTTGTCTACTGTACGTGTTGGTTCATTGACCTTTTTAACAATATTTTATAAACGTGGGAGAAGTAATTTGCGTATTTTATAATTTATTTTACTTTGCCTTTAAGAAATAAAACTTAATAACTTTGATGGGACTAACAATATCTTTTTAACAAATATTTGTATTGTACTTTCAGAGAGAAACAAAGTGAATGTAAAATACTTTTATCTTATATCTTATTAAAATTTGTTTTATTTTTAGCTCTGAGACTGCGGACTGGCCATAAGCTTTTTGTATATTCAAATCTTTCTTCATAATTTTACGTCTTACAACACTCGTTTCCTTTACAATATGCAATATTTTACTATGGCACGTCTGAAGAAGTGTTTCGCGCTTTCCTGTAAGCTTAGTCACCAACGCCAAATTAGAACTTCTTGAAACGGACAGTATTATTATTAATTTTGTAAAGATACACTACATCACTAGCCCGCCCTCTTTCTTTTATGGCGGCCATGTGTTAACAAGTGTGGCTTAATGTCTAGTATCTCTACGTTCAATTTCGATGCGATTAAACAATATTAAGTAAGGGACCGAACGGCTGCTAAACTTTGCTAAAGAAGGACAACAAATCTTTATTTAAATCTTACCGCAATTATCTTATCAAAAACAAAACGAAAAAATTTTTTTTCTAAAATTATTTTAATTTTGTTGCAATATTTTTGCAAACCATTCTCAAAGCACCAAAGCCAAGTGATGTTTTTGACTTTGGCTACAGAATTTGCTGACAAGTCCATCCTTTTTAAATTTTGACTGCATTAACGTGGAGATGATACTACTACTGTTTGGGGGGCGACTAAATATTTTGTTTCTAAACTCGCGAGTTAGATTATAAACTAACGGTGTTTACAATAATACGGCGACATATAGGTTTAATATATACAAAAAATTCGTATTAGTTTAAACATCCACATGCCTATGCAAGCATCGCTTACACCACTTTACATAAGTATACAACAATAATAATTCCTATTTACACGAGCACATGCTTAGTTGTTTACCTTTGTTATCAGTTATCATTACTACAATTTATACGTTGCGTCGCCTTATCAGACCATGAATGGGTGACGTCAATGCCACGCCTCCGACAATCGCTGACCGGTGATAATATTTTTCGCACGCGCAGTACACAATGTTTGTCACGATTTTTGATTGGGGTAAACATTGTGAGAGTTCGGCGTAGTAGGGACATTAACTTTATGCTATTTCAAGATTATAATAACTGCGCTAAGGGTCGACTGTTAGCGCAGAGTGGCAGCGCTACGAAGCGATGAAGTTGACTTTCTGATAATAATAATATCCTTATCTAGTTAAAGCAGGCATCATTAAAAGCTTGCTTTGAGGATTATAGTTATAACGCTTGGTTTAAAAACATATTTAATATTATACATTTTTTTAAATATGAATATAAGAATAAATATACATAAATATATAAGTTATCATATTCGTAACCCGAGAATACTTTTTCGTGTATATCACACAAACATCTGTGGGTCGCGACTCGAATCCCGGATGCAAGGCCTAGTAGCTTGTAGCTACTAGGCCTTACAGCATGTTGTTAATTAAGCTATAAAAATGTATACAAAAATGGTAAAAAAATAAAACTATTCACATCCATTTTTATACGAACAAATATATAAACAAAACAAATAGCGAGAGAAAAAATTATGGGCGATTTATTGACTCTTTTTATGCTAAAAAAAAGTAAGGGAAAATTAAGTTTTTTAAATCTTAATGTATAATTGAAAAATTCATATCACCTTTTATGCATACGTATTTTATGTATACAGAGAAGTATGTTGAAATGCTGGTATGATTTGCATTTTTTTAATTCTACGTTTCTTCATCACGTGCTGAATAATGAAGTGAAATGGTATAAATATGAAATAAAGATACCATTTCCGGATAGACTAACATACAAAATCTGCAATCAATCATTATACCATCGAGAAAAATCAGTTGATTTCCGTCATGATAAAGTCATACTCTGATATTATTGAAATAAGTATTTTATTATTAATAAATAATTATAAACATCTATTAGCTATTACCTGGTTATTCTATGCAGATGTGTATGAAAAATATTTAAAAAAATATTACTGAAAGTAGAGACTCCTTGATTTGAGCGCTTTCCATTAACTTTAGGATCTTCCTTACTTCAAGGGTTTTAATTTCATTATTAATTACTTTGGAGTAATATTTTAATATTTGTTTCAAAGTTAGGTACTTGGTTAACTGAATCAATTATAAAACATTAACCATAACATGTGGATTTGAAAGATATTAATATTTCTAATAATACTAGTGGTTTATTATATATAATTATTACAACTACTATACCTATAAAACTCTATATGTTCTCATGGTATCCTTTTTTATAACCACTAACATTTAATTAATGTATTAATGGTTCAAACGTGGCTTAAGCCTAATAGTGAAAGTCTTAGTCAAGCTATTTAGATAGACTTATTTACTAACTTCTTTTAAATCGTTATAACAGCGAATATGTATGAGAAAAATAAATATAACTAAAGATATGTAACTAGTAATAACTTTAAGTGGTTATTATCCGGGTACTGTGATAATACACATTTCACCGTGTGCTCCATTCGGCATTGACTGCCCACAATAATGTGCTTGGGGGTACTGGTTCTCTATTGGATGCTTCTGAATAGCTTCACAAAAGTAGCACTATGGTCTACCTGTTATAAATCAAACATAAGCAAATGAGGTTGTACCAAAATGCTGTGACAGCAACCGCTTTGGACTAGCCTCATTGGGTCGGCGAGGTGTTGTTAAGGCCCAGTCCTCATGTGTTTCTCCCATGTTCTAAGACCTGTGTCCAGCAGGGGTACGTATTAAGGCTATTGGTGATGATACCTATTTAAAAACAACCGTATGTACCTAAAAAACTACCTCCAGCCTTGATCCACTTGACTCCGTATCCAAGGCGGTTTATAGCTCGTTCGTGTGGTCTACTGGTATCAAGATAACATATATCACGTGACTTCGTTGAATCATAACAGTAGATATACGAGTATTATTAACTGATGGCGTTGTTATACTTTTGAGACCACCTAACTAAAGTATATACAATATTTTTATAACTGAACAGGTACACCGACATTCTATAAAAAAGATGTTATTGTTTACGTAAAATTATAGATATTGCTAATTGCGAAAACCGGAATGATATGAACTAAAAATAGAATACTTGTCTCTTTCTACAAAACACTTTTTATACAGGAAAATGCAAACGCAAGCCGTAAAAAAAATTGTAACGTTAATGGACCTAATGTAGTGTCAATAGAGGAGCACTAAATTGGTTTAAGCGCATTTATCTGGGAATTTTGATGTCAAAGATGCACCTCGCTTTGGTCGCCCTGTTACGGATAATATGTACGCTATTTTCGAAAAAGTGGAGCAATATCGGCATATCTGCAGTTACGACATAGCTGAAGAGCTCGGAATTGACCACTTAACGGTTTTGACGCATTCGAATTTAGTTGGGTTTACAAAATAGCTCGATATTTGTGTGTCACACGAGTGCATTGAAAGAAACCTAATGAACGGTGTACTCATTTATGATTCTTTATTGAGACGAAATGAAACCGAATCGTTTTTGAAGAGATTGATAACTAGTGATGAAAAGTGTATCTCGTATGACAAGAATGTGCATAAAGGATCAAAGATCGGTCAGGCTTCACAGACTGTGCCAAACCTTGGTTAACTCGCAACAAGGTGGGATTAGAAGGGCATTGGTAATTATGAGCTTTTCCTGTCGGGCAGAGCCATTGATCCGGATCTCTACTGCCAACATCCGATGAGATTAAAGCAATAAGTTCTTTAATAATAATTGAATAAGTAATTGAAATGATGTGGTCTTGCAGCCACTCAGCAAGAATTAAGAGAGTTGGCTGGGAGGTGTTAATGCATCCGCCATATAGCCCTGACCTCACACCGTCAGATTTTCAGCTGTTTCGGTCCCTTCAGAATTCGTTAGGCAGCGACAGATTAACTTCAAGAGAGGACTGCCAAAACTATTTGTTGCGTTTTTTTTATCAAAAGACCCAAAATTTCTACAGCAACGGGATCATATCTCAAAATGGCACATATATACTGTAATTAAATGTTAATTAACTTTGAAAAAAAATGTCTTGAATTTTCATATAAAATGCGAAGAAACTTTTTCCCCGACATATTACGTTATTGTTGGTAATAATTTCCTTATGAACAATTCTTTCGGTTAATATCATATGATACAGAAAGTTTTTTTTTAGATTTCGCCGGTTGCAATTACTAGGGAGGTATTAAGTTTAAAAATATATTAACCTTAGCCAAGACAACACGTGTCTTTTATTACTTCTCCTGAGTTCCATCATTGCAACCTTTAACCCCTTCAGAAATAATAGAGACCTCTTAATTTTTTACATTGTACATTTTTCTTGATATGTTTCACATCATCGTTATAGAGCAGTTTGTTTTAAACTATATCCAACATCGATCAAAAATCGAAACCCGAAAAAAATTCATTGTGCCCAGAGATATTTCGCAACTTTCCCACAGGAGGAACGGGTTACAATAACGAATCATGAAACCGAAGCCCATGCTTAATAGTTTAGATTGCAAGCGGTCGCTGCCCTCTGAGTCAACATGGGGACACACGATTATGTATGAAACCAGTGAGCCGAGTAATCAGTTTGTGCCTACACTTGGTCGCTCTCGCAGCGGCGAGTGACGGACTACGAACGTCTCGCCAGTCAGTCCTATATGTACAGACTAGCGAGTAAAGCATGTAACATAAAAGCTTTAGTTAGACCGATCAATCTTAAATTTCCAAGGAAAAAATTACTCGATATATCGATAAGTTCGATTCTTTTATTACTATATCGAAATATACTAAAGGGAATTCTTGACTTTCCCTTTAATTCATGTCCTTTAATAATCTAAATAAAAACAGATTTTGTGACTCCTGTCTCTGTCGTATAGTCAGAGAGTAGAATCCCTTACTGACAAACATATTCCCTCTTCCATACAATATGGGTTTCTTTTATAGAGACATGATAAGGTACTATTTAGGACAACAAGGTGGTGGTGGCGAGAACAGTGTGTCTGTGTTCTACTTTCGCTCAATCGCGTCCTTCTAATATAATGTAATTTCTATTGGCTTGTGCCTTCCGATGTTGTTTCCAGCGAAAATCACCAACGCTCGCAAAATCAAACGTACACATTGATTTAGATGCACGCAGAGTTGTTTCATAGAATTAGAATAGAATGCTGCCTAGTGATTTATCAATAAAATATGTGGGTTACGAAAAGCTAGAAAACCATATATATTATTAGTAAGACACAGAGAGCATATATAGTTAAACATGCTCTCTGTGCATTACTTTTGACACAATTCAAAGTAATTACACATCTACACCATTGATTAACCGGGACGCTACGCACTGTCAGCGCGACCTTGTCGTGCTCGATGCACCGTACGTGGCGGGCACACCTCCACGCGAAATGCACAAGCAAGCGTTGAAAGAAATTTGAACCATATCCATAGGTGAACAAAGTATATTTACGTGTGGTATGTGATAATGAAGTCTAATTGTTTTAAATAAATTAATCGAGACACATACATCAATTATAAGAATTCGAATAAATTTGGTCCAATTTCTTAGTATAGTGTTTAATGTGTTATGTTCGTTACTTACAAACAATACTGTATATTGATAAATGACTATAACGACCTTTATCTATTTTAGTCTGCTTATGTTGTAACTATGAATAAATTATAAATACTGTAGTGATTTGATTAAAAATTAATGTATTCAAATGGAAACTGCCTATATAACGTAGTATGCGCAAAGCGGCATTTTCCGTATAAATTAAGCAGTTCTGATTTTCCGCTTTATGAATTCAATACATATATGATATTTAGTATACCGAAGTAGTGGACGTGTATAAAATAGGTCGATAATGATGATACCGCAGCATGCTATATTTGTTTCGTTTTCATTGATCAACGGATCATATAAATTATTATTGATGTTTGGTTTAGATCAGAAATTATCATTCACCCTGCTCTGTCTACAGAATCTATAATTATATTTCATATATTTCATTTAGTCAAAGAAAGGATGCTCGAATGTGATTAATCTGCCTATCTACTACCTACAACACCTTAAATGTAGTATAATTTGCAGTGATTGAAAAGTTACCCGGAATACCGGTAACAAACCGGTATTTTTATGGTTTCGTTACATAAACCAGATCCAATCAGATAAATGAAGAACCAGAACCGATGCTGATTATAGTTTTCAATCCCTGGCTATTTATGTTTTCCTTTTACAGCGTTTTGTTAAAATAACAAGGTACAAGAAGTTATAAGCAACAGCAATAAGGTAGATTTTATAATTGCTCTTTTCAACCGACTGCAATAAAGAGGAGGTTCTCGATGCGACTGTATGTTTTTTTATTTCTCTGTAATTATCATTTTCAATTTTTTTATACACGTGGACCCATTGTCAATAAGTCAAGAATCTAATGACACAATTTATTCTTCAAATTTTATAGGCTCGTGTTTCTTCTAAAGCTTTTAGAGTGTTTTTTATCAAATAGTCGATAATATCACCTGTCTAATTTGACCTTGATTGTCAATTTTGAGGTTTAACTTATCCCTCAAAATTGCGAGAAAAAGTTTTAAACCAAATAAAAAACCGATTTCAAAACGCCAAAATAAGAACAATTACGAAGTATTTTCATTTAAGATGGCTACTAAATGCAAAATAAGATTGACAATGATTAATATAATTGATTAATAATATTTTAGAGAAAAGATCATACTTTCTCGTTGAGTAGATATCGCTATAATGGTCGCTCTTAACTAATAACATCGTCTAGCATAGTGCATATCAGCGTACAGCATTGGATAAACCGTAAAAGTTGGCTCAAAAACACTTGAAATAAGATACTTATCTAGTTATAACCTCTTTGGAACTAAATATATTGCAGATACGCGGATTTTAGCTATGGCAGATTCGGGGATTTACTTTATCCTATAATGTACTTTACTTAAGACAATAATATCGAAGAACATTCTAAGTGAAATTCGGCATTAGCTGCATAACTATCACTGGTCCGAGAAAAGATCGATGTTATAGTCATGTTAATTATTGCAGGAATGGATGTTAATATGAAAATTCAGTAATGAAAGTGAAACGATGGTCTAATGACAATACTTTATTAAAAAATATAATGGCTGCCTTTCATTGTGAGTGGGTGCAAGGTTGGAACAATTATCTTGTAATATTAATTCTCATTACGAGTCCGGCCTACAAGTCTAGCAGTCTAGCCTTCGGGTGTAACTGGGCCGGACAGAGGGCACTTCCAATATGCCTATGGTGTTTTCTATAGAAAAATGTCCTCTAGCACAATATTGTGAAAATATACACTCATTCACTGTGTTAAACAAATAGATAATAATTACTGGAATAGGTAACAATTTTTTTACCCAACTTCCTAAAAGGAGGTTATAAATTCAACCCGAATGTATGCTATATTGTCAGAATACAGTTGTCGTTCTATATTAGTTGATATCAGCTTTTTAACATGTTACATATTATTTTATATGTACGCCAAATTTGACAAATGTATGTATTTTATCTATAAAAAGTATGGCATCTGCCGCCTCCGCCTCACCGTTCTACGATATGCCATTTCACGCTAATAATATAAATAATTCCTTTCAGTAGTATTTGTGTGAAAGAGCAACAAATATTCACACATCTTTACAATCTTTGAAACTTATATTAAGTCCCGCTAATATGTATATATATATATATATATATACATATGTTAGGGTAAATATGATATATATTCGTTTTTATGTATTTAATTATATTATTATTGGTACACGCCCCTTTCGATGTCACTTTTTCCATATATGGGGCTGCTAGAAGAGATTTCTCATAGAAACAACAGTACCTTTGTACAATTCTCTAATATTCTGTTGTGTCCTTTCAATTGTCTTTGTGTGTACATAAATTGTTAACTAAATAAATAAAATGTTGAATGAAACAATATGAAATTGGATTTTGTTACATATCGAAGGAACTTTTAACATTCCTTTTAGCTTACCCCAAGTGTTGCTGATTTAACTGATTTTTAAATTTTTACAATAATTTAAATATGGAATATCTGTATTATTTACTCATTGTTTGTGATAATCATTCTCATTTCGATACAGGGTGAATCCGTAGACGTGCAATTAGTAATATATGTAATACAAGGTAAAACACAAGGACAATTTCCTCGTGGTATTTTCTCACCCGTATAATTATATTATTTTGGCTTTTCCAAAACGCTATCACAGAGCCTTCTAAGTTTTATAGATAATCATGGTTTTCCCTCACTACCACAGGTTATTTAATTATATGCCACCTGGCGCGGTGAACTTCTTTACCTACTTTGTCTCAGACGATTTTCCATACTGATTTAAGTAGGTAGCTATTATATAATATTTTCTCATTTATTTTTCCTTTTAAAACACCCTTTTTTATAGCGATTCAATATTGTATATGTAATGACTTTCCGCAATTACTGTTCTTAGGATGAAATTTGAACATAATTAAGTTTTGGTTCTTGTTCCTAAATGTATTTATTTTATTATTTATATAACAATTTATGTAAACACAAAGACAATTAAAAGACAACAGAATAACAGAGAATTATTTATATTATTATAAATAAACTTTTAGTGTCAAAAAATTAATCATAATCGTAATCGTATACTACTTTTTTTAATTTGTTAAAGTGACTTAGTTTATGATTTGTGATGTTTTTTACCTTTATGTAGAGTTATTTCCTAAATGCTACCCTGTGTAATCCTGTGGCTAGCTGGTAATTTGATGTGAGTAGTTCTTGACACAATTTGTAATGAAATCTCTGTAGAAGATGTTAATAATGTTGATATAAATATTAAACTATCAACAAAGGAGACATCATAGGAAAATTTATTTCTATAAACCAGAACTCATATTAGTTGATACAATAAACAAGATCATCTATTTAATAGATAGAGCCATCCCAAATACGCATAACTTACACGGTAACGGTACTTACACGGTAAGAAAACGGTATCTGAAGAAAATATATAAATATATAGAACTTAAAATCAAAATAGTTTTGATCTGGCAGTTCAATAAAATACTTGTAGTGCCCATTGTTATGTCCACCAAAAGAGTAACTCATCAGAATTTCCGTTCACTTAAAAACCTTGACTTGGCAGATTACTCATTTCCCTAATCCTTTCCACTGGGCTTGTATTCTGAACACGAGTAGAACAGTGAGGAAATTCCTACACTATAGTGAGCCTATACAGCCGAGTTCACTAAACCAGACATGAAACAACACTGCGGCCCGTTGAAATCATAATTACCGATGCAGAAAGATTTTTTTTCTTTGAAAACACAAATAAGTAAGTTATTTTCAAAATATACGATCGACATGTGATCAAGAAAGCTATTTGAAGAGGCTCAGCATATTCCATTAGCTATGTGTATGTGTATATAGAAATTAATAAGTGGATATTCATCAATGTTTAATTGATGAAAATTCTTTAAGGGGCAAAAATTCCATGATTTTTTTATCAAATGTAATCGACCATGTAACTCGTAAATCCTGTAACAGTATAGTTCCCTAAAGGAAAACTTTATAACTCACTAGTGTATTAAAAGCTGCCATCGGAAGCTAATAATCTTAATTTATGCTGAGAAGTGTTTCCCAAGTGCAAGATATCGAATAACAATAGATAGTGGCTCTATAGGACCTGTTCTGGCATCAATTAAATTGCAAATATAAAGCTATTAGGCCATTACAAAACAAGGCTTTTGTTCGTATCTCAAGTAATATAATAATGTTAAATATCATATAATAAAATTCAAATAATCTTAGAATATTGTAACAACTGCAGTGCCACTTGTAGGATTTTTTTTATATTAAGCTCAGCAAATGACTCGACACCACAGTAGAGGAGTCCATATATGAAGATAGCTAGTGAAGCATGAGAATATTTGCATGCTTATAAACTTTGAGTTTCTTCGATTCTTTTATTTTTATATTAAGCTCAGCAAATGACTCAGGTGGTGTCCCTGATGATAAGTAGTAGAGGTCTCCATATATGAAGATAGCTAGTGCAGCATGCGACATACTGCCCTAGCCACCTTCACCTTGCCGACCCAAAAAGTGCAGATTATAATAACGCCTCGTTTTTTACGGTTAAATCGCAAAGGCTTTTTGGCTTCTGAATTCCTTTTATTTATCTTTAGCAAGTGCTAGGTTCTGTACCTAGCTCTCGCTTAAGATAGAAGAATTAGAAACAGTAATGACAAGTAAAAAATATTGAATTCGGGGCTGCCATTATCCATATGTGTCTAAGTGTTCCAACTTAAAGGCAGTTAGTGTAAAAATTTCCCGTTCCAGTCCGTTGCTCTCATATAAACATGTTCTTGTAAAGACGCTTCTATTGTACGAAGCAGACATAACAGTTAAGCATGGTTAACAGTGTTTTAAGTTGGATATGTATTTTAAAGCTATTACACAGAATATCCACATTTGCTGAAATTCTTATATAGTTACAATTGACGGCATAATAAGTAGGATATAAAATTATTGAAATCGTTTTTTTTATACAAAGCACAGCAAATGACTCGACACCACCATCATCAGATAAGCAGTAGAGGAGTCCATATGTGAAGCATGTGACATACTGCCCTAGTCACCCTTACCTTGCTGGCCCAAAAAGTGCTTTATCACGCCTCTTTTAAGGGAACCCATGTTATAAGAAGGAGGGAATACGTGTGCTGGTAAGGAATTCCATGCTCTAGCTGTGCGACAGAGAAAGCAGTGACAAAATCTTTTAGTGCGTAAAGTAGATGTGGCTACAGTGAAGGAGTGACTCCGTAGACCAGCACGCATACTCCTTAGTAGGAAAGGAGAGAAAGGAAAGAGTTGCGAAGGAATAATTTTAAATACATAAAAATAAAAATTCTCCAAAAAAAATATAAATTTCTATAAAATCGTATCTAAAAGAACTCATAATTACTTCAAGTCCAAGAAATCATAATTATTTCAAGTCAGATGTGAGGATATCAGAAGAGAAGGCCATCTGAACTGCCGACCCTGTGCGCCACCAGTCTGCTTGGAACTACGGCTATTTGATCTTATTTGAAGTTGTGATGGAATGCGAAAGTTTAAAATTAAATCATAATAACATAAACAATATATCAATCAGTCGTTTATTAACCTTCAATATGAAATATATTTTCAGTAATTAGCTTCAAAAGATTGGGTCAGGTTACTCGTTTCACGTGTGCACGTTTGTAGTCGGGTGGTCTTGCACACGACTCGGTTAGCTCTAGAGCCGAACAGGGTATAAACGGCGATAATTAAAACGAAATAAACTTTTTTAATTAATAGAGTAACAGTTATTCAATAGTTATTTTTTAGATTATCGATGTTTTAGGAGTTTGTTACAGATCCTAATGCTCCAGGGATGTGACGTCTAAGAAGGTAATAATTAATTAAGTGATTTATGTGTTACGATTTAAATTAATTATTTAAGAATAATAGTCAATTTTTTATGTAATATATAAAAAATGGTAACACAGTGGCTGTTAAAATACATTTGTATATTTTTTTATATATTTTATAGGTCTGAGAATAGGTTGAATTGAATTGATGATGTAACCCTTTAACCTATTCTCAGATATTATACCCCTAGGTAATAAAGAAGGTCGATAACCTCCACATTTTAAAAAAATAATCAATATGGCAAAACAACGATTACTAGTCCTTTATATTTATTTATTTATTTATCTATTTATTTAACAATTTATGTACACACAAAGACAATTAAAAGGACACAACTGAATATTAGAGAATTGTACAAAGGTACTGCTTATTTCTATAAGAAATCTCTTCCAGCAGCCCCATATATGGAAAAATGACATCGAAAGGTAGAGGGGCGTGTACCAATTGTTTAAAAATGAGTAAAAGTATAAATATTTTTCTATATAATAAAACACGGTAAAGGTACACAATAGTTCACGTGTGAGAATAACACTTGCAGCGTGCGACATACTACTTTTCCAGGTCAAAAAATATATTTTTAATCCTCTTTTCAAAGAGCCAATGGCATCTGAAGGAAGCGAATTTTGTCAATATCCCGTCGAACATACACATAGTTTTGTTGGTCACTTTGACCCAGTATTTAACAGTAAGTGTCGACATAGATTTGTTTATTTAGGTCGCTGGCTAATCGGCTGTACTAATTACTACAGTACTGTTACTGCTATTACTATTTTAACCTAAATAGAGATCCTAATTAATTGCTACCTATATTATTAGAGTCAATTCTTCTTTGTATCTTTGTAAATAAAATATTCATTAATTTTAAGTTAACAACTTGACCGGGTGAACTTAGTATCACCCGCCTACCAAGTACGTTGTCTATGAAAAGAAATCCTGAGCAGGTTGAAGAATATACAATTATGAATAGCACGTCATGTCAACAAGAACATTTTCCACACTTAATAAACAATTTTAATTTTAAAATTTTTTAAACATTAAGCCGAACAAAACAGAATAAAAAAAATCAAATTGTTTAAGCAGCTTTTGAGGTTGAGTAAGAATAAAGATAATAATTCTAAGACGTCTATCTTCTAAGAGAAGAAGAAGAAAATAATGTAGTTTGCCTTTACACCTTCAATAATTTAGCATATTTCCTTACAGTTAGGTGGCACAACAACTATTTTTACTAGAAATAATCTGGTAAACGTTCCTTTTAAATTAGATACGAGGGTAGATATCTTAATTGTGTTATTTATGGTATTTAGGTTTTAGTCTACGTGTAGTATAAATGAATATCAATGTCGAGAGACAAAGGAAATTGGAAATTCTTAACCTTTATCAATCCGTCTGTCTCGAACTAGTTTAAACATTAATATTTTAACTAACTTTAAAAGAAATTCTTATTTCCGTTAAAAAATAATACTCAAATGTTTTAAGGAGGTCCGAGTGTTCGAATATGTTTTGAACCTCTCTACGCTAAAAAATATAAACAAATGACTTATGTTATCATATTACAAAACTTTTCTCCAACAAAACGTATATTCAATTACAATCACTAATAGCGACTCGTGTTTTCCTTTCAAGCACCACTGAATTTGCAAATGATTTTATAAATTATCCAACATGAAAAATCATGATTTGACTTAGACATTAGCCACAATTATGAAGAGATAAAGAGTTGTGTTATTTCATAATTGAAAATGACAGTGCTGATCAATGGGTATCTTAATATGATAAGCGTGATCCTACGGGAACTTCTCTCGAAGAATGCCAACAAGAAGTTTCATCCGGATTTTGACAGGATAATTATTAAAGTTGGTTATTCTTGTAAAGTACAACAGCATCATAGCTTTCCTTGTTAAATAAAAAAATTAAGCTATGAAATCATAAGTACCAAACGATTAGACTTTATCAGTAACACACGGATAAAGTGACTTGCGTCATGTTTACGTCATATTATAGTAAGCTATTAACAATAAAATCATGAATTGTTTAATTTTTGTTTAGATTTTGTATTGTAATTAATTATCAAAGTAATCTGGAACGTTAACATTAGTTTAGAGAAAATGGAGATGACGTGTTACTTTATTTCATTTAGTTTTTAGAATTTTGACTCTATTTTCAATAGTATAATATTAATTTTTCTATACGTTAGAAAGTAATCTGCAAACGAAAAATAACCTAATGACATCTATGACATGTTGCATGTCTTTTTCTTCTTGTAGCTAAAGTTCTTGTATTGTTCTGTGTGTCTCTAATTAAATCAAAGTTAATATTAGCAATCATATTTTTTAGACGAATATTCCAAGTCTATAGTCTAGTTGCTAACCCGTGCATTCGTTGTATAATGGATAACGAATTTACGTAATATATATTTTTTGCATAAGATCCTTGAGATGGTTGGATCTCCTCAAAAATGCCTAAAAGTATGATTCCTATTTTGATTACATTTTAGGAATTCACATTTTAAAAGTGTTACAGACGTAAAAGGTATTTACAATACCTGATTAGTAAAATGATTAATTTTACTAATCAGGTATTTTTTACAAAATCCGTAATAATTGTAAATGTATTGACTCATCATGACCGGCACCGCGACGCCGTTAAACAAGCTGACATTAGATGTAGCATTTTATATAGATCTGTGGAGAAAACTGTAACGATTCAGCAAGTTTAACAGGCTACTAATAACATGATAAATAAGATTCAATTCTCCCCATTACAACTCTGCTGTGCGGGGGGTGAAAGACAGCGGGAATCAATGGAACATCAATTTGTGATGTGATGTTCAAAAACTAGAATGAGTCTTTAGAAGTGGCATATCCAAACAAGAAACGATAATATATAATACTACGGCAATCATTTTTAACTTATCATTTACACTTGCAAACAGTTTTTAAATAGTAAACTAATTACTTAATAAATATTTGTTATATTCAAAAACTATATCATAAATGCATGGAAGCAACAAGAGATCTCTTATAGAATAAAACCCCAATAAAAGATAAAATAATGAACGTTTAAGTTAATTTTGTTGTTACCTTCTTTTTTTTCTAGAAAAACATATGAAGAGTTTACCCGTAACACCACAGAGTTAAAAATAACAACTTTAATTGACCCATCCAGAGACCAACCATGGCGAAATTTGCTTTGTTTTCATTATCGAAACAAGAGTGCCCTACTAGCTACACCAACGAGCTCTTCTAAAAAATAAATTTAGTAATCTTACTAAACTTTTAGAGAAGGGTCGTCTGGGTGAATTAATATCTCTTGCTTGGAGTTAATATGCCAATGTAGAATAACTTCTTAATATCGGAGACTGTTAGGTGGAACGTCTGCTTGATTGGCGTTCTTTGACATAAATAAAATCACTGAAATAAAATGAGTTTCGCGTCTATGACACTTTGTGCTGCTGACTTCAATTTATATTTATTTAATTAATAAGTGCACGATCCAGTACATGCTGTCCTACTCTGACTCTGTATATTCGAATGACCGACCGGACACTACCTTCTTACGTCAGGATTTATATACATTTTAAAATGTCAACGCACCTGTGTACTTTGCCCTGTAGGTAATCTTTACCTACTTCTCTCGAGTAAATTTTTATAAATATCTGCTTAGCTATGTTAACTTAATGAATTACTTAACATTTTAAATAAAGTGCAAGTCTTTTAAAAATTTAATTTTATAAATTTTTCATAATCAAGCATCGATTCATCACTCGACGACAGCTAAAATGCATATCAGACGACACAATTTATGCAGTATTTTATTTTTGCTGATAACCAATACTAAGACGCGTGTAACACAGTTTCTGTTGTGATTTAGATACAGGGGTCTACTTCATTTTTTAAATGTCCAAAAATTTATAAGAACATAGTCTATCGTGTATAGACACCTGCACAATTATGTAACTGATTACGTAAGTGTTTTAACTGACTTTAAAAATGAGGAAGTGTTCAATTCTGGTGTTTTTTTTACGTTTGTTACCTGAGTAACTCCATCACTAGTAGACCAATTTCCAAAATTCTTTCGGTATTTGTAAGGACATACAGTTTGACATCAAAATTCAATTGTGATGATTGGAAGTGATTCCTTGTTCGCGGGAACTCCGGTAAGTTTATAGATATGCATTTAGCGATTTTTTTATTTATATAAACAAGAAAAATAATTGTCATTCGAGAGAGTTTAACCTGAGGTGATCCCATTGTCACCATTGGTTCTGATGATGGTATCGCAGGGAAATCGAGTGCAACCTTTAAATTTTATAGTCTCGTATGACGTCTTTCATATTTTTTTGTATCTTTGTTACACAATTTCTCCACCAATTGTCAATTGACTACATATAATAATTAGAAATTGGATTACTTCTTAATCTCTGCTCGGCTTAATGGTTCACTGCTAGAGAACTATATTTAGCGTTAATCCACCATATGTACTTTCTTAGGAAATCAAAGTTTAAATAATTGTATACACACTCACTCACCCTTAAGTCCACTTTAAACTAATCGGTTCACCTAGCCAGAGCCTGGAATCTTTTATATCCATTGAAGATTTGACTATAACTTATAACTCTTCTAGAAGTTGCGTATATAATGCGTATATAAGGCCAGAAGAATTCAGGTTTGTCTCAACTTTATAGTGAAGCGTAAGAAACGCAGACAAGCTGTAAGATAGAATAAATACTAAAGATCTGTCAGATCTTAGTGTCACATCTTTTCAATCATGTAGTTTAATATTTTGTGTCATTAAGTAAACGCGTAGAGCTTATGACGATGAAAGTTTAAGACAGTGATACACACCAGTGTGATGGGTGATAGAGCATAGTTATATCATCATCATCAACCTATTTTACACTGCTCCCGCTTTTCGCCGACTCTCATAGTGAACAGTTATATTACTCACTCAAATATACGGCTTCATTCTGCTGAAGAGATTTCAGTGGTAAATGATGTCGCAAGTGGAAGCGTTATATTCCTAGCGCGGACTTTTTTTATAAGTTCCTATGAAAAATAACTGTTTAATTAATACAACTATTAATGTTTTTAACTAGTTCATTGTGAGTGGGCAAACATTTTAACGAGGAATATATTCGATTTCAAGGACGTAACTTTCAAATGTTGCAGATGGTTAAAACTTTTCATAAATATATTAGTCGCATATTGGTTTCGGCCGAAAATTATACCCTTGATACTTAAAAGTTATCGCTTTTCTTGCACTGTATTCATGTATTCTTAGCAAATACTTTTCAATTAAGTGTTACGTATAAGATAAAAATTAATATTTCATATATTTCATTACTATATCAAATCATCTATCAGCGTACATATTTTTAAAAGACGCGCATTTTATTTAAAATATAAAGTAATTCATTAATTAAAATGAAATCAACAGATATTTATAAAAATTTAATCGAGAAGAGCAGGTAAAGATTTTATAGGACAAAGTACACAGGTGTGTTAACATTTTCAAATATAAAAAAATCCTGACGTAAGAAGATAGTGTCACATCCGGTTGGACATTCAAATATACAGAGTCAGAGTGGGACAGCATGTACTGCTGATATCATGTTTTTCGGCTTGTGTCATGATGATGATGAAGTCAACCCATGACCAATCTCCTCCGAGGATCTCCAAACCGATCGGTTCTGCACCGTCCACAACCAGAGGGTACCTAGATATACGGTTTTTGGTCACTATACTGACCTAGTTACTTATAGACTCAAAAGTCAATTTACAAATCTAATAAATCCACAATGACACCCGGATAGACAAAAAAGTGCTCTGCAACCTAGTTTATTGCATTCGAAAAAGGTTTGGACCATGCAGTTTCCAATAAGTATAGAAGGAGTTTCGACATCTCGATAATAGACAACATATCATGTTAACATAAATGTCATTTAATACGTTTCCATAAAGACGACTCAAGTATTTTTGATAACAGCTATTATTTTCATGTCATTCTGAATTTTTGGTTACCAGTGCTACAAGTGAGGAAAATTCTAACGTCTCTAACGGAAGAAACGGAAAGGAAAATTTTTGTTTATCTTAACATTTTAATAAATTTAGTTAAGGACAATCATTAGTAGTTTATGGATAGCTACCACCTTTCTTGCTTGCAGCCTTGCTACCACCATCTAAATATATTGCTATAACAATAATGTTAACAGCATTTTTGTGTTCCGGTAGTTTGGGGTAAGATAGGTAGTTACTCTGTCGTTGAAATACTTGGTATAGCTCGCTTCTATCTTAAGCCATATCTACACTGACCGTCAGTGAGATAGGCAACTGTTATCTCGTTAAGAATTCGACTAAGGGCTATTTCTTCAGAAATTGTGCAGAAATAACTAAGAATGATATATTTTATTTTATAAAATCTGTATTTTTTTGGTGCTTCGCGATTTCATTAATTATTAAGTAGAATTTAGCCTTAAGCGCCAAATGATAAATTTATAAAAGTAAATAAGGCATGTTAAAAGTTGAACCACCTCGGGTTCCTTGATTTGGTTGCTATGGTTACATGACTGGAATATAAAGTTGATTCTGACTGACTCATATTGGCCTTGCACCAATACTTGATACGGGCTATTTCGAGACCGACAGTCAATTACGTTCTAATGTCGACTTTATTATGAAGATTTTAAGAGCTAAATTTTTTGGTAGAGACTTAGTTAATTTAAATTGAATCATATATGTTATGGTTTTCTTCCAGACGTTCTGTTAATTAAACGTATATATTATTAACATATGAATTGAAATTTGGTTGAAACAAAACGTGTTACCTATTTATATTGATACTGAGATAATTATAACGTTAAGTATTGTCTACGGTTTTTAGGTCACTATGTTAGTGATATTAGTATTTTAGTTATGATAACGAAAAACAACCGAACTTTCACCATATTTGAACCCGGGGGAGTCCATCAAAACAAACATGTTTTTAAAACCGTCTCCGTGACTAATTCTTGTTACTACTAATCCCGGAACTATGTCTAAAGATGTGTCAGGATGGCTAAACTGCAGAAAGCATGTGATATATATTTACGTCATATAAAAAAGCTATGTAAAAATATTAGCATTATTTCAATACTTAGAGCTTGAATAAGGAAATAAAAATTTAATGAACAGCTTATATGATATTATTAGATCCTTTAGATCCTTTATCGTGCTCAAGTGTTTTGAGCATAATACCATTTCCGCTAAAATGCCTGATGGTAAGCATTACCCTTACCTCTAGAGAAGTTGGCCACGCCTTTCTCTCTCTGTTTAAGTCATCAGAAAATGATAGTGCCTCTGCTACTAAAAAATACCTTACAGAGCTCTGGAAATTATACCACAGAAACGTTCAATACAAATTAGTGTTGCTTAGTTGCTACGATCTATGATTCTGTAATGTTTGGAGGCTTCTACAATCAATCGACCGCTTCTCCAACTAACCAGTATCATCAATCTTAATTCTCTTAATTAGAATAGATGACTCTACTATTATCTTTCTTCTTATTTTAAGCTAAAGGCTTTCCAGTATAATCTTATTTTCTTTAATCTTCAATCGTTTTTCTATCCCCATTGAATAATATGTAATTATATAAGTCTCACTGTACGTTTAACTTGTTACAAAATAGTCTGGTAGCAACAACCTTGAATTGCTTTACAGTGTTTATAGAGTTATGTATATTACTAGAAATAGAAGCAACATACCATTACTGTATTGATGAGTCACGAAACTTAATAGGAGTTAGGATATGTGATCGTTATATAGTTTCAGTAACTAAAAATGCTGTAATAACTTTTTTGTTGAATCATTGTGTTATATTGAAGGATCTTCAACGGTCTGCCCGGAGGTGACCTGGTGAAATGCTCCGCAGAACCCAGGTTACCCCCGTGAAGGGCAATGGAGTTACCGGGGAGTTTTAGTGGGTATTCTCAGTGCCGCACTTTGAGGTACTTAGTGAGCACACACGCCCGTCGCTTAGCCAGTGGCGGGGAGGTCCGTAAATGGATTCCTCCTCGTAAAAAAAGGATCTTCAACGGTATTTGGATTAAATTTTATTTGTAAAGCCATTACAAAGTACATCTTATGAGTATATAATAGATTAAACAATTAAAACAGCAGTTTTTTCAAACGACCAATTCCAACACTTACCTAGCTTTACTTTTTATGATACTTTAATTAAATTTTAGAGTTATTACTAAGTACAAAAATTATTGTTGAAATTGCCACATCTTGAAAATATATTATTTCCTATTGCTTTTGCCCAATTGTGGGGCACTGCGATACAACCTTTGTGCTGGGATAGGGATCTTGCAGCTCTTACCAACTGGAACATTACACGTTAGTGAAGTTCCGTTCTATCGGAAATTTTCGTTTTCAATCGAAGATTAATGTTTGAGTGATGGTTCTACAAGAAAAATGTTCATGGCTTCTCAAATCCCCTTTTTACCATGGATTTGCATATTTAAAGGAAATAAAATTGCAAATTTGCAAACATTCTCGTGTTCAGAGTTCAAACAATGCACACATAATCGTGTGATCTCATTATGCGCACGCGCCGCACAAACAACATACCGCAATATCGATTCTAATAAAAAGTACCTTTTATAAGGTACGATTTGTTGGAAATTTAATATTAGGTTGAAGAAAAAGTCTTTTCGCATAAAGTACGTATAAACTGTACTGTACTATTTCTATCTGGCTGGTTTTCATGACATTAAAAAGGTGATATTTCAAAACACAATTGAATTAGGAAAATTTTTCTTCCCACAATTTTCCAAACCTTATTTTGTAAGTGAATTTATGTTGAAAAACCACTTCAATAATCTCATTTAATTTGAGGTTACATAATCAAATGGTATTTGAACAAATAGAGCCCTATACTTATCATGTTAAGTAAATTTCATCTTCAGTTCACTATTAGTGGTCATCGTGCGTTTGGGACCCGAAGCAACTCAAGCATAGAATAACTTACAACAAGTTTACCTGGTCGTTCGCTTACGTGATTCAGTAGTAGGCCGTCTCCAAATGTAAAAATTACAGTTCCTTGTAAATTAATGCTGCAAGAAATTTATGAGGGACATCAATTGTAATTATTCTAGAACACTGCTATATTTAGTTCTCTTCCTGATTTCGCTGAAAGTGGAGAAACCTTCATTACAAAGGCCAGTCCAGTGCTAAGTAAGGTAAAATAGAAGAATTATCTTCAAATGGACTTCATCTTTTACGATATTGATGGTTGAACTCGTTAGCCTACTTCGATTACGAAAGTAAAGCAACTTTCGCCTTGGTTTGATGGGTCAATCAAATTGGTTCTGCCGCTGTTGGTCCCGATTTCGCGGCAACTGCTTTCACCCACAAAACCCATTGGGCCAGTGTGGTGTTTTCTTCGGGTGTTTCTCTCATGTGGCCTGTGCTCAAAAGGGAGACGTAGGCTACAAATGATGATTAAAATGGTTGATGAATGAAGCAAATTTTATTTATTGAATTAAGGCATGATATTAAGGTCTCTAAAATTCCGTCACTGGTTCCCTGATGATGAAATAGACATAGAAGGAAAATTGTTTTAATTATTCCTTCTACCTTTATTAGTCAAATTTACTAAAGCTGAATTTTGTAAAAATAGCTTAAGGGTTGTACGTACCTACTAATAAAAATGTATGGCAATTTTAATCGGAATTAAATATTTGTTGTTATTTTATTATTTATAAATAACCTTTGCTATTAGTGTTCCGTTTTAAAAGCAAGATGATTATAAAATCGTCACCTCTAAAGGTCTCTCATAATATCCCGTTGTATTTGCTCCTTCCAATTCCGAAACAAGTACAATACTGGTTGTTTCACAGAACCATGATGTCAGTATTTGATCAGCTTCGGTTCACGAATGACTTCTTAACTACTTCCTCGAATATACGTATATATTTTGACATTTCGAATGTGAATTCTTAACAATATGCTTTAATTATCCTTATGCTATGATACGTTTCAAAGAAAACATTGACGTCACATAGGTATACATAAAATTTTGTTATTAATGGCAATAACAATCTTAATAATATACAATTTCGATTCCTTTTTGGTTTAGCAAATTGTCTAGCATGATTTAGGGTCGGCAGGGCGGGGATGTTCAGGACAGTATCCTCCATAATGCATTAGCTAGCTCCGTTTTCGGTTCTTTCCGTCTTAGATCAGGACGAGTGTGGTCATTGCTCTTGTGTTGAATTCGAAAGGAAAAGGTTACTCGTGGAGAAAAATTTTTTGCTAGTAAACTCCTTTAAGAGCCTTATAACTGGTTAAATGTATGTTTGATTACCAAATTGTCGTCTCAGGTGACCTATAGAAATCTGAAACGTTTAGCTGAAATCTAAAAAAAATGTTTCCATTTCAATTTACAGTCTACTTTGTCAGCGTGAGCGAGAAATTAGTACACATTACAGTATCGGAGATGCCAAGGAATGAGTTTCAATGGCTTGTATGTCAATGTTTCAAGAATTTAGTAGCGGGAATCCCCGAGAGCAATCCTTATGTAATAAAGGCTTCAGTAAACATAAATACGAAGCAGACCAATAGTGATGTTACTAGCCAAATATTTATAGGTATTTCTTATATATTTACTTATAACTGATTAGCAAATGATAAATATAGGCGTGTTGATGTGATTATGTGAATGTAGTATTTTTTGTTTCTTCCAAGACGAGATACAGTATCTCGACTTGGAAACAATAACGCGATGGCAAAGTAAAATTTATGAAACTAATTTAAAAATAACAGATACAATTAACGGTATCTTACAAAATTAAAGAAATTGTTGATAATGTTTTCTTCGTTATCCTTCTAAAGCCAATTATTGTATAAAGTTTGTGTATAATTCCTTGTTTGTGTAATAAAACCAATTTTTCGTGAAAGTGCAAAATTATATTGTGTTTCACAAAAACATTGTTAAATCAATAATCGTGACAAGACAACTGTCAAACCAAAAAGTATACAATTCGAATAAAACAAAAAATAGTTTCTAACATATTGATATACATCTTTGAGTTACATCACATATCGTTCATTATAACATTTCAAGAAATGCATTTTTGTTGTTTGTTGAAGCAGTTATCGTATAAAAATTGCATAAACATTACAATGACAAGAAAACAATAACGATTTATTACAATAGGAAGCTTAACCTTTATAATACTACGACAATTATATCCACAATCTATTGTTTACTTCCGTTTGCAATGATTCCACAGCTTATCGACTAATTCGATCTTAACCACGTTATTACTTACATTGAACATACAAATCGATTTTGTGACAAATTAAAATATGCGTCGTAGAAGGATGCGGTCTAACCACAGAAGTCGTGTTTGATAATTTTTTTTTTCGTCAACAAATATTAAAAAAAAGTAGTTATTCCACCATGTAAGCAATAACAATTTACAATATTACTTGCAAATTTCAAAGAATTAATCAGAATGGCAATATTGTCATTTAGGAGACTAAAAATTATATAAGCAATACGTCCTTTTTAGTCGGAATGGCCGCACGCATCATCCTTACAGTACGGCGCCAACTGTGGGACTTAACCCATTAAGCATCTTCTCTGGGCTGTCGGTCATGGCTCATATCGGCGACAAATCAGGCTTGCGTTTCTACACCTCCAAAACCAGTGTAATGATATGCCATTACACTTTTCTTTTGCATTTTCAACAGCAAACTTCACGGGTCAAATAAAAAAGGCGGAGATACCTACAATAGTATAAATATAATATTCATAGTATTATATGGTACTTCTCGGTAAATTCTCATAAGACATATATCTATTCAAATTCACTTGTGAAAGGACAATAACCCAGATAAGGAATCCCGAGGCATTCCGAGTTTAATCCAGAAGGTAGTCTTAATTGAAAAGGGTGTATACATTATATGTTTATCTCACATATAGGATGGCATGTATCCATAGTAGAACGTAAATAGGCTACCAGTATTTTAATTATCCCTACACCGAATCCTATATCATTGCATTTGGTTGGTAGAAGGGCTTTTACTAACTTCACATGACAATCACCTGCTACCATAATCTCACCTGAATCATATCCAGTTCGTTAGAAGTAGCATATCCAGTGCCTTTTGTTTGAGGAATTCTAGTGCTGTTCGCTCCTATTTCCAGTCACTTTATCATCATTAGCATCAAGTGAGATGAAGGTTAAGAGCTACCCGTTAAGGCATAATTAAAACAACAAGGACTTACGAACGTTTACATCTGCTGGAGTCTTACCGGGAATGTGTAATACGCGCTTTAAACAGCTGTAAGATTTTATCACTCATTTGTCATTCAGAGTGCAATCGTTTATTGTGGATCAGTGCATACGCACTTATTCGCACTATGTTTGCATTCGCTAGGGTCAGTAACTTACCAACTGCATAGCAGTTGATATTGATTATCTAGATGACATGTTTTTACAACTGTTTTCAAATTATTTTTAATTTAACCTGTAATTTAATTATAAGTAAGTTCAGTGTTTATTTACATTTGCAGTTCAAAGGATAAGGTCATCATCATCATTACCCTAAGGGTCTTCCTCTGCTGGATACCGCCCTTCCTACATTGGGAAATACTCATGAGGATTTAGAGCCCTAACAGCACCAAATTTTCCCATTGTAGTTTGGTGGGCAAGAGCGTTTGCTGTAACAACCGACACAAACGTTTAACGTGATTCCCAAGGCATGGAGGATGTCTATATAATATTGTTTTCCTTGATAAAGCTGAAGAGTTGGTTGAACGCGCTGATCTCTGGAACTCCTGGCTGGAATTGAAAAAAACTTTGTGTGTTGGACAGTTCATTTATCGGGGAAGATTATAGACTATATATCATTTTGACAGACCAAAATCCAAGCGGGCACAGCCAGGGGGAAGCTAGTAAGTTATATAATGCTCTGTGGAAATTAGGTGTTAAAAAAGGTATTCCTATAATTAACTTAAAGCAAATTCCCCTGTTTCAGAAGTCAGGAAATGGGTTGAAACCTTTGAAATTGTTTCCGAATTTCATCACAGTTCTGAAGTAACTTGCTATAAATGGAATAGAGGTTTAATGATTTCACGTTTAAATGTAGACACAATGGTTTATTTGAAGGGTTGCTTCTTATAAGGCTTATTATTACAAAATCCATTTTGTGTTAAAATTGGGTTCTTGGAAAGCTATTTAAATAATTATGACATCTAATAATGACAATAGTTAAGCAGCGTCCATAACATAAAGGCTTAATTTGCAGTTTATTGGTTTTATATAAGAAACACCCAATGATACATAAATAAATATTTTCAACTAATTTTCTTCTGATAACAAAATATAAGATGATCGGAATTAATACCCACTTAAAGTATCACTACTACCTTTAACCGCATTTGTTTATTTTTTTTATAAGAACTTAGTAAATGAGTCTAATTAAATAAAGATATTTTGACTTTTCACTTTTTGAAAATATAAAATTCATTATTTAAGTATTTTTTATGAATATTATTGTTAATTTCTACCAGGCAACCTTAAGAAATTGCTTCCGTAGCAATAAGCTTCACATATGGACTCCTCTACTGCTTACCATCAGATGGTATCGAGTCATTTGCTGTGCTTTATATAAAAAAAATTAAAAATAAATAAGGCCACCTTTTGTCTGTGCTTTTTTTTTCTTCTTTCTTTCCTTTCTTGTGCAATAAAGATTCTATCTTTCTTTCGACTATTCCAGAACTATAAAAAACGTATTCCTTTTTTAAAAGTACAGCAAATTTAACATTCCTGGAATCCCACAGCACATAAAGTATTTTAAAAAACTTTAAAAATATATTATCTAGAAATTGTTTCTTAGGTTCGTTTTAAAATATAATGAAAACTATTAACGCAATGCTATATTAAAAGCTTTATTTTGGTAAAATCTTTGATTATTTAACTTCTCTAAAATAATCTCATTCTGAAATAATCCATATCATACCATTAATTCTCCATTGTGGCTAATACAATAGCGATTAAACTCAACGGATGTTTAATGAACAGGTTTAACGCATGTATTGTTATAAGGCCACAGTGCAATGAACTCAGTAAACGCATTATTTCTATTATCCTTTATTATAGTGCGTTTTCAGCTGAAAGTACGGTTTATATTGAACTGGTGATATTTTTAATTTTTATTCCTTACCAGCCTATTGCAATTTAACATTACTAATATGTTTTTCATTTTCTCAGAGGGGGCTTACAAAGTTCGCCTCAACATAATATGGTATAGAACTCGCAGTTAAAGGGATCGCCTTAAACTCCGATGAACAGTCAGTAGTTTCAGAATCCGTAACTAGGTGGTTACGGATTCTATCTGGCTTGTCAGTAGTTCATAAATTTCAGACCTCAGAACGAAGGATTTGACTGATAAGTAATCTAGAATATTTTGCAAAATTTTAAATTTTGTATGAATAAATATGTTATTATTTCTCATTTGGAGTGATAAGTAGGTATAATTACACTTTTGGTACAAAGTGTTAGATTAACACTTAAACAAAAAAATTAAATTAAATTCGCTATTAATTATGTTGAAATCACGAGGTCGCGAATGTATATTGCGATATTTTTCTTAAGGTTCTAATAATTTAGGAATTTTATGTACAATCTGATATGAAAACTGTTGAATAGAAACTACGCAAAAGTTAATAAAAAAGTTCGTATCTGAACCGTAAATGTGTGAAGCGTCCTTGCTCCTATTTGCGCTGATGACAACGTATTTGGAGTTTAATTTATGATCGTACAAGTTGCGCTTTTGATGCAATGTGGATATAAAGTTTAACTACCCTCTTCAATTTAATTGTCTGAGTCTCCGTGTTTGTTGGTTGTGGCTATTTTAAGGTACAAATATTTTGAGCGGTGATCATTTTCAGTAAGTATTTTCCAGTAGGGTTAAAATATTGTTTCAAAAACGTTTACAAAACGTATACGTATTGCTTATATCCAACGATTTTACCCAGTTAAAGTAATGGATATTGTAATAGCCCAAAACTCCCCAGGTGTCTCTTCCATGTAGGACAGCCGGTGCCCAGCTGTGGGATATATATAGGTTCGATAGAATAGAAAAACATAATTGACTTTAACTAAGAATACCCTTTATTGTTAATATACCTGACCCTTTCTTAAACAGCTTTTTTTTAAAAAAAAGTATGTCGCACGTGTACTATGACGTCACATTATATATCGCATCTTTGTTTTAGCATGTGACTGCTAGTGTTATTCTATATATTTTGAAGCCAAATGAAAAATATGAATTCATATCAGCACGTGGATGGTTCCATTAAGGGATTTAAGGTTATGTTATGCCAAACTTTTCCCTCTTCTCTCTAGTCGTACTGTCTCATAGTTACTATCTATTTGAAATCAAATCATAAACGACTTTTAGAAATAAGTTATAATAAGAAGCCCTTCAATCCATTTTATTTTTGTTTTATAAAACATATTTTTAAAAACCAGGCATAATAGCATCTATATATTAATGATTAAGCAAGTTTATAAAAATAACATTCTTATATATGTGTCATACTAATAATTCATTAGTCGAGAACAAATACTTGTACTCCTTGAACAATATGCGCCCATAGAGGGATACGATCACGTGACCTCTGGCCTAGTAGATCTGTGTACTGGCCACTTGACTAAAAAGCCATTTATTGAACTATTATTTAGGATTAATCTCAGTGCTGTGGGTGTTCAGACCATCATGAATACTCCAACTTCTAGTGTGGCCTTAATTTTGTATTTAGTAAATAAATATATTATTAACTTTAATGAGATTGACATGTTCAATTGAAATAAATGTCAGTGGTGTGGGGAATTCCCCGACTTGTTTCAGTGTAAAGAGTAATATCTATTGTCACTAGAATTTCAACGAACCTGCAAAATTATTTCTTGATATAACTATTCCCTTCTCATTCAAGTGATGCTTGTTTGACATACATAGATTACAAAAAGAATACCTACTGTCATTGGAAAATATGAAACTTAGGAAAGAGGAAAATGCACGGTGCCTTTTGCGCTGGTTCTCCTTAGGTACGGTGGCGGGCTAGGTCTTGTGAGCCGCTTGAGTTTTGCTGCCTCTTTCTTCGGTTTATATTTGGTTGATTTTCCTAGATTTTGCGCACTACGTAGACCGGGACCCCAGTACAAGCGAAGTAGGAGAAATTCTCGACTACTAGGAACCGATAGGCACTTCCCGACACGAAGGTGTTGTTGCACGTAAGCAAGTAGTGAAACAAGTGATGGCCTGTCACACAGTTTTCTAAGTACCGTGCATAGAAAATGTTAGGATGTGTGGCAGGGAGTATTTTGGGACAGGGTATTCTTGGGAACGCGGGAAATTCGAACCTTAATACCTAACAGTCATATATTATATTCTGCTCAACTACATAATTTTGTACTTCACACCCCTGTCATGTACAAAATTTGTAGTTACTCAGTCGCTGATTTGACTATGTGTTTACAATACTTATTAAACCAATTTACGCTTCCAATTGTGTCTAGTACCTAAATCTGTCTAAGTCACATCATCGTGCATTTTTTCTTTCCACTAGTTGACCGTGCGTTAATGAATGTCAGAAGACTCGGATGGTGTCAACATCAAAATTAACACCATCTAAAGTATTTTCAGTTAGCGCCCCTCGAATATTCTGAGCATATGTAATTGGCATTGTAAATGTAATTCATTTGTAATGTGTTACTAGGTACCTGAAATTACTGTAGATTATTTTTTAATAATGATCTGTTACTTTTTTTACTATAAGAAGCGTGGATGCACGTACAAACAAGCGGAAGATTAAATGGTCGAAAATATTTCAATTATACTTTAACTGAGAACTACTTTATCTAATATGGAAATTTCCGGAATCAACGGTGCTATGTAGTGAACTCTAAAGGGCTGCCACAAAAGATCGACTACTGGTCGAAATGGCTTATAAAGGCAAGTAACTAATCTTTCTCATGATAAAAACGTGCACTAGAAATGTAGCGCCATTTAGCTGTTATTTCCTATTAACGAATCGGTATAACTCGAAATGCAAAATACGAGACAAAAGACGGAATTTGTCAATGTTTGACGTAAATTGCTTAAAAACTGTCAAAATACTTCGTTTACATGTTACGTTTTTCATCAAGGCTCTCAGTTTATACATGTTTTATGTATCTGTGAATCACCCACACATTAGTTTTCTATTGTTTGTGAGTTCTTGTGAGCTAGCATGGACTGAAACTCAAAAATCATTACCCTGTTCCTAGGCTTTGTGCAAGCTTTCTCTGCATGGTGTAACAGCAGTGTAAAAGCAAACTGTCTATTACACCGTCCGCCCCGGGAGGTACGGCCTCCGCCAAGGAGAGTTTTGTGTATGACAAGAAACGTATGATATTGTATGGTAGCCTTGTACGGAAATACTAGATTATTGCATAGACGTTCTTGGCTGGACTAGAAATTTCTGAAGAACTTTTATTATGTACGGTAAATCTGTCAATGTATTTCAAATAAAAAGTACGTATAATTTATGTCAATATCAAACAAAAAGTAAAAAAGTGCAAGGCTCTGGATACGACCATCGTCTTTATTTGATTTAAACAGATTATGATTTTAACAGATTTAACAATGGAATCTTTTTTGTTTATACTTTAACATGGTATTGAATTTGAATCTCTATCTAAGTAATGATTTTGCGACGCTTCTTAGAAGTAGATTCAACACTATTGAGTTTACTTATAATCATATTCAAGAAAGGTGCAACGCCAACGCTCTAAACTATATATATTCGAATATATTCTAGATTCAGCACCGAAATAAGTAATATATCATTTGAAGCAACGGTATATCTTGAATATTTATTTATTTATAGATATAGTAATCCAAAACCAATGAAACTACTACGAAAAATACTTGTAATTGAACAGTAAGCATTAATTCATAATTATATTAGGTATTACATTTCCATAGATTTGCCTGAAAAAGAAGAAAATCTTTATATAATTATATTGCTACACGTGCTTTTGTATCACGTGACGAGAAAGACATAAATAAGCATATTTATAAATCTAATATTTAAATTATTAGAAACTTAAGTACCTAACCAACACTCAATCACACACTATTCAACACCATATAATTCTCTAAAACTAACAATTTATTGATTTTTTGGTTTTCTTTAAATCTCCCTATGACAGGGATGGTAAGGGGAATTAAAGCCCATGCCTTCAGTAACTGTTTCTTTATATCTGGCTACAGTATGCCAGTGTAAGGTATCTCTTTGCCTCAATGTTATGACGACTAGGTACGGTTTGACTACGATGGTAGGCATCGCCATTTTATTAATGACTTGCGAAAAAATCTTATAAGAATGTAATTCAATGTTAATGATTACCATGAAATGGTATGTAATGTAAATGATTGCGAAGAAATAATATGAAAATGAGAATGAAATGAAACAATAATGTAAAAAAAGACTAAACCTACAAATGAATGAATTAAAACGGAAAAATGAAAAATGAGTTTTATTCCGTTTTTCATTATCATTAATTTACCAATCAATACTGAATTATGTATTCCGTATATTGAACGACAATATAATGCTTGTGTCGGTGTATTTAGTTTCACTATTTTCAACATTTTTCAAGCACAAAATATTTTATTAAATTTTACACATTATTGTTGACAATAGACATGTGTACTACGTCATAGAATATGTCGGATGTCCCTTTTCTAGCACGTGACTTTAAGTGGTAGTGAATCTGGTATTTAGCATAAATTCTATAAATAATTTAATTGTAATTAATTCTCTAGAATTTATTAAAACACCAAATAAAAACTATGCATATAATTATTCTTGATCCTGTATTGGCACGTGAGAACAGTAATCACGTGAAAATATCTATTACCTACTCCGTTCATAAACCAACTGAGGACGATTGCGTCACTAAGGTAAGGTTACGGGATCAATTTTATAATTCATTTTCAAAGCAGAAATTGACTCCTTCGTCTTGAATTTGCAGCTTGATATTAAAAAATGCTATTTTTATACTCAACTACATTTTCTAGGTAAAATAGTTTAATTTGAGATGTAATATGTGAGCACACTTCCACGTAATTGATCAGCCTAAAAGATGCGTGTGGGCAGTATGTGGTATATATATGTCTCTTTTTATTGCAGCCAGTCAAGTGAGAAGAAATGGTCTCCTGAATCGAATCTGCGTTCCCACAATTCATTTGTTCAATAAGGTATGGGTAGCTTTAGCTTTATTTGGATTCCTATTTCTACTAAATATTTGATGAAATTAACGAAATATAAAAATGTATTTTTGATAGTTCTTCTTAATAATCTTTAATTTTCATTAACCTATCTGCGGCGTTGACGTTTGCGAGATATAGACGAGTCGTAGGATTATTAGATACATTAGGAATTTTCACATGTACGAGTATGGTAAAACTCAATGCCTCGTTAGTAAAACCAACCCAAAAACGACACTAAAAAATTTTACATCACCAATCAATTATTTCCAAACCAAAATCGACACTAACAGAATGTGACATACAAAATTTATAATGGAATAAAAGCAAGATCATCCGTAGGTATATTAGTGAAACCCAGCATAAGTTAATTCATAATTAACAGCCCATATTCGAACCTCTACGTGAAAAACTCCTAAGCTAATTAGTACAATATTATCAGTGACATATTTCTCAAACGTCACCAAAAGATTAGGTTACTTTGCGTAGACTTTGCATCTATTTTTATCATTGTTTTTGCGTCATAATTAGGTCATAATGTTGACCAGATTGTTTCTCTATTGTATCCAAATTTTATCGATAAAGTTACTAAACATTAATAGCAACCAAAAAGCTTATAGGTTAACATCAAATTTTGTTATTAACAACGTAGTTAACTAACTATGTGCGCCGTAATTTCCCATAATAGTATTATTATACGAATTATTAAAAAAATTGATTGGTGTTATGCGATAAAATAGATTAAGTGACACAATTTCTAAATAAATGTGTAAGAGTTTACGCATTTATTTAAAAATTGTGACTCCAAGTGTAGTACTGATAATTGGCAAGTAAGAGCTGACCCTGCAAACCATATTTTGCCGTATATAATATGAAATATGGCTACCATTATAACTGAAAAGGAGTATCAAAAGCCTACGACCAAATATTGTACATTTCGCGTCATTTGCATTGGGCATATTGGTGTTAATTTAATTATATTGAGACTAGATCAGAACTTACTGTGAGTCCATTCTGATAAGGGGAATAAGATTACAAATTTAGTTATTGTTACTGTATCTGTCTATCTTCTCTTTTTTATATTTAGACATAAGTTAGTTTGTTTGTTTCGCTAAAACTCGAACATCGCTAAACTGATTTGAAGTTTTATTCAGAAATGAAAAAAACTGCGAAAATGTAAGAACTTTAATTAATTGTATTGAAAATTAGCAATTTAGCACGGAAATTTATTGTAACTTTATTTTCATTACAGAAATTGGATTTCAGGTTTACTTACTGTAGCTGTATCTGTATATTCTTATTTTTCTTATTATATGTATAATACCTCTAATAACCTCTGAATTAAAGCAATATGTATAATGTATATATACAATTTAAGGCTAGCTGCTCGTTGGCTCGCTAAAACTCAAAAACGGCTTCACCAATCAATATTTTTGTTTTATTCCAGACTAAAAATTGTTTAAAAATAAAATTAACAGGAAAAATAGTAAGAAATAAAATAAAATAATAATTGGAAATTTGGAAAAAGAATCGTTTTAATGACTTGCTTATTCAAAACTGGCAGTTTTTCTAATGCTATTTCGGATTACTTTTGGTAGATAGCGTTCGTGGCAGGTTAAGGTTCAACTAGTTATCAATAAAAATGAGATAGCTTTGTGTTAACCTGCTGGCTAACTACGTTATTCCAATTTTATGACAACGGTAATGAACTAGAACTGAAGTTCATGGTAAATAATTGTGATAATTAAACATGTTACGCTGAAATCGACATGATATTAAGTAACGATCTGTAGATATAAATAAGCTTATAAGTGTTTTGTGGCCCATCATTTTTACTAACTTACTAATAATAACAGTAGTTGCTTGAGAAAGGGGAAGGGTTTTTTGTTTGAATGCTGATCAATTCCTCTGTTAATTTTTTCATATACTTTCACTCTACGAACGAAATAGCTTGGTAGTATAGATAGAATATTGGCACCGGTGGTCGTAAAGCGATAAGGGTAACTTGAAACCTTTTTCTGTAAAATGGGGAATTTTTTGATGGCATGACCTCTACAAATTCCAGTGTAAAAAATGTACTTGATAATATACAATATCTAAATATTTAGTGGGCGTTTTAACTGTTATCTAAAAGCAACGAGATATGAAGAGAATGATGCGTAGAAGGGCATGAACTGCGGACCTGTTATGAAATTATGAATTGATAATATTAGGTTTTGGGACTAACGTGGAGCTAATGGCTGAATTCAAATTCCGTTTTAAATTTCTTTCAGACAATGTCGAACAAGTTGTCTATTTGGCAGTACTATGCATAAACAAAAACAGCATTACAGCACCATTGACTAAATTCATGCCGCAACTATATATCAACAAATAATTATTAACACTTACTGCATTTGCACGAGGAATAAAAAAAGTTGCCAGATTTTTAATTAAAAATGACATTAAAAAAAGTTTAACAAAACTAAAAACCAAAGGCAAATATAATTTGACTGTAAAATTATATCACTTATGTGATATAATAGCCGATGCTTAACTTTCTATTGTTTATAAAACAACTGTGAACTAAAAAAAATGATTTAACTTTTTGAAGAACTTATATAGTTTTGCTTTTAAGTGATGTGAAGTCGGTTTTTAGATTTGTTAAAAAAAATTTCTTTCCATTTAGCGGTAAGTCTAGGACAAAGTCAGTTGGGTGACCGTCAGGATTATCGACTTGCCTGTCTGTTTGTTATTGGATGAAAATACTCTAATTACTTTTGAAACAAAATATCGTGAAAATAACGCTTTCCAACTTAGCAAAAAGGCACATGTGTTACGCCAAACTGAATTAAATATTTATGGGACCAAATGGTAACTATTGTACATAGAACAAAAAAGAATCGCTTAAATCGGATAAGAACTCTCGGCGTAATCGGTGTATATACATAAAAAAAACTCCTCATTTTTGAAGTCGGCATATAATCAAGCTTTTTTATTGTACCTTTTTGATAAAACTAAAAAAGAAATTAAATTAATGTTATTTCACGTCTATAGTTATACGTTTATAGTTATATACGTTCTATAGTTTTTTGACAAATACATTCTATTTTTATTAATAGCATAGTTAGTAATGATCTGGTTTGACATTAATGAAGTCTAGGGATGATGTATTGACATCATCATACCCTTGAATTACAAGCTTTCTTTCTCTGTAGACTGTAACTGTAAACGTACATCTAGGAGTTTTTGGCGCGTAATAGCGGGGGGCGGTTTGGTGCTGTGTGTTTTATTTCATATATTGTGTTGTAGTGTTGTTTTTGTCATGAAATTGTAGTGTTGTTGGCAGTTGGTGTAGAATGGCAAAAAGGATCGTTAAGTCATGCGTCATACATGAATACATCATTCAGCGTTGATTAGTGACTTACGTGAGATTTTTCAATGTTTCATTTCCATTCATTCATTTGTAGGGTAAGTTGATTTATTTAAAAACATTATATTATTTCGTTCTCATTTACTTATCATTTCGTCGTAATCATTATCATAACATTCTATTTTCGTATCATTTTACCATAATCGCTTACATTGCATTCCATTTTCAAAAAATTTCTCGTAAGTCATTAACAAAATAGCGGGGCCTACCATTGGTCGCCAAAAACTCCATGGGGCAAAGGGCTACATTGCACCAGTATCCTGGAGCCATAAATAAAGATAATAACTACATTAATGAAGATATGGCTTAAAGGTTTTAGTTACCAGGCCAAATAATTGAAAAAAAAAACGTACATCTACACTGTCTAAATACGTAACCAGACGACGTGCACGTGATTTATATTTTTATTTTATTGATCAGGTCCAAAAATAATACCTATTCTTTTCTTTTCTTTCATCAAAACTGTAACCTCTTGTACATCATGATTGTTTTGTCTCTGTATTACACGATAGAAATAAACTTCATAAGTGAATTACATTTTGTAAATAGTTATTATTTTGTCTGGCATCACTGTAAATAATGACTTATTGTGTCTGTCTATTTCTGGTTTTTGAAAAGCAAAAATCTGTCTATTATTAACAAAAAGTGCTCTAGGCAAAGGGAAAATTAGCTAAACGTTTTAAGTTAGTTGCCGTTGGTTAATTAGATCTAATTAAAGTTTTTTTGAGATTATTATTCTATCGAAATATATATACTTCATTAAGAATTTGATATCATTACGTAAACTTAGTTAAGATCTACAAAAAATTAACCGCTGCATATTCGTGACCCCTTGGGAATCTTTAACGCTTGCGGAACGAAAACACTTGAGAGAGTACCAGGAACACAAAAATTTAAAGCTACGGAAACATGAAAATAGGGGGAGTAAACATTATATTCGACAATGACCCTTATATCTGCGGAACAAGGATGAATCACAGCGATGACTTCATAATACGCATAGGTAGTTGAAGCTGCACGTAAATCAAGCGATAATCGAACTAATAAGTAGAAGCGGAGGGTTCAATTAATGATTTAGTTCCTGTATTCACTGCGCTGGGGTAAAGAGAGTAGTGCTTTGTGTGTTTATGTAAGCCTAGTACATTCCGGCAGAAAGAGGGTCGGGATCTCGGGATTCGAGAATGAGAGACCCGTTCTGGGAACTTCGTTCACTTTTCAATGAAAGTTCCGTTCAGTGCGAGACAATAAAACCAAACTTACTTAAAACATATTTGATAATTTATGAACATTAAATTTATGCTCATTTCGTTATTTATTTAATATTTATTAACAGGTTGTAGTTGTTTGTTTAGTTATTCTTTTTATGTAAAAAGGATTGTTTGCACATCAATCACAAATATTTACTAAAATAATTATCTTCACGCCTATTTGATTATTATGGTTTTAATCGTAATAGGTAATAAGTAAACGCATGACCATAATGAAAGAGATTTTTCAATCAATGTAAATATCAATATTCCCTAATTATTTTAATGTATGACATTTGCCTTTTTATTTCATTAAGTTAAAATTATATTTCAATTAATACTGAAAAGATGACCTTGCATTTTCCTCCGGATATTGAACCTAAAGGTTGGTTACCAAATCTTCGTGACTTTGAGTATTTAATTATCTATATCGTTAAGTGGATATCATGGAGACTTTAGCGTGCAAATACCAAGCATTTGCGTCACTAATATATCCTGTCTCCTGGCTGCATTAGCTGGATGTTTCTGGATTATTTGCTTCTTTGACAATTTGGAAAAACACTGAATCTTTTCGGTATCAGACGATAATGCCCAAAAAAGCATTACAAGAAACAGTATCGAACTTGATTCATTATTATTTATAAACACAACCAATTCTGAATGGACATGAAGGACAGAAAACTGTTTCGTAAGTCTAAAAATAACTCCAAAACTGTTTACCGATTCATTCACTTTTTATGCATAAAATTATTTACTTATCGTAATGAAAACGAGACAAATGATAATATTATTTATTTGGAGTATTGAAAGTCTAAAGTACTAAAATTGGATTTTATTTATCCATTTATGATGATTTTATGTAACCACTTTCTGGTTAGTTGAAAAAGTTTCCAATTTTGTGCGGCTGCTGCGTGTATACATAATTTTTATAAAGATTTTCGAGCAATAGCGTGAAACACATTACATTTTAGCATAGCTTTCGTAGTTTTAATGATATTTCTTCTATAAATGTTTTAATCAAACTAATAACAGGGAAAATTAACGTGTTTGTTCCACTTTAAATGATTTAACAAGGAATATTCCTTTGCAGGAAAGCCCAAGGGTTATCGGGCAGACGGCCGCATGATAAGCGATTATTGCAAAAAGTTCAATGATTATAAAAGTAATTAAGTACTATAATTATATAAATAGACTGTTAGGGTCAACTCATGCAAGAGCAAAGTCGAAACACATCAAAGCGTGGAATACGACACAACTAAACGAAGAGTACCAAAAAGCGTTTTTGCGCTCAAAGAAACAGTAAGAGTTTTTGAGATAAGGTTGAATTTGCAATGTACACTTTATAAAACAAATTTATAATTAATTGATCAATGTTATACAAAACGTAATCGAAAAGCAAAAAGGAACAAAGTTATTAGATAATGGCAACAAAATTACAATCTTCAGAAAAATGTTTTTATCGAAATATCTTGTATCATTTTATAACGCTTCTTACGCGTCATTTGACATTCCTAAAAGTCATTTCACCCCTTTCGTATTAAATCGGAATGAATGGGAAACAAATAACAAAATTTAGATTAATTGAATGCCAGTAGAATCGCCACCGTTACTTATACTTTCCTAATACATAAGTTTGTAAGAAATGCTCTCTAAAGATTATTTTTACTGCCAATTACGGATTTATTTATTAGGAGTACGGTGATTATCAAAAATTGGTCAAGGAATAATATCAAGGACCATACCTTTGTATGTTTGTGTATTGATAAGTACACTCGCCAAGACTTTGGACGTAACATAGATAACCTTGTAATTTTTATTGGACTTATTATGTAAAGAAAAGAGTAATGTTTGCAATCCAACATAATAGACTCATGTCTTAATTCATACAATCATTATCAAGATTCCGATAACTTTTACATATCAATGCCATCTTAAGAGTGACCTTAAGATTTTTCTATAAAAAAATAATAAGATCTATTAATAGGAAATCTAAAAATAAGTTAAGGTTAGATTTATTTGCGTCTAGTTTCGGTGTTTGAACACAAATGGGATCAGTTATGGCTGAGCTGGCTGCGTAAATAACCAATTAAGTAAGCCTTGGTCATCAATTGGCTTATTTAACTTTATTTATTTATTCTTATAAGTTTAAGTAGTCGCCAGACTTACTTTCTGACTCATAAATAATATGTGTCAAATTAAAGCAATAGTATTCCGCCAACTGTAACAAGAACTTGAGAAAAATTCGTCTATAAATAATAGTTATTTACTTTTGAGCGTTTTTTAACTTATAGTATGGGAGTTGAATTCTATAAGCTTGTAGCCTACGTTCCCGACTTTTCATGCAAGAATGATCTTTCTTCTGTCTGTAATATGACATAGCTTTTTTCTTAATAAAGTATTACTTATATAAATTTGTATATTTGATTTTTTTAAACAAATATTCATTTTACTACTTTTATATGAGAAGGCGTATAGAAGAGCTATAAGCTACATTTAAATTATATAAAAAATAACAAATTCAATTCTTTTATGAAGATATACTAAATAGTAATGCGGAAGTATTATATTCAAAGTAAAAATAATTTTAACTAACTAATTAGCACATAAAGCCGATCCCAATTACGTTATTTTTGTAAAATCATAACTTAGTAATTTAATTTGTGAATTGAATTTAATAAGTATGTGAGTGTTATTGGTCTAATGATAATCACTAAACATCCTTCATTGGTATCATTTAGGCAGATAGGCATAAAGTTCTTCCCTGCTATAAGATAGAGTGTAATTTTACATAAATAAAATGAACAAATATGTCCTTCGTATGTCGAGTAAGTTCGAAGGGGCGAGAGGAATGGCGTTATGGTTGACGTCATGCGCGGAGGCTTGTCTCGCAGGAATCATTGACCTATTTTGGCAATGTTCACACCGACCGTGTGGCCTAATGGATAAGGCGTCGGACTTCGGATCCGAAGATTGCAGGTTCGAGTCCTGTCACGGTCGAACATTCCTTTTTGTCAATTTTTTATTCATCTAAATTTTTGTGTGTATTTTAAGTTGTGTTTTGTTTATTTAACTATATAAAATATATGCTTTTAAACTTGTTTGTATTTATTTACTCTTAATAACCACATTGAAGATGAATATGCGCGAGTGACACTGGCAACACTGGCAACCTCAAATAGATTAAGGAATATATCCCACCGATATTAAATCTTGACCATTATATCACTCGAATATTATGCAACTCGACTGTATATATATTTTTGAACATTTCTTTATTACTTTTAATTTTACATTATTTTCTATTTTTAGAATTTGTGTATGCGTTAATAATATTTTGCTTGATCTGGAACGTTATAATAGACCTCAATTATGTATTCAATTAATTGGAACTAAAACTGTGTCGTAAATCTCCTTCATATTGCAGTATGGAAACTTATATTAGAATATATTATTATTTCACATAAAACTATTTTATTGCACCAAAAAAATTATTTTTATTAAATATACATAGTAGTATGCTAGGGAGGAATCTTCTCTAATAGAGATCTATTAAAATCAAGCTGTCAACTCGTCATTTCGAAGTAATAATATAAAACTAGAATTTACTTATATAAAACTGCATAAATATATAACTAAAGGAGAAACTTACTTAAGTGAGCGGGTTTTATTAATTTTTTATATAACAAATGTCTTATGTAGGTGAAGGTATGTGTAATTATCTATAAATAAGCGAAATATGTACATATATATTAATGTTGAAGAAACTAACGCGATAGGCACGGGTATTTACCGGTTAAATGTTATAAGGAAAACATGATCCCTAATATGATAATGAATTGCTAAATATTCTTAAGACATTACTATCATACGTAGATGTTTAACGTAGATGTTTTTTAAGTCGTCCAGTTAGAAGAAATTATAAGGATAAATTTAAAATATGGATGTAATATATATATTCTACAGCTTTACATACACTGTGCTAAGGATCCAGTCATCAAGGAAACAAATCAAATCGCTGTGAAGCTCTGATGGAAGGAAAATGAATTTAAAACTATAATCTTAGTGTTCAAAAGTATTATAATCTGGACGTAAGCACAAAAAGAGTCACAAAAAAAATATGAATAGGAATATACAGATTTGTCTTATTTTGCGAGATTTTAAAGAAAGATACTAATTATTGTACTCGAAGAATAGTAAAAAATGCATCCTTTAGGCGTTATAATATAGTTTAAACCTTTTTATGAATAAAAATAATCTTACTTGTAGCAAGCGCGGTATAAAATTGACAATAATTCCGACAATTTGTTTACTTGTATGTATAGATACTTAAATATCAAACCTCATAGCAGTAACTTTACTCAAAAACAGTACCTTTAACGACATTGTCACTTCAAATATGGAATTGACATGGTTCCAAGTATTATCTAGGAGCTTCTATAGCATATATAGAAGCTAATAATACATATTTTTCCTCCATTTCACCTGATGGTAAGCAGTAGTAGCAGTAGCCCTATAAAAAGGTGGTAGTGTGATCTTATTGACCTGCAAGATGCTTCTTCACGCCTCTTTTGAATGATCCAGAATTGTGAGGAGGGAAAACGTGTGCTGGCAAAGAATTCCATTTCTTGATCGTGCGATAAATTAATTAATTTACCAAATTTCTTTGTACGCGTGCGAATGGTCGTTACAGTTTTTCTACTATGGTGTTGTTTTAAATATATTTCTTCTAAGTTTTTAATGGCTTTTGTAAAAAAATGTATTATACATTAAAAACAGAGTAAATAAATTAGTTATTTATGTTTATAGTTTTTGTGAGAATTAAAAAAAGACAATGTTTGTTCGTGGTCGTAATTTGATACATAAAATTTTTCTAAAAGTAAATTAAAATTCAGAGCATTAACGTATGACTCTTTGATAAAGATATATAATTCAATTTTGGATCTGACCAAGGTAACTCCCCTTTACTGAATTGAGAGAATATTCAATACACGTAAGTAAGAATCTGATTATCCAGATGTGTATTCCAACGTGTTACAAGCTACAAGAAACAACAGAAACTAGCTCATATTGCTACGTCATAAGACCAGTCTAAAGGGGACATAGTTCCCATTAGTATGTTTTTGCATTGTATCTGTTTTTATGCATACATTCATTAGTTGTAAAACGAATACGTTTGTCGTAATAAAGATCAAACATCTACGTCATTCTTGGAAGCCATTTTATGGGGAAGTATTGAAAGTCCCTGAGACAGGATAATTCTGTTTAATATCCTTATAAGCTTAAGGAATTCACTAACGAAGTGTTTTAAGCTCTTTTGTTTCGATTGAAAAACATTCTCTATGCTTAACCTAGGATTGTTTGTGAAAATTTCAAAGCGTGACCTCAACGTGTTTTGAAAGCGTTGTATATGTTATTTTCCATTTAGAATACGCTTCATATTTAAATTATTGTAAAGCAACATGTCTTTTAGTAGTGACAATGAAAATATTAGTTAAATCGAGTATACATTCATCAGGTTAATCATGTAAACATCCCACAACTAGGAAGACCTATGGCAGGAGGTTAAAAGTAATCTGTTAGAATTAAGCCCCACATTTTGTGATATTTTTCTTATTTTCATTTATTAGAGTAATGGTTATGTGTACATGATAAATTATTAGATAAATAATAGTAAATAAGACAAGTATTGACCTACATGGGAAAAAGATATGAGAAGTTTGGGCCATTACACTGGCAATGGGGCTGGCCCAATAAGGGGTTAGTGGGCAGTTGCCGCCAAAACTGAGACTGACAGTTTAATGCACCTTCCATAGCATGAAAGAAATCGATATAACATAAATTTAATTAGAATAACTAAATAAACATTTACTGACCCGTCCACAACCAAATATGGTAATATAGTAAATTTGTTTTGTTTCCGTAATCAAACATGTTCCCTGATAATAACAATTAAAATTGTATGCCGTATGTTGACAAATGTGACAAATTTCTTAATCACGGCTCGTAGTTATGGTCGCAAATGCTAATCCGAGAATATTAAGTACTAGCGTGTTGCCATAATTCTACTTTGGTACTGTTGTTTTCACTTTATCATTGAGGGTACAGTCAACAACATGTGTAGGTGTGGAACATTAGAATTCAATGTGTCCCAATTCCGATTCTTTGAAATAATACTTTCATTTTCATTCCTACATGCTTCTGAGAATATGGTGGTTAATAAGTAGGTTTGTGTTAATATGACAATGATTAACAGAATATACAATTGTTATGGAAATTAATCTTTCGTTCCGATCTCATTCGTAGTGTGATGCCACGTTTATTATTATTTAGATATTATGTTAATTATGATACTTTGACGAGATGACTCCCGTTTTTATTTCATATATCTAACGAAACATCAGTTTGAACATATTATTATTAGTTTTTAAAATATAACAAATAAAATTCTTTTCATTTAATCTTGTTTAGCATAATTGACTTTATAAACGCTAGATACAATTATATTTAAAGTCAAATTATTACTCTTTACGAGAGTTGCACTATATCAGGAGCAGTAGTGTGTATTAGGGGAGACCTATATCCAACAGTAAACGAGTATGAAATAGGTCGATGATGTTGACGCTAACAGTTATAGTTAATAGCAGCTGAAAACACCGATGGACTCAACACAAATGATGTTAATGCTTCTTCATTAACAACACGTAACTAATTTGCGAAAAATCTACAATTAGTTTTAATTATAACACTGTTGAATTATTTTAATGTGCATAAGTTGAACTCTTTATTTAGTTTAAAGTCCATTGTACGTTGATAATTAGTACCCAGAAGCATTGACATCTTTAGCTTTCCAATAAATTTCGTGTCGAGCCAAATAAATAAATAAATTGCCATTTATTGCCCTTCACCTCTTTTTATTTATTTTGTCGATGGAGCGTCAATGATAAGATTCGAAATTTAAAAATATATGTGATATAGACTCCTTGAATTGGTTTTTCGTTTGCATAAAATACATTATTTTATAAATAGAATAAGTATCTGTTAAAAAAATCTCGAGTTGAACCCGTAAAGAGTTCATCGCTACAAGCCTAAGTAACTTTTCAATAACTTTTAGGGTTGTCGAATAGAAGTTTTTAAGTTCAATGTACTGTATATGGCCATAAAATATGATCAATTGGTAAAAACATTCCATTTCTTAGTTAAAAGGTTTTAGATTTATGTTTCTCGAAAGTCTCGCGTTAAATAAGCTATGAATTTTTTCACTGATGGATTTTTTTTAATATATGTAAAACAAAATTTGATAAAATAAAGTTACTACAATGAATACATGGATGGACTTTTAGTGTCATAAAATTAACACTATAATTGTACTTAATTTCACATTTGATTGATTATAAATGTAAAAATTGCAATTACTGCATCTGTTGTTACGTTCGGGACTGGACAGGATTGTATGGAACTTCTGATAAAAAAAACGCAACAAGTAGTTTTGGCAGTCCTCTCTTGACACTGCATAAAGAATTAAGAGTCCGAATCAGGTGAAATCTGAAAAAGGAAATCTGAACATGACACTGACACATTAGGTCCATAAACGTCACAATTTTTTTTCACGGCTTGCATTGCAATTTTCCTTTTTTGTAATAAAATTTTAAAATGTATCTATTTACTTTATTCGATTTGCTTATTTTGACAGAAAGAAAAACAAATGAAAAATAGTGGGAAATTTCATTCTTTTTTTTATGTTACCTTTTTAATATCATAAAAACCAGCCAGATACCAATAGTACAGCCAAAGATATTTTATTATAAGTTTGTGCGTCCTATATGCGAAAAGACATTTTCCCCGAATGACTAATATATACAAAATCCGACAGGATATAGTCGAGCCGTGGTCCCCGAGCGAACGCAAGCTTGGCGGAAGTTCCTCTCTTTTGCTTGACGATGCTTCATATTATGCTGAAGATAATGTTGAACGAGAAATTTGACAAAATTTCTCGTTCAACATAATAGAAATCTACACTCTATACTTCTCTTTAATGTGAGGTGACGTCAAACAAACAAACAAAGATGCATGAAGTGACATTGGGATATTGCCGTCACAGAAAAGGTAATAAAGCTAATCATGTCGTGTTCTTGCAAAATCCTTCGAACTAATATCTGTTTTAATCGAATTTCAATAGAAAAGGCGGCGGCGCTATTAGGCGATGTATTTCTGTATCAATGGATCATGTTACATGTATTATGGCTAGACAGTATGTGTTTCGCAGAATTAGCCCACGCGCTGAATATGGTATGTTTCCATGATGCCACGATTATTAAAAAATACAGAAAAAGCAACATACATTAAGTATTATCAGTTTTGCTGAAACAAGATTTAACTTACAATAACTTCGTTTATAAAGTGTGCTATTTAAACCTTCAATTTCTCAAATGATAATAAAGTAATCCATGTAATATTAAGCTTTGATGCTTTGTTAATTATTTATATATTAATAAAAAAAAAATTAATATTCCATGTCTGATAAACTGGGTACGTTGGACAGATGCTAACACGCCTACTACGCGCACTATAAGCCTATCATAATTTGAATATTGTTAGCGACATCACAAAAGACGAGCACTTTATCAGCATCATAGCTAATATATAATATATGTAGCTTGTCACTGCCCGTTCCTGTAGCATGCAATCCCATTGAAGCATAGATCATTGTATCGTCATTGTTCTTTTAAGTATTTCATTCCAATCAGTTAAATTGTAAAATATATGTAATAAGAAATAATAAACGTATATTATATCAAGTTTTTCTTTAATAATACATATTGTATATTAAACTCTTCAAAGACCATAGCGTGTAACGTGAAAAACGCGCTATCTAGCAATCATTAATCATCTTCATCATGCGTGGACCCGTATCCGGCGAAAACAGAGGCAAGCACTGGCACCGGGAACGACGACATAATCGTTATATATGACGACTGACGTCAATTCCATCATTGTGCTAGCGGTGTAGCGCTAGATTATTAATTCCGAAAGAAATCTTACGAGTTTTCGAGACAATGGGAACACGTTCAGAAGCTACTCAATACATGTTCATCGTGATGGCATGGCTGGCCACTTCATTGATGGATTAGATATTTAGATGAATAGAAGTGCCCACGCTTATTGTAACGATGTCAAGGACAATTAAATTAAGTAAATTTAATATCTAGTACAAATAGATAAGCGACGTTTTTCAAACGACTTCAAACAAGGACGGGGTTCTGTTTCACGGTATATGTATTATGAACATTCACAAGTATTTGATAAAGGTATATTTGTAATCTATAGCCTGGTCCTGGATGTTAGCGTGGTGGTGGCTAACCGGCTTATGTGTTTCTTTCATGTAAGAAGGCTATGTATAAGCTTTTTTATGTAACTAGCTGATTCGTCAAACGTAGATTTTCATATAAATTATTTCTAAAAAATCTGTGTTAGCCTTATCACCTAGAAGTATAAAAAAGCCTATGATTTATTCACAGTGCAACCAAATATAGAATAACATATCCAAACAATTGGACAAGCCGTTTCGAAGAAGTTCGTTAACAAATACTGTGCCACGCGATTTCAACAATTCAAAATATTACATAATAAGTCAAAACACCTGATTCGCCTAAAAGTACAATCACCTTGTCACAAGAAATCTCTTAATAAAGTACGTGCGTTAACATTCCGGTGACAAGAGATGTCAATGTCCCTCATTCCTTGGAATTCTTTCTCTATATATCTATTGCTTCTTTGCAATTATAGGAAGATATTTGTATGGTGGCTGGTAGCCCAAGACACAGGTTACATGAGATGAAGGAGTCTATTTTTCTGAATATCATGGAACAAAAACTATAATTTCATATCCCCGCATTTTAAGAGAGAAAAAAGAGACGGAGGGATAAGGTCAAAGAGCTCTTCAGAGCACTATCCGTGGTACAAACGATAAAAGGCACTAAGCGACGCTATGTCAGCTACGCAATTGCAGAGGCTCAATGAGAGCAATGGCTTATTATTATTATTCAATAAAGGATATTTAGGTTATATTTCACGAATATACTTTATAAAATAACTTTTTGATTAGTTTAAAATTTATAAATTGTATGTTCTCTGTGTTCTTTGAGAAATAAAATATTTCAAACACGAAAATTAAAAAAACGGTATATCAAACATCCTCTGCAAAGCTTTCGTTCAATAAATAATTTATCGCGGTGGGGTTTCAACTACCAATATCAAACTTGTTTTGAAATAAAATATCCCCAGTAAATACTATAGCTAAAGGAGTACAGTGTCACTGTCCCAAATAGGATATTTGAGAGTGTCCCATAAACCAGAGGGTGTACCTTCTAGTGCGGCCACATACTAAATAGGACGGAATAAAGTGGATATGTCGGTATGACAAGTAACGCGTGTCCAAATTAAAGAGGTCATGAGTATTTGATTTTATTCGGCCTCCTTAGGTTTGTACTATTTCATATTTTTATATTATTTTGTAGTTTTTCATTTGCAAGGCTCTCTTCCTTGTATGGAAAAAATACTTAGTGATTGAGCTTATTCTGAAACACATTTGCTACTAGCATTAAAATTAATTACGTTCAAAATTGGTGTATTTAGGGATGAAAGAATTAGTCATTTAAATCTTACCATTGATATATATATTTTTTATATCAAATATTTTATTTCTATAATGTTTTAAGATACTTTCTCATAGATATTGTTTTCTCATACCTGTCAGTACCTTTAATAAATGAGATCACTTCAAAATCTACAGACTACTCAATTATTGTTTAACTTGTAGGAGTAGTTCAATTAAGTATAAATGACTAACTTGTTTGTATTCCTTAAACAAATGAAAGAAATGATATTTTTTCTGTATTGCATACGATCAGTACCCCTAGTGCGAGTTTCAATCCAATCAAACCGTCTTAATCGTGACTGCGTCAACTGTCAAATTGTATGCCCCCCCCCTCTAGTAAATTATTGGGAACAATTTTTATGTATGTGATAATCAGCTAAACGTAATTACGTTCGAAACGTCTCGATACTATTCAAGCTCATTAGGGGTACTGATCTGTGACAAATAACGGAACGCTAGAACTATTTTATATGATTTGTATGGTATTTTCAGGAAGTCGTAGTAGTACTACATAATAAGTTCAGTGACAGACATCCATTGTATTACGTTTGGTTCAATGTACCTGAATTTGTTGACACAAAAGCAATATTAGTCCTCATTCTAAACATTAATTATTATTTTCATTGTTCACGAATCTCCTATCTGTTTTTTAATAATCATGCAGACTATATTTAAGAAACTAGAAAATTACAATCTTGCATGTCCTAACAAACCATGCGTACCAATTTATCGCACACAGGGTACGCACCCTTAAATCTACATTATCAAAACGTTTCGTACATAGGTAAACGTTTGTTACATACCTACGTTACTTCCTCCGTAGATTGCACGTTTCATTCATTGTTTTCAGGACAAAAGGGCAATGTACCATTATTTTGTCCCACTGAGGTTATCCTCTCAGGAAAATAAAAAAAACTAAAGTTTTGTAGAAAAATCTCCCCGCGCTACGATGGAGAGTACTAGGCAGACATGATTGCAGAAGAGCTCTGCTATACACAGGGTGAAGGGTGGGTGACCTCGGGGTGTTTTGAGGGGTGAATGGCCGATACGTTAGCGAAAGCAGTGAAAGTGCCGTATAGACGAGGGGTCGTAATTAGTTTTAGACAACGATATTTTAATACGTCTAAGTTGTAATCAATTTTATTATCGGGAGAATATTGGCGTCTTGTATCTTAAATGGATTTTTACGAAGCCTGTCTGAAGTTAATAATTACTTCTGACAAATTCCAAACATTGTTTAGTATAAATTATTTATACAATATTTATTTTGCCGACTAGTACTACAAAAGCATGATCTGATAATTTGATAACTATTAAAATTAATCATTTTGAATTTATAAAGTAAATTAAAATAAATCAATAAATTGTGTAGGTTAATTTATTATTTATTATTATAATTTATTATTTATAATATTTATATAAGAAAAAAACATTCAACAAACCATTCGACCTCACTCGTCAATAAAAATTCAACTAAGTAAAGGAAAACGTTAAACAAAGGGTAAAAAAAGTTAAATATTAAAAGTATTTTTTTCTTCTGGTATATCTTGTAAAAAGTTTGAGTTTTCAATATCAATATTTTTTATGAATGATGAATGTTTTTACGTTGAATACATTAAAGATTGTAAATGTTATTTAAGCTCCTTTCTCACTAGAATGGTCAAAACAAGGTCAACAAAAATGATAAGTCTTGCACATTTTGTTTTCATAAAGGGGATAATAAACTATGCTTTAGTTGTAATAAAGTTCTATATTGGTCCAAGCATGCACACAGCCGATCATATGTTTTTATTTCTTCTGTGATTAATATTTTTGCATACTGTCCCTTAAACTCGAATGAACTTCAATAGCCATAACATTCATTGATTATACAACAAGACGATAATAACATATGAATAAACTAATAATTTTCATAACTAGTTTAAAGTTACTTCCGTATCATCGTTTACTCGTTACAGTCGATTCAGATATTTCCAAGTATTTGAGACAGGAGATCTCTTTTCATAAATGAACTTTAAAATTAGTATCTCTAGTTTTTTTTCTGTACATGTAAAGTGTTGACCCCCCGGAAGCCGATTTCGGTTGATATCGACCATTTTGGGAATCCCTTGTGTAAATGATATATATATTTAAAAAAATGCTATTAGGTCTTTTTTGGTATCACCTTCATGAGTAGTTAAGCACAGTTTTTAATTTTTTTTTAATCGAAACCACCTAAAACCTGGGTCTTAGGCCTTTGTTAAGGATACAGTTTAATAGTATTGCTAATTAAATATTCTAGATTTTGACAGTTCTGAAATGAGTTTTAGGAAAAAGAAGTTCACATTCATACTACTATACCATACATAAATAATATACAACTAAATCGTTCGATGAAATTACCAACGGCAAAATATTCAAATATCTAAGCTCTGTTGCAATTATCAAACGTTAAATTAAAACTTTTCTTTAAATTTATTTTTAATAGTCTATGTTAAAATTTAAATCAAACTTACTTTGGATAATGTGAACAAATTTAAAAAGGTAAGGTAAGGTTTTAATAAATATAAATATTATATTAATAGTTATTTAACGTTAGTATAATTTGGTATTTATTAAGAATGCAATATAGGTTGCTCTTAAATGGCGGACATTTATGGAAACGTTTATGAAATAATTATTCTACCATTATATGTTTCTGTGCATTACTGTTGGTGTTCTTGAAATAAATATATAAAGTTTTTCTTTGTGCATTATTCGTCTTAAACTTCGAAATGTTTTTAGAGACAATTAATACAGTTTCTCCGCCAAGTTGTCGCAGTATATTACTTATTACAAGTAGGAAAGCGGCTTGAGTCTTGTAATATGACAGTGATATGCTTACCATATCCCGACCGTTATTATCGAATAAAAAAAAACATAACAATATTAAAGACATTGAATTAATTCAGGTTAATTTGTCCCGCTAAGCTGTCCCACTTTATAAGAAAAAGTTTTTTTTTACTTTATATGAAATATTATTTATTACTAGGACACAAGAACTAACAAGATGGCTAGAGTCATGTAATATTACAAAGCTATGCCCAACGTATTCTTACAGTTATTATCGAATAAAGGAAACGTAAGAATGTTCTAGATTTCCAATTATATGTGAATATTGTTTGGCTTGCTGGTAAAAGTCAAAAGGTGAATTACCTTAATAGATGCTTTCACTATATGTTAATTTATGAATAAACATGAAAGTTTATAAGGCGTAACTACGTAGGAATATTTCGGATTCGGAAATTTTGGCAAAGGCCAGGAAAGCTAGCGTATTTAATTATTATGTAATAATTAATTGTTATGTAATAATTAAGTGTGCTAGCTTTTCCGGCTGCGTGATTTTTATATTGATAGAAAGTTTTTATTGTATCACTTGACTGTGCTTGTCTGTTTTTCAATTTGTCATGCAGAAAAAGACAATAAATTTGTTTGATAAACTGAAATCTTCACATTGCTCTATAAGAATGACCCTTCAACTGATGTTGGCATTGCCACGCACGTTCAATTAATGTCATTATTAAATAAAAATCCTTTGGGTACCCGCGGAAAACCATGGTTGACGTTTCAATTGGTGTCTTAACCTTATGATCAGTGGGGACTGTATTTTGTCAATTCTTTTTCTTAATTTATTGAATACATTTAATAATATCTCTCCACGGTTGAGACGGGAAAATGGAATGGGAAGAAAGATATTATGACCATTGGCATATAAGTAATATTAGGATTGGCTGTATGTTACTTTATTGCGGCGAACTATATAAACAGACAAACCTAACATTGATTTTCGACATTTACAAAACAAAACAAGTGAATTAACTGGCAAAAAAAGTCAAGAACTTAACCATAATTTTTAATCAACTAGATCCCGGAGTTTATTACCAAGAGCTCCAGCCGACCCAGATCTGAGAAACGCGTGAAATTCAACTACAGGAAATAAAATAAATCTGAGATAGGACGAAGGGCTTCAAAATAAGTGTGTTAACATTTATTGAAATAGTTGTCGTAAAAAATATTCTTTTTTATGACAATTCTCGGAAATAATCCTGAGTAGGAATAAGTAATAAGATCAGAATACAAATAAAGTGGAGACATCATTATCGACAGCCTATATTCCAGGAGCTTATATTTGTTTATTTAATTAATTATTTAATAATTGTTCTCTGATTACAGAGATTTTTTTATTTACTTTTTTATATTATTCGATTGTAAATTTAAATACATTGGTACAGTTAATTACTTAAATTATTGAAGTGGAAATAGCAACTTAACATCTAAAGTTATTAAGGTATTTACGGAATGAAACGAAGTTAGAAGAAGAAAGAACTTATCTTGGAGAGCCCAACTTATTAATTGTTTTACTTTGTTCTGTGACGTTATCGTTTGACAGCAACACAAAGTAGATACAATTCCATAGTAAAGTCTCATAAATACTTATACCAATTTCATTTTATTCTCTAAGCTTGTACCCGGTCCTTTCCAGCGGAAAATGAAAATTGAGTTTGGGAAGTAGTTTAATAGTCTAACCAGGAATTTCGGGTATTACCACGCTGGCTTGGATGATCCTGGATGGCGAAAACATAAATGATTCTGTCACTGTAAATATAAACTGAAATCAATCACTCTTCATACCAGAAATCTCTTCTTTCAAAATGGATGCATGAATACCAACACCTAACAGCCTAACTTGATTAAATTTATATGTTTCTTTGCTTTAAAGTTTACCAGGCAGATTTACCAACTAAATCAATGGTAAGTGGTGTCAATCTCTCATCACTTACCAGCGTAAATTATTCATTTAATATTACCAGTGCGTCGAAAGCAAGATGAGATATTATTGTACTATCTCAGAAGCATACTCTATGGAATAAAAAAGAATTTAAAAAACGGTTCACAGTTGACAGAAAAATCGGCGAATATATATATATATATATATATATATATATATATATATATATATATATATCTAAAGAATAATAGTATATTTATATGAAAATTTAACACATTTTTTACATTAATTTACATTTAATTACAGTATATGTGTCATTTTGTTAGTAGACTTTCTGTTTTTTTGAAAGTAGAGATATAATCCCGTTGCTGTAAAAAATTTTGGGACTTCTGATCAAAAATGCGCAACAAGTAGTTTGGCAGTCCTTTCTTGATGTTAACCTGACACTGCCTAAAGAATTCTGAATAGATCGAAACTGGTGAAATCTGAAAGTGCAAGGTCAGGGCTATATGACGGATGCATTAAAACCCCCCAGCTAAATTCTTAATTTTAGATGAGTTTATAAATATGTGTGCTCTAGCGCTATCGTGATGAAAGACCACGCCTTTTCTATTAATCTTGCGTTGCATTTTTTCTTTATTTGTAATAAAATTTTAAAATGTATCTTATTTCTTCATTCGGTGCACTCATTTTGACAGAATGAAAAACAAATGAAAAATAATAGGTAACAAAATTTAGCTTATTCTTTTTTCAAAATATATGTTTTTCGAATAGTTTAGTTTTCATGACATTAATGTCATGAAAACCAGCCAGATATAAATAGTACATCCAAAAATATTTTATTTCAACTTTATACATACTGTATGCGATAAGACTTTTCCCCCGACCTTATGAATATACTGTTATTTATGCGTTTATGTAGAATAAGTATTGTACCTATATATTGTTATTTGTTTATTAGCACACTCGGCATTCACACCACATCTTTCAGCACGTCCTCTGTCACAGGTGGTTTGGAAGAAATTTATTTTAGAAATAGGCCAGACCTTTTTTAATAGTATAAATAATGTACGTGTACAATAAAACATTAAAAAAAGAAATCATTAACCTCTCCGCAGCTATAGTCGAAATTGCTTTGTCCAGGAATCGAAAACCAGTATCGGCTAAAAATAGTCTAAACTCACTGGAGTTTCCTGATTTATTTATTATTTGGGAGTAAACGTTAGTAATATTGTCTTCCTAAAACATTATAATACAATCGTAAATGATTGAAGAGGTACTGGTGCATAATAAGAATACCACTCGTAAATTTGGCCTATAAAATTGAAGTTTGTTTGTAATAAACTGACCAGGAATTGGGAATATTTAGATACATACTTCAATGCACAATACAATTCCGCTTACGATGCTTTTATTATACACAAAATTCTCCATAATGCCATCGAACAGTTTTACTGTCTGTGTATTAGGTCGGGGAAAAAGTCATTTAGCATATAATGTGTACAAACTTTTAATAAAATACCTTTGGCTGTACTATTTGTATCTAGCTGTCTTTCATGACATTAAAACGGTGATATGAAAAAAAAATTAAATTAAATTTTGTTTCCCACTATTTTTCATTTGTTTTTCTTTCTGTAAAAATGAGCAAATGGAATGAAGTAATTAGATACATTTTAAAATTCTATTACAAAAAATGGAAAATAGCAATGCAAGCCGTGAAAAAATTGTGACGTTTATGGACCTAATGCAGTGTCTGATCATATTAACATATAACATCTGATGATATTAAAGCAAGAAGTTGAGAGAAAGGGGCCGGAATTGATTAATAGAAAGGGTATTGTCTTTCATCACGATAACGCTAGACCACATACATCTTAAGCCACTCAGCAAAAATTAAGAGAGTTTGGTTGGGAGGTGTTTATGCATCCGCCATATAGCCCTAACTTTCGGCCTCTTCAGAATTCTTTAGCCAGTGTCAGGTTTAATCAAGAAAGGATTGTCAAAACTACTTGTTGCATTTTTTTGATCAGAAGTCCCAAAAATGTTTACAGCAACGGGATCATGTCTCTACTTTCAAGATTGCAGAAAGTCTATGAACAAAACCGCACATATAAAAAAATGTAAATAAATGTAATTAAATGTAGATTAACTTTTAAAAAAAATTTCTTCAATTAAAATACAAAATATGTTCAATGTCAAAAGTTACATTACTTCGTTATTATCAGTTATTAAGGCATTATTCTTCGTGGGAATATTTTTTAACTGACTTCAGAAAAGGAGAAAATGCTATTTTTATTTATTTATTTCAAAATCATTCGTGTATGTACATAATTTAATTAAATATATCGATCGAGAGAATATACGAGGGTACCACTTATTTATGTTTAATCTTGTATGGAAATTCACTATTTTCCTTGTCGATTATGAAGTACTTTCAAACTTCTTTTTTTTGATAGAGTATATTCCAAAGCTGGTCCCAATTTTGGACCGGTGAAAAACAATGTTTAAAACACCAAGAAATTATATAATTATAATTCCGTTTACGAAGTTATCCAATTTCTAATTAATAATTTGCTTCTCGTCTTAGTTCTTTTACATTAATCACGGGAGACAAAGACATCCCTTTTACGTAATCAAATCAATTATCAAAACCAACTTTCGTATAGTTGAATGAACTTGTAAACCTTTCTTAAACTACGGATGAACTCGAGAGGTGTGTCTTTGAATTATTTTCCGGATTGGGAATACTCTTTACCTTTTCCAGTGATCACTTAAAATGCAAGTAATAAAAGTTTAATTTAGATAATATTAATATTCTTTTTTAAATTAGCATTTGTCAGAGTTAAAGTATAGTGATATTTATTTTAATGAAATTTAAAGCAGTCAATTGGGGAAGTCCCCGAAGTGGGGATCGCAATCGCGTGCAAATACAGAACTGTATTTAGGCTTGCCAAATGACCGTCAAATCCCGGAATGTCCAGGAATTTTGTGTCTTGTTCAGTGCCCTGTAATAGGACCTTACTGTCCCGGAATCCGAATACCTATTTTTACAGAGTTTTTATAATAGTATGACATGGCCGTCAAGTACTGTAAGGTCAAGATGCCGGGGTATCCGTTTTTTTGTGTACTCAGCTTTAATCAAATTGGGCAAAACTGTTTTGTGGTCGATTTCCAGTTCTTCAGCTATGTTGTAACTGCTGATATCTTCCTCCACTTTTTCAAAAATAGTGTCTATTTTATCCGTAACAGGGCGACCAGAGCGCGGTGCATCTTTGACATTAACATTCCCGGATTGAAAACGCATAAACCATCTTTGTGATACTCTTATTGACAATGCATTAGGTCCATAAACGTATAAAATAATTTTATTTCGCGGCTTAGGTTGTATTTTTCCTTTTTTGTAATAAAATTTTAAAATGTATCTAATTTCTTCATTCTATTCACTTTGTCAGAAAAGAGGAGAATTTTGTCAGAAAGAAAAACAAATGAAAAATAGTGAGAAACAAAAAATTACTAATTAGATTCTTTTTTTGAAATGTCACTTTTTTTAAAGTCATAAAAAATAGACAGATACATATAGTACAGCCAAAGATATTTTATTAAAAGTTTATACATACTATAGACGAAAAGACTTTTTCCCCGAACTAATACTTAAAATTAAAATAACTAGCTCTCTTTAAAAATACAACAAGATAAAAATGTTGACGCCTGAATATACCACATACCTACCTATTTATTTAATTTAATTTATTATAGCTGCAACTAGCGTTATTCAAAGCAAGATTTCTAACTGGCCTGCCTAATTTTATTCCTACGATGGGAACTATAAGTTTCCAGTTCCACTAGATTAGTTTTGTCACAGGCAGACTTGGCTCTACTAATAATTATTATAGACATTGCGTTATAATGAAAAATATGGTTTTTTTCATTTTACAGTTACCTGCATACTTTGTTAAGAATTCAAAACAATATTCCGCCGTCTTTGATTTGCGCTTATCAAATCTATTTTAGCTTTTAAAATCTTGAATTTCCAAGTTAATAAATTATACTGAATTAACTATACACTAATAAGCTTCTGCACGCGTCTTCATCTCCAAAAATGTAACAACTAAGCCAAATTGGAATAAATTATCCCACGGGATCACTTAGATTAATGTCTTTAAGTGTACCGAATTCAAGCCAATCCCATTCTAACAAACATCGGAATATCATGTTATTATGAGTTGTGTTTTGAATAGATCTTTTATTTATTTATTTAATTTTTATATATTTTAGTGATTATTATACCAGGTAGGTATTATTGTTATTTTATTGCATTTTTAGTTACTCGGTCGACGGCGATCAGCTGTTCCAAACAACATTCACGAGGATGGTACATGGAAAAAAAAAATCCTCACCCCATGTACCACAGACAACACAAAAACCAAAACATACAAAATCTCTATATCCCTTACTATAAAGTTAAATATTCTGAATCAATCGCGTTCAAATTGGCTTCTATGTACATGGCTGCACGGACACCTGTCGATGGTAGTGCGGGAACGGGACAGATATCGGCTATTGATCGGTTCGGAAGCGCTCCTGTTCAGTTCTGCCGCCCTAGTACTTTCCGATCGGTTCTCCATTATCGACATTCACCGATACTCGGCTAATAATTATCGGTATAACACTATCGATAACTTTGTATCGATCAATTTTTCATCGTATTTAAAATTGTTTAACATTTTTTAACACCTACCCGCCATAAAGGGATAAACGGTTCACGAATTATGATAATTATATTTAAAAATTAGCTCATAAATGAGTGTATAACCATATAACATACGTTACGTTTGTAATTAGAGATTTGTATATTTCTAATTAAAATAATTGTAATGGTTGGTTTTTACCAGCAGGATTTTTATATGATCTTTATTTATTTTTACAAAATATAGTATTTTCTTTATATAGTATATTACTATTCCAAGTATTTTATTATATTCTAATTCCGAAAAAAATACCTATATATCTATATTTTATTACTTAATCCCAGCCCGCATTGACGGCTGTCTGGTCGAGTTCCACTTCGCTAGAGGTCCCGGATTTAAATCTAGGTTTAGGTTTGATATAGATATTTGTATGATAAGATCGAATAGTTTAGTTCAACAGCCAAGGCTGTATGTATATTTCATCGTTATCTACTATCTGTAACACAAGCTCTTAATGGTGGTATGAAAATTATTATTATTATTCCATAACGTCTGTTTGTATAATAATTACTCTTTGTACGAGTATTTAATGAGACATAAATTACACATAAATTGTGTTAATCCAATTTGTTAAATCTAGAATTGTGTTAAATCTAGAATTATTTCCATCTTGTCTTTAAAAGATGGAAATAATTCTAGATTAATGATGGAAATGATTCTAGGTTAATTAAAGAATAACCAATCTCGGTATTATTCTGAATTTAAAAAAGCGAAACGTACTAATGTGTCTTTTATAAATGAAAAAAATTATGTTGCCTAATTAATATCAACACAATGGTTGTACATATTTCTAAAGAATTCTAAATTACATGGAATTTTCCAGAAACTTGGACACAAAACCTCATTGCTTAAGTCGAAATAAAAGAAATAAATATTTACTTTATTGTCCTTCTTTTCCGACAGTTACTTTGTGTAAGGTGTAGGTATTTCCGTCAAAATGATTTCGCAATTTTAGTATTTTATTGATAAGACATTTTCGTTCCAAATACTCCACGCAACCATGTGATGTGTCGTATTTTGACCGCCTAATAAATTCATCACTATAACCTTGTTACGCCAAAACGTCTCGTATAATTTATAGGCCGAGACGTCTTTACGATATTTCCCGATGAAGCCATAACGTTAGGTTCAATATAAGGTTATTTTTATAAGGTACTTTTCTCCTAGAGATCTGTTAATAATATGGAACTAATAATATGTATAACTTTAAAAATGCTTAGGTCAGCTATTGTCAATAATATAACCAATTTATTATGCGCTTGTTTCTCAATTATGCGACATAAATAAAACCGTGAAACAGATTTTAGTCAAAGTGCTGAAAAAAACATTTGTCTTATATCATTTGATAGAAGTAAGCAAAGCTAAAAAATGCGACAGCTTCGGCTGGTCATAAGTAATTAAAAGAATGTCGGATATGTAAGTGCTTCACAGATGAATTGAACAAATGACAAGCAACCACAGTTTAGGAATGAATAAAAAATATCGAATGTTTTAATTTAGGGTAAATTTTACATACACGACTTGAAAATTAAAAAGAATACTGTCAACTGCTTATTAAAAATATAACGGTTTAAACTTTTACCACCATTATAAACCATTGTACTTATTCTTTCAAATAATTTATTCAACATTTTACTTATTCTTGTACTTGATAACGACAAATATTATTCATACTAACTTTAAATTAACCATAAACTGTTACTTTTGATGCGTTGTCGACAGTTCATTTGGCGTCATATTTTTTCTGGTCATAATCAATATTTTTATGGTATGTAAAGTTGGTTTCGAGGAAACAGCCACCAGCAGAAACTTATAGACGTATAGAATATTATCTTGTTTTTCAGTACTCTACGGATGATTCTCAACAATTGTACAGACAGACGTAAAATCTGCAACACATTCCCGTTGTATAAATTGTCTATCAAATCTTGGCGTGTACATAGCAAATATTTATCCGAAACGCCGATCAAACTGCCAATTTAAAAAGCTTACGTAAAAACACTAAATATACGCAATGCACAATACTTCCAAACTTTGTTTAGAATTAAAGCTAAGAATAGGCCGTGAATATTCCAAATTTAAACCAACTGTTTAAATTTGGAATAGTCACGGCAAACTTTTTATGTGAGTACTTTCAGCATATAAAGTCGCTTAAAAATAATCCATATTTCCATCATAGCCTCATGTTCCTCCTTCAACATCACTCTTCGAGTATCTCTCGTAGTACCGTCAATTTTTAATTTTCCTTCTACGAACACAATGTCTGGCAGTGGACTCTTATAAAAACCAGTTTATCTTCCTCTTTCTTCACGACCATTCCCATTTCGAACCGTCACTATTTTTCAGTAGTTCTTTTATAATACATTTGTATTTTAGTAACTATTTTTTTTAATTCTACTTATTCGTGTTTTACTGTCTCTCCGTATTTTCCACCCTTATTTCATATTAGCTTAATTTCTTTCACGTTGCCTTCTGGTTGCATGGAAGATATTACTTCTTAGCTATAAAGCCGACTATCATATGTCAGTGTTCTCTTTTAATTTTTTGTATGTTTATGAAATTAAGGATCTAAAAAATATACCAAGATAGCTGTGGTACAGCATTAATATAGGGGCCTTAAAAATATCTATTACCAGCTACCACCTAATTACCATTAAGTTATATATCCGACTAGTGACAACTCGCATAGTGTTAAACTCAACACAAATGAAGATAAAACCAAGACCAAGTAATTAACGATAAAAACCATATTTTTTAGTTAAGTTTGAACTGTCACTAGAAATAAAAATTTAAAATTTAATATTTATTTATCGACTTTTTGCTGTGTGTACATTTAAAAATTAAAAATACTTACTATTTTTATTTTTGTTGTTTGCGTTAAAGGTTGGTCCAAAGAAATGAAATAATTTACATAACTCCAAAAGTTTCTTTTCATAGCAAAACTTTAGCTTTACACAATTAAGAATGAGAAAACTTAAACATGCCAGTTCTCAGCTCTATTAGTTGCGTAATTTCACTGCAAAAATAGCTCTAATCAAATCAAAAATAAGGTCGATAAAAAAATACAATAGGCCCTTATTCGGTTGCAAACCAACTTAATTTAAATTAAATTCAGTATATATTATTCCAATAAGAAAAGACAGCTGGTAGATGACGTCATCATAATATTTTAAAACCACTTTTGAAGCACTAAAAACAGCACTAGCACTCGTAAATAATAATAAAAGAAAATTAATTAAAATCAACACAAGAATCAAAGACAAAATATGAAACATGTAACATTTTAAGATTGCCCTCGTCTTCCTTGGTATTTCATCGTCAGATCCTGACTTGATGACAATGGAACACCTCAGGATATACCTTATCGAATGAAATTTTTATTGTTCATAAAAATACCATATTTGCATGCTTATAAACTTTGAGTTTCCTCGATTCTTTTTTTTATATTAAGCTCAGCAAATGACTCGACACCACCTGATGATAAGCAGTAGAGGAGTCCATATGTGAAGATAGCTAGTGATGCATGCAAAGCATCCTTTTGCTTCCCATCATCAGAACGAAACATTAATAATAATGGGACCAAACTGGAATGGAAAGGAATGAAATGTCCTTTCAAATACGAAAGAATTTTGGAAATCCGTCTACTAGTGACAAAATTGAGAACCTCCTTTTTCTGAAGTCGGTTAAAAGGGGAAGTATCACATCTCTGCCTAAAGATAGAGAAACTAAAGACAGAGAAAACCAAAGTATCACATCATATATGTCTTTTTGGTTTCTCTGTATTTATATATCTCTGTCTTTTATATTTGCCTTAGATATTTTTTTAATACCAAACTATCGCACATACTACATAGATAAATTTCTAATGAATGCTAATTGGTTTAATGAGTCGCAATTCCATAAAATACTAACTTTAATATATATATATTAAGATTCACCTAATCATAAAATAAGTTACATGTTTTTGTAATTCTTTTTCGAAAAACAAGTTTCATAAAAACGGTTAGCTTTTCATAAAGTTTACCTGTTCAATTAAAGTTAAAATAAGAGTTAAATTCTCTTACCTAAATAACGTGACACGAACACTTTGCAACGTGACATTTAAATATTACACAAAGTTTTACAAATTTCTTTAAGGTTTACATTTCTTCATAGCTTTATACTATTTGAAGAATATATATAAATAAATATACTCTTTATTGGCCTAAGTTTGCAAGATTTAGTTTCGCTTCTTCGTTAAGCGAATAAGCCTCTTACTGACACTGCATTAGGTCCATAAACGTCACAATTTTATTTCGCGACTTGCGTTGTATTTTTTCGTCGTTTTTTATAATAAAATTTTAAAATGTATCTAATTTCTTTATTTAATCCGCACATTTTGACAGAAAGAAAAACAAATGAAAAATAGTAGTTATCTGGATCTAATTAATGAAGGAATTAATTAAATGTTCGTTGCAAATCTGACGTTGTCATAAACTAATTCTTCTTTTCTTTAGCGTGTTACAGCATTATTTAACTCGTCGTGACCACGTGTAAATACGACAGTGTATGAGCCTCGGTCCATTATGTGTAGTGGTTGGTTTTGGTGTATTTTATGTAAATTGTTCTAAAAAATTAAAAGAAAAATATTGCTACGCTTCTAAAAGCATCGGTGTAAATCGATACTTTACATATAATCATATAATGATATGGTGTATGGGTGGTTGTTATTGTTATTGTGGTGTTATTTAGTATGTAAAGATCCCTAGTCCTACCAGGCTTAGTTATGACTAATTCAAGTAGGACTAGAAAGATCCCTGATGAAAAATAAACAACTTTGTATGCATACACGTGCTATTGATTCCTAGTAATTACGTTATTAATTCTAAATTGCTTCACATGCTGGTAACTAAATTAAAGTATGAATACGTGACCTGAATTAGATTTGCGATGTTAGGTTGATGTTGGGTATTTCTCGAAGCTGGTTATGTAATTTACAATTTCATATGGGAAAAAGTACTTTTTTTCTGGGAATGAAACTGGACTTACGCTTGCAATGGTATCCCCATGTTTCGTCTCTGAAAGATAGTTATTTAGACTGTTAAGAAAATCAGGTCATTATGTTTCGTTGAATCAGCAAGACTTGTAATTATACAAGCTTAATTATAAGCTATTTCCACAGTGTTATGACATATGACTTTATATTGTGGGGAACGGCTGCTGATATTGAAGATATTTTTATTTTACAAAAAAGGCTGTGCGTACCATTTACGAAATGAAATAATTTCATTAAGACTTTCTTGAAACGAATGACACAACAATTAACTTATATTATCTGTATGAAACATTATACTAAACTTATTGAATAAATTTGGTTTGTTTAAACTTAAATGTAAACCAAATTGACAATAAATACCGTATACTCTACAATTCAGCTATTTGGCCAAATATAAGTTATATATGCTTAGATACTGAACCCATATTAAGCAAAAAAAATAGATTACATTAAGAAATTTCAATACTTATTATAATTACTTACATTATTTACATAAAATACATACATTCTTTCTTTCTAAAGAAAGGTTAACAAGCCTATGCTTTATTTAGCCAATTTAATCGGTTTACTTCTTTTTAAATTTACATATTATATCCAAACAAAAGAAAAGCCTAAAATTCCCTGGCTTCGCATTAGAGCTCCAAGCCTTCAAAAATACCAGGCACACATAACCCAACAGCAGGTGTCCGCATTCCGCGCTCCCAGCTTTCCAGGCAGATGCGACAGCCGGTCAATGAACTAGACAAAGACAGAAACGGGATAACTATTCCTGCTTTGCTCTTTGATACAGCCGCGCTAAAGGAATATGGTCTTTAGTACATTCATCTTAAAGTATGATTTTCAATATCATTACGACAGGATGCAGGTAAATTTTATAAGACATCACCAGCTGATTTCACGCTATTGATTGAAATATCGTATCAGAGCGCTCCAATAAAATGATTTCAACTTTGTTTCTTTAACTTTTAAGTTGAATTCTTTACTGTAACTACATTTTGGTTTTGTTAAAAATGTGATAGGAGCGTGAGAAATTCGGGAAGAAACTTCTTCGGAGCTACTAGGAACGCATCCTTTGTAAGGATATCTCGTTCCCACGTTCTACAGGTTCCACTCCCCTCCTCGTCTGTTCTCGTGCAACGCGTTTCGCATGTGTGCTGACGTATTTCATGTGTGCTTGTTAATCTTAAACAGATGAAAATGACATTTAGTAATTTAATATAATTTGTGATTTTATTGCAACATTGATAACTCCAATAGAAATTGGTTTGTATATTATTAAGAAGAGACATTTTATAAAGTAACTAATAAACAAATTAGTTTCTTTTAAGGATGTCCATTGTGTTCGATACAGTGGCGGGTGGGGACCTAATTGAATGCGGTATTGAGTATTGGCAATTGCCGATAATGGACAACCGTTCGGAAAGTACTAGGAGGCTATAACTCAGCGAGAGCTCTTCCGAACCGATCGATAACCACCGATACTACGCACACGCCAACATTCGACAGGTGTACGATAATATCCTTGTGTGTTTGGGAAATGGACCAGTGGATGGAAAGTTTTTTAAGAAAAATTGCATCGGTCGGCCTTTGTTTTTGTTTAGTTGTTCGTTCTTTGTAATCATAACACTACGACATAAAATATGCTAAATTTTTAGTATTTGCTTAAAATTTTTTGTCAAACAAACTTATTTGATCATATTTTATTAGTCGCAGCTTAGCTACGATTAATGACATACATATTCTGTTTCAATATCGCTATTTAAAATGATATGTGAAAAAAATCGGAATCACAATATAAAAAAACCTGACTTTTTGTACACAATTAATGCAGTCTCATTCACATCCCTTGAATTAAGGTCAAGGTCACAAACAAATAAATATAATTAGGGCTGCCGACTGCCGATAAATATTTCCATATCAGCTGACAAGTACTTGTAGAAGTGAAGTATGTAAATATTATTACGCGAATGATTGAATGAATGATTAATAATGAATTAATGCATTTCTTTTTGCTGCGCAGTACCTTAATCGTTTCACAAAAAGTACCAAATCTAGAAATATGGCTTTTCTAAATAGAGTCAGCAGACCTTCCTCATTCTGTTTCACATATCTTTGTTAGACTGACACCCTTACTACAAAAATCAACTGATTGCAAAGAAACATTAGATTAAAAAAAAATATTATAAATTTGTAATAGGTATCTATTTCTGATTTTATAATACGACAATACCCAGAATAGCAAGATAGCAGATAGCATACTTTGGACTAGATAATAGATCTGAGTGTGAGTTATTATTACTAATTTATTGTATTTATATACGTGTGTAATGTGCGTGTATGATGCAATGCAATTTATAGCTGTAAGTATCGTATATCCAAAAGATTTGTCCATTTACAGATGTCTCAGTTGACAGTACACAATCATCAAGTCTCCACAACCTCCACCTGTCACCTGCGACCAGGCATCCATCAATCTTCTTTTTCGGAGAATTTGAATGCATTTATGCATTATCCCTACAGTACGATACTAAGTGCAGGAGTATGTAGGACTCGGGGTAGAGGAGTTTTCCTACAACTCAACCATAGAAGTATGCATCATGTCAATACGTATTCCAACCGTCAATAGTAATATTAATACTAAAATTGAAACAGTTGCAGCCCGAGCCGTAGGGAGCGTCATTCCGCCGAGTGTGTAATGAGCAAAACTCGTTAGTTTCATGCGATGATTTTGAAAAAACAACTAAACACACTAAAACACCGTTAATGTTTCTAAGTTTTACGAATTAAAAGTTGTTGAGTATTTACTTCGTATCTCCTTTGTAAGATAAAAGGAATCATGACATTGAATCTCTGTAATAAGGACAATTACATTTTTTCATATTATCATCTCTCATCGCGATGAAAACTATGAAGGGCGGGAACTTATGGTTTATGATACTCCTGTAATGGCCTAAAAACCTATCCAATTGGCCATTACCACTCCAGCAACATAGCGATATATATGGTGAAATGTCGATAATAGTATCAATCTTTATTCTTAACCTTGAAATCTAAAATTCTTAAAGTACTCACAATACTGGTTATTCGCTTCACTGAACTTTATCCAATAGTAACAATCTCTCTCTCTCTTACGAATTGCTATCTTTCTGGCAAAACAACGTATTTATCTTTTAAAAATCGAGTTACCGACAGTGAATCTAAGACTACATATACTTGCCTAATATACTTTTTCAACTTACCAGAAAGCGAAAAACACATTGTGTACAAATTAATTTAGGTTACTGACTAATTACAGCACGGATTAATTATAATTTCAACGAAAGCAGAGCACGGTTGATTAATTCTGACTTTAATTCCTTACGATAACACAACTAATTCTACTAGTGTTGTGAAACTCTAATTTTATTATCCAAAAAGGGATCACACGTGTGGCTGTACGTACAGTTGTATAAATTAATGTATCGTTTAATTTTCAAATAGTGAAGGTAACCTCTTTACATAAATTTATGTAGTTTTAATGTCTGGCAATGGAATTCAAATAAGACCTAAAAAATGATAATAAATATTTTTTCTTTAAACTTCTATAAAAAATGTACTTCACTAAAACACATGGCTCAGTGAACTAGTTGTAATATCTGCTGAAATCGATAAAAATAGATCGATGTAAGGGTGTTCCTGACTTTCTAAATCAGTCAAAGAAAGTATATTTATTTGGAATTGATTTACTTTCATATAATAGCTAGAGCTGAAGATCTAAGATCTAGAGAATCGATTTATCGATATTTTTGAATTGTATTTTATAAATGAAACCCGTATAGATCACAAGCATTTGCAAGGTCAGTTTTATCCTCTGCTTTTCTGTTTGTCAATGAACCAAATAAAACTATTTATTGTAGTAATAGGGAATAATGGAAATAGAGATTTTTATTTTGTTTAATTAACTTCAAAATATTTATCTTGGTATTTGGTAATAACCAAACAATCAGAGTTAAAAATTAAAATCAAATAAGAACAAAACAAAATTCAATAGAATTGGATGTCGTTTACGAATCTTTGTATATTATTTCTAATGTCCTGGTAGTCCACACATTGTACTACGAATAAAATCTAGGATAAATGTATGTTATTCATTATTATTCAACGCAACATTATAGCCCCATTAATTTTGTTGAGTGGCTGCTAGTGTTGTAATGGGAATTACAATGATTGAGGGCAAGAAACAATTTTGGGAAGATTAGCGTGAAATGGCACTGTGCTAATAGGCTAGCCCACTTCCGAACTGGGGTCATAAGGTTATCAGATATAAAAGTGATGGGAATGAAAACTACCGTAGCTAATTATCCGTTCACAGTAATATTCGTCACATTTAAAACGCTCTAAAAATTGTTTGCTAAAAAAATAAATGTTAGGTCAAGGTTAGTCTTTTCGCATCTAGTATGTATAAACTTGTAAAAAAATATCTTTGGCTGTATTTTGGCTATTATCTGGCTGGTTTAACATTAAAAAGGTGTCATTTACAAAAAAACTATACAATTAGGAAAATTTTGTTTCCCATCAATTTTCTCTGACTGTTAAAATTAGCGAATCGAATGAAGAAATTATATTCATTTTAAAATTTTATTATTATACAAAATAGGAGAAACGCAACGCAAGACGCTTCAACCAACTTTATGCTACTCTTACTGACAAGTAAGAGTAGCATAAAGTTGGTTGAAGCGTTTTCAATCCGGGAATTTTGATGTCAAAGATGCACCTCGCCCTGGTCGCCCTGTAACGGATAAAATGGACGCTATTTTTGAAAAAAGTGGAGCGAGATCGGCATATCAGCAGTACATAGACATAGATATAGCTAAAGTATTGGGAATTGACACCAAAACAGTTTTAACCCATTTGAAAAAAGCTGGGTACACAAAATAGCTCTATATATGGATGCCACACAAGCTCACTGAAAGAAACCTAATAAACAGTGTACTATTTGCGATTATTTATTGAGACGTAATGAAACCGAACCGTTTTTGAAGAGATAGATAACTGGTGATGAAAAGTGGATCACGTATAACGAGAAAAAGCGAAAAAGATCGTGGTCAAAGGTCGGTCAGACTTCACAAACTGTTGCAAAATCTGGGTTAACTCGCAATTAGGTGATGCTGTTTCTATGACTGTAACTTATAAGATAAATTTCATACCAGGTATTGCAATAAATATTTTAATTAGATCAACTCATGCACTTCCTTTAAGTGGGAATTGGTTTGCGATCATTTACAATCCGAGCGACTGCAGATTAATTTTTTTGTTACAACGAATGCTAAACAGGCATATGTCCCACTTTATAGTTGGTGGTAACCATCGCCAGACACCAGCAATATTAATAAATATCTTGATTTTACCGGTGGCTCAACATTCTAAAGACAAGAGTTGTTATTTCATGCTATACCCTGTAATGCACACTGGTAAAATTTCCCTACTCACCGAAAAACGACTGTAATACTAAAGGCGGTGGCAAGTTAGTCTAAGGTATTTTAAATGTACTAGGTTAATTACTGTACATAATATTTCAAGACTCATATATTCTCCGGATAATATCCGTTCCCAAATTAATTGCGTACTTCCCCGCACTAGAAGTAATCAATATATCACAACAGTGAGCCAGGCTGCAGGCGCCTGATCAAAACACAAATGTAATTTATTGCGCAGTAAAAATTACCAGGCGTTTTGGGGACAGTGTAACAGGTCATGTAATTAAGTAACATTGAATAATATTTAGTGGAACGGCGTTATAGCCGCAATAAATGTTTCAGCTAATTTCCACGATAGTTTATTATGGTATGTTATTTATGATTCTATTAACCGTGCTTTGAACTTTGTGATAAATCGGAAAATAGTGTCGTTTTTTTGGTGCAAAAAGCATTTACGTAAATTCATTCCATTGTTGAACACAGACCTTCCTACGTAGGGAAACACATGAGGAATTTGATCCATAAGATTACCAATGCAGATTGTTGGGTGGAAGCAACAGTTCTAACTTTAGATGGAACGTAGAGGTAGGCAGAACAAAATAATATAATTAATTAGCAAAAGTGAACCGCTGTGTCACAGTACAACCACTAGCTGATGTTTGACAACTACAAAGGACGGTTAACTCATGCACAACTGATAAAAGGACTCTTTACACGATACAACAAAGGTAAGTACTGCTTGTATTTACTACATATATGAAATTATATTAGTATTAATAAGTAAAATTTCTGTTTCAAGGTACGTGAAGCGCGTCACAATTGTTTGAAACTTTTTCAGTCTATGCTCCTTTTTTAAATCATATGTTACTGAATAATAACTCCTACAGTGTATAATATTACAGGCATAGGGATTCAGAATAACTAAAAGGCAGGAATACCATCTATCATTCCGTTGTCGCGTAATAATGTCAAACAATCATATGCAGCTATGTAATGCATTCAAACTATTATACCAAGGCTATGTATAATACTTTGATAATAAGTACGTCAAGGAAAACATACACATTCAAGGATTTATGGAATTGAAAATAATGGGAGCTCCTTTAAATAATCTCTTTATAGACATCTTTAAGACTGTAAGAGTAACGCGATCCCCGTCCTCGGTCCATGATTGGACGAAGGTCGATCACCATGCTTATAAACAGATATGGCCCTGAAAATTTATGAAAGTTCTTCATCAAACATTTTACTGGGACGATATTGTATTTCTATACGATTCCTTGACCGATTGTTTTTCGAGTACGCTCTTACTTAAGAGATAATACAAGCTTCCTTCGTAAAATTAAAGTGTAGAATAGAAGAATAGAATATTACTTTATTGTATATACATCAACCAATGTATATTTTATATACATTAACCAATATTACATTTTCAAAAGATAAAACATAAAATGAACAGAAGGTTTTTTACGATGACGACCTTATCGCTAGAAGCGTGTAATTAGTCCTGTCCCAAAATAAATTAAAAATCTATAAATACGTAAAGAGATATCGGATTCTCGTTTTCATGCTGAATTTCACATGGAGGAGTATTTATTCATAAATTTGAATGTGAAATATCTTGATATACACTGAACTGACTGCAGCGTGTTATTGTTACATTGGCGATCACAAATACCTACGTTAAACTCTGAAATTGCAGACATTGCGCCGTTTCGTATCTCTTATCAGCTCTACATAAGTCCTCTAAAGAACTTTTCAACCTTATCCCACCTTTCTTTGCTTCTTAAACTCTGTACATTTACATCAAGTAATAAATGACGTTTCTTTGTTGTACATTGAAAATTTGAAATTATTATCCACCTCATGTATTAGTGACTAAGTGTCCTGGTATATTATTGACTCTCATACCTCTCCTCATTAATTTCCGCTCAAGTGAAGTGCATACAATCCAAGATTATAAAAAACTTGTATTTACAGGCCCTCGACCTCTGTTTATTTTAAAGTAGTAAAAAACAGAAAGCTTATAACTTAAACTAGTGTTCGTCAACCATAACCACATTTTTAAATCCTTAATTTAATAAAAATAATAAATATAGTAAAAGACATTCTTAGACATTTCTTATTTCTTATTCAATTGGCTGATGTACAATAGAGATATATTTTATTCTATTCTATTCTAAAGCCACATAGATCTCACGATAGAAGTGAGATTATTAGTTTTTCTTAACCGCTTGGCCTTAATCTCACCGGATGGTAAACGAAGTGCCAAGAACTATGTCCAAAATTAACGTCAATTTTACTCGATTGATAGATGCATGCGCACGGGGCACTATTCATTTTGTTTACACCCACTGTCACAACAGTACAAGAGTTGAACAACCCCCAAATAATTAATTGGGGGGGGGGGGTAGTTACTTCATAAGTGAAGTGTTCATAAGTAAGACCTATTGTTGTTGAATAGTTGTACTTTAACGTACTTCTTTTGAAAAATTCCCTCTATCAAAAATAACTTTAAAAATACATTTTTTTATTAAATGTCCAAGATCTTGCATTGCCAAGGCCTGCTCCATCTGTGCCCAGAAGTGGGACGTATATAAAACTGTTCAAACAGAGAATTTTTTTCCTAATAATTTTTTGAATATTCATAATTCAAATGTTTGCTTTAGTAAAAACATTACCCGCGAGCTATGCTCATTATACAGAGAGATTTCCTAATGGATATCGCAATAGTGCTTCAAGTCGTTAGTACCTACTAGTACGAGGTGAGTCGAGAAACATATTTTTTTCTTCTGCTGGCAAAAGTTGAGAAAATATTATATAAAAATCGGAAAACCATTTTTTCCTTTGAAATAAAACACTTTTTCTGTTATCACTAATGTCGAGTATATAGTTTTCCTTAATTAAAATAAAATAACGTGTACAGTTAAGATCACAAGTTACATGACGATGTCTTCTACCTGGGCGTACATAGATTCTGATTATTTGATCTGAAATAAATAATATTTAATTTTGTTAATTAGCTTTAAATATTAAGAAAGAAAATGTTTTCAAGCTAGACTGAATGTTATTAAAACCCGATTTTAGTTTTAGAAATCTAATTAACGTTTAGGTCTATTTCTATATTTCATAATATAGAGATATTAAGAATTTCGCTGCATTCGGGCTTTAAACACAAAAACAGGTTTCAAATATTGAGACAGATCTATTAAAAAATATATTGAAAGGTTTAGAACTAATGGAAGCTAAAATCGGATTTATAAATTACACTAAATCTACTTTTAAAATTATGCTGCTAGTGGCTGGTTCAGTTTTTTATTGTGAAAATTAATTTCGAATTCTATTTTCCAAATAAGTCTTTTTTTCCGATGATTTATTTCTCAATAATATTTATTGTACTAAATGAGGTGATTGTCCGTATTTAAAATCTTCTATTATCTTAGTGGCAAAATCCAACCTCATTTACTATTTGTTCCCGTAGGAATGTTCTATATAAATCTAATAAATCCTCTTTGATTCAACTCTGAAGTCAATGCGACTTATCGATATATTCATATAGCTTTATCCGATTTAAATAGAAGTATCATAATCATCTGATATGAATAAAACAGATATTTTTTTAAATAATTGAGTTTTTAAAAATAAGTTATTGAATACGTCATATTGAGTTGAATAGTAGAAATAATAATCGTATATACATGGTAGCTAAATGAATATACTTGAATGTTATTAAGACGAAAGAGTATTATGCAAAACATCTCTCATTATATAGAACTTTTCTGTCAATGTGTCTACAAAGATAGACTATTGATCTACACTATGATAAATTAATTTACGAATTTATTCTAAAAGTTATTTTCGACTTTTGATCAGATAAAAACTTTTAGAATTGCTAAAGTATTTACGCACTTAAGTAAGAAAATCCTATAAGTAGTGTAAATTTAATTGTTATATCGTATAAATTTCGCATCTATTTTAAGGACGAAAATTTGTTTTAGGGCTTAAAGTTCAAAAGTTGAACGCTTAAAGTCATATCATAAAGGGCTCAATAGAGAACCTTGCGGAACTCCAAAGTAGGTTAAGATCATTTCGGAGTTGATATTGTCGGTAGTTCAGTAGCCTTTGCAAATTGGCTGCCATCTATTCCATTTCGTTACGTTTATGTAAAAATGACGGAATTGGTAGTAAAATGAAAGATAGAAATGTTCATCTTGTATTATTTCTTTGCAGAACATTGACCTTTGTTCAGTAGCTATCACAATGTGTTTGTTTGTGTGTGTGTGTGTGTGTGGCTGTAAATGTAAGATTTAGTAATTTTCTAATGATAAAGAGAAGATAATAGTCTTTTCTCCTTATTTTTGATTACATCATAATTAAAACAAACTATGAACTAAAGTTAGACCTTGTGAGCCCGACTCGTCACCGACGTGCGCTAAGGCGGTCAGCCCGGAGAAGATTCCTACAGGGAGAAGAGCCCTACATACCCCTACAGTTGGTAACGTTCTGTAGGGATGATCCGTAAATGCATTCATACTCTCCGACAAAAAAGGTGTAAAACTAACGCCGTCTAATTTTTGTTAACATATGCAGATAGAGAAGTCCATCAGGATCAGAGATAATCCAGTTTCAAACAAGTTTTTACAAACACGGTTTACTATAATTACTTGATGCGATATCTGAGTGTAGTCGAAAGTTGACGTCTCTCTAGCTCAATAGTTTATTCTTATGAATTATTTATTCTGAAAGTAATAAAGCGAATTTTGTAGACTATTCTTATTTGGGACATACGAAGTCTTTCAAGAAGTTAAGCCACATAATTGCTTATATATTATAATGATACAGTGTTGCGTCTGCTACGACAAAGATACAATAAAAAAATACTACAAACAGCTCGAAAACCATTGTTTATTAATTATTTCTTTTTTTTTTTCATCTTTTTCAAATCTGCGCTGTTCTATGCTCTCAAACAAGCGTCAGAAGCCAGGTTCAGCCTTGTAGAATTAACGTAGTGATCACGTTGTCTAAATCTGCTGCGCAGTCAAAGCTCTTTGATCCCAAAAATCTCCCTAATAGGTTTGAGTGGTTCAGCTTAATACCTTACAATCTGGCGGGTTCATTAAGGATGTAAACCTATTAATTACTTAAATATATACTCAAAAGCATTTCGATGTTGTCCTAATAAAAAGATTTCAGACAAACATGTTTATCATTATGTACAAACAAAGAAAAACTACGTTTATCAGTATTCTTAATAAAAAATTGCAGTGTTTTCATTTGATCACATCTTACGATGGTTATGCTTAACAACTATACGTTCAAAAACATAATATCTGTCTACATAGACACAAGATACATTTCTTAAAGACTGATCTTTAGTTTTGTTATGAGAACTCATTGAAAAGATCAAACATTAATTGAGATATCTTTATTACTAAGCCGTCGTCATCTGTTTTCAATACTTAGATAAATAAGTCTACAAACTTTTTGATTTCTTGCTGAAAATAAACGCACAAATAGTAATTAACATGTTCAAAACAGATAATATTTGAAGTAATTATGAACCCTTTCGGAGTTAAGTAAGTAGGTATACCTATTAAGCCTATATGTAGATGGCACCTCGGGGCCATTGGCCTCTACGCAGGTCAATTAATTCAGCATCCTATTTTGAACCCGAAAACAGAGGGTTATAACCTGAATAATCCGGTTTACACCTAAAATTAAAGGAATTCGTATACTAACTAATAAATCCTATAATCTTCAGTAAGTAACAGTTCAGTAAACATTGATGAAGATGGATGCATATTTTTTATATTTTACTACAAATACAGTTAATAAAATTCCATTTAAAACACTTTTTGTGTAAAATGATATTTTTAAATTTTGGAAAATGAAAACGTTACCTACATTACGTTATTACGTTACCACTATAAGATTAGTGAAAATGACACCTCCTCTTTCAAAACAATGTCACAAATATAAATTATTGCTACTAATAATGTTTACACTCCCCTTGGTTCTTATAGCTCCTCAAATGTATATTAGCAGCCTGATCAACATAAGTTGTGTTCTTACTCGACTTCGCTATTTCCTTCTTAGTTTTCCATAACTATCCACTTATCTGAATGGAACTTTAAGAAACACCGCAGTTAGCTAAGAACATAAGTAGTTAGAAATTTTCTACAGTGAGAAATCATATGGTTGTTAGTTTTAAAGATCTTCGACTGTCATAGGAAACATCTCGTCACATAACAACTTGTTGCTTTAATTTATCATAAGTTATTGTATTAAAATAACTAGCAAAAAATAAATTAACAACTCACTCTCAGCTTAGCCACATCATCTAAACTTCAACTACAAATTATACTGAGAGACAGTAATTGATTCAATAACCATCTAGGTACCTAGCTAGACAAATTGTCGCGACACGTGTCTATAAAACTATTTGGCAGACAATTCTTGCTAAAAATTTTCCCAAACGTAAGTTACCGGGAAAATTTCCAGTTTGTTTTTCGACTATGGAAAGACTTTTAGGTGTATTCCGAACCTATCCCAATTGTCAGACCTGAAATATTGTTAAGGGGCACTAGATTGGTATTAGAATACGATCATAATCTTGGTTTTTAAAAGCAGAGGAAAATTACTTTACATAATCCAATGAGTACCGGTAAACATAATGTTTATACTATATTGCCGCCTCCACTTTACCCACCTTATTGTTGGAAATTTTACACATACTTATTATCATAATATACGTAAGACCTAATAAACGAAGTTTTATTTATTTATTCGATAAATACTATAAGTATTTAAAAATAAAATTAAAACAACAAAAATACTCGGAAGATATTTTTGAGCTAGGTTCGGAATACACCAGCTAGTGTAATCAAGCGATAAATGAAACTCGACGGCTTGATACATTCATTAAAGACTGTTTTGAAAGCGAGCTTAAACAATAGTTCAATGCCCACTAGTGAACGGCCACAAAAGTAGTCGACAAAAATTCCCTCACACAAAATACTAAACAACCAAACTGCGTTAAAATTTGATGAATATTGACATACTTGCAAGTTTAATTTTAAACTTTTCAAAGTATAAAGAAAACCGAGAGTTCAAAGAATTTTACCGTTTCTACACGTGTCAAATGTAACCGTGTATATTTTCGATGCAATTTATTATTAAATAAGTGGTCAAATCCGAAAGCAATGTGAGGGTGGCTAGGGCAGTATATCGCATGCTTCACTAGCTATCTTCAAATATGGACTCCTCTACTGCTTATCATCAGGTGGTGTAGTCATTTGCTGAGCGTTTTATAAAAAAAAGTTTCGTCCTGAAGAAGCACAAATACACCAATACTATTTTATGACTTCAGTTTAAACCCTAAATGTAATGTATCTAAACGCAACATGTTTTCCCCGCTTCTATATCTGTCACATGTCATGTCAGGGCTAGGATTTTAATCATTAAATGCATTGGTTGAATGTTTGTGCAAAGCTAGTGGTTAATGTCGAGGATTATTAAATGCTTGCAAATTAAAACTGATTAATACGAACAAGAGTGTATTATTTCCCGGACATATTACTAAGTAATACTTTTAAATGTGAAATATATCGTTTTTGATCTTAATGTCTATGTAATTAATTACACGATAGACCTAGCCTAGTTTAAAGATCACTATTATTTCAAATTTCTTTACTTGGAACCATTTTAGAGAGATTAACATAAATGAGAAACGGTAACAACTGCATTAGTCAGACGACCGTGTCGCAGTAATTAACACCCACCTCCAAGACTGAGGAGGCTCTGGTACATAAGAGATCAGTAACAAAATTACAAATGATATAACAATGATATAACGATAAGGTAATAAATAAATTGTAATTCACAAACGCGATCAGACCGATTAAACGAAACCTTCTAAGTTTAAGTTATTTGTGTATGTTTGAGTACGTGTGGCGTGAGACAGGGATATGTTAAGCGACTAGTTTAGCAGTTCTTGTGTTTCATTATAAGACAATTCTCGGATAAATTTTAACGCAAATTCATATTCTCTATTGGTTGATCGGTAGATGTTAAGGCATTTATATCCACTATAATATAGATACAACCATTGCAAAATTCACACTGACGGCGAATCGTACCCAACAGACAATTCATACCCTGTCGCTCCGACGCTTGGCTTTGTATATATTTGAGTTCAAGGAAAGAATTTTAGGAAGATGCTTTCGAAATACAACGGTAAGCACATAGTTTTCTGATAGAGAGGACTTCAGAAATGTCCAGTTCAAAAAAGCAAAGGTTTATTGAACATAACCTTCAAGACTTCTCTTTGTGCTCCCTCTAAGCGGATGGTAAGAGCACCACCTCCACCTCCACCTCCCAAGAGCTGCACCTCCCAAGCCCTGATGCAGTAAATGGAGCCAGATTGACCAGTGAAAAGTAAACGGTTTTTGGCGTTTTAGCATCCGCACTACATCTCAATTTTTTGAAAAGAAAATTAGTCTTCTAGTGCGAGCTGTTGCTAAATCAATGTTCGTTGCAGCTCAAGGTGGAGTGAACGATCACACCAAGATATTTTAGAAAAGGTGAGTGACAAATTTAAAGACGAAAGGAAAAGGAAATAAGGAAAGACAATGAGTTCTCAGTGCATTTACGAGCAGCGATGGAGAGAACGACATTGGAGGCTGGGGTCATACTAAGAGAGAAAGTTATAAATTTGTTTTTTTTATATTGTCACTTTGTTAATTGTGAGCCAATTTGTGACTTTTTCGCATACTCAGCGTTATGACGGGCCTCTAACTACTCTTTATTGTGTACGAATAGCGCCGTATCATCCGCTTACGTAACCATGGCTGAGTTTGCCATCGTAAATTTGCAGAGATCATTAAAGTATATTAAAAAAGAGGTTAGGACCGATCATTCTGCCCTGAGGCACGCCGAAATATAGAGGATCCTATTCACTAATCACATACCCAATTTTACGCATTGACATCACTAAAGTAACTCTTAAAAATATCTAAAGCCAAACCTCCGAAGCCGATGTGCTCCAATCTGTTTAATAGGATTGGAACTTTGTTAGTAACAAAGCATTTGGCAGTACAACTTTAATTTTTTTGTTTTATAATAAACAAAAATGCTTGTGTGGGTATCAACATTGTGAATATAATGTTATTGTTGTTTAATAAAAAAAAATATTATTATTGATGTGAGAATATTAAGCTAGAAATTTGCTTACAAAAATAAAAGTTCTTGTTAGCTCTTAATGATACTTTGTGCTGGATAAGTGTGAGAAATATTGTTATAGTATTTAAAGGACGCCTGTGGTAGCTGTCTCTGGGCTGGTTAGTGTTATTCATATCATATGAAGAGAAAATAGCAAAAATAATATTATTGCCGTAAAATTAACACCTAAACGATACTATAACGAAGGTACTCACCTGATAAAATAGGTATATCTCACAAATTACATTTGTGAACTTTTGTTGTTTTGTTCAGAGTGTTATTAAAGGCATGAGTTTGCTTATGATATAATTATGAACCTAATATTATGATCAGGATGGATCTTAATGAAAAAAACTACTGGATCTAATGTAACTTTAATAGTCTTAAAAGTAACAAATTATTACAACTTATAATGACAATACATATAATAATACGTATAAGAAAAACTGATTTAAATTAAGAAAATAATAACGTTAAATACTTACTTACTAAATTATTAAAATTTCAATGCGATAACATCAAAACTATTTGATTTTCTAAAATACATTTAACATTTTTCAAGAATCCATGCACTCGAATGCAAAACACTATTCATGATTAAGTATATTTTACTGAATTTTATAATATTTTCATTTTCTCTTTATTCTCATTAAATGCTTCTAAAATATTTGCATTGACAACATCGATATTACATTTCAAAAATATTTTTGCAAGCGAGTGTTATAGGTAATACTTATAATTTTGTCTACACATCCAATGAGGCTAGAATATATTATTATTTCTATAATTGCAACATTAATAATGATGACTCGAAAATACCACTACACTTTTAGCATCAACCTGTATATGTATCGTAGGTAAACTAATTCGAGGCGTGTTATATTACTTCCCTACAAAAATTCTTGCAACACTTCACATAAATAATGAGCCATTCTGAAATCTTTTGGTGGACTATGTAGTAAAATTATTAAGGTGGACCACAAAACAAAATGGCCGGTAAGTGTCAAATGTCAATTCTCAAGAGAGAATAGTGTTGCTAGTATTTTAAAGTTGTGTGTTTAGTAAGCGTGGTTAGCGACAAATAAGCCGGCTTCGGCACCTACTCCAGTCACTGAGCCGGCGACGTATTTCCCTTGCGAAGCCTGGCCGTTGGCCTAGAAAAAAAAAACATTGGTTAATGAAGAGATATAAAGTTTACAAAAAAACACTTATGCATTCCTTTAAATTAAAATTACAGAAAATCCGCTGAAAAGTCTTTATTTTAGAAACGTCAAATATTGTCACTGTCGTCTTTTTTATTGGATTTTAATAAAAGGGTATTAATGAACTCAAATTAATTTAAGTCCATGTACAACAGAATTGGGCACATTTGATAGCATGAAGATTCATACTAATAAAAACAACGTATTTGACTTAACAGTAAAATATACAATCAACATAAATACAATACAATCTGTATTTAGGCCATAAAACCACCAAATTGGCCCAATGCGGGTTGGTGGGTGGAAATTGTTGCTGCAACAACCGGAATCAATGGCTTAACGTGCCCTCGAGATAACAATTCTAATTGACTAAGAATCAACCGTGAAGAATGTTGCTTTGTTTTCGATATCGAAACCACAGCGTCCGAGCCACTACACCAACGAGCTCTTCAAATAAAATCAAGATAAATAACAATATAAAAGAATATTTTTACGTAAAACTTAACTGACGAAAATCAATCGGTACTATGCCTATAGAATACGTGTCAAAAATGTTAAATAAAAATGGCTATAATTAATGATGATATTGCTGGTCAAAGTCCAAAACGACTATCGAGATATATAAAAGGCAGACAACTAATATTTAATACATTCTACATGGAGTTGTTATTGAGATAACATGTAGTCACGAGGATATTAGAACTTTTACCCAATATGAAGGTCGTTATTATATACTCACGCCTTACTAACTAGTGTTTGCCTTCGTCTTGTATAATTAATTAGTTTTAACTCTTTTGTTCAATTTGTGTAAAATATATCTTAACTACCTGACCCGCCATCTTAATTACCTACCCGGCAATCGTTGTTTTGCCATATGAATTATTGCTGACAAAAATCTGGAGAAGGCCACCCAAGGTACCATACCTAGGGGTATTATACTACAACCAATATAGCCTACAACCAATTCTCAGAGCTACCAAACATACACAATAGATTTCATAAAAAAACCGGTCAAGCCGTTTCGAAGGAATTCTCTGGAGTTAAAAAACACTGTGACATGAGACTTTTCCATAGTAGATTTCATTATTAATTTATTACCATATAAAACTGTTTAATTAAATCTTAATCAAAAAAATAATGAAATCCTATTTAGCGAATATCAGTCGAAAGAAAAAATTATAGTATTTTTATTTTTAATTATTAATATTGATAATTAAAATGTTATCTATGCAAGACATACATTAAGAATTCATTCATTAAGAAGAGTTTGAAGATTTTCACTACGAGCACAACACATGATGAGTGTTATTGCTAATTAGAATTTATGGCGTCACGATAAAATATTAATTACAGTAAGTTATTTTTGTACGTGTATTGTTTACTTCGATGTTGAACATGAAACGTTGTAGAATTTGTTAAAATTAAATATGCTGCTGATTACCGTTATCTATTATTATTAAAAAAGGATAAGCTTGTTTTTTTAATTACACAATTTTAATTAAGCAAGACAGCGATAACTATATAATATCAACTAATACATAATGACACAAAACAATCCGCCATACAGAGAATAATATCTTTAACAAAACTTACTTTTTCCTAACGTCAATTATGACGGTACACTTTAAAATTCTGATCATATTTTAGCAAATTATGCTTAGGATAGGATAGCAAGAATCAACTTAATCGCGACAAAAGGAACCATAGACAATTTCATGTATTTTACGACGTTTTTAAGGTCGAATTTTGTATACAACTTGCGATATGTAAGCTTTTTGAAATCATACTGACAGAACGAGATGTAATGCATTTAAATTAAGTTTGAGAATTGCACTTCAGAATCGGGCACAATAGGATATAAAACTCGGCTTCTCGACCGTTCTTCTTGGTTTGATATAAAATACACATAATACAAATAAAAAGATTCTAAATATTTTTTTATTTATTTCACATACAAATAACAGTTCTGGCATAACACATATATTATTATTACTTAATATTACGCTGCAAAATGTAGAAGGCACTTTCAACAAGTTAATTACAAAAATTAGTAGCTAAAACTAATAAGTACAATGTAAAAACAATATAGCGTGCGTATTAAATGGAAAATTGCAGGTAATTTAACGATATATATGTAGTTTGTTATCACGAAACTATTTCTGACTAGGAATTGATGAGTGAATCTATTGAAAAAATTTACGTAATAAATAACATGATTTTAATGATATGTTTAAACATTATCTGTAATACTTCACTAAAAATGAATATAACTTTTAGAACTAAGGAATGAAGGTTCAAAATGGTTAAAATTTTATTCACATATTAGCATGCGTCATAATAGTAATAGGAAAATACTATTTCTTGCTCATGTTTTAAAAAAAATGATTAAAAAACAAGTACAGTCAAAGAAAGTGTGCAAAAGTGTGATGCGATTTAAAAATAATATTGGGCATTGCAAAAATGAAGTAACAAGTCTGTAGAATTTAAATAAAAAACAATTTAACAAATCAATAAGCGTGGGACTTGACAAAATTAGATTTGGACGCGGCCAGAGATGGTATAGAACCTGCTTTGTATTTGGCTTGGCAGGCAAGTCCATTGGCCTATTTGATGAATTTAAAAATTACATTTTCAGATAAAATGGATCGAATTATCAATGAGGCAAGATCATCAGTTGGCGAATATACATGCCATAAAGTAAAACAAAATGTTTAAATTTTGAATACGCGTGATTCGGTCACGTGACGTCACAGGGTCGATGCGAGGCAGCAGAAGACATGTGCAGGATTGGGAGAAAAAAAATGCAAATTAGTACTAGCACTAATAAAGCGTTAACACACAAAAACTGACGATGGTGGTGATTCTGAACCACAAAATGTTTCATAAAAAAAAGAAACGGAATCAGAATCAGCACCAATCTACATTGGAAAGGTAATGTAACTTGGCAATTTCCTAAATTGATATTAATCCCGCCCACGAATATTTCAATTCATATAATAGATTATATGATAATTTACTAATTAAAACTGTTTTATTAAAATCCTTTACTGCCAAGTTAAATACTCTTCCTATATGGATGTCTATACTACTACAAGACAAACAAAATAACACAACGCTTAAACAACAACATACATAACGTTTTTGAATAGATATAGCTTATATCTTTTGAACAATGAAACAATATAAACAATGGAAATAAATATACAAATTAAGGGGTTCTTACTGATATTATTATGTATATTATTGTAAGAAACTAAAGTTAAATTATTTAAATTTCTAAACTAAATGCATGCACAACCTCTAAATGGATCATTTCTACTTTTAAATAAAACAGCTGTTTATTAACACACTGCTGTTGATTTATGAGGAGCTTTTGATCAGTAAAATCGTACGTACCGCGTTCTAGTCAATTTTTTTGAACATTTGTGTTCCTGGTCATCTTTTGTAGGAACACTTTTATCAGAGCCTTACTATCTCTGATTGCAACTCTCCCCTACTGATGTCTTCCTGGTAGTGGCTTATATCTAATCATTTAAAATGAAACTTATCATTTTATTACTCATAACCCCCTGGTAGCTATGAACGTATTTTGGAGATCTTATCCTTCCGCTAACTGTTTCCTAGGATCTTTACCATTTTTATATTTGTTTATAATCAATGAAATATAGAGATATGGTAGTCCCTTAGTGATATGAGGGTTGATCAACAGTGTCCGCAAGGAATCACATTTATACCTGTTACCGCGTGCTGACTGATATGTTCTGTCGAATGCGAGTGGTATCGCGCGTTACGTGATTCAATATGCTTATTTAAAGTAACTATTCTAACAAACAATTTAGAAATGTGTCTGATTTTATTTGAGTGTTATTATTGTATTAGATATTTACAATGAAAGGATATGTCTAATTTATTACGGTACAATTATCACTTATTGATTTGTACACGCAATGCAATTAAATTCTGAGCGACGGTGAAAATTCCATTCCAAGCTGATGTAGTTCAACCCTAAATTTGTGATGTTTGTGAAAACGGACGTGAGTATAATTTATTTTTAACTTGAAGATTTGTATTTAATTTTGACAGGGTTAAATCTCACCTTAGCCCGCTTGAGTAGTTCCTGCTGTCCAGCTAGCACGTTTTCTGTCTTGCCACCCCAGGCCCGCAGCACTGACGCCTGCAGCGCTCGCCCGTAGCTGAAGGTGAGGGCCCACGGCCGCTTTAAGCCTTCCACAGCGTTGATGGAGTTCAGGTGGACCGACGCCTCTTCCTCAGACTGGCCACCGGAGAGGAATGTAATGCCTGAAATGCGCGGTTTTGAGGATATTTTATAAACTTCGATGAAAGTGAGTAATTTCTAATTTCCTCTATATCCACAATATACGAAATAAAATATACAGAATTCAACCGATCCTGCCATTACGCTCCAAAGCCTGTATGGCAAAGGAATCGGAGTTCGCACAGCCATTAAAGTATTAACTAAAAAAACTAAAACAACAATGACAATATACAAGAAATTTAAAATATTACCTCAAAATCTCCACATATTTAGTTCAATTGGAAAATAGTACCCGGTATTAAAACCTTTTTTCACATATATATTTCAACAAAGATTGACTCATCATCATTCTTACTCGACCAATGCAATATCTCGTCTACTTGTTGATCAATTCTTATATAGAATGAAAACTATGATGCCGTGTCTACTGACAGTCAAGTCAGATGTTAAAAATCAGTAATCTCGCTTTGAGTGAATATAATGAGAGTTCTTACCGGGCACGGCAGCAGGCACAGTTCTGAGTAAAGCAGTAACGGTTGCGCGTGCGACGTCCATGGGGGTGTAAGTCTTCTTGCATGACTGTCCAGCAGTCACCTGGGAATAACAATAATATATGCTTATTATATGTGCACTTTGATACAAAACCTATATACATGTGGAAAATGTTTAAAACTATATTTTATTAAATCGGGAAACTGCCTCAGTCGATCTAATATTATACTGACCATGTTAGGCTTGAGGAGAGTACCCTCAAGGTAGACGTGGTGGTCGCTGAGAGCCTTGTACACGGCAGCCAAGACTACTTCAGTCACTTTCTGGGCACGGTCCAGATCGTGTTCACCTGAAAACACGATTCAGATTTGGTCAATCAGATAAATAGATAGACCTTAATGCCATACAATAGATTACAATATACAAGCATCAAATAATTATATCGGACATCGAAAAGTATAGAAAAACTTTAATATTACGTTGTAATTAAGGTATGTAACTATGCTATTTTTGCGATAAGAGTATTATAAAATAGGTTTTATCTCGGTAAAGTATGATTTTGTCGCCTTGGCCTCTCATCCTTTCAGCGATTGCCGACAAGGTGAGAGGTGCATGCCGTACTAAAAATGAGAATCTAGACTGGAGTCGTCTCTAAAAAGAATTATTTACACTGTGTTTATAGTGTGGACATATGTTCATAATCTGGTATGAATTATTAGGTATTTCTTTATAAAGGAAAAATTCATTTTAACGTATAAAATTACTGACTTTGTAAAACAAACTTACTTTGACTTTTTTAAATTGATGACAATTATATAAATTAAGTCACCAAACATTGTTATTATTACAATTTTATAATATGAGTGTAAATAAAAGAATAATTTAACTAACCATCAGGCAAAACCTCGGGCTCAACGATGGGCACGATACGCTGGCTCTGGCAGATGGAAGCATAACGAGCGAGCACGTTGGCGTTCTCCAAGATAGCCTGGTACGAAGGTGTGTTGCGGCCGATCTTGAGCACACTGCGCCACTTGGCGAAGTGGCAACCGTCCTTCTTGTACTGCGCGCAACGCATGGCAAGGTCGTCCAGACCTGGGGTGTAAATAACACTACTGTAAATGTATCGCTTTATTTAGTTGAATGTTAAGTAGCCTAATTTACAACATATCGGTCGAAGAAAGTCAATGGTGTAAAAATATATCAGACAGATATTCAGCACTTTCAGATCATTGTGACAAAATACGTATGAAAGCTACCAAATCATGATTATGTCTCTATACCTATGAATCTCTCCTACTCTAATATATATAAAGCCCATTTTTATATAAAAGATTTTCTTTAACTCGTGTTGTATCAAGAAGTGAATACATATGTATAATTAATTTTTAGTCAGTAATATATTATAATTATAGTTTTATTTTCATTTAGTGGCTCTCAATTACCAATATGAAAAAGAATATAAGAAAAGTGTAAGCATATTTTTGTTATCTCAAAACAAACTCGACAGTCAAAACATATTTAGTAAGTTTAGGTAAATTACATACTGTTATAAGTCACTGACGAATATAATTATTAATACTGAAAGAATCGAGTTATAAGTTCCATTTTAATAGTTTTTTAAGTCAGTCTCAATAAATAATTTTAATACTTTCCATTTGAGAACGCGCTTTAATTGCCTGTATTGTACTTATTGCTAAAATACAATGTAAAGAACCTAGAGGAACACGGGACACACAAATTTTTGGCTCATGTCCATAATCGTTCTGTAAAAGAATCTTTTCACCCACTATTTACCGACATCGGAATTTTCCAAACGTATACTAGCCTACGGTTATATCGAAGTGTATGACCCTGTTATCGAGGCGATAAACAAACCCGCTGGACGACTAAAAGCGGATTGTTCTTGATATTGATAGTAACATTTACACTGGCATTTGTATTATCATGGTAAGATGAAGTTATAAAATACTTTGAAGTTTGCGAGTTTGGACTCGTAAACAAAATCTCTTTATACATTATTCTGTCAAAATATGACATAAGTTTTAAAGATCGTGTAATATAAAACCTAAAATCGCTTCAAAGTATCAAACATATTATTTGTACCAAGATCTTTATATATAGTTTTTTTTTACATAACGTTTCCTTGAAAAATGTTAACAATTATGTAGATTGGGTCATCGTAAGCTGCATAAAATGGTTCACATATATGTTATTGCATTACAAATTTTGTATGCACAATAAAACAAATAATAATAAAGAAATTTAAAACTACCATTGCATTTCTAACATATATGTACATAGTTTCTTGGTAATATAAGAAATATATTCATCTTTTTCCCTCACCTTGGGTGGTGCATTCGTCCTCAGAGCCGAAGAGCGGGACAACACCTTTGTCGACCTTAATGCCGGGAATGATTCCACGTTTCTCAAGAAGGCTCACCAATGGAGTACCATCATCAGCCTTCTGGTAGAGGGTCTCGTGGAAGAGAATTACGCCGGAGATATTTTCGGAGATAGCCTAGAAAGAGATGTATCCTCCTTTATTAAATACAATATACTACGAACATAAAAAGTGTTTTATTATATCCTAGAAGGGCAGATAATTCCTTAAAATAGACATATTTATTTTAGAATGATTGCAATAATAATAAATCCAAAATTACAAATTTAAAAAATAATTATATTTTAAATACTATTGTGTTTAAACATGTATGTGGTGTTTACCTTATTTTAATTGTACGATTGCCTTTGTAACTAATTTTAAGTACTGAATTTATATTGAAAAAGTGTTACAATTGTTGGTGAACAATTAAAAATAAAATACAAAATAAATATATCGTTATACTAAATGTTCAATGCTGGTCTTTGAACATTTAACAAGAAACAAAATATATTAACAAGATTATCAAGGGAGATTAACAAGAAACATTTTTTTCACATCTCAGCGTATTATGTTACAACCTAAGTAAAAACGTGTCATAACCCTATTGTTTTGGTTCTAAGTTTCGGTTAGATTGTCTCATAGTAGACCAGTAGGTATACTATCAGCGGATACTTCAAGAGTTTACAAGGATGGCCGATTAAAGAAACTGTTAAAACCATCGTTTGATAAAAAAATCTTGTATTTTTGATCAGATCAGCAAGAAAGCATTTCCGATTCTGCCTACTTATAATTTTACAACCGATAATGTTCATAGATAATATATCGATATCACACGATAAAATCGTGTTTTTTTAAATTTACTAATTTAAGTTTTTATATTTTTTTAGCAAAGGGAGTAAAAACTAAGTACGGTCTAAAAAGAAATTAATTAAATGATTATTTACGTGTATAAAATGTAAAAGAAAAGCCTGACATTTAACCTACACTCAAAATCTCAATTTAAAAGCAGTCCATCTCGTTTTATCAATGCAAAAATAGTTTGCCGTTCAATTTCGTGAAGTAATAATGAAGATTTTAGATTTTTATAAACTTGTCTATATTTTATTGATTTATTAATAATTAGGAATAGTCCGCCTCAGAAGGGTCTTCTAAATCAACTGTAGTTTATTAGTATGGTTACAATTATTTCTACACATTCGATGGTTAGTGTGACATTAAACCAAAGAGAGGATGTCAATGAGGACGTCTATGCGTAATTATATTTAGATGTAATTTCCTACTTCACTTAGTGTGCCTATAAAAACGTATCCTTTATCTTTGTGGTTATAAATAAAGAAATATTTATACCATGTCAGTGCTGAACAGAAGCTGACGGTACTTGCGGCGGTTTTCCTCGGTGTTCTCTACGCCAATGTCTTGGAGGCGCTTGCCCATGGTACCTTATTGCAGAAAAAAAATCTTTAAAAAATTACCCGAATCTACTAAGGTTCGCTAGACACTCAATCAAACCTTATTACAAATAAAAGCTTTCAATTAAATACACATGTTTGTTAAAGAAAACTTCTGATATTGATCCAACAAAAAACAATCATACTATTAGGCATCTTTATAGGTATAAATGAAATAAATTTACTAACCAGTAGACTCATCGGCAGCGAGGATGCCCTTTCCAGGGGCGACGATCGCCTGAGCGATCTTCCTCAGCTCCTCCTGCAGCTCGGGAGTTGGGTATTGGAAGTAGGTGGTCATTGTAGCTGGAAACAAAATTCTATCTTAGAACATGGACATAAAAGACTAGAGTGGCTTATCCTTAATAATTTGGAATTCATATTACTTTAGTACTCATTACAACCTTTATAAACCATTAAGTATGGCAAGTTGGAGTTCGTTATTAAATTTCGTAATAAAATTTTATCTTTAATGTTATAAAAAAGGAGAGCAAAAACTGGCTTAATCATAATAAGAATAATTAAGCAATAAATTGTATTAACAAAACTCTGTTGGAGAACACTACTATAAAATGAAATGAATACCTATTTGTTAGAATTTTTACTCTTTTCTGATATAATCTAAACAGCCTCACCCAACCTTGGCAAACACCGAATAACAACTGAATAATATGGAACTTAATTACATATTAAATTATTGAAATATCATTCACGTGATAACAAGTCTGTAAACAGGATTACAATCAAAATAGGTAAATTAGGCATATTCATATTAGTTTTATCAGTTAATGTATTATTCAACTCTTAAAACTTTTACATAAGTGGGTGTGTCTCTATGTGAATAAAGATAACATGTGAACTTTTGAACTTTAAATAATATATCCTGATATTATTTATAGTTGACGTAATAAAAATGGTCACATTCAAATCCTCAAATTTCATTTAAGAAAGCTAAACTCAACTATTTAGTACAACTAAGACATCTGACTATTATTGAATTCTGAATTTTCAGAATTTGGATAGGACAAAGAACTCTTTCAGATAAATTGATACAAAGTGGGCAAATTTATATATTTAAATGGAAATGGGTTTAGATTATCTTCAGTTCTATACAAAATAGCTATTTCATCACTAGCGTGTGATTTAAGTGTTAACTTAATATATTATTATTATATTATTTACATTATTTGTTGATTTCCAAAATGTTGTCATTTCATTACCACTGAAGAAATTTAATCTAGAAAAAATACTTGTATTTATCTTCCAATTCAAATTATGCAAAACTTTTCAAAAGTATTACACACCTACCAATTGACATTGAAATACCTGTTCTTTATAGAAATGTATTCACAAACTGGCTTATATGTCGGAAGGTGTGTCTCGTTGTTTTTAACTAAGTTAGAATAATAAATACATTCTGAGATTGCTTGAAAGAAGTTTAAAATATTTTTTTTTCCTTTAAATCCTTTAGGTAACAAGGGATATTTTAGTCACATGTAATAAGATAAACTTATGATATAATAAATTGTGAGAAGTGTGTATATAGGCTACAGAAAACTGGTTACAATACCCAACGTGGTGGATACGAAATATATTAATATTTCAAATAACTTTCTGTCCCTTACCAGATAACAATTTTTTAATTAATTGTCTGCTTGATTTCTATCACCATGTAGTAAAGTCTAGTTTCATTTTAGGATATACAATTCATATAAAAACTTAAGTGATAGAGTTCAATCTGGTGATGGAATAGGATTATTAAAAAAATTATATACTTTTGAATATTAGGGCACAAAGTGGTAAAAAAAAGTCTTGTTTATGTCGACCATTATGTTGGGAAGTAAACATTATATCATATTTATTAAGTGTGAAACATTTATGTTATGTTATATTATTCGTACACCAATAAACTAAACAATAAAAAAAGGATAATGGAATACAAAACTATACCTATTCTGATTGATTCACTTTTCAAGCAATAACAGGTGCAACCCATCTTATTGAAATATACACATCAAAATACTGATCTCATCCTCCTCTATCAAACCTACCACTATTAATTCTGTTAATTATATCTCACTAATGTTTTTCAAAAATTAAAGTATCATTTTTGACATTTTGTTTTTATCGGTTTCTTTATTTGATGAATCATCGATCATAATCTACATATATTATTACTTAAAGCAGGTTGCAGCAAAATATTAAAAAATTTTAATAATGCTACTTGAACTGCATCTGTGATTCTAATAATGATCAGTGCGAGCAATTTAGTTTCAAAAAAGATTAGCACTTTATTTCTCTTAAAAACTAAATAAAATCATATCATTTGAAACTTACGTTCAAAAAATCTTTAACTACAAATTTCTTTACACTTTTATAAAAAAAAGTAAGATATAATGCAATTCAAAAATTAATTTCAGCCATTATCTACAGTGAAATCACTTAATGGATAAAAAGAAAAAGATCATGAACAATATGGAAGTATTCATTGCCAGATTACACAGAATGCATTTATAAGTAACTGAATTGCTGACAGCCAAGAATAGTATACCATATAGTTTAATAATAAGTAGATTTACTGTTAGACACAGTAACCTCTGCCTGGTGTGAGTGTAAATAAGCCATGTAAACTGGTTTTTATTGGAAACAGTATTTATAAAGGAGTTTATACTTCAAATTTGAACTTAGGTTCAGAGGTAAAGTACTAAGGTGCTTTTCCACAGATTAACCATTGTCGTGGCAATATTGATTGTAATCGAATGATTTATAGTGACATAAATATAATGTAAACATACCCTTTGTTCCCATGCCGGGCATCCATCCTGATTCCGGTGGTCCCTTTTTTTTACCTTTTTTACCCTTTGGTGGCATTGTAAAATGTAAAGATTTCCAAGAAAAAAAATCACTTAAAAATACGTGGAAATTCTTATACTCGACATTATAAAATATAAAACTCACCTAAAAATTAGCACTTGATTTGAACCTTCATTTGTTTATGCAGGCAATGTCAAATAATATATTTTTCCAAATTTGAAAGGAAATTGTTTAATGACGGGACTAGTGATGTACAAAATAATGAAACTGAACTATTATAAATGATGGATTCAACTTAGAGGTTAACAATTAAAAATTTCTGATAAATTATACGTCCATGGAATGCAACTATTTTTACAAATACAAAATAATTAATAAAACTTAATAGAAGAAAGGGTTACTTTTATTATTCTTATCCTTCTTATTATTATCTATCGATTGATAGGTCAATGGTCACTCACGAATAAAATAAATTTATAAAAAAACTAGGTTTATGTACCCAGATTTATTTTATGACCTATATAAACCAAGTTAGTTAATTATTTTGAGTTTTATTATTTTTAATCCTATAGTAATTTCCATTTCATATAGTGCTAATGTCATGTAGCGGTGACCTTGAAAGGTCACTGCAAAATAAAACATGATAAATTTCCGATGATGCCAATAAAGAAAATGCATTCTTACCTTATATTTCTTACCTTATATGATCATGTTCAAATACCATATATATTTTCGAAAGAAAAGTTATTTAGGATGATTTCATAACATTTTTGGTTTGTTGGTTGACTTTTATACTAAATTTTGAAACATCTTTAGTAAAACAAGCCTATTTATATCGACAGTTAAATTAAGTCACACAAGACAATAATAAACACTATATTTGGATTCGTCATTGAAATGAAAATTAATCATAAACAATTAAACGAACTACGTGACCTACGTTATAAGGTTTATTAAGTAAAATATGAATAGATGTATTTATTCTTTATTAATAAAATACCCAAATACTTAGATTACCTGCGGCATGATTCATGTAGGCATTCTTATTTGGAAATATTAATACTAAAATATTTCCATAATTCATAACCTACAAACATCACTAACCCAGGTAATAATTTTATTTAAAAGCTAGTACCAATAATAAAAAAATTTGGTTGAACGAATGGTTTTAAATTTGAAATAACTTATATTATAGGTACTTACATTTTTAGGTAAAAGTTTCACAGACACTCCCTGAACTGCAACTCAGTTGGTACTACTGTCAAATTGAACGAAATCGAGGAGAGGGCACAACACAAAGGTCGTTTGAAGGACTAAAATTAAAACATAGAGATGTTTGTTTTCAACGCCATCTAGAAAGTAATAACAATACTACGTCAGTACTTTATTTTACCGCTATCTTGTAAATGATTACAAGACTACATTGAATTATAAAAGCAACTAAGTGCTTTTCATGTCATACTTTAAGCAGACTATTAAAAAGCAAAAAGCTTACAACGTTAGTTTATAGACAAACTGATAGCTGGCGCTAAATACAAAAATCACATTCAACATTCAAGTAGTTAGCACTCTCACCCTTTAACATATTTTCCTTTCATTTTATTGTTGTTTTTTTTATTTCTGTATGTATTAGAGGTTTCTTATGTAACAAATAATTTTTAAACTACCCACTATCGTAACAATGTTACAAAATAGCAATTATTTTTCAGTATTAATACTTTATATAAATGTTTAATGTGTGTTTTATGTAAGCTAGATTTGATATCGCACACACACTCATATACACGTAAGAGATAATAAAAATAATAAAAAATAAGCTTATTCTTTAATTAATTGAATCATTGAGACAACACATTTGAACCCATACTATGGATGTATTTTACTGATATCTTTTCTTCAGTACATACATCCATATTAAAATTTTTCTTTTTTTTTCTTAATTTCCATTTATATAATGTTTTTTATGGTTCAATTTCCTTTTTTTTTTAATAAGGCTACCAAAAATGGACCTCTTGTGATTACTAGGTAAAGATTATTATATGTTATTTATTTAGCAAATAATCCTAAATAGTAAGTCTTAAAAGCACATCACACAGGTGTTTTGCATAAAAATTTAAAAAAGGGATTCTCCCAAAGGATCCCTTTGGTCCGTACCTTCGGGATCCTTTGGGAGACATCAGAATATGGGAAAAATTTTCTACACTGTCGATTTTCTGGGAACATTGCCTCTCGTAAACTTTTCTTCCAATGTAAGCGAAAATAAGAACCATAAAAATTTGGTAAAACCTCTTAGCCAGGTGACCTCGTAATTATTATCTGTCTTGACAAACTGTACACTTACTCATAAAATTGTAAATGATGCAGTTAATATAATAGCCTAAATTTTTGCCTATTTCATAATTTTTTTATTTCATAAAATAAATTTAATTATTATTTTTATTTGATAATTTTACGTTCCATTCATAAAATTTAATCCCAGTTTAATAAAGACTCGGCCTTATAAAAATATCAAGCTTTATATTAAGACATCTATTGGTCACAGATTAATCATTTATGTATCTATGAAAATGAAATTACTTTGAATAAAATATAGATTACAGATTTAGGTAAATCTTTGATATTTATTATTTCCTCAAGCTTACAGTATTAGTTAGAACATAACAATGTTATAATTAAGTTACTCTTTGGTCGTCAAATGTTCATTTCTGCCTAGGAACATAGAGAGAGAGGTGCGATCCTTGTTTAAAGCAGATAAAAACAGTATAATTTATGTAATTATAATTTACTACGTTAACTTTGACTGGACACAAGTGGTCATCTTATAAACTATAAATACTTTGTACTAAAAATTATGGTATTGATTTCGTAATATATCTTAGGAAAGGACCGAAGTGCCTTTTACCGTTTGAAATGGACCGTAATCGATGTAATCGTAGCCGTGTCACACTAGCTCGTCAATTTTCGTTGGGATCTTGATTGATACTCCGCTTCAGAAGCTAATGTTGATTTAACGAATTTAGCATCTTCTTGAGCAGATCTTCGTGAGTTTCTTACGGCCTATATCAGCTGTCCTTGTTCGAAAAACATAGTAATTTGCAATATGTTTTGAAAATACTTTCGACTGAATGCAACTTTCTTTTGGTCAAGTTCGTATTAACTTTGCTGTGCAAAAATCAGTAGTCTATTGACCTATTGCTGTCGGCAGTGGTGGAGATTATTGAGAATTACTGACAAGCGGTACAAAAGCTAACAGACTCGGGTGTGCCGTAGACTGGCAGAGAGGAATTTTCTTTATCCTTCTTTTTTAGAGGCTTATTCTATCATACAGCTTTTTACGCATATCAGTATTTGTGATAAACAGATACCCTATGTGGTCAACTCTCGTGTGTAGTCCAAAACGTTGGGCATATTGTGAGATGACTATTATTATTCATTCTGAACTCTCTGACTGTTGTGTTTGTGTCTTTCATGGATCTAGTTGTAGACGTGATGAAAGATAACTTAACAAGAAAGAGTACGATGTTTATGAATACAAGAGACTAGCTAGCGCGTGGCGTCTTGTGTAGAAATTCTTATCCAAATATTTTATGTTTGCAGCTGTTCGCACTATGCTCCTGTCCCTCAGAGGCTGTCGTAAACTGCGTACCTATTTACAGACATATCCTGTTTTATACCCATAGGTAACGTTTTTGCTTTCAAGAAAAAACGAAAGTAGTTGGATATACCTATACAATTCCTGATTTAGAAGAGAAATATATATAGATCTGGAACATTCCACATTTTGCAACCGTGAGCTATATTATTTTTCTTTTTTCTACTTAAGTTTTGAAGTAAACCGATAACCAATAAGTTGCGAACAAAAATTAACAGAAATTGAATTTTTAAGCATCCATCTTTTCACCCCTGAGCATCCACCAAACTAATTTAGCGTAATAAACAAATCCACCTATCTATTATCCAACATAAGGATATCGTACAAGACAAAACAAAAGCAAGTGCTTTTGTTACATTGCCGAAATTCACATTAATTTTAACCTAAAAGAATAGCTTTACCAAAAAGGTTTTAACAATTTGAATGAATATTGTAAATGGAACTATGTTTAAAAATAGTTTTAAGTAATGAATTAAAAAGTGTACCATGGTAATATAGTATGCCCAAAATGGCATTTCTAGTGCTTGAAATTGTAATATCTATTGTACAAAGAATCGCAATAAGATTTCAACAGTATTTACCTACCAATCCTTATTGGAACAGCGAGGAATTGTTATAGTCTTAACCACTCATGTTCCCCCCCATTTAGGAAAACTGCCAACCAGTGGGTAGTACATAGTCTGTTAATTTGATGATTGATTAAATACAACTAAATAAGATTGTTCACGGAATAGCCACGTGTCTTTTTGTGTTTAATCGATTGACATTTACCGTCATACTTATTTGCGATTCATCGTTACGAAAGAGACCAGTCATTTAAATAATTACAACTAAGGTGTCACTTGCACGTAGCTCGATTCAGAATAATTTATTCAGTACACGGTCATTTATTTTCTGTTCAACATTTTGCTGACTCATCTAATGAAGCCGTTTGTACGTAATTCAATTCATATTTTATGTAATTATAGGTGTATATGTATGTGTACCACAACATCTTATTATTGTTGGCCACTGAAACAACTATTACAATTGCAGACAGGTTGAATTGTATTTTGTTAACTTAGTGACATAAAATAGAATAGAATTGAATATATCTTTATTGTACATCAGTCAATTCAAGAAGAGAAATACACAAAAAACATTGAAGTAAATTTAGTACAAAGGGCGACATTATCGCTAAAAGCGATCTCTTCTAGGTAACCTTAGGACGGACAGGATTAAAGATAAAGCACTTGAGGGAAATTGGCGACGTATAACGAATACATACATGATAAAAGTTATTACATACAAATATGAAATATATACATAGGTACTTACTTAATTATGGCATGTATACACTACATAATACATAATTATATAAATATCTGTCTACTAAAATACATATAAATAGACATATGCTAGAAGCTTCTGAACGATCAAGACCAGTTACTGCTAGAGTGATTTTCACACGCAATAGACGTTTATCTTTGGGAGGCTCACCAAACAATAATCTTCAAGAGAAAGTTGAAGATATTCTTTTGTAATTGAAAGCCTACGAACCTTTTTTGTCGCGCATTTTATTTCTTTTCTCACTCTTCAGTTTGTATCAAGCGTAGTTTTAAATCCTATGCAAAAGGTTTAAAATACCTTAACTAGTCAGTGGTTCTAAGTCTTGCCTGAAGGTCTTTTCTGTTCACTGTTCATTGGAGAATGAAATAAAAGTTATATATCTGCTTAAATGAAATCGTCTCAATAAAATGGTATTTGTGATTTCATGGCTTACTGTATCTAGAGCGTGAATTTTCCGTATTTGCCTTTTCATTTTTAGGACTAATAATATGTTATAAACATACTTACAGGGAAAATATTTCTCTGAATCAATAACAAGATGAAAAATATTTCCTCGTGTTTCTAAATAAATATTGTCAACTGTGTCCGTAAACTCATTTATGTATTTATTATATTATAGTTGCTATCCAAGGGATATATTGTTTTAATTCTTCACAAACACTTCATATTTAATTTTTTTTCTATATGTGCTTATACTATACACTAATGGTTTATTGTAACGTAATTATAATATCTTGTCTCGTAACGCAGTCATGGATACGCAAATATAGTTGCTAAGATGCAGCAGTTATATAACGTTATAAAATATTGTGTAACATTATTTAACAATATAAAACATGTTTCTGTAATAGACGCTATTTTGTGGTTTTTTATAAACACCCACCACTTTTTTTTCTAAATTATTAGTGTAGAACAAAATCGACTAGGCTTAGAGTTTAGTTTAACGTAGCCAGAGGTCCCGGGTATATTCTAATCAAAATAGGGCAGATATTTGTATGATAAGTACGATTATTTGTTCAAGAGTCATGTTTGAATGTTTATTTAGTGTTTTACTTATATTTATATTTATGTATTAGCATTTATATTTCTCCATTATTTAGTATTCATAACACAAGCTTTTAATGATGTTTATCTTGGGTTAGATAGTAGGTTGGAGTGTGAGATATATTATTTATTTAATTGGATGCTGTTTACCTAATTATACAACAGTCAACAAACTGATTATAAAGGTTTGCTGATATACAAAAAGTTGATACACGCAATTTTTTACTGGTCTTTGTGTGTATATTTGTCGCGTAAGGTGTTATATTACTTACCAAACGATAAGTAATATAGTATAAATAATTATTTAAATTCGGTGAAATAAAAATGTATTGGTACAGTATAATAAATTTAGTGAGATATAAAGGAGGTATATAAAAGAAAGCTTTATTTACGATAGTCATCAGGGACCAATGGTTAAAGCTCGTTAGAATGAATGTACACTACTTTGAGGATTCGGTACAGTGGTTTGCAGATCCTCTTGACTTTATCTGTGGTTCAAAGGTGTGTGTGGTTTATCTGTGGTGGAAGAGTCACGTTGCGTTTTGGGAATACTGCTTACGAGCACTTAATGAATTAATAAATAAGTAGTATAAATTATGTAAACGCTAAACGCAACTTCAAAGTAGGTTAAATAGCTATTTCCAAATCCATGAGTAACAAAATTTACTTACTGATCTCGAAGTGAATAAGTATAAATCTATAAATTATTACCAGTTTTCTAAGATGCTCTAAGAAGCTCGATTAGCTGTCTTTTTCACTAAAACATTTGAGCTGACCCGTCAGAGATAATCTCTATGTTAGATAAGGTCACAGTAAAGTAACACGACTTTGTGAATAGTTGTGTTTCTATTAAAAATATTTTCTCAAGTTGTTTAGCTAGTTCCAATTTTCCATCTACAGATATCGATAGGCCTACCACAGCTGAGTTACTAAGCAAACTATTATTTTTAATAAAGAATGCTAAAGAACTAAACTTTAGATATCTTACATCTATCTGAAGATAGCATATTGAAACCGGGAGTTAGTGATATAAGTTTACGCTTTTTACTGCACATTCGTTTGTTTTCACGACATCTGTGTGCCGTATAATAAATATTAACTCTCTGGCAGATATCGGCGCAGCGCTGGATGATTTATATGTTATTCTACTTGTGATATATTGCAAAGCGATGGTTAGGTGCGTGCCAAATGTGAACACGAATGGCTGAATAATTCACAATGGAAAATAACTTTCCCGATCAGAAATACTTTCTATGTTAAAAGGAGATTTTGTTTTTGTTTCCAATACATTGTATAAAGAAACCCTTATCTGATCCGACAAGGGCTTATAAAATTATTAAATAGTATTACAAAAAATATGTTTTTAATTTTTCATGTACAAAAATGATTATTTTATTATTTATTAACCGTATGTTAAGACTAATATTTTTATCAATTAATAGTACAAAGTCATAATTACATGGACAACGCTTGCACAAAATAAATGCTCAAATTGTTATAGATTTTGTTCGATAGATGTCACTAGCTACCGTCATTTATTGTACTCTTATGTACTATAAATAGCGGTAAGTATATTATGAGACGATATCTTTGAAATATATATCGTAGATAACTTATCATAATATACTAGTAAAATGAGTATTATGAAATAATATATTATCTAAGTACAAAGACTGATTCATTTATGATATGTTTTTCTCTTACCATTAATCGCCATACTTGCCTTTTCTACTAAATCTATAGAATATAACATAACATTGGTCATAAATCATGCGATAAAAGATGCCTGTTAGTTCTTTAAAACATGATAAAACGTTCCATTCTGCGACACCAACATAAGTTTAAAACAAAGATTTGATTTAAAATTGGAAATTCCATAATTAACTAGTATTAAAAGAAATTATTGACTGATTCAAAGTGAGAGCCAGCTCTAACATAATTAATTATTGTAGTTAAGTCAAAACGATACAAAATGCAACATTAAAATTTACAAAGACTTAAAAATGTATAAAAATAAGAAAGTTATAAGTTACTTATGTAATAATTATTTATTTGTGTACATTTGCTGCTATGGGCATTGTGCCGCCATTTGTAAAGATTCTGCTCTTCCCAATGGTAGACTGGTGGAGAACAACCTTTGTTAGTGCATTTTTATGAACATTAAAGTTTAGATAAATAAATAATAAGAAACTGGACTCTGTGAGGGGCGAATCTGGAAATAAAGATCTTCAGGGCCCACTCCACGGAACCATGGACGAAAATAACATGGAATCTAAATAAAATTTAAATTTTGTTTATAAAATATAAAAGTCAATATTTTGTAAATACATAATATTACTGTACACTACATAATATTACTAATATTACTGTACACGTAGATTAATATATACTGTACACTGTAGCGAAAATATTAAAAGATATACATAGAATACTTAACTTTTCAGAAATTCAGAGCGGTTGTGGATTTGCATCCTACCCAGAGACATATTTTTTTCTTTTGATAAATTCTAGAATCGAATAAAAATGCTCAGATGAAATGCGCTCGCTTCAAATTAGGTAATTTGAAGCCAAAACTGGAGACTACTTGGCTTTTGTTTTCCAACTTCGTCGAATTTACGCGCACTTAAGATCAAATGGTGTCTAATTATCTTCGATAATTTTACAATGATAATCAAAGATGTTTGAAAGATAATTTGAAATGGGATTATCCCTTTTGAAAACAGCCACTTGGATTATAGCGTTCGTCGTCCTTTTGGGCTGTATTGCTACTGGATATTAATTAATTATTTGGACATATTAATTGTTCGATAAAATGATTGAGATTGTATCTTTTTATATTGTGACACTATAAAAAGATATTTTACCAAAAAAGGTTTAGTTTAAATTCTTTCATCAATCTTTCATAGGCATATTAAAAAAATTTTGGAAATTCTTTTTCTGCTCGACATACTATCGATACAGATGGTAATTCCGCAATTGCATATTGCATGGTTTCGCCTCGCTGTCTGTAAGCGCATTACTTTAAAATCAACATAGGAATGCCCCTAGGCTAAATTTATAAGTTGCGAGTATTAAAATATTACTAAAAAATTCGAGTTGATATTACAACTCTACATAACTTCCCTTCGATTTCATTCTCATGACAGTCATTTTAAATACCTACACACTCAAATATAACAAATACCATAGGACGGTTTTCCTCACGAGGCGTTTTGACATATCAGCGTATCAGCTTGCTGTAGCGGCTTATAGTAAATTGCCGTAGCAAGTAGCCCTGGCTGATTAACCTAGCATCCCGCAATTTTGTATCAATACCGTGTTTAAGGTACTTCTAGAAACAATTCTTACGTTGAAGGCAATAGAAGCTGTAATTACTTGATGACATGTATTTTTTATTAACTTTGCATTCGGTTTCATACACAATCATTAACGCTTGTGCGCATGTGCATAGGCCACATAATAAGTAAATTTAATGTATTTCTGACAATTCCCTATTATTTATTATGCAGATTGGCATAACAGTTTGTGTATATACTGTATGCCTTTTGACTGTTGTTTATTATCGATGCCTTATTCGAATATAAATATAATTAAGTGGCTTATTACATTAAGCGCCATACTTAACAAAAACCTTAAATATACATCGGACTCCTCCTCGATAACCTCTTTCTTAGGCAGATCAGTATATAATATAAAAAAAATCATTAAGGACGAACTAACTTTTTTCGTACTTATTATTTACACTATTGTATAAAATTACTTATTAAAACTGTCACTGTCACTGACTGAAGTCAGTAATACAAACCACTCTAAATTTATTTATTTATTTATCTTAACAATGTAAACTATTGGCTTTTGTACATACTGATTTAAGATTTCTAAACTGTGACGTGTGTACAAATATTAGACAATAATTATTATCCTTAAGTATAAAAATAAATTAAAGTGTCCGTCAAATGAAAAAAGCACTCGAAACACACCACACACACAAGGCTTATTGGTATTAGCTAGACCCTTCGTATTAACATATAATATCTCACTCAATAAGCTCTAAAGACGGTCGTAACTATCCCGATAGCTAGTTTACGATATGCGGTATCGTTATTGAACAAGTAGATTAATAACAATGTTTGTAACTACCTTGGGTTCATATTTCTTTCCCCTTCTTTCTTTTTGTAGGTTGGTAATAAGAAGTATAACCGTTCAACATCATAATGTTTTTTCATATTAAAATACGTGCCTGTTGGAATCTTGAAGACTTTCTGCTAAACCAAATATAGAGGCAAATAATTGTCCAAATCTTCCCATGCATCGGAAAAAGTGATGTTTCCCATGTACGTCTCGTCGTTGGCATTTAAATTACATTATTTTTATATGTGTGCAAAAATCAATGTACTAAATATACTGTTAGCCGGTCTCTACCGCTGCAGGCTAACTTATCTCGTTCGGCTTTTAGCTTTTTTAAACAAAGAAAGCATTCAAAATCATTAACCACAAAAAGGTATGTAATCTATGACCAAAATTAGTCTTTCTACTATTAGATAATAATACAAGATAATTCACTATTAGTTTCCAATCATTTGAGTTTTAACTAAGCAGAGAAAATGTTTGGTGAAATCAGTCATCTACTATCTATACCTTTCAATTCTTACAAGCCCACCGAGGGTCATAAATGAAAAAAAATTGCAAATTGAAAATGTTCGCTAATCTAAGCCCGAAGAGACTATAGTTGTATAAGGCATTAGTACCCATAACAGTATTTCAGCTACGACTACTCTAAAATTCATTGCATTGTACAGGAAGATTTAAAAGGGGGCGCGCCTTGATTTAGGTGCTGGTTGCATTCGAAACCGCTTTGTAGTCGAGAGATCTACATATATGTAAATATCAATAATACGTCTAGGTGTAGAGATGATTCTGTATCACTGTTACTTATTAATAAAATATATTGTTTTATACCAGAGGCCACACTATATAATAATATATATTATAAGCTCTTTTATAATATATTAGTGTAAATACAGTGTTTTGTCAAGTTCGTACTTTTGAAATTCGAAAGAATGTGTCATAATTTATATAACCACACAGGTCTTTGGATATTAGTAAAGGCCTATAAATTTTATATTCAATTAGTAGTTCCTTTCAGATTAAATAAATAAGTTTTGATTCACATTATTAGTCAAACTCTAATAGTTCATAGGAATGAGGTACAAGATATCTTATTGTAGCTTTTGCCTGAAATTTTGTTTACGTGGATATCTGTTGTCACCGATGCAAACGATCTTATATATTTGTTATTATTCTATGGGATTATTTGTTTTTTTTTTATGTTTTACTGAATCAAGTGGCGTTTATAATTATCTGAGCTCTAAGCTACAACTAAATACAAAAAATGTGTGTGTTGCTCTGTGAAAACCAAAACAGTTATTTTTTTCTAGAAAAAAAAGTTTGTGATAGTCCGGGCTTATAACCTTATGATTAAAATATAGACCCGTTGAGACAAATATACATACATTCAACTTTCGCATTATAATAAGATTACTAACGTAAAAAAGTTTGGATATTTTGTTATTGTAATTGCTAAAAATGCAAATGGCGACCTTAATATACAAAAAAGTAGTTAAGTATCTAATATCAGTTGAATTACATGAATATTATTTTAAATATTGTTCCACTGTTGTTACTTAAGGAGATCCGCTAACAATTTTTAAAGATATTTATCAGAACCAAATATAATTTTTATATCAACCTGATAATCTGCTTTAACGATTATAGTTTCCAAAATGATGGAATTGTCACGCTGCTAGCATAAAAATGCAACTGAATGGTATTCTCTTCTGAAGCCGGCAAGTAAAACAGTAAAAATGAGGAATCCTATTATATTTTTCTACTATACCGGTTAGAAACCGATTAGTTCCCCCTTTTTTGGTATACACGAGCTGAGAATTGTTTACTGCTTACTGAAATTGAGAAGCACTAACGAGATAATTCCTCGTCAAGTTTTATAAGCTATCGTGCCAAATCCCCGTTTACTTCTTCTATAAATCATTCAGTTAGTTACCTGCTGTTTAAAAGAATCCGTATCTTTGTAAAACTTTTAAAACTTAAATCTGTCTGGAACTTCAACTGGTATCTGTTTTTAGATCTAAAGCTCAAAGAAACTCTTAGAGAACGTGAAGATAAAATAGCTGCCGCCTTTCCCGTTTCATTAGTGAACTACACTGCACAACATTTTCCAGTTTTTAAAAGCAATCGTAGTTACAAACGATACACTTTAGATTTTGTATGAATTTATGACTTTTAAACTCTACTGTTAGAACTCAACAATGCTGTTATCGTTATTGTTAAGGCTATAGACTTATATATATATATATAGAAGCTAGTCATGCAAAGTTAGAAAAGGGCCTAACACCAATCAAAGCGAGCTACAAAATACTACACCTAAGTCTGTTTTTACACGGTCTTTTTGTACACGGTTTTGATATAACACGGTTTGAAAATTGAATATTTTTAATTTTTTTACACGATTTTATTCCATTTAGCACGATTTGAAATTTTATGTATGTACTTTTAAGATTAGAGTGCATATCTTTTTTATCATTAATTACTATGCTTGTGAAACTAAGCATTATATATTTGATTTAATAAAATAAACATGAATTCTTGTTCTTAAAAATTCTTGTTTTTCTCTAATTTTAATAGGTTTTAGAGATTAGGAACAAATCACCCATTTTTGTATAAGATCAATGTCTTTTTTTACACGGCTTCTTCTGGAACCAATCTACCGTGTAAAAACAGACTTAGGTGTACTCCCTCTTAAAACTGAATTTAGACCCAAAACACCTTTCTAAAAAGATCTTTTTTAAGTAACTAGCTCATATTCCTTACAATGAAACCTCATCTGGTCCTTACATCGATTCTCGAATACTGGGCACCTGAAACATAAACCATATAAATTACGACAATAATTTCAACACCATAACTTTCCGTGAAGTTATTCATGAGCTGAAGAGAAACTTGAAGTGTGGGTAGTCTAAGGACGCTGCACACCGAAGCGGCGAACAGGCGTGTTATATTTATATTACTCTCAAAAGTTACTAAAATCCGAAATTGTCACTACACACGTTTATTAATTTTGGTAGTTAAATGCTTGATTTTATGAATATAGATTTAAAAGTCTTTGGGCGTGATTCAAGAATGAAAGACGCAATATGCTTGTAGGCGTATTGCAGTTCAAATGATACTAATTATCAAAGTTTGGCGAAGGAATTTGAATTTAGATGTACCAAAGAATATTAAAATGAATAATCATAATTATGTTTTCAATGGGAGCTATCTATGTAGAGATAAAAAAATCCAGTTTCAGATAAAATAAGCCCCTACGAAATATTAATCTTACTAAAATATAAGCACTTTTAAGGCTGGCAAGGTGGAGATGGCTAGGGCAGTATATCGCATATATCTATCTTAGCATACACATACATACACAACATAGCTATCTCCACATATGGACGCTCCCTCCTCCACATCCTTACTGCTTACCATTAGGCGGTGTCGAGTAATTAGCACTCAACAAATCTTTATAAATAAAATTCTTTAGGTGTTAAATATTAGTTTTTTTTCCATTGATTAATTCAATTTTAGCCACCGTTATGTTTGACATTAAATTTACATTTCAGATATTTTTCCACTTAAGTATATACGAATCACTTTGACATCGATCATGTGTAAACCCGTCTTTTAGTGTGATTTAACAGACTTTTCTCGCTATAGCGTTTTGTGCTTAGCTTAAGTGGAAACTCGACGAATTGGATAGCAGAAGTTTGTGTGATAAAGTTGATAGTATGACACCGTGACTACCGCAAGTTTCTTAATTACAATGAAGATATATACAGTAAAAACCTTTCATCATCATTAACCGACTTATATTCCACTGCTTTACACAGGCTTTATTGCATGATAGATGCGCAGGAGTTTGGACCGTAACATGAAATGTTGAAAATTATACTTTCTTTAAAAGATCTGAGTTAAATGAAGATATACGTTAAGTGGTAAAACATTTCTTCACCTAAAACTTCATTTATTAAGGACTCCTTTAGAGAGCTGTGGAAAAGCCTTTTTTGGGACGGTAATATGGATGTGGTATGGCCGGTAACATAACACGGGGCAACCACCACCACACTTTCGCCCTTGCTAAAAAACTACTCCAACAAATGTTTATGAATTAAAATATGAGGGCCTTTATTCAACTGTCAAGTATCAACTTAAAATTTGATTTTAAATAGTACGCTTAGTGTTTTAAAAAATTCCATTTTAACCCTTCCATAATAACAGTAAATCAAAATTTAGCATTTTCCATAACTTACCAATATTATTTTTAGAAAAATAAACAAGTAACTAATAAGTAGTTATATATTCTCATTTAGTGATTTATTTGCGTTATTTTTACTTTAATTTCACCACTAAAGCCTACATAATTAATTACGACCCGCTGCTAAACATAAGCCTTTCAATGGGAGAAACACAGGAGCTTGGCCCATAAACCGTCACGCTGGCTCGATACGGGTTTGTGAGTCACAGTGGTTGAAGAAACAATTACGATTAACAGATTAACTTGCTTACATAATCACGGATGAACTCAAGATGACTAATTTTGATAGAATCATTCAGGTAATCTATTTGATAAAAAACAACCCATTTTTGATTTGTCCACTTATATGTATGGGGATCAAATACCGAATAATAGTACGAATATCTCTTCACGAGTTGTGAATATTTGTATGTTTATTTAATATTTTATTAATTAGTGATCATAGAATAAACATCATTTACAAAAATTAAACAGCGCTATATAAACATAATTAAAAGCCAATAACAGATTCCCATTTCATAGATTTATCTCATAACAATGTCGCGAGATCAAAATTTAAAAATGTTTTACTGTAAACTAATTATTAATAAAAACTACAATCAAAACACTGACGAAAATTTTATTTAAAATCTATTACAATTTATACCTTCATACCAAGATACGCCTGCATTAATACATATGTGTGTGCAAGATTCAAATTGATGATGCAATGTGTGTGTATACGTGTGCGTGATCTGTGTGTGTGTTTGTGCATATATTGGAAATAAAGAAAATGGAAATTACTTAAAATTACAAAGTCAACATCAGATAAGGTAATGACGTGTTTTTGAAAACTATTTTTAATATTTACATGCATATTCCTTCGTTATCTAGTATCCATGACACGAGCTCTTAATAATGCAAAATCAAACGAAATGGGCACTTATTGGTATCATGCAAAGTGTTTTGTTTTCGTTAAATAAAAAAATTGAGCACTTGTTCAAAATATTTTTCCTCCGATTGACAAAGCGATGGGAAATTCTATATCTAAATTTACCTGACGCATTTTAACGTTAATTTTGCGTAAGTTCGGTATTTAACACAATAACGAGTACCGAATTACGTAGATTAACTCAGAAGTAATTACTTAGCAAGAATTGGGAGAACAATTTAGCAAATTCGTTTCTTACATTAAGTTTTGTATTTGTCAAGTGAGTTTATAATAGCGAATTCTGAGAGATTTTAAGGGAAGCGAATTAAGTAGAATTCTGAGATCACATGAGAAGTGTATAATTTGAAAAAATATAAACAAAATTCATTTTCTTATTCTTAGTGCTTCTGAACCTGGCACTGGTTAGTTGGAAACCATTACAGATTGAACATGCCGCGCTAAAGTTCACAGAAGCTTTTGTTGCGCGCTGACTGATCCTAGAACGCAACTTCGGATGATCATTTGGTGGCTGTTACGCCATAAGTACAGGTCACTAAGCATTACCCTAAACCCTACCACCAGTATAACAATAGTAGTCGGAAATCCTTTCGTAGCTTTAAGCTCAGGCGAATAAAGGGTGGAGAAAATTCTTTCTCCATCACCTCACGGATATAATAAAGTATGTAAGTAACACTTTCTAAGAAAGATCCCGTCATAACGGCAATAATTTGTTTTGATTTCTAAAATGTCGTCATAATATTATATTATTATTTTTAAAATTCTTAACGGGTGGTTAAGCGGTAAAATCTCACCTGATGGTTAATGAAGATAAGGTCGAAGATGGACTAGCTACGACCGCATTCCTCAACCACAACAATAAAACTATATTATTAATATTATTATCAATGTGACATTTATATAATACTGAAGTCAAAAAAGGGCAATTTGTAATTCAAGAAATTATATTATCAAAAATATATTCAAATAAAATTTTTAAATGTAACAACGCCTTCAATATTCCTGCCAGGTAATTATTGTGATTTGGCTGGAAAAAGTGAAGCTTGCAATTAAAGTAATATATTCACATGTATATTATATATATCGCTTTAAACTATTTATTGTTGCCTAATTCATTTGTCAATGGTATGACATTTTAAGGGCTTACGCCATTTGTCTATGAACCTCTAAAAATAAATTAATTTATCCACGATATTTCATTTAGCAAAAAGTTCTGTATCTAATCCGAACGCTTTCACAGTGTTGTATCACTCGTGTTGTTAATACATATGTTAATACATTTAGGTTCACTTGAAAATTGTATAGTTAGTTGTAAACTCAATTAAATTTAATTGCGAACCTAGTAGTCCGCACCGTACCCTCCTTTATTAGCAAGTTGTAACCTTATTGGAATATCCGTCACTAAGTTGGTCCCTCCTAAAATAGTTATAGCATCTGACCGGGCCTGGACTTGGGATAAATTAAGGACTTCTAATATGATAATTTTAATGGACTAAATTATTGTTATATTCATAAGTGTTATTTTTACAATTATCTATATATTTTATCTTTTCATCTTTGAATACTTATGTCCAAAATAGATTTCGGGTACGCCAAAACCCTCTTGCTTTTCGTTTCCTAATGCATATAATGCATATGGATAGTTTCCTTGTAACATTAATTACCAAAGAATAATTTTGTAAATTAAATCAGCTTCTTCAATAGTCAGTTCAAATGAGTGAAAATTCTGACTAAGCCTTACAAGTAATTGTTTTTAAATCAAGATGTGTTTATCAAAGTTACGACACAGTTGACAGCCGATAGTCTCTTTATGTCCAATAATTTGACAGCTCTTATTAAACGTTTTTAAATATACATATCTATAATATATATAAAATCCGTCTTAAATTGTGGCTTGTATTCACTCCAAAAGCCGTATAACATTGGGGTTTGATTCGGAGTCTCCATATGCCTAACTTGTATTCAAACTCTCGCCTCTGTAGGGTTTTAATTCGTAATTGATGTTCTGTGGTAGCTTTACTGATGACACAGGCATTTGCGTTGTCTGAAGACAGATTGCTTCGAAACTTGAGTCTCATAATCTTTCAGTCGACAGAAAAGCACTTCTATTGCCAGTGAATAAGAACTAAGTTATAATACTTGACGTAGTGTCGATTTTATTTACCAGAAGTTATAGTGCGTTAGATTGGGTGTAAGTTACTATGTATATACAAATGTTTCATCATTTATTTCCAATTATCTGTTTATTTCTTATTTGGTTTTATAAAAATCGACCATTTAATTAAAGAAGCTAATGAAGGTGGTAATGTATTTAAAAATAGGATTAACCATGTGTCAATTACGAATTTTTACTATTTTTCCAATTCAATTAATGTACAGTCAATCAAGATAAAAATATCTGGGCATTGAAGTGAAATATATCAAAATACAAATAATTTATTTATATTTATTATAAATTACCATCAATTTTGTCGCAACAAAATTCAGTCATAAAGCTAAATTTGTCACAACCTTGATAAATTTAGTTTTATTATTGTATACGTTTCAGTACTTTTAACTGTATGAAAGTAGAGAATAATTTGTATGTTGATTTTAGTTTTTAATTCAAAAATCCATATCCATTAATCGGTTATTATACCTTTAAAAAGATTCTATGGTACATGCCACATAATCAATGCAAATGACGTCAGGATATTCTCTCCAATTGTAGCCGGTAACTGGATAATAACGATCGTCAATAAGCGTAAAAGTGCATGCTATTTCAGTAACTCTCAGAGCAATATTATAACAATAAATAAGCGATAAGTTACTCATAGAAGCATAATATTTGTATTAAAAATATTAGTGTATCAAATTGTCACATAAAATCCAATTCTATTGTACACACAATAACAATGATTTAGAATCGTTATCGTTTTAGATAAATCAATAAAACAACCGACAATGAAATAATCATTTCTTTTTAGAAAGGTTTCTTGACTAAACACGAGAAAAAATACATGTCATTTTTACGACTTACTGCCTAGAGGAATAATGTATAAAATATTTTACGTGTTCTGTCGAATATTCCACGTAATGTGTCCTCATATTAGATCCCCAGGGGCCACATAAATGGATAGGAACAAGTACAGTGGCGCGGGAAAATGTCAAACATTTGCGTGAGAAATTCATATTTTGTTTAAAAAACGGTTTCTCTTTAAAAAAAATTGGGAACGTACCTAGTTTTATAAATAATTAACTGGTTTCATTACATAACACTGTTTAAATGGGTTATGTTTACTTATTACAAACATGAAATGATTTCATATCCCTGGTGACAGTAATTTGATTCTATACATATATATATATATATATATATACAATTACGACAGATAGTGTGCATGAACACACTGCCCTAGCTACCTTCAACTTACTAACTCATAAGGTAGTTTTTTAAGTTACGATTTTTACTTGATTTTACAATAACACATACTTTTATTTCAAGAGAAGTGTCTGATAACCCCTCTACTATGATAATTTTCCATAAGTCGTAGTAGCCCATAAAATAATAGAAGCAAATTTACCTCTATTCATGCAATTTGTACTTATAATGTAAAATGTCGAATTCGTCCCAAATATCGTCCAAAAACTAAATTTGGGACGAGCTACAGACAGTTAGGGGCAAAGGTCAACTTGCCGTCTAAGCTAACCTTTTATCACGAGAAACACAGAACATTCTCTGATTGTTATTGTGAAAATAAACTTTTGCCATTTTGGTCCCGGATGAGTGAATTAAAACTTATGATCTCAAGTTAGTTTGCGTGTTGGAATGTACGATAATACAATTTAAATAGTAAACATTCATAGAATTTATAAATACAATTTGTTACCAGAGATACGATATATTTTCAAAGTTATCAACAGATATGTTCTCAAAGTTATTTCATATTTCACGAACTTATATCGACATTCCATATCTGAGTATCATTAATTACAGACTTGTCATGCCGCATTAGGATACTTGCTTTAAAAAAGAGTACCTATTTCACTTTTGCGACTCGGGAAACGTAGTGTGAGACGTTGTTCTGTGACAAGATTGGATGGTGATATTCGGAGGCTGGCTGGAGTGGGCTGGATGAGAGTCGCCGAAAATGAGGAGCAGTGGCGTGCATTAGGGGAGACATATGTCCAGCAGTAGACTAGCATAAAAAAGGTTGATGATGATAATAATTACAGTTTTGAATTTCAATTTCTTCTAAAATAAAAAAGTTATATAAAAAATGCCATCGACTTTTTTGTAGTTACAGCTTATTAAAATAAGAAAAAAAAATATACAAGATATTGTATTGTCTACTAGAAATATCAAGTTGAAAAGAATGAAAGTACGTTTTAAAGGACATTGCTATTATTATACACTAAAACATTTTAGTGAAATATGGGTCTACTTGTATCCCAAAAAGGGTTCGACAAGAAATTGATTTTAAGCCATTAAGAGGGTTCTACGTTTACCAAAATATTACAAAAATCTATTCTGGCACGTTGATATATTTATTGGATATTCCGGTAACAGGGTTTAGTATCACTTTGCTGAGAAAATAAATTTTGAAATTATGTGAAATCTTAATTATAAAATATTATAACTAAAAATTTACTTCGTTATTTTACGGAAAACATAGAACTATTCCTATTAGAAGATTACTTTTACTTTAAAGAAAATTTTAACTATTAAGATATAATACAATATCCATTTGACAAAGTCGTAGAGTGTAAGTGGAAATTGTAACGTTGTTGATGTTTAGAAATATAGTTTTAATGCCGTTTTCATTAATTACTGCAATAAGCATCAGTATATCCGAAAAACAAATGAGAAAAGTGTCTAAAAGATGTTTATGTAGATTACATTCTGTTATGTTTATCATTACAATAATCCTTTCGAGTCTTGTTATGAAATACTTTGAATTTAAAAAATTAATTGTTATTCCACATTTATCGCTAACTGTACATTTCTTTTCAATATCGTTCCATCATTATGTAAGGCGAAATACGTAGAAATATTTTCTGGAACATCGGCAGGTAATTGCATTTACATAGTCATATTCAGCCGCCTTTGTTTCATTTGTATGTTATGAATTTTTATCAAGGATTGTCGATGTATGTTACTATATTTTCCATTTATCGGCAATACCAAGACTCCTATTACAATGGAGTTGAATGAAAGCTCTAATTTCAAATGTTCATAAAAGAAAAATTTTTTTTTAGCGGTGCTAGAAAACTATATTAAAAGGAGGAATATAATATTTATATTTGGTTTATGAAAGGCTTTTTTATTTCAAATATATCTGTGAGACACGAACCATCTGATACGGAACTTCTTTAAAGCATTCTTTATGGAGTATTAAACACAAATATATAAAATAAATTCTTCCTATTTATTTCTAAATTAAATAAGAACATAACCTGACGTAAATTTGATATTTTTTGTTTATACCTATCGTGGTGTATCATCTAATATATATTGGATACTCGTAATTAGCCTGCAAAATAAAGAAATACTTTCTTTAAATGTAATATGATGTGCCCTACTATATCTTATTATTAATTATAAACAAGGAAAAACAAGTTACATACAACGTCAAAAGAAAAAGACAAATTTATCAAGGGACCAATTTTTTACAGTTGCGCAGCGTGGGTGACACAGAAAGGGAATTTTCTGGTCCCTCCGTTTTCCTTAACTTCGTTTGAAGGCATAAAAACGGCAAAAGGTGATTACGTCTTTTTCTACATAACCTGACCGGCCCACTGGCACATCTGCTGGTTAAGTCCAAGCTTCTAGCGGAAAGCGGTTTTAAAATAATTTTCTGATAGTTTGCATGAAAGCTAGAATACAAACACGTGCAAGTTTTTTCCCAGCGAGTGAGGGTTGGTTACAATAGCACCCTGTCAATGATAGCAGTCAAACTAAATTTAAAATATAAAATTTAGTAAATTTTCTTTTCCTGTAATGATCATTTGTAGATTAAAACAACGTTGCTGTCAATCAATATTCTTGAAATTTGATGTTTTAATTAGTATTTTAGAAGCACTTTTAAGTACTTCCCATTTTCCAATAGCAAGGAGGCAATTAAATTTCTTTTAACGATTTAACTTGAGTAATTACGTACATATGACAGAGAGACACCTGTTTTTCTAGTATTATCTTGATATTGGTGTATAGACCAGTTGAGGTCTGCTTGGTAATTCATAATTTAGAAAAAAAATATCAGGATTTTTCATAGTCAGTAGTAGTAAGTGTAAGTCTCTTATCATACTGTAGTTTTAGTGGTAGTAAAAACGCTAACTCTTACACCTTTAAAGCTAATACAAACTTTCAACCCCATGTGTTTTAGATTCGAAGCACGCAAGTTCACACGAGTTGAGAGAACGTCTAGTAAGGAGTACGTGACCTCGCCGAGTTAACTTTGTTTATTGCTGTTCTAGTTCCTTGAAACTGTATATATATATGCGTCCTGTCAAACTAAATACGGAGGTTAGATAAGGATTAAAGGCAGCAACCCTAAGATATATAAAGAATAAACCTTAATTTGAAGCAAATGATATTACATAAGTAATAAATAAAAAATAGTTTTGAATACAAACTAGATGTTGCCCGCGTCTGCCTGCGTGGAATTTGTGACAAATTTTGAACAAAACCATTACCATGTTATTGGAAAAAATAAAACCCAGTTTTAAATAAAATTAATTTTCTAGTCTTACACTATTATCTAATTTATTTATTTCTTAAAACATTTAGTAACTGGTTTACCTTATAAGGCCAACTACTTACGAACGCGCGATTATTTCATATACCGCTGGCTATGTGAAAAAGCAATTAGATCTTAGGTCTTAGAGTGGCCTTTAGGTAGTGACACTTTGTCTTAATTTATCGTTATTGCGAATCAAACGGCTACTGGAAATAAATAAAATATCTAAATTGATATTTGATGGATATGACGTCACTATTTCAATTCCAATTATTTATTAGCAAAAAGGTTTTCATTGTGTGAACTCAAAAAAAGTGTTTCCTTCAAACAAAAGCCTATATAGCTCAGCTGTTAAGTGATGAGTTTTCCGGTCATGTAAATGTGATGAAAAAAAAAATTGCCTCGAACAATACTTTGCCTATCAATTAAAATCGTTATAAAATTACTGTGACAATAATGCTAGTTTCCGAGTTCATTGCGACAGACAAAAAAGCGTTTTAAATATTGGTTTTGGTGTTCTTTTAATTTTTTTATAGCCCCTAATTATGATACTTTATATATATTATATATATATATATAAAGTATCATAATTATCATACTTTATATATATATAATATATTATTTATTATACGCATAGAAGAAAGTAGCTGTTACTCACCACTTCGTACGAGTGGCTTGCTGCTTGCTTTAGATATTACCTTACTTAACCAATGCTTCGTAATTTTTTTTATAAATCACAGAGACAGAGAAAGATATCCCATATGAAATATTAATATGGTAATGTCATTAAAGGCATACTTTACAAGGTCGCAAAGTTTCATTCACTTAGGTGAGTTCTGTACTCTAGTGTGAGTTTCAATCGTATCAAGACGTTTGTGATCGTAGTTGTGTTAAGCTGATAATAGCATATACAAATAATCGTTTCCAATACTTCATAACAGAGGTGCTGCTGTCACTTCCATAAAATATAACAGCTGATGACAAAAACGATCAAGTCAGGTAGAAACTCACACTATGGATACAAGTTCGTGGACTTGCCTTGTAAATATGAAATGAAAGAATTGTACAAAAAAACTTTGTCACATCACCACAGTTTCATATTAAGCAATTTACTGCTTTATGTGCATCAAAAATATTGATTATTATAATTGATTATTATAAGAATTTATCATATTTTGGGCAAATAAATAAATTACTAAATTGTAAAATTGTTACTTTTAAAAAGTAATTGTAGTATAATTTTTTGATAAATATAACGAGATAACACACGACCTTAAGTATAACAAATCATGATTTTTCTTGTTTATACTTCTGTTTCTACAACACAGCTGAAGGTACGTTTATAAAATATGCCTAAAAATAATTTGAGTAAAACAAAGGCCTTTCACTCTTTTCAGTGGAGTCTCTTTGTGTACCCGAATGGTTTTATTCTAAATCCTATTGTTTAGAGATAATTAATCACCCGAAGTGACAAGGGAGGGACCAAGCCACAAGTGTAAAGATGGACCTTCTAAATTATCTTTTCATGCAGGAATCTTATGAAAAGAACTAAGTAAATTATTATGTTTTTAACGTAGTAAGGAACTTTAGGAAATGGGTTTAAATAGCAATATCGTCACTCAGATGTGTTGAAGCAAGTCGCATACAAGTCAAAAATATTATTTTTTCTTTGTAACATGACCGGCAAATAAGTCCGACAGTATCACCCCAAGTAAACGCCTATCGTATCATGATAATTAAAAGCAATAGTCTCGCAGGAGGCAGTAGCCTCCCAATCATAGCCCTTACCATCACTACCAACCATAGCCCTTACCATGATTGGCAGTGAGATTTAACTACGGCCGAGCGCCGCATGTAGCTCGCGATGGTATACTACCCTAGCCAACTTCACTTCGTCAGCCTAAAATGTGCCTTTTCAACCCTTTTAAATGGAGACCCAGTTATATGGAGGAAAGATTACGTATGCCAGTAAGAAACTCCACGCTCTGGCTGATTTTGCTCATATGCATCCTTTGCCTGTGATAGATTCACAGATATGACAATACGCTACGCTACGCGACACTACGCCGCACTAGCCATGCTACGCCATGCTCCGACGCACTACGCGATTCTACGCCACGTTACACCACGCTACGCCAGGATATACTAATTTTGACGATATCAGACAAATGAAATTTATTTTTATTGTCTTGATATTATATAATTTCGTAAGGTTTCAAACGATTAACTAGTTGTGTACTTTCTAATTAAGTAATAGATATTAAATATTATACAACCATGCGATAAAATAAATATTTCTAGCTTTAATTTTGCGTGAGTTCTAAAATAAGAGCTTTAAAAAGCAGGTAGAGTTTTTAAATTCTTTAAAAACAAAACTACAGTTTCATTACAATGACAGAAGGTGTAAGCGGCGCTCAAGATTACAGTTTACGGTGTTAAGTGTGCGCTCTGTAGGGTAAAGTTTGGGATGGGCTGTGGATTGAGTGGGTGACGGAGAGCGGGTAGTTTTAACCGTCGCTTATGACAAATTCAGTGTGATGAAATAAATAACAAGAATGGAAAGTTTTTGTAAATTATGAGAGAAAGAGAGAAAGATAGAGCGAGGAAAGGTAGACAAACCGACAGAGACAAAAACATAAAAGAAAAATAAAGTGTTTTTGAAGTTCCCTCAAAATTTATTTGTTAATACAACTTCCAATGTAATATGTTAAATATAATATTCCTAAGCTTTTATTGAAAACTAGCTGCTGCCCGCGGCTTAGCATGAATGGTCTCTATAACCTATTTCATAAACAAACATTATTAGCGCTTTCACTCCTTCTCAGTTGAATGTAAAAAACATAAATATACAAAAATCATCATCGTTGTGATATCAGCCGGGAAACATCCTTTTCTGGATATTAACTTTTTTTAGATTTTAATAAAGCAAAACCTTAATGGTGCTCCAGCAAAGTTACTTCTGCCTGTCAAAACCGCATGGCAAGCAGACAGATGGAAAAGTTTTTTTTCGTGTTCTCCTACTCTTCGTTTGTCGCCATGATTGAATACTCGATGATAATATTCAGAGTATAATTACAATATTGTTACGATTTGTAGCTGTCCGCCAACGTCTTTGCCCGTGGCTCACTCTTGTGAATTAACTTTTAGCACATAAAGTTTTTATAGCAATTGGCATAAATTGGGAACATTTTATTTTTCTGGCATTAAAAGTTTCATGCCTGATTCTAAATTAACAAAACAGTATTAACAACAATGAATATCGAATTTATATTATTAGTGAGAAGGTTGGTTTTTAAAGAAGGAATGTCTTTTAACCGTGAGGATGACATGTTTTACGCAGTAAAAAGAAACTTCTGTCACTCTCTAGCCATGGAACTATCTCCTGGAGCTCAAGGAGCTTGAAAGAAAGAAGGACAATAAACAGCCGACGTTTCTCAATTATAATATATGTTTAGATTATTAATGTTATCGTTAAGAATGCATTCATCAACAGACAATGTAAAGCGCACTGCAGGGCTTAGTTGGTTTGTTGGTTTGGGTCGGTTGGTTAAAGTTGCTCGCAGTGAAAACCAGGAACAAAACATAACGAAACTTTCAAAGCATAGAGGAGCTTGAGATATCACATCTTCATGGATCCATCCAGAACTTTAAATATATATTATAAAATTTAAATACAGAGAAGAACCTGTCCCGATATATCACTAGGACCGCGTCAGAAGCCGTAGCATTGCTAGAGTTCGCGCTCTTCTGGCATATCATTAGACGATCATAGGAATAGGAATCAGATGCAGAATGGCTTTTCACTTTTACATTATATCATATATTATATCTATTTGCACAATTTATTTCGTAAAACTTTTTCTTTTCTAACTGTTGAAGGAGTAGATCTTTTTCCATACCCTATTCTGATTGCTATTACTTAGATACCTTTAAGGCTACTGTAAATAGGCCTTCTAGGAACACATGTACTATCGTAGGCCTTTACTTAACATTAGGAGTGGTTGTGATCAAATTTTTGTCTTCAAACTTCAAAATATCTCACTTCTAAGGGCGACTAAATCCAAAAAGCGCTTTTTATCGTTCGTTTTGTTTATACTGCCCGCTGCTTAAGTGTCACTTAAGCCCCGCCCTTACTTAAGTAGTAGAGTGTTGACCCCGATAACTGGTTATTGTGTAATAAAGGACCTCATATTCACTCGTGGGCCAGCTTATAGTCGCATTTGACCCCAGAAGGTAGTATTTACTACAAATACCAGACTATAAAATATCATTTGATGATAATTGCATTTTACCGACCTTTACGGTCTCTTAGAGAAAATTGAGGGCACCGGATAACCGAAACAATATGTGAAAAGGTATACTATTGTAATCATTACATACAATCTATTTGTTATTATAATTTAAAACGCTAGCTTATATGTTATCGCTTGTAAATAGTTTGAATTAACCATGCCGTTAATAGGGATCGAATATATGACTAGATTTGAAAATATTTTTAATTTATTTAAAGTACTAAATATAGGTACCATACCACCATAAAAGGTACCATGGTGATCTGGGTTCTGCCAAAGCAATTCATCAGTCCACCCTCAGGCAGCCCACCCTTACAGCTAGGCTTTGTGCCGATGGAGATTGTCCAGAGTTACTTGGACAATCCCAGACGTGGCCGCTTGTGCAATGCATGCGTGGGAGCCACCAACGCACGCGGCCGCGCTTAGGGCGTAGGAAGACAGGCGACCACTGTTGCCCACCTTCTTGCACCCACCCGTCTACGCTGGAGAGACAGCTAGAGGATCCTCCTCTTGCTCCCTCTCCACACCTAGTTACTTTAAGCTACTTATTTTAAGGTTTACTATTAATACCTCCTTCTGCGTGAGAACAGTTTCGCAGAAGGAGGTACTAATAGTTAAACTTAAAAAAAAGTATGTTGCACATATAAGCCTTTAATATATTTATTGCACAACAGACACTGTAGCTGGTTTGATTATCGTCATCCATCTATGTACGTCGCACTTGCTCTTGAGTAGGATGGAATAGGTAGATAGATAAAGACTTTATTTTCATTTCTACATCACACACTAAAATAGTACATTGCTTAAAATACATATTTTAAAATAGATAATATCAAACTACATTGTCAGCGCTACAGAAGTGTAAAAAGGTCGTAACTGAGTGACTGTTCACATCGAGAAGTGAACAAAGCACTGCAAAAATAATACACTCACATAATACAAAGAACCTAATTAATAAGCTCTTCAAAGCACTCTCTTTAATACATCTAACAAACGACGCGAAGTGAAGACGCTATTAAGGAGGTTCAAGGATGTTCGTGACCTCTGCATCGGCTATAGTCACTACAATCTGTCCACAGAATCGAGGAGATATTGAATATGAAGACATAACATAAGAGTGAGCAATATAACCCAAGACAGTACCTGGCTATATACCTACAACAGGTGTCAGTGTATCTGATTACGCGTAAAAACCTACGCATCTTGTTCAGACTGCCGAGTTATCGTGAGGCTGTTTTGTTGGGACATCAGTCAAATTTCACGGATACTCGTATGTCGCTGCTACTATTTTTGTGATTTTCTCGCTGATCTTTATAACTTAAAAAACTCTAAATAATTGAATAAGTCAGACAGTACAGTGGACAGTACTCCCGAAGTTGATGAAAATATCCGAAAAGATTTTATTGGCGTTATCAATAAAAGATGACTGTTCCTTATTCAGGGTAACCTCGTAAAATAGACTGTATGTTTTAGGGTTTTTTTATTCGGAAATAAAAGTAATGGCGACATTGATTCAACAAAAGTACAACGGGCACTCACTTTTTATAGGATTTTTTAGTTTTTATACTATGATCAGATACTTTGGTTGGCAATCTTGATGATCATCAACGTCTAAAGGTTTTTAATCTAGTAATGATGTTACAATAGTGAAATTTAGCTACATTCAACCTTGCATCAATAAAATTATAAATGCAAGATTGACTATGTTGACCTTGAGAACACTCTTACTCCGTTTGTAATAGAGGCGCTTTTGTAATTGTTACTGTTGATCTTAATGTGCTACCTGTACCCATTTTACAAATATTTCAAAGGTGACAAGAAATACCCGCCCGACATAGCCCGCCTCTTGGTATATAGGCAAAAAGCCATAGTAGTCCATAGAAAATTTGCATGACATAGTCTATTCAATGAATATTACGTAAAGAAAAAGCGTAACTCGTACAACTGATAGTCTTAGGCTTCAAACTCCTGCTGGAACTCACTTCACTATTCTCCATTTGTTTACTATTGATACATTCGAGTATGATCGTCTAAATCCACCCACTGCACTGTATAGGCCTCTTCCCTATTGTACTAATTCTCACATCTCCGAGCTAGCCTCATCCATTGAGCTCTCGTGAACCGAACCATGTTATTTTTTATATGAGTCACGCGTTTGATTTAGTGGATCATGAAATTCTTCTGCAAAAATAGATAATTTGCGATTCTTAAGTGGTTCGAGTCGTATTTACGAAATCAAAAAGAAACTATTGAAAATAAGACAATTTGATAAAATTATAATTTTATAATGAATAGATACAATTACATTATCCATACTTTTGGTGTTCCACAAGGAAGAGTTCTGTGACCTTTGTTAGTCTTATTGTACTTAAATTATCTTTTGGAGGTAACAAATCACAGATACATAATGTTTGAGGATGATGTTTCAATAATAATACTTTATGATAACAATGAAGATACACTACACTATGAATAATAATGTTGTGTAATACTATTAATAGTATCATAGCCTGATGTCAGTGATCTGATTGAAACAAATCAAATTCCTAACAAAATGGTACAAATACATATATTAAAATAAATCTAAATATCAGCTTTATGGGACATAATATAAAAGAAGTAAATATTACAAAATTCATGGGTATTATAATTGACGACAGCTATGACTGGAAGTAACACATATATAGTATTAAAGATAAAATAAACCGTAACGTTAATAATGCCCTAAATAATATTTATAACAAAGCAAATATAAGTGACAGTTTGGAGTTTTTATGACGCAGATACGAGAAATCCTTAACAATAAAAAACAGGGTAAACAGAGATGGGAGACAACATTACGGCTAAAGTTGTAAACGGGATTCATAATCGCGCAAATCGCAGCACATGTCAGGTGTAAGAAATTATATGGTGGCTGTAAACCTTATATCTTTTTTTTCTTTATATTAGCTGTCATTTTGAGTAGAATATTTTAGGTGCACGTGTCTATTTTTTTAATCTTCCTTTTTATATTTAGTGTCTAGAGCAATTATTTAATTTGCGAAAAAAAAATACTTTATAATTGTATAGTATACTTTTTGTATCATTTAAGTTTGTATTCAAATTGACATTGGCAGTCACGGCTTTTCGAATAATTGGAAACAGAATTGTAATAAAAGATAAAGGCCCTCATAAGAGTTTCTAATGAAGGTCTATTGTATTTCTTTTTCATTCTTTCTTCTATATACGTAAACTTTATAAATGTATTTGAACTTAATGCATTAATGTATCTTTAACATAAAAATGAAATAAGTACAATAAAGTATAAGACCTATTATAAATTTGATTTTAGAATAACGGAGCATTGAAAAATAACGAGAGATTCTCAAGGGCATCTCTCCGGACAGGGCCTCGTAATGATGTTTCTGTTCGAGCCACTTGTTAGAAGCACCTTTCGTTAAGCAGACTTCGCAAAATGTAAAGAAAATTCCGCAGCAATGAGGGCAAAATAGGCTCGCTGAAAGAGAATGTGATATAATGGAATGTACATATTTTTAAAGGTGTCAAATTGTGTTATTCTTATGTATTCTGAGAACAAGCATAAAGAATAACGAGCTTTATATAACGGCATAATATAAAATGAATGAACTGTGAATGAATTTTTCTTTATTTTCTTTACCCAGAGCGACAGAAGCACTGCGCACTCGTACGTTAGACAAACGGTGATCGATTTTTGTGGTATGTAAAACATGCATATCTATTTAAAATTGTAACGTACATATCCTATTGGCAGTTGGCTATAAAACGGGTGAAAAAAATCGTTATGTGCTGGCTAATTGACGTAATGTTTTGTTGTTAACTGTATTTACAATACATTAAATATTGGACGTGGCCACCTAAATACGAGTTTTGGCTTAAAGGACGTGTACAATCACACACCATTTTTCCATATTAGTTTTTTCTTTAGCGTTGATCATATCGCGCAGTGAAATTTCTTGAAAATTTGAATAAATATGAGTTCTACCGCAGCATGAATGATGAAGAATCAAAGGATATTTTAGAAGCAGATTCATCGCAAGCCACTTCATAGTTAGCTGCAGGTTTCAGTATGAGTAATAAAATGGTTTTAATCCATTGAAAGCAAATTGGGACAGAAAAAAGCTTGAAAGGTGAGTACCTCACGAATTGAGTGAACAACACTCGTCGACTGCTGCGTTACATTGTTCAAGCGAAACAATAATGAAGGGATTTTATTCTTTACCATAATCGGAAGCACTTGTCGCAATGGTTGAACCCTGGAGAACCATCCATAACCATTTCGTTATATAATTTCCGGAACCCAATATTAACAAAGGGCCTTTCGATTTCAGTTTCAATTAGCGAAGAAACATGGTTGCTTTCAACCATCAACCCGTTTAAACCAATGTGGTAGTGGTATGTCCCAAATTCCCATGTATTTCTCCCGTTTAGGAAGGCTTGGACCAGCAGCACGACGTATGTAGGCTGTTGATGACGATAATGAACTCATCAAGACATTTAATTTGGTCTAGACATTTAATAGTGTGTTTCACTATTGAATAATAATCTTTTATGTATTTTCAGTTGCCGATAATAAATATTATATAAAATACAAACTTACACGAACCAAGTGTCTAACTATAAACACACGCAGTTGTTATCAAGTTAATAATAACAGGATAGTGTTATTTGCTTTCCCAACTCGCTCCCAACATTTACAGTGCTTAGGAATAACTTTGTTAATGTATCGCAAACTCGTAGCCTGTAGTTTTGCAAACACATTTCGAATATTGTTTAAGTTCTGTTCGTTGTTTAGTAAGCTTTGTCTGTTTATTGAATTAGAGTAAAGCAATCTTTGTGTTTTTTAACTGAATGTACTTAATCAATTAAAATGCAGCACAACCAAATCTTTGTTATGGAATGGCTACACTTTGATCGTAATGTCCATTGATATTTTTTATAGATCTTTCTTAAGAAATAACTGGTGATGAAAAGTGGATCACGTATACAAAAGGTTGTAGTTAACGGTCGGTCAGGCTTCACAAACTCAGCAAAAGCTGGATAAATTCGCAATAAGGTTATGCTGTGTCTTTGGTGGGATTGGAAGGGCATTGTAGAGTTTTTGGCGGCGCGTAATGGCGGGGGGCGGTTTGGTGCTGTGTGTTTTATTTCATATATTGTGTTGTAGTGTTGTTTTTGTCATAAAATTGGTGTAGTTTTATGCCATCCATTCATTCATTTGTAGGGTAAGTTAATTTATTTAAAAACATTATATGATTTCATTCTCATTTACATATCATTTTGTCGTAATCATTATCATAACATTCCATTTTCGTATCGCTTACATTGCATTCCTTTTTCATAAATTTTCTCGTAAGCCATTAAAAAAATAGCGGGGCCTACCATTAGTCGCCAAAAACTCCATGGGGCAAAGGGCTACAGTGCACCAGTATCCTGGAGCCATAAATAAAGATAAACACTACATTAATAAAGATATGGCTTAAAGGTCTTAGTTACCAGGCCACATAATTGAAAAAAAAGGGCATTGTACATTATGAGCTTTTACCGCCGGGCAGAATCATCGATCTGGATCTCTACTGGTAACAACTAATGAGATTAAAGCAAGAAGTTGATACAAGGCGGCCGGAATTGACTAAAAGAAAGACTAGACAACACATATTTTTAGCCACTCAGCAAAAATTAAGAGAATTTGGCTGAGAATTGTTAATGCAGCTGCCACATAGTCCTGTCCTTGCACCTTCACATTTCACCTGTTTCGATCTCTTAAGAATTTTTTATGCAGTGTCAGGTTAACATCAAGAGAGGACTGCCAAAACTACTTGTTGCGTTTTTTTGATCAGAGGTTCCAAAATTTCTATAGCAAAGGGTTTATGTCTACACGATGGCAAAAAGACTACGAACAAAATGACATATATGTGATTAAATGTAAATTTCTTGAGTTTTCATATAAAATGCTTTCCCCCCGACCTATTATTTATAGTCTTAAGTGTTCAATATGGAACCGGTAACGAATACTGGCGGTGTAGGATGAAGAGGCGAGTGACTTAATAAGTCTTATCGTGACTTTAAGTGCGTTTCTGTGATTCGTTTGCTGTTATAAATATTCTTAATATATGACTAAGATAATGTATTTGAATTTAAAAACGAAATGTTCAGTTCTTTTAATTCCCCGTTTATATTGCTATAAAACGAAATACGACATCTCACTGTATAACCTCAAAATCCAGCTACAAGCTTCCGTCGTTGTAAGATAACTGAGATTAGTTTAACCACATAGTTAGATCTTATCTCGTCCACCAGGGAAATTTAGTTAGTTTAGAAGTTAATTTTGAAGATAAGATAGCGGGTTTGACTGTTATTTAATTCTAGGTTGAACACTGAACAAGATAAAATGAAATATTTTAATAAGTTATAATTGATTAATAGTCTTCAATTAAATTTTACAAAAAAACTTTTCTCATTATATATATTAATATACAACAAAAAAAAATGTATTTCATCATCTCATGAGTTTTTTTAATAGCTACTTCAGCAATCACTATTCCGTTATTCATAAATAAAAATATAATTAAAGTATAAATTTTATATATAATGCAGGTATGCATTATCTATAATATATTTATTCTGTATACACAGTTATGCAAACTTTGTGTTTTTAATAAGTAATATTAAACCTTGGTTATCTTTTGCAGTGCTATTTATATAATTATCGTTATTCACTATACCGCTTTACGGGTAGTTAGGTATGTAGGTAATTTTGTGTGTTAATGATCTACCACTAGTGACTGGTGCTAAATAAGTTTTAACAAAATCTCTTATTCGACCTCCATTTTAATTTTTTTTTTAAGAATTTGACCTTTCGAGTCAGCATACTATTAAGCATTTAGACTAGAATTTTTATGGTTTTTGTTTGTTTGAAAAATAATCTTGATAGCAGACCGTGTTGCTTTTGTAATAGATACGTAGGTGTATTGTAAAGTGGAACAGATTAGTAAAATATTTACTGATTCATCTTTTTACCATAAACACAAACTAGATAGAAGCTTGCCTGAAATGAGCTGTCGCTTCTGAAATAAGATGGAATTCCATGCCAAAATGTATTTACAAATAAAATTTTTAAATAAATTTATTTCGTGAATTGTTTTAGATTACTACTGTTCTGCTATTTCATGACAATTAAAATTGATCGGGCTATTTTGAAATTATAAATACTGAAGCTAACTAGTCTTTGTTTTATTTATTTAGATTGATTCATTTCTTTACTAAATTACGTATTATTCAATCGTGTCAAAGATACATATGTCATTGATCTGTGTTTTAAGTGACGCCAAAAGTGAACTGTGTAAGTATACGTTTAAAGCGCCTTTTCATATCATACTAGCTTTACATTGCCACCTTTTAAATTTAATTAATAATTACGCATGTCGATTGCCATCTCTAATAATTTATAGGCAGTGGCTTCTATACACGCGGTGGATTGTGATTGGTCGAAGAATACCAAACCATCTTTACCTCATAAATAAACCTCAAGCGGTATATCAAACTATCTGTATTTTCATTCAATAAAGGTTATTATTCCAAATCACTAAACTTTGTTATATTTGTATTTGGTTTCTTTACTATCCAATAGCTATTATTTGCTACATCGTAATAACAATAATAATATTAACACACATCATTTGTGTTATAACAGAAAATATATTTAATATTAATATTGATCATATAATACGTATTTATATGTTTATATTAAGAAATATACATGAATAAATATACCAACAAACTATTTCCGGGAGTAAATACTCTTGTTTATCAAATCAATCTCTCCTGGAACCTCAGATCCTTGGCCGAGTATCAGGTAGTTAGCGACTTTGACCTCTCAACTAGATTATTAGTCAGTAAATAGCGACAAAAACTCTTAAAGATAAAAAATGATCAAATATCAGACTTGTTAACCATATCGAATATTAACGCAACTTATGCGGAATCAGGTTAATATTTACCTTGAAATTATTATTATATTATTTTTATTGAAAACTTATACATTCCACGCCATTAAATGCTGCCTAAAATCAACTTTGACTCACTCTTATTTTACATTTTGAGTTGATATAAAAAGTTGTTCGATTGAAATATTCAAAAGATTTAATTATGTACTAAGACCTTCTTTGATATATTTTTTTTTAAAACAAACTCTCCGTAAATAAACTAAACGATATAAATAGCAAGATCCCAATTTTATTATTTATATCTTTTAGCTATTAGCTAAGTATTTTTGATTTGAAAAGATTAGGCTATAAATACAGCAGGTTAAAAGCTCTTGAACCCTTACACGGCCGGAACTTTTCAGAGTATCAAAGCACGAGACAGATATTAAATTCCAGTGACTACGTGACGGTTTCATATGGGACCAATTTGTTGCTACTGTAACCGCGTGACAGCCTCCGGCATAATTGTTATTGCACATGTACGGCAGGACGTATCGGTGATACGGAGACTATGATTTATCGTTGGAGCTTCATGATCAAGTGTTCGAATTACCGTGTTCCAAACTGAATAATTAAGTACTGTTGATTAATGGGATACCACCAGTTACAAATACTGTTTGACAAAATTACTCTTTTTGCAAGTTAAGGGTATTTCTTGTCACTTTTAATATGTTCCAAATTGGAATTGAATGCGAGATTATTTTTCAAAATAACAATATTATTGAACCAATAACAATGTGTTAACTACAATAGTATATTTAATATCGAGTGACTGAATTATATTTAAAGTTAATTATTTGGAGTACAGTTTAATCTGCGCCTCACTAATAGTCAAAAAGTCAATTTACTAATTGATATCAATTTACTAATCTACTTATCCGCAATGAATAAAAATTGATGTTGGAGAGCTTTTTCAAAGTTGTAACTTTTTTTAGTTACATACTAAAGTATGTAATAGTCTTTTATATGTACTACTTTGGAATTTTCTGTACACAACGTTGCCTTAACTGACGCCTACAAGAGGAACACAATAGTATGTTATTGTCTTCTGACAAAAACAGTTTGTGCCCGTCTGGAGACGTCACACCCGTCTCAACATAATCTCATTGTTGTTGGACGAAATAAATCTCTTTTTAGTCATGCGTGATGTATTATTGCTTCGCTGTTTTATTTATTTTTTACCGTTCGCGAATAACAATTGGATGTTTGCCTTGACATCAATGATTTTATGATATTTTCTCTATCGTATTGTATCCGAGAACCTTTTCCCGATATCTTTATGTATTGTATATTGTAAAATTCAATCAAACATTGATGCAGGAAGGATAGGTTGAGTTATTAAAACATAAGATTATTCATATGCAGTTAATATAGTAATAACACTATAAAGTTCATGTATTTTAAATTATTATAGTTTTATATTGCTTGTAAGCATTCGCTGGCAAAAGAAATAAAAAATGTATACTAAATGTGTACAAAATTTATACAAAATGTGAGGTGAATAAATAAATATTAACTACAGATAAGATTACTTTAGCATTATGTTAAAGAATTGCTTTTTAGCTTCTTTATCTATTTGTGTTATAAGTTATTTTTATAGATTCATATGTCAAATATTATACATGCTTATTTTACTGTCACAGTCACTTACATATAAACACGGTATGCATTTTTAAACATTCATCTAAGTATAACTAGTAGTATATAAGTAGAACTAAATTTATAACTTAAACATAAGAGAAAATACACAATTGAGAATACATTCCTGCATACTGTTGACAAGAAACTCAAACACTATGTTGGTTCATGAGTTCTTTATTGCTCAATGAAGTTTAGGTGTAGTGCATATGAGTAAAAATACTCATATTTGTCGCTAAAAGTTGTTGTTTCATTTGAAATTTGACAGTATGTCCTTTGAAGCCTAAGCTTTGTATCACAATCTTCACGGCCCTAGTTCTTTAAAAGTAGTTCTTATTTACTTAATTAAAAACGCATTTATTTGTGTTATTCGTTCAAAATATACCTTTCTATCTCCCTCTATTCTTGCACCCAATATTTTTTTCTTATTTATTAAATTACAATCGTTTAAGGTTACCTGGAAAAGATTTATTATAAGCAATCATTCCGACTATTGTGTATATACGTTGTATTTGATTGTAATGTGTGCTTTGAGTGCTTATTTATAAGTAAGGTTGAATTCTATTATGTATTTGTGCTGTATATAACACAAAAAAGCTTAAACCACCTATTTAAGTACTCAACGTACTTTATTGTTATTAGTTCATAAAAGGCAGTAGTCATAAAACGAATAGTATTCCTTACAATTTGGACCAAACTCGGGTAATAACTTCTGCTAATAAATCCTCCATTACCAGTCATTTCACAATTATGTATAAACGTTAGAACATACGGTTCACGTCGCTGCTCTGAATAAGTCAGTACAATCTACCCCTAAGCTATTATTCTTATACCGGATGAGTTTAATTACTTGCCTCCAGGTCGATGAGTGCGAGTGAGTCGTTTTGACGCCTGAGTGGCCCATTACCATTGATTACTGTTGGTTTAAAAAGTAAGACAACGCGACTTGTATTAAACGAGCTACATCGTAGCGCGTCAGATATCGTAGCATCGTAGCACCGTAGCTCCGAAGTTCTAAAAATAAGGAATGAAATTCCTAAAGTAGAGATTGCAGTGTATAATTCGACAAGCCAAAAATATGTGACATAATAATAGAATACAATATTATTAGAAAAAAGATATGTTACAAACTATGCAGCCAGGGTGTTGTATATAATAAAGTTATATTAAAAAAAGGTCTGGTCTAACACCGAGATCTTCTGACACTTGATATTATCTACAAATGGCCGCATATCATGAATTATATTTAAATTGTAATATGGCTGTAACTCTCTGAATTTTGTAAACAAGTTGTTTACATCTTTCTTTCTGAGTTTAATAAGAAAAATATTTTGTTTTTATTATTTTCTTAAATTATCAAAATGATATGAATAAAGAATTTTTTTTATATTACTCAGAAAATGACTCGACACCACCTGATGACCAGCAGTAGAGGAGCCCATATGTGAAGATGCCTAGCTACCCTCACCTTGCCGGCCCAAAAATTGCTTTTTCTCGCCTCTTTTAAAGGGCTGTTGTAAACCCAGTTGTCATTAAGTTGTCTCAAACTCAAAGTTAGAAACGTTTGATAAAAACAGGCATAAATCGCTATATGCATGTCACTTGTACCAAAACCAAAGTCAGATATAGGCTTTATGTTGTGAAGTGTGAGGAATAATTCGCTTATTTTATACATATAATACTGGCATGATATACAGAAGTTCTTTTTTGGTTTTTATGAAGTTTTATTTAATTGTCATAGAGACACATGTTTTAGAAGAAATCTAAATTTAACTACTCGGTAGGCTGGATAGTTATCCTTTTATATTTTGATAAAAAAGCGATATCGATATCTACGACTTTGTTGTGGAGAGAATGTAAACCATTGTGGCATGAAATAAAATTGATATCGAAGTAAGCTTTTTGCGTACCTACAAACTTTTCCCAACCTTATACATATATTTATTAGTTCAGCGTGAGTTATTTAAAATAAATTAAGACTTAATAATAAAGAAGATAATTAACCACAAAGTAGGCAATTTTAATTGACATTTCAATCAGGTACACTGGGCGTGGTCACAGGCCAACTGCCTCAGCTGTGCATGCGTTCGCAGCCGTCGTCTGCGTGAGATCGACGTTCTTCATCTACTACCCGTCCCGTCCCAACTTTATTATTTAGTATTATGGAATGCGTCCCATTAGGTAAATGTATATATATATATATATACACACACACACACACCCACACACACACACACATATATATATATATATATATATATATATATATATATATATAATACTTTTAATTATGTTGACGCAAATATAACTTATATTTATTTATAGATACAATTAGTTTGCTTTTACTCCTGTCCATCCAAAGGTTGCCTGGAAGAGATCACTCTTAGCGACAAGGCCGCACATTGTGAATTCTACTATTAGTATAAGTACCATATTTTTTGATATAATTGTGTTGATGTGCAGTAAAGTATAATTCAATTCTATTTTATTCTACAATTAAATAGTCACTAATTCTGTACTAGTACATGCTATTTGATGGCAAACTCAATTTTAGTACTTCTAAACGTATAATGCCCATTAAAACTGCATGAAGCTCTGTGCTCTGGAAATTAAGCTTCTATACGTTAATAAAGCTTTGGTAACTTTTGCGTTCACATCCAAAAGTTAGATAGGAAAATCCTTATCACTTTTTGCTGTCATATTTATGCAGAAGTTCAGAGATGTTTGGAATTACTGAATATAGAATAGTACAAACGTGACACTCACTTAGAAAATAACACTAATTACAATAGATTAAGGTTCAAACAAATGTGAAAGTGGTTACCAAGAGTACTTTTTAAGAGTAATTTCAGTAAATATTTAATGGCACTAAAAATAACTTTTCAACTGACTTTATTATAATTATACAAATAAATTATAATTTTCAAACACCTTTTCGTTTGCTCGCGGGCTGGTGCCTCTCATTTACTCGAATTGGTTTCACTATTAATGCTGAAATTTACGTGTTTTTTTTCCTTATTCAATGAAGTCACACTTTAGTCAGCTTTACCACATACAATGTTTGTGAAACGCAACTTATCTCATGATTTTATTACGTTTGCATAGTGCCTTTGACGCATGTTTGTCAAAGCAACGTAGAAGAGGATCCACCATAGAATACTTTCAGTACTCTGCGAAATATTCATGGCGTAGTTTGATAAATGATTCATAGTCTCATTTTAGCTGTTTTTTCTGTTTTGTATATTTTGTACAAGGCTTTCAAAATATTAAAAATATTTCAACTGAAAACCTGTAAAGCCTGTAGGCTTTCTAGGAACTTTGGACAACAACAACGACCTGTTGGTCCATGTGGATTAAGACCTATTTATTTTTTTGTCGAGGATTAATCCATTTACGGACCAATTGTGTGTGGGATTATACCTGATAGACACTGAGATTACACACTAAAATTCCCTGATAACCTGGGTTCTGCCACAGCAATTCGCCTGACCACTCCCAGGCAACCTGGCCTAATGGCCTGAATTTTATATTACGCAAGTCTAATTATTGATTTTGAAGACAATTATTTGGCTTTAACTTAAGCCAGCGATTCTATGAATATTTTTATTTACTTCCCTTTAATAAGTAGTTAAATAGGAAAATAAAAGTGTTAGTTATTCTTCATCGAGCACGTCAATAATTTTATCAGGTTATAAACAAACATTTGATTAGTTATGTAATAGCCTTATTACCAAAAACACAATTTATGTAAACTGTAGTAAGGTAAATTTATGCTTTTACCCGACATATACTTAATGAGTAGACCATTTACAAATATCACTTTAATTACAACATAAATGAACCATTTGAAACATAATTACATTCTTTCCTTATTTAAATCGCAGGTGGGCCTCACGGACATTTAGATGCGAGAAATAACGTTCTTTAATTAAAATTCTGACAGAGAAATCGTGATAAATAACAAAGCTTAAAATGAGAGACCTTTCCTTAATGAAATTTAAATGCTCAGCTAAGCTTACCATTTCCCGCCTTAGAATAAACATGACTGACCCAAAATTCTAGCACGAAATGTTGTTTTACTCGATATTGAACTTTATCTTTAAATACAAAAGAAACGGAGCTTTTTTCGAGGTCGTCTTCTAAAATTGTAGTTAAGAGTGTTATGGGAAACGGCTTTAGGAAATGTGACTTATTTAAGGCACTCGCATGTTCTCAAGATGTAATTATAATTCTATTTGCTTAGTATACTAGTATGAACTAAATTAAAAGTATTAAAAAGTTATAATTCCTTTAATATATAAGATAAACAATATTTGAATGATACGAAGATCAAAAGCATTTACTTTTTTAGAGCATTTTTCAAAAAGTAATATATGAAAAAAGAGGTTATTTTTGTCTAGATTTAGTTTAGTTGCAGTTGCCCATTATTGTTGTGTCTGTTGAAGATTTTCATTTATTACGTTCTTACGGGACCCACTATTATAGGAAGGTGATTTTTACACTGGCACCATATGGTATTTTATTGTAATGCTCATTAATGGCGTACATACATACATACACACACACACACACATATATATATATAGATATATATGTGTATATATATATATATACACATATATATATATATATATATATATATATATATATATATATATATATATATATATATATAGTACCAATTCTGGAAACAAGTTTTCCTATAAAACATCACTGCGCTGGCCCAGCAGGTTGGTGTGTGAAAGCGATCATGGAAGAGCTCAAGATATCAATTTTTGATAAACCCATCTTGGACCAACCATGGCGAAAGTTGCTTTGCTTTGTAATGGAACCTAGAATGCTTGAAACACTATGCCAAAGAGCAATTATTTTAATGTTTAAGAAAGTAAAATTCTGACTCGTCATTTATAAAAGAAGCATCCACAAAAAGAGATGTAATACCATTCCGTTCTATTCACTATTACTGTTTCTATATTATTTGCTGTTGTATAGACGCCGTTATCTAATTTTCTGTGAAAATTGTTCTATTATATTGTAATAGTAACCAGTTTTGATTAATTAATTCGGATCTAGTCTTATTAAATGCATTCTTCTATAAGAAAAGTAAGACGAAGAAGAGTCAAAAAGTTTACAATTTTAGATTTTTAGTCCAACATATTTTTTATTTATTTGTATACAATTGCATTACATAGCATTTTACCACATTGGGTGGTTTTAAAGTTTTCCAATAAACGTTATTTTAGCATAAATGGTGAGTAAATTACGGAATTGTACTACCGATACATATCTCGACAAATTCTAATATTTAATGTTAATTGATAACGTAATGTTTAATGGTTACTTGCATAATATATATTTGTGAAACAATCGAGAAATATTAAAGTCTTTTCAAAACATTGTTCTAATTCATGGTAAATTTATTAATCAATACCTTCTTCACCCTTATACTGTAACAATTTCTCTTTGTATATCTTTTATCTTTTGTATATCGTTAACTAAGCCATTGTGTAACACAATTAAAAGATTATCAGGAAGGCTGTAAAACGTCCTGATAAAGGAATGATTAATCTTTATAGCGAAAATGCACAGAGTAAGGTTATGCCGATAGCTAGATAAAATTAACTAGCTAAAGTGAGTGTAGTATCTCGAATATTTTAAACCCGTTCTCGAAAGAATGTTAAATATTTATTTCACTAATAGTTGAATCAGTGAACTTCTTATCACCTACAAAATACCATTAACGCCATCTATTAAAAGAAATCCGAAGTAGTGATGGGAGAAATGACAGTTTAAATGTCAGTACATTTAGCATGTCAGAAGATATAAAAAAAAACTAAAAAAAACAAAATCATGCTGAACTACTAGCGTTCTAGCGCATTAGGACACCTCCTACTTACTATCAGTCGATGTCGAGTTATTTGCAGTGTTTTTTTTTAAAGTAAATTATTTAAGTATTTTTAAATCCTTTCTTTTCGATTTGTTTATTGAATACAAATTAACGTAGTTATTTTTAGGCGAGTACCGGTTATGTACTTGGTTTTAGTATGCGATTAATATTTTAAAGATAGATTGAACGAAAATAATATTTTTGCTATGTAACTATACTTATATTTTTATTTCATTAAGGATATAAATGATAATGTTGTATTTGAAATTTTGTCACATTTAACGTCTATTGCCATAGATAAACATACTCCAAGCTTTTGTATTTTTATCTAATACGAAAAGGACCTCGTTCAATAAAAATAAAATTATAGTATCCAATCGAGAACTGACTGTATACTCGTATGCATTCATATTGGCTGATAATGTTTTTTTTTATTATATTTAGCTCAGTAAATTAATCGACACCACCTGATGATAAGCAGTAGAGGAGTCCATATGTGAAGATAGCTAGTGAAGCATGCGACATACCGGCCTAGCCACCCACATTTTGCTGACCCAAAAAGTGTTTTTACACGCCTCTTTTAAAGGAACCTATTAACGTTATTTAACTAATTGCAACACAACGTTTAATTTCTTCATTACAAACATCAAACATCTTAATTTAGCTTACAGCATCTTAATCGTGTTTAACGTGTAATTACAGAGACGTAAATATTAACCCTTCTGAATCACTAATAGATTGTTTGACAGGTACATTCATAAGTACGAACGTTAAGTCGGTTCGACAGATTAGGGAATTAATCTACAAGTCTCGCTAAACAATGGCCTGGGGATCTGTCAATGTTAGAGTTACTGGAAACATAATGCCCACTACTTACATAATTGATAATAAAGTAGATGTTTTAGACAAGAACGACATACACAAAATAACTAATCAATTCATGTGTAAGATAAGCCTTTTCAGTTCATAGAACTTTGATTTTGTAACAGTAAGCAGTTTCATTCTGAATTCCATGCGAAATTTACAGTCAAACTTGGAATAAAAATTCCAAATAGGCACAATAAAAGACTACGTGACTCTGTCAAATACTTTTATAGGTATATAAAAAATGTAAAATGAAAGAAAATGAAATTCTAAGGTAACTTTTCGATGCTTTGTTTCATTTTTAGGGAAAAGCTCTTATATCAGTTCCATCAACGCTAACAAATTGATAAGAAAAATCTTTAAAAGCTGTCAATTTCGTATCTCAGTCAATAACGAAATAGATTACGAACAAAGTCTCTCCACTGTCGACTACAAAGATACAAACTGATATTTTCTCTTGAAGCCTTTGCGATAAGATTTATATTCTGTTGGCAATTTTATACTTGATTCGAGATGAAGTAGTAAGCTTCAGGCAATTTATTGAAGATATAAATTTGTAAGATCTGCCCATGATATTGAAATGTGGATTTTAAAGTTGCACACAGAAATGCGATGCAGATGATCTTAGAAATATGCCAAATAAGAATTGTAAAAGTTTGAGTGATTTTAACTCAATCAAGTTCAGGTCAATTTAAAGTTTATCATTATTAAAATAACAGGCTACCTGCTACATAGCCTGGCAGCTAGACTTAATTATGTGCATACACATTTTGTTGCCAAAATAAATATTATCTTTTTTTTTCGGAGAGATGCATTTACGCATCATACCTGGAGTACGGTGCCAGCTGTAGGGGTATGGGGCAGACCGCTATAGTGACGACTCGGACTTCACCGAAAACATTTCAATACCGACGCCTGCGCCCTTGCGGGTCCTGCCGTGCATTATATCAAATCTGTCCAACATTGTAATCAACAACGATCTTGGAGATGAGCCATCATTGAGCGCTATGCTCAGCTGGCCCTAAAAAGGGCCTTTTCTCACCGGTCCTCCCGGACATTGTCAAGAGCGGCTTGGAAGGAACTCTGCGCAAAGTTTAAACCTCTCTGTCTACGCTTTGTCCCACCTTCAAGGGATTAAGACACCCAGACACGTCTTAGGTGGCGACTCCAATATGAACGTAAAGGTGTCAGGATCTAGGTCCCCACAACAAATATTTTCATTTTAATTGAAACACGGTGGAGCATCCAATGTAAAGTTATTGAATACATTGATTAATAAATAAATATGATTTTCATTAAAAAGTTTTTCAAAATTTATTTAGGTATTACCTACACGATCGAGTCTGAGCAACGAGTTCACCCATTTATCGTTCGGTAATCCACGAGATTACAATAATTCTGGCAGCATATCGTCGAGTTTCGCGTACTAAAACAATCCAATTATTATCGTGTCTCTCTCGCCTATTGACATTAGATTCGTTGAGACACTGTATCGCTGTTATGAAATTGCAGTGTAGATATTGAGTCAAAGAGTAAAAATGAAATTTGATGACACGGCAAGAATGTCGCCGAGAAAAGCGCGCCCTATGATTAATAATTTAAGGACAGACTATCTAAATGTTGTATTCTGAATTCATGCTTTTGGGTGTGAACGGATACGCCAACGGACAAGCCGAAACAAACCAATATATCTCAACACAAACCCAAATACAAAGGTGTTATAAAAATTCATAATGATAAATTAAAATTTCTCCATATGAATAGTTCAGTCAAATAATTAAGAAATTTCTAAAATAATTTTATTACTCAAAGTATTGAAAATACTTTAGGTAATAAAATAATATAATAAACATAGCAGTAAGTAAGCAGATCTTAATACGATATGATCTTAACATAAATAATTACAAAAGTATCATTGTTTCGCATCGATTTGATGCTTGAATGTTCAGTAGTTCTTTTTCATAAAATTGCAGAGATTCGACAAAAAGCAACTATTCTGCGCACCTTATATCCATCGGCTCCGGCGCCCGAGAATAAGTCATGGCAGGCCATGTTATTTTGTAATTTCGGATTACTGGTCACTATGTTGGAATACTGACGGTGCAACGGCCGTTCGGCGCTAATCCTATCGGCTATGTCATTTAATCTCGTAGGGAATCTTAGTGTTTCTCATAGAGACACCTTGAACTTGTTTATATGATACAGATTTTTTTACTATACAAGGATCTGGGCGAGTTTTGAAGAGTCTACAGTATGATTCTTGCTAGCAATTGAATACTGTAAATCGCCAAACTCCGCACAAGAAAGCTTGAAAACAAAGACAAATGAAAAAGGCAAAGTCAACATATAAATAAACTAGGACAAAACAAACACAGTTTGATTCAACATTGACCAGTTTAATGGATACATCGATCCATGATGATGTCCCATATAATTTCTTATAACTTCATAAAGTACAAGTGTAGGGCATTCATAATTAAGAAGATAGCCTTGCTGGTTCACACTACCCACATGTCCAGTTCCCACGGACACCATAGATAGTCTATTGTGTGGCTTGACTTTGAAATTTAAAGACGTCAGTGCAAAACTAGTAATGACAATGAAATTAAAATCGATGAAGTAATCCACTTCCCCCTTGGGACAGGTGACGAACACACGTGTTCGTGAGGTAATAGATTTGGGAATCTGTTTGATTTGGACAAAAATGTGAATATTTTACTGGATAATAATACAGTATTAAAAGAATCTGATACTAATAAATCATATAAAAGCGAAGTGAAAACCCTTCAAGGTAATTTTTTAAAATACACAAAAATGATTAAGTCGAATTTTTTTAATAAGATTGAGTAATTATAATCATGTATTAAATATCTTGCAGATGATGACTAAAGTGAAAACCCAGGGCCTTGTGTCCGATTTGCTGCCAAACATCAAACTAATGCAAGCAGCCGGACATTTCCTGTTCAATTACTACTCCGGTAATTATAAACATCAGGGCATTCCTTCGGGCGTTTATCAAATATTTAATTTACACATATCTCGAGATGAGTTCAGTGTTCATAAAATTCCATCTCAAAATATTCATGGATAGTCGAACGTACACTTTCAAGTCAATTAGTTTTGAACTCAGCTAATAAAGATATGTTGTAATTAAGAAGGAACGAGGACTGCAGAATCATCTTATTTGATAAGCTTAACTACATGCCTTAAAATACTGTTTCAGAAAACTCTGGCATGTCTCTGTTGCTCCGAAAGATTTACGCTAGCATACATGCGTTTTTGATTATAATAAACTATTTGTGCATGGCTATTAATATGGCCCAATATTCCGAGGAAGTAAACGAACTGACAGCAAACACCATCACAGTTTTATTCTTCGCTCACTCCGTTATCAAGTTGTTATTCTTCGCTGTCAACTCTAAAAGTTTTTACAGGTAAGTCGAGTCACAAGGATCTATTTTCAATACTTTTTGTTAGATATGTAATACGTAAAAACAAAACTAACCGCCCAAAAATAAATCAATACAAGTAATTATGTAATTTTAAAGTCGTTTTTGGAGTTGGTGCTTCAACTTATTTTTCTGAAACCATCTGCAATAAAATTTTGGTTATTTTTTCCTTTTGTAGTGTTTTGTTTGAAGATGTCTTTTAGTTTTTTTTACAATTTTCAATGGTTAGTTTCTAAGATCAAATTTAGATGCGTAATCGTCAGTATTATTAACTTGCTAGTCTGTATTGTCGTCTGCCGTCAATTATTTTGAGATCCAATCATCAGGTCATTTCTTGGTAACAATATGACCTTACTTTATACCTTAGGAGTATACTCTATCAAATAGAAATTCGGAAATCGCAACCAACAAATCCGTGATCAAAAAACAAAATGCCCTGGAACACAACAAATGACGTCAGCACTCAGGTGGTAGGATTATTTGAAGGAGATAGAAAAATTTTGAATGAAACTGCGCCACTGACTCACTTCACTCCGGAAAGGAGAGTAAAGAAATAAAAAGAGTTATCTTATTTAAGTTTAAATATAATTAAACATTATTCTTTTTTTAAATTCGAAAAAAATAATTCTTTTTAATTAACAATACTTTTTTGTAAAGTTTTGGGAAACCATACGCAAAGTGATTGAAGCGAAGTTAGTTGCAAATCTGTGTTGTTACAATTTGCTGATCACTTCATCCCTTCTTTATATTGCCTCAGTACTGTCCTAGTCACTTCTTTCTCTTGTTATTCGCTTCATTGTATTAGTTTGATAGAATAAATTATTTTTGTCTTCAGTTAAAATTAAAAGAATTTTTCAATGGAACTTCATGGTAAAATTATATTGAAACACCCTTGGAACTTATAATGCCAAATTTACAACATAGCAAATTTTATACTTGTAATTTCTTATTATTTCTATAATAATAAGAAATTACAATAGGATAATAGCCCAATAAACCTTAGCAGTTATAATAATAAGTGGTTTTAACAAATATCAAGTTGAGTCACAAAGAAAATTCATTTCAAACCAATTTTAAATTAACGAATAAACACAAAGGCTTTCTAAATGAAAAACAATTTTCTCATCGCCAATGCCTTTGTTTTCTTTGATAAAGATGAAACAATGTTTTCGACGTAGAGATGTGAAAGCGTAACTAATCAGTTTTTTACCATTATATTATTTCTCTTTATGAAAGTTTATAAAAAGTAATAACAACCATAGTTAATGTTGAACAAACCAAACTCTAAATACCTACTCTTATTTACATTTAATTTAAAAATATGTCTTAGTTAAAGTGGCTTTTTTAAAATAATAAGTCAATATAGATTAAGCTTAACAATAATAAGTATTTTCATCGTTTGTAGATTTCAATAAAACAATTTTCGTACCCTGCTGGAAGTAACAGAGAATATATTTCTGGTTTTAATATTAAATCAGGATTGATCTAACGTTTGGTTGCTATCTATATAAAACATTGACATAGTTTGAATTGGGTCCTGATAATTCATTAAACCGCTGTTTTTTAATAATAAAAAATATTAATATTTCTTATATTCACGCCTATTATCTAACCCCAAAATAAGCATCATTAAGAGCTTGTGTTAAGTATATTAAATAACATATATGACTAGAAATTTGCATGATGAGTACAAATGTTAGTCCACTAACATTTGTACTCATCATGCAAATTTCTTCCCCTACCGAGATTCGAAACCGGGACCTCTGGCTAAGTAAGTAGACATGGGACCACTTGTCCATACGGCCATCAAGCCAGTTGAATGTGTAAGCAGTGGGGTTTTCGCAAATACATGGTGGTAACTATCCTTGTCCTTATTCAGATTGCTTTTACAGGACTCTCGCCGTATGGAACCAGTCGAACAGCCACCCTTTGTTTACGGAATCAGACGCTCGTTACCATCAGATCGCTCTCACCAAAATGCGCAGATTGCTCTACTTTATCTGTGCAGTCACAATACTGTCAGTTATCTGTAAGTTTTATGGTATCTTTTATTCAAACAGTCTTACCCATTGAAAGAGCCAGAGCAAAAGATTTTTTGCGAATGTAATTGGTACGAATATAATGTTTCGAATTTCGAAAAGTCAGTCTAAATATTTTATTCAAAATAAAACGTCAATTCACGAGGAGATCAAAAACTTAGAATATATTTTAATAAATCTTCTAATAAATTAACATTCAGTATTTATTATTATTTCAAAGAATTATGTAAGAGGCTTTTATATTTTGTCTTTACAGAAATTGATTAGAAACATTTTTAGTTTCCTACTTTTACCTGTAAACTGTACATGCTCATAATATACTCAAAGGCTTCTAAATAATTCTTTTTGTTAATAGTCAGTTCAAGCCAACCCCTGATTATTTATTTTTCAAATTTGCCCCCACTCTTGAGTACTTCATTTGATTAATTTAAGGTTGGGTGACCATTACGTTCTTCGGGGAATCAGTTCGCATGGTTGCTAACTTGGAGACCAATGAAACTTTGACAGAACCAGTTCCCAGGTTACCACTCAAGGCTTGGTATCCCTTCGACGCCATGAGCGGCACCATGTATTTAGTGGCTTTTGTATACCAGGTAAGTCTTTATTCTGATGACGCTCAAAACGCCCTTACATATTTTATTTCCAAGAAAATCTGAGCTTCGAAAAATCAAAAAGTTAAATCGTAAAGAGATTTTTTATTTTATTGAATTATTTGACAATTTATGTACATACAAAGACAATTAAATAGGTCACAATAAAATCTTAGAAAATTGTACTAAGGTTCTGCTTATTTCTATTAGAAAACTCTTCCAGCAGCCCCACACATGGGAAAAGCGATAACGAATGTAAAGGAACATGCCCCAATACAAATTTTATATAAATAACTAAGACAACAACAACGATAACATATATTATAACATATACAAATCTTGCGCTAATCTCGTTGTAATCTAAGTTGATTTTATGTTAGTATATACTAGAATCATCATCGTCAACATATTCGTCCTAGAAGAAAGCCTATGCTCAGTATTGGGATTATTAGTAGTGATATACTGGAAAGAATCCAGATTTATGACTTCATTTACATATACTAATACGATATGCCAGATACGTTTTTCTTTGCATGATTACCGTATTTTAAAAAGTCAACGAGTGTCTTATGTCGATCATGATTATTTGAATCTTAGTCTTTAAATTCCTTCACAAATGATTTCTTTTCAAATTTATCTAAGAATTTTAAATTACTTTTACCGCTGTCAGGTCAGTTTGGAATACTGTTCCAAATTTATCATACTCTGTCTCTCCTTCTTTTCAAAAACATCTTCAAATGACTGTTAACTTTATTAGCTTCAAAATCATGTGTTGCAAAAAAGGGAGCCATACTGCTCTTGTATAATTTTTTAATTATATTGACTTAACATTATCTTTTACTGAATGTCAAAAATCTTTCTCTGTATTGCTTGTATAATATACCTTGATAGATTATTGAGACACGGTCTTACCATAGCGGAAATTGTAACTAGACAAGTATTCAATTTACCCTTAGCTTTAGCCTCAGCATTCCAGAGATGCTTATCGAGCATCAATCAGTCCTACATCAGCTCAATCGTTTCTTTGATTATTTCAGATACATTCTAGCTATCTTCAAAAGCTTCGTTTCCGAGTTACATCACAAGTTCATTATTACTTCAATCCTCAATAAGTGTATTACTTCCATTCAATACGTTTGACATTTCAAAAATTCAAGGGAAATTGCCTGATTTTTTTAGCTTTTTCATCACAAAAGTGCCATATTGCTGAAATGGCGTTGCTTTTGATTTCGATCAGATATTAAGTCTTAATAGTAAATAGATGATTGTATATACCTAAAGAAAGATAATTTGTATTTATGCAGGCATGTATTATTTCACTAGAATGATAAATACACAATTATTAAACACTGAATCGATATGCCTTAAAAGTTAATTACCAGCAACATGGTTATTTTTCTTAGGTTTACTGGCTGGTGTTCTCAATGGCTATAGCAAACTTAGTAGACGTGCTGTTCTGCGGATGGCTTATTTTTGCTTGCGAGCAACTGCAGCACCTAAAAGCCATAATGAAACCTTTAATGGAACTGAGCGCGTCTCTGGATACGTACAGACCAAACACAGCGGAACTGTTCCGCGCTTCGTCAACAGGTAACTTTAAATCTTATTTCTAATCAGGTCTAAATTTAAAGTTGCTTTATAGCGAACTTTGTTAGTAGGGCCGTAGAGAAAAAAATAATCATTAATTATAAAGTCACCCAACCGCCAATATAAATTAAATCACACAAGGTAACTGTTGCCAAATGTTTTATCTTGCCTGTTTTTTTATCCTAAATTGCTTTACAGACCTTACTCAATTAGCTACTTTTAGGTATCTACCCTGCACAGATTAAAATACTGGTCGGATATTTAAAAATCAGACTGCGTGACATAAAGATGTCATGCAATCTCGTTTTAGAATATCAGATGATGAAAAACATTCATAGAAGACAAGATTTGTCAATTCTTACTTTATTGTCTAGAGAAATCAGAAAAGATCCCTGAGCCAGTGGACCTGGACATCAGGGGTATTTATTCAACGCAGCAAGACTTCGGAATGACTCTCCGGGGAGCTGGTGGTAGACTGCAGAATTTTGGACAAGAGTCACAAAACAATCCTAACGGCTTAACGCAGAAGCAAGAAATGTTGGCCCGGTCTGCTATTAAGTATTGGGTTGAAAGACACAAACACGTCGTGAGGTAACATATCTTAAAATAATTAATGATGTGATTGTTAGATTCACTATAGGATTCGATATTTAAAAATCGGGCTGATTCAGACGAAAGCGGTTTTCTGTTTCGTTTCTGGTCTGTTTCGCCGAAAATTAACGTACACGCAAATGTTAAAAATGGTATAAACTGATGTCAAAAAAAAGCATTGTATAAATGAGGTAAGAACCTCATTTATACAACGCTTTTTTTTCAAGAAAAGTACGTAAAAAAATAACAAAATTATATATAAAGGTTCTTAATTAAAAAAAAACATGTAGTAAAATAGATAATTTTAAACTAAATTGGTTTAGTTTAAAATTATTAATTTTTGGTTAAACCAGTGTTTTTTATCGCACAAATTCAAGATTTAAATAAACGACGTTGCCAAGACGTAGGAGGACCAAACAAAACCTTTTATTTGTCATTGACGTTTGACATAACAATAAAAATTTGTCGTAAACAAAACATATTTTGCGGAAATATGTTACTTTGTACTAGCAACCCTGAGAACGTTGACCATTAGTTTTTTATGCAGCGATACAACGCTCTGTCTTTAACATTCGTTGAGTATCGTCCGTGACCATTAATTTTGACGAACGTATATTACGGTAATAAACCATTTGAAAAACTCGCCCCAAGTTTCCTGGTTGACGCGAAACTAAAATATTATGACATTTTTTACGTACAAACCAAAAACTTCTTTATTTATTGACTGACGGAATGAAAGTGTCAGTTCAGACGGGCGAAAAGTTTCGTTCCACACAATTTGGGCAACATCTACCAAGATTTCGTTTTGCAGGCCTCTAATGTTATTTACATTAATATTAAGGTCGTGAGGTTCTTTGTATCAAAATACTTGAAATGTGAATATAATGTCAACATTGAGCCTCAGGAAATACTCCTAATATTCCATTCTTTATTCAGCTTATAATCATTTCCGACGTTTTATTAATTTTTACTGAATTACATGTTCAATATTAACCGCTACTGTATGGTCATCTACCTAGAAATACAAGGTTGGATTATCAGTGTGGCTTTTCTATGTCCACCTGGCCAGCTTACACCATTTTATCAAAGTCAACCGCCATAACAATAGTGTTAACAGCATTTCTTCAATGTTGTCTTCCGACAGTTAGTAAGATAGCCAGTTTCACTATAGATTTAGATGCAGCGTGTCTCTGTCTTCTGTTTTATCATTGCTTACCACCGGATAAGATAAATGCCTATAGCCGACGCCTGTAGAATATGATAATAAAGAAAACAAAATTTGTGGGTTAATTATTTCAATTTATGGAACATACTAACATAGTATGTGTATCCTAGATTTAATATAGTTATCTGTGTCCTATTTCACTTGATTCTAAGCTTGCTCCAATTGTTGTTACCGTGTTTGTGGCTCTCTAAATATTTATTCAAATTTTAACATTATCAGTGCTTTGCCCAATGTAAGCCTCATACTCAATGAAAAGATACCAAGCTAATTTACTTGAAACCAACGCCTATACTTCAGTATTAACTTTAAGTACTTAACCAAACCCCTCACGTTCCAATTATTACATGGTAATTGTTACTGACGAGGGTCTAAGTGGTTGAATGCTTCTATAGCTAGACATATACGGATTAGTTTAATATTGTTTACGTTATGGGGTGCTAAAGGCTTATCAGTTCTATGTCTTTTCTAAAAATTGGCATGGTATGATGTTGATCTCCACCAATGTGGTCTTTAACCTAATTACGTTACCAGCTTTGGGATGTAATTAGGCTAACAATTTATTACAAATTACTCTTATTAATACGAGTAATTTGGGCAATAACATCATCACCATCGGGCTGGTGGTTGAAGGAGACGGCTGTAACAACTTGAACCAATTGAGAAAATTAATTTTGATTGACCCATCCAGGGACCAACCATGGCGAAAATTCGGCCTCAAATTTGTCAATACCTGTTATGTTAATAATATTCAATTTTGTCATACATTTTATCTTACTCTAAGAGAAAACTATCGCAATTTCGTAATTAATGGGTTAATAAATTTCATGCATTTAAATTCCATCTAAAACGTAGTTTAAATATCTTTAATATGCGATCAATAATAAATAATAATATCATCTTTATTACACCATAATGAATCCATTCATTGATAGTTAATCACAGAACAGGAACTTTGTTAAAGACGGTGTACATGAAGCCTCAGATCAACAGATTCACTTCATTTGAAAAAAGATTCATATTACAAATGATTAAGGTACGTCATAGTGTGTGTAAAATACAAATGAATTAGCGCCAATATCAGTAAATATACTTCTATACTTATTCATGGCGGCCATGGGAGTGGTCACAGGTGCTTTCTATACGTTTATTGATTTGTTCTCCCAATCTACCAACTGAATTGTTTTGGATTTTGGTACATATATACACTTTAATTTGTCGTTTAAAGTTAGCGTTACTAACTTGGTATTAATGTTTTGGAGATTTGAATCACTTCAAAGATTTTAATGGAATCGTCGCAACAAAGTTAGGTCGTTATACTTTTGATGAACAGACGACATCGATATCAATGTGATATCGCTCGTTACGAGCGTTATAAGTAATTTTATGAGCTCATAGTCAATCTAATATCAATTTACTTTAGTTTAGGTTTGCATAAATAAGATTCTCACTGAATTTACTCTGTGTAATTCAAAAAAAGTTTTTGCACACGCGAAAACTTTTTGAGTGAACACTCACTTGTTTAAATCTAATGGAAAATATACAATTCATAGAGAAGTACTGTTGTTGGCCTTATTGTTGTTGTTGTAATATCTATTGGCTGTGTAGTTAGGTATCGATAAAATAGGCTTTTTTATTCCAAAAATAAGTTTTATCAAAATCTCTTAAGTTATTTCGTCTGCTTTTATTTCACAATTGTTGTGAATTTTAATTAAGACATGCGCTTTTATCCATATCAAAATGTTGTTCACCTCATTCAGATTTTACTTGACTCAAAGTCAAAGTCAAAATATCATTACTTAAATAGACATATTTACTAAGTTCTTTTAATTTTAATAATATACAAGCAAAATTAAGAAATATAATTAAACACTCTGCTTCACAGATGACACGAAACGCGTATAAAAGGGTTTTGACTTTTGAATCCAGGGAAGGCGACGGAATACAATATACAATACGGAATACGGAATACAAGAAATTATAGCATGAATGCCTAAGCACTCCTTAGCATCTAAATTCAGAATAATTTGTACTTAAATTATTGGAATAAGGTGACATTGTTTGTAAAAGTTATCATTGTATAATTATTATAATAATGTCTTGTGCAAGAACAATATAATGCTCGTCATTATATTGTTATCGTATCTAAAGTTACATTATACTTTACCGTATTCTTGACATACATGAAGTATGTATTTAATTTATGTCAGAACAAAAGAATACTTAACAGAACGTTAAAAGTTTTGTCAGCTATCTATTATAGTTGATTAACACGAAATAAAAGAAAATTGTGAGAAAGAGCAGATGTTACGGATGCTACGTCACTAGGTCAATCAAACAGTATTGAATTCTTAGTAACAAAACGTATAAAATGTATGGAATGAAACTGTTGGTTGACGATTGGTTGATTTGATGGTAGAAGTAGGTAGTACCCCTAGGCTACTTGACTACGGTTTCAGATGTCAAGGCCCGCCTAGGAATGTTGTGTGATTATATATTATATTACATAGATTACAGTTTTATTTGATACTTATTTACAAATATAATTATTAATATATTCTTTGGTTGTGCCTTTCTCATACATTTCTGTGCTGATGTTTTTTAGTAAAGATGCTTCTGATGATACATTGTTGTATCGGTAGAAGAATCTTTACTAAAAGGCCCAGCTAGTCTTCAAGTCCAGATAAGACTCGTTGAGTAGTTCGGTATGTCACGTTTAACATTAATTTATTTCTTAAAAAAGGAGTTTCAAATATATCTAAACGTTGATGTAACTAACATTCGGGTCACAATTTAAACGTATTTTTATTTTTAATCTCGTTTTGGTCAGACACAGACGTGACTGGAATCTGACAAAAAAAAAGTTGGTATAAAATAATATTGCTTAAATCTCTTTACTTTATACATACGGAGTCAAAGGGACGGGATAAGTATAAACGTAAATTATTCTGTTTATATGTAACACATTAATTTAAAACTCTGTCAGAAAATTATGAAATATTTTTTTTTTCTGAGAGGGTAAAAATGGATATCAATAAAAATTTTTTTGAAATGAATTAACTATGAGAAAATAGTAATTTTTTATTTCAAGTTTCAGTAAAATGTTCTTATAAATTGACTAGTTTCTTATAAATTCTTAAAAAGGTCGTGAACTTTATACTTTTATTTTATGATCAAACATATCGATACCTAATAAGTAAATCCAAATGTATTGTATTTGTGTTGGTATCATCTTCAAGCTTCGACCATTCGTCCAATAGGATATAACAGTGCACACTTCTTTCTAACAAAGTATTGCCACTTTCTTGGGTTAAATCTTTAAAGACTGAAACTTAAATTAAAAAGTATGTAGATACTTAATTATATTAGATACATTTACATGAAAATAAAATGCGCGAATAGAAACTAGATATTTTTATAATTCCTTCTTTTGATGATATAATGTCATTTTTTTTAACTATCTTGGCAAGGCCTGCTACTCATGTAACCCGAAAAAACGGCCATTTCTATTTTTTTAATATTTCATATACTCAATGTCACTCACTATTTAATAAAACTATTCAACTAATTTAAAATATAACTTTTTATCAATTAAGCCCGATCAGCTCTTGGATCACAACCAGCATTCTGTGTAACTACACCAAATGTCGATCGAAGTTAGCTTCAAACTTCAGGTTTGGTTTCAATTGACTAGAAATGTGATGCGAGTGTTGATTTGGATAGCTTTGTCTCTGGATTCTAGATGAGTTAAGAAACTCTATGGGCCTTTATTTAGCTGTGGTCAGCATTGTTTCTAATAATACAAAAAATATGTACTGAGGTAGTGTCGTGAACGAACTTAGACACACTAAGAGTGGTTTATCGTTGCTATGAATTACTTAGTGGACATCAGTATAGTTTCTGGTGACGTGAACATCCCTCTTTTATTAGCAAAAATAGCTGATTACCAGTCTCAAGCATTGAGATTAATCTCTTAACCGTATCACATTAACGAATCCATGAACAATGCTCAGGAAAATATTTACATGAAAATATATTGTTACAGATTAGTCGCATCCATAGGTGACACTTATGGCACTGCGTTACTGTTCCACATGCTGGTATCTACTATTACTTTAACTCTTCTGGCTTATCAAGCTACAAAGGTAAGCCTAAATTATTTTTCTAAAATATCAATATGCAGGTTAAAGACCTGGGTAAGGGCAAACTTACAGGGAGACTAACTCATTCGAATATTTATTTTTCACTGTTTTAACAAAAGAGTTTTATTTTTATAATTTTAGTTTTCATAACTGTTACACGTTCGATGCTGACAACGTTTTCCCTTAAACCTCTTACCCTTTTTTGAGTTTTGTTATTATTTTCAGTCTAGAAATTATTATGAATTATTATACTAATTTATTAAATAATAAATATATATTTCGAAGAAATTGGCTCAAAAATACGCATTTACATATAGACCCACATTTAGGAACACGTACATACATATATATCTACATAAACATATACATATACACATACGAATGCTTTTAAAAATAAATACTCATATACGCAATCAAGATTTTTTTTAAATGTCTAGACTGATTAAATTATTTACAGCATCTTCAAACACAATAACAAAATAGTAAGTTTAGTTTTCGGATGTGATAATAGCAGAAGATACTCTTTAGTGCATAATCGATTTACAAGTTCAAATTCTGCGAGAATTTTCCTTGCAGTTGACCCCTTCCCAGTCCTTATTCCTATTTATATTTAAGCTTTGGGCGTCTGTATTTTCCTCGAACTCTCTCTACTATCACTTAACATTACATATCATTTCTACAATCTCAACTAGTCGTGTATTCATTTTCCTAACCTACAATTATACACATATCCCTCTTTGTCTCATCAGCAATGTGTTTTAGTTAATAAAACCTTCGTTTTATGTTTCTAGATAAATGGCGTCAATGTGTACGCGTTCAGTACCATTGGATATTTGAGCTACACGCTTGGCCAAGTGTTCCATTTCTGTATATTTGGCAACAGTCTTATCGAGGAGGTAATAGTTAATAGAAATGCTATAAGTCTTTAATACTTTATATTTTTACTAAAAATAAAAATAAGTTGCTTAGCAACATTGGTTTAAGTTGTTGAGAAATAATTAATTACTTGAGAACAAATTCTGTAAAGTATCTTATATGAAAAACACAATTTACTTTCTATTGTATATTTGCGTCGGGCTTGAAATGAACGAAAATTAAATCAGGTTAATTGATGAAAGAATGAAAAGTTATATCAAGGAGAGTCGACAAATTTATTATAATATTAAAATTTGTTTGGGAATAAGCTTAAATTGACTTTAATCATAAAATGATATTTCTTTTTCGAAAACAAGTAACGCAAATCAGCATAGCCCACCTAAAGTTTAACGGTAGGCTAGCCTATAGCCTTCTAAATTATGTTGGCAAAGTTAGCGGTTAGTGGTGGTTAGCGGTAGTAGTATAATTCTTACCTGTAAAATTGCATTTTATCTGCGTTATCGAGTAAAGTATCATCTTTAGGGTTTCGACATATGTTTTAAATTAGTGTATCAACAGACATTTCTTTTATCACCAGAGCTCATCGGTGATGGAAGCCGCCTACTCCTGCCAATGGTATGATGGCTCTGAGGAGGCCAAGACCTTCGTCCAGATCGTGTGCCAGCAGTGCCAGAAAGCCATGAGTATTTCTGGTGCTAAATTCTTCACTGTATCCCTAGACTTATTTGCTTCTGTAAGTATTTTATTTTCGCATATTGAGTGGTATTTCATTCTTCAGATTTTTAGAGACGTGAGTAAATGCGCTTATTAGCTATGGAGTTGATTTTCTGAGGACGTCAATTTACTTTATCAAGTTCCTTTCTATAGTAATTGTAGGTAATATTTACTTCATCACCAACAGCAGATATACGTCCGACTCCTGGGAATAGGCGTTCTTACACGGGAGTAACACATCAGTAGTTGGACCATAACACCAACAGGCTGGCCCAAGCCTGATTGATAGGTGAAAGCACTTATCGTGACAACCGGGAATGTCGTGCCTTTCGAATCATGAACGAGCTCGAAATACTAATCTGATTGACCTATCCAGGGTCAACCATGGTTGGGCCATGGCGATAGATGCTAGACGGTTTTCGTTATCAAAATCATAGCGTCTAAGAAACAACGCCAATAATCTCCTATGCTTCATTGTTGAATAAAGTTTTAGTTTAACATCAAAATTATTTCGGAATACAAAGATTTACATTTAGTTAACGTGTTCGTATTCCTTGACATACGTACTCCGTTCTTCATATAACAGGATTGATAGCTACCCGTTTTGTGGATTGTAATGTGTGAGTAACACGAGGCAAACGGTAAAACCAAGTATAATTAATATTAAAACAGAATAAATAAACAGATCAACACACTTGGCACTATCAATTTTACGTCTATATTAAAGACAACGTCAAAAAACATAATAAAAATACAACAATATATAAAAAGGTTTATGGACGCCAGCCAGTCGCTAACAAGGATACTTGGTTAAGGTTGAGTTACTAGGGTAATATGCGCTATGCTGCACTTGCTATCTTTTAAGATAAGGGAGTTATTTAAATTAAGCTGTCAAAAAGATAATATAGCTAATATAGCTTGTAGCGTCAGTTAAGTATATTATTAAGTTAGTTATTTATCAATTAATTACTTTCAGGTCTTAGGTGCTGTAGTGACGTACTTCATGGTTTTAGTGCAACTGAAGTAGACATTCTAAATAAGCCCCTCATCTCGTACAGAACAAAGAAGCGTCAATCAAAGAGTATATTTAAAGAGAATAATCCTACTATATATTGTTTTTAGTTGAATGAAAACTTAGGCTAGCTAACACAGTGAAGTTGATGTGGCATCCAAGTGCAAATGAATATATTTTTTATTGTATTTGTGTTATGGTTTATTTTAAGAAATATTTAAAAAACCCCGAGCCTCGGAGTGGATTAAAAGCCTGAGGGCTTATTTATTATATATTAAATCAACACATATATTACTAATATAACAACGACGACCACATTTCTTATTTCATGTACCTAATGATACAAAAACTAACAATGCCAAAAAGTTGATGAAAAATTACCAGTAATTTTGCGAGGTCAGAAAATCTCTTTGTGAAATATTTAGGATTTTCATTTTTATCTTGTCAAAAGTTAAAAATTGTATGTTACATCTGAAGACAAAACACAGATAAATAAAATAACAAACTGTTGCAGAAATCGTGTCTCGATAGTAAATTTAGGAATAAGATATTACCTATGTTTTATTTCACCGATTGAAAAGGAAAAATCTGTCTAAATGCAATTTATGTTTTTGTTCTACCTCGTGAGAGTGAGTGAGTTCCTTATCTCGCAACTTGTAAACTGCAACAAGCCGTTAAACTTTTTAGATGGTTCCGTTTTTATCTATCTATTCCAACCTGTCGGGGTAAAAAATTGCCTCGCCCACTCGTTATTTCGGGTTCGTGTTTCGTTACTGAACTGTAGCCAGTATTATAACATAGCATGGTAAGCATGGCATTAACAACTGCTTCTTGACTTTCAACGCAATATCCATTAAGTTCTTGTTATTACTGGTGTTTGCAACTGATTCACCATCACGTAAACCAACTGTTTTTTTTTACTTTTCTCACACAAAATGGATTTACATTCGGCTTAATAATTTGGGGGGTGTCCTAAATAGTAATCATCTGTACGTCAACTATTTAACAATTCCATAGGCCACTTATTTTCAACATTTTTTCTTTAAATGCGGAGCTCTAATGTATCCTATAGTAAGGTTGCGTGGCAGACGATTATTTATGTATAATTTATTAAAAATACTTTCAGCTGCGTTAAATTTTTCATTTTACAAATTTCATACAATAGTTTGATACCCATGACCAATAAAAACTGTAAATATAACGACATTCAATTTTAAGGTCGACTGGCCTAGTAATCAGCTCTAGCTACGGGTTAATTTGCTTGGGATTCCGGGTTTGAATCCCGTTACACGAAAATTATGTATGTTTGTTGTATTCTAATATGAAATTATGTAAAATAGTCATATTATTATGGCTTAGTCATTTAGACTCCATAACAAAAGTTTATATTAATGCATACTCAGGGCTAGGTAATGGTTATTTATTTAAGGTTATTATCATTACTATTGTAACACTCATTCCATGAACTCTGGTGATCTTACTCACGAAACAATAAGTCAAAGTATTATGTAATTAGGTCGGAATGTGAGCTGAAATATTACTCTCTTCAAAGGAGCCGACACGCTCACCGCGACAAGCCGGGAAGAAAGATTTAGATATATTGAAATAAGTCTCAGGTCAGACAAACAGCCGCTGTTTTTAATATTTAAATACAGCCGCTATTTGTCTCTTTTTAAATATGTTTTAACTTTACTTGTACTCCATATTTTTTAGGTTTTTTCTAGTTGAAATGCTGTTAAAGCAAGTTCTGTTTCTCTTGCTCGTAAGTCAAATGAAAAAGACAAATCATGTTTTAACGATATCTTGAGCGAATGAAGTAAAATTAAATTAACCTTTATGCAGTCAAACTGTATCTAGATTTACAAAATAGATTATATAAGCAGTTAAATATGTAAAAGTAAAAATATATTTAATGTTATGACAAACAGAATTTTACCTTTTTATTACCTATTATTGTAATATATATCCCTGATTCAATAAATCACGCGATGTTTTAAAATTATGAAGTTTATTTCAAGCCTTTCATAACTTTTTTATTTCTAAAATAAATTATGGAACAAATAAACGAAAAACTGGAAAAAAGAGATGATAATACATTTTAAGCATTCTGAAAGAACCAATATAAAGTGCAATATGTTACACATTAATTTCAATGCAACAACTGTAATAATAGAACAATAAATAAATCTGGCTTAGCTGTTTGCGCTTCATTTCTTTTGCCTTCCCTTTGAGGAGATCAATAAAGCTTTTGCCGCCATTTACCTAATAGCGCCAGTCAAAACTATCATTGTTTTTACAAAGATAAAAATTGTGTCGGAGTACTTACTGGGGCTCGCAACGCAAAGCTTATGTAGATTTGATTGCTACTTTACGATAAAACGTTTATGGTTTTGTATTGTTTTTTTTTTGTAAAAATTTAAATATGCTCGCAATATCATATAGAGGCATGTTTGTTACAAATTACATTCAATCTTTATGCATATTACATTGGTTTTGTCGTGTATTTATGTAACCAAAAAACTAATAGATTGATAACCTAATATATAACCATAACCTAAAAGATTCAGTCGGCTACAATTATTAATGTCTAACAGTTTTCGTTGTAAATTCTAATACTTTAGTGCCGATTACTCTTGGTTCATTTTACGGCAAAAATAATTCGAGAAATGAACTACTTAGCTTTGGCTAGTTCAAAGATATACAGGGCCACTGTGATAGTTGCTCACCCCGTTAGTTTCATTTTGAAAAACAAGTAACTGTTGATAATAAATATTAATAATACTTGCAATATACTTTTCCATGGAACCAAATATACTTACCTTTTCAGGCCTTTATACGGGGCTTCTATTTCGAAGCATCTCCTGTAAATGTGCCTACGTAATTAGGTCGCACAATTAAGCTCGCTTTCACATTGATAGAGAAAAACTACCCTTAAAGTCTGATCTGTATGGTTCAATTTGGTATTTCAGAGACTTTGTCTTTGTACTGTGCAAGCTGTTCATCAATCATAAGCTTAATAGTGAATGAGATGGAGAACATATTAGCTTGTGCTTATGTTATTTAAAACAGATGGATACATTATAAATGAAAAATTTCGTTAATTCTTCTTATTTTTTAGTCAGTTCTTTTGATCTGTTACTATTTTCTGTAACTAGCAGCATTAACATTACAAGCAGCATTTTTCTCAATTGAATTCGAATATTTGCTTAGATCGGTTTTTTTCATAACAGTATAAATATGGAGAAAAAAATTGGGGTTTAAAAATGCATTTATTTAGATAATTATTTTTAATTTCACAAATGATTTGTATCAAGATATTGACATGTTAGGAAAATATTTATTTGACAATATTAATAATAATATACATTTGCATTTAACACATACAATAATAGCTTATATTTACCATATAAAAGATCACCTATGCATTGAATTAACCTTATTGGATTTTAGATTCTTATTCCAGAAACATCACGAATTGGATGCTATGATGAGTAGCGAGGTGAGCAAAAAACAGTTCCAACTCCTAATGAGGACCACGGTCGCCCTGCAAAGAGATAAGCAGAAAAAGCACCTTGCAGTTCAAAGGGCTTTAAATTAGTTTAGAATTTCAAGTAGCGACTATCAACTTGGTTTCGTTATGTTTCATTAATGACCCGACCAAAGAAGATGGCCTCTTAATTGAATGACAAAAGCGAAAAAGTTAAAGCCATGCGAAAGTTTTAATTAAATCAGAAACTTAAGAAATTTTCACGCTACTGTTGTGTATTAATTAAAGTATGCTTTGAAACTAACAAAGTGGCACGAGTATAGCGTTAAGTTGAAAATAGATTAGTTAATTTATGAGCCAAAGAAAAATTAGTAATGTATACATCACAAAACGTAACTGAGCCTCACCTGAACCTCAGTTCTAAGTTGACAATGAAAAATCCTCCCCTCCCCCATTGGCCTATGTTGTAATGTAACAGGTACATATCTTCTTTAATTAAATAACACCTCGATACCTTGTCACAATAAGTGGTCATTGATATTTACAAATGGAGTGTACGTGGATTGACTTGGCGTTTACTTTCAAGGCTTTTGAATGTCAGATCTTGTAGCTACGTCTGCGAACAGCGACCGAGATCTAGCGATCGTTATTTCAGCCGGCGGAAGTTACACAGATATAAAATTGTGTCTCTGAGCGCTGCATAGGGCTTCATTTTAAGATCATATAAACATAATTTTTGTATTAAATTAGTTAACTTAGCAGTTAACTCCGGACCTGGCCACAGCCACATGATCACAGTGATGGTTAAAAGCGGATTGGGCCATAACAGCATCATATGGTCAGCATCAGTTTGATGCAAGTTGATGGCTGATACGGTTGTAGGAAAAAACGAGATCAAAGCTTATTTAGAAGATTAAGAACGTAGTTTTATTAGCCCATCTAGGCACCAATTACGATGAAAGTTTCTTTATTTTTGTAATCATAATAAAAAAAAAAAATCAAAATTTTGTTTATAGTAATCGTCTACTCTATATTGTAAGTCAAATGATGACTTTTTTAATACGTAATTTGCATTTATTATAATATAAGTACTAACCAAATTGTGATCTAAAAGTCATTTTATCTCTTTCATATTAAATTAGGATGAAAAAGCTATGCTAATAACTAAATTTTAGTTTAAAATTATGCTAGTAACTAATGGCTTTTAGTTAAACATAAAAGGCCTGTCCATTGCTGTATAAGTATATACAGCAATGGACAGGCCGTAAACTTAAATTGAAGTTTATAACTATTTAGTAATAAGGTATGCTGTCTAAGCCTAACTATATTTAGTTAGATAATGAGCCAGTTTAATTAAAATTATCGATAATTGCAATTATATCGCTAGAAAAATGAATGAGATTTGATAGTTACGCTAGATAGATAGGCGAGGGTTTAGATAGATAGGTCAATTTCATTACCGATTTTTGAATTACAAGTTGTCATGGCTCTCTGGTTATATAGTTATATATATTGGGTTATGGGTGACGAACAAGACCACGTCCATTCAGGTGGTCAACGGTTCCACTATAATAATATGATCGTAATCCCAAAAACATAAGAACACAACAATATAATTACATATACAAATGAGTAAATAATAGTATATAATAGAGTAATGAGTATATAATAGTATAATCAAAGAAATTAATAAAAGTTAAAAGTATTAATTTTCATTCAGATTTAAATTTAAGTACTAATACAATTTTAAAGTAGTTTTTGGATTCACTACTTCAGTTGCTTTTCTTTCTAGAATCAACTAAGCACTAACTCCTAAAAATACTTTCAAACTAGATAAGAACTGAAATTGAATTCTTTTGCCTTTTTAGTATTTTAAGTCGGTTTCCTATTTTATTTAAAACTTTCTTTGCACAATTTTGCGTGGTAAGTCCCAAAAGTCAAAGATATATGGGCGACAGACATATTAACAATACTAACTTGCCTGTCTATTAGTCGCCAGTTGAAATGTGTTTTTTTTTCTTTATATTATATTGTTTTTTATAAAATTTAAGAACTGCTTTTATGGGATCCCATGTATTCTGGAATTCCTCGAGCAGATGCCTGACTTGTGACAATGCGACTACTTCAGGACTAGACTATCGATAGAAATCAGCCCTGAATTAACGAAGAAATCGATAAAGATACATACAAAAAGATGGTGATGACAGTGGGTCATAAAACCTCCTTTTTTAAAGTCGGTTGAAAACAAGGATCTGGTTTATTGTATTTGTATCAAAATAAGTAAACAAACAAACTGTTTACGCTATCTTCTTTCGCAAACTTTTTCTGATTGAACTTTGTAACTTTGGGTCGAGATAAAAACTTCTCAGAACGGGTGTTTGTTTTGTGATAAGGGGGGAAAATTTAGCTATTTTATGCTAAGCGATTTGGTAACAATATTAAGATTCCATTGAGATTTATATATAAAACTCATCTTGCAATACCCTTTCAAAAGCTTCGCTGTAATACATGATCTACTAATTTATCCAGAAACCACCTTATCCAATATCAGAATACTGGATAAGGTGGTGTCTGTACCTACCAGCAAAATGGTAAATCGCTTGCTGCTTCTGAATATTCTGGAGACAAGATACTGTTGATGATCACTTCACACCGAAACATAGTTATGTTCTTCACTGACTGGTTAGGTGAGGTGGTGGCTTACGGACCTACCTGCCACTGACTAAGTGACGTGTGAGTGAAAGATCATCACAGTAGTCACTAAAGCTCCCTAATCTCTATCACCCTACTCGGGGGTAAACTGAATTTTACTGCAACTGTTCACCAAACCCTGTCGTGCGTGTCTACTACCTAATATACCACCTTCTGTATTTAGTCGACCCACGAGTCGGTGGACTCCCGTGGAAACCCCATTTCAGATTTCTTTAGAATCTTCTTAGAACTTCTAAACTAACAAAAAGTAATTCGAACTTTTTCACAGCGCAGCAGAACGAATTGTATTCCTTCATTGTTCGAATACTCTAAAAGCGTTCGGGTTAAATCTCCCCTCGACACAAACAGGTGATCCTCTGCTGAAACTGCGCGGAAAGCGTCACGTTGCAGTCAAGGACGGTGTTAGTACACCTCTATGTTATAAGACAAGGTGGCCAGGTACGGATTCTATACAGAGCAGCAGCAAAATGCATATTACAAAAGATTGAGTCTGTCCTAGTTTAGTTTCTCGTACAACTTTAGGCGTATTCATGACAAAGTAACAAATTTAAACCAGGGCTTATTTTAGTATCAAAAGTGTAATTATGTAATTAAAATTGTAAATAAGTAACATAATGAGCTCGCTAGTGTTAGAAAATAACCAGAATTGAACCTAATCATAGGCCATTTGTAAAGTTATTAAATTAATACGAAATTCAGCTCTCCAAAGCACAAAACGAGACAGTACAAGTTTTAATTAAGCCAAGAACCGAAATACGACTTATTTAATAAACCGACGAAGCATTAAGCGCTACAATTTTGGGATAGCTTTTCAATTTAAGCGCTTTATGTTTTAAGAGGCAAATTGAATCTTTTCATTGCTTTTAATTAATGTTTTTATTGACAGTTTTAAGATTCTTGAAAGAATGTCGACTAATATGATTTAAGGAATAACAAAATTTAAACTAGAGAATAACAGCATTCGTAATGATATCGTGATCTAAGCAGCGTGCTATTTAATCTACAATATTTCTAGATTCGGTCATGTGATGGAGATAGAAAGAAGTATCAGATTCACCGTGGGTTGTTTTTAAAAATTAGAACTGTGTTATCGTCGTTACGTTTCGAAATTATAATTGTTTTTAAATTAAATTAAATGCAATTTATTTTTTACAAGCTGTAATATTTACCTGCCTTCTGAAATATTCATTATAAAGTGATGTACATAATTTCTTGAGAATTTTATCGATAGTAATAAAATGTCTCTCTTATCACTGCTGTTTCTATGAAAATAAAGAACTCAGAAAATTTATTTTGTATAACTTATATTGTAATTTTAAAGTCCGTAAAACTTTTTGTTAGCTTTTTATAAGAAGACGTCGAAAATGTTATACAGAAAACTAGTAAGTTTTTATCATTTTGCTACTGCTATCAATATATTCCTTCGCCATAATAAGGAATTTTTGAATTGCCCAAGAGTGTCCTATATGAATAGCAAAATTAGCGCTTTACACAATTTTACTAAGACAATTATTTACATGATTTAGAAGAACTTAAATCTTTGAAACGCAATAATGGTTTCGTTTAGTTTAATAACTTTGCTTTTTACATAAAACTTTATTTGATACTATTTGATGTTTTTTCAAATTAGTTTTCTAACGTAGAATTTTCTGGAATAAACTTCTAATGAAATTGGATCTAAGTTTTGCAAAAGAAAATTGCTTTACTTTACCTAATATACAGATATACTTTTCTATATTATCTGCTTAACTTATGTTAATAAGAAAGACTTTTTATTTGAATACAACTTAGCACTTTAAAAAATAATTTTACATTCATCAATTTAACTTCTTAAATTTCATCATTTGCCTTTATATTGTTGTAAATGAGGTTTTTGGCTTTGTTTAAAATTAGTTTTCCACGAAATTTTAAGCGGTAAGTTTCAAAGGTCATAATTAAATGGCTGGTCGCCAGTATTGTTGACTGCCTGTCTGTGGACCGTTTGTTCATATACTTGAAAAGATTTAGAAAAAAAAATTATGAAACACCTAATTTGGCGATATAAAATTTGACCTTAATATTTTTGGCAACCCGTCTTGATATTCTGACTTGGTAATGATAAGACCTCAGGACTATGTTTTATCGAATATTTTTTTTTTATAATCAGTTCTAAATGGAAAGAGAAATCGGCGAACATTAATTCTTCCAAAAATATTATTGATTACTTATCATAACATAAAGGTTCAGGAATATTTAACCTCCTTACATGAGTGACTTAGAAATATGTTGAACGAATATAAGTGATATTATATTGTTCTTTGAAAAATTTTTGTATCTCCTTTTTATAATACATAGTGACAATTACAACATTTACACGAGTATTTCCAGAGAAAAAAGATAAAATGAAATGAAATTTATATTATTACCTAAGTTTAACAAAATTTTAAGTACATTCTTAATTAGCTACCTTTACGGTTCGGTGGAGAGTAGACAATGGAGAGTCTTGCTTGTTAAATGTTCTACAAAGTAATCAATAAATACTCAAGAAAGTTTCTTTTGTTTTATAACGAAGATGCTAATTTTGAAGCTCCTGTAATATTGCTACATTATTCAAAAAATATATATTTTATTGTACTATTAATATAGTATAATTACATAAAACCTTTAGATTTATATAACTTTATGAGATTTTTCATTTAATAGAAATAATAATACGTTGTTAATAACGGTTTCAATTTTTTTTTTCTAAAAATTTAGAACCATCTCAAATTTAATTTTAAAAATTGATTATCGTACTAATTTTTAAGCTAGGTTTATTTAAACTTGTATTTCAGATATGACTGCGATGTTAATATTTATCCCTAATTATTATATTTATTAGGCCATTCTTTCTTGCTTCATTCTTTCTTATTTATCGTAGTAACACGCAATGCAGGTGACAGGTCTAAGAAAATAGTGAGATACAGCGCCCGTCTTAGAAGGATATTTTCGCCTTATTATTTTCAGAAAGATGCTGTATTCTGTTTATTTCGAGGTATCGGATGCTTTGCGACAAGATAGAATAACGATATTCGTAGGCTAGCTGGACTGGGCTGGTAGAGTCGACGAAAATCGGATGCAGTGGCGTGCATTAGGGACCTTCGTGACTTTCATAAAGTCTGTATTCTAACTGAGTTTTTACTAGTTTCTAGCATATGCTAGAATACACATAACCTTTAAAAAGTAAGAAATAGAAGACATTAATTTAAAGATAAGATACCAGATTTTAAAGTAGTTGCTTAACGTAATTCTTTCAGTCTTCGGGTTGACAGATCAAATTTAATAATTATCACTGTCAAACAGCAACTAGCCAGTAAGAAAGGAACATAAGCATTTCTTCTAGAATCTCAACGCACCTAGAAACATAAGTTATTGATTTGTCTGATGCCATAAAAGCGATAGTTACTGGATCGTTAAATAGATAATCTGGTGTATGACATACCTGAAAATGATACGCACGGAACCGATCAAGGGTGGTAGTTCATATTTGAGCAAAAGATAAGGGTCATTATTTATCTCGAAATTAAAAAGGAATATACTTCTCACACTTTTATCTAGCCCAAATTAATCATAATAAGAGCTTGTGTTATCGATACTGGATAACGGAGAAAAAAACATTCTAATATGTTTATAAATATCAGAAATATACTAAATTAACATACAAACATGGCTCGTGTAACAATATTCTTACTTAACATAAAAATATCTGCTCCTACCGGGTTTCAAACAATTCAATGAAACTTAAGTCGACAGTAAACTAAGTTAAGAAAGAAACTAAGTTCTACAGTCTAAAATTAATTTGATGTAACAAATGAAACTGATGAAAATTTGACTTCATACCATAAATAATTTCCAAAGTTCTTTAACTGAATCACAAATAAATTTGAAGGTAATATGCTGATATTACTTATATATATAATAAGATGTTGACAATTGTCTTTACAGAATATAATAAGTTACTCAGAAGGAAAAAATAGTACAAATGAACCATTCTGGTGAGCGGAGTGTTAAATTTGCTAGTATTTTTACGTGTGGTGCAAGTAACGAGAGAACTTATTGAGCCGCGCTGAGCTTTTATGAGGAAACTAATAAAACCCTATATCTTTTTTTAAGAGTTGCGAGGTAGCTGATCTAAGAATAGAATAGAATATATCTTTATTATACATCAGCCAATTCAAGAAGAACTACAAAAAACATTTAACTAATTTTGTATAAAGGGCGATCTTATCGCTAAAAGCGAACTCTTCCAGGTAATTTTAAGATGAACAGGATAAAACTGCTGGATGATGATGGATCAAAGCTACAAAATCCGTCAATAAAACAATATTATTCTCACTCATACTCACTCCTATTAGGATAGCATCACTATGAGCTAGTATAAGATAACGGAAAAATAAAATAAGTCATATTGATATAAATATCAGACATTTGCTTAATAATGAACATTAAAACATCCATGACAAATATTCGTATTAATGGAATTAGTTCATTTGCTTAGCTTCGCCTGTCAGCGAAAAGGCCTCAGTGGAGGATAGTTTGATTACATATAAAATAAGCCGTCAGTCAGTGTGAATGATATATGTGAGGATCTGTCAGTCACAACGTTTCGCAGTCTCTTTGCATACACATTTCTGGTGGAAGATCATGGATTTCCAAGTTCGAGCCCCAACTGAGGCAGATTTTTGTGGTAAACGCGAATAATTGTTCTCAGGTCATGCTCATCTATATTTTTATGTATGTATATTTGTTATATTGTTATATAAATATATATAATAATATATTTCTTCTGTTATCTAGTTTCTACAACACAAGCATTATTATATTATAATTGTTATACATTGTAATTTTGTAATCTTTTCAGCAATCTTTGCTTTCAATTTCTTTATTCTAGAAGAACATTATGTCATAATGCTATATACAACAAAGGAGGAATTCATATGTTCAAAAAATACCGTTCTTCTTTGTTTCGTCTTAACAGAGAGACACCACAATAGACTGGTAAAATTTATCATTAATATTCTACATACGTACCAAATATAGGAAATCATAATGTGACTACAAGTCATTATATAACAAAATATCAAACTGGCTCTCTCTTATGACTTGAACCTCGTTAAAAGGTTGTTGTAAACAGACTATCACATGGAAGGTAATTCTTTATCTGCATTTACGATGCTGTATAGTGTATAATAAAACTCACCGGTGCTTTCATTCTCCGTGTAACCGTATTTAATTTTCCTAGTACAGTTCCAAGGCTATTTACTAAAGTACTTAATGAACCAACCTTACCTATTCATATAAAAAACTTATTTCTTTAATTACTTAAATTAAAAAAAAAGTGGTGTATTATGGGTGAACTTCTAAAGTCTGGTATTATAATATAATCCTTTTTTTTACGAGAAGGAATCCATTTACGGACCTACCCGCCACTGGCTAAGCGACGGGCGTGTATGGGGCTCACTCAGTACCTCAATAGAGCGGCACTGAGAATACCCACTAAAACTCCCCGGTAACTCCATTGCCCTTCACGGGGGTAACCTGGGTTCTGCACGAGCAATTCACCAGGTCAGTTATAATATAATCCTAACATTATTGATATACATCCTCACCACCAAGTAACAATCGGGTCAAATGTCTTTAACATATCTTCCATAGAATACACTTTGCATCAAATATTGTGATTGACCTCCTTGGTATTTATCGTTGCGAAAATACGTTATTTGTTAATAAAATATTTATCGTTGCGAAAATATATTATTTGTTAGTTAAAATCAAAATACAATCCTCTAAAGATTTAGACAACTTGTCACAAATTGAAAAAGATTGAAAGTCATAAATACGCAAGTTTAATTATATTTTAGATAGATGGCGCTGAACTAGTTACTAGTTAGTCCACATCGCATGCTGTGGCTGTACCTGGCTGCGGATTAGGGAAGCACAAAAGATCTCATTGGGTCGACATGCTCCGGGAGTAATAATCCTGGCCCTACATCAAGATAAGATAAGATGCTGTGGCTGTCTTTAATTTAAAACAGTACTTTATTTAATGTCTATGCTATAGGTAAATATTTTTTGTTAGTATGTGTTTTTGTTGACTGCCCTTAAAAAAATTAAATAAACCACAGTGCATCAAGCTATTGAATTTAACTACTGGTTGATATATATTCGACAGAGAAACACAGGTACGAATAAAATACTTGTATTGAAACGAACTAATTGAACCATTCACAGCAGCCAACAATTCGGGGTGAGACAACTTTTTTCATTTAAATTTTGTCCGAAATTTATAACTTATTCGGGCAAATCATTTTTTTACACCTGAGGGATAAATTTTTTTTAGAAATATTATATTTTTGTGAGCGCAAAAGGAATACCATTCAATTGGTGTCATCTTTGTTTTTCTCAAAATTTCATGTATGAAAATATATTTTCAGGGCAAATTTTATTAAAATCGGTCCAGCGGTTAAGGCAGAAAAATGTAACAAAGAAACAAATATGCGATTGTGATTTTCCCCTTTGTCATATAAGTTAAGATTGAAATTTGAAGTACCCTCAAACAATTCGATAAGTCATAATAATATGTAATAAAGTGACGTATTTAGATTTTAGCTACCCGTAATTTTAGGCTTCAATGGGTGAACTCACTCAACCAATTGAATATTCCATACGTGTATCAAAGTCTATTATTTACACTTGAGAACAAAATGTTTCACCGAGAAGCTGTTGTAATTGTATCTAAATTGAATATACAGGAAACCTGTCATAATCTATTTTGATAAACAATATAATTTGATTTCAGTTATTAGGTCAACTTCTTCCTGCTTTGCACATTTGATTTGATTAAAAACCCTTATGATTAATATTGATATTAATAAATAAATAATGATGTAGACATGTTCTCGCATGTCTACATCATTAGATCACGGTGATTCGGGTCGTTTCGAATGTCAAATTGAAGACTCGTACTCGCTATATTCACAGAATCTACGAATGCGATCGATTTCGGCATCGATGACATTAGGCCACGCCTTTTATGATGTTCCTCGCTATTGCCCTTGCCAAACAAAAAATGACTTTAATATTTTAGTTTAGCCTCTTGCTATTTAAGTCAGCGTTTAAGATTATTTTGTTCAAAGATGGCTGTATAATTCAAAAATCGTTTTATCAAGCAACACAAAACAAAACGGCAAACGGTCATCGAACATCCGTTTCGTTAGTGCCAATAAGGCAGACGCACTTGATATTTTTGTTACGCTAACTTGCCGGTAGGGGCGCTGCTTCAGTTTCCATACAAAATAAAAAAATTAACGCAAACTTCGACCAATCTACAAATACAAAATCTCCATTAATGTTACGAGACTTAACTTGATATTTTAAAAAAACTTTTCCTTTTTGTAGTAACATAATTTTTATAACGGTTAACAATCATATGATTATTTTACAGTCAACATTTCGTACATGCTGTACATAATAATCTGGGATAAGCATACATTTTCTATTATTCAAATTGTGTCTATAGTATAAATAATTCTTATACTTACAGATCTATGTAACTTGCTACTATAATTAAAAGCCACGCCTTATATTCTCTATTCCAAATATAGATGTGACGATAAAAAAAATGTAAACTTTACAAAATCAGACTAGCACTTTGCTTGTCAAGTGAAGTCGTATAACCCATAAAGTTATTTGTACCTATAAAGATGCAATCGTGACAACATCAACAGGATCCTCAACAAACAAGAACACACGCAAACAAAGAAGAGGGTTGCCAAACAACTAAATGTCACCGAGCTAATTTTGGACCGATTTTATTTACACGAGAAATTGACATCGATTCCGTGTTCAGTGTTTGCGATCAAAACAAAGTACAGACACACGGGGTATCTAAACGAAGAATATTTATTTCTACTTATATAGCGAATCTAGTATTACTTTGACACTGTAAAAGCCGTCAATCTTTTTTTCAAAAACTGGCAACCCTGAAGAAAGAAATAGCAGTTTCAAAAGGCCCCTCCTGCTAGATATTTTTTGAAACACCGGGCGAGCCTGAGTCATCGCCGACATGCGTAATGGCGGTCAGCCCGGAAAGGATATTTAGTAGGGTAGTGGGGCCTTTACCGTGATTCCCACATACCCTAACATTTGCTGATGCGTAAATGCATACGACCACTTCGACAAAAAGGTACCTATTCTTTTTGGTTAATGCGTTTTCATCATATGTAAGTACATAGTTATTACAATGACAGGTGTTCCCATTCCTTTACATATTAAATATACCTTACTCAACAAAATGTCTTCAAAAGCAATATTTTTACGAGATTTTTTGTTATATTTGTGAATTAAGCTTTTGTTGACGACCTGTTTAGTAATTAAAGTTATAAATTACATATATAGTATAATTATACTCTAATAATAACGAATATTTGAAAATTTAAGCATTTTATCTTTTATTATTCACACGGTTTACACGTAAACGGTTTATTATAGGTACATTGTTGTAAAAGAAAGTCCTGCAAAATGTTGGCATGCAAAACTTATTAAAGAGTTAAAATCCAATCACACTCATTACATATGATTTTATTATGATAAATTATATTAATTTACATTCATTACATAATATTTAAATACATATACAATATAATATACAATATTATTATGCAACTTCTTTTCAACAACGAGCAACGAAAAACAAAAATTTTTCACGCGCCAAAGTGAAAAATTTTTGCAAGCCAGTTCGATATTTAAATAAAATCTTTGATTACTCCTTGGTTAATTAACTCCTTGGTAAGTTTGCATAGTAATTTATTAGGCTGCTGCTCGCATGTATATGGCCCATACAGCAATTTTGATGTGTCTCGAAGGTTGGTAATACGAGTATAATGCTCAAAGTCCCAAACATGTTTGAGATAATAATATATTCGGCATTCTTCTTATCACTGTGTATTAGATGAATCAATACGATACAATCTTCCCTTTTTTTCCATCAGGCTCTGTTGAACTATAAAAAAATCGGCTTCTAACAAAACAGAAACTGAAAGGCAAAAATTATTCAATTTCAATACGTACCTAATTTAACAGTATTTCTCGGAATTGGCACTTCACGTTTTATTGTTTCTTCTAAAATATTTCAAATTAGATTATATATATATATGCTTAAATTTAATTAATTTTGTCTTTTTAGTATTTTGAAGAATATTATAATATAGTTAGTATCTACTTTCTGAAGGCGGTCAAAAGGATCTTACAGTTAAAACAGTTACAGTTAGTGTATGACTAGAAAACTGATTTATTTGTACACAATTTATTTATAGTTGGACTTCAAAAACGAAAGAAGTTCTTATTTGATTTTTATGATTATTTTTCTTCTTTATTTAATGTCTTTTGTTTTGGAATAAGGTTGTTTACTTACATATGACATGCAATAAGCATTTCGTCTTTTAAATCTTTATTTCTACTGTTTATTTTTCTGCTTACTTTTGCCTGCAGTTAGACCCAGATAAAGGAGATTTTTCTTTCTTCTTTTACCAATCATAAGACCTTTTCAATACCTACAATTTTGTACTACTATATTTTCATGTCTCTCATAAAGTTTAACTTCACTAAAGCCTCCATTATATCACTGCTTTAGGGCATCGTTAGATATCAGTCAGCCTTAAAATTTATTAAAGAAATCTTCTACTATATTCTGTTTCGAAATCTGTAATTTTCGTGTTATATGAGTGAGTACTCTCGTAATTCGTTTACTAGTAGGATAGAGAACGAATTAGTCGTATCATTAGATCTCTTTTGAAAACTTATCTTTAAGTTTATAATAAAAATTCTAACTTACTAAGTACGCCTTATATCTTTAGGACTGGGATAGCCCAGTCCAAAGAGACCCATTCTTTTTCTAGCATCGTTAATAGCTTGTCTTATTGATAACAGATAAAGGAAAAATATATATAGCTATATGTACATATATATATCAGTAATAATCTAAATAATCATATAAACATCTATGACTCGTGAGCAAATATTAGTACTCATCGTACAATCGTCTGCCCTTACCGGAACTCGAACACGAGATCACTGGCTAGGTAGAGAGGGGTAGTGACTACTTGACCAAATAATAGCTAAATAACCTAATGATTGAACAAATTTCTTTCTTCGTCTTTTTCCATATTACAATTTTTATTGCAAAAATATCCTGAAGCTGACCCTCGTACGAATTTAGTATTTTCTATCTGTGATGTATCTACAAACTCGCAATAAATATTCTATTGTTACAGAGACGCAAGTAGGTTGTAAGGGTCTGTTAAGTTAAAAGAGTAAGAGTAAGTAATACAAGAATTACAAGTAAAATAGTAAGTATTTATTTAAAATATTGAAAATGCGATTAAACGACCTTTCTTCATTAAATAGAGAAAGCAGTAAGGTTTCGCTGCGTATCTGATAACATGTAAGCTGATGACTTTAAATATTCCTGGCATCCCTAGCCGAAGTAATGATATACGAATGTACGTACATAGAAAAGCTAATACGATACAATAATAGTTATTCATACAACTATTGTATAAACAGGAGTATTAAAACAAGAATATGGGTTCACATTTGTGTATGTTGAATCGAAAATGCGAAGGTGATATTCTGAAATTTAGAACTAGTAACTGGGATGTTGGTTGTTTTAATGTTGGCAATACGCGTATTGTTTCAGAATCTTTTATAGAGGATTCAAAGCAAGGGTGTAGATAAAACCTTGTAATATGCCTTAAACGACAACTAATATTATACAATGTTTTTAGGTTTAATATAATGCAGCCATGAGTCCCAGTCTTTTGAAAAGTTAATTTTGTCCGGGCTGTACTTAGCCGTGGCTTTGTTGTGGCGGGGTTATGAATTTTATGATAAGCCTTAATATTTGATGAGTATGATATTAGTTTGCCTGCAACTATATTAAACTTGCCCGTGTAGTCTTATCAGGCGCCAGATGTCGCTGTATGACATGAAGAATATATATACAAATGGTCTAATTTTGCTTGAATTATTAGTTGTATAAAAATTGCTTTGATATAAATTTTTAATGACTGCGGCAATATAAAGGTGAATTGGACTTCTATTTGGTAATAAAATGATGAATAATACATAGTCCACCTTATCTTGATAATGTTTAAGTTTTTAAATAACGAAACAACTATCCGATATATGATAATGTGTAAATTTAACCATAAATAAGTTTAGCTCCGGATCAAACCCAACCTTATAGGTAATTAGTTAATAGGTAGTAAAATCTGTATTTTAAAATACACCTAGGAGTTTTCCCCTACGTAGGTAATTACGACCTTGGGTAAAACAAAGGCACTTTATTTTGATAAGTACAATGTTCGGGAAAGGTAAATATGGTTTTTTTGTCAGTCGATCATCCATTGTTTGGCACACAACCAACCAAGTTACAGTTAGTGTATGACTAGAAAACTGATTTATTTGTACACAATTTATTTATAGTTGGACTTCAAAAACGAAAGAAGTTCTTATTTGATTTTTATGATTATTTTTCTTCTTTATTTAATGTCTTTTGTTTTGGAATAAGGTTGTTTACTTACATATGACATGCAATAAGCATTTCGTCTTTTAAATCTTTATTTCTACTGTTTATTTTTCTGCTTACTTTTGCCTGCAGTTAGACCCAGATAAAGGAGATTTTTCTTTCTTCTTTTACCAATCATAAGACCTTTTCAATACCTAATAAAATTTATTAAAGAAATCTTCTACTATATTCTGTTTCGAAATCTGTAATTTTCGTGTTATATGAGTGAGTACTCTCGTAATTCGTTTACTAGTAGGATAGAGAACGAATTAGTCGTATCATTAGATCTCTTTTGAAAACTTATCTTTAAGTTTATAATAAAAATTCTAACTTACTAAGTACGCCTTATATCTTTAGGACTGGGATAGCCCAGTCCAAAGAGACCCATTCTTTTTCTAGCATCGTTAATAGCTTGTCTTATTGATAACAGATAAAGGAAAAATATATATAGCTATATGTACATATATATATCAGTAATAATCTAAATAATCATATAAACATCTATGACTCGTGAGCAAATATTAGTACTCATCGTACAATCGTCTGCCCTTACCGGAACTCGAACACGAGATCACTGGCTAGGTAGAGAGGGGTAGTGACTACTTGACCAAATAATAGCTAAATAACCTAATGATTGAACAAATTTCTTTCTTCGTCTTTTTCCATATTACAATTTTTATTGCAAAAATATCCTGAAGCTGACCCTCGTACGAATTTAGTATTTTCTATCTGTGATGTATCTACAAACTCGCAATAAATATTCTATTGTTACAGAGACGCAAGTATTTTTTTTTTTTTTTTTGGACTGACTAATACTGTTGGCCGCAGATGGCCTTTACAGCGTTACCGGGGTTTTAAGGAGGCGAGAACCTTGGAGAGTCCTCAAGCCTTAAGGGGCGATTCACCTCTGGAGGAGTTCTAATCGACAGGCATCACCTCCGGGGGGAGGTGTCCCGCTGTCTCTTAGATTCTCCAGGGCACTCGAGCCATGAGGGAGCGACAAACCTGAGGGCGCCTCTAAAGGCTCGGACCTCGGCTCAGGTGAGTCGTATCGTGGAGGAGAGAAGCGCCCAGGTACGTATCTGTACCTGGTATAGCGCGACGAATGTAGACCGGGTCTTCGCACCCTTGTACGACGGGTGCGGTGTATAGGAAAAGTGTATCTAGTGCGTGATGTGTGTGTGTGCAGGAGCGCGTTTGCACTCGTAATTGGATCGTCCGGATCATGAAGGACATTCCTTGGTCTGCGTAAGCGGGTCGGGGCGTTAGGGTCAGGAGAGTAGTTGGATGCTCTTACAATGAGCGGATTGGAATGGTGGGGTGCTTTATCAAAGTAACGCCTGGAGGCGTCTTTAATGACTTGGGTAATAGTAGGAAGGTCGAAATCCTTGTGAAGGTCGACATTGCGCATGTACCAGGGGCACCCGGTAGCCATGCGCATGAATCGATTCTGGATGACCTGTAGTCTATGTATAGACTGGGCTGGGGCGTGTGCGAACGCTACGCTGGCGTAGGTCATGATAGGGCGGACACAAGTTTTGTAAATTGTCGTCTTATTTCTAAGAGACATTTTACTCCGCTTCCCTAGTAGGTGGTAAAGGCGCCCTAGCACGAAGAAGGCTCGGTTTCGGACGGCTCTGATGTGAGGTGCAAACGATAGCGTGTGATCTAGTGTGACACCCAGATATTTGACCGAGCTCACCCAGGGGATGGTCTGGTCGAACAGAGTCACAGGTGGCAAGGGGGTGGTTCGAGCCCGGCAAAAGTAGATAGCTGCGCTTTTGCTGGGGTTTACCTCGATCCTCCACTTGCGGAACCAATCGCCTAAGGTGTTAGCGGCGGTTTGGAGTTTTTCTGCAACGAATTTGCGATTTCTGTGCGACATGTATAGGGCAGTGTCGTCCGCGAAAAGTGCGAGTTCGACGCCCTGCGTCTTGGGGATATCGTTCACGTATAGTGAAAAGAGGAGTGGGGATAGCACGGAGCCCTGAGGGACCCCGGCTCGTATGAGACGTGGAAGGGAGCGCGTTCCGTCGACTCGGTAGCGGAAGGTACGGTCCGACAAGAAGTCTCGTATGATGTGAATGAGACTGTCTGGTACCCCGAGATGGTAGAGCTTATAGATTAAGCCATTGTGCCACACTTTGTCAAACGCCTTTGCCACGTCGAAGAAAAGCGCTCCCGTGCCTGTGGATCGGATGGAATTTGCAGGGCGAAGGCCCTTGAGGATGTGCTCCGTTAAGCGGTGCACTTGGTGGGTACACGAGTGGTTGGCACGGAAGCCAAACTGCTCATTTATAAGAATATTGTTTGAGTAGACATAGTCTCTTAAACGGGATATAAGAACGCGCTCGTAGAGCTTACCTAGGGACTTAAGAAGACTTATGGGTCTATAGCTGGTAGGGTTTGTGGGATCTTTACCGGGCTTCCGGATGCCGATCACGTCCGCGTCTTTCCACAAGGCGGGAAAGATGCGGTTTGACATGGCCCCATTGAAGATGGAGACCACAAGGAACAGCAGTTGAGTGGGGAGAATCTTAAGGATCCTATTGGTGATGCCGTCTGAGCCAGGGGCTTTGCGAGGGCGGAGGTCTTTGATCATCGTTTGCACCTCATCAACAGTAACCGGGGTAAGGATGGTTGTCGGCTGAATAGTAGAGAGCCTTTCGACTTCTGTGTCTATCAGCTGGATATGGGTAGGATCAACAGGTAGGGTGCTAGGAGAGCATTGAGCTTCCAGACTGTCGGCTAGGCATTCGGCTTTCTCGTAGTCCTCGAAAGCGACTGAGTTGTCAGGTTTACGGAGGGGTGGGGTGGTAGACTCCATATCCGACTTAAAGGTCCTCGCCAGCTTCCAGTAAGCCTGGTGAGATGGCGAGATATCTCCAAGAAGGTTGTCCCACCGATTGTTACGGAACTCGCGCATGCGTTGCTTTACATCTCTCTGCAGAGCACGCATGCGCGAGCGGTTTTCCTCGGTGGGGCAGAAGTCGTAGGCACGAATAGAAGCATTCTTGGCCGTCAGCAGCCGTCTCAAGTCGTCCGGTAGGCGCCAGCGGTGGTTATCCATCGCCGGGACCACCTTGGACGCTTCGCTCATTGCTGAGCTGAGGTGGCTGGTGAGGGCTTCGGCTGCGTGATCTGTGTCGTGGCGGGAGGATATGAGGTCAGGAATGGAGTCGAGTGACGGACTGGTGGAAACCTCAAGCAAGCTCGCAAGCTTCCCCCAGTCTGTCACTATCTTCGTGGTGGGCGTCGGATCCGATGAGGAGCCAAGGTGTAGAACAACGGGGCGATGGTCCGAATCCAGTGCGTGTATTGTTTCTATAGAGCGCAACGTGAGAGTCACATTCTTCAGAAGCGCCACGTCTAGTGGGTTCGCACTATGGTCCAGTCGGCTAGGATAGTGGGTAGGACTCATAGGGACTAGGATGTCAAAGAATAGCTCATCTGCGTAGCTGCTCATCAACCTCCCATTCCGGTTGGTTGAGTTGCAGCTCCACTGGGTATTTTTGCTATTGAAGTCGCCGGCGAGGATGACGGCATCTCCCATAGCAAACAGAGCTTCGAGATCGGTCTTGTGTAGGATTTTGGAAGGAGATAGGTAGATTGATGCGACAGTGATGGATTGGTGGCCAGTCATTCCAAGTCGACAGACTGAAGCCTCAATGGTAGTGAGACTCGGGGTATCGAGCGGGACACAATGAAGCGACCGTTTGTAATAGATAAGGGTGCCGCCACCGCGGCCATCCCTATCATTACGGATGGTACAGTAGTTGGCTATGCGCGGAGTGCGCATAGAGGGTTTGAGAAATGTTTCCTGTACGAGGAGTATGTCTACCGTGTGTTCGACGAGAAAGGTGGCGATCTCGTCTCTTTGACCTTGTAAGCTATTAGCGTTGAAATACGCTAAGGTCAGGGATCTCGGCTTCATGCGCTTTACGTGCATTGAGAGGCCGTAAGCGTCTTAATAGACGTGATGAGGTGATTATGCTCCAGTAGAGCAGTAATCATGGGCTGGACTTGCCCATTCGCAGCTCGCAACTTGGCTGCCAGTGCCGCGATTTCATCAACGTCTATAACGTTGATCAAACCCAGAACTAGCTCCAAGTCCGCCGCGATATTGGCAGAAGCCCGGGAGGGTGGAGGTGAGGGCTTTGGCGCTGATGCCGCAGCCTTTTGTTGGGCCAGAGGGGCCTTGTTTGGCGGGGGAGCGGGTAACAAAGGTTTCACCCACGGGTTAGGCTTGCTCGGAGGGAGCAGAGGAAAGGCCGGCCTCAATGAGGTTGCGGCGGGAGTGCTGGCTGCTGTGGTCCTAGAAGGGATCCTAGGTGGTCTGCGCGGAGCCTTGGGGCAACCGCGGTAGTTCGCGGTATGACCCAGGGTACCGCAGAGGACGCAACCAGGCGGGTTTGCAGGGTCAGGTTTGCCAGGCCGGGTGCAGTCTGCAGTACCGTGGTCCTGTAGACATTTCACACATCTCGGCTTGGCAAAACAGTTCCTGGCGGAATGGCCATAAAGCTGGCAACGGTGGCATTGCCCCAGGGCACCACGTTTATGCGGAGGTTCGACCCTAAGGCCGGAAATGTGGCAGACGGTGCGCACATTGTATACTTTCTTACCCTCAGGGGTAAGAGTAAGGATGGCTAGAACTAAGTCTAGCGGGGACTTGTCTCGCCGGTAGAGGCGATGTACCTCGCGAATTGGGAGGTCCTTTTGGGCAAGATCTGCCTTTATTGATTCCAGAGATAACTCCTTTGGTAGTCCCCTAATGACTACCCGGAGGAGACGATCCTCTGGGAGGGTATACGTGTGAAAACCGATTTTTCCTTCCCGAAGGAAGCGTGTGAGGTCCCTGTGGTCCTGGGACGTGGAAACCTGCACTCGGATGCCAGTGGCGCAGGACTTGGCGTGTGTGAAGTTCACACGCTTGGCAGACAGAGCTGCGGAAATGGAGTTCCAGGATTGTTTATCCTGGATAAAAATGGGTGGCGGGGTGCGAGTTTTGCCCTCACGGCAAAGCTCTGGATGAGGTGCTGGTAAAGGCACCCCCGATGTGGCCTTAATGGCCTTGGGTGGAGGGTCATCGTCCGACGCCTTCCTGATCCGTTTGGATCGTTTGCCCTTTTTAGTGACGACAGTGAAGTCGTCAGAGTCGGGCTCGGACTCTGAGGGATTGGCAAGGTCCATGGGCGAAGGGCTGTTTACATTAATTGTGGAGGACGTAGTCCTCTGGGAAGCAGCTTGAAAAGCTGCAAATTCCTCCTCGAGGTTCCTCGCCCTCAGGAACGCGAGTAGTTCCTGAGGTGGGCAGGTGGTGAAATCCGCCATCGTAAGGCGGCAGCCGCCTTACGTGCGGGTGTGGCCCACCCTCCCTATCGGTAACAACAAAATATGCAGAAATAAACAACAGAAATATAATAATAGAGAGTGGAATACTTAAGGCTCCGCCCCTTCGAACTTATATCAAAGCAATTTTTATACAATTTCGACGAACACTACTGTGCACTGCACTGCACTGGTACACTGAACTCGCGACGGACTGTGGCGCGGATGCCGACAAGTCCTCACGAACGGAACAGTGGGTGCGAGCGAAACGACTGTATGTCAATGCCCCTCCTTGCTTCGTTGGCACGGTTACGTATCCACAAGAAGGAACCCTGAGACACTGAGCACGGCTCGTACTGCGATAGCGGCGAAGATTGCGACTTGCGTCAATCAGGGACGACGCGACAGGTCGAGTCGACGGGGCGACTCAACGGAGGCGACGGACTGCGATGAGTCACGACGAACACGGAACAACCCGAAAAGTGCGGAGCGACACGTCCGCACAGCGCGAGTGACCGAGAGCGAATGAGAGACGCAAGTAGGTTGTAAGGGTCTGTTAAGTTAAAAGAGTAAGAGTAAGTAATACAAGAATTACAAGTAAAATAGTAAGTATTTATTTAAAATATTGAAAATGCGATTAAACGACCTTTCTTCATTAAATAGAGAAAGCAGTAAGGTTTCGCTGCGTATCTGATAACATGTAAGCTGATGACTTTAAATATTCCTGGCATCCCTAGCCGAAGTAATGATATACGAATGTACGTACATAGAAAAGCTAATACGATACAATAATAGTTATTCATACAACTATTGTATAAACAGGAGTATTAAAACAAGAATATGGGTTCACATTTGTGTATGTTGAATCGAAAATGCGAAGGTGATATTCTGAAATTTAGAACTAGTAACTGGGATGTTGGTTGTTTTAATGTTGGCAATACGCGTATTGTTTCAGAATCTTTTATAGAGGATTCAAAGCAAGGGTGTAGATAAAACCTTGTAATATGCCTTAAACGACAACTAATATTATACAATGTTTTTAGGTTTAATATAATGCAGCCATGAGTCCCAGTCTTTTGAAAAGTTAATTTTGTCCGGGCTGTACTCAGCCGTGGCTTTGTTGTGGCGGGGTTATGAATTTTATGATAAGCCTTAATATTTGATGAGTATGATATTAGTTTGCCTGCAACTATATTAAACTTGCCCGTATAGTCTTATCAGGCGCCAGATGTCGCTGTATGACATGAAGAATATATATACAAATGGTCTAATTTTGCTTGAATTATTAGTTGTATAAAAATTGCTTTGATATAAATTTTTAATGACTGCGGCAATATAAAGGTGAATTGGACTTCTATTTGGTAATAAAATGATGAATAATACATAGTCCACCTTATCTTGATAATGTTTAAGTTTTTAAATAACGAAACAACTATCCGATATATGATAATGTGTAAATTTAACCATAAATAAGTTTAGCTCCGGATCAAACCCAACCTTATAGGTAATTAGTTAATAGGTAGTAAAATCTGTATTTTAAAATACACCTAGGAGTTTTCCCCTACGTAGGTAATTACGACCTTGGGTAAAACAAAGGCACTTTATTTTGATAAGTACAATGTTCGGGAAAGGTAAATATGGTTTTTTTGTCAGTCGATCATCCATTGTTTGGCACACAACCAACCAAGTTAGTATTAAATTTTATCAATAAAGGCACTCAAAACACAATAAGGCTCAGCTTCCCCGAGGAATCCGACAAAAGAATCTCTAAATGAAGCATTGGAATCTGTCCAAGTCGTTTGTATTGAAAACATACGTTGGATTAATAAAAGCTTTCACGCGGCGGTTTTCTAACGTGGTCGACGGCCTTCTTCCTGACTTGCATTAGTTATTGTTAAGTAATGAGTAAAATTGTTTAGATTTATGTTTTTAAATTTACACTTTTTGGAAACTAACCAGAAAGGAAAAATTTCAAAGATTTCCAACACATAAACAAACAACATAGATTTAACGCAAAATTATTTAATTATTTGAACAAAGGAAGAGTAAAATCATTTGAGACACAATCATCTGTTACTTTCGGTCGGTTAGTAATGAAAGAAATTGTTCGTACAATTTTAAAGTAATTTTTAGTATATGCACAACAGACTCGCAGTCAAAGCGTTTGTGTTTATAATTTACCTAAATCGGAGCGAAAACGCACAAAACAAAATCCCTTATAAGTTTACAAAACCTTTGCAATATCATTAAATTATGTACAGATTGAAAGACGAGGGATTTCTATAATGAAATTTCATATTCATCTGTCAAATTATGATCGTTTACAAAATTAAACGCGTTTATTTTGTGCTAACAATTGAATCTCTGTTTGTTTATTTATTTAGAGAGAAATTCTGGTCATGTTTTGAAGCTATTTCTGAGACTCTACAAAGTAAAAGGTATCCACAACAAAATACAAAATTCTAGGAATCATTTCGTTTCAAATAGTAGATATGACAACGTATTCATTTGTCTTATATTTCACACAAGCACTTGGTAGTCTAAACATGTAGAACCTGAAACTGAAGTTATGTTTTTCGCTACATATAGACCAACCGGGGGGTCAGTAAGGATGAATAATTTTTGATATGAGGTATTTTCACGATGAAAGTCATGACTTCTATCATTTGATGACGTAATTAAATATAAAGCTTGTATTATGTCAGTTATTTCACAAGACAGGTTCATCCGTATATAGTTGGCTATTGCTATTGCAACAAAAGTGACAATTTGCGATTAAAGTAACTATTGCTTTGCCTATAGACATCAGCAGTTTTAAAAAATTATTAATTATATATTAACATACTTCTAGTGTGATAACATTGTGGTGCCAGGAGATTTAAAAGCGTCCTATGGCCTTTAAATACACTAGCTTCCTTTCCCTTAGCAACGAAGCTGTCTCCTTTTGCTTACCATTAGGCGGTGCCGAGTCAATGCTGATTTTTTTTTAAATGAACCAAAGTAAATTGCTTCACGACTGAAATAGGGTAGAGCTAAGACTGCGTCCTTAGTCACGCAGGAAAATTGAGAGGGGCTTAATGCTTCCATGACGATATTATATTGCCTACCTCGCAAATTCTAATTTCACTGCTTAAGAGGCGGTGTCCAAATTAAACGATCCAGATTTTTAACGGGTCTAGCTTCCTATAGATACTCTATCTAACTTAGTTTTAAGGATCAATAACGCATATCCTTAACACATTTATTGTGTACATACAAGTAAATTACTATTTTCATTAATAACTTAGTTAATAAATATATAATTAAAATTCTGCTTAGCCAGTTTTAATTTGTTATCTTTATAATCTTTGAAAAGTATTTTTTATCATATACCATGATAAAGCAAGGAGAAATATTCTCTTGAAATCGCGCCATTATGAAAAATTAAAGTGTCATACATAATCCAATGAATCATGTGTATTATGTAACTTGTATCGAGTATGTGAGAACACTTTTTTAAACAACTCGTATTATTACCTCCGATATACTCCCGGAAACCTAGATAACATTTTTGACTACATAACACAGAATAAAATGTTGCATTGTGAATTAAAAGCAAGAATCCACAGAATTGTATATTGCGGTTTAAAGATAGAGCGAACGTGAAATTAATTAGAACAATGGTATTAATCTTACCCTCGTCGGTTGAACTAGGGATCGTAAAAAGTGTTCCTCCTTTTTCGTGTTATCAAGTTCTCGGCCCAGTAAAATAAAAATCAGTAAAAAATTTACACAATAAATACCAAAAATTAGAACTTTTAAAGAATATTATTATTATTGCATAATTAGTTAAGTAAGGGTCAAAAGTGACCAAGAAGCCTCATGGAAAATGACCATTGGTACCTGTTATACCAAACCCAGGTTCGGTCTTCGGTGGAATATTACTCGAACTTAAAATGGCCCCACTTCGATGCTCTGGTTATATTGCAGCGTCGAGTAGCGTGTATAGTTAACGATGCATGCAAAATGCAATATCCTAATGAGCCGCGTCTCGCTGATAAAGAGATTTTTGACCTTATCCATCCCAATACTTTCATACTCAGGAACAAACGTGCCGGTCTACGAAGTGCTGTTTCTACAATCCATATTTATAACATCGAAAAAGGCATGGCACCCTTTGGGACGGTAAGGTAGCTAGGGCAGTATTTCGCAACCTGCACTAGCTGTCTTCGCATGATAATATTTTCTTAATAATAATATTTTCAGTATCGGTATTCAATATATATACTCATAATTTGGTTAAGATGCTTACATCTGTTCCCGTAACTAATAATTATTAGTTTGTATTTTGCCAATAAAAGTTCCCTACTGCTATTTATATTCACTATACCATACTGATTCCTGAAGGCTAAAGAGCTAATTGATTAATGTTTTTTGGCCAAATTAATCTCACCCAAGACTAGATACCATCAAAGAATTCATTTATTATGAATTCGATGGATTGGATGGATATTAGTTGACACCAATTGCACAAACTAATAATTAATTCAAAGCTTAATGTAGTCATTTGCTGAGCTTAATGCTCAGCAAATGACTCGACACCACCTCATGATAAGCAGTAGAAGAATCCTATGTGAAGATAGCTAGTAAAGCATGTGACATACTGCCCTAGCCACCCTCACGTTGCCGGCCCAAAAAGGTTGTATGAAGGAGTGAATACGTGTGTCGGAAAGGAATTCCACGCTCTAGCTGTGCGACAGAGAAAGGAGTCACAAAATCTCTTAGTGCGCAAAGTGAGTGGAAACAGCGAAGGAGTTTATATTAGTCTAAAATTGAAGAGTATTCGGAAAATATCCTCGTCTGTATAATAATGATATGAAATAAGCTTCACTAAAATTTTTACTTCGCTTTTCCCATTTGTCACAGTGTAATGATGATATCTTTGAATCACTGTGGAAAATTTTTCTATGTAATAAAAAAATCCACGTAACCACATTTCCATACCACATTCACATACATTCATTCTTTCGATTTACACCATAATTATAACTGTAAAAACGTACACACAAATATTTATTTATTTATTTCACTTATTACATTTAGGAGAATAGGTATACAATTCTTGATACGATTCAACAACGACAGTGAAAATATGTCTAATGATTCCGCGGCAGAGTTGAGCGGGGTAAGATATTTGTTGTATTATGTTATATTTATAACAATTCCACACTGTGCATCAGAATGATGATGTTTTAGTTGCAATTTATATAGATAAGGAATTGGCACCCTATTCCTATTGCAATAAAGCACAAATTAGTATACTAGCAATACAACCATCTGTAACGCTTGCTGTTTAAAAATCGAATATTCTGTATAAAGTATTTCTTCCTTTCTACCTTCTTTTTGGGATTACTGTATAAACGGTTTTAACGTTTAACATTAAGCTTAAGGATAACTATTGCTTTAAGTATAAAGTTTTTTCTTGTCAGTGCCTTAGTGTTGAAAGTTTTAGAAGTTTAGAGACTAGAGTTTTGTTAAAACAAAACCATCATGTCCAAACTTTTTGATTGAGGACCAAGCTTAACCTGACCGAACTCGTTACTTGCGTTGAAGTTGAGAATCTTTAGAATTCATTTTTATTTATATGTTATTTACTTAAAACACTAAAGTTAGGAAACCTGAACATTTTAATTCTATTACATATTATTAAACACTTCTAGACGCTTAATATTGGCTAAAGCAGCTATAAATATTGATTGTTGATTTTTCGTTGGAGTTGTAGCCGCTATTTTCTCATCCTGTATATTTCATCCTGTATATAGTCTTTGAAGTTCCCTGGCTGTACATGTTACTAATATCACCTGCCTTATCGCTGTGCGAAGAGGAGGAAATATTATTAGGTCGGTCGATTAAATAGCTCTCTTACTTTACGGTGGATTATGGAGGACCCAATCTGTTCTTCAAATACAGTATAATTCTACGAAGATACGGAATATTGACGTAACGGAAGTGAACATATGTTTATGTTAGCATAGAACTGGACGAATGTTCAAATAAAAGTGTTATTCGTTATTCGTATATGGTTTGATTATTTCTTTTTTCTAAAATTAAATATTCAAGTGGCTTTAGTACTGCTGTACATGATGCTAGCCAGGGATCGATGGAACATCAAGTTATTGGAAATGATATATCTAAAGCAAGAAGATTGAAGGTTTCTATTGTACAGAGACTTTTTTCATGCGTTTTAACACCACCTTGTATAAGAAAACCGGATATGGGGGTGTGAAACTAACAATATCAAGGCAATAGTGCCTGTCGGAGGGGGTAGTGTAGGACACCTAAGCAACATATCCTACCCACTAAGCCCCTGCTTTGTTCTAGCACGTCTCATTTGACACTGTCATGGGTTGTGTGTTGGCGATTGTATAGAAATACTGATAGTTAGTTTTAAGGCAGTTAATACTGTTCTGAAGATGCAATCACCCCTGCAAATTTTAATTAACTTAATCTGGAGCAATCGAAAGGAAATGGTTATTAAAACCCTGCTTTTGTAAATGTAATTTATAATGAGTTTAAATAGATTACAAGATTTGTGACAAACATTTAATTGGAACCGTCTTCAAACCCTTCAATATTCAATCTATAAGCCTTTCATACTCATCAGGGAGCTATCAAGGCAGATAATTTTAATAGCCGCCTTGTCTCTACCGCTTGTGTCTTTAAAGAAACAGTTATTCGAAGTTTATAATATATTTCGATTCTATATTACAACCCTGTAGATCTTTGTTATTTGATATTCTTTGTATTTTGGGGTATCCACTCTTATTTAGCTAAACTAAAAGCTAAACTAAATCCTGCATTCGGGCATTTCCAATAAGTTTTCGGATATACCAACCTCATTTGCGGCTATGTGTCTTCCCAATTGAAGGTTCCGTTTGTGTTCGAGGGGTCCAAAGTTGTATAGGAGATTCATTAAATCTCTACTCAGTTGTCATTAAGCTGTGACGCACAGTAAGTTTCTATTCTACTAATAAGCATTCCTTTGCAACTGGCTTACTGAAATACAGGCAAACTACTTGCCTAGTTCAGACTCATCTCCCACTATCTTATGCAATTGTGTCACATGCATCTGATGTCAATGTAATTATTAAGGTTAAGGTGATGAGGAAATAAATAAACGTTATTATTATTATTATTTGTTTTTATTTATCTTAAATAAATTAGTTCATCAAAAAGTTCTTCTTTGACTTGAGGCAATCGGTTTTCTAGTTAATTTATTAAAACAATAAGTAAATTTCTTCTTATTAATATTTATAATACTTTTTCTTTAATTCAGGAATCAATATAATCTGTGTCTAATATATTCATTACATTGTTGATCATAATCCAAATAACTGTAATTGTAGCATTCGCATGTTTTTAAATGCCTTTTCGAAGTAGGTAAAACAGAATCACGTGACAATCGTACTAATGTATTGGAAATTTTGTTTTTATGCGCTTTCAAGGGTATATTACTTAAGTAAAAATATGTTACATTCCATTTATTTTTTCTAGGTATATATGCTTTGGAGTTATAGTTTAGCATACAATAATAAATTTACTTAAATTTTATTTAGTTTTAACTTTAACCAATTTTGTGTCATATTAAATAAATAGAAATAAATTATAGATAAAATCTGTTTATCAGGTTATCAACGAGATATTGCTATCCACATTAGTGGAGGAGAAAAACCATAGATTGCAGTAAAAGGATATAAAAAAAATGCTCAAATGTGATCCATATCAACGTATATAATGTTTAACAGTGAATTCGCTCGTTGCTCCCACCCCGACATAATTTTCGTTCTAAGTCTTGAGCATTAGTATGGCTTAAGTTATAACAGATTTATTTCTTAACGTAGGGGAGAATTTTTTTTTTATAGCAGATAATGTGAAACAATAAAATGAGTTATTTAACATACTTGTAAACGGTAACTAACACCTATTGACACCGGCAATAGCAAGAAATCACTATATTTCTGCGACATTCTAGAGACAAGAAAATTGTTCTAGAGACAAGCCAAATAATATTGAGACCTAGACCCGTTTCAAACTAAAAGTCGAAATATAACAGAGAAGAATATATTTCGTATCATGCCAAGCGTTCACTAGCAGTAGTGGTCATTATCAGTCGACTTTCATGTCATGTATTAATTCTTGCGAAATACTATACCCGAAAGATATGAAAATTCAGAATAAGCCCCCACACTCTTAGAGGCACTGAGAGGAGAGAAAACCACCTGGTTGTGTTAAAATACAGATCAATGGATGCATAAAAACATAATAACTAAGTTGTATTTCTCAGGGACCGATTTCAGATTGATTAAGAATAATGATTAAAAGATTTTTGGAATTCTATAGAATATATTATATCTATTAATATTAAAACGTTCTAAATTTTGTAATTTAGTTTTAATAAAAATATTGCTAACTACTCTAACTTGGACCATAATTCAACCTCCGCCGCTCGAGGCCAGACATTATTGGCAATATCGACTAGCAGCTATCCAGCGGGATTACCTGCTTATGGCGAGTGCAATAAACAAGCCTGTACTGACTCTTGGTACTGGCTATTGATCACACTGTGGTTGGCTTTTGTTGGCTTATCTCACTTACTTGGGATACACTTCGGAATGTGTTGAAGTTCGATAATCAATAGAAATAATATTATAAAGACATTTAAGCTAATCCTTTTTGTAAAGCAAGTTAGATATTAGAAAGTTGTTAAGTATCTTATACGTTTTTCAGTTTTCATATGTAATTAGTGAATACCTAATTGTAAATGAAAATTTTAAGGATTTTAGAGTTCATAATTCATCGTTGATGCAATTTAACAAAAGACCATTTTTTTGGTTACATAAGACATTTTTCTTATGCGGAGTTATTTCCTCATTAATTACAGACCTTTTTGGCCATAACACTGTGATATGATATTCATATTTTGCAACACTCTAATCAAAATGTTGATTGCTAGACTTCCTTCAATTTCAAATCATCTAGGCTCGCACCTTAGCCTTTGTTTGATTTATAAGCTAATTTATTAGTTTTTCTCTTCCTCTTTTTCTTGTCACTATATCTTTAAGTGTCATAGGATTTGAGCAAGGCGTTTTCAATCTGCTTTCCATCCAGACGTCGTAACAAAAGAGGGGCTCTCTACTTCCGTAGCCAAAGCTTTGGATGGTTTTCGCCATACACTGCTCAGTTGCAATGTTTCAGCAGTAGTACTTATATACGTAGTCAAATAACTCTAAAAGCAATGGGAACAACACTTAATTTACGGAAGTAAAGAGTAGATCCTCATTAAGTACGAAACGGCTTCAAACAAATACTCAGTAAATTAAAGGTGTACCTTTGAAAGTCGATGTTTGATTAAATATTTAGCGTTCAAACAGACCCCTCAATCATTGCGCTGTGTGGCGTGTAACTGAATTACCTGCGGTTTTAGCTCGTAATTGGAACCCTGCCGTATTGGCACAAATCAAACTGGCCAACAACCACACATTGCTACGACCCTCTATAATTTGGACAAATTTGGAAAATGGTCCATACAGCTATTTGGTGAAAGTTTAAGATTTGAAAATGTTTGTAAAACAGTGTTTTAAAATAAATTATTAATTACGATCAAAAGATTCACAAAAAAATCAAATCTGAATCGGTGAGGCAACCATTTGAACAACTGTACTTAGTAAGTTTTTACTTTGCATTTTGAAATCTCATACTGCGTTTTTAAAAAATATGAAAAAAAGGAAAAGAATAATGTCTTTTAGAAATTAAATAATAATGAGAAACCAAAAATAATTTTAAAATTCCAAGTCCTCTGTGCGATTCAACGGTTTTTTCGACAACATAAGTCAAAGAATCTCTCAAATTTGAATATTAAAAACTCATTGGCTCTTAAAACGAATCATCTATTTGAATTTCTTTGAGAAAAAGAGAATCCACTTTACAATTGTATAAATTATATTTTATGTGCATGGAAATTTCAGAATTCCTTTCCATTCATTTCAAATAATCATGAATAAATGATTCTAATATTCAAGTAACTGCTTTCATCTTGACTGATTTTACAAGAAACGAAGGGCATTGCGATATTTTACAAGAGATGTAGGGTATTATGATATTTTTCAATTAAATTATAAAAATCGGTTCCTAAATTGCTAAGTTCTGAGGTAACAAAGATAAAAAGTAATACAATGGAATCTATATACCTTTCCTTTTCAAGTCGGTTAAAAAAGAATTATACCAACCAACTATATTAGTTACGGCTAGATAAGTTAGTGTACTTCATTTTAATTCATGACGAGTGCCTGTACAAGTAGTCAGTACCCCTGTCTACTTAGTCAGAGGTAGATCAGGTATTTGTACGATGAGTACATAAACTTTTTATCAAAATTTCTCCTTTATCTAGTTTCCATAAAGCTCTTAATGATGTTTAATCTGGGCTAGATAATACGTGTGAGTTGGAAAATAAAAGAAAAAGTTATTATTTCTGTTTAACTAGTTACACATTAGTTATTCAAACTTTGCCCTATATATCATTTTCCAATTTGTAGTCATTAGGAAGTGATGTGCGTATATAAATTTAGGTGATTCATTATCATTAGTATAAATATACAAATATTTGGAGGATTTAAATTTTATATCAGACCGATGAAGTCATAGCTGAATTTTATCTCATTAGAATGAATCGAGAACCTATTATATAAAAGCTTCTCGATTCATTCTAATGAGTATAACGTTTAGAATAAAACTATCGTTATTGGTAAAATTTCAGACTCTAATATTAGCTGTAATTCGCAAAAAACTAATTTCCATGTCTACACTATTTCTTAGATTATATTCTGCAGAATTATTTCGTAATTGTGTACTTAAATAATATTGTATTTATATAGCTTAAAGTTGCAAACTCTAAAAATTTTGGAAGCTGCTAATATTGAAAATGGAAAATAATGTGAAATATCGGCTGAAAGTAGTTTCCGTAATAACGGGGGCCAACTGCCTTATGTGCCGTCAAATCACGGAGGACCATACTTCGTAAGGCAGGATAATTTAATCTAAATATCTTATCACGATATTTGCATAGTTATTTAATCAACATATTTTCTCGAGTCTATCCAGTCGGGAGAATGAATCCATTCAGAATAAAAAGTAAAGGGCCAAGTATAGAGCCTTGGGGGACACCATGTGGTAATATAATATATTGATTGATCCATTCAGAAGGCGCTCGTCGGCGTTGCGGTGTAAGCTCTCTGGTTTTAATTTCAAACATAAAGCAACTTTCGCAATGGTAGCTCCCTGGATGGATCAATCGGGTTATTTTGATATCCTACGTGCTTTGAAAGACATTTTAGGCCTGGTTGTTACTGCTTTCACCCAACAACTCGCATTAGGCCAACGTGGTGGTATTCAAAGTCTAAATATCTATCTTCATTTAAATAGACTCAATTACTAAGTTCTTTAACATATGAATACGTATGAGAAAAAAAATTGATACAAGTAATAGGGAAAAGTTTAAGTGGTTATTAACCAGGCTTAGGCAAATTATGCCAGTTTAAAATTTAATTAAATATTAAAATAAGTATACTATAATGAAAACAAGCACTAATATGCCTATTCATATTAGTGTTAGTTTATTTATTTAAATTGTATTTTTAATAATCCACGCATTCTTATCTAATAAATACTGTGCTTTGTAGTTGTCATTAAATTTTGTTTGATATAGGCTTTAAATTTGTGTATAAGCAGTTCTGTTATATTAAGTGAGATTTTGTCACAAATTCCCCATAAATTTGTAACTTGTTTTATGAAGTCCAAAGTTTGGAACACCAAGTTTATTCCTAGTATTTAAACAATGAAACTACGTTTTGAAAAGGTATGTATATATTTGTGAACATACAAGATTAAATCACATATATATCCAGAAACTACAGTCAAAATATTAATTTTGGTAAATTTCTTTTGTTTCTCCTGCCTGGAGCTGACCTGGTGAAATGCTCCGCAGAACCCAGGTTACTCCCGTGAAGGGCTATGGAGTTACCGGGGAGTTTTAGTGGGTATTCTCAGTGCCGCTCTATTGAGGTACTGCGTGAGCCCCACATACGCCCAGCGCCTAGCCAGTGGCGGGTACGTCCGTAAAAGGACTTCTACTCGTAAAAAAAATGTTTCTCCTATGTACGAAGGGCTATTCCAATCAGTGGGATATATAATATATAGGCTGTTGATGGCCCAGGAATTATGTTTTATCCCGAAAAGGCGGAAGTTGCTTAGTTTTTGTAATCGAATGTAGAACAGACAAACAACCTCCTTACAACTTAGTTCGTATTTTTCAAAAAGTTCTTTATATACCCTAATTAATTACTATTAAGTTATTTTTGGTTTTCTATACACTTTATCTATTACACAACATTGACCTTGCATTGCAAAATAGTGTGCCGGAGTCTGAGGTTTCTTTTTCTTCACCAAATCTATAAAAAATTATGGAACTAGATGTACCATAAAGCTTACGAAATCAAGTCAAGTAACCCTCAGTTCCTAATGAGTTTCTAACACCGGTCCAGTTTATTAAAACAAAAATTTTGAATTAAAATTATAAGTTACAAGCAGCAAAAATTTTATAGCATGTTGGTATTCAGTTTGAAAATATTAAAAGGAACAAAAACATTAGTTTTTCAAATTATTAAAATTTAACTGACTGAAGATTCCCGAGAGTAATCACACAAGTAGAACAACAAATTGAGATTCAAAAAAGAGATTTTAGAGTTTTCAGATGATTTGTTAGTTTTTTTGTTATTAAATGCAACTCCCTGAAACTACGTGAAATAAGATGAAAAATTAAATAAATTTTAGAGCTTGCCAAAGAAATATTAATACAATATAGTTAAAACCCAGTGAACTTTGTGATGCTTTGAACCCGTCGCAAACGTTATCTATCAGATGAATCTGAAGTGACGATGAAAGAAATGACCGTTTTGTATAGCCCGTCAGAATTGTCGATACTAAATTAATTATTTAATTTTTTTTAAACTTTTATTCGGAATTCGCTGAGTCAAAGCAAATAAAATACAATAAATATTATTCAAACCTGTCAAGCCGTAAACCGCTAACTATAACTCTTGAAAGAGTCATATCAAGGCTAAAGAACAGATATTCATTTTATATGTAAGAAAAAGAAAAAAGATATCAATACTTAAAAACATAACTCTTCTAGCAGCAGTCAGTTAAAAACATAAAGTCAAATTATTACTTTCTCCTTTTTGATGTCGGTTGAAAGCTTCCATTAATACTACTTATTTAGATTTAATTTTATAAATACTTTTCCCTTCATACCTTCAAACCGAAATCACTTGTTATTGCTAGTCATCAGTATTCTGGAGAAAAAATATGTTAACCTCTCCCAGACCCTGTAATTAATCTGCCCTGTAACTACACCTTCCCTTCGCACCTAAAACACAGGTCTTAACACAAATGTAATATGAAGACATCACTTGATATAAGTGCCTCGGCATTCTGGAGACAAAAGATGTTAACATGGCCTAGGCTATGTAATTACAGTAACCAAAGGTACTAGTATTAGGTATTAGTGTATTAGTATAGGTATTAGTGTTAAATATGTTAAACACAGTGAACTGCTTGATGGCCATTAAAGCTACCACATATTTGAATATAAATATATTAGGTTTATTCGTCCGTAGCTTACAGAGAAGTCATTAGAATGTAGCTTAATTTAAATACATCTGTGAAACCCTAAGCCATTCCATTATGGACACATGAATATTTTAATTTCTGGCACATACCAAATACTGTACCCAGTTTTATTTGCCTTTGGCATTGTATAATTAATGTAGTCTTTATAAGTTCAATTATAGTTTAGGGTAAATAGGAATTATTCAATTTGTTTATATATTTTGTAATGACGGTAGTTGATTTTGAAATATTCCAATGCGAGAAACAGTAAAGCGAGAAACGTAAGCATTAACATATCAGCCAACACTGATATAGTCAAACAAGATAAATAATAGACCGTATTGCTATTATCCGAAGGTAAAAACTGGTTTGTTCTTCTAAGTTCAACTTCAACATATCTTTGTTTTAGAATAGCATCATGAGACGACGTTTGAAAGTTTGTATCTTGAAATCCTTTTGTTTTGGTATGTGTTCAATTTATCGAGTTGAAGTTCTGGTTAAGATATTTTGTTGTCTAGTTAACGTGAACGTTAACGTTATCTTTACTAAATTGTATGTCGTATGCGCATGATTTCAAATATTTTGTTTATTATGTAGCCAATGTATTTATTGTAACTTTTATAAATATTCTAAAGTACTATTATTATTTTGAATTCTTTATTTAAATTTGACTTAGATGCTAGACCTATGAGGCTAACTATTAACGTTAATACTATAAGGAAACCAAAAATTTACTTTATTAGATAGCCTTAAATATCAAATTAGAAATAAGCTTTGAGAAATGTTTGATTTAAGTGCAGTCTATGATGAAAAAACATTATGTATGAATGTTAATAATTACCACATCATTACATTTTCATAGACGATAAATCTTATTGTAATTAAAAATTTTCATTTCTCTGGTGGAGAACTTTTTGGTTTTGGTTTTTGGTTTAATTGCTTAGTTTTTATATTATCTAAGTTAAACCCTGAAAAAAAAATATAGTTCTAATAATAAATGTTATATATTGTAATAAATGTTTATCCAATACGCAATTTTATTTCCCAGATACACAAATCTTTCAAGATTCTTATTTACATTCATAGTGAGCGTTAACCTTTACTGTTTGAATGGAATCTGAGGTTATCTCAAATTCAATCACTTACATCAATATTCTAGGCAGTTTGATGAAAAATAGATTTAGGATGGCCATATCATTATTACAGAATCCCAAAACAAATACAAATAATACGTCATTTTTCATTAGATTCCAGACAAATATTTGGCTAACCTTTTCCGGAGCTACTAACTCAATATTATAGTGAACAATTACATTTTAAAGTGTTATACTTACATCCATCACAAATTCAATTCGTTAGATAACGTGGTTTTATATTCTATAGCCCAGTCTTCAACATGAATGGTTTCTGTGATTTTATTGAAATCGCTGTCGAGACGTCGCTTTGTATGCGTGCGTCTATTACCATCTCATATATGAAGCCATCCTCTACCAATCTATTTAAAGGTTATAATTTCAACTTCAACCCAATTCTTTTCAAAATTATTATGCGGATGATAAAAACAGTAAACGGGTCAATTAAATTAGGGTAGGAAAGTAAAAAATAATGGGGATAATTCATCCCCAAATTTGGGGATATATTCCGATATTATCTTTTTCATTTAACTTATCTTAGATATCTTAGTAATTTATTTTTACAGCTAGTGCATATGTACCTGAAAATAGTTATTATTATGGTGCATAATTAGAAATAAGCCAGGTTGAGCGCGAGTTGGATATCCATGGCTTTTGGAATAAACAAAATCGTAGAGATATACTGAATATTGAATTTAAATATTGTCATGGGTCACAAAATCAAAATAAATCTACTAGTGGTAATCAAAAACAAATAATTTTCATCAAGCGGTTACATATTGCAACGCTTTACCCACCGTAATATTATTCAATTGTATTCCCAAGTGAAACAGCGAGGCAGACCTCAATATGTCACTCCTTGTCTTACCTTCCCGTGAACAATGAAGGAATTCTCGTTCAGAGAGCTCCGTAGAATTATTAAACACCTTCTGTCTGGGTCGTCTTCAGATCTCAGACGTACAAAAGAATTCGTTATGTCTTTTGTATCTTTGGAACAAATCAGAGACAGCTTTAAGTAAAAAAGTTTGAAATTAGAATGTTTCATTAAAATTAATGGAAGAAAAATAAAGGAACGTGAATAGCTCGTAAAAAAATGAACCTAAATATCTGTGAAATGAATTATAAAAAGATAAAAATGATTTGACCGTTATTAAGAGATATGAGAAATTGCAATGAATGCCCTTAAAAAAGTCTTTATCAAACTACTGCTAAAGAGTAATAGTCACAACTGAATGCGTCATCCATTAGGTTAGGAACACGTAAATAATGCGTTTTTTACGTTAATTAAATAGATAGGCTCAGAACATCTGAAGGTATAGAAATATATTCGTCAGTAGTTATTAAATAGGCAGTAGGTTAAATCGTGTTCAATACATTGTCCAAGAAATTAGATTCACCTGTCCGCACGTGCTCGAGTAGCCTTTCACATATCCTAGCATGAGTTGCAATCAAACACGACCGGCTCTTACCTGGAAATTATATCATTGAGATCAACATTCTCTACCTTTTTACAAAATGTTCTCTTATTTAAGGCCTGGTATAAAACAGAGATTGTTTCATCATTATTAATAGAAACAGAGAGAGATGGCGTCAGCATCAAGCCAAAATTAAAATTAGTAATTTTATATGATATTTTAAATGTGGTAAATTCTAAAATCTTAACGTTTCATTTACCAAATACGCAACAATATTTTCTCTTAGAAAAGAAGCATGCTATCTGGAGTCTTGTACCCAACCAATATGATTGTGAATACATTGGTTACACTGGTTCATAGAAATTTCTTTGTATGGTTTGATTGATTCAAAAAGCAGATATAAAACAATTGAAGATCGACATCTTCAATTGTTTTGCCAATGTTCGCCACGTTATATAGTTCTTTATAGGCATAGCAATTTTTAAAAATGAGCTTACCTAAATGGCGCGGAGTCTTATAATTTCCCATATAAATATATTGTAGCTTATTATTTATCTTTGAAAGTTTTTCTATTCTTTTTGATACTGACAGCTTTTCTTTAGAATTCTTAAAAACTTTATGAACAATAATCCATCAATCAACTAACCACTTATTTTCTGTCCGCATCAACGTAAAATGTCAAGAAAGGTTGGATTGTTCAAGGTATCATCAATCACGGTCACTTGAGTATGTTTCTCGTTATTCTTAAATCTGTGGGTTTGTTTCAAGAGTATTTTCTTTACAACTTTATATAAATAATATTACATTAAAATACGAACAGTTCTTAGTAATATTATGATAAATTGTATGTACCGTTTTAAATAATGTTTTCTGGGTTTTATTCTTCCAACTGTGAAACAAGATTAAGTTATCTGCCTTTCTATATTTTACTATCGGGAATGCTGCTAACCTTTATAATCTTTCACATTATTTGATACATGCTTTTCCCATGTTTTTAAACACGCTTTGAATTACATAAAATGCATTAAAATTGCTGATATATATTTATCTTGTCGGATTTCAAAATGAGTTTAATTTTATTTTTGTCTATGAACTTAAATTACTTTTAGAAATTAACTAATAAATTAAAGAAATTAACTATAGAAAGTAACCATTGTACTTTTTATCTTTTCTTAATATAGGGCCAGGATTTTTCCTGAAGCAAATTGACCCTATGCGATTATTTAAGTTTCCCCTATACTAATGTCTGCTCTCCTGGAATACCTCTAAGATTTACATACTAAGTACGCTTGGAGTCAGCAGCCTTATTATCTTCAGAAGTTTTCAGGACACTTCTTATCCTAGCAAGAGCATCACAGTTACCCAGGATATGTTCCATTTGTTCAGTGTGCTCCCCACAGGCCCTACATAGAGGCGATTCAACTTACTTCATTTTAAATTGTTCATTTAAAACCATTGTATTTACTTATTTACCTAGTTTAAAACCATTATTTTTATTTATGTGAATTATAAATAAATTATTAATCGTAATAATATTTTTTTTAACGACTATATGTTATATCTATAGACCCAAGTAAGCATGTTTAGACCTTGTTACTAGAGATAAAATACTAAATGATCAAAGCATATTATTTTTAAATGCTAAATGATCATTACATTAGAATATTATAAATATACATAAATAATTAATTTAAATATCCGTGTTAATCACACAAAAATACAATCCATTTTGGTAACTTGTAAGCTAAGCACTTATTTTACCATTTAATCTGTTTTCGATGGATCCCTCTGTCTAAGTCTAAATGTAAACATTGCTAACGATTGTGCCGATTCGAGGTTTTGAGCTTCTACAAACGGATATTGCGTTGTTCAAAGCGGGAAGTTACCTCTTACAAAGGCATTCTGATTTCAATCATATAACCTTACATCTTTATCCCTTTGATACTTATTTCCACGAAGACAGATTACTTAATAAAAATACTAAAGTAATCCTCTATTCTGTTTTCGTCTCATCGTAACCCTTGATTTTGACAATGAATATTAATTTATTTGATGCAAAATATATAAATTTGAAATTTCAACCTAGATGCTCATAGCTTCTAGATCGAAATTCAAACAAGCTTATTTACACAGAATTTCAGTTTGCACTTAAAGATTTTCAGCAGCCGGATATTGCGTTGTTCTGTACAGGAAGTTGTCCCTTATAAGCCTCGCAAACCTTTAGGCTAACTCGTTTTAGATTGATATATCCTGTTGGTAGTGCTATGTTTTGGTAAGAGCGGGAATATTGTTTAATATTTCTGCTAATATATTTCAATAATTTCATCAAAATCAACACAGTGTGGCGACCATAGCGAGGTGCATCTATGACATCAAATTTCCCGGATTGAAAACGCTTAAACCTGCTTTGTGCTACTCTTATTAATACACCTAAGTCTGTTTTTACACGGTAGATTGGTTCCAGAAGAAGCCGTGTAAAAAAAGACATTGATCTTATACAAAACTGGGTGATTTGTTCCTAATCTCTAAAACCTATTAAAATTAGAGAAAAACAAGAATTTTTAAGAACAAGAATTCATGTTTATTTTATTAAATCAAATATATAATGCTTATTTTCACAAGCATAGTAATTAATGATAAAAAAGATATGCACTCTAATCTTAAAAGTAATATAAATTAAATGTATGGCAAGTTCAGGAACTAAAAAACTATGTTGTGAACGAAAAGAATAGGTTATTCAATTTTTAAGGTAAAAAATAAAATAAAATAGAATAAGTGATAATCATAAATACAACAACATAAATTTAATTGCTGTCGTCATCAGTTACATATTCAATTTTCAAACCGTGTTATATCAAAACCGTGTACAAAAAGACCGTGTAAAAACAGACTTAGGTGTACTGCATTAGGTTCATTAACGTCACAAATTGCTTCGCATTGCATTTTGTCCTTTTTTGTAATATAATTTAAATTGTATCTAATTTCATCATTTGATTAGCTCATTTTGAGAGAAAAAAAAACAAATGAAAAATTTTCCTAATTTGATTTCTTTTTTGAAATGTCACCTATTTAATGTCATGAAAATCAGCCAGATACAAGTAGTTTATACATAGTATATTCGAAAAGACTTTTTATCCGACCTAATATTATTAAGATCTATTATATAAGATAAAATTAAAATTTAATTCTCTTGATATTCCCACCACAACGTATTAAGAAGAATTCGTAGCTCGATTCCCAGTAGTATATCATTGCTCAACAATAATAAGTTTTAGAAAACATTTTATCTACTTGTCAGATTTATCATGCCCTTTACCATTCTGGCATATTAAGGTTAAGACTAGGAGAATCAATTACAGTTTCAGTTTAATACACCAAACTGGAAATCTCGATTAGAAATTCCAGGAAATTGAAATATCATATCGACGAACTTAAACGTACTACCCGGAGAATTGTTCGACCTGTAAACTGAGAATAGCAAAATATTTCCAACTCCGATAAATGTAACAGACATTGGCCACGATTCTGTAAGCATTATCTGAAACTAAGATTACATTATCTGCCTCTCTTTTTTCTATCAGAAGGGAATGGAATATCTTTTGTAAAAGTCACGTTAGTTTAAATTGAGATGAAACATACACTTTAGAATCAATTTTTCTTAATTGCGTTAAAATAGCCATTTAAGAAATATCGGAAAATGTTAGCATTTGTCTGCTCCTTTCTGGTCGGATGAATGGGTAGAACTGACCACAAATTTTAGATTCTGACCCTTGGGATTCCCCAATAATCCCGAAAACTCTGGAGACCTCGGCCTTAATCCAGCAGTGAGCGCCTCTCGGCTAATATGATGAATAGGTATTTTATAATAATTAAACTTTAATTCAACAGGTAACACCAACAGGCATCGTGATTTTTCCTCTATACCTTTACCCACCTAAAGCTTCTATACTTACTTAATTCCTTAATACACAGATATGGGTATCAATGACACGTCAACGTCTCATTCTCGTCTCGTCGGCACTTAACCTAACACGTGTCACTTTAATGCCGTCGAGGGAGTAGATGGCGTCGAAGTGGTGTAGCTCTTACGATATTATGATCCAACACATTCGCTTTTAGCTGTAATTGGGTTGTAAGAATAATCCTTTATTTAAGAAATCAAGAAGTCAAGCACCGTAGATAGATCACATTTTGTAACTACAACATAAATGACAATTCCATTGAGCGTTTCAATGATCAGTGCCTCTAACTACAGCTTTAAAAATAATTTACACTTTTATAACATTGGAGCTGTATTTATGATATATATTATTTATACAATAGATTTTTCTGATCGATTTATTCATAAAAACGAATAAAACGATAAATTATATGAATGTAAATGAATAAAAATAGTTAATGTCAGACTATTTAAAACGAAGTTACTCTTCTGAACAAAAATGTTTGAATACGCTAATGTATCATACACTATAGTTATCAGACTTGATGAAGGTTATAATCCAATAAGCACTCAATAAGACTTAAAGACTGCACTTGACAGGAAAGCTTGTCTCTCGTAAAAGCCCGTCTTAGTCTCCATTTTGAATGTAGATAATATGCTAATCCTTTTCTCGTATATGAATATGTTGAGACCCAATGATTCTATTTTTTGTATATGTTGATCACTTATTATTACTGGCAATGGAATTTGATTTAATGAACTTATCTGAGAGATATAATTTCTTGTAATGAACTTATGTGAGAGATATAATTTCATGTAATGAACTTATGTGAGAGATATAATTTCATGTAATGAACTTATTTGAGAGATATAAATCAAAGATTGAAGTAAAATTGTTCACAACGTTTTATTGCACCGTGTAACATTTGTATAACAACTAGTTATGAAGATATCCTTACATTGATACATTCACACTGCAAAAATTACATTTTGGCCATTACTAAATTATGGAAACCACATATTCAACCGAGACAGATAAATCTCCAAGAGACTTGCAATTTCAACAGCCTTATCAATAAACGTCGAGTCTAATAAATTTTATTTACAATCATAACAGAAACTCTATCACTAAAGTGGTATCTAAAGACACGTTAACACTTAGACCTACACATAAAAATGCTTTGTACAACTTATGGTCTACATTTTAAGTGTTATGTTCAACTAAACTACTCACAAATTCTCTCGTGTTCATAATATTAATATTCTGCGTAATTATCAAATTCATTTCAAGAATTAATTGGAAATCATTTAACAATATTCCTTTATAGTACATGTAATCAATAAATTTTAGAGCGACGCTATATTTTGCGATACATAGAGGTAAGTATAATTTGACTACAGATGATTATAAATTAACGTTTAAAATGAAACATTGACTTTAATTATTTAATGAACAAAATAGATTACAAACCAGTTGGTACTAGACTAAGTAAAGGATTATTTATAACACTAAAGGAAGCTTATACGTCGAAGAAGCACAACACAGAGTTAGACAGACTGACATTTTTATAACATAGTAACTTTATATTCTGAATAATACTAATTTTTCAACAATTTTGAGGAAACTTTATAATTTACTAAAAAATATAATAAGTAATAATAACGTTTTAATTTAATGACGCATTTACAACTGATTTGTTTTTTCGTCTGGGCTGTTTAAATTAGGAGGAATGCTTGTTTTGTGTTTGAAGAATTTGATAGTTACAATGCACTATAGCCCTCAAAAGCAGAGTACTCATCATTATAAATTATGAATCTTCATTATTGAGACCAGATCAAGGAAGATGTGACCCAGAGAAGTGTCCAAAATGTTTTGTTGTCAACAAGTTTGTGGCTAGTTTTTTACAGTAAATAATTTACAAACAAGTGGAAAACGTTAAGTCAATCCAGACCTCAGTCTTCTATAAAACTATAGTTATAGTGGATTCCATCCAGTGAATAAGTAACAAATATTGTTAAGCATAATCATGTGCAACTTAAATCGAAGACTTTGAGAATAGTAGTCTGTAAATGAAGTCATTATTGCCACATTGTTAACATTACAATATAAAGACGACAGTATATATGATTGAGGAGACATGCACAGGAACTAAATAATCAAAAATTCACATTCTAATATTATTGCATTTGAAAAAGCTTAATTAATAACATAAAGAGAGATATTTTCACAGTAGAAAAGTGTAAAAGTACCCTGGAAAAGAATATGAGTATTTTACAAAATGTTTCAAATTTTAAAGCTTTCAAAATTCATTGATGTTTGCTACAAATGTTACATATTCATCTATTTCAATTCACATTCGAATCAATAACAGAATTTACTAAAAGTGATTTTTATACGATGTTTTATAATAGTGCCTTGAAGAAAAGCAACTAAATATTTATGGTTAACAGGTAAATGTAAAAATTTAACTAAATCAATACACACACTGAAAGTGCTTATTATATTTATTCTTTCTAACCGCAAGGCATCACACCCAGTATAAATAATTATTTAAAAATGTCTAACATTGCATCATCTCTTATGGCATAATAAGTAATAATAATTCTAAACACGTAGCCTATTAACGAGAACTCATTATGAATAAGTGAGCAATATTTAAAGTGATTTAAAACTTTGCTTTTCTTACGAATATTTAAATCTCCTTGTAAGATAGTTCTTAAATCTGTATTAGTGCTAAGCAACCACGCAGCGATTCTCATGGGACCCAGTCCCAGCACCAGTTGAAGAATCTGGCGGTGGTTCTGAGCTTTTCCCACCACCACTCCATTCCAAAGCGTCTATCATTTCCATTAGTTCTTTAAATACAGCTATAACTCTCCAATTGTATTTCGCTGAGCATTCCACATAACCACATTTCCAATGCTTACGAACAAGATTTACGATGTTGCGTCTTTTTTCTCTGGAGTCACCACAAGCGCTTTCAGCTATAGCCAGCTGTTGTAAGCCACTAGCAGCGGAAGGTGTATTACTACACAGCAAGTCTTGCTTGTTACCAACTACCAGTACTGGAACATTTCGCATGTCCCTACTTTCAACCATTTGATCTCTTAAAGTTCTGATGTACTGAAATGTCTCAACGTTAGATAAATCGAAGACTAGAATATAAGCAGTTGCATTTCTTAAGCCATAGAAACGGTAATGCGCCCACTCGTAGTAGGAATTGATTGGGAAGTAAGGTATTACTGGCACGTCGGTTATTTTGACCTCATAAAGATGTTCGTTGATAATCACCGATGGATAAAATGTGTGTTTCCGATCTGTAGGCACGTAGTCTTCGGAGAAGTCGCTCCAAACGAATTGCTGGAACGAAATAAAGGTAAGGTTGTAAATCATTTAAAGGGCTACTTTATTTAGCTACTATACGGTAAAACCTTGACATGACTTAAGGATCTCCATTAACTAAAATTGACAAGATCAATTTATTTGAATAACTCACAATTGTAACGAACATAACTAACATTTAAAAAGTCATTGTCTTTAGATAAATATTGGATTAGCTAACAAATGAACAGTTGACAAGTTGAAACATTTCATTTAATTTGAAATATCAAGAAAGTCACAAGTGACAGTAATATAGTATAAGATAAGATATCTTATATTATAGTAATATAGTATAAGATAAGATATCTTATATTATAGTAATATAATATAAGATATTGCTGGTGTGTCGACATTCTGGAGACAAGAGGAGTTAATATCTCCACGCTCCGTATTACGCAGATATACTAAAATTTATTGCTGTATTTAAGTATAATATTGCAGGTACTAACTAGGAAATGGCTACAGTATTTGAACATTTAAATAGAATAGGCTCGTATGTCTATCCTGGTATGATCATGATGCAGTGACGAGAGTAATTTATTCCATGAATAAATTAGCCATATGCGATAATAAATATCCACAAACAGAAATTCATGTCAAATGCAATTATACTACCCTTGGCTGCATTTAAAAATGACACATCCAATTGTTTCTTATACAATTGATGTCAATTTAAGATTGTAAGACTTTTGTTCATACAAAGACTTACCAGTAAAAGTTATAAGGGGTTTGAAAGCTATTCAAATCAATATTTGGTGTTTACTTTACACTTTATACACGAGAGTTTGGTTTAAAAGCTTGAATTATAAATTGTACGGGAATACAGCGTGTTTCTTTATTAGGTATGTATCTTTAAAACCAAAAATGGTTTTTTTAAAATTGAGATATAATTAATAAAAGTTAGTAGTTTTAAAGTTTCTTTATTTTGATTACTACTCGTAACCATACTTTTCAAATAAACGTCTGAAATGTCATGAATTTTATGGGAAATAATGAAATATACGATTTAGTAACGTGTGTATCAATATATGTATTTCTATATTGTAAACAATATAGAAGAACAATATTGTAAACAATATAGAAATACACTATAAATTAAATGGATTCCTATATATAACCAGACGATTCATTGTTATTTTTAAATCGAGACGGCGCATTGAGCTTAAGTAATCATTAAATCATTAAACATTTCATCATAATTTAACATTTCTATTTTATAAAAATGCGCATCATATTAGTTTTTGTTTTGTTAAATCATCCAATTTATTTTTTCTCAATCTGTATCTTACTCAGTTTAGTTAAAAAATATTTCAGCTTAAGTAAAATTAAGTATTAATTTAAGTATTATTTAATTAATAAATGTAACTTTACCGTAAAGCTTAGTACAAGTAAAGCTCCACATTTATTTCTCAAATACTTGTACTAGTATGAGAACGGCCGATTCGTATACATCTATAATTTTTACTGAAAAATAAAGAATTATAATTCTATGATATTTTATTATACACTGAATTATATTAAATGTTGTAACTTTCACTAGGGAATTAATATTTCCACTATCTATTGACAGATCTATAAGTGTCTTCTACAGTTTCACAAATATGTCTGTTACTGTCAACTTCATTAAAAGTATTTGACATCAAATAAAATCCTTAATAAATTATTGATTTAACAACTTCTAAGGTTTTATCGTTCTAGTAAGATGTTTATGACGTTCAAGAGCGTAAAACCGAACTTCGATCGATTCGCCTGATTTCCCAAAGGATATGACGTTTACTAACTTTTCATATTACTGTTATATTTCATTGGCTGTTACTATCTTTAGCCAAAGAAGGTGAGTTGTTGTTCAACACAACTCTCCTACGTACTACGTACCCGGGAGAATGTCAAGAAATATAACATAAGATTCTGCTTCTTCCCCTGTGATTTCTTTTTTTATGATGGAATCAGGATTCCTTGATTCCTGATTGAAAATAAAAAAAATATCACATTACGAAAATTTTGTTGCCAAGATAAAATTAATGATTTCTTACCACAGACTATAGAAGTTACTCTACAAAGTGATATCTCACTATTAAATCAATGTCAAAAGTAGAAGATTACTTTTGACAGCTTATGATGCTTTGTGCGAAAGATTTGACAGTTATAAATGTTTGTGGCAGACTTGTCCATGAGTAGCGGCTGTGCAAAGTTCCAAATACCAGCACATTAATATTCATTAAAATTAAAACAACACTAATTGATGTTGACGCTCTAATACTAATAATATTTATGGCAATCTTATTTATTAAATTATATAAATACTAATATGGTATATTTATTTCATGGAACTCATTTAGAATGTTAATAACAATATAAATTTCAAAGTTAATTTAAATATAACGTAAATAAAATTTTGAATGGAAATACATTTATCCCCGTAATGAGATAATTAAGAGCGGGTGCAATTTACCCTAAATAAACAATGCAGTTTAATAACTTTAATTTTCAATAAAATAAACTAAAATTCCGTTAACGTGTTGGCGGGTTGAGAATAGAAATTTAAACGAATAAAAAAGTGTTGACTTTCATTTGTTTCACCACTTTGACTTTCAATAGACACAAAATTTGATTGAATAAAAGAATCAAATTGCAGCGTTGTAAAACCTGAAAGGTTTAGTGAAAGTCGACAAAATAAATAACCTTTCAGCTAAAAAAAAATGGTCTCATTATTTGTAAGAAGCGGTTTGTCCTTTCTAATTCTATAATAACCCCTAAAATTCTTTCCATGTTAACTCTTAATGTAAATATTCGGAGAAAATTGTTTTTATCTCACGTTTAATATTTATATTCCTTATTTGTAACTGGTTGCTCTCAATGACGTCAGCCTCGTTAAATTAATTCAGTCTTGTCCTCAGTAAGCAACAGTCGTGCCAAATTACAAGGGTTACAAGTAGCAATTTACTTGAAATTTACTCTTATTACTTCTGATGTTAAGATGTAATTGAATTGACATAAACAAAGCGTTAAATTATGAGTTTGTAGTTCAAAAAATATTGAACATTCACAAGATTTAAACGAAATATCTTTTAAAGTTAGTTTTTTTTTAGTTTTTATGACTAATTAAAAGTCACTTAGAAACACAAATCGATAATTTATAGTGCACTGCGTTATCTCAATTTTATCATTATTATTATAATTTGATGATAAATAACTTGCTATCCACATATAACAATGGTTCTGCTTGCAAAGTGATTATTGACGAATTGTTGGATCGGGTGAAGTATCTCTCTCGGTTTCTTTCGAGTTGAACACTGGTAACCGTTCCTCGTTACATATTCGTAGTTCAGAGTGTAGAAAACCAAGGAGGCCAAATCAACTTTATAGCTTTTTTAAAAAAAATTCGTTCGTATTTTGTTTTTTTTTCTATTATCATTCACTTACAATTTTTCACGTCTATCGTTTGAGCTTCTATTTATTTACCGATGTTTTATTTCACTAATTTGCAATAATTAATACTTTCAATGGAAATACGTTTTATTTTATTATACAAATATACACAGAGTGCAGGTAGATAATAATCACTGCGCTTTTAAGTGCACGCACAGATAGATTTACTCGTTCTGTCTCTCTCTCATGCTCATTGCGATTGTAACTTTATAATTGAAGATCCTGGTGTAATGTAGATCACCAGAGCCTTTATTTAATCAGCCTCTTGTTTGTAAACAACTTCTTCATTATTTACTTTACGTATTTGCTTTTTTTCTCATCGCTTCCCACGATTACCAATCAAGGCAATCGTTCCTTTTGTACTGAGTAATAGTATTATGTATGTCCAATAAAGATTTAAATATTTTAAGGGTAGCATTGCTTTTATAATCGTATTTATTTGTGGCGAAAACTCTATATCCGTGTTAGTATCGCAGCTTGATCGATAAACCATATTATGTAGTGGTTTATGCATTCAATTTCAGTTCAGTGTTAAGTAAATTTAATTAGTACGTCGCCCAAACATCAGCTTATTATAGGTTTACACTCCGATAGCTACATTAAAATTCACTTGCTTTGTAATAGGTGAGAAACTAATTCAGAGATGGTACTAACTATATTTGGATATTAATACTCACTCTCATTAATTTGATTACATCGATAAAATAGCTAGACTAAATCTAGAGGAAATGTTTTCACAACTGGCTGGCTCTCTACTATTTTTCTAGTCTAGATATTTTTAACCGACTTAAAAGAGGAAGAGGTTTTCAATTTGATTGGTATATTTTTATGTTTGTACTCTGATTACGCCGTTAATACTTAATTTTTTTGGATCGATGCGGAATAGTTGCCATTTGGTTTCATAAAAATTTAATTGAGTTTGTAGTTTTATTTTATAAGCATTTTTAATAACTTAAACGATGTAATTTTCACTGTACTTTGTATGTACATCGATAACTTAAACATTTTTGATCCGATTTACGTGATCCTTTTTTTATTCGATGTGATATAATTGTTATTTGGTCTCAGAAAAATTTGATTCAGTTTATGAGAATTTTAATAACTTGGACGATTTTATTTTCAAAAGCTATTCCAGCATTTTTATCCAACAGGCAAACAGATAATTCTTCCGGTCACCCAACTCTTTGATTTTTGATCCTAACCACTCAAAATTGCGAAAAAAAGTTTTAAACTTAAAATCGAGTTCAGAACACCAAAAGGCAAAAATAAATCAATATAAGAATTTATCCAATTTAGTTTTTTTTTCGAGTGGATGTCGAAAAATATATTAAATTAAATTGGATAACTTCTCACATTTAATTATTTTTGCCTTTTTAGTGTTTTAAGTAGGGTTTATTTTGACTTAATATTTTCAAAAATAATATTAACATATTTTACAAAATTCAAGCAAAATTTAAGAAAGAAGCAGTAGTTAATAATATCGGTACGTCTGGATATAGACAATATCGCTATTCTTCTACCTTAACGCAATTTATTGTGTTTCGTTATCAAGGAAAGGGTAACTAGTGTAACAACGAACAGCGAATTAACGTCTCTTGTTTCCAGAATGTCAACCCCTAGAATTGCAATAGATAATAATTTTAGAATTGCAATAGATTATAATTTGGGGCTGAGCCAATTGTAGTATCGCGTACATGATATACTATACCGTATTAGCCTCGAGGCATTCATGTTCATCCGACGACCATTGTTGTAAGAATGAGTAATAGTATCTCATATTAAGGTACACCAAATGATTACGCGATTTATTAGTTACAGTATAATTAATACATAATATTAGGTTAGTATTTTGAATTTCAAACGTACTTTGACCTCACCAAGCCGATCTATAAATGAATAAACGAATTATCCGTCAAAATACCAGTTCATGCCTTACATGTATATGTAGTGCATGAACTAAGCCTTTTACTGAAATTATATTTTATTCAAGGAACAAAATATCTAGCCTGCCATCATAAATCTCCAGCAAGTCAGCGCTAAATTCTTCATTATCTGCTTTAATAATAAAAGTTAATAATCTTCAATCAATCGTATTTTTTGTTTTATTTCACGAGACTTTCAGTACAAGCTCATTTGCCATTCACCAGGCTCACGTAAAAATTAGACCTCATATTTCACGTTGAAATAACGACCGTGCCTTCATAATTTAAGATGACATTTTGTATCCCTCAACATATTCGGTCGTACAGTATTTGGTTTCATGTAATTGCGACAGCGGCACGAACATGGAAATTTCAAGAGAAGACGTTAAGTCGTATTTTAATAATAAAAGAAAATACGATAGTATCTCTCAATTATTCAGATACTAACACTTCTACTTTTCTTAAGAAATTATTTATGAGCGTAGTTGTCAGTTAGTTGAACTTCTAGCTCTACTGAAATAATAAATTGTAAAATACTATCTACACCTGTATAATGCTCGTCTTGCCCACTGCAGGTGCTCCCAAGAGCACCACCTTGATAAGGTCGAGACTGTCAGGGCTGGGCTCCACGCTTGGAGCACCTCCAACTGTCAAGGTACCCCCTCCACCTCGTTCCAAGTAATCCAAATCCAATTCTGTAACAAGCAATGTTATTAACAATCAAGGTTCGAAATCATACAAGCTTAAACAAGTTAAGCTTAGTATGAAGTAGAGTACAGGTATATAAAAATAACAAATCAAGGTCCAATATTAATATTTTGAGTGGCTTTTCACTCAAAATATTAATATCAAACCCTGATCATTAAAATACACTAGGAACATAGGTCACGTCAATCAAGATACGTCCGTTGCATACACTATTATGGTAAATACTTGAGTAAGCTCCTGATGTCCATATTCATGATAATTGGGATTGTAATGCTGTTAATTAAGATGATCGCTTAGCAAACCAATGATTAACATAAATAGACACAATCCAAATTTTAAATAGAAGTAGATATTAGTAGATATACGGTTTACAAAAATAAGTAAATTAAAACAGTTGTGGCTACCTCACGTTTAGCGTATAGCGTTTCGGATCACGAAGAACTACACGTTTTGATAATAGATTAAAATGAAAATTACTTTCAATTAGGATAAATTTTCCTTTAAATTAGGCGTGAAAAAAAACTTTTTGGGCGGGCAAGGTGAAGGTGGCAGTTTGTCGCATGCTGCACTAGCTATCTTCACGCTGCTTATCTTCAGGTGGTGTAGAGTCATTTACTGAGCTTTTTGTAAAAAAAATAGATTTACTCCATCAACGAAAACTTAATAAAATCGCACTCGAAGCAGTAAGGTAAATTTCCATATCGAAAATGGCGAATTTCTTAAATTATAAAATATATTTGTTCAATTGGTTCTTGGGGCTTGAAGCTACTTTCAGTGATTATTATTATTGTAAATTAGCTTCTCATCATGTTACTTAATAATGAAGGAATATTCTAACAGATTACATAAAATTATTTCCAATTGGTTTAATTGAGTTGTCTTCTACGAATTTCTGAGAATATACCCAAAAGGTCCATACAAAATTGTGTGTTGTGCTCATTTTCAAACACAATAATGTTTTATTAATACGAGGTAGTAACATCCACTAAATAAGGAAGATATAAAGGTCTCAAGATCCACATTTGAAGTGAATGGTTCCCAACAGACGGAACAGATTTATTTTCTTTGCAGGAAAGGATTCATAAAAGATATATTAATATTAACTCTTCAATACACCAAAGAGAAATAAACAAAGTATATGCGAAAAACATGATGTCGATACGTGAAAGAGATATTCTGTTGGAATTCGGATAGAAATTACAATTCTGTATCATTGTAGCGAATAATCAAGGCGTTTGATTTTTGTTATATCTTGGAATAAATGTAGATAAAACATCGAATAAGTTCACTCATACCGTGTGTTGTAATAAATTAATAAGAGCAAATTCTTGTGCGAAAGTAACTGTTGTTAGCAAATTGTTAGCTAATTCTTCTGCTTTATATAATTCATCTGGTATTATAACTCATGTCTACAATGAGGTCTTTATTACTCTCACACGTAATAAGAAGCTTAATATACTTTCCTAGTAAATACTTCTCATTTCTCTTCTGTTCTGTAATTAAATTGCCCTCGTCTGTTAAAAGGAAAAATAATACGAGTAGACGTGAGAGCTATTAGCGCCTGGGCCGCTTGATTTAGGATATTAGCGGGGACTATGTCCAAATGGGAAGTAATTTGATATAAGTAACTGTACTAGACAAACGAAATAATGCTTATTACATTAGTAATTAGGTCAATTATAGATTAAGTTAATTGTAGGGTGTTTAATTTGATTATGTGGGGTTATGACAACTTATTGTACAGACGACACTTCCCAAAAATTTCATCACCACTGCAAAAGTCGCTACTTTTATAACTTGCTAATCTTTTTTATACGATTATATTGTTTCAACATTCCTTTATCTTTGAAAGGTATTTAGAAAAATATGTAAGTGAGCCAGTCTAATTTTCTTTTTTTTCCATGTTTGTTATATACGTCCCACAGCTGGGCATAGGCTTACATGGGAGACACATACAAGGAGTTTGGGTTATAACATGCTTATCTAATACGGCTTGGTTGGTGAAAACGGTTGCCGTAACAACCGAAATCATTGGCTTAAAGAACAGAAGCACATTAAGTCGTTAAAATTTGTTGTTGTTGCCTCCTGGTCGAGATAGTAAGCAATTCTAAAAACAATTTTGATTGACCCATTCAGAGCCAAATATGACAAGTGGCTTTGTATTCTTAATCTACCAATGTTTACTTCGTAAACTACCAAGGAGTTCTTAATTTTTTTATGATGAAAAAAATGACAATGTCGAGTTTAATTTGTACAACACTCACAAACACTATTATTGTTGTCCATAAATATAGATGCAGAGCTGTTTCTTGTTGTGGAGAATTATTGTATATATCTATAATGTTTGGTTCTAATATTCTTATATTCCATTTATAGAAAGAGATAGGGCTACCACATTTTACTTACCAGGCATTCATATCGAATTCAAGCCTTAATTCTATCTAAGGATCATTCTAATAATGCGACTAGCCGTAAAAATAGCATTTCAAAGCCTTTATCGACGTCTGGTATCCGTTTTTACTTTGTTACGCGCTATGTATTTTGGGTACCGTTTTCACCGTAAACTAGTTTTTTAAGGATAAATTAGACCTCACAAAAAACTACTAGATTAAGTTTTTATTATTTAGAAAAATTAATGAACTTTTTATACAAGTTGTCAAAAAATTCCCATTGGGTCGGTGTGCTCCGGGAGTGAATCCTGGCCCTTAACTAAGATAAAATAATAATGGCAAAGAAAAATGTGTCTCCTAGTCAAGATAATTACTTTATTTATGACACTTACTATTGAGGTTAGGACCAGTAGCTGGCTGATTTTATTTTTTGAATAAAATTACCTTTTTTCCCCTGTATCTGTGTCAGTGTTTTTTCTGTTACTTCTTGTCATGTCACTTTGTAGATTGAAATATATATTTTTATTGTGTTTTTATCTGCGCTGTTTCATTTTGAAGAAATATAATTTTAACATAATATTAGGGCTATCCACATTTTACACTTACATAACATCAATATTAAGCGTTACGTCCGTAAATTTACCAGGGGGTCTTATTTTGTGAAGAGTGGGCTTGAAACTCAGCAAGGTTCATTATTTCCTTTACGCGTCAATAAAACTTGCTTGAAAAATGTTAAATTTCATAGTCAGTAAAAAATATTCTCTCTCAAATCTCCCAACTACAATTTTGATCTTTAAAATAATGATTAAATTTTTTAAGGTTATTTACATGACTGGCACTTGTGAAGGCGTACAATCTAAACACATTTTTTTTATTGGAGATTGGCAGGAGTTTTTTGTGCCCTAACAAATGAAGTTATTTCCTTAGCATTTATAAACATCCATTCTTTTTTCGTCAATTATGTCACACATACATGTTGAATGAAAATGCTAGTAATTTATATAAATGTTTAAAAATACATCCGTATTTTATAAAACTTACCCAATATTTTGTTTTGCTTTGTACAGTTTCCTTTGGCATTTTTCTCGTCTTCTGGATCGTGCTTAGAAGGGTTGTCCAGTCTACTCATTGCAGATCATGGACGTGATAATAACACGACAATGTTATAGAAACCATCATTTGATTCATTAGCCTATTTAAATAAATTGTTCCATTCTGTTCTTTGAATAACGATATTTTAAATGTTGCTTTAAAAGTAATGAATTTTCTACAGGCTCTAGGTTTTACACTCTTTTTAAAACGCAATATCAGTTGTAATAGTTTTTATATGTTACTAGTCCCTAATCAAATTTTAATTTGGCACTGTAAAATAAAAACTTCACTTAATTATTTATTGTATTAGATTATAGAATTCTAAATTTAAAAAGAAATTTTTAGTTTTCGAACCTCCATGGTTCTAAACGACACAAAAACTTATTGCAAGTCAAAATATATTCCGAACTCCTTAGTAGTCGCGCAATTTTGGCGGCAAACATTGGCGGCGGCGACACGCGTACCCCCTAGCGTCATTCGGGGTGAACTGCCGCAAGATCCCCCAGGTTGCTGTTAAGCCCGTATAATCTGCAATGTATCATTGGAGAGGGATTAAAACCCTCTTTAGGTGAAAACAGGCGCAGGTGTTTATTTTGCAACGTGTAGAGGGATGTTTGCATATGAAAATGAGTGAACTCGTAGCCAAGGTGCGTTCATGAACCTGCTTGAACTATATCTATAAACGAAAGTATACATACCTTATCAAAAGTTGAGTGAGATTTATAAAAATACACGTAATAATTATATAATAATTAAATTTAGCCTTAAGCAACGACGCTTTAGAATAATTTATTCTCAGTAATTGAAAAATTATTGAGAAAGTATGCTTACATAATTGAATTTTACACGCCCCATTTATAACGTAAAGCATTCATGAATATTAATAACGATATGTTAATCTCCACATTTTCATAATCACTTGGGGAATGATTCTAATAACCCATCCTTTAATTCCTTAAATTTTACGCGTGGCAACGAAATCATGAGAAAATATAATCCAGGGGATGAAGATATTATGGCCACTTATTTGCATTTAGTGTAAAACCTACTTGTAATTTTACTGTTTAGTGAACTCTGTAAGCAAGGTTATAAAGATCATGTTATAGAAATATAGTAAATAGAAATTAAACTTAATTGTATCCTACACGTTATATACTAATTTCTATGATGTCGTCATGTTTTTTAGAAAATGTATAGCAACATGGGTTATTTTAAAAGAGGCGTGAAAAAGCACTTTTTGATCCGGCAAAGTGAAGGTGGCTAGGGCAGTATGTCGCATGCTACACTAGCTATCTTCACATATGGACCTCTGCTGCTTATCATTAGGTGGAGTTAACTGCTGAGCTTTTTATAAAAAAAAATCAATGGCTCGACACTTGAAAATAAAACGCAAGACGAACATAACGAGGACGTTTCCTTTTGAAAAGGATATCGCTAATAGCACCTTGAAAACTTCATCTCACCTGATGGTTAGAGATGATAAGGATGAAGATGGAAGTGGTCTTAGAAACAAGATCAGAGTGGGGGCCTTAAAATTTCTAAAGATTTAAAGGTCCTATGTGCGTCTTCATGCGACAGTACCCACTTAACACACTCCCACAAAACAATAACACTTCAAAAGACTCATAATGTGTTTAGTTATTAATAGCAATATACTAATATTTTCTTAAAACATTCTTATGCTGGATTTCAAAAATTGATCGAAAATTGATCCACGGATTGACTAACATAATAGTATGTGATCAACAGAATTCTTATCTTGTATAATATTATTTTTTATTATATCTTTTAATTTAATTTTTATATTAAATTACAATTATTGGAATCACAGAGCATTGCGCTTAATATATTCATGCTTTCTTATACAAATCAAACAATTTACTAGAATATCCCTAAAATCGTGATTCCTTCCTACTCGGTTTGTGTTCTGGTGTAGAAATCCCGAGGGATAAACAAAATCCTGGATACAAAACGTCATCGAATCTGAAGATGGAAAATGCGTAGACAACCATGTCACTCCGACAGATTAATGTTTGGTAAGTCATGAGCGGCCGAGATAGCGTGTTAATAAGCGAAAGCTTTTTTAATCTAAGATTATTTAGAAATAAAAATGATTTGCTTATGTTTCCAGTGATTGTAAACCTTTTCGAGTGTGTTTTATTATTAAACCTATATTTATGTATTTTTATCGTGAGATTTATATTTTACTATATAAAAGACAATAAAATAAACATACCGTACCTAAATATAACAAGCTAAAACGTTCCATTAATCTACAATGATATATTTATTTCAACATGAATGGTATCGTTTTAGTGAACCAAATGTCAGTTCTATGATACGAATCCAATTGTGGACTTTTAAATTAATGTTAGTTGATAAATTTAAATATATCTTTTTCAATAGTTATAATCATGGTCACAGACTTGTAGTTTTTTGTCTTATGCCAATACAATCATATTAAGAAATAAGTTACTATAAGCCTCCCAAACTAAAATAAACTAAAAAAAATATGTCAATGAAGAGGAAAAACATTTTAAATTCGAGAAAAAATACGAGCAACATTTTTTCTTCCCGATTTCATTATATAAATATATTTATATTATCTTTTTTCATTACATATATTACATATTCTTCATTTATATCTATTATATAGACATGTAGTATGGATATGGATACACATAACGGAAAAATATAGAAAACAAAGACTTTTGAAAAAAAAATCGTTTTCTTCATACAAATCAGGAAAATTGACAATGTCCCTTCAACCAGACATCCGTCAGAAATATTATATTTTATTTTTTCAATGATCAATTTGTCTTTCTATTATGAGCGAAATAGCGGTAGTATCAACAAAGTAATAAATGTTTACCACAATACGCTGCTCGCTTAAGCGCCTGTTTGGAGATCTCTTAAATAAATAAGACATCTCTACCTAACGAAAGAGCTCTCTTGAAATAACTTTTTTATTGGCAATGCTCCAGAAAGAGAACGTTTTTGATTTTGATAGTAACCTGTACCTAAAAATGTCAAATGTAACTAACTACAAATCACAATGAATGGATCATTTTCATATAATAAATACACATATTTGTACACATAAGTGTGAAATTTTACTTTCATATGTATTCCCGAATATAAAACCAAAAGTGCTTGCTCATAGCATCCGCTAATTACTGTTTCCTTTAAAAGCCAACGCAAAAATTCGTTAAAAGACTTGAATTTCAGATTTCGCTTTAAAATCCACTGTAGCTAGCAAGCAAAGGCACTATTGAGGGCCGCAGGGAAATTTACCATTTATAAGGTTTCAGATTTCTAACTTTTAAAACGTTGCAGTCATGGTTTACCATAGTAAGTTGAGAATTGCAACAAGTTCAAAATTGCCCGACAACTTGAAAATTGCTGCTTATTTTAATACTTTTATAGTGTAAAGTCCTTGTGGTATGTAAGGTCACCAGGGTCGATGTATAGTATAACTATAAATTAGGGTAGAAAAATTCTTCGAATATTTACCTCTTGACACTTGAATATTTGTGACTCAAATGTTTTGATAATGAATATGAAGAGCTCGATGAGACAGTATGCATGCGTGCTTGTGTCTATTTGTGTGTGTGTGTGTCTGTGGCTGTTTCATATGTTTCGAAGATTCGCTTCCTAAATATCCCATTTTCTTAAAGTAACTAATAATGATTACTTTTCTGTTTTATCGACCCAAAAAGCGAAACCTGAAATCTTCCTTGGCATGAAAAATGTAATAATCAAAATCAAATAAATCAGACATCACCCTAAAGAAAATACCCTCATTTCTCACTGCGCTCAAGATTTCCTCCCCCAGCATTCGCAGCGTTGATAGCGTCATAAAATGACTTTGAAAAACGTAGAATGGATAAAATATGGTAAATTGACACGATGAAAAAGTATCAACAAATATATGAACATTAAATGTGTACCTTTATGAATACGTAGTCATACATTTTAATATTTTGAGACTAACATAAGCTAGATAGCAAAGTCATGCTATTTATGAAGTATACACTACACTACTTTATATTTAGTACACTACAAAATTTTAGCTCTTGCTCCATTCATTAAATCGAACAACTTTTACTACAGGACCTATTATAGATATAAATAGTCCTGAAAAAATACAAGCATATTAAGCTAAAACTATAAATTTAAGAACAAAAACACGTGATAGGCGTGATAGGTTTAAAAATGAAAACACAAAAAGCTTTTTATTTAAATGGAATCAAATACGAAGTTATTTTTAATCATCACAATTTAACCCTACCACCGCTTAGATGAATACTTATGGAGAAAAAACAGCAATATTTAATATTTATGTACTTATAATTAAGGGAATGTTTTTAGTATCACTTTAAGCCACGTATGCATTTGAGGCAGTGTTGGATCCAACTGGATTCATAATAGTACACACTATTATTTGTACTTATGCGTCGCATATGAATATAGAAGGCCTTAGATAATTCATCTTAAGTACTTTAAGACACCTCTTTCATACAAAAAGTCTGTTAGTCGCTACTGAGGTCCACTTTTCTTATTAAAAAAAACAAAAAGGCATTTAAGACCTCTTCCTAGGAGGAAATAATTAAATGAGTTGGTATAAAACCAAATAAAGAAAAATAAAAAGGAAATGTCCACAAAACTTTGTTAGAGCTGTATCCATTTGTTTTAATTCTAATATATGTACAAACCCTTTTCTGGTTTTGGGGCCACAGGTAAAATCACTCCTAGGGGACACGAGACAATAGTAGCTACAATTCTTATGTGTTACCTTATATTTTATGTGTAGTTAAATAACATATAATACAAATCTTAATTAACATAAATCTTTAATTAATAATTTATTCTACGGAAATATTAAGAATAAATACGATTTATGAATTCGTATAAATAAACTTAAGGTAATTACGATAGCACGATATGCATCAAAATAGATAGAAGACATTACATAAGATTTACTTACAACATATGAAACAAATGGCATGCAATTTTGTAACAATGAAAAAAACAAATGATTTGTTGATTTGTAAAATTAAATTAAAAGGAGTTTTTATGTTTTCCTCGTCCTAAACCATATTCGAACCACTCCTTAATTAATTATAACTAATAACTAAAAAATAACTGATAAAAATATTACTTTATGTCACAAATATTTATAAAAAATACCTTTACATGGCACAAATTGGAAACCACATGTTTGAAAAGAAATTTACGACGCAGATATAAGCTACAAAACCATCGAAGTGGAAAAAGGATAAACTTTTCTTTTTGCTTGTAGACGACTTTCTTGTTTACGTCGTTTGGATCGGGTTTATAAAAATACAAGATGGACACGAAACATATATTTATATTTAATTCTGCTGCAAAGTTTTGTAGTTAGTAGATTCCAGGGTTTTTTATAAATTACTGATCTTGGCATAGCTAACGCCATCTACACAACAAGCTCGGAGAAATGAACCGAAAGAATCCTATGAAAGAAGCCTATACGAAGCCGCGTATCTGATTCGATATACAATACACTTATACACACTACTGTAGGATCTCACTTTAAATTTAATTTAATTAATCACACGCAATTAAAATATTAGAAGTTGTTAAGCCCCTTAATGTGACTCATTTAACTTTACATGTAGGTATTTAAGAGATGCTCGGTGGCAAAGTTGTTTATACACTCTGGTGTCAATTATTTAAACAAAACCAATTATGCCATGGTTCATCTCAGATGGGTCAGTCAAAATTAGTAAAAAGATCTCCTTCTCCCAAATTCTACTTTGAGTAACTTTTTCACGGTAATTAACGCTATGAGTAATAGCGTTAAACTCTCTATATCTATGTTATATATCTCTCATAGCTTGAGAGTAAAAAACTATCTTTTAATTAAGTCTCTCAATATCACACAAGATCAAAGTCTTGTATTCTCGTCGTACATACAATTACAAGATCCTTTACAAGATCAAGATTTACTTCCCTATATATCTTTTTGTCGTGTGTCTTTAAAAAACCCTAGCCTTTTTCCAATTGACGGCATATTTTGCTGTTGTTTGCACGAGAGATCATGGTATAATCTACAAAGATATCGTAAAGTATATTTTACTGTTATTATTTTAGCTTACCCATTACTAATTCGCAATAGCTTTACAGCAGAAATCGATTAACAATATAATTTGTTCTTAAAACTTTTTTTTAACAAATGTAAATTTTTAATCGACGTGTCTTCTTCTTAAACAAAATATTTATACATTATAATCGCTCAAAAAGCAGCATGCAGCATCAAGACCTAGATACATACTAACTAAAAAGAAAGAAATTAATATATTTAATGACACAAACGCAAAACAAATACACAAGGTAAATAAAATATTATATATAATGTTACTAAAACGATTCCCACTCAGCATTTGTAGGATGTCTCGGGCAATAGACTCTAGTCATTCTTGTTCCTCAATTAGTTTCGAAAAAAATTACCTTATTTTTATCTTGATACCAATGCTTATATCATATCAATAATTAAATAAATAAATGACACATTTTAAAAGTCTTCTCAGTATCAAAAAGAGTCAACGCCGCCAAAATTATCATTTTTATGCTTTTTCCGCAGAGTAACGGTTTTTTTTATAGTTTAAATAAAGCTACAAGTAAAGTTATGAGTCCCATAAAATATTATACGTCATTTCAACTGCCTGATCCTGAAAAGTAATATTACATTACTGTCGTTAAAACTTAATAACTTTAGGGTACGGTCAGAGTCCCTTGATACGAAATCAACAACGTTTTCAAATTAGGTGTCACTGTCAGTCGGTGCACAGGGGTGCAGACCTGAGTAAATAATCTCATGTCTTAATAGGAATTTTCTGGATTGTACATCCATTTGCTGAGATGTCTGGTTGGTAACCACTGCCTTTACTCTAAATATCACGTGTTTTAAATATTAAATTAAAAATAAGTGCCTCATTGACGGCCATCTGATCGAGTAGTCGATACATTTGTCTACTCAGCCAGAGGTTCTAAGTGTTTGATATGGAGGTGCAAGCTCTAAATAATGCTTAATTTGTCTGCCACTACCGCCATCTAACAAAAGTTAATTTGGACAGCTTTACAAAGCACTTCAGCAGATTTTCTATGCTAAATGACTAACGAATAGCTACACATACACACACACACACACATACACGACACACACACACATATTTCATGGCATTGCTGATTTCTATGACTACTACATCAAGTAGATGTATCAGTCATCAGGGTCTCAGGTATTAGTTCGTTTTTAAAAGTGGCCTCTCGCCCTAAATAGTTTGAGAATCCCTGAGGTAGACAATCTGCTTGACATTACTTTAAGTACTTACAGATAATAAACAGTCTAATCTTTAGCTACAGTTTCATAAGGAACTGAATAAGTTTTCTTTACATTGAAACCTTACTTTCCTCGGATTGAGGACTCCTACTAACTTTAGCAGGGAACTTCGACAGTTTTTGATAACATTAAGGTGCTAAGTGATTTTCTGCGTCTGAAAGAGTCGGTACGCCACACGGCATAACAACTGTTAATAAACTCATAATATTGTTTTATACGAAATCTTGAGTAGATGTTTGTTAAGAAATTCTTTATATCCAAACAATCTTCGTCAGATTTCTATTTAGTAAGAAATTTAAATTAATCCAATTAATTTGAATTAAGAACATCCCACTTTTTTGAAATTGGTTTTAATCTGAAATAAAACGTGCTGGAAGCTTGAAAATGAAATAAAAAGTTTAATAATGATTGGTATTTATCGTTATTTGCAAACTTCTATTAAACAAGAGTTCGCAATGAGATAGTTAATTTGTTAATTTGTAAACCCATGTTGATTTCATTAAAAAATTAATAACTACTTTTGTATTAGGAATAGTGTAAACATATTTTAATTAAAACATATATAATAGTTTTAGTGCTAAGATAACATTAATGATATAGATAACCTTACGCATAAAAGTGAAATCAAAAATATTTTTCTGTATTCCCATCATGTTATCCATACACTATTTGTTGTTCTGCTCTTGGTTAGCGGTTACTTTTGGGGGTAGGGGTAAGTACATACATATGTAATGATAACTCCTTTTTATTTTAAAATATCTAATGAAATAATCTCTCTAATAAAGGCTATGAATGCTGATAGTTGTAATAACCAATGAACACTAGGAGAATTTTTACCTACTGATTTGCAACTTAATTCATGATACAATTTTCTTTTGTTAAGTACTTATGTAGATAGACTCAGATTTTACTAGAAATCATTTCTTATTTAACAAGCTTTTAGTTTACCGTTATTAAATGCGTTAAATGGGAATAAGAAGACTTCATTCTTTCTTACAAACGTAGTCCCCTGGTTCCTCTCTTCATATCTCACTAAAGCAATCCCTATTAATTTATTAAGCAATATTTTATATTACCACTTTTTATATTTTCGTATACCGAAATAAAAACCAGTTTTTCTACTGTGTTCAGACATCAAGTAAACAATTTGTCGAGATTATTTAAATAATTAAAGCCTTACTTAAATTTTTATTTAAAAAAGTAACGAAATCGGCTTAATTAAGGACGAAAACTAAGGATTTTGAATAGTTTTTATAGGAATTATAATTTAATAGAATATATATAGAAAAATGTTTATTTCAATGAAAAAAAAATTTGGTAAGAGCTGCAGTTTTCCTTATCACGTACAAACTATCAAAGTTTGCTTATTTAGACACAGAGTGACAGCAATAGGGTTTAAAAATACCTATTTATTAATTATCAAATCAAATCTCATAGTAACCCCTTAACCTTCGATTGTTTATACCTAGTCAATATCTTATCTTATCTTGATATAGGGCCAGGATTACTCCCGGAGCACGTCGACCCAATGGGATCTTTTGTGCTTCCCCAATGCTAATGACCGCTGTCCTGGAATACCTCCAAGATGTACTTACTTAGTACACCCGGAGACAGCAGCCTTATATCTTCAGGACTGGGAAAGCCCAGTCCAAAGAGACCCATTCATTAAATCAGTAACTTTCACAGATAATTATTTGCTCTGTGTGTATAAGAAGTATATTTCAGCTAACCACCGATCTCCAAATGTGGGCATCATCGGTGGACATAGCATCTCCATTGAAAAAGTCCCGTTCATGGTATCTCTTAGACTGAACGGAACATACCACTGGTGTGGTGGGTCGATAATACACGAGCAATTCATATTGACTGCGGCGCATTGCATTTTTCCGTAAGTACCTATGATAGAATCTAAGAAAATGTTTGAACAAAGCCTTACAATACTCCGTACCGCATAGATTTTCAATCGATTGAATTTGCTATTTAATGTCAAAAGCGAAAACGGCATTTTTCGATTATTTGAATGTACGCAATAGTCTCTCTCTCTCTCTAACTACTCGGCCAGAGGGCCTAAGGATGTTTTTTCAACCGAAACCAATATTTGTTCTCGTCACGGGTTATATATTGTTATGTACATTTCTAATATAAATATATATATACTATTACAAAACTCTTTCCGTTATCTAGTATCGATAATAAAAACAATTAATGATGCTTACTTTAGGATACATAATGGGTACGAGTGTAAGAATAATAATAATAATATTATAATTAAAATAAAGATATTGTAAAAACAGAAAATTTATAGTATAGGATTTCTCCATGTCCAGATAAATCATTATATATTATACCACATTATAATATACTATGTTATTTTACAATTTTATTTTTAATTAAGATATCATGTAGGCACCCAGATTATCTATATTTACTTATTTACATAACGGCGTATACATTACTTATAACACATTGATCTTATAATACTTAAGTAGCTACTAAAACACAAGTTGTTTAAGTTAGTGTGACGTGTTTAAGTTTTCAATACCGATAGGCCATGTGGAAAACGCCCAGAAGCTACAGCGATTTAAGTAAATAAGTACTCAATAATTTAGGGACTTGAGAATATTTACTTCGTTACTAAGCAAGTCATAAGGAAACACAAGGAATTAATAATTATATTTTATTTGCTTTTAAAAAAATATTTCCTTACCAAAATTTATAGGCATGAAAAAAATTGTTAAATACCCACAACCACATAAAACTTTTATAAGATAAGTCAAGATTACATTTTAATACAATTATTCAAGTTCTTGTGAAGACTTTTATTGACACTTATCAGTGCTGTGTATTAAGTGAACCATGAGTGGTTGATTCTTTGAAATTAAGTGCACAAGTACGCAATTTTTCAATTCATTCAATGAGTGGCTGAATCGCAGGGAACAATGCCAAATAATAAGCTATAGTTGGCGCTAACTCAATAGGCCACCGGCGCCGCTCAGAATCAGCTAGAGGACAGTCAGCCTTAGGCAGCGAGACTTATACATACTATACGGTGCGAGAAGAAGAAGAGTAAAAATTGATAATCATAAAACTTTATATGTATATATTTTTTACAGAAACCGATCTTACAAAGTGCTTGTTGGAACTGATCTTATTGACAATGATGGGGAATTATACGACATTGAGAAGATCATACTTCATGAGCAATATTCGCATGTAACACAAGATTTTGATATTTGCCTGATAAAATTAGCTACTCCATTAGTATTTGGTCCAAAGGTAGCTAAAATTGAACTAGCTGGAACGGATTTGAAGTTGAGAAAGAAGAGTATTTTGGCGATAACGGGGTGGGGCAACACGGCGGTATGTAAATATATAGAACGTAATAATAGGTTGGGGAAAAGCTTCTTTGTATTTTATATGAAAATTCAAGACTTTTTTTTTAAAGTTAATTTACATTTAATTACAGTATTTATGTGCCATTTTGTTCGTAGACTTTCTGCCATCTTATAGGTAGAGACATAATCCCGATGATATAGAAATTTTGCACTTCTTCAATGCAACAATTAGTTTTGGCAGTCCTCTCTTGATGGTAACCTGATACTGTCTGTAGAATTCTAAAGAGACCGAAAGAGGTGGAAATCTGAAGGTGTAAGGTCAGGGCTATATACATTAACACCTCCCAGCCACACTCTCCTTATTTTTACTGAGTAGCTAAAAATGTATGTGGTCTAGCGTTACCGGGATGAAAGACCACACCCTTTCTATTAATCTTGTGTTGCATTTTTTCCTTTTTTGTAATAAAATTTTAAAATGTTCCTAATTTCTTCACTCGATTCGCTCATTTTGACAGAAAGAAAAACAAATGAAAAATAGTAGGAAACAAAACTTTCCTTATTTGATTTTTTTTTGAAATGTCACCTTTTTAATGTCATGAAACACAACCAGATACAAATAGTACAGCCAAAGATATTGTATTACAAGTTTATACATACGATATGCGAAAAGACTTTTTCCCAAACCTAATATACCCTATCACAATTTACAATTGTTTTCGTTTTGTATTTTTGATTTGACATATATTCTCGATATGATCATTACTTAGCTAGAGTTTTGTTTGATTGTGTCATTGGACAATATTTAAAAATATTTACGTGTAGTTACGTATAATAAATTAAGTAAGTAAAGATTTTAAAGCTTTTAAAATTGTTTGTTTTGCTTTATATATAAAAATGTGGGGGTAAACAGAATAATTATGTATTGAACCCTGGAAAAAGTCCAAAATGCAGTGCTGTTGTTATAGTGTTAATAATATAAAATATTTATATTGTTGTATACATTTGTCAGCCTGATGGAAAAATATCACCCCAACTTTTACAAGTTAAAATACCGACGGTCTCGAGGCGCGCGTGTCAGCTCGCGTATTTGCCGTATCAGCGTAAACTGTATCCAAGGATGATGTGCGCAGGCGGCAATGGAAAAGATTCTTGTCAGGTATGTTAATATTGTAAGAGACTCCATAATATCATCCATGTACTCCGTCATCAATTGGTCTTCTCTCATCCGTCATCAATTGTTATTCTCCGTCCCAAAATCACATATACATTGTATGTGTTGCTCGTATGTTCGCACTAAGCAGATGACCAGATATTAAAATGATATCATAATAATCCTCACAAAAAACATGCTGCCTAAAACGTAAACCACCTTGAATAAGATTAAATAATAATTAATTTTGAGATAAAAACAGTATCTTATGTCAGGGGTGCAGACTTGAATCGCGAGCGTAACAAAGTATTCTAAATATGGTAAAATAATTGAAAATAGATTGAAGCGTACTCTGATACTAATTGTTCTCAAGCAATATACTCTGTTTTAGTACCAATTTCGAGAATACGAGAAGAAATTTACAACCATGTAATTATTTATTAAAAATAATTAAGAAGAAATACATAATAAGATAATAATTAAGAAATTAAGAATTTAAGAACATATTGAAGAAACTATCCTATTTTGAATTAAATTATATCGTAAATTATATTGCCTGTCCTGCTTAAAATAATTGACAGCTCAAACTGTGAGTGTCAAATTTATTTAAGAGTATTTTGAATACTTATAATCATATAACATATATGTTATTTTGGTGTACCAAATTCAAATTAATTCTATCCCTATGGAAAAAATAAAATTTGGTACAGCATACTCTCCCCTTTCTATGAAGGCTTAGAATAGGTTAAGACTTGTTTTTTGACGAAGTTGAAATTGATTTAAGTATTCCCTACATTTAAGCGAAGCAGATCGGTGCAGGAATATATGGGACTCCTCTAAAATAGGGCCACAATCTAGGTCAATTGATTGGAATATCTCATCTGCCGCTTTACTATTTAGTGATTATGAATATCTACAACAGAACTTAATCTGATTAAACATTTATGGAGTTTCTTTGGTAGGTTATTTCTTTAAATTATAACAATTTTGGACTTCCACAGGGTGACAGCGGTGGTCCCCTAACGTATGAAAACTTGCAAGTTGGCTTATCCTCGTTCGGTGCTGGTTGTGGTGATCTTCCTGGAGTCTACACCAAAACATCTGTTCTGCTGCCTTGGATAAACCAGCAAATTCAAGATGCTTTAGGTGACAAGAAAGCAACCAAGAAGAATAAGACTAAGAAATTTAAATCTAAAATTACAAATAATCATTAACTCGTAACCAATTCTTAAATCTTTTCGACTAGTTTAATGTCAGAATAAAAATAATGCTTATTAAAAAATTGTCTCGTATTTCTTTATTCATTGTAACTTGTATAACTTCTTGGTAATGGCAAGTGCTTGCTAAAATTTGATTACTTTTAGCTAGCACCAAGAAGTTATAAAATTTTTATTATTTTATTTTTGCTATCTTTAACGCTTAATTTAAGTAAAAATCCATTACCATCTTGTCATTAAATTTAAAATTTCAAAGTATTAACAACTTCTGACCACGGACTTCCCATTCATTTTAAATCAATCGATTTCAAACGATTTAGCTTCAAACATAAGACTCACTCTCACTGTCTTGGCATTGATCTAGTGCAACAATATCAAGGTTCCCATGTGGTCTCGAATATCTCGAGGATCTATGATCTTCTCATTGAGACAGTTCGAGTCTAAGCACACTTTTTATATCATTGGCAGAAAAGAAAAAAAGGTATATTTTTCAGAATCGAAAGACTAGGTACATGGATTATGAACATTCTCGTCACTCCAGATATTCACCACGTTCCTTTTGTCGTTTGTATCTCTGAATTACTAAAGCACTATGTGGAGAAACGCGACATGAATCAGATATCTGTACCCTATATGTGTTTTGATGCGACTGTTGTATTCCATTCGTAACTGTTTCATAAGAGTACTTTATGTGGAATGAATACGAAATATGTAATTCCTTTGGTGATAGATAGTTTAAATCAAAATAAAGGTTTTTCAATTAACACAAAATTACTTTTAATAAACCCTAAAATGATTATTCAATAATTTCCAAGATAGCAATATAAAAATGATAACTTCCGACAAAAGCAGGTAGTAGGTGAGTAACAACACCTTTACAGGTTAACAAAAATTAAGATTTTACAAATGGCACATCACGCATGATTAAAACGAATAACACAGTGAACTCGAGACTGCCTGGTTAATAGCAGTTCCCAAACCTACCCAACCAAGGGCACAGGAGTTGCCTGGGAGTTTTAATGGGTATTCCTAGTACCACCTTGATCAGGCGCTGGCCGTGTCGTCAAGCCAGAGGCGGGTAGGTGCGTAAACGGATTCCACTCAGATAAAAAATAAAAAGAAAATGACAAAGTTGGCAAATCAGCTTAGATTATCTGTTCAAAGAGATGGCCGATTTTATTGATAAGGACTCACTCACACGAAACCGTTAGGAGATCACGTCTGACCGATAAATCTTTGTTAAAATCTAAATGACTTTGCGGGGTCATTCATGATATTACGTTATATAAGTGAAGGATATGTTTTTATTTCCTTCACTTATATAACGATGGTATGTATTTAGTATCTTACATGCTAGAAATTGATTGTACAATAATCTAAGGACAGCTGGCAGATCACGTTCTATAAAAAGGTCTATTCAATTTTGGATCTTAAAGAACGTCTTACAAATCAGGTTTTTAGAAAGTATTTCCAAGAACCATAGGCAATTTAAGAAGGCATGTATTCTTAAGTTGTCTATGGTTACAATTCTTGGAGTTCTTTTCCTATATTATAATGAGAGAGGATATACTATGCTTAAATTAATTTTAGAGTGAATTAGACCCATTCTATGAATAAATATATAATATTCTATATATGAATAAATAAAATTAAAATATTGTATGAAGTCAATTATAAAATTTTGTAGTTTTGAATATCCTGAAATATTAGCAAGGTTTGTCTATTATCGTTATTTTGTACTGACAAATTTTTAAAGCCTCTTATCTAATTAAAAGATATAATGTCATATTCCAGAGCAACCAAAATCATTTTCACGTAAAAAGCTTATCACAAGCAGGACCGATTTCCCCACTTACTCCCCCCCTCCCTACCTTATTTGCCTTGATTGCCGTTGCAAAAAATGGCGCCGACTCATCGAGCAAACACCGTTTAGCCGCTAAGTTTGCAAAATACATAATGAGATCCCGCCGCTGAAAATTAAATCTATATCCATTTTCACATCACACTAATGAAAAACCAAAGTGTTGAAGTAAACATGTTTCTAGTTTTTATTTATTTTGCCCTAATAGTTAGGATATCTTGATAATCAACAGTATTCCATGGAAATTATTGAGCTACTTATATTATGTACAGAATATTCAGACGCAGATCAAGTGTAATTAGTCTTTCAAGCGAAGTCGCTATATAAGTATATAAGTGAAATTAAAGTACACCGTTTATTTATATATTTGTGCAAAACAAAAGCCAAATTTATTGGATTACATAAATATTCCGCTTATGTTAAACTAATCCCTATTTTATAGCGAGCTATTACATAAAAATAAGTAATTATTATTAGTAAATAGATAATTAATAAAAAACAGATAATGATCATTAAAGTTTTTTTTGTGTATTTCTCTTCTTGAACTGGCTGATGTACAATAAAGATATATTATATTCTATTCTATTATTAATAACTGGCTAAGCGAAATTTTTATACTAGAATTATTAATCAAACTAGAAAGCAAAATTTGTTTTATGATTTATCTTATTTTCTTGTGTGCTTTATTATATTAAGGCAGGCTGCCAATATGATATTGAATCTCGAAGCTCGATAGTTGTATAGATAGTTAGAGACTTTTAACCAGTTCTTTTCATTAGTTGAATTGGACGTCACGTTGACTGGCCGACGGATAAAGTCATTTAACAGTTATCTCATTGGCTAATGGGCTAATATTTATAAACGTCACGGCTTTTCAGATTTCTCTTCTATTCGCTTGTGGAGTATTCCAAATTTTAATGTAGAGGAGGAGAAAATAGCCTGTGTGATTATTATTTAGCAAACTTATTGGATTTGCTTTGCAATATAAAAAATCACACACCAAGAAAGCCAGTCTAATTTCCTTTTGTATTAAATTAAATTAAATTGAGACCCACTTGCAACAATTTTTATATCCAGATTTTCTTTTTTAAATCTTAACACAAAAGTTTTCAATTAACATTGACATTTAATTCAAATTAAAACTAATTGATGGAAGGTTAGAAATATATATTTATAGAATCAACATCTTACCATTTCACGTTTTCTTAAATTATTTTTCAATATAATTTCATATGTAGAAGAAATCAGTCAAGCAAATAGCCTAAGATATGAAAGTTCCAGAATAAAATTATATCACATGATTGCACTTTCACAGAGATAAAAAAGGTAAGCTTAGAGCTCTTAGCTCTCTTGGCTATTTGTAAATCATACTTAAGTGTGAAGCGCCTAAATCCCAAATCATCTTGAGGAATTGGGACCATCTCACATTTCAGGGATTTAAAAAAATGTTAAAGTATAATAACTTATGAGCCGCATTATCTCCCGGATACCATTAGTCAATTAAATACCAAGTTTGTTTGAATTACCCGGACTTCTGAGTTATCAAAAATCCTAATAAGTTTCCGATTCAAGTATTTATATATTATATATAAGAAATGTGTGGACAAGGACTGTAGAGTAGAAAAATCAGTTCAAATTTGGCGGAATATCTCCGCATACTACAAAAAAAATGTTAAATGGATGGACCTCCTTTTTTGAAGGAGGTTTGGTTACAAAATAAATTGTTATTCTTTTCCATTATCAGCCCGAGGACTAATTTTGCTGTATGAAAATTCAATAAAAATCTTAGTAATTTTTCATATTAATTAATAATAATGGTGATAAAATGGGAAAATGCTACATATTCATATATCTCCCACATATTTTATTACTTCTATTAATTAGTTTAGGTTCAACCTCCTCTCACTAATCACCAAACTCCCCTTTATTTGGAAATTAAAAGGAAAATGTAAGTCTCAAAAATCTAGCTAGATATAAGCATTTTTCCAAATATGTAGGAAAGCTTTATGAAATATCACATTAAACAAGTTCTGCCTATCTTATCTAATCAAACACGTTTGGAACACGTTTTGAAGCAATTTAAGTAAAAAAAATCTTAATAAACAAATAACGTTTCACAGCTTTGTGTTACTGTGAAAATAAGAAGAACCCCTGAAAACGTATACAAATATTTATTTGTTTAAATACGTATTTATTGGTTGGTTAAACATGTGGTATTGCAAGATAATTTAAAAAAAAGTATACAAAGCAACAGATTTGACTAGAAGAAACCTCTTTCATTAACAAATTAAGAAACAGAATACCTATTTTTATAATTAGATTTAAAATATTATCATGTATTAACATAAAAACGAGATATGCAAAAAATATTTAGAGTAACAGAATTTTGGCTGCCGGCATTTTCATAATTAGTTGAAATATTTTACAATGAAAAAATTCTTGGGAAAGAAATTCTCAACAACACAAATGGTACATGAATGAAGTATTTGAAATTACAGCTTTATTTGCGCTATAGAAAAGTAGGTTCGTATGACCCGATAAAAAGAGTCTCATCTCCACGAAATATTTAAAATAAAATTATATGCACAAATAACTATATACGACCTCCATATCATTAACCTCACTGCTGATGACGTATATTACTACGACTTAGAAAATGTATGATTTAAAAACCGACCATTAAATGTCAAAGAATTATGTTCTCTAAATACATTTTTAAGCCATGACATTCCTATGTGCCATCTTGACCGTTATCTTTGAGATCAAAGTATCAAGGTAAAATACATCAACTGAAGCGTTTATTTGCTATGGTTAATGCGTGTTACTGTTACTGTACACGTATTCGTCAGTGTTACTTAAGTATTTATCTATCTTTTAAATTTTTCCAGCTCTTTTTACATTTGAAATTGTAATTTTAATGATTTTTTGTTAGAACTGGAAATGCATAATTTCGTATGATTTGTATTTTTTATACATTTTTAAATAATATAAGAATCTAAATTCTTTTTTACACGTAAAGACAGTTTTTTAACAAACAAGTTGTTCAAAGAAGTCAACGAGTATCTATTACCAGCAAAACAGTTAGTAAAAATAGCGAATTCTAGAAGTTCTAAAAGTGCAACGAATCGTGACTAACTCCAAAAAGGCGCTGGTTCTTGCCAATTCGAACTCTATGGCTCTACTATCGATTTTAATTGCAGTTGACTGATGCTCTGTGGTTGAAAGCGATTACTTATATTACGTACTAGTGTTTTTAATAGATTTCATTGGGCTGAAAACTAGTTTAAGGTGTTGGTTTAACGTGTTTTTTACTCTCGTTTACTGAACGATATCTCGGATTAAAATCTTGGTTGTTTAATAACTGTTTTCAATTACAAGCTCTAAGTCGCTGCATAGTTTGTCGTAGTATCGTGCTGTCGCTGTAACGTGTATCGTCCTAGCGTGCTATGGTTGTCGCGTGTGTGACCAAGTGTACTCAATACTTCAAGCCGTTTTGTAAAACAAAAATATAAAACTTTATTTTTTAAAAGTATTCCTCTACAAACTGGGAAATCCGTCAAAAAGTTGCGAATTTTCCTATGTCAAAGTGAGTAAGATCCTCATTTATTTAAGTGTACAGGGAAAAATAAATCACCGGCTTATCTGAGGGCATTTATCAGGCATGTCAACCCACTGGCACCTAATTAACTAACTGATTACAGAGGCGACCTTTGGTCAGCATAGGGGCCAGAGAAATATGTTAGGGAAACGCTATCTAAACAAACTCGTAAATTTTTAGTAATATAATTAGTTATTTGTGGTTATATAGATTCATTATTATATTCAATGAGAAGGATTTTTAAAATTCATTTTGTTAATCATTATGAAAAAAACAAACTCAAAACTATATACTGTAAATGATATGCTATGTATCTTCGATATTACAATATCGAAGATTCTATTTAAAAATTCTCACACACATTGTAAATAGGTAACAACATCATATGGCCTATATGTGAAGTTTTAAAATGTGTATACATTTATCGGTTCAATCTCGTTCCACGTTTAACCGAGCTAGGAGCAAAATGAGTACTTAATTGTCGTTTAGTGACCAACTAACTACCGCCGTGCAATTTTATAGAGGCCGCTGGGGAACCGCTTGTAATTTACATCCAGCATGTTCTATGCATATATAACGACCGTAACTTTGTATATATTGCTACAGTTTACTGCATATATTGTAACTATTAACGGAATTTAAAAACAACTTGCAATAGAAGCTATTAGTAAGTTCACAGTAACGTAAATGTTCACATCAGAATATTTAAGTACTTCCCACGCTCACTATTAAATATAATATACAAATATTCATATATTTAATAAATATTCATACTTATCATAAAGATGTGTCATAACTACTACTGTGGCGATTGGAAACTCTACTCTGGATGTTGTCGACGAATATATTTACCTAGAACAAATAGTCCAACTTGGTTCAATTTCGCAAAAAAGGTCAATTGACGAATCCAACTCGGCTAGACAGCATTCGAGAAACATCTTTATTTTCGGACCGCATATACCGCAGTGCTCCAAGAGGAAAGTCTTTAGATTTAGGTTTACCCACTTAGTCCAAAGCATTACGATCCTGAAGAGACAGTGGGCAAGAAGGACTGATTGCTGTTGGAGTGGAAATGTCCTCGAGTGGTGGCCACATACCGTAAGATGCAGCGTTGATAAGGTCGACTGACGATGATAAGGTCACGTATTTCTAACGAAAATAAGCGGTATCTAATGATACTACTTTTTTAATAGTCTACAACAAAATCTGCTAACCAATAATACGTAGACATATCTATCAATCAACCATTATCTAATCTTACATTGCAGTGAAATTTCGAAACTAAATATTGTATATCAAGATATCCAAATTCGCTTGTTTCAATAACATAATGGGAGTTCTAGATTTTATCATTTTTGTTTTAGAAAATCTCTGAATTATATTAAAGAGTTGTGGTACGCATTTTAGTTACATTGAGAAGTTGCGCGCCTAAAGCGTTGGATAGAACTTTAACTGAATTTCAAGTGCCTTGCTCTCGGCTGTTTCTTTCCATTCTTTCGGTACATTAAACGTATTGTTCGCGAAAAGTTTGACTACGGGTCTGTGTTCAATCACCTATTTTATTTTACTTTAAATCCTTTTTTTATTCTATTAAGAATTATTATTCTATGAAGCATTACCTATAATTTTGACGTTTTTAACCCATTAATCCTTAATTCTACTAAATTAAAGGTAAAATAATAAACAAGGGTATTGAAGTCTGTTTTTGGTTACCATGACAATGATAAAAATCTCTTTCTAGAATACTCGTTTTATTAGGATTCTTGTACTTTTATATTAAAATTCCATTATTGTTTTATCCCGTCTTTTTCCTGGACATTCCACCGCAGAAACACATTATGCGGTGTTTTTATCGTATTAATACTGGGAGTAAGTGTTTCAGATATGGTATTAGAGGAAGATGAATAAAGTTGGATAGATCTTTTAAGGAACTTGCAGATACTTCAGGAGTATGTTAAGAAAGATCTTTGATTCAACAAAGAGATTTGATTTGAGGGGAAAATAGAAAGGTGAAGAAATAAAAACATTTTTTAAATTTCTTAATGGTTCGTCTCTGACGTTGTGGAATCCGGGTGTAGGTTGCTTCCTTTTCAGCTATATCTTTCCTTAGCAGATGATTTGAAAGTCAAGAACTACCCTTAAGAATATTTTTTTTATTCCTTACTGAATTTCATTATAGAACTGTTTTGCTGATGCATTAAAGAGGGCTATAAAAACACTGAATGATTTTAGGAATATTTCATATTAATCAATTTTGAAATTTAAAAAAGTCAAAATCTAAGCTCAGGATTAAAAACAAGTTAAATAATTTACCTATTTTGGTTGTTAAACTACCTATTTCATAACCAAATCAAGTCAAGTAACTCTTGTCTTTACAATATACACACCTGCAGTGCCAATAGATTATTTCGTTTTGCTTGTGTATAAATGTGTTCATTACCACTTAACATCAGGTGAATCAACTGCTCGATTGACATTCAATGAATCTATGACATTAAAAGTATAATTAGATCTTCGTATACTTAGAACCAGTTAATTTCAATAAAATCGCAGCTCCGTACATTTTATATTGGATATTGGTAAATTGACTAAAGATTTAAGTGCAAATTGGATGGAAATATATTCAGAACGTACATTCTTCGCGCCTACTTTCTTTAAGCATATAACTAAAACGTGATAATGAAATGCTTACGTGACCTGTTTAAATATTTTCCCCAAAAAATAAGAGGGTTTCTCGAAAGCCACAAGCTTTGCTATTTAAGAAATTTCTTTGCCTCCGGTAACTTTTTACAGAACAAGCTTACACCTTAATTAATTCACGGTAAATGAAAATTTGTTAATTACTTGGAGAGAGATGTTTTTCATTCTTTACAAATATTTCTTTAATAAACAGATGAACTGATTATCCCACACAAGATGTTAAGTACATACCTTATGAAGCTAAAAAAATGTTAACATAGTCTTATAAACTCTATGGTGTTGTCAAACTGTAAAATTGAATTCAAATTTCTCCATACAAGTTGAAAAATTGGGCAGCAATTCAAAAAATAAAGGGAATTTCAATATTAATTCCGCGGTTTTATATTTTAATAACACCATAGTATTTTTTAAACTATGTTAACAAAGTAGGAAACGGCTTAATAGTATATATACTAAACCTCTTTTATATTTACAGAAACAGGGAAAATTTTGTTCTTGATTCATTACCATGCCAACTCTTTGAAGGAATGAGTGTTGATGGCTCTTAGTTTTAATATTAAAAAAAAAGATAATTGAAATTTAAAAAATTATAATATAAAACATGTCTAATACCTACTTAATATCATAATTACGGAATATAGAATTTAAATTAAGCAATTAGAATCCATAGAATTTATCTGTAAAATACGCGTCAACGATTTTTAAATCATATTTTTTTTACTTTACAGTACTTCATAAGAAGTTTTTATAAAGGAAAAGTGCTCAAATACTTTATATTTTATTTTGACATTATTAATCGGTGCTAAAAGTTAGTTTATAATATACCTTAATCAGAAAAAATAAAAGAAATCATAGACTGCTTCCAAAGTACAGCTGAGTGGTTAAGTAGGTACTGGGATTGAGAAAGATTGTAACATCACCCCCTAACAAAGAACATATTATTTTTGAATACAGAACATGACAGCTCCCGCGCATGCCGCACTGAATCGTGAACTTTGTTTACGGGCACAGAGATCACAAATCTGAAATACACCTACTGGTTTGTAGCTACTCTAGTGAAGATTCTATATACAAACTAAAATTAATCTTTGGTGCTTATACAAAAGCTCTTAATGATACTTCATTTGGGTATAACAATAATGTGTTTGATAAATATTACTATTTATATATTAATCTAAAAAGCATATTTGTTATAAACATTCAACTCAAGGATCATCTTCATCTTCATCAATCATTGTTAACATGAAAAAACGACTTCAGTATGCATTAATCTTAAGAATGTATAAACCTGTCCAATTCGGTATATTTGTAGTATGAACTGGCCAAGAAATTTTAATTTTCTTTAGAGTTTGCAAACACTCCTAAATTGCGTCGTGTAATAAATATTCCGCGGGAGAATGTAGGACCAACATTGTATAAAGAAATATGTCTTCAGGCTACACTGTTATGGACTTAACTAAGATGTATCTATATTATTTTATTTATATATTATAACAATTTATATACACACAAAGATATATAACAAAGACGACAGAATAACAGATAATTTTACATATGGGAAAAGTAATAATGAAAGGAATAGCGGCGTAAACGTGTGTACAATTTAATTTGATATTCAATAAATTTATGTACGTTAATAAGATGTATAATAACAAATATGTAGTATGCAGGTATTATTTTTCCTATTATATATTACAAAACTTCACTTTTACAAAAGGACTTCTGCTTTTTTAAATATATCGAAATCAATATTACTGGTCTGTGAAGTTTCCTACTCCACGGTAACTAAGAGCCTTTATGTCATTTTGAAACTGGTGCAACTTCTATGTGTGTTTATTGGAAAACCATCTTTCTAATCATAACAAAAAGGTCGCTTTTTAAATATATTGCACTCACCATGATAATATCCTTCTACAATTTTCCGTTACCTTCTGGTTTCCCGGAAGAGATTGCTGCTTCGTAATAGAGCCATCTATTATTATATTTTTCATTCAAAAAAGTATTTTCTATTTATAGATGTCAAAGGGCTACTTAAGATGAAGATTCTCTAAATCATTGATTAGGAACTTGGTTTGGATCGGTTGTACCTTTATAATTTGTACATTTTCTATGAGAAAACCCTTTTATCTGATATAAATTAGAATCAAACACAGCCCCCCCCTTGCAAATTGGAAAGTCCAACCTGATGGTAAAAATAAATTTGAGTCTAAAGCGCGTCTCATTGTTAATTTCATTCAGAAATGTCGATTTTCATTTAAATTAAGCACAAACAGGGAAATCCCGTAGACCTTACAGCGATGCTCATTGAATATTAATATCGCGCTGACTTATTTATTCCCTTTATTAGCCATTGGTTTATTCAAAACACAAACTGTGATTAACTGCTTGACACAATTTGTTCTTATGAGATTACTGGTTTACATGGAAAAGAAATTGTCTAAAAATGTTTGAGTAATAGATGCTGATAGTGTAAAAAACTCAACACATTATTAGTGAGTTCTTAAAACGTTACTAGTCACAGGAATAGAACGCTACAATTCCTTCCAGTGTTCTTTAAAGTTGCTACCCAAGGTAAGGGCTACAAATTCCCATACATAATCATCTTTGTAAAAAAACTATATTACATGGATGTTATACAACTCTTTCCACGATGTCTACGATATCTATTGCATTTATATAGAACATTTAAACCTAAGGAACACGCTTTTTAAATTTTCAATATTTTCTTAATTATTGAAGTTCGAATTTTGAAATTAAAATCATATTGTCGCAAATTATATCAACTTTCTATGTAGCTTAATTTAATTTATAGTCATATTTAATTACTGTCTTTAAATTGAAAACATTTTAAGTACATTTTTTGCTGTACACATATTTTTAAAACTGCTATTATCCTCTCAAGCTCTGAAAAAAAAATAGAACCAAAAATACTAAATCGTTAAAAAATTGCAATCTTCGATTTGAATGTTTGGATTTTAAAAAAATTGCATCATTCTTAAAAAGAAGTTTCTCATTGACTATTAAGATTTAAAAAAAATATTATTATTAGAAACCTTTTTATTGAAGATATGGTGAAAATCCAAACTTTTCCATAACAAGATCTTCTTTGCAGTGTTTTAAAACGCGGTTAATAATTAACGCCTTTTCGCAGCAACTTTTCCCGGGTTTTCTTTAATCTTTACAGCTGCTAACAGAGACAAGAAAAATAAAAAGCAAAAGCTATTTAGAGTAGAGGCTATTAAAAATAATACTTCTTTTTAGATAATGGAGATGAAAACGGCATCGCATCTTTACTTATTTTTTACAATGATTTCAAGTAATTTAACTTAATATCGCCTGGTGGTAAGCAGAAGATGGAGCCCATACGAGAAGATAGCTCGATCGTACCTCTGCATCGCCAATTTAAGTACACTAGTAACTAGTATTCAAAGCACGACGCTGCAATATATCCATAGCATCGAGGATAGATTGTAACGTCGTTCTATCCGGAGCGCAGCGAGCAATATTCCTCGCAAGACCAGTCCTGGGTTTTGTTTAACTGACATTTATGAAATTGTAATTAGTCAGTCTTATAATACAACACACGTAACAATCAGTCAACAATTTAAAAAAAAAACATATATTATAGTTGGCTACGCGTGAGTCTATGGTGCTTACAAAACCTAGGGTATGGAAGCGGCTTACCACGACCAGGCTTTATGTTTGAATGCTCGAACTATCTGCACTGTCTTGCTAGGTAACCTTTCTTATGTAAAGAAAAGCAAATCGCTGTGTAATATTACAACACGCCTGAAGAATCAAGTGATTTCTTGATATTTCTGCGACCATCTGCTTGACAATTTCTAGTTTAAAAACCCCTTGAGTATCTTATTATTACAGATGCCAACAAATTGATTAAAACAATTGCATTACATTCTTTCACATTGTTATATTTTTGATGATATATTTTTGACAAAGAAAGTTTATTGTTTATATTAAATTCATATCTAATATCTAAGCTCCTTAAGCTTATACCATATAATATTTACGAGATACATGTCAGAGAACTCCGTTTTCACTTGTAGGCAATATTACCTATTGTAGGCAAATGAACGTTTCTATAGATTTAATATTATTCTTGTTAATTAAAATTCTGTTTTCAAAGCCCACCAAATCACGGGGACGACTCAAAGAAGATTGGCGAAGGAACATTAAATCATCAATTAAAATACTTCGGCAGAAACGACAATTTACAGTCGCACGCAACATGCTGAGCAGTTCGCAACTTTAACTTAAAATATAATTTGTTCGTCAAGTCGGCTCCGTGGACTAACTTTGCTACATTAATTAAAACTTTGTTGTCCATTGAATACGAAGCCATTTATATCTCAGTTAATTACGCAAAATATGGACGATGATTTTATATAAGCTATGAAATATAGCTTAATTGCATATTGATAAAAGTTGAAGTTAAATCGATCCAATAATTGCGTGTTAGGAAATGCTACGGAAATTCATATAAGTAAATAAATTATTCATTTATTTATTAGGTTTGTTAACAGCTGCTACTATAAAACCTGACAAAATACCCAGAACTAGTTAGCTAAAATAATTGTACGACCTATTACATACAAACACAGTATATATTTGGTTTTTTTATTATATATAGTATATTATTCAAATGCTAAATAAAATGTTTTATGCACTATGTATATTAAAGTTATTTAGGATTAGTTAAGCAAAAAATAAAATTAATAATAAAAGAAAAATTAAATGTAAACACTTAAAATCTTTATAAGTTTTATCTTATCTCTGGACTTGACTGACGCTGAAATCCTCAGATGCTCGAAAATAAGCTGACGATTTTTACCACCACTCCAAGCCACAGATCCATATTCTAAAATGGTCCAATATTTGAGCCAACCTCTTTAACGAACCTCAGACTTGTCACTCGAGTTACAAAGAGTTAAAAGCTACTTTTATAAGTGAAGGGAGAGAACTTTGTACACAATCGAATATTAATTGTGTAAGGAAATTTGGACGAAGAGACATTTTGCAATAATTTAATATTCTACAAACTGATGGTTTGGATATTAATTTTAATATTTGTTTGATTAAGTAAGTTAAATGTTCAAAAAATTTCTGGGTCTTTTCCTATAATTAAATCAGGCACAGAAGAAAGATAATCTATGGCGCTTTGATTTTTGTTTTGTAGGTTGAAAGTGGTGTCAAGGCTTTTAAAATAAATTTCCAAAATATGATAGATTTCTTGTACTTTTTTCTTATTTCCAACACATGCATGATGAATTTCGAATATTTTCTAATATGATTTAGTCCTGATATAAAATATTGTCCAAAATCTAGCCGAAAATTAATGCTGCGTTATGTTCCCAGGCGCCTCTTAGCTAGCTCCTTTTATTTGAAACTGGTGATCACGTTGTAACTTATGTGAGTTGTAAGTAGCAAAAATATTAGTTACAAATCCACTTTTTGTTAGTGAAAATAAAGAAGATTATCAATTACATAAATACAATTTTCTTGATATTTTTTAAATTAAATTTGGTGAAGTAAAACTTTCAAATTTCCAACGGAAATATTGTAAAGATGTGATACAAACTAAAAAAAAATTTGAACGAGCATATTAGCATATAGAGAAAATTAAGAGCTAACGTTACTTACTACCGGTCGCTAAGTTATGCTTGCTAATTTCCATCTTAAAAACATTGAATTAATAAAAAAAAAAACCATTTTTCTTTATTGTGTGAGCATAAAAAGGCAGTCACCGTCTAAACATGAATACCAATATATTACTAATTCATCTTATTCCCCTCTCAGGTACTCCTATAAAAACGCTATAGCAACACAGCCTTACGTTATTGCCATTTCTAGTCTCCAGGCGCCGGGCCGACTGGACACATTTGGCTCGAGTCCAATTCCGATATCGTGTGTTGGTACCGTTGTGGAAGTACCATCACAGTGGTCGATTAAAGGAAAAGACTCAATGTATTCTACCATTTTGTGGTGCCAACAGAACTTTAAAAGCAGAAGAAATTACTCTGAATTCGTTCGCGTAGAATAAAATTTACATGTTTAATTCACGTTACACTTGCGAAACTAATTTGAAAAGCTCAGTGGATGTCGTTCTTTAGAATTTCATGAACGTTACAACTTTAAACATAAAACCTTAACTCTTTACAAGTGATCAGTACCCCTTTCTTCTTAACAGAGGCGCCGGGTTCAAATCCCGGTCAAGGCAGATATTTGTATGATGAGTACGAATACGCTCACGAGTCATGGATGTTTGTATAATTATTAAGTTTATTTCTGATACTTATTTAATATTAACATCTATATTTCTACGTTATCTAGTATCTATAACACAAACTCTTAATGATGCTTACTTTGGTCTATATAGATGTAAGTGTGAGAAATATTAAGTGTAAATCTATAACAGTTCTAAACATAAATCGATTGTACGCCGTCTAAGATAATTGTTTACCATTCCCGGACAGGCGGTTGAATTGAAAGAATCTTTAAAGCTTATAAGGCAAAATATACTTAAGTTTGACCTAATTATTAACAACTTGACGATTCTATAAGTAGTTTATAAGAAATGATATACTACTTATAGAATCGTCTCGTATTGATGAAAAACGAAAGTGCGTTAAGAAAGGCAATGTAATTTTAGTTTCAGAGAATTCTGCCAGAATAGACGTTAGACTATTTTAAATGTTAATTAAGTATAAACGTGTCTGTTATGCGAGCACATGATGAAAAACAAATAAGTTTAGCATATAAGTAAGCAAGAAGGCATTATGTTTTTTCAAACATTAGGTATGTACATGCCTAAAAAGCCACGTGGGGTAAGTGCAGGAAACTAAATTTCGAGTTACCCCAATCTCGTTCTTGCTGATTCATTTTTAGTGTCGAAAATTAAAATTTGACTATTCATTTCACGCAAAAAATGGGCAAGCATATAACACGCCGGGTAATATATAATGCTCTTAGTTTTAGTCCTAAAGCTCATATAATCCTGGCAACAAATGAGCTTCGTAACTCCTCATGCTTGGTAATGGATAACACTGAGGAAATTAATTGTACTTACCGTTATACACTGACATTAATTAAATTAACGAATAGTAAGTATACAGGAGTATTGTTATTGGGTAAGCCATATACTTTATGCCTACTACTTTATACTGGAGTTCAAAATTGAAGATGTAATTTTTTTTTAATGAGAAATAGACTTTATTTCACATTTACTGTATACTATTATTCAATAGATGAAGGATAATAGAAAAATTAAATACAATTGTAGAATTATTGAAAAACTTCAGCCTACAAAAATATCATAATCTAAGATTTTACATTACGTTAATATTATGTTATACTTTGTACATGGGATACTATAGAACATAATTATATCAATTATAAATTGTTAATTACATCTTTCAGATAAGTTTCGATAATTTTTTTATCTACAACACAGGTTATGATTTAAGACAGAATAATAGTACGTAAATGCAAGCTTTCTTTACCAATGAGAAATGGTTTTTACTCTCTCCCTCTCTCTCTCTCTTTCTCCGTCTCTTGTCCCAGCAAAATTTGGAACAAAATAAAATTACCAAACTTACATTGCCTTTCAATAATAATTTGCAAAGATAACACAACAAATGCTTTTACAAATTCTTGACTTGGAAATAGACATCGTCTCTAAACGAGGCGACAGCCAGCGGTCGTTTGGACTCGCTCCAATCAACCAGAAATCATGAACCCTTAGGGGTGCCGCTTCGTAAAACGAGAAGTAAATATAAGCGATTAAATTATCAGTAAATTTGACTAAGAGATGAAAGTTAATGCATAAAATCAAAATTATAAGACTTTAAAATAGTTCCTAATAGTTCTTTTAGTTCCTTAATAAATACTTTCAGGCATTAACTAAGAGGACTAATACATATCATGGCCTATATAAATATCAAAATCCTACGTACATAATACATTTAGAATTTAAATACCACTATAAGTTAACAAGAATAATAATTTTGCTAATTATTAGTCCCGGGCATAGATTCGCCATAACGGCATTCAATATGTCATATGGTATCCTTTAAGAGGTTTAAATCAAATAATTTATTAATATTGTAGATTACACTTTTGAATAAATCCTCAGTAAAAAAATCCATCTGTTCCAGAAATGATTAAATGCAACCCTATTTCTTAATCTTGCAAAACAATGTAATACTTAAGAATAAGACAGCAAAGTTAATATTAAATCCAGCATAATATGACGATATTCTTGCTCCGCTCTCGAGACATTCATAATACGTGAAACTAATATTGGTTGGGAAACTTTCGATTTGTGTATTCCAGAACTTTATCTCGGCGCTTCGGCAGAAACTTTACCTCTTATATGTAAAATGTGAGAAAATTACTGAACTCAGAAGTCTGGAAGGTTCTTTTAGAAACAAAAACGTAATATTCGTAGTAATCTATCTTAGTACGTTCGGGAACAAAATCGGTAAGGGCTTTGGATTCGTACGACCACGTTTATACATCCCTATGAGACTGTTGACGACCTGTAGGATTTTATAAAATTTTAACTTATCACTCTTGGATTCTAATTTTATTTTTTAAAAGAGATTTTGTTAATAATACATAAAATACAGCATAGCTCAAGGCGCTTCTGAGTTTTTATAGCCATGAATAACATCATTCTGAGCTGGTCTCTCTATTAACAATGCTTATATTTGATTAGATTATAGAATAGAATAGAATATTTCATTCAAGAAAAGAAGTAATTTTTGTGTACTTCTTTTCATTACATTTAACTAATTTTGTATAAAGTACGACCTTATAGCTAAAAGCTATCTCTTCCAGGTAACTTTAGGATGGAAAGGATTAAAGATAAAGTATATTTATGTTCTTTTGTTAAAATTATTATATTTGTGTTTTTTACCCTTTAAATTTACTCAGATTTTCCACTGTTCCACTGAAGATAGTGGAAAAATAATACTATATTAACTTTGTTTTTCAATAAGTAAACTTATTACAGATTTTTGGAAACGCATTTTCTTCTTGATGGTGCTGAGGGTTGCGTATCCCTTATTTACACGGAAGGCAATAAGAAAATGACAAACGTCACCCAAGAGTCACTAACTTCTCAAAAGAAAAATACTTTTATCAGAAGTTAAGCAAAGTTCATGATCTCTTCTGACAGTTCATGAATGTTTTAAAAGCAAAAGCCGTTAAGATCTGTTAAATCATGCTCGTGCTAATGACTGTGGCATGGATACAGAAACGATTTTTCTTATCAAGTTTCTCGTTAATTATGTTAATTGACTTTTGTTCTTGTCTGGACAACCAATCAGAGTAATTTTTGATGATGAATTATTTGAGGATAATTCATCCCAGTCTCTGATGAATGGGTGCTCCTCAGATTATGGTCGTATCAGTAGCTGTCTTGATTACTGAAGTAACTACCTACAAATCAAACACAAAAGAGGGAAAGTCTGTCAAACAGAATACAGTAGACTGGTGAAGGACTAAAAGTGAAAAGTACATTTTATTTCAAGTGAAAGTGTCGCAGAAATCGAGAAGAGATAAAAAATATTATCGTTATTATTTTAAATGTCTCAGGGCTCTGTTAAACTTTTAACAAGACTTGACAGATTAACTCAAATGCAGAACTCGTGCAAGTAACCATTATTTGCTCTACGTCTTCGAAATATATTAAGTCGTGCAGAATATTCGAGAGCTTTCAAAGTTGGTTTAAATTTAATTCCCTTACTTCATTTTGTGAGTTGACACAAAATTACGTTTTCAAATGTTGACGCGCCTCTTTGCTATTTCATTTGTTATTGAGATATTTTAAATTAAATATTTTAGAAACCAGCCAACCTTGTAACGGAAAAATGTTCAAAAGAATATTACTATTTTACGGAAAATATAAACTGTTTTTCATTTCAATTTCACCGAAGACTAGATTCAAGGGAACTCAAAACCATTTGTAGGTTATCATAATTACCATCGTTGACCTTGTTTACTCGTCCACTGATGGACATATGTCTCCCCTAATGCACCCCACTGCCCAGTTTATAGGCGACTCTCATCCAACCCACTCCAGCCAGCCTACGAATATCGTCATCCCATCTTGTCGCAGGGCGTCCCACGCTGTCTCCCGAGTCGCGTCGTCAGTTCTACGCTACGTACATCTTATAGGTAATATAGAAATAATATAGAACACCCAAGTGGAAACTCGGTACAATACATAATCTAACCAATTTTATTTAAGAGATTCAAAAGGAGCATTTGTTATATTAGTTGTCGAATTGAATGCAAACGACAGCAGCCTCGTGAAAATACTTGTGTTAAAAAAATTCAAAATGTAACTGTTTGAAAGCCAAATAAAATTTAGGAGTATTATTTTTTATTATTATTCGTGGTAGCTGTTGGCCTTCAGCTCACATGAAGGTAAGTAAAACTAAAGCTGAAGATGGAAGCGATTTACTCCAGGACTCCTAGACCACAGAAGAATTGGATATCTTCTCAGTACACAACCATTGACATATTGTTATGGTCGCAGACTTAGAGATGTTGGTAGCTCACCAGATGGAAAAGAAGCTCTACTAACAACCAAACCGAAAAGAAAATTTCTGCCACAGGAAATTGAATCCCGGACCACCAGATCTGAATAAAGTATTCAGCCACTATGCCACAGAGGTAGTTAAAAGGAAGAGTATTATAACTTGACTGATTTAGTTTGTAATGAACATTCTGCAGCACCTAATTATTTTGTACGGAGATGCATCTTAACATATTCTCAGTGTTGTCATACGTGAGATAAGTAAAATTATTTCAACGGAGTACCACTCAATATAATAAAATGAACATTGCCATAATTAGCGTGGAGGTATATTACACGAAGCTAATTTTATGATGAATTGTTCAAAGAACTAAGATATATTCAGGTACGGTCAGGGAAAATGTCTTTTTGTATATAGTATTTATAAACTTGTAATAAAATATGATTGGCTGTACTCTTTGTATCTTGCTGGCTTTCATGAAATAAATTATAAGGAAACTAAGCGTGTGGTATTTAAGTTACTAACCATTAGTGAATACGGAGCGTATTTTACTACAAGCGTACACAAACTAACGACTCACTTTAATGGTTTTTATATATCCTTTATGTGTTTCAATTTCATATAGGTACAATGTATGCAGAGAGTACATTACAGTTTCGTGTCAACTGTAAAGAAGCACCAACTGTTCACGTCGTCTGGTAGACTTTTTGAGTATGATATTGGTGGCACGAATATGGTTGGTGGGTTATATACATTTTTATTATACATATTATATTAATACATATCATTAAATTAAACTACCTGTGCCCACGACTTCGTGAGAGTAGAAATCAACATGAGAGTAGTAACAGCATGTCATACGTAGATTATAAGATTTTACTTGAGTATTTATTATAAAAAATTTGACCACCAAAAAAGGAAATAGTGAGTTTTCATAAAAAGATTTCTGATATTCTGCTGCAGATTTTTTTAGATCTTGACCATGACCTCTCCTCCTATGGAACGTTTGGATGGCGTAGACAGTTCTGTTAATTTTTATGTGCACATCATAAATTATCAAATTATATAAACAAATTTATTGCTACAGGTATAACTTAAAATATAGGCTCTGTTTTACTACTTGATTCAAAATTCCCCGCATACGTAGTCACGGGCTAAAGCTAGTTTTAAATAATCTCATAAATACTTACGTATAGTATATTTCTTGTCAGAATGTCGCGACCCCCTTGTCGTTTGAGAAGTACGTCTCTTATGTCGCATGATGCACTCTAGAACAAGAGAAAAAGTAATGATATAATAGTTCCTCTCTCTCTCTCTCTGCATATTAAACAATTATCGTTATTTTGATGAAAAAGGATACCAAATGACTGTACTGACTGGATCGGAGAGTCCATGTTATACGAAGACAACTAGTGTAGCTTTCTAACTGCGCATAGTGAAGTGCGCACGACCCGCATGTGCATACTATATTTAGAAACGTCAAGCATTACCAACTTTCAAGATAAGCCCAAAACATGGCACTCACTTAACTATATTAGTTAGATACTTAAATGGATAGAAATTGTTTATTTTTTAAATAAACTAACACAATATGACAAAAATGGCAGTTTTATCGCTAGGAGCTATCTCTACAAAACATCTATAAGGTAGACAGTGCTAGGCGAAAAAAATACATAATATAATTAATATGTAACATATAACACACACTATGAATTAAGTATATTGCAGTATTCAATTTCAATGTACTTGTGATGTCATGGTAACGTAAATTAAAACTACTAAAATATTTACTTTTAACTAACCTACTTTTAAACACTTAAAACATTAAAAGCTTCACTTTCTTATTGTTACAGGAAACCTGTTTGCACCGCTTCCAAAATTGAATTTCAAATTAGGTAACTTCTCAATTTGAATTATTTCGCCTTTTCAGTCGGTTTTTAATTGTGTTTTAAACTGCTTTTACCATTTTGAGTTTCTTAGTTTAAAGTTAGATAGGTGACCGTCAGTATCGTCGTCTTGTTTGTATGTTTGTCGTTGGATAAAAATACGCGAATAGCTTTAGAAAAAACATACAACATATACTTTACAAAAATAAATAATGTCTAAAATTAGAGAAACATTCAAAAAGTCCATAAATCATTGTATTTTATAAGCAATATTTCTGATGATTGAAAAGTCTGCCCTTACTTACGTAGTTGTAGTATTGGGGACATTTTATTGGGGAGACTTAAAGAAAAGATGTGAGATATGACATGTGACATGAGGTGAGTGACATTCAAGTTTAATACTAAATTACTTATACTAATTAATTGTAATTAGTATAAGTACATACATCTGACAGCTATTGAGCTGTCAGATGTGTGTAATGTATGTATGTTAAAGGAAAAATGTAACTTTGAAATGTAAATTTTCCGTACTGTGCGTTATGTATCACCAGCCGAGAGAACAGTACAATGGTTTTTTTTAGCCAAAATGCTAATGCTAACACACAAAGTGCATGCGTCCTACAAACAATCAAATAATCCCAGCGGACTGACGGTGGTAAGTGGAACAAATGTAAAGGTGTCGCAGCTTTATACTCACATGATAGCTTACATTTTAGGTCGAAATAACGGAAAATAATAACATAATAAATAATAACATATAATAATAACATTTAAAATCAAATAATAAGACAGTGTTCTGTAAATCAAAAACTTTCCTTTTCAAGAAAAACTTCACAATAAATGTGAATATCGTTCTGCATTTTAATGATGTTCACAAGAGAAATGGAGATTCCAATTTCTTATAAATATTTCTTCGTCGTATAAACGCGTGTCCTGTTCGACATTCAGAAATAATTGGTGTTCTATTTCACAAAGGTTCTGGAGTACAAAGGAAATTAACATATATATAAATCAGAGGAAATTCGCCTGGTTGTGAAATTTCATACAGCAATTACGTAACATGCTTTAAATTTTTTTTTGTGAAAGAAAAGAATAACGACTTTTTAATTCGAGCATGCGATAATAATTTAATGGAAGTTTCTCGAATCGACACTGATTTTAATAAAAGGTATGAAAAAAATTTTGAAACTTTAGGAATGCAAATTAATAAAATAGGAGTTTATTTAGTCTATGCTTTTGACTTTGAAGGAGCTCCTACAACACAATAGGTTTTTTATGTGTAAGTAATATGGATCCTAAAGCCACACAGCCACACACAGTTACAGAAAGCAATTCAAAACCATTAGAATTTTTAAAAGTATATTTTTATCATTATTCCCTATGTATTTCTTTTTAAATTGGTTGATGTACAATGAGGATATACTCTATTATTAATTTTAAATTACTATACCATAAGTTTAAAAATTCTAACGTATGGAATGTTCGAATGCTTAAACTCCATTCGTTTTAAACTTAATTTTTAAAGCTATCTATTGAGATGTAAAAATAAAAGAGAACCATTTAGATTCCTACGTGCGATATTTATGCTTTTCTATATATTTGTTTCGCCTTAATTGTTTGAGTTTTTGATACAGTGTATCTTATTTAAATTCTATTTTACAATCGTAAGCTTAATATTACGACCCACAACATTAAACTCGTATTGTTAATTATTTAATGTATACACTGCATTTTATATATGCACATATCATTAAATACTAATACCATTAGTGTTAGTTTAAAACAATTATTTATAATTTATATTTTATTATATATATACATACTGCGACGATGGCAACATTTCATTAAGTATAATGTTATTTATTGATTTTTTTTATTTATCAGCATACAAATTACTAATAATTAGGTCTTAGACAAAAAAAAGTCGCCGTAAAATCGACTCCATGTAGTCTTATCCCCCCTTTTTGGTGCATACAAGTTTGGATGCTTGTCTGTTAGTATATTTGTAGGGCTGCGTGCATATTTGTAGGGTTCATGTTTGCTATATGCGTGCTTGCAAACTTGAAATGATTAAAAACTGGAAATTTACAACTAGAATCTTCTTTTAGCCCATTTCCGTGTCCAGAAACGGAAATAAAATTATAGTTGTAAACTTTCCGTTTTTAATGACTTTAGATATGTAATATATGCCAAAAGAGAACTTAAGCCATAATCAACTTTAGGTATAAATTTATATACATAACATTTATATAGAAATTTGTATCCAAAGTTGATTATGGCTTACAATATTTTACATTGTGATTGTGTGATAAATGAATACATGCCACACATTTATAGCTGCGATTTTTTTTCGAATTTTTATTCCATCTGATGTTATGCGTAATCGTTGGCATAGAGGCTCGAACGTTCTGATTTCGATAACGAAAACAAACCAACATTCACCATAATTGGATGGGGCAATCAAACGTGTCAAAGTCAAAATATCTTTATTTAAATAGACTCATTTATTAAGTTCGTTTAAATCGTCATTTACTAAGTTCTGTTATCTCGAACTCCTCCGTTATTTGGAAGGCACGTTAAGTAATTCCTTACGGCTGCTACGGCAACTGCTTTCACCACGCCGCATTAGGCCAGCGTGGTGATGTTATGGTCTACACTCCTCATGTGCCTCTCCCATGTAGGAAGACCTGTGCACAGCAGTAGTAATTGTAAAGGGTAATTCCCCCAATCAATGATATGTAGTACTTTGTATTTCTTTATCTTATGTCCATATAATTATTTGTATAACCACAATTAGAACTTCAACGTAAAAAATAGACGTTTAAAGAGAGATAATAAAATAATTGGGTAAAAAAATTCATAACCGACTTCATTAATTGATTTTGATAATCACATTTGTAAATACTGAAGATCTGGTGTGTATTAAGGACATTTTTTTTGTAAAAAGGCTGGTGAGATGTTTTACAGAATAAACATCTTTTGGACTTCTAGCATACATTTTTTATTTATTTCTATAAGACTCACCTTTTATTTTTAATGTTAAATCTTCAATTTTATATAGCACAACCTTTACACAACAAATGATTGAATATATCAGCAACAAGCTGAGATATGTCAAACTTCACGGAAGACTATCTTTAGCAACAACATAATATTACAATAACATTATCAAAAGACATTGAACACAGTTATTTTCATTTGTTTCTATAAATCCCGAATAAGTCATGATTTTCTTAGCTCTTCTCTGCCAAGATCATTCTAACAACCCGGATTATATATTAAAGGATATTAATAATGTATTTGCGATTCAATTTATTTTATAACCATAACGTTTTCATTCATAATTTTATAAACAATTTTGATTATTTACGCGGAAAATTCGCTCCAGATTCATGGTTTTGACGTTTAAACTGAATGTTGCCGGTTAATGTTTCAGCGTTTGCCATTTAAATTGATTAATTTCAGTTATATAAATTTAATTTATTTTACCTCATAAGCTCTCTGTACTATAAACTGTCTGTATCTGTACTATCACAAAGTAAAATTAAGATAAATTTTGCCAATAACAACTTTCACAATTTCATTCTAAAATAATAAAGTGGAGTTCTTATTTAATATTAAGTAATCACTCGAAAGACTCTAACATTGTTAAGACATTAATCTTTGTACAATTCTCTGTTATTCTGTTGTGTCCTTTTTAATTGTCTTTGTGTGTTCATAAATTGTTTAATTAATAAATAATTATTATATTACAAAATTTAGTATGAGTAATATTACAATACTGAGCAAACTAATTTTTAAAGAACTAGGTGCATTTAATATGTATTATTGTGCAAAGTGCAAAGCATTTTCCAATTTATTTAGTTACAAATTAGTATTTTTCCTATTTACTTCTTGCTCAGAAGTAATCATTGTAAACTTAACTTTACAAATCAACATTTTTACATACATATAAATGATTTTGGTAAATATTTCGAATGGACATAATATTTTTCCCATTACAAACGGGAAAATACTTCGTGTTAACTTGGCAGCACTCATCGACGCATGCGCGAAAATCTCCCGGGTTCGCGCCAGATGTTACTCTTTTGGCACTTTCATATTGATCGGAGAGACAAAATAATGAGCCCTATGAATTGCTTATGACAGATCTACTTCTCGGCTGTCACTATTTTTAGTAAGGACCCCATTTTATACAGAATGGCAGTGTTATGTTCTTTAGTCGCATAAATTATACATATATATTACGATTGTTCTATTATTATCATTATTTATACTGAAAATGTATGAAAGACGCTTTAGCAAGAATGATGAATACATAAGCAGCTGCTTATTTACATCTAGACAATTTTTATATATATAAAAGAAAGATCTTTTATATATATAATAGAATTATATATATAGAAGAAAAGATCTTAACAAAAAATTGTTCTTATATCTTGAAATTTGACGGTTGTATTTATTTATACTTTCGGTTCCAAGGTGCATTTGAAGTACTACGGCCTAAACCTTTGAGAAGCACTTCAAACTCCTCGCTTCTCAGTAATGCGCAGCCACGCTCGGGCCGATCTTTCTGAATGCGTGCAGTCAACTTTATCACGGGGTGATAAGGTCGATTGCACTATATACCCCCAAGGGCCGAAGCTCCCAGCAACTCTGAGCCTTTCCCCTTCGGGTGGGCTCGAAAGCCCACTTGCAGCAATCTCAGCGGACTATCTATGCAACTCAGGCTGTGCGGGCATACCTCAATGGGGCTCCCTACGTTTTAGTGGGGATGCCCCCGCGGGAGGTTGTTGTCCTGGTTCTGGCCATAGTGTATTAATACCGGGTTAAGGCAAGGATGCGGAGGGAACAACTTGTCCTGCAAGAACTAATCAATTTTTGTCTTCCCAGACAACTTTGACAACTTGAGGAGCGCGAGGATATCATAATACAGACAGCCGAGAGTCAAGACGAGAGAGAGAGAGAGAAATCGGCGGACAATGATAACGTTAGAACAAAAACGCCAGCTTGAGCCCAGTAATCATTGGTGGATCACCCAGACAGATCCTCTTCATATGGTCGCGATGAGAAGTAAATAAGATTAATAAGAAATTCATATTTTTATTATATTATGAGTAAATTATTGTGTTATTACAGAAAAGAATTACATTTTATTAAAGTTTCAAAAGATTCATTTTAAATTAAGTCCTCTGCAAGAATACGGGAATCAAAATGATATTATTTAAATATTTACCTGCGATATTACTGAGATGCTTTGATATAAATAAATAATAATAATATAAATTAAGACACTATAGCTTACTATAAAGTATTCTCTTTTCTTGTGTTTCTTCATGCCTGCCCAGCAATGATAAGAGGTATATAGATGATAATGATAGTAATGAACTAAGCTTCTTGCAAATAAATTAGTCAAGTTTTGATTTTAAAATATTTTGAAAAGCAGAAAAATTAAACAAAACTTGGTTTGAATAATTTCTCGCTTACTCGTTAAATTAATTAATTAATGGGAAAGACACTTAGTTAGCCTAATCATGTCCCACTGCTGGGCATAGGAGTTCCTATATGAGAGAAACACATAAGAAGCATATTTTTTATATTTACGTATAAAAATTTAGAAACTCAACTTTTGCTACCAAACTCATATGAAATATGATATATCCTTGGCACACCCATTTAATACTATATTTTCTAAATATATATACACGACTTTAATTTAAATATTATAACAATGACATAATCAACTAAAAAGTACGTAGTATTTTCTACTTAGGGAGTATACCGAGCTGTTTACTTGCAAGTTTTTTATCGTGATCAAGGCCCGTAAAGTGTCCAAACTTGGTAAGAGGTCAAGGTGATGCGGGTAGTCAATACGTCGCCAGTGGGCGGAGAGACCGGCGATGCGCAAAGACAAAAGGCATATGAAAGAACAAAACATGTTTTTCATAGAGACGTAAAGTTTTTATTTAAATGGAGTCAAATACAAAAAAAATTTAAAGGACTAATCCTTTCGAATTTTTCGTTGCTGAAACCCACCACCGCATTAATGGGAGGGAACTTTAGCTGTCAAGAAAAAATAAAACCTACATTTGTGTATAATAATTTTCATTGAAAATGCTGCCTACAGTGCTGTTCAAAAAACCTATATTTGAATAACAAATTCCAACCTGTTTTAAAAATAACATTTGCATGAAAAATCACTGTGTACGTTACTACTGTGACGGCATAGTACGTAATTATTCATTTAATCACTTGTATTACTAGTTTACTCACATTAATCTGAACCAGGGAATCCCAGTTTGAGTAGTCTGTCCTTGTACTGACAACTCGGTCAGCCGATCGAAAATATTAGTATTTGCAATAAGTCTCCATTCCATTCAGTTTCAATCACGAATAGAGACCAGTTTTAAGTGCAAGTAAATGTTCGGAAGTTGTAACTAAGAAATACTACTTAAAGGTTAGAAGGTAACTCAACGAACGACATGATAATGTGCTTGCAACACTTCCTTCACATGATGAAGGTAAAAAATAGAACGGATTTTATGAAACAGCCGCAAAATAAGTGTATCAGACAATAGTAATGCGTAGTTTGGATGGATGGAAAATTGGTTTAATTTACGACATTTTAAACAGCGTAAAGATAAATAATGAGACATAAATGTGTCAAGAGTTCATATGGCTATATATATTGGCTATGGATATATATTTCTAATCCTCATATGTTATCTTCCTAAATTATAATTATACCAATATATAAGTGTACAGTAAAAAATAAAATTACCAATAATATAAAATAAAATAAAACATTTTCTATTATTATCATTTCAATATTTTTGAACCTTATAGCAGCTTATTTACGTTTAGATTTTTCTTAACATAAACTTTGTGTTTTGTGTATTAAGGTTATATATGCAGTTCAGTTATAATTTTTACATGAACGATCTATAATGTTAATGGTTCATTAAAGATGTCACTGTCTTTTTCTGCATCCATAATACAAAAAATAGCAATATTTTTAATAAGGTATACAGAGCATAATATACAGGAACGGAATTTTAAAGACAGTTCTTTTAATGTATGTTATATATAAAGATGTCTTTACATTTTCCCCAAAAATAGTAATATTTAATAGACGATCTGTCATCTGTTTAACATGAATGACAGGAAGAAGATGAGAGATAGAAAACAAAAGCTTTTTTAAAAAGAGTTTCTTCGCCAATCTCACAAAGTGATTTGTCATCACAAGGGACTGTTTATTTGAATTTTGGTTATTTTTCTTTTTAAATTATAGTATTAAGTGTTGATCGCAAAGTTTGCAAATCTATTAATGCTTTAATACAATTTCATTCAGATGCGTTATTTTGTAACACTGCAATGGATATAAGTTGTACTTAAAAGGACAATTAATGACAAAAATTTTAAGAACAAGTATAGTTGAGGTACTGATAAAAATATGCATTTGTTTAATATTGCAAATAAGTTTGTTTTGTCAATGAATTAGGAAGATATTCTGTTTGGTTAAAATATTTATAGAGCAATAACTCGAAAGAGTGCATATAATTTTATTGTTTTGTTCGACTTTGAAGTCACACGGAAATTTTGTTGTATTAAATTATATTTACTTAAAATCTGTTGCAATAAAAATAAATCACTAAAATGTATAAAGTTTACCTCCAAATTGGATACTTCAATCTTTTTTATTCTGTTTGTTATTAAACTGTCAATACAAGGCTTGTATTAAATAAAATACGTAATTTTTTTTATTCTTTCTGTGAGTACATTATGAAATCCCATCGGTATGTGCTAACTATGTTGAATTTTGTTTTATTAGACACGTGAAATTATGTCATGATGTGACAAAATTTAAGGACACGTAAACCGACCGTAATTAGGTTATTTAAACCCAGCACAAGCTAACACATATTACTCCCACTAAACAAAGCGTCGTCAATCTTCTAGAAAACATTTTTCATGAAAAAGATTACAATTCTTTAAAAATATTTATCAACTTGTTTTGATTAATTATTTGAGCATAATTGTAATATAAAATAAATCTTCAAATTAGCATATTAAATAATAGATCGTAACTTATAAGCACTTTGTCTAGACTACATCGTTGCCTAGCAACGCGTAAGCCCAATATGTACATAAACTTCAAGGTGTTTAGAACGCGGGAAACACTGGCTCTGTCAGTGAGTTTGCGGTGCGCGCGCGCAGTATACGCGTCACGGTATGTCAATTTATTTGCCCGATATCTTTTAGTGCTTATGATGTTCCGTGTTGTGAATTGTTTTTTATGTATTGATATCCGAATTATTGTATCAACACTTATTTCATTATTGCTACCATAAAGAACTTTATTATTTATTCCACCGTATTTTTGTGTATTCACAATATATTTTTAAGTATGCTATCATATCATTATTAGGGGTTATTTAAAAAAGATCAAACGTGTTTTTGTTTATTATTACTTTAATTTCGTTCATATTTCTTGAGATGTAAAGTCCATTTTGTATTTAAATTTGACGGTAAAAACTTTTACCATTTAAATTAATATTTTTTATAATATTGCAATGTGGCTAAATCTTCTAAAAACTTATATTATAAGCACTGACGTTCAAAGATTATTATTTATATCCATATATATCTTTCCTTGCATAAATTAATATATAAGATATCGTTAACTCTGAAATAGCTTGAACACATTATGTGCATCTACGAATATTTTAACAAAGAAATTTGAATAATTTATTCCCCTTGTGTTGTATTTATTATATATTAATTATAAATCTACCTTACTCATTGTCCATTTCTATTTATAACTCTAACATGATTTGTTTCTTTAACATATATTAAAGAGAATTAAATATAAACCAAATAAATAAAATAAGTGTTTGAACTAAAAAATTCGTAATGAGCATTGATAAAAACGTTCCATATTCTTAAATTTTGTCAAAGTCAAATTTTGTATAACGAACCTTAAATTGAGCACTCCTTAAAATTTAAGTGGCATATAAAATGTAAGTATCAATTCAATCTTTGTAAGTAATTCGGCCTCTATTCAAATTGGACCTTATTTTTGATACTTAAGCAATTTCAGATAAGCTACAACAGCTCTTTGCTACAAATAGACAGTAACAAAATAATTTAACTAATTAAAATTGATTATAATTATAAAGTTCATCTATTTTTGAATTAAAATTACTAATGGTCAGACCTTTAAAAATCAATCCAATTTTTTCAGGATTTAAAAGAAAATTAAAGAGTAGCATAGCGTATTTTATTTTAGCGTAGCGTATTTTATTTATTATTGTTTTTATTTTGTACATTACTATCACACATGACATCTAGTTTCGTAAGTCTTATTTAATTGGAGTACGTTTCCTGCAAAAAATGACGAAGTTTTTAACTTGATTTGTCAAGCGTGTTTAAATTTCAAGGCTTTGGTCGAATATTTCATAAAAACTGTCAAACCTTGGGTCTTAAATCATAAGAGAACAATATAAAAATATTTTACTTAATCTCTTCTTGTACTGCAAATGCTCGTTTATGTTACTCGTTTTATCAAATAATTTTTAAAGATAAATATATTAAAATTTTAATACACAATCTGATATTTTTTAGGAATATATTTTTGTTAAACAATGTTTTGGAACGTTCTAGACAGTGTGGTATTAATGTATTCATTGTGTTATGTAAGTAAGCTTCTAATGTAGTACAAACACTTTTCTAAATAAACATTTTATTCGACCACATAAAATTTTGCCAAATTAATGTAAATTTTTTGATTATTTTTACATAACATACATTCAAAGCTAGTTTTCAATAAAAGATCATATTTTATTCAGTTACCAAACTCTTTGGAATGTAAAGTTTTTGAATAGTCAAACAATTATGTTTAGAGGTATGAGGTGGTTATTGAGAGGCCTTCACTTGAAAAGTACGGGAATATAACTCTGTAAGGGTTGATGATAAAATATAAAATAAAAATTTGACCGAAGTAATATATTAAGGTCGCCCTTTGTACAAAATTAGTTAAAAGTTTTTTTTGAGTGTTTCTCTTTTTGAATTGGCTGATGTACAATAAAGATATATTCTATTCTATTCTATTCTATATTCTGACCGAAATAATAATTTGTAATTTTAATCTATAATAGCATGAAAACAAGAGAATATTAACATTTCACCCTCTTATATGCATATGGGCCTGAGAAAGTGTAGCTTTAATATAAGTACCAGGAAACCCGTTTCACCCAAACTACAGAAATTATGAACATCTATCGATGATCGGAGTGAGCCCTATGGTGTTAGCATAAAAGGTAGACTAGTTCTGCATCTGCCTAACAATTATAGTTTAGAAATAAGTTAACAGAATTAACGTACTAATTCTCTAAACAAAAAGTACGGACCACAGAGTTCACAGACTGTAGTCAGAAATAAAAAAAAATTATAAATACCAACTCCTTTTAAAGTAAAATTTCTGCTCATGATACTATTGACCGTAAAAATTGTCATACAACATGATTAACTTACAACGCCCATAAAAGGAGATTATGAGGGTTTTATAAAGCCTTGTTCAGTTAGTGGGCGATTCACTCAACATCTTAATACAGACATTCTAATTGTATTTAAACAAATTTTACTTATGGAGTTAATTTACATTGCACACTAAGGACACGGAAATAACCTGTCATGTTTCGTAAATAAGGATCATAATAGCCTAAAATCATTACAAGTCTTGTCCTCATCAGATTAAGTGAATAAACCTACATTTTGTAGTATTATTTCTGTGACATCCTTCAAATAAGCTCACTTACGTAATATTGTTAATGTCAAAAAATTATCATTTCGTAAAGATTGTTAAAAAAATGTATTAATCAACGTAATTCGTTTAGTGAAATAAAAATAAAATACGCTAGAGCTCGTCCGTGATTCCCTGTTATTTGTCAAATGTAGAAAAGCCTATACCCAAATGTTGAGTCTGTTGCTAAACCTTGAAAATTTTAGGCATTGTGTGTAATCTATGAACGTATACAGCGCGCCCACGAGTACAGAAACAATAGCAAATATTTTTGTGGAAACCATAAAAGGAAAATTAATAACAATAACTTTCTAACATTCACATCAAAGTAAATAGTATTTGAGTTATAGGAATACTAATTAATATCATATATACTATACCTGCCATTTCTATCAAATAATAATTTTAATATAAATATTTTATGATAAAAATAAAACATTCGCTCAGCTGAGACTCGAACCCGGGAGGCTGTCTGAGTAGCATGTAGCTAAGAGGATATTTATCACTCGACCAGGTGAATCTCGATTGTCACCCTAGTGATTACTCATAATTAGCACCGTCTGGTTCATCGTGTATTCATTAAGCTAATTCATCAATCATAAATCATAAACACTATATCCCATTGTATCGAAACATCATAACCTGTACTTGCAATGATTCAGGAAATAACCTTGTCACTACCCATATTCGATCACCCGTGAAGATCTGATCGATTTGTGAATATTTAATCGATAACAATCAAGTGTGGTACTCGCCAGGCTCTGTCGTTTTGTGCGGGAAGTAACCTTGGTTCGGCCTTACGAAGTATGCTTATATGCTTCGGTTTTAAATAGTAACTTTCCTTCGAATAAGAACAACATAAGAATATAAACCACTTAAAGTAATTATGAAGGTATTAAGACAATTCATTTTTTTTTACTTTTTTACAATTTTTTTTCATAGATACTGTTTTATTTAAACGTTCCCAACACTACGAACGAATGCATTTATTTTTTTATTAATATGATAGCAAAGTAATAAATAGGCTGGAGAAAAAGTTTCTGCGCATTTTATATGAAAATTCAAGACATGTTTTTCAAACTTAACTTGCATTAAATGTAAGTATAGTATATATGTGCCATTTTGTTCGTAGGCTTTCTGCCATCTTTTAGGTAGAGACATGATCCCGTTGCTGTAGAAATTTTGGGACTTCTGATAAAAAAAACGCAACAAGTCGTCATGGTAGAGTCCCCTCTTGATGTTAACTTGACACTGCCTAATAAAACTCTCAAGAGACCGAAACAGATGGAAATCTAAAGGTGCAAGGTCAGGGCTATATGGTGGATACATTAACACCTACCAGCCAAACTCTCTTATTTTTTATGAGTGGCTAAAGATGTGGTCTACCGTCATCATGATGAAAGACAACACCCTTTCTATTAATCAATTCTGGCTGCTTTCTCTCGACTTCTTGCTTTGATGTCATCAGTTGTTGGCAGTAGGGATCCGAATCGATGGTTCTGCCCGGCGGTAAAAGCTCACAATGAGCAATGCCTTTCCAATCCCACCAACACCTTATTGCGAGTTAATCCACGTTTTGCCATACTCTGTGAAATCTGATCGACCTTTAACCACGACCTTTTTCTTACGTTCTTGTCATACGTGATTCACTTTTCATCACCAGTTATCATCACTCTATCTCTTCAAAAATGGTTCGGTTTCACTACGTCTCAATAAAGAATCACAAATGAATACACGGTTCATTAGGTTTCTTTCGGTTAGCTCGTATGGCACCCATATATCGAGCTTTTTTATGTACCCAGCTTTTTTTAAATGGGTCAAAACTATTTTGTGGTCAATTCCCAGTTCTTTGGCTATGTCTCTCATATTCGCTCATATTGTCAGAAAGAAAAACACATGAAAATTTTTAAAGTCATGAAAACCAGCCAAGTGCAAATAGTACAGCAAAAAATATTTTATTACATGTTTATACATATTATATGCGAAAAGACTTTTTTGCCGACCTAATATGTAGTTTTTCATTTCACATTTAAGTAGGTAGGTATAACCGCATGTTCTATTACATGTATATGTCATTTTTGTGCATTGTGTAAATAGTTTGCATCGACAAATATAATAAAAGATAACATATAAATTAAATTTCTTAAAGTTAAATTATGTACAGGTAGATGAACAAAATGAATTTTTTTTGATAAAATTATTGGGTCAATTGAAATATATTTTCTTAAGCCCTTAGTCCCGGTTGCAACGGCAACCCTGGGTGGGTCCCAAGCCTCATTCAGTTACCGTATTGGTATTATGGTCTTAACTCCACATGTGTTTCTTCCATGTAGGAAGGCCTGTGAAGATGATGATAACTCTCAGGTATGTCAATTTAGTTGACACTTAGATGATTCATTCACTTTTGACTTATTTTAATCAGCATAATTTTTGATACTTGTTGTAATAAGTGAGTATTATTTATATACTCACTATTTCAGAAACGTCAAATGACGTCACCCGTCTGTCCTTTTTTGGTTAAACCAACAGTTAAAAACCACAAATATCAAAAATAAGATAATTATTAAAGAGTTTGGGTGACACCAACCAGTTGCTAAAAATTATTAAGAGCTCGTTTAATACTAGATAACGGAAAGACATTTTATTGTATAAATATTGTAAATAAAACTGCAGATATTAGGGTTTATAACACCAACTTCTGCCCAAGCCAGGGCTCAAACCCAGGAGCCCTGACCGAGTAGAGTATAGGTAAAATAAATTCAATTTCGTTTTCAATTTCATAAACACTTGTCTATGAGTAAAAAAGACTAAATTCTAAATTCAACAAACGACTTGTAAACGTCTTTGGAATAGATATTAGGTCCGTATTACGTATTTGGCTATTACTAAGAACGTAATATATATTATTATTATTACCAAGACAACTCCGGATGTTTATGTATGAAATTAAAATTTACTCTTTTACAATTTAAAAGGATATTTTGTATGCCTAACACGGACGTTTTCAAAGTAATACTTATGACAGTTACAACATGTGAATCCCCTAATCTGACAAGCTGTTCAATTCAGAAACAGTTTATTTTTTATTTTCTAGAGGTTAAACGGAATATATACCATCACAACAAATACAAAAATACTTAATAATCACTTAGGAATACCTACTCAAAATATTAGTAAATACATATCATTAAAAACTGACATTTATCCAGTAAGAACCTAAATCTAATTAAATTTTATATTTAAAATTTATATACCTACTAAGTAAAGATCATTGTCATCATCATACTAACCGAGAGATGTCCACTGCTAAACTTACCCAAAGGATCTCCAAGCCAATTTGTCTAAACAATTCATCGATAGAGGAGGATACGGATACTTCGTAGGAGGCCTACCAACGCTGAGTTTTACAGTACGCGTCCGAAACTCGAGGACCTTTAGTGTGAATTTCAATCGAATTGTACCGACTTATATGCAAATAACAGAAGCGCCTTTGCTGTGACGAATTGAGAACAATTTTATATATGAGATTATAAGCTGACCACAACTAAGATTGAAACGTCTCATCTTGCTTTAGGGTACTAATGAAATCCAGAGAACTAAAGTAGCCGACGTAACCTAAAGAATTGGGAGATTACCTCTCTATGTAATATGGATCTGGATAATCGCATCGCAGATGGTATATCATTTGAAAATTACGCTCGATTACTAAGCGAGGGCTCATGCCAAATCCCATATATTTTTCACTAAATGATTACGTTAGCGATTATCAAAAGGAATTTTGTCTATGCCATGTGAAGTGGCAGTGGGGAAAGCACATAGTCAGGAAGGCTTTTGGGTTAAAAAGGTCCTCCTAAGTAAAAATATTGAGTTTAAAAAAGACACAAATAAAATTCAATTTAAGGTACACAACTAGTACAATCATTATGTAGTGTTAGCATTAATGGAAGCAAAAAATACGCTGGTCATTTAATTTTTCCGTCATCATTAAAAGTAGTAGCTTTGAAATTATGAAAAGATGTATCAAATTTTTGAACAGAAGTAAATGTGTATAAAAACCAGAGTTAATTGATATTGCTTTTTGTTCATTTCACACGCTCTATTTAATACAATGCTAACAAGCATTGCAAGAACAGTTTTTATAGAAATGATCGTTAGTTCATAAAAATTAACATTAGGAATACTAAGCGATTGTTGATACTATTGTAAAACTCTGAAACTATTAGCCGTATACAGAGACACCTATAGTTACTATTTACATTTTGTTTTTTTGTTTTATTTTGAAACAATAGAAATGAGTCATCAATACACACCTCTCGAACTCCAAAAAGAAACCTTTTTTTGTGGGCCTTAAACAAGGGCCTATGTTATATACGAGTATTAAGGAAGGGAACACGAGTTCCGGTAAGGAATGCTATGCAATAGATTAAGTTAAAAGTTACTAAAACTAAATGAGTTTAAAAAATCTTTGTGTGTGATATCGCCAACGCGGTGGCGAAATTCAAAGTACGTGGTGGTGACGACTAAATCTCGGATAAATAGCTGAAAATAATGATAAAATCTCAATCATCACTTTAGTTATAAAAAATTGGCTACTCTGATTAAAAGTTATGCATGGTCATATTAAAAAAAAGTGCAATTTAATAGTCTATACATTAAGGCTGTTGAATTGAACCTCTTGCTACTTGGGATAAGGACATGACAAGTTTGGGTCATAACATCAACACGGTAATTCAATGCGGCTTGGTTGGGGAAAACAGTTGAAATAATAACTAGAACTTTAACTTGACTCTCGAAGCAAGGACGAGCTATTAAATCTTGATTTACCCACCCAGGGAAAACCATGGCAAAAGATATTTAGATATTCGTAATCGCAACAAAAGCGTTCGAACCACTGTGCCAACCATTCAAATGTGAATTGCGCAAATGCGTTTGACATCCAGAGGTCTGGGTGCAAAGAGTGTATAATGTAACTTAGATGAACAGGTGGTATCTGGAAATAGTTTGAAGTGAACAAATGAATGTTGCCGGATTCAAAATTTCTTGATTGATATCGTAGACAATTATCAACTTTTACACTTTTTAATTAATACAATAGTTTGAAATATACTGACATAAATAGCAGTAAACTGTAAATCAATACGGATTCTTAAACGCAACCACAATCGCCTCAGAGGTTGAAACGATAATAATAACGTAATAATGCAAGTAAGTAAATGAAGCACGTTTGTTTTGACCTATACAAGATTATGTAAATAACATAATTAGCTATAAATGTCATGAAATGATATATCTTGCACATTAATTCACTCAATTGCTCCTTGCCTAGATATGTGGCCAAACAACACGACGGCTCTAGATCGCACGAAAAATATAATATTATTAAATAACGTAGAAAAAAAATTATTAATATGCACTGTAACCACCAGGGATTTAGAACCCTTTTTTATCAATTAGGAATCCGTTTACGGACCTATCCGCCACTGGCTAAGCGCCAGATATATGTGGGACTTGCCCAGTACCCTAGGAATACCGACTAAAACTTCCCGGTAACCATTGCCCCTCGCGACGATGACCTGGGTTCTGCTAAAGTGCACCAGTCCACCCTCAGAGGGATTTAGAACAATATTTATTTTATATTTCCAATTATATATTTTTTCTATAAAGTCAAAGCTTTTGTGTCTGGTTAATAATTTGTAATCAATATTCCTAACCTCCTGCATGGGAGATACATAATTTAATGCACGCTGCCTTAAAGTGGAATTGACGGGTTAAGACAGTTACAGTAACTAGGATTAAAAGCTTTTGGTCTTTCCCATAAAAGCCTGAAGTGCCTGTGCTCAGCAGTGGGACTTCTAGAGGCTATTTATGATTATCCGGGATCAAATAACGGGATCAAATGATAATTTATTCCCTGCTTTTTATAACATGGGTTCCTTTAAAAGAGGCGTGAAAAAGCACTTTTTGGGCCGGCAAGGTGAGGGCTAGGGCAGTATGTCGCATGCTTCACTAGCTATCTTCACATATGAACTCCTCTACTGCTTACCATCAGGTGGTGTCGAGTCATTTGCTGTGCTTTATATAAAAAAAAAAATTGTTTTCGTACACTTAACCACAGCACATTTGCAATTAAATTTGCGTTCCATTTTAATTTGCTATAAGATGGCATTATGAATATCAAATTCTTGTAGGTTTTCCCATGAGAGAAGGCCCCGGCGCAGAACTGAATCCTAATATAGTTTTTCATTACTGACCTTGAACACCCGCGAGTTTGATAGTAAATCAAATGGTTACAATGAATCGCAAAAAACAAATTTAATTCACACGCTATGTTGAACAAACTTTTTGCGACTATTTTTTTGATAAAGGTGCTCACAAAGAAACGGTTCTATTTTAAAAAAGTAAATTTATTCGTGAACTAGCGTTTGCCTGTGACTCAAAGTTAAATGTCTAGCGAATACTTAACTCAATTCCATATAGTAGTTTTTGCGTGGTGCGATATATACATACAGACAGACAAAAATTGTAAAAACTGTTATTTTGACTTCTATTACACTTATCTTTTATGTACAGATGTAGGCCCGTTACAATTTCATTATTTGTTTTAACTCTTAAGTTACTAGTGTTTTGTGAGAGATGAGGCATTTTGTATATAAGCTATAGATTGTTCTCGAAGTTCACTGAGCTGTCGTTGTATTTTCCATCCAATTATGAGTCAAAGTCAAAGTCAAAATATCTTTATTTAAGTAGAGTCATTTACTAAGTTCTTTTTAATCGTCATAACAGGGCGTCTTAATTAGGAATTTTAAAAGAAATTCCATTACAGTTAGCAGAAAAATAACAATTCTTTGTAGTAGTCCGTTAACAATACCTGGAAGGTAGCATTCATTCAATAGTTTCAGCTCTGAAATATTCCGTCTCATGTACACGCACCACTTTAAAAAGTGAAAGGTAAAATCTTCAATATTCAACAAGCTAACATTTCACAATTACTACGCCCATTATTTTAATTATCGCGTCAATATTTTCTGGAGCGGTATCTGATATTTGAAGTTTCTCAATACTCGACCTTTCCAAAGACAATTGGATCCAAATTGAAACGGAGACGCGGAATGTCAAGGGAACTCGTGATAGGATATGTTTTGGTATTATGTTGAAGTATTGTAGAATGTATTGTTTACATTAATTTAAATTCCACGCCAGTAAGGGTAACCACTAAATGGCAAATTCAAAAACAGTCTGTTACAAAAAACTTAGTATAAAACTGCCTGAGGGTGGACTAGTGAATTGCTTTGACAGAACCCAGGTCATCCTCGCGAGGGGCAATGGAGCTATCGGGGAGTTTTAGTGGGTATTCCAACATGGGTTCGAACAGTATCTGAGCACTGGCTCAGATAGGTCCGTAAACGAATTCAAATAATAAAAAAAAAGGTATAAAGTAAGCTATTATGCGCGTCAAAATCTGTTCAAGATATAATCGCAAATTTACGCAACTGAGAACAAAGTAATATCATTACAAGGCAAGCCAAGGCTTTGAAAATAAAATAATATTAAGAATTAAAATGATAACGAACAATGCTGTTTGGTATCATTTTATTCTGGTTTCATTTTTTTTGTTTGTTCTGCAACAGAGAGCAACAGCTCGAGACACGCCTACTACCCTGTTTCCTGGCAACCGCCATAGAACCCAACGTAATGTTCCGTTACAGCAGGATGATAAACAACTCTAGTTTCATAACACTGCTCTAGCGTTACTCTGCTAAAATACAACTGTAGTGTCGTAACACTACTCTAATGTTAATTAGATGGGTAACTGGTTGGCTGGGTGGGAGCTGACCCTTTCCTCTAATAGTTCTCCAAAATCTCCTTTTAGCATAAATCACCTTATTCTTATCAGTAAAGGGGAGAAACATGTTGGATGTCACTACCCTATAACTTATGTCTTGTAACACGAGTATTTATACTCATACCTTCGTCATATACTCTCTCTGTGATAAATTCTACATAAATTGACATTTTCTAGTCCAACTTCAGCGTACTTTGTTTCTTAAGTACTATTTCTTACTTAAGCCTTTCATTGTGTTTATTGCTCTCACACTTGAATATACCTATAGTCATATTTTAGTTGACAAATCAGAGTAACGGTAGCGGTTATTTAACAACGATTCATGGGGTCAACGCACACTAAACGCAAAGGCAGTGACATGCAAAATCGTTCTTTCGTGTAACGGGTAAATGATTCAATACTGATAGCAAAGACTTGTTACAGCTGTTAAGCTTTAACCACAAAGGTATGTACTAAAGGCGGTATGTACTTCTATATATATCACATGTTAAGTTTATGCGTTGTCTCTTAGTCAGGCAGCTCGTTACCTTTATTATGAGGTTGACCGATAGTTGCCATTTCACGGTCACTTTATCAGTCAATTACAGAGCCATGGAGACGTTTTATCAATATAGACATATGCTCATGTAAACAGTATATACGCTACACTAAGTGTTCTTCATGTGAACTGTCTCTGAAGAATCCCCTTGTTCCCGCAGGAACTAAGTAATAATTATAATAGCTAGCTTCAGTAGAACCTTACAGTTTAGTGACATTGTATATATAACTAAAAAATTTTATTATCATAGTTATATTTACAGGAAATAACCATTCCCTGGTAATTTTATTGATAGCCGCTATTTTTGGAATGGAATTTAGAATATTTGTTATTACAGTCGCAGTACATTTAATCACAGAATCATTCTCGGGCTAGTACCTAAGGGACTCTTTAAACTTTCTAAATAAACAGTACCTATGTCCTTCTTCAAGGTGAAACGATCTCTATGAAAAGGTTTATGTAAATAGGTTTGGCGGTTGAGTAAAATATAACAGACAAAGAAACTTACTTAAGTATCAAATAAAACATAATAATTAAATGGCTGTAGTTGTTTATAATTCTAATAAATAGTTTTATAAAGTTAAAATAATCATTTCATCGAGAATTACATGTTGCTGCAATTTTTGAAATAGTTTATATTTAAAATACAAAATTGTAAGTGTAACTTACACTACAGTAACAGTTACATTTACAATTTTAAATACAGTTTTGGTTAGTTTACTTTCCAGTATTATAATATTCTTAACGTACTTCGATCGTGCCTTTAATAAGTTCGTGATTTTATGTAATGTACCTAGCCTTTATAAATGTATTTTCACATAGACTTTTAGTCGGTAAGACCCGTCTATTTTAACAGGCGTTAAAATCCGGTTCGAATCTACGTGTAATATATTCAGTTTAGTTAAGGAATATTTTTACCTTTTTTATTATCATACTGATTGAAAACCGAAATAGCATTCTTTGCCTATATATAACCACATGGTAAAATTGGAGGGATTTTTTTAAAAGTGCGAAAATACAAATAAATGCCGATTCATTTCCATAGATAAATAGTTATTTCACCTGTTTCTTTTTAACACCTATTTTTATGCAAAAAGTATTTGATGTAATATTCCATTTTATCGTTGATTACTCGTCGGCGCGACCCAGTCTAAAAGCCACATTAAAATATTTAGCAAAGCCGTATCTCTGTGCCCTTGTCTACGAAAATTCCGCTAGGAGAAAATCTTTGAAATTCCCTCTAGTATATATATTATAATAATAATATTGAAACACTGGCTCCAATTTTCTAGGCGAAAACAATCATCAATTAGAGAGTTTTGATAGATAACGAAAACAAAGCTCTTAAATTATTTTTTTTATATATAAGCTCTGCAAATGACTCGGCACCACCTGATGGTAAGCAGTAGAGGAGTCCATATGTGAAGATAGCTAGTAAAGAATGCGACATACTGCCCTAACCACCCTCACCTTGCCGGCCCAAAAAGTGTTTTTATATAAACAACTTTGACACAAAACCAAAATAATTCTTGTTTTTCTTCTGGTAGGGGTACTGACCTCTGAGCCAGTCGTTGGTATAAATTAATATTGTGAAATATTTATACACAATTGTTATTCATATTTTTCTGCAAAGCAAGCTCTTAATGTTACTGTAGTAAAGCTAAATAATTAAACTAATTCCAGAGTCAAGATGTCCCGAGCAGCGTCGTTTGCTGAACGATGGGCGCGCGACAACTTGTCCAGAAATGCCACTAACGAAGAGCTGACTGTTCTTAGTTTGTTCCCGTTAACTTGCGATGGGGATGAAGCAGAAGCTACAAAAAGAGCCAGGAGGTATTCGTTTTATTATTATTTTTCTTTCATTTCGCCGCAATAACGCGAGTCCCACAAAAGTTATGGAAATACCAATTATTTCAAATCCCCAATTAGACTAATCGATAGACTTTAAAACAAAATTTTTAAAATGAAATACTGTTTCGAAGATTATCTCTCACACCTAAATATGAGGTAGATAGGTTCTCCACATAGGTACCTCATAATAATCATCACATCCTATAAAAATACATCCAACCGCTGAGCATAAGCCTTTATACAAGGGAGAAACATGCAAGGACTTTCGGTTATAACGCTTCTAACTTTAGCACAATACAGGGTGGTATGTGAAAGCGGTAGTCGGAAAAAATGAAATAATTGAGTAGCTTGAGCATGGAGAAAGCTCAAAATATATATTTTTTTAAACTAAATACTTACTCATTCTAAGTTATTGACTATGGATAAAATATAACTGCTACGAGTTTGTCTAACAGATACTACAAGGCGAGAGGGCCGGGAGGACTGACAGACTTGTGGCACAAAAGATATCCAGATGATGAGGAAATATTGTCCAATTGTCAGGATGCGTAAGTATTTTTGAACATCTCTGTTACATACAGATAAATCATAGAAAAGTTTTAAATTCCGTTTTTAAAGCACTCGACGCCGCTTGTTAGTAAAAGCAGCCAGCAGTACACGCAAACGAACATTAAGTGCCAATCTCCAGGAGCCATCAGCTTACTGTCACCAACTTGAAAACAATGGAGCTAATTTTATTTTCCTGTAACATAAAATAAGGAATTTTATATGAGCAATTTATCGTGAGCGTTTAATTTCCATTCTATTACCGTTAAGTGTCTTATTTCAATATATTATTATTTATTACAATCGCATTACTGCTACAAATTCAAATTTAAATTATTTATTGCATACTAAAACGTTGAATTTTGGTCTAAAGGTAAAACCATTTACAAGCAAACACAAACAAATTAATTTAGTATTTTCATCTTATATTTTAAATATTTTCTATTGTATCTGCAAAATCGTACATAAATGGAAGAGCGAGGTCTCCTGGTAGAAGCACTCATTTGTTTAAAAAGAAACCCCGGTCACTAGCTGATATAACGTTCTTGGCTAAAATAAATTATTTATACAATTGATTATCATGGATCCTGTAGGGCACAGCAGCATATTTATGATATGTCCTGGAACATAGGAGAGGATAGATAATTACTAGAGCAGCTTTTGTAGGCTGGTATTGCTGGAGATAATCTGGTTTCTACTTTCTTTTCTCTGTTCCTCTAAAACTTTTCGTTTGATCTTTAATGGAACGTATTATGAATAACTATTACAGCAACATAATATTTATGAGTAGACTGTCGCCAGCTTGAAGGTCTTATGATGGTAGATGTGACCTCACTGGAAGCGCCTTGCGCTGGACCGTGAGGTTTGGTGTTAGAGCGAACAAACCTATATTCAGCAGAGCGTTGATGAAGGCTGAAAATTATGATTATGCTAACATATACTCATGAATGATTGCAGGTATATTGTACCTCTCCGGGCCCGAAGCGTCGGTGGGAGAAGGTTGACCCTGGTCCGCCTTCCCGCGCCCACGGCCCTCGACAGGCCTTTATCAGCTAAAGCCCTCTTGTCAAGATGGCTCATGATATTGGATATACGGTAGGTGGCTTCATATTTATATTTACGTGCTTCTCATATCGTATAATAAGAGTTCTTCATAGTATCGTCTTCTTGTGCGCGGCATCACAAAATCTTGACGATCACAATAGTATGTACTTAGAATGAATGAAAGAATATATTGATTTATTTGGCCTAGGACAGTCATATCTCTTGAATCATACGGCCTTGGAACTCAAGATTGTATGTCAAGCGTATCACTATTATATTCTTAGCTGCCTTACTCCATTGTAATTAGAATCAGTTTCCAATTGATATATTATTGTTTAATAAGCTTTTTAAAAAGCAATAATTTATTTTATGCTCAAATCATACTTATGTTATTTGACAAGTAGCGAAAGCATAACCTTAAAGTAGCTTGTGTAGATTGTAATTTAGAAGTTGGTTCATTGAACCGATATAGTTTTTATTTAACCTGTTAAAGAAAAAAATTGGAATATTATTTTTAGAAAATAACATAAACTTACGGTTCAATTAACACCATATTGCTTACATTATCCTGAAAAGAATAAGAAATTTTTGTACATGTTATTTTCTTACGGATCAGTTCCTCTTTTTAAACAATTTTAATTCAATTAATATTTAATTCGTATGCTTCAAACTGTATTTTCTTGATATTTATGCTCTATAATCAGATGAAATGAGACAACGTTACACAACAGTCAATTTAAATGTCCGCAGACAAGGATAACAATAGACCTATTGTTTAAGGGACTTTCTTCATCAAAGTGTGATTTTGTAAAGGCTTAGTTAAACAAAACACCGTGCTTAAGGAGCATTGTAGATGATATTGTGACTTTATGACGGAACTTGTTTTGAAAATACTATTTGAATTTGCACAACTGATAAATGCTGAAATCTTGGGCCACCAAGAGGAAACTGCAGGAGTATACCACATATTAAACTCATCATCATGAGACCCACTGCTGGGCACAACACATTCTACATGGGTCAAACACGAGAAGTTTGGGAGATAACACCACCATGCTACCTCAATTATTTTATTGATAACTTTCGAGTAAATTTAATGTACTTATACATTAAATTTCTTAAAATCAATATTAACAATTTGGACTCATCAAGGAAATGGGCAACCCTTGATGTAGGCAGCCTACTGGGTTAAATTTAACCCACTCCTCATTTAAGCAAAATACAAAAAGTAAAGTAGCCAGTAGTAGTATAATTTCAGTAGCCGAATCATTAACATTGATTTTATTTAATATAATCTATGTTATTGATTTGGCTACTTAGATATTTTAAAGAAATTGATGAAATGATATGATAATATTCAGATAGTCACACCAAGGCCCGATCATCATAACAGCATCTTGAGTGTCGCAGAAGCTTTATGCTGAGACAGGGTGTTATCTGCACCAATATGTGTTTTTAACCTTGTATTTAACTTTATTTTCTTTCTATGAATGCGATTAAATGAGATAACACATTTGGATTGAACCATCCAGGGAATAACCATGGTATAAGTCGCTTTGTTTTCAACATTGGCGTTCTCTTTGCCAACAAACTCCTCCATATGAAGTACAACACAAAATTTAATAAAGACATAATCCAATATCAAGTATAACATGACAAGGTAGAATAGATTGATAATTCTTAGATTAAATGCCAATCCGGATTGCGGTTCAAATAACTTATAGCTGTATGCTTTAGCTGTAAGCCTGGTACTTCTATGAAGAGTTGGCGGGACTTAATCATAAGGTAAATTACCATTTGTAGACCAGCACCCTTATTGCCTAACTCTGAATCTATCGCTATCGCTTTCATTGTTACATACGCCATAGTACCATTGCCGCTTCACTGTACATTATTGTAACGTTTCGTTTTTAGTACAAAGTAATGATTTTAAAAACGATTTCCATCGCGATAGACATGAAGTTAGACATTAAGGGCCGAAATAGAAGATTCAAAACAGCGTTCTTTACGACTGCAACGATCGTGCTAGCTAGTTTTCAGTACGTTACAGCTGTAAAAATAGTCCTAATGCGCTATAACTTCATTTTAACTACTACTGCTCTCGAAAGACTATGTGCCTTTGAAATATATTATACAACACTTAACTCCATATTAAAGTAGTTGAGGCATTACTGAAATATTAACTCAAGGATAATGGGAAACTAGTCTTAGCTTAGAACCTTAAAAGCAATTTTCGAAAATTTAATAGATAATTATATTGAAAATAACATACGTACAAAACTGTGACTTATTTCTTGCTCGAAGTTGGACAAATCTCGGGATCAAAGTAAAAGCGCTTTCAGTACTAGTATAAATTTAAGCTTTGAATTTAATTTTATGTGAATTTTTTTATATTAAATATCATAAATTATATTAATTGAAAAGATGTTTGAGGAAAAACATATAAAAAATATTAATTATTATGACACATTTGAACAGTAATAGCGATATTAATATATCTTCTTTTTTAATAAAAAGATGAAGAACTTGCCAATAAAGTAATATCCTAGTAAAGGCCATATTTTCAGCAAATGCATTAGTATTCATCAAAATATGTTTTAATACATTTCAGGTTACGTGACGACCCGTCGCCAGGTGAAGAAGTGGTGTTCATAGATGTTAGTGATCTCCAACCTTCTCACGTCAAGACTCATTTCAGAGGCTCGTACTGGAAGGACTTTGTTTGGTGTATGAAGGTAGCCTTTATTATAAATCTCTAAACAAATTGAACTGTCTGAAAAGAATAATATCTAGAGTAGATAAAATACACGTCTTCTTGAGGTTCCATTGAACTATTAATAAGTTTTAAATAACTAGTTGACGCGGAGAACTTTGCACATATATACAACCTGCCCCAAAAGAAATCTCTTTTGATAGATGGTGTTTGGGGCAGGTTGTTTGGATTTGGGTTGAGTATGATAAATCTCAGTGAAGATTTAAAATGAGATTTATCCGACTAAATTACTCTTAATTATGGGTTTGAAATCAACCCAAAATTAAAGCAAATTAAATAAAAATAAATCATTCAAATCAGTCGAGCCATTATTAAGTTTGATCGGGCCTACCGAACAGCTATTTATTTTTATGTATTGAAAGACTAAATACCATTACAATTTACAGCAAGCTATTTTTTGTATTTAATTTTACCATTGGGATTTTATTTATTTTATTTTATTTATTTATTATTTAACTCCAACAAGATTAACATTTTAACATGCACAAAAAAATACAAAGAATTAAATGCAATCTTAATTATAGGAGTTACACTATAGCTTTCCATAATACTTTGTGATAACTCTAATTACAAAATTACAATTAAAAATAAAGTGAACACTAATTTAATTTACATGAAACTAAAGCTGCTATAATTAGTCGAGCGACAACATGAAATTTTTCTTGAATTTACGCAAGGATCAAATTGGAAATATTTTTTATTGGCTACAGTGGCAGATAGGTTTGCTTGTATCATATCAGAGAAGTAATTTTGATGGGTTAGGATTTGACATATATTATAATAAAATGTAAAAACAAAATATATTTTCAAAAATATGCTAAGAATACCTTACACTTAAAATGGTTTCCAATCATCCCCATGTATATATTTTTTACTCTTAATAAAGCGTAGCCCTAGTATTGCCAGGTCTCTCTCAATAAAAATGTTTCTATCTATTACAGACAGCATATCCTCTACAGTTCTCTGAAGTTCACGTAATCAACACACAGCGGCTGAAGACCATGTCACTCCTTCTTCTCCATATAGGCCTATATCCATGGCGGCGTAAAGTAGTGACTATACACTCCAATGCAGAAGAAATCAACCAGGCCATGGGTTTAGACTATTTTCCACCAGAAGGATTACCTTATGAATATGGAGGGAAAGCAGGCGCCATGAAGGATCTCAATGGTCATCATTTTAAAATGAATATTAATTATAATTAAGTTTTCAACACAGCTATATATATATATATATCGCTTTTAGGGTCATAAAACACACATGCGCAAAAAGATTACACACAAATAAAGTGATCGCTGCAAAGTTAAATTAGTTACTTACTACAAGTTATATGCGAGTAAACAGATTTACAGTTTTCTTAGTAACTCCTTACTAAAATCAAAAAGTAGTTTTAAAAGTAGTTTTTTTAGCGGCATAATGCAGAGCATCCGTATAAATTTTTGGAATAAATAAATGTGTACGTCCTGTTCATTACACACTTGGCCAAATAACGATCTCGCCTGGTGTGTAATGAGAACTTGGCTTACTTGTATCGTAATATACTATTAATGCTTAGACGAAGTGCCAGAAGTCTGATAATGGAGAAATAATCACTTAATGTTACTGACTGCGTATTCGGGTCTTAACCGCACTGTGATGAAGTCTATTTTATCTCTAAGAGAGAAAGGGTATAGTCGTGGTTTCCACCTCAATGTGCTCGATAGGGATCAATCTTATCATCAATCAAATCATAGAAGACATTTTCGTCAGATTCTAAAAGGGCTTATATTGTATTAATACGGGTTAAACATTTCCTTTAATTTCAACATAGCGGTAACTAGTTTTAACAATTTATGAAACGCATACATTCTTGGTATTGCTTGAAGACTTATTAAAATTAAAACAAAATGATTGAAATCTCGACTCGAATCAAAAATGTTGATAACTACTTTTAAACCATCTCATTCACAGATGAATGGACTAAGAAGATGCTCTCAAACTCCAAGTGGCTACAATCAGAAGAAAGAAGATTCTACGATACTGAAATCAAACCAGAACCCCACGCAAGAACGCGGCATAGGAGCGCAGTCCGTCTACGCGCAAGTAACGGCTCTTACGACATGATCACGCGCACGCATTCCTGCAGGTCTTTGCACAGGCATGAGGATCTCGATGAAGGAACATATGGCGCGTACAGAACTTTAAAAGTGCAATCAGATAGCGATTTCTGTGTTTAAAGGCGGACTTATATAAAGACTTATTAAAAACGATACAGATTTGGTATCCTTCTTATATTAAAAGATCAACTCAGTTTTTCCACTTACGGTAGCGGTGGAAACAGCTAATCTGTGACTCCGCGTATACCAGCACGCATACTGAGTAGGAAAGTTAGTGGCGATAATAATGACAAGGAAATTTTCCTAGATGACAGCTGATTTTAATTTAGATTTTTTTTATTCTGCTGATATTTTATGGAATGGACATAGGCCTGCCCCAAGGTTCTCCAAAGCAAGCCGCTTCCTGCGAATTAAACTAGATCATCGGTCCACCTTGTGGGAGGCTTTGGGGAGGAGAGTTCGTTTGGTTCCTATGCTACAGCAATGTGTAAGTTAGCTTTGGCCTTTAGTGTTATTCCACCTGATGATGAGGAGTTGTATCTTCAAAATGTTGTTTGGACGAGCGTACTGTAATCATCAGTGTTAATTTCAGAAACAAAGAGTTACTAATTTTGTGTTTCGTGAATTTATAGGCGGCTTTTGTTTTGTTAATTAGCCTTATACATACGTATAAGGTATGAATGCTTTCATACTGTTCCTTATCTAATAAATGTATATTTAAAAGATTTTGTTTTTTCTCGACCATCTAAAAAAAGATTTTTGGTAACTTAGTACTGATGGATGTCTCTTAAAAATAAATTCAATACAATTGAATTGGTATTTTATTTTGATTTTACCTGAATTTAACAGTATGGTTTAATTATATATAAATTCAATTTCTTTCCTTCCCTTTGGCACAAAATTTTTTGTTTCATTTATAAAAAGTCACAATATTAGGATATTTTTTGAACCTACTGGACCATGTCAGATATTTTTTGAACTTTGAACAACCATGAACTTGATTAAGCCCTTTGCCTACCAGACCGTGTCATACGGATGTTATTACTGACTTATCAGAGTAGATACTCATATTCTTGTTCATTAAAATGTAACCAAAGAGACTAGCTAGATTCTTTTTATTTATAAATTTTTGTCGTTATTTAAAAGAGTCTTAAATATATCTTAACTAAAATATTACCGCCTTTTTTTAACAATTTATTAGGTAGCTCTATGCGTCTAAACAGATTTGCGTTTTGAAAATCAATCAAAGGAAATGTATGGATTCAAAATTTCCACCCGAATACTGTGTGTAAGTGAGGGCTTATGTCTAATCCTGTACATTATCTACCTGTCTATATTTTCCATTTAGCGATAGCAATGATAATATTAATAATCTCCTGACTTTTTCGGTGACAGCAACTGGAAATTGGTGGTGTCACTCATGTGATCTCAGGTGAGTATTTTATGCAGTGAATGTGCGTGACAAAAATTCAAAATAATCATAAAAATAATATTTACTCCTTTTGTTCTTCATTCTCAGCGGCAAGCTAAAGATAATACTAAGTTATTCTGTTGAACAAAATTCAAGAAACGTACCAAGTTGCTTAAAAATATTTTTTTTCTGTAATTGGCCACAAATATATTTTATCCTAAAGTCGTGTAGTCATTGGTGATGCTGTACAACAAACGTGTCTAAATACAAAACACCTCTACGCCGAAATGCAATCTGCGTAGAATTGTGGGTACTTGGTCCAATGCATCAGAGTGAAAGGCTTCAAGTGTCGGCTGCTAAGTGCACACGGAATGAACCGCTAATCGTATTTAGCTCATACGATTTTGATCGGCATAATATACATACCTGAAGATTTATTGTACACGAAAGTGTCAATAAATCTTCTGGCTACTAAAACAGAGCTCCCGGATTCTAATCTCGGTAGAGATATGTATTTGTATAGTCTACGAATATTTGAACATTGTGCACAACATGATTGTAATAAAATATTTGAGATTTTAATAACAATCGAGTTTTGTTACGTAGCGTTTAACTGTCATATTTTGCAATTAACAATAATTATTATTATTATATAATAAATTTCTGAATTCTCGTGAGCATAACTATCCGTATTAAAAATAAGATTGCTAAGTAATAGGGAATACCCGATAATTATATTAGGTATTAGGTAGGTACTTCACTAACTAACTGTTAACTAACTCTTGGTATGATTGTAGTATAAAGTGTTAAATAAATAATACTTACTATCTCTGTTTCTGTGTTAACCAAAATATATATATTATTAATGATGTTTTCCATCAGTAAAAATCGTGGCACCTAAATGTCGTTCTTGCAAATCCATCTCACAGTAAACGCTCATATAATGACTGCTGATTTCAAGCGACAGAGTTGACCGCGCTTTCTAATCCACTCAGCGGGTTCATTATAAATGTTCACTCACCCGGCTGCCAGAAATATAATGGATTAAGAGACACACAAAAATTATGAAACTCTTTATTGCTACAAATACAACTCGAAAAGTATATCTATACATTCAAGAAAGGACTTGTCTCTAAAGGAGATCTCTTCTACACAAACTATTTTCAGAACCATAGATTACACACTTAAATATTTGGTGTTGATAGTTTAGGAGTATTTAAAAAGAGAATGTTGCAAAAAATAATAAACATCTAACGGTACGATAATCGCTATTACCATCAGCACTCTTGGTGTACGATTCAATAAAACTGAACAATGTCCATCGTATTTTTGCTGCAGCGACTGTAGCGCCTCTGTTGTAAAGTATTGGTAATTAAACATTACATGAACAACTAATTTAAACATTTCTTAGCTAAACGCAACTAAGATCGTATAGTCTTGATACGACGATACGTTTGACAAGAACAAAGCGTCGAAATTTAATAGTGCATAGTAATCTTTCTCCAAGCGGAGTCTAAAGTTATTTCTGGTTTTCATAATTCAATCCCACAAAAACATAAATATGAAAAAAGTCCGTTTAAAATATAGTCAAGAGGGAATCCACATGTCTCACTTTGTCAAAATATTATCAGATCTAGACGACCTAACCACACAGTCTACACTTTTGTAAAAAAAATATGGGTTGATCATTTCAGTATATTCATATGGGTGTAAAGTGAAAAATGTATTTATATTCATTAAATTTATTACAAATTTAACACCCTATTTTTATTTAGAACCAAAAGCTTCTAATATTATTGTACAATATTAAGTTGAAAAATAAAATCAAATATTAGATACCAATTCATTCCAGTACCAACGAGTAAGTAGCGTTCCTAGATCTTGCATGATTCATTTATACTTATTTTTATTATCAGATATTACATCTATATCCCTAATTAATTATGAATGTAGGATGCAGTTTCTTAATCAAAGCACTGTTCATGGGCCGTAAAGTAACACTGAGATGTTTCACAATAATTATTGAAACGCGTGAATCTTTACCCCAAACAGTTTTATATTCAACATGCAAACTAAAATTTTCATAACGATCTTATTAAAAGGGAATAAGGGTGTAAATACGTCGAGCCATTTTAAATATTGTATCATCAATAAGCACAAGTAACGAATCAACAACGTGCGCACACGCAATGCGTCGCGCACTAGTAAAGATAAGTACGGTAACCATGATTTCCAAATTTCTTTTTTAATAAGTAAAAAAATAATTAATAGTAATAGTGATTATTAAATGGAGCGTGGTATTATTCCAAGTGGAATTAGGTAGACCGACGCAATATATTCGGTAAGTTCACCAATTTATTAATTTATTTATGACGTGAACTATTACTAAAAGTGACAGGTAAAGGTCACAGAGATAACTACAACAGATTGTTAAAATCTACACTAATAATGTTACATCAATAGATTTCTTCTGAAGACACACTGCTGTTTTTTTACAAACGTCATTTTGATATCTTGCCTTTTTTTTACGAAGAGGAATCCATTTACGGAATCCTACCCGCCACTGGCTAAGCGACAGGTGTGTGTAGGGCTCACTCAGTACCTCAATAGAATACCCACTAAAACTCCCCGGTAACTCCATTGCCCTTCACGGGGTAACCTGGGTTCTGCATGAGCAATTCACCAGGTTTGATATCTTGCCTTGTGTAGCAATAAGATATTTTTTTCATTACTACCTAACAACTAGCAACAATAAGTACCCGTTGTATAACACTTGACCTTCACTTGGTTTCCTTCAAAAGAGACGTGAAAGTGACAAGGTTCAGGTTCACGCTGCACAAAGTATCTGCAAATCGACTCATCCATCTTACCGCGACCATTAGTCATTTTCATTTAGTAATTTTTTTTTCTTTAAGTATAAGGGAGCTATAGAAAAATCCTCATGAAAATGTATAAAAACCAATTGTTTAAAACTTAAGTTTTCATTAAAGAAAAGGACATATTTCATTAAAAACATTTTATTAAGAACAAGAAACATTTTGTTTTTATCGCGTTGGAAAATATAATTATTTGTCGAATGTGACTTATGAGAATGACTGTATTTTTATAATGAATCTTCTAAAAATAGGTAGCATCATCAAAGGAGAATATTAATAAAAGTACCAAGTGGAGCGAATAACATTTAAGGAAACAAACCAGGCAAACGATTTAAGTAGGCATCTCAAGAATATAATATTTGAGTCAAGCCTTGATAATAAGAATACGAAAGGCAATTTTACCGTTACTCATTTAGCATTTGTTTCTTAAATTATAAAAGCAGTCACTACATACATACGTTGCGAGAATTATGAGATCTTTTCTACACTGAGAGCTGGTGTTGGTTTCCATAGTTGAGTGGGCTGTATGTCACATATCATGTTAGGCTTATAAAAATAGTCAGCACGACAGTTTCAACCTGACAGACAATCCTTTGCAGGCGAAAGATAGGCAAATTGTTGCCATTTATATAATATTGGGAAATTATAAAAAATGAAATTTTAATTTTGCTAGCAACGGTTGGCAGAAACTAAAAGCTACAGGCTAGCCAAGGATAGAGATCAGTTTTGTGGAAATTAAGAGGCCTAAGTCAAGCAATGAAAAGTTTAGGTTTTAATATGGATTGATATTTCCCAATATTATATAAATGGCAACAATTTGCCTATCTTTCGACTGAAAAGGATTGTCTGTCAGGTTGAACGTCGTGCTGACTATTTTTATAAGCCTAACATGATATGTAATCTACAGTCCACTCAACTATGGAAACCAACATCAACTCTCAGGGAAGAAAAGATCCCATAAATCTTGCCTCAAATCATGGTAACCTTAATGAAAAACTGATGTCGTACCATCGCATTGCGCCGAATTTAGCAATGCTTATATTGTATAATGTGGTAATTTTAAATCAGTCTTGTATTTCAAGTTATTTTAAGTGGATGATATAGTAACTATATATAATAAATATTTTTCAGGTAGTATCAGTGATAAGTAAGTCTCAGCTAATAAATAATAAGTAGTTATTATGAGATCACTAAATGATTATGTTGGAAAACTTGTATGTACCTTAATACATTGTATGTACCTTAATAGAGTAATTTAATACATTTCCATTTTATGAAGGTAAACAAAACTATATATTTATAAAACTATATATAGTGTTTAATTTTTTTTTAATTTCATTGTATTATTGTTATATAGTCAGATAGTATTGAGTTAGATCTCAGTCGGTGTAATATAGAAGACTCATATTACACCGGCTAGGTCGGATTTAGAAATCCCCTAAGTACGATTGTTAACAAATATTGTTGCAACTTAATTGGTGTTGTTGCCTCATAATGGTCCAATAAAAATCACTTTAAATGCATGGTATATTTTTACTAAAGGTGGTCATTAAATTTGGACTCTTATTTGTGTGTATAACAGTAAAAACTCTTGTTTCAGAACCTGGATAGCTTTGTCTTTATATAGTTTTATAAATATATGTTTTTTTACCGTCAACAAATGGAAATGTATTAAATAGCTCTAAGCTTATTTATTGAATTTATCCTTATAAGTAGGTACATATAAGTTTTCTAACGTAATAATATTATGGCTTTACGACAAATTTCGCCTCATACTCCCATTATGGGGAATACGTGCTGTGAGTTCCATTATATTAAATGTATTAATGGCGCTCTTCTACAGAGTTATGATTCATGAACGTCCTTAAGGCTCGATTAAGGTTACACTCGCTGACATTTAAATTAAGTTTAGCGGCAATAGATAATAGAGATTTTATGTTGATATGAGTTTTTATAAGAGAAACTACACTAGATACTAGTCTTGGAAACTTCTTACTTCGAAAAAATAAGCTTACGACAAGTATTCCTTAAAATGTTTTTGGCAAAAAACTTGCTTGCATATTGAGATATAATAACTGTTTGGCAGAAACAAGCATGGCAAAAAATGAGAAATACCTAGTATTCTTATACTTTCTTATATAACTGGGATGGGTTCAATATGTTCTCCATATCCATGGATAGACCAGGAGTTAGTTTACACAAGAGTTTGACATATCTATATTGATAATCTAATCCATGCTACTTATGTGGTTTAAAACGATAGAATAATAAATTTATTTCTCGTCCACGATAGTATTAATGATTCCCCATATCTTTGTCATGGTATGAATGTAAGGAGAATATTAATAAACGTACATAATAAATCCTGTAGAATGTACCACTGCTAGGCAAATCAATGTAGAGATTTTGATTACAAAAGGAATCAAATATTATCTATGGCTAAAGTTATTTTTTTTCGTAATTTGAAATCAGAGAGCTCTTGTAACAATACACTTATTTATTTATTTAAACTTATATGCCCATTAAAATGTATACGACGGACGTAGTCATATTATAACAACATTTAACCATGTAATATAATAATCAATAGGTATTTTATTTCATGCAGTATTCGCCTTAACATGATATTAGAAATCACACTAATTTTGGTGATACACTCATGAGCGTGCGCTTATTACACAAACAAGAATAATTGACGAAAGTTTTCTCTGTAATTATCTATATTTGATCGTATATAATATTGAAACTAGAACGCGAAGGTATGTCAAATAAGTTATAGATACAACTAAAATTTTTGTTGATAATTAATGAATTTAAATAAATATTTAAGCTGGGGTAATTTTTCTTACTATTATTACAATATTTATTGATATAAAAGATTGCCTAAAACAGACGGTTCACCTAGTGGTGTAATCATAACCTCTAGACACCTAAAATGCGTGAGTTGATATTTTAGAGATAAAATATGTATATTTCTCCCATTACCTTTAATTATTCGGGTTCAATTTGGAACATATAATTGTTTAACAGCTAAAATAGGAGAGTTATCAACCCAAACAATGCTGCAAGCGGGTCTTCCACCTAGTATATTTGATTAACCGCTAATACATTTATTTATCCAAATACTATTAAAATATTATAGTTGTATAAAGAAATATAATTGTTGTCATTTCAGTAATAATATTTATGTGTATGAAGTTCAATATAAAAATACTACTCATACTCACGCCTATCATTAAGACAAAATTTTAATTATACGTAATTAAAATCTTGTCGTATAGATTCTAGATAACACAGAAATATAGAAAGTTATATGTAGAAATATTCTTAAGTATTCGTTCTCATCATACAATATACCTCTATCGGTATTCGAAATTGAGACCTCTGGCAATGTGGACAGTGTTACTGACCATTTAACTAGACGGCTGTTAATGTTACAATGTCTTATTCTGAAATTAAATGTAAGTAACATTATTTATTTTAACATAAATCATTATTTTTTACTTTAACTAGCTCTTCGCATCATTTCACATTCAGTCAATTTCGCCATCTTAAAACGACCATGGTAAAAGTTGCTTTGCTTCTGTTATTGAAGTCAAACTGCCAACGAGCTCTTGCCATGAAAATACAAAAGTGGGTACAATATAACACTCTTGGTTCAATACTGAACAAATAAATTTACACTGAGTATTTTAAGCAAAAGCGTCTTCACAAACAACGTTTTGAAAGTATCTTATCTTTAAACTTGGAGAATAAATACAATTTACTTACCATAAAAGACGGGGAAAACTTTCTGTTTTCAATCTTATTACTTTCTCAGATACATTGCAAAAAAGTTTCAACAGTAAACAATATAATTAAGCATGGAAATAAATTAATGATTATGTACGTTTAAACAAGGAAAAATATGACAGGATCCTATTCGTATTGTTGGTCACACACAAATTTCTGAAGCAGCTGTGTTCTTCATTTTCAAACATTTTGATTGAATCACATACCTATTATCTTTTATCACATTGACCAATAATATATATGTGCTTGTTATAAATAATATAGTGATTTCATAATATAAATGATAATAGTATAGTGAGTTTTGGGATCTTATTGCGAGATTACTTAAAAAAATCAATATAGTTCTAGCAGACTATAGTTTTTATATTAAATACAATACAAGTAATCTTTAATATCAGGTATTGATTTCAGTAAGAAACGTTTGGAATTGAAACAAAACCGTAAATGAACTTGAATGTATTTTAAATTAATCCGATTATAAAATATAATCCAATAATTAGTAATAATATTCTTGCTCTCCTCTTTTATGGCCGTCTGGTCGAGTGGTTAAGTACCCCTGTCTACTTAGCCAGATGTCCCAGGTTCAAGGTCCGGCACGATTAGATATTTGTAAGTTCAATACGAATATTTGTTCATAAGTCATGTATGCTTATTTAGTACATATTAATGTCTATATATTTCCGTTATTTAGTGTTCGTTATATAAGCTTGTAATTATATTTGCTTTGGGCTAAGTAATAGGTGTAAGAATGAGAAATATTATATTTTTATATTATTATTATTACTAACACCCATTACCTGGCCCAAAGTAAGAATAATCAAGACCTTATGTTACGATGACTAGGCGAGCGGCACAATCGAAATAGCCTTTATTTTTTTAACTATTTCATCGATTTGAACATATTACTGATTAACTTTTATAACAAAATCTATTACTAATATCGACAGATTAAGTGTGTGTCTGCCGACTCAGGTATTATATAAGTATATTTTCTAGGAATTCTATGAAATGATTGATTCTGACTTGGGTCCCAATACTAACTTAAAGCCGGCATGAAATTCCGCTCAAAGTTAAAAGGCCGCTTAGATCCAAATCACGTAAAAAATCACTTTTTACAAACACCCATACTATCACAGTTAAAGGAGCAAGTTTGGCCTCCTTTTCCACAATCCTTTTTCAAGGGCTTGGATAAATGATCCTATTAATCAATTGAAGTCACTCAAAGAGAAGCCTTATTTCATTCCAACAAATGCGAATAGATGGATGAAAAAAGTTCACATATCGTTCAATCACTTAAGCTTTCGAACGATTAGAGTACAATCTAGAACAACTTAAGCGTAACAGTAACGGGTTTACTTAATATGAGATTAGCTTAAGAACAATGTTGAATTAAATAAATAAAATAAAAGTAACAGCTGCACGGTGAAATCTGTTTTATTGCGGCTGTTTATGATACATATTACCAAGAATCTATACTAATTTTGTACACACGTGAACTACTAAGTTTGGATGAAGAAAAAAAAATAATTTGTAAAATCTTAAGGGTGGACAAAGGTTATTTCATTTTTAATAGCATCAACATACTTCTCCATATTTACCCTGATTCCCTTGTTAGCTTAAGTAGTGATTTACGCCTTTCTAAAGGAATCTGAGTTGAAGATATAAATAAATATATTACTCTTTCACACGCCATTTTGCAACTCAGACTTAGTGGCATGACGAAGCTGTCGAAATGATAATAATGGTCGCTGTTTTCCATTGAACAACGGGTTTACTTAATATGAGATTAGTTTTTACATATTCTTAGATTTTTTTCTATAAAAAGTACAGCAAATGACTCGACACCACCTGATGATAAGCAGTAGAGGTGTGCATATGTGAAGATAGCTAGTGAAGAATGCGACATACTACACTAGCCACCCTCACCTTGTAGGCCCAAAAAGTTCTTTTTCATGCCTCTTTTAAAGGAACCCATGTTGCATGAAGGAGCGACAGAGAAAGACCTCACAATATCTCTTAGTGCGTAAAGTAGAGTGAAGGAGTGACTCCGTAGCCCAGCACGAGTACTCCTGAGATATTTAGATATGTATAATTTAGAAATTATATATCTAAATTAGATTATTAGACATTATATATCTAAATTCACTATGACATGACTAAGGCCCGAAGTTACATTTAAAAAGTAGGTTGGGAAATACAATTTAGGATTAATACATTTTATTGATTAGAAAAATGGAAATAAGTAAGGCGACTCAGACCCCGTACCAGCGATAAAGCTTACTTTAAGTTCGACTGATTGTGACGAACACCCTCGGAGCATATTACGAGAATAATTATTAAATCTGGTATTAAAACAAAATTATTTTTGTGTTCTTTTAAATTTTATGATGTTCAGTTAAACAAATTAAGATTTCATATAATTTATTTGAAGTCAAAAAATAAACACTTTTTTTGATTCAGATTGTGATTAAAATAATAATTATGTTTCCGTCTAGCTAATAATACAATAAAGCACTTAAATATTTGACTAAATCGGCTTAGTTAGGTCCTGATACTTTATAAAACAATTTTTTTAAAACCTCTTCTCGTTAGTTAATAATCTTGTCGATAGTCAGTGGAAACGCGCACGGGAATCCACCACCAGAAGTGGGGAACGTCTGTGGTTATGACTCATTGCGTGACTATGCGGTGGTACCGACTACGAAATCGATAGAAACTAATATAATGGATTTAAGTCGACCAACGTACGAGGTGAGAGGCTTTAACATCTCTTGTCTCCAGAATGTTACCGTACTGGTGGTAAGTGATTTCTTAATGTTTTTGGTTTCAAAATTACCACTTAGCAACAAATGAAATTTCCTGCCAAAAAAATGAAAAATATTCAAATGCAAAGAAAAGTACATTCTGGCTTGAAGGACCATTTAAAGTTTCTAATACTTCATAAAAAAATATAATTCTCTACTTGTGCTACATGATCTGTCATTTCTTCAAAATAAATTAAGTATATTGAAGATAAAATAAAATGACATTTGAAGTCACATATTCTTACATACAACTTAAAATATCATTTAATTTCTACAGTCTCCAAAATACGTAACATCAAATAAAACCACGAGATCCACGAGTTGAGCTACTTCAAGTTTCCAAACCACTCTTATTTCGTAATGAAAGTATCAAATTGTTATTTAAAAAAAACAAGATAGCAACACTGCGAAGGTGACTTGCATTTTTTGACTGAATTGAGTCTTTGTATACCCAAGAAACGGTATCTCGTAGTTTTTACACGACTGTCCAAAAACCAGGGTGATAATGTAGAGATTATGTTTGTGACTTTATTTTAAAATTATTAAAGTTACAAGACTGTTAAACAATTTATTTTTAAATATAAATATGCCGATAATTAGTTGTTATATTGGGTTAATTAATATTAAATTTGAAAGACGTACAATTAATAGTGTCGGAATTCAGGGAAGTGAAATATAAAATAAAATAATAATATTTCTCGCACTCACACCCTAACCCAAAAATAAGCATCATTAAGAGCTTGTGTATTGAATACTAGTAATATGTATATAAATATCAGAAATATACTAAATGAACTTACATACCTCCATGATTCGCAATCAAATATTCTTACTCGTCATAAAATCTGTCCCTGCCGAGATTTAAAATTTGGACCTCTGGCTAAGATTTTGATTATTTCTTTATATATAATTCAATAATATATATATATAATGAAATAATGAATTTGTATTCTATATCATGGTTTATTTTTTCATTTTATAAAATTATGAGTGAAAAAAAACAAAATATAAATTATCAATTCGCTAGAAGTATGGTATGAATTTTTTGTTCTATGACTGGCAGTATTAATTTTCAAATGTATAATTTTTATTCTTGGCTGAGTTATTAATAAGTACATAATGGTTACACGCAGATACATTATGTAATACGAATTAAAAACAAAGGCTCTGCACAGGGGACTGTATACGATACCTAAGTTGAAAAGGTGACTGTTAAAATTACTAACACAAGACGGCTCATATTTAAAACAATATGAAATAAACGCGATTAACATAGTTAACAACAAATGTTACTTCTTAAATTTTAATTACTTTACGCTTGACAAATTAAGCTGAAAACTTGGAGTAGAAATCTTCTAATTAATGTAAGCGGAATTAAAATTTTGTCTGGTATGTATGCAATATGCTTTAAATTCCTATTAAATCTGGGTCTGCCACGCTACCACGATATATTATTGTAGTAATTTAAAAGGGATTTTGTGTAAAGCGACCTTGGTAAAATTTTGGTTAACGGAACACTTAAAAAATTGCATATTATGAAGATCTAAGGTTACTACAGATAATGTGCTTAACTTGCCCTGCTGTTGTCTAATATTATTTTGAATACAAAAGCAAAAATCACTTTAATGAGTGTATCAAAGATGCTAATCTATGGAAGTAAGCAAACTGCAGATAACAGATAAAAAGTATAAAACATTGGAAATTATAAAATATACACCTGCACCTTAGCTAGCAGTGATTGTATGTTAATTTCAGTAGACGTTAAAAAAATTTAGCAAGAAAATTAAGACGTCAGTGAAACATATTATATAAAAGTTACATGTCTTTTTTGCATCATACAACAATGTCATAACATAATTTATTTATATACCAAAGTATGTTAAACTATATAAAAACTTTAGCAAATAATTTCCTGGCCTCTGGACAAATTTTCTTCTACTTAGTTTGAAGAGCTTTCATTTTTTTTCAATATCTTACAAAGATATCTCCCAAATCGAAGTAAAATTTGACAAACATAGATAGAGCATTCTTTATTCCATGGCAGTTAATATAATAGATTGTTAATGTATATGTGTGTACCTAGAAATTGTTAAATAAGGTTTTGAAGGCGAATAAGGAAATCATTATTTCAACTAATAACAACAAATTTCATTTATACCAGCTTTTTATTTTTATACTGAATATTACATTCTGGATTCGCTTAAAATAGTTATTTGCATATATTTTTAACAAATGTCTTTGTAGTTTGACATTCAGTGTTACTACATTAAATGCACACAATAAATAATATTTTACATAAGATGTTGGAGATACAAATATCCGTCGTCAAAATTATATATTATAATCGTCATTGTCTCAATCTTACTTATTTTAAAACTATAACTTAATAGCAACAATACTCTTTTGGTATTTTTTTGTTTTTTCCTTTACAGTTAGTATTTCAAAAATATATAATATCTTTTAATGTGTAATTTTTCCACCTAAGCCATAACTATGTTCAAAAACCACAATTTTCAGTGTTATCTCGCTTCCTATTTTGTCCTCTTTCCGCTAAGAAAATAAAGTATAACAAAATGAGAGAAGAAATCATGACTTTAGTAAGTAATACTACTCCAATATCTCAGACGCCTACGGGAAAATGTATTAGATAAGAATTCCCAAATGACCGATCAGCGCGATATCAAAAGAGCAAAATGATAGGAAAAATATGACAGAAATTGGTCCCTTTGTTATATTCCTAGTTGGATTACATAATGGAACAGATTTCTATTATATTTACTTACACTGTTGCTACAATTACATAAAGTGAAGAGTTTACGGCGTATTAGTTAGATGTCAAAAATATTATATTTTTTAAGCATAACAAAAGCAAAGTAATGATTGAAATCACCTGCCGCTGACCTGACCTTGATCTCCAGGTTTAAAATCCAAAGGTCGGGGGCTTAATTTGCAGTGGGGACACAAATTTTCTACTCGGCTTGAATGGTGGCAGGGCTTTTTATAAGTCCCTTTGGCTAGTTACCAACATTTTACAAGATATCCAATTCCTCTGTGTTTGATAAATCCGCTAAATTTTTTCGAGATGAACCCACTAAACTACGAATTCTACTAATTATCCTTGAATGTGTTATATGAATAAATTGTATATGAATCGGTTTACAGCTCAGTTGATATGGAACTATCCTTCGAGGGGTTATTGTTCCATATCTAGAACCAAACTCCACACGCAAGACCTCATTTTTCATTCCATCGCCACAGCACGATAATGAAGCACGCCGTACTCCAAATAGCCTAAGAGAAGCATGGCCGAGAACTCCCTCCAAATGCAATTGCATTCGACTCAAGAGCGTGACGAAATGATAAAAAGAGCTCACTGTCCGAATCGGGCGCATTCGATTGAGCGCGTTCGGTTGCGCCAAATCTTTTCAATTGTCAAATTTTTACCTCCAAATTTTTTTTAACCTGTGCTCTATAGAACCAAACACGTTGCGTTCAAGTGCCAGTGAGTTCATCGTTGAAAGTTTGGCGTGTGACTTGATTTTCCATTTCAAAGGTGATTGTAACATTTTTCCTATTTTCAAAGGGTGTTTTGTGCTGTGTTCGTGTACACCATGATTGGATTTATCGGTGTTTTCCAAATACAAGCCTGCAGTATCTAAAAATACTATAATTTCATTTTCAAATTTAAAATCCAGTAATTTACTTATGCAATAGGATACAGGCTAGTATTTATAATTAAAGTTTAAAAAATATTCTAGCAATCACGAAATCCAAAATATATGCAATATATGCAGTGTTTAATACTAAAACTACGAGAAGTCTTACTTAGAATGGAATTCTAAGTAAGTATTCTAAGGCAATTTGCGGGCGTTAGCTTGTGAGGAGAAATTGCATAGATGCATGCAATTTCAATATCTAAGAAGTGATAGCAATTACTTACTACTACGATATACCAATTAGCTTGGAATGACAAACTCTCTTGATTGGAGATTTAGATCAAATAGTTTTTTATAAATTTAATTTTAAGGGATCAACTTCAGGAGCAATGTCGTCAAGAGCATGCTTAATAAAAGATCGTTCAAGCGAATTTGTTCTACAACAAAATTCAAACTTATTGAACTTCTTTTTCTCTAATAAAAATTTTAAAGAAAATGAGACCAAAGAATTCAAAAATTTAAATAATATCAAGTTTATAAATTATATTTAAAAAATCATGTTGCAATTTTTTTAATTTAGTCGTTAATTTAAATTGATAGAGTATAAACAATTGAATTATGTTTAATAAATATGGTAATTGCATTTGCTTAAAGATAACCTTTGGCAAAATAATTCGTTTGATAAGTCATTGATAAGTTGATATAATTAAATGAGAAGATAAATTAGTGATTAAAAACTATATTTGTTATTTTAAGAAATATATTGAGTGATACTATATATCCTCATGTCTCTGAGTATCGATTTATGTTAAGCACATGAATAGCAATCAATCCTCCTAACTAAAACCTTCTTTATAGAAAATACCATAGACAAAAATGCATCATTAAAAAACTATCAATCATTAAAAAAAAGGAGCCAAAAGAAGGTCACAAGCCGATGAAAAAGAAGTCTTTTTTTTCTGCAAAAGCTCATTTGAAACATAATGAATAGGTAACCGATAAAAATAAAGCAATTGTTAAAATACGTGACTTCCTCAGTCGTGTAGAAGAGAGCGACCAACGGTATTAAACCGTTACAGCAGTGTCAATTTGTGAAGCTGGATGCTACATAGATAATAACAAAAAAGTATTACCTTCTTGAGATCATAAATATGATTACAGTAATAACTTACAACAAGCATTATTCATTATTTAGATTTCGAGAGTGTAAATTTAAAATAAAATCTCAATGTTAATAATTTGTAAACTTCGTGCCATTTATTAATCAAAATCAAAAATGATTTTTATTAAAAAAAATATAAGCGCTTAAACCGCTGTTGGGCTGGTAAAGTACAAAATCATTCCTCATGGTAACTTTGCCTTATCACCGCTCTTATTCCAATCTAAATAACTACTTCTAATAACTTATTGTGTTTAATTTACAAATGAGTTACATATGACATACACCTTGACCTCAGACTCAGAATCTCCAAACTAGTATGAAGTCAAAATTTATTCTCATTACATGAATATGATTTATTTGTTACGGAAAGACATATTATGCGAGGCATAAAACTTGACACTGATACAAAAGATTCGACTTGAACTTGAAAAATTGATAAATATTAAATTATTTTCAAATGTTTCCATCGTAACATAGGTTAATAAAATGAGATTGATGGGAAATTCCAAAATTAATATTAATTAATATTGTGCATTTTTGATAATGCCTTAGTTTTATTTATAGGTCTATGATAACATGGGAAGGTTTCGCCTTGAGGCATACGCTATGAAGTATATACCGAACACCTTGAATTGGATTTTTAACGTCGTTAGTTGGTGATTGGAGCATTCACAAATAAAGTACGGGATGTCACCCGGCCTCCTTTTTCTTTTATATCTATCCGTCACTAAGTGGCGGGTGAGTGTGGGATTCGCCCAGCGCCTGATAGGGACACTGGGAATACCCATTAATACTCCCCGGTATCTCCGCTACCCTCCACGGGAGTAACCTTAGTTGTGCCACAGCAATTTACCTTACTTTCAGGCAACCTAGCCTAATGACCAGGTTTCGCGCCGATGGAGATTGTAACCAAAATTCAGACATTTCAAAATTCATTCTATGATATATGACATGATATATGACAATTAATATTTCTAAGGAAATTGAGTTGTGTCATGAACTAGACCATAATTATCGATTTGGAGATAAAATTTTACTGAAAACAGGCTTGCATGACTTATCAACCAGATTAGATTGTCATTTAACGTCTATTAATCTACTTATCCGATACCGTACTATTCGTTTCCTACGATAATTATTTATATTTTTAACCGTTACTAATTTTTTAAATATTGCATTATACATACAAAGGTAGGACCTTTTCTTATAAACTTTTTTTTAGTATATCAGCAAATTGTACAATAATATATAATAAAAATGTTTATGTTATATGTTGTTAATTTGAAGCTAATAGTCCACACTACATGCTGTTAATTATTTAAGTTTAAAACACTACCTGCGACGATTATTGTTACAAAAATTTAAAAGTAGCATGAGCTAATATTGTGAAGTATTTTCCATTAATATATTAATTACAAAAGATGCACTTAAAAATTAATAATAAAATTATTAATAATTAAACTAAGAACTTTTGTTATTAATAAAACTAAGTAAATTCAACAAAACTAGATTATAGGTCTTCCTTACATGTTCACTTATTCTTTATTACTTTAAATTCACTTCCAATAACTTATTAATACACAAAACCGTTATATACACAATAGACTTACAAATGATTCATAAAACAGATTAGATTAACGTATGTCACAGAGTTTACAATCTAATCCGACTTTTAATACTAAGAGAATTAAATGCAGGTAATAGTTTATTTATCAGTCTGTGTTTTGTGGTTTTTCAACACTGCTGAATATTTCAATGAATGCTTATAAACTTCATTATGTTCCGTATCACTAATCAAGGTGTATCACCGATGTTCGGTATCACCAGTCAAGTCAAATTCACAGTGAGAATAAGAGTAAAAGAGGTAAGTCGTCTTTTAAATTCATTTAAGTATATTAGAACATAATAGATTTGTTTTTACAGAACATTTGAAATAGATTATACAATTAGACAGAAAAAGATAAAAATAGGTACGAAAAGGCGGAACGTTATTAATATTAAATCGAATCATCCAAATATTCACTTCCACGGAAATAATTAAGCCGTAATTCAAAGTATTGATGCGCTTTGAGCAGGCGAAGAAAAAGTATACCAAGAATTTCTACATTATATTTATATAACACGTAGTAATTAGAAAAACTCATTGAGAGTAATTAGTATGTACAATTTGTAATTAGCATAGTTAATCTTTATTAGGCAGTCGAAGCCCAAACAGTAACAAAGTAGGTTAATATCCTTGCTGCCACCAAATTTGATTGACAGTGCGCATCATGTATTCTAATTTACGATGATAATTCATGACACAGTAACCATAGTTACATAGTTCTAAAAAGTACCTACAGTTTCACAATGGCTAGACACCTAAAACATTACCTTCTAGTAGTATAATAATAATAATAAAAATGCTTTTTTAATGACAGAGAATTTGAAACATTTTGTTAGATTCCACGGTATTCCAAAATAGACAAATGCCTATAGTATGGAATTCAGTGTCCTCTCCCATTTTATATATATTTAGGTACAATTTAATTTAACAATAAGGACGAAAGAAAGAACGCGGCTTTTGTTAATATTATTAATATTTGTACATGATCTGAATGCCTTTAAAACTAATAGCCAAAAGCGTGACGCACATTCAAATTTAATTCTCTCTCTGAAATGTAATTTCATATTTTTTACCCAGTTTCTTCTTTTCTTCCATTGTTCCCACAATAATAACTATGTTTTGATGTATTTATTCGATAAGGTGTACTACATCGTTGGACAAATTAACTTCTAAAACAGATTCTTAGCTATTTATTATTTTTTAAACATGTACGTTTACGTACATTAGCCAATCTAAGGAGTTCTCTTGGGAATTTTCTGGAATATAGATATCACAAGTTAGATACAAGCTTTTAGCTTCAATTTCTTTCATTTCAATTCATTCAGAAGGGATAGAATGACTTTTAGGATCGTCAAGTTAGTTGAATATTTGAGGTTTCATACACTTTGGACTTTTTTAATCGACATGTTTTATGATGAGCGTTAAAATAAGACAAAAATTCTTATGAGTCGCCATTTTAGGAACGTCAAATGACGTCACCGGTCATCTGTCTTTTTGGGTTGTATTGTACTGAAAAAGTAGTAACTTAAATTTAATTTACTCCGTGCACAATGTTATTGGGCCGATTTCTCGCTCTAAGCTTCACACAAAGACTTTGGTACGGAGCAATTATAGACTTAATACCTACGAGAGAAATGAAATCAACCATTGATTCGTACCCGCCACATTCATTTTAAACTAAGTTAATGGTTAATTAGAAGCTTTAAAACTTTAATTACGCAACCTGTGCTGAATTTTGAATTTAAAAATAATTATTTGATTAGCATTTAGTGCCATTTTACTAAGTCACCAAAAATTTTACCACTCGTTCACTGGATTTATTATGAAGTTTTCGTGCGAAAACTCTGGTCTGAAAAATAAGTACATTGAACCCGCTAGTTTAAACCGCTGGACTAGTGCTTTAAGCAGTGTTAAAAACATCCGGTATTTTCCCGTTCTGTCCCACTGCATGATCATGTAATTACTATTTAATCGACAGTTTTAAAAAAAAGTTAACCTCTTTTTTGAAGAAAACACTTTTTGATTTAAAAAAAAATATTATCATATATAACAATTTTTTTTTAAATTAATTTACATTATCTCCGTGGTTCCACTCTAATGCAGAAAGACTGAATTACAACGTGGAATAAAACATAACAAAGGTTAAAACAGAGACACTACGGTTAATCTGCGAAAATTAGTATATCTACATTTATGACACAGACGATGACTTTTGCTTAGCAAGTTATTATCGTTCGTTATCGTGAAATCTTTCTACGAATTACCTTTATACATCATACAAAATTAAAAATAATCTATCTGCACAGTAATGACAATAATCTATGATTTATTTCTTAGAATAGAATATCTTTATTCTACATTAGCCAAATCAAAATAGAAATATATAGGGAACATTTAACTAATTTTGTACAAAGGGCGACCTGTTATTTCGTTTTTAAATATTATTAATTGATACGTTTGTAGATTGTTCAAATTTAGTTCTATGCATTTCTCTTTTTGAATTGGTTGATGTACAATACAGATATGTTCTATTCTATAACACTAACAAATTAGCTCGTTACTAATGAAAACAATTGTATGAATAAAAATACAAACAAAACACGACTCCAACATAATTAGAAAGCAAATAATTCGTATACTGTTTTTGCTATTAACTTTCTGGCAAATATTTGGTGATTTACGAAGCGAAACGATTTTAAACAAAAAGTTTTACTTACATAAATTATTTTTTATTTACTTTCACTGGATTACTCAACCACTCTCAGCTTAACTTACAGGGCATTATTAAGCATATTAAAAAACTCATTGGACACTTAAATTATCGACATTGTCGTTTGTATTATGACGCCCATTAAACCAGTGCGGTTTAGTGGGCGGTATCAGGGTAATGCTTGTACAAAACCAAGGAATAACTTTCTTGTACAATCTTATTTTAGGCTTAATTTGTAGGTACTATTTCACAACAATTACTAGTTCACGCTTTCGGAACACCGGTGTAATTTCACCTTACTATAATTAATTTATTTAAAATCCACCTCAATCAATCGTTTTCACACTCTGAACACGCTAGAATTTCATTGACCCGCCAAAATCAAGATGGCGCCACGACCCCGCTCGAGACTTATTCTCTTCTCCTTTTACCTCGTTTTATAAGATTTTACACAATGCAAATATTATAGCAAATCAAATAAAATAAATTAAGATTTTACAAAATATTTACAATAAAATTGACCAGACTTGGGCAATCCAGGAACCATAGCGAAATATGTTTTGTAATCGAAACAACAGCGCTCCTATTCTCCTCTTAGTATCATACTACTTACTTATTATGTTACTATGATATTATGTATTATAAATACCGAATACCGAGTAACTATTTGCTTAAATTGTCCTTATTATTGTTTAAATCTTTATCGTACCATGAGGTACCATCTGCATTAGCGTATTGTATCTTTATATATAAAGCCTTTAGAAAAAAAAATATGAAACACGTAATACATTTCCATCGATTTTCCCATCATCAAATTCTGACTAAGTGAAAATGGTACCCTAAGGAGTACCACCTCAGTTCAACATTCATAATAAGTATTGAAGACGGTTAATAAGCACTGATTTATTTTCTTTCTAGCACCGGCTAAAGAAGCCAAAATGACTCTAGAACAGCCAGCCGGTGAGATGTGGCAGAAGATCCGCGAGGAGCTGAACGAGAAGCAAGAGACGAAAGAGCAGGATCTAAACATCATAAAGGAGTGGCTGAAACAAGAACCACATTTGCCCGACCAGTTCGGTAAATCTCCATTACATTAAAAACCGGAATTATTATTTATTAAAATAAAATTTATGAGATAACTGCTTAGGAATATCAATAAAATATTGTGTGAAACTAAGGTAAACGATTAATTTTCTACATAGCTTAAATACTCTTATGCTTAATCTGTCTCTGTTATCATTTCCATTTTGTATTATCACAAAGTATTTCAAAGTAATAGCTAAAAAATCCCCAACATAGATGACCAACGTATCATGACCTTCCTCCGTGGCTGCAAGTTCTCTCTAGAGAAGACCAAGCGCAAGCTGGATATGTACTTCACAATGAGGACTGCAGTTCCTGAGTTCTTCGATAACCGTGACGTCACACGTCCTGAGCTCCAGGAGATCCTCAAAATTGTGTAAGTGTGCGTTTGTAACTAATACCAACATCGACTAGTTTCAAATATGCACGCGAAAGTGCCTTACGTTAAATGTGAAATATGAATAATTGAAATTACTCCTAAAGCTATACCATTGTAATCTGATAAAGTATCCAATACATTTTAGTCACTCGTAACTGCTGGGCTATGAAGAAGAGACATAATTTAATAATCCTGTCTTTGAGCGAACAAACTTCAAGGAATTACTTTGAAGATTTAGATGTTATTAGTTTATTCTCAAATTCCTATTAGGTAGAGTATCTCAATGTGATTGAGATGCTCAATATATCAAAGACAAAATTCCGTAGGAGAAATTGTCTATAGCTATCTGGCGCCTGGTTTAATAAATCAAAGTAGCGATACTGTATGATAAACAATTTTTTTATTTTTATTTCAGGCAAATGCCACCTTTACCTGGTTTGACTCCAGAAGGTCGTCGAGTAATTATAATGAGAGGTTAGTAAACATTTTACACAAGACTAGAAGGAAATTTTGATATATTTGTTAAAAACAGTTATTTCATCTCTTATAAATGCAACATTTGTACTGTTCCTGGTCCCTCATAGATAATTATTTATTCTTGATGTAACATAAAAAAGTACTATTTCAATAGCAAGAAAGTAAAGTTCTTCCTCCTAAACAAGACTACTGTATTTTTTAAAATTTCTTTCTACATAATGACATTCTAGAAAAGTTCCCAATAGCACTTGATTTCTTTTAGGTCTCGACAAAGACGCACAGACTCCAAATGTAGCAGATGCCTTCAAGTTGGCATTGATGCTCGGTGACGTCAGACTGGCAGAAGAGAAGGAGGGTGTGGCTGGAGACATTTATGTGCTGGACGCGTCTGTCGCCACACCAACTCACTTCGCCAAGTTCACTCCGACCTTGGTCAAGAAATTCCTCGTATGCGTACAGGTAACGATAAATTTATTTTTCACTAATTAACACCAAACTAATTTACCTTCGTTCATTTTTATAAATGTCTTTTTTTGTTTTATTTTGGATATAATGATACTCTAATATGATATGATGATATGATAACAACAATACAACTGAAAATTTAGCATGGAAAACCGTCTGACGTGCTTTTAAACATAAAAACTCATTTCGTCCATTGCTACTTCAGATTTCTTTTAATAGATGGTGTTAGTGGTTTGTCGGTGATTAAAACTATTGTCAAGTTAAATGTTTCTGACGCAATTTTTATCAAACAAATGATATATTTTTGAAAACTTATCATATGTACAGTTTGACCTGGAGAGAGACGGATTTTATAGTAGGTAAAACTATTGCACCATTGTTACTGAGTATATTAGCGCAGAATACCAAATCTTCTAAATACAAAAGCTGTGATTATTGGGGAAAAAGTAATATATTTGGTGACCTTAATTTTGAGGTCACGATATCAAATGAGAAATACCATAAAGTAATTTATAGGTATTCGTGATTAAATATACATCTTGGGTACTTCATAAAATCAAAACCTGTTATAATTTTATTTCGGAATAAATTATTATTTATTGCCGAGATTATGAAAGAACAATATAATATCTATGAATACCAACTCCGAGCGTAAAAAAGTCTGATGAAAATGTTTATATTTGATTCACATTTTAATTTTTATCATTTATTTCGGTGTATAAATTGTGTATAATAATCTGAACGATTTACTTTTAAATTTTCTATCATTGTACACTGTCGGCTTTTCCTGTTTCGAGTCTGCTAGAAGAAGTTTTTCTGCTATATAATCAGATCTTTTGAGCTCACTTTCCCCTCTATTTATGGTATACTTATATTTGCCCTATGTGTATAAATAAATATAACAAATAAATATCAAGATCTATTCCCCAAGGATGATGCCTTTACTTCTATATATATAGAAAAATTACTTCCGTAGATTATATATTGAATGAGTATATTAGTTGTTCAACTTGTGATAAATACGGATGTTTCCTAGAAGAGACAATGTTGATTTTTGACATATATTTAACCAATAACATTTAATGCATTTTACTGTGTTTTAAGAAAAAGGTAGCTAGCGTAATTAAAGTGTCTGGAAGGCATTAACATATCTTCAACTTCAAGTCAACGCACGGGTAATATCCTGTCGTTACCTTAATATAGCAGGTGTTTATACCGGCAGGTACAGAAGGTTCAGGTGCAGGCACCATCAGATGAACTAAATGCTTGTTTGATATTCTATGAAATTAAAGAAACCTTTAATTTAATACCTAAAAAAACCAGAATCTTGCGAAATCTATGAAGTTGCCTCATAGATTTAATCACAATAAATAGAATCTATTTTTTTTTAATATTTTGTTTTATTAATTAATTTTTTGTGCACAGGAAGCTTACCCGGTTAAATTGAAGGAGGTGCACGTGATCAATGTGTCTCCCTTGGTCGACAAAATCGTCAATTTTGTCAAACCCTTCATTAAGGACAAGATCAAAGAAAGGGTAAGATTTGAATTTAACAAGACAACTGAATGACAGCAGATAACGTCACAATCTCAATTAAATACAATTATCTTTATAATTCTTTTTTGTATTTATCCGTCTTGCTAATAATTCGAAAAATAATTGTTAGATTTTAAAGAATAAATTTATAGAAAATAGTAACGTTATTTTAAAATTGTAGCTATAGCGTTGCGACCACTGGTCTTAACTATGAGCACTCATTGAGCCCATAAACATGTTGAGTGTGAGTAGGAATTTGTCCTAAATAACTAATTATATAGTTACAGTGTTCTGTTGATTTTAAGAGCTTATTACAACGAGATTTTAACAGCAAAATACATTAAACTGTTTCAATTATAGGTCTTCACCGTCGAGGAGCCATTAGCTAAGCCCTGGTTCTTAAAATTAAAAAGAATATCATTTGCGACTGACTCATGATTTTTGTTAAACTAGTGTATTCAGACTATTTTTATTTTTATGCATGAAATAATAAAAATAAATGTTTTACATGATTTTGGCACTTCATACATTAATTCTGATTTACGTTTTTTAGATTTTCCTGCACACAGACGCCAACGATCTCAACAAATATGTTCCTAAGGAAATGCTCCCAACCGAGTACGGTGGTAACGCCGGCTCCATGAACGACCTTCACAGTAAGTATTATTAAAATTTGATAGGATTGGAGATTTTGTATGTTTCAGTGTTTTAATATTTTTTAAAACTAATAATTTGACTAAATCTAGCTTTGTTCTTCAATATTAAATCTTTTCGTCATCTCACTTTGAAAATGTCATTGAACTTTCAAATATATTTTGCAACTTATCTGCGCACTGGTAAATTACCACTGAAATTTACTAAAGAAGCATGAATGATTTAGAACTAGACGTAGTGGAGTTCTCATAAATATGTATTACTGAACTATTATTGAACTGAGGCTTTGAAATAAAGAAATATGAAATGACTCAACAATCACTAACAGTCGCACAATGTATTTTTACAAACACATGTAAATATTAGTTGAAAGACTACTCTTACAATGTCTACATATTAATTTGCAAAAACTCTTAACCGCCATGTAGAAACAGGCCCCAAAGTGACAACGCCATCTATTGACAGTATGTCAAGCCTTGATTTATTAAGAAATTGACCAGATATCATTATTAAATTTATATCCACTCTGTGTGCCCATAGCTAAGAAATGCAATTTCCAATTAGTTTTTCAATAATTAATTTGTTATATCGACATCTACTATTAAATACATTAGTTATACAAAGTATAACTAATAACTACAGTTTATTGTAATAAATACAGTTTATTAGATTAGATAATAAGGTGTCGTGGTTTTTAAATAATCAAGATATAAAAACATTCCAACCCATTTATTAAATAGAAATTGAAACCCACACACAATACTTCAAAATTCTATATAATGTAATTCACAAATGAGATTACTGTAATAAGGCTTTTATAGTTTTTGAAGTGGCAAGATTTTCTTCACTTTGCAATATAATTGCATTGTGCTATGTGTGTGTCTTTTTATGATGGTAATAAAAAATGACCATTTATAACAATTTATTCTCATTGCAGATGCTTGGGTTAAGAAACTAGAAGAATACACAAGCTGGTTCGCAGAACAGGAGAACTTCAAAGCCAACGAGGCCCTCAGGCCTGGCAAGCCGACTAACTATGATGAACTCTTCGGCATCGATGGATCGTTCCGTCAATTAGTCATAGACTAAAATCACTAGGGTTAATTTAAGAAACTGTTAAAATATGGATACGATTTTCGAAGATCAAAATTACTAATAAAACAACACAGCAATCAATTATTTGAGTATAAAAAATCGTTTGTTTTAAAATTATATTCCGCTGAAATAACTAGTACTTTTGGATCTTATGAATAATTTTGTTCCAATTAATATAACGTACAATATTAGGTTCAATGATCTCAACATTTAGAACTTGCAACGATCTTCAAAATCGTCGTCCGAATCTTGAATAAATGTAGTATTACTATCTTTTTTACTATCGCTTGTTCTTAGTTACCTTTTATATTGTTGGTACTTACCAAATGTTTATGTCAACCAAAGTTATTGCTCAATTTTATAAAGTTTACAATATAAAGAGCTAATTTGAAACTTTTGTTTTAAATCTGTTAAGCATTTGTCTCAATTAAAAATTGTCTTTATTGGTATTTCATTATTTTTACCAAGTATTACTTTACGACTCTGTTGCCTGGGTCTATGTTAAAAATACTTTATCCTTATTTATATTCAACAATACTTGTATTTAAAAGTACACAATCGATTTTGTTACCTAAGTCGTTTAAAAAACAAAACCGGGCTGAGAATTTAACCCTGTGGAACGCCTATTCTGGTCTTACATTCAAGACACATTTTGTCTTTTAAATTAAATTCTAAGTAAGAAGTATTTATTATTCATGATAGAAGATGAAATTGGTTTATTCGACTCCATTATATTTGGTTTACAAGCTGTAACCTACTAATGTAAATTAATTAATGTAATCTTTCAATATTAGAATTCAGTTTCTTCAGTAGCAATTACTGAAGAAAGTTGTTGAAGATTAGAACACATCGCTTAGCTTTATAAAACCGATATTAGTTCCAGTATAACCCCCAAATATGTGACAAAGTGACTACAGCATTCATATAATAAGTAGTTGCGATATAATGTAGAATAATTGGAATAGAATAGAATTTAATGAAGTTTCTACAGTTTTTATGATAACGTATAATCGATAAACAATAGTACAATGTATATAGAGACAATGTCAGACGACCAACTCGTTGGCATTTTAGGACGATGTAGAGGACAGGAAAACAAATTCAAGAAGATTTTGGTAAGGTTATGGTAGATATGAAATAGGTTCTGTTGATGAACAAAAGCCAATCAATATATACATTAAAATGGGTAGAGAAACTACACCAAAAAGCTTAAATTGATCCTTTTTTTTAGAGATGTGCTTAAAGTGGTACCTTAACTATAAAGGTTAAGTATAGTATAGTTAAGTTACCAGTTTAGGCACAAGCTTCACAATTCAATACTAAGCCTGATTAAACAAAGGACAGTTTTATCAATTTTTGAGTTTATCTTTGGGAAACATCTCCCTACATGATTTATATAACTTTATCTTTAAAATAATGAGAGAGTGGGATAAACTGAACATGAATTTAAATTTAGAATGTGTGGTCAGAATATCGCCTAGAGTTGAATTGTACCCAAGGGTAACATGACTAAGAGTGATTATAATAAACCTTTCTTCATAATTTAGTGGCTCTGCTTGTCAAATAAAAATATACTTACTGAATATTCAAAGAGGTTCTTACGAGGCGTAATGTGCCTGATAGTTTTATAAAAAAAAATATTTTTATTTTAAATAATAAAATATGTAAACCCGAGTAGTTAATAGTTTAACATCGTTATAAATTCAGTATGTGTTTTGTATAATAAAAAAAACGAGTGGGATATATCCCACTCGTTTTTTTTATTATACAAACAAAAACTAAAACCGACTTCAAAACACAAAAAAGGAAAAATATACAACCTATCTTAGAAATACAATAAGTATAAAATTACAGGGTCAAACTGAATTAAATTTTCATAGAGACAAATGACAACTATTCCGCATATAATAAAAAAGAGTCATGGAATTTGAATTAGAAAACTTTATGTAATCTGAGTACACATAAACAAAGTATTTCAAAATTGACATCGTAGAAGTTAGCAAATAGTTTCAAGTAATAATGACTACGAGGCCAAACTAAATCGCATGTTTATGCGACCCGATGGCGAGTATTCCGCATGGAACAAAAAGAATCACGTAAAGCGAATAAAAATAAAAAATATATACCAACGGAACCTGCATTTTAAGATCATTTTTAAGTTTGAAATTTAAATAAACATTTCTAAATGTCACTTTGAGAGTGAGATGCATTGTTCTTATGTTAAGATTTAGAATGTAAAGGTCAGAATCAGACCCAGTATTCTAAACTGAAATCAAGCACAGTTTTCTTACAAGTTTTCACCGAAAACTTGCATTCAACATTGTCCTCCGACTTTTCTAGTAAAAGGCGCCAAATTTGGATGACTTATGATGAAGGTCAGTTGCGGAAGATGACCACGACATAAGATCTCACTGTCAGTGATTATTGAGCGGGGCTTGAGGTCGCGCGTTCGTACAGCACGGAGTTGCGAAAGTGTTTTGTAATATAATATCGTACGAAGTTACTAAAATACAAGTAAGTGGTTGAACCATATTTTTAGTTGATATAATATTTGCTTTTATCATTTAATATTAATCCTCTGAGTTTCTTCCAAGAAGAGGGGTATGTGTCCACCAATGGTACATATATATAATGGCCAACACTGGCGCATATATAGCCTCTTGATGATGATGATTTATTATTATACTACTAGTAAATTTTATTAATAAATTCGTGTTTCGTATATAGCACCTTTTTAAGGATTCTTAATTCTAAAAATATTTATAAGTGTTATATAAATAAATGCAATTAAATCTGCTATTACTTAGTTACTTACTTACTTATTTATTACTTCTATACGTAAACTATGAATTTAATTAGGTTGTAAAAAATCATATAATAATAATATATTATATATATAATCATTTACATAGTGTACGTCTTATTTAATTCTTTCTTTTTTCTTTTATTCTTGGAAATTTATACTAATATTTTTGTAGAATAGAATAGAAAATGTATTGCCACTACAAGTCTCAAAGGTTGCCCATACCGGGCATGAAATTTCATAAAGTAAACAGAACTTTATTCCTTATGCTAATAACAAATAATTATAAAAGTATTTTTTGTATTAAACTATTCATATACATTATGAAAGACATTACTAATTACAATCTAAAGTATATATTTTCATTATTTTGCCATCGATTCAAAGATTGTTTGTTGAATACTTTGATACCAGAAGCAAATGCTAAATATGATAAATTATGTCCAGTATGCACATATTATATTTACATTTTTATCTTATATCTGTGCAAAGGAGTTGTTTATAAAAGAAAACTACAATACTGCAGATACAATGTAAAATATAGAACATTTTGACAACAAGATTATATCAGATAATGATAATAAAAATTATAAAATAATAATATACGTAGATACTGTTTAAACTTTTCTTTGAAACTTGTATACTTAAAAAAAAGGTTACAAATAAAAAATTTGACTGCTAGTAGAACTAAATAAATTTCTAATCTTAGTAATGTATAGAAAACAATATAATAATAAACTGAAAAGATCGGATAATAATTGATCTTTATCAGCTTCAATAGTAATTGTTAATGAGAATATGGAATACTTTAAACAAAATGTATTATCTACAAAGGATAGATAATATTTACATAACTCTAACTAACTAAATGTCTAGATAACATAACCTTAACCATGATATGACGCGTTGACAGCCTCCCTGATATGTCTTCCGAGATGTAGAGACTAGTATGGTTGTTAAAATATTATTACTATAACACGTTTGTTGTCTTACAAAACAACTGATAAATATCCTTCAATAGCAATCTTGGGTTGCTGTTGTAAATAAATTATTATTTATTCTTGAGAATACAAATTAAGGTTATAAATACCTTTTTGGAATTTACGTAAATAACTAAAACTTGATAAAATAAAACAGTCAATAAACTTTGTGAATAAATTATGAATATAAAATTTAAAAAAAAAAACAAGTGACTGTTGTCTTATCCGACCGCACATTGTGCATAAATATTCACATCAAAATTGAGTCTTATTACCTTATAACGTAATGTTCTTCTGGTGAATCGTCTTATATGCTGTCAATATATTTTATTTTTACACCTGCTGCCATCTCCAGTGTAGAGGGGCTTGACTTTGTACGTACCTGTTCATGTCAGTCTACACTGCCCCACAAATAACCAAATTAAATTAAAGAACAGGAATCTATGGAATATCTTTTATTTCAGTTTAATTCTGTGGCTAGAATCAGAACGAAAAGTATAATCGAAGTAATGAATATACACACCAGAACACTACACGCTCTTTCTACCCAGTAAGCTAATAAAAGCAGCCATGCATATAATGGTCCCGCCCCAAAACAATTACAAAACCACAACAATAGAGGTCCCGAAACTAAGATTCCAATGGAAACTATGCAATGAGTCAATTGATTTGTCGATACTCTGATTCTCCGGAGCTGGAAGCCTGCGATATTTAAAACTACCCTGCCTCTCACAAAGGTGGCATAATTTTTTGACCGAAAATAAATTTTGAAACAATTGTACATAAATAATAAACACATATGAATCACCGATATTTCTAAAATAATAAATAAATTACAAATACAAAACTAATACTTGGTCAAAAAAGGAAAAAAAATGTTATATATTGCAAATTGATTAATTACTTATTTTGTATTTATAAAGTGAAAAGTTGAGCTTAACAAATATAAAAAAAAACTCTATTCATAATTTGTATCTTCATTTTAAAAAAAACAACTCATAAAAATTAAATAGAAATGATTTTTATACATGTCAGGCATGTGACATTTAAATATAGTTCACTATACATTACTTCACTCTAATGCAACTTTACGATTCAAAATAGCTTGGATTTAATTCCATTTTAGTATCAATACCTCTAAGTTTCTCGATGTAAGAGTGAACTTTGAATACCTGTTCTATATACTGCGAGTTATTAAACGAAGTTGTTTGTTTAATGGTTATTAAACTTTCTTGCCTTATAATAAGAGCTATATATACATTGAGACCTGAGAGGAAATAAAACAAATTATTTTTCCGTGGAATCGTATAATCTCTTCCATTTAAATGCATTAAATTATCATTAATGCAGTTCTAAAATTATAATATTATATTTTATAAAATAAGTATAATGCATATTGAAAATTAGTCCTTACAAATTTATTGACATATCTCGCTGTTTACAATACATTATGCATGATAACTATGATTCTATATACTATTTAACGGTCTAGCTATTTCACATACATTATTTTTAAAAGTCTATCGCTATACTGTAACCCAAATCTTATGAGACGGGCACCAAACCAATAAGGCTGGTCGCAAAGTCCTTGGTCTTTTGGCCTAGCCTGACTTTACCCGCGGGCCAATTTGTCGGATCTTAGTCAATTAGGATCGAAATGAATTGCGAGGCTATAGGAATGAACCGAGAATTTCACTGATTATCTACTGTCTAACTGTCAACTGATTTTAACGAATACAGTTTAATGTAGAAACAACTCCCGCTGCCTCTATTTAAATGCTTTCTTAGCGAACTCTATTAACCAAATTCACAACAGAAACATACACTAAGTAAATAAAACTAAGTAATAAATAAAAAACCAGAAATATAATAAGTCAAAATTTTCTATATTTCAGGAATATACGTGTGCAATCAAAGTCAAAGTCAAAGTCAAAAATAACTTTATTTAAAAAGACTTATTTACTAAGTTCTTTTAAATCGTCACAACAGGGAATATGTATGAGAAAAACAAATAATGTAATTAAAGGCAATAGTCATAACTTTAAGTGGGTATCAACCGGGCATTTACAAATTGTCCCAGTATTAAAATATGTACTAAATAAATTGTAAGTTTTAATTTTAAAATTAAAAATAACACTAGTATGCATATTCCCAATTTGGATTATTATTATAGTAATGTGCATTTTGTAATGTTATAACAGCCTTCGCCATTGACCGGTAGTGAGTACCCTAATACAAACTCTTGCGCACTATCTAATGACTCCAATATTGCTCAACACGATATGTTCATAATTTCTCAACAAACTCCGGCGGTCTACGATACTTATACTTCACCTTGACCTACATGCATACTTGCATATTTATTTGACGTTTGTTTACATATTTTTTATTTTAATATATTAATGAATAAATTAAAATTTTTGGAAGCAATGACGGATGTTGAACCATTGGATCTTATAGTCAATGCTTGAGATTTATTATTTAAACCTAGCTTTACAATATGCGAGCTAATTTAATACATCAAGTTATGATTCAATGCTTATTTAGAAGGCAAAATTTCAAAATTGCAATTTACTCTGTGATCACCAGTCTAGGTAGGTAGATTTAACAGCAAAAAGTCCTATGAATGAAAATATGACTGATAATACATCTTATAGAAAATAACTTGAATAATAATACAAATATTAAAAATAGAACAACACTACAAGAAAACATACGTACCATAGGTAGCCTTATTGCTAATAAGCAATCTCCCTAACACAGATTGCTTGCAAGGATACGGAGAAATAGAAAGTTTCATACAATATGATACAAATAATTACACAAATGATTAATATATAAAAAACTATAATTAATAATTAAATATATAAAAACTACTTTAAAAGAACTAGGGATGTGAAGAAAGATAAATAAAAAAGAAAAGATAAATAAAATAAATGATAAATGATCAATGATCATAATAAGATCATCATAATAAGATAAATGATCATAATAATATCGAGTCCAAAATAATTGCACTATCATGAGCTAGTGTTCTGGATACTAGATTATAGAGAAATAAAGGTTGTAATATGTATATAAATATCAGAAATACACTAAATATACATACAAACAAACATACATTATACAAATGTACCCCTCTCAGAATGAGTAGTTTTAGAGAAATATATAGTAGAATCAGTGACGGGATTTGAAAGGAAAGCTTTTTTTGGACACAATTGATGAGAAATGAGTAAATGCATTTGACGAAGCTATATGAGTGGATTCTTATATAGTTCTTTCTCTCCAGAAGAACTGACCATCCACTCTCATAGCTTAAGATTATTATGCGGCTAATACTAAGACATCGAATGAGAACAGGGAATTGATAAGAGGATATATTACCGACCACAACAAATAAAATTGGGATCATGACATACAAACTGTTTTAAATCTCACAAGAATTTGCTAACTGGTATAATTACAGTCGGCTAGGTATAATAGCGTAGAACTTTAAACGTTTAAATTAAATATATATAAAGATCCATATTTGACAATGTTCTTGGAGAACATTTATTTATTTTCGTAAGCCATTATGACAGATATTTATAACTCAAACCAGTTTGTTGTGACGTAAACAGAATCTGTATTCGACTATGAAACAACACACAGATATACGGCACATTTTACAAGTTAAATTGGTAATTTTATAAAAAAAAACAACTTAATTTAAATAGAACAATCTACTTGCTTGTTGCACTTAAGCTAAATTTCTAAATCACATCTCAGAGAGCAGCTTGAAGCAGGAGATATTCATAGCTCTGTAACGTGATTGCTGTAACACCATTAATACTGGCAATATTTGGAACCATCAATCTCTAACATTCAAAATCTTGACACATATTTCATTGTTTCGGTTTCATATCTCAAATTATGGCCTGTTAGCCATTGATGAAGACGTTTCTCCTATTCCACTTGTAACCAGTTATTTGACGCCATTGCATCATACTAATTAAAGTTATTATTATGTACAATAGATTAAAGTTCAGAATTGGCTGTATTTAACATTCCTTTTGTTTCAAGGCACCTTTTGTGCCTTTACAAATACAAACAAATAAATATATAGTAACGCCAACGATGCCTTATTTCTTCATCTTAAATCTCACATCGTAACGTTACAGTCCAAATCAATCCTATACATCTTAACATTAGACTACACAGGACACCAAATATCATTGGAATAAAGTTTACATACAGTTTCACGGAATACCAACACATAGAAAATATTATATGGCTGCAGTTTCACCGTCTAAGCTTAATTAATACAAATTTCTAAAAAGTGTAACACATTTCTGAACTCAACAGTAACCAAACTTTTTTTTTTCGAGGAGGAATCCATTTACGGACCTACCCGCCACTGGCTAAGCAACGGGCGTGTGTGGGGCTCACTCAGTACAGTAACGAAACTTAGGTGGTTATACCAATAATAAAACTAATCAGGAGGACACCACTTTCGAACTTTTAAATTACATTAATTAAAAAAAATTGATGATGACGCTTACATTTGCATGAAACTTGTGTTTTTTAAGTATTTAATTAGAAAAGTTAATTCAATAATAATCACTTCGAATAACGTGAAATTATCATCATTTAATCATAAATTCCGAATAATGCCAGTTTTTTCGCAAAGGTGCAAATACAATTTTATATTATTATAGTATCCTACTGTCAAATACAGAGTTTGAGATCGTAGTTATGTAGTTCACATAAAGTTAGTTTTCATGATAACTGCCATATAATAGGATTACGATATAAAACTCAGGAGTTTTTACATCTCTGTTTTTTTTATCTATTGCGCGAAATTAGTTCAATGAAAACTTATATCGTATTATACCATGGTTGGTTAGTTGATTGATCCTGAGCCTTACGGAGCTTCCTATGAATTAATACTTCCATGGTGACATGGGAACTTTTTAATTACTCATACCACCATAATGCTTCGTCTTCAGCTCAACGAGGTTAGAAATCAATGACGATTTTTAACGTTATATTTTTAAGTATGCAAATAATTTAACTTTTACGTTTTGTTGAACAAAGACTTACACGATTTCTTTTCCAACTTTATAGAACAAAATGGCGTCAGCAGCGACCCTCATCCAACCCACTGGTGAGATGTGGAAGAAAATCAGGGTGGAGCTAAACGAGGACGTTAACACTAGGGACAAGGATGTAATGGCCATCAAGGAGTGGCTCAGACAGCAGCCTCATTTACCTGATGACTGGGGTTAGTTATTAAATGCTCAGTTTAAAGATAATTAGCGTATCAAGGAGTAGAGGTATAAGTCTTTGTAGTCATAATGTCATATGACTTGGAGAAAGAGTTAGGATTTAATTTCAAATCTATAATGGATTTGCTTCAAACAGTTCCGGAAAGGCGGTAGAACTTAATCGTTTACGTTGGTAGAAATTGACCCCAATTTCGTTGTGCGCGAAATAAACTACATTTAAGGTTAGTACTACTCTTCCATTTCAATATGACTAGAAAAAGATAGATTACCGACGACGTCATTAGACGTTTCTAAAATGGTCATATAACATGCCGAATAAAAAAACCAAGTGGTGCTTCGAACGTCAATTAACTTGACGTTCGACAAGGTCATTCTATCCCTTTCATATTGAGATGAAATGAAAGAAATGCTAATAACTCAAATTTAGTCCGTGCACAACGGAATTGGGGCTATTTGAGATAATTTTTGGTTTACATATAATAGAAGCTAATCTTTCTCGATTTGTTTTATATTCCAGACAGCCAACGCATATTAACTTTCCTTAGAGGGACCAACTTCTCCCTGGAGAGGTGTAAGAAAAAATTGGACATGTACTTCACCATGAGAGCTGCTTGTCCAGAATTCTTCGCTGACAGAGATATCACCAGGCCAGAATTACACGATCTCATGACCAGAGGGTAAGATATAAATTGGAAATTATCATTTTAGCTTTTATTGTACAAACACTTCATTGGCCTGTTCTTTTAGGCTTTTATTAAATTATTTTCTGTAATTCCATCTGTTTTAATCAGCATTAAATTTTCTAACTGGTAGATTATCTGCCAAGAAATGCAGTACTTTGCAGTACTTTTTAATGTAGGCCTAAGGTTACCTGGAAGAGGTTTCTTTTAGCGATACCTTATCGCATCGCCTTTTGTACAAAATTTGTTTCAATGTTTTCTGTGTATTTCTCTTCTTGAATTCTCTGATGTACAATAAAGATATATTCTATTCTATTTTGAAGTGTGACAAATGTCCGGAAAACAAAAATTAAAAGCATTTAAATTATATGAAAGTTATATAGATTGTCTGTACAAACTAAGCCCATTAATGTTATTAGTAACTACGTATTAGGTATCTGTTGCAGACTGGCTAGTTTTTGTATAATTCCATATTTGTATTTTTATATTTTTTCTTTGTTTTTGAAATATACATTTTGTTTTTCTATCAGTTTAAAAAATATACGCTCACGAAGCAGAAAGAGTTTCATTCTCAAGAATATCATAGTAAGTATGTTTTTGGTTACATTTTCAAAGTATTTTACAATTATATTATGTTGACAGACAAGGACCACCATTACCGGGACTGACTCCAAATGGCCGCAGAATCATAGTATTCAGAGGTACGCGCGCATTCAAATTTGTCCTTATGTACTTTTAAAAGTACATCGAAAATCAATCTGTTTCTTCCTAGAGACTAAATTCTTTATGCAATGGCAATATAAGTTAAAAACTTAATTAGATTAAACTTTTATTGGACTTTTCAATATTTTTCTAGTATTATGTTAATGTATTTTTCTGTAATATTTTAACATTCTCAAATTTAAGTAAGTAGTGGTAAGAAGTCTTTAGCCAATAAAGATTTAATTACCCTCCATGCCTAAAAAATCTTATTTAACAGATTACCAAGCTCTCTTAAATCGTCACAATCTAACCCTGTGTGTGCATCAATTACAGGTCTCGATAAAAACTTAGACACATATCACTTATACTACGCGTTTAAGATAGTCTTGATGATAGGAGACATCAGATTAAAGGAGGAAATCGAAGGAGTAGCAGGAGATGTGTACATTCTTGATGCCAAGGTCGTATCTCCGAGCCATTTGGGGAAACTGTCCATTTCAGCGGTGAAGAAATTCCTAATTTGTGTGCAGGTAAATACATACTTATTACTGGACATATCTTTTTGTTTAGATTTAAAACTCTTTCATATGAACTGAAGCAAACAAAAGAATAGAGTTACTACAATGTCACGTAACATGCCAGATTTAAGTACGAAACTTCGGAAGACCGATATACTGACAATATCTTCATTTTATGCACCTACCCGTCTCCACTAAAACTCTCCTGTAACTCCATTGCCCTTCAAAGGGGGGACCGTTTTTATTTGTCGAAGAGGAATCCGTCGCACGGGGCTGCACACTTACTGATAATTCCTACCTGTTAGAGCCCTCTGGCGGCAGAGAAGAGAAGCTATACAGAGAGGGAGCGGCGCGCCGCGGGGCTTGCAGCCGAGCGTATAAAAGCTCTAAAAGCCCTACTTGACACTTCGATTCCCGCTTCTATTCGCTTCATCTAATATAAAATATCTATTTTCACTAAATTAAACGTTAAATATTTAAAGTAATATAGCAGTCATTACGTCTGCGAGTTATTCTGATTTGTACTGAAACACACAAAAACCCTATCACGCAACACTACTTTTTTCCAAATTTTGAAATTAGACTTTCGATGCTAAACAACCTGGCTGACTTGGTTACACAAATATTGTTTTCCAACAAAAGACTTAAACCTCAAAATATCATAGTAATAATTCTCTACTAATCAAGAATAAAATCTATTAAGATTCCATGTATAAACTAAATCCATACATTTATTAGAATACTGTTTCGTTTTTCAGGAAGCATACCCAGCAAAGCTTAAAGAAATCCACGTGGTTAACGCACCAGCAGTGATCGACGCTATCATGACCTTAGTAAGGCCGTTCTTGAAGGAAAAGATACGAAACAGAGTGAGTTTTCAAGGGATTCATTTGTTTCATTACTGATATAAAACTGGAAAGCACTCTCTTTGCTTCGGTATGCTATAGTATATAATCTGAGATTCCTGCACCTTTGGCTTTTTCGATTTCTAATAAGCCTTTTAAATACGTGAGGGCAAGCGTAAACAACTTTTGATAAAACTCTTCTTCTTTATTCTTCAATCAAAATATTTAGTCTTCATTTAAATTACATAATAATTTAATAGGAATATCGTAAAACACACCCACCTATAAGCCAAAAAGGTTTATAAACGAATGGTCCTCGAAAAAAGGTTTATAAGATTATTAAAGTTATTTAACCGCTGATATAGTACAAATAGCTGGAAGTTTTGGAATTGTTTCATTTTAACTAATATCATTAATATCAAGCTTTATTACAATACTTTTCAGAATTATAAATATTATTACATTCTATTGAAGAATGCCGAGATAAAAAAGTAAATACAATACTGAACAAAGAATTTATGAAATTTTAATAACAATTCAATACATAACTAATACTTCTGATTATTGTATTTACTTATTAAAATTATAAATATATTTTTAAAACACAAAATTAGCTCGCGAATTGATACAATAAAACAGCAGAATGTTAATTTAATGTTATTTATCGTTAAGTATCGTATTCGATAACGTTTCCAGTCCTTGATTTGATTACCCATTTATTCTTTATATTTCAGATTTTCATTCATACTGACTACAAAACGTTATATGAACACATTCCAAAGGAATTACTTCCCGAAGAGTATGGAGGCTTTTGTGGCTCTCTAGTTGAAATCAACAGTAAGTAACAGAAATGCCATCATTATTATTTCCTATCTGTCTCTATTATCAAACTTAAGATATAAACTTTCACGTTCCATTAAGATTAATTATTTAACGTTAAAAACGGTTTGAGTAATAAATATAGATACAGTCGTGTCAGAACCGTTTTTAACATTAAATAAAACCGGTAAGAATAAGACCGCCTTAGTTTTCAAACTTTCTTAACAAGTGAAGGGTGTATTACGTTTACGTGTGTTATAGACGTAATATATGCTACTTATAATCATTTTGTAAGCCTTTTTTCTCTCTTCTTCAAATTTAAAATATCATTAGAACGAACGTGACAAAACACTGTGAAACAACTCTACAGGTTTATGTACATACAATTGGTTTTGTGGGCACTGGCTACTCGGCTAGCCGGTTGTAAATATAAAGAAATAACAAGTCTTCGTAAAAATAAAAAAGGCCAAATTTTGTTAGAAGTTTATTTTTAACTATTGACTCATTAGCGATAAGACCGCCCTTGTACAATGTAGCGTCTGTATTTGTAATTTATGGTGTATGGTCTATCTATCTTAACTACTATAAGCTATATAATGTAAAGATAACTGAGTGTAAGAATATTTTTGAGACTATTAAAAATTTATTGTGTCTGGATCGTACGGCTTGAAAGTATTTTATACGAAATTTTTATGTAACTTAATACATAAAAATCTTGTGTCATAGTGCCATTGAGCTCCACCGATTTACCGATTTTTATGACATTTTTGTATATATTTGGTACGAGAGAAAATAGCACCTAGGCTATTTATTACACTCTTAGATGAAAAGAGTGGCCCCAATCAGAATTATTTTCAAAAACAATTTGCGCGGCAAAACATTTGCCAGATCAGCTAGTTAGTTAATATTTTTGGTTTATGAGCCATTAGATTAGTTTTATTTACCAGTCAACGTTCACGAAGAAAACAAAACATTAAGGTTTATAATAATTATTACACTTTCAGAGGCTTGGTACGAGAAACTAGTGAACTATGGGGACTGGTTTAAAGCTGAAGAAAAGGTTAAGGCCAACGAAGCTCTGAGGCCTGGAAATCCCACCAACTATGATGAATTGTTTGGCATCGCTGGGTCTTTTAGACAACTTTCCATTGATTAAGATGAACTATATGAATTAGTAATATCCTAATGGTCAAGGTATATTAAAGTCGAATTAAAAAAACTCCACGAATGTACTATTTAATCAAAGGAAAAAGGTTAAAGGTGTTGCAAGGGAAGAATTTTTATTTTCAATTATTTTGGTGTATTTTCAACGCTATTCTGTAAATACTGATATACGTGTTATTGCTTGATTCATTTCTGTTGATTTTTCATTCTACATGTGTTCACAATTTACAAATACAGTTAGTATTTAAGGTAAATTTTAAAGACTATAATATAAAAACATTTTATGATAAAATTATTCGAAAATTTTAAACAAGACACCATCATAATAAAAATAATATATTCAACGTAGACTCAAAAGTGCTTGATCACGTTAATGGAGATTTCTTTTAACATTACTATAAAGAGCTATCAAGAAATTTAGTTGACTCACATTTATACTATAAAAGTATTTAGAAGGACACGTTATATAATTATACAATATATACAATTGATGATTCTTACTCACAGGCAAAAAATATAAATCTGATACCAGATAAAGATTCGCAATTTGAAGGAGACAAATAAAAAAAATGCTTAGAATGAAATCAAAATTCCCTTAAGTAAGGCGAGGGATATTTATCTCGAAAAAACATTTAAAATTGTATTTCACTGTATTCATGAAATTTTAATTTGCGTAGAATCGATTGTTATATCACATTTATTGAGATTATGAAAATAAAAACTAAATCAAATTAGTAATGTTTTCTTACGGTTACTTTATTTAATAAATTAATTTATACACATTTTTATTGACGTGAAACTTGAAAAAGAGAACCAAAGATGTGACTTATTTCTTAAATATAATCATCAAACCCAACTACGATAGGGTTAGGAATGGGGAATATAGTCATCGCTTTGACTTCTAAATATAAAATAATAAATTTAAAACATATACAGATGAAATGAACAATTTAATTTACATAGGTTTATAACACCTACAAATGTTATGTATTTCTTATTAAATTCGTATGTTGATTAAAATATTTAATCAAGTACACAAGGTGTGCTTTATTGTGATATTCTAAACTTAATGCTAATTAAAGTAAATATAAAAAAATTATTAAATGTCAATATTTTATGCAATTGTTTAATTTTTCTACCCTTAAATGCATTCATAACATTGATATTTCTAGACTTCGAGAAGTAGTGTGATTTGCAATTAGGTGAATTTGAATGAGGAAAACCACATATTTGAAAATATTAGTAACCCCAAACATTGTTTTAATAACATATTGATTTATTTGATACCTGCCATAAGGCAGGTATCAAATAAATAATATATATAAATACCCTAGTGAAAATATTAGTAACCCCAAACATTGCTTTAATAACATATTGATTTATTTGATACCTGCCTTATATACCCTAGTATAAACTAGGCTTATAACAAAGAAAGCAACTCAAATTTATGGGCTTCTAAAAGGCTTAAAAAACTACAGGTTAAAACTACTAAAGGGCTACTAAAGGCTACTAAAGGTTTAAACACTATTTTGGGGCTCGACGTAACTTGAAACTATTATGAAAAACGCGAACAATGCATCGAGTTTAGACAGTTTTTTAAGAAATTCACTTCAAAATTTGTCAAATTCCATTCTTTTGCTGTCAGATTTAAATTTTCAGAATAGGCCCTCATCACTCCTATTGGAATTTACAATTGAATCGAGTTTTAGTTGCGTTAAGTTGACAAATGCATATTATAACAAGATTTTTACAATACTTCACAAGAGCGGCGCTGCTATCGTTTTCATACGACTTGACACGACCGATTCGTCGAGGTCTAATTAAATGACTATTTACACTTTTGATACAGACGAAATTTATATAAACATTGCATATCAAGCCCCAAATCGATAAGATAAGATAAGATAAGATAATATACGATAAGATAAGATAAGATAGGATATGATATGATAAGATAAGATAGGATAGGATAGGGTGAGATAGGATAAGATAGGATAAGATAGGATAAGATAGGATAAGATAGGATAAGATAGGATAAGATAGGATAAGATAGGATAAGATAGGATAAGATAGGATACGATAGGATACGATAGGATAAGCTAGTATGGGATAGGATAAGCTAAGGTAGAATAGGATAGGATAAGGTAGGATAAGATAAGGTAGAATAGGATAGGATAAGATCATATAATATAAGATAAATTTTATTGTGATTCTGTGTACAATAAATAGATCTTACAATCACATGCATAAGTCACAACAGATTACCATTTTCGGGCGTACAATATTAACATTTTGAGATATAATTTTTATTTATTAATATTAATTATTAATATTATTTTTATTTAATAGGTAGGTATTTTCGTATTTATAGTATTGAATTATATTTAGCTAATCCGTTGGCGTAGTTGTTCAAACGCTTTGGTTTCGATAACAAAATCAAAGCAATTTTGCCTTGGTTGGTCCATGGACGGGTCAATCAAATTTGTTATCCCGAGCTCCTACGTTCTTCGGAGTTCACGTTAACCCGTTGGTCCCGATAATTGCGGTAACCGCTTTTACCCACCAAGTTGGAGCTAACATTTGTTTCACGTGTATTTCTCCCCCATGTCCAGCAGTGGGCCGTAATATAGTTTATAGGTGTAGATGAGATCTTATTTTATAATTGCGAGTATTTTTTGCAAAATTATTTGAAAAATCACCTACTTGGTTAGTGTTCTTTGACATAACGAAGTTTAGCCATTCTTTAATGTTAGTGTAGATAACAGTAATAAAATATCAAAATTAATCATATCACTGTAACCAAATATAATACAAGATTTTATTATTATCAATATAGTTTAGTTAGCTACACTATCGGATAGAATTAAGTATGCAATAATTTCGTTACGACGATATTAAATTCCTATTATATTGAATCGAAATCTTAATACATGTTATAACAATTTCCCCTATCTTCCTTGTCTCTGCTCATAACAATATTCAGTCCGATTTAGAACCTTATTACTAAGTTGCGACAATTATAACTCTGAATGAACCTTGATGACTCAGTTATCAGTGATTTAATAGCATCAGCTGATTTTATTCATATATAACAATGAAAATAAACTTTATGCTGAGTTTTTAGTACTTCTGTACTCAAAACAAAGAAACGGATATTCATTGTCGTATTTTGAAAGCATTTATATATTTTAACTTCAATTTTTAATTGGGAATTTTCCAAAGGACAAAATAAAATATTAATAAAAATTACCTTTGTACAATTCTCTAATATTCTGTTGTGTCCTTTTAATTGTCTTTGTGTGTACATAAATTATTAAATAAATAAATAAGTTATGTATCTATCACTGATCTTTATGCAAAATTATTAGTACTTGTAATCTTGTACTTTATTCTTTTATTGTAGTATAATAAATGTTTTAATTATTTAAATATTGTCGTAAACAACTAAACGAAAATAATAAAACACTGGAAAAATATTCGCCGTATACAAAAGTGTGACGACGACGAGTTCATTACCTACTAATTACTTAAATTAATTAATAATATTGGAGGTATATAAAGTGTACTATGACGACAAGTTCATTACCTACTAAATACTTAATTAATAAAAATAAACTGGAGATTCATAAAAGTGTACCTCGACGATTTGTTAATTACCTACTAAGTACTTAATTAATTCAAACGTAATACTCCGTCACTTTTAATAACATTTTACAATCAAAAGTGACGATTAAAAGTGATTACATATCAGAACCAATGCTTTCGAAAATGCTTTCTGCGATGCTTTCTTTTGCCTCTTGTAATTGCAATTAAGTGTAATGATACTAATAATTAATAAGAATGGTAGGGCATAATGATATTAGCCTCTCGTTGGCACTACAGAAACATGTAAGCAAAAGTTATTGATGGTATTAAGTCACTTTTAATCGCTTATATAGAACCAAATATTCAAGTTGAACACTGAAGCCAAAATTGACCTTGTATAGTGGAGGTTTTGGTATTAAGGATTCTCTAAAAGCTCACCAGTCTCAGTACATAGGTATATTGTAGTTGTATATTATTGTCAACTATTATAGCATTGCGATTGCGGTCTTGCGTTTCGTCATCTACATATTTACTGTTGCTCTCGTTCAACGAATATCTTGGAAAGTTAGGACATATCTAAATGGTTCAAGCATTGTGCTGTGTCTTATGACGTGAAATTCTACGACCTACAATGCGGCATTATGAATTGTTGCCTATGTTCAACGAACTGTACTGACAGGTGGTTGCAGGACAGATGATAGGTTTTGATATTATAGTACTTTACTTTGGTAGTGATCTTTTACTTCATATAAAAATGCAATAAATTTAAAAAGTTATTATTTTAAAATAAAAAATAATATTGCTGTTAAAGTAAGCTGTTTTATTGTATAGTGTATATTTGCATTATATGTGTTGTGAGTTAACCTTACTAAATTGCGTAGGATCCTTTTTAATCGTTTTGATTTTTCAGTTTCAAATTTCAATTTCATCAGGTATTCGTAATTTGTAATAACGCTTTTTGATTTGGTCAAAAACCTTTAAAAATATAATCAAAATTCAACTTGTTATCAGAAGTGAAATATATCGTCAAAATTGAAAAATTGAATTTATCTTTTAATCCAGTTATTTTTTGACATGACTACTACCTAACCGTACTAATTTTATCAGAGAAAGTTCTGCTGAGTTCCAATATATCCTACGGCTAGTTTTCTCCTTACTCTGTGCAGGAAAATGTTCCTACAAATTATTTTTTGTACTGGGATATCACACCATTATGCATTTCATCCTTAAATCTCATTATATAAAACTCACTTCAGTGTACACAACCAGAAATAATTGGAAATCTGATTTTACATATATAGTATTTACATGTATCCATCTAATAATTATTTAGCTTATTAGATAAACACTATCTATAGGTATATTGTACGTGCCTTAGTGATCTTATTCGATAGCGAGGGTTAGTATTGACCACGTGCGCCCGATAACTTTAGGTGAGATTAATCATGTTTTAAGATATTATTTCAATAAAATCTCATCACTTCTTTAAAATTAAAATTAAACCCGGTATAAAAACCTTGGGGGAAATATAATATTAAAAATTAGTTTGACCTGCTTTCTACTGATATTAAGTTTTGACTACTAGTTTGGCCCTACATATTTGTTTCAGCTCAGGTAATTGTCGAATAAATGGAAAACGGCTAGGTCAAATTAATTCGTATAATTCGTTTAAAATAATATTAAGAGTACAATTGACACGTATATCGCACAGTTGCGTTCAAATCGATTAATGCTACGCTGCTATGCCCCCACTCGACCGTCGCGCATGTTTCTCGCGTTTTTCACTAGGTGGCGCGAACAATATTTATTATAAAGTCTCGGGTTTTTATATGGTTTACTATAAATGTACTAAATATTGAATAAGTCTATTACCTAGTAATTATCAGGAGACAAACATTTTTATATTCAATTGGGCAGTCTACCACAACCATAAGTCACGAGTTCGAATCCCAGTTGAAATAATCACTTTTATGTTAAAGTACTTTGTATCATCTACAAACTTCAGATCTGTAATAGGTGATTCCAACCACTAGACCATAGAAGTGGTTAAAACTTAAAACACTTTTCTATAAAATATTCTCAATGTCAAGAAACATAAAACCTGAATGGTTATATAGACACTATAGAAACTAGACCTTAACAAGTCATTGATCTATGAACTCTTAGACACTTGTTCATAGACACCTGTATGAATAGACAATGGAAAGTTAACTGCTCGATATTCGCTCACCCAAAAACGTCCGAGTCTGCTAACTTATGGATGTCATTATAACAACCGACCTTCATTCAGAGCTTTTTTGTTTTACATTGCCTAAAGTATTCACACAGGTTAGGTATTTCCCTGCGAAGTGCATTTCACAACACGTCGGAATGGCACGCCAGTCTCACCCGGCCGCTGTGTTGGGCGCACGCGCATCATCAACCGAACGGTTAATAGTAGTGCTATATTGCTAACGGAACGGAATAACAGTGAGTTTTATCTTTGCATTACAAACTTTTGTGTGATTTCAAATTAAGAACGTTTGTTATATTGGCAAAAGATTAGGATTTTTCTGAATTACTCAAATTATGTTTTTAAATATAAGGTAACAAAAAAGACTAACTTTGTCTGTTGTTTTAAAAATACTTTTTTCATATTGTAAAGTTGTAGGAATCACTTCGACTTTAATATTGTCATCACCCTCTTTTGTTGACTTACTGTATCGATATAATATAATTACTTATTTGTGACACATCTTTTACAAAATACTTATTTAGATTTTACACAAATCAATAAGCAATTTTGGAAAAAGTATCTACTTGTAGATAACATTTTGTTATTATATATCCCACAATATAATAATACTTGTTGTAAGGAAGGATCTACATATTTTTTGAATATATACCACAGTTTTATTTAGTAATTTTCAGAACGAATTAAGCAACATTCTAATACAAAGTTTCAGCTTTCTAAAATATACAGGTTTCACTGTTTGCATTTTATTAAGTGTGAAAATTTGCAATATACATAATGTATATGTCTATTGGTACGTCATTCCGACACACCTGCAACGCAATACGTGTTGCAACTAGTGTTGTTGCCCTGGAAGGACAGTCCTACAACTCCGTGCACGAACAACAAGAAATACAGCTACGCACTTTCGTTAAATCCTTTCATAGGTTTTTATTACTATAAGCAAGGTTGCTTTATTTTTATACTAAATATTTGCATAATTTTAAAACAATCAACTTTTACATTAATCTACTTACTGATATTCTCCTAGAAAAGAATTTCATGCTAAATAGGTACCTGCGTGCACAATCATCCGCAAGTTTTTTGCGTCGCTGTAATTTTTCTCTGGGCAAAACTGTCTGCCCAGATATGGCCAACTTATATAAAAAGTAAACAAAACAAGAAGTTATTTTTTTTAAAAGTTGTTTTAATTTTCCAAATGGATATTTTTAAATCTTGGTAATAAACGTTAGTTTTTTACATAAAGGACAAAGGCCAAAAGAAATTCAAGATGAAATTCCTGAGTCCACAGTTACTCTGTGCTCAACTCAACTTTTAATAAATTATCTATTTTCCTAAAAATATACTGTTTATTTAAATAAACCACAACAAACAGATTAAGAAAACGAGTAATCGTGAGGACCCGTTTCTAATTAAATACCAATTCGACACTGAATCAAACTTGTTAAGACATCATCTTTGCAGTACCCAGCTTCGAATTCTATTTGGGGTCAGAATAGATCCACTTTTGACTGAGTGCATAACTAATAAATGGAGCACAAAAATCCTTAGACGTTTTAGCTGTCGACCAATCCTGGTTTTGACATAACATAACAATTCAGTCATGGTCTTAAGTACCCATTGTTTAAACTCTTCAGCTCACACTACAGTAAGGACGAGATATTGACTTGACGTACTGACATCACATGCTTATCACCAGAGTTAGTTTCCGCGGAGGTCTCTCTCGCTCTTGTTTTAGACTTACTAATCATTTTTTTTATTTAACAGTTACGATATATTGTCCTTAGACATTAGTCATATTCTCACACACACACTATTTTTGATTTTATCTCTTCACGTAACTCCACAGTTCTGATGATATATATTGTCTTTCGCATCATATTCATGACGGTAATCGTTTCTTTTTAAGTCCCTATCTCTGGCGCTTGTTTTAGACTTTCCCTAAGATATTAAATTTTTGTTTCAACTATAGCACCCCCTTAAGAAGCATTATATATCAGAAACTTAAGTATTGTCATTATTTCTATTTTAAACTGGTAATGCTCAAATCCTATGATAATTATGTAAAATTTTTTGTAAAATTACAATGCTTTTTAATCACCCATTTATTTTTGCAAACCAATGACAGATTTTTTCAAATTTCAATTGTATGTCATCAAACAAAGACTAAAAGTACTTACATATGTCGTCAATACTAATTCAAAACCAGAGTCCATATCTTAATGACGGTACTAGTAACTTAGTATCATTAATCTTTATCATGTTAAAGTGCAATCAAAGATATACATAATAATTAATATATAATATTCACTGTAACCTATTATTACATACATCCTAAAGCCTTTAAGATCAGTGATTTGGGCGGCAACAATATATGTATTGTCTTGTATGTGTGCAATACGTTATATATTTATATTTATATGGTTTTGAAGTGGAAGGGTGATTTGAATTTATTTGACTAAGGAATCTATTAAATATAACGAAATAAAAATGGCAGTTTTGTCGGATTTTAACAAGTGTGTGTATTATAAAAAAAGGTTTTTACAAAAGCGAAAAAGAAGGGGTACAACCGACCAGTACAGTAGCGCGACTTCACACCGGGATTTATAAGACGAATCCGATTGGACATAATGGTCTTCTTTGTTCATCGTCTTCGCTAGAGGGTGTTAGTGGTCGCAATAGTAGTTCCGAACAATATATACAACCGTACTGTCCTAATAACCGTTTGGATTTCTATAATTACGGTTGCAATCAAAAGCGGAAACAATATCTAGAACTGGATGCGGGCTTAATCACGAAAGCAATTACGGTGAAAATGGAATATTAATCAAAGCAAGAAATAAATTGTATGTGAATACAATATTTTTGATTTTTATATGTTTTCTTCAGAAGAACATCGCTCATGCTTAATCAAGAAATTAAGCAGTATTAAACAAAACTTAAAATGTCGTTAAACTTAGCGTGCATAAAAAAAATACATTTTAAATTATAAATAATTGTAAGGTAAAATCTTAATCCTTTTTATTATGAAGTCACGACTGCCGAAAAATATTAAAATATCAGAAACTATACCTTCTTTCATAGCGTGTTACGTCCTACAGGTATACACAGGCCTTAATAAAAAAAAAAGAAAAATTGCATCAAGTTCCAATCAAGCAAAGGAAGACATTGTATTTGGTTATTGTTATTGTGTTTAGTTAGAATATTAAATAGCAATATATAGAATCTTTCGTAGGAAATTAATCTGTGAATTAATAAACTGCTATCAATGTATAATTAATTATACTATAAGACAATAATATATAAGCCACGTATTTATTTATCATTCATCATAATCATTAAATTATATTTATAGATAATACTTGCAATTATTGTCATCGATAAATATATTGTAAGTTAAGTCGTTAAACTTAATATGTACGAGAATGCTGCATTTTGTCAACTAACGCCGCCATTTGATTTGTACTAAATTGCAGACATTGGAAAAAGCGCTTTATAGTGTACTCAATAAGAGTATTCTTGTGTTTTTTATTACAAAAAGGACATTAACTATTTTTACACACTCATAATCGAAATTATTGCCAAAATGGCCAACACAATCAGTACAAGTAAAATTTAGATAAAATCAGAACTGTATTTTGTCCAGATTTTAATACAGGGTTTAACTACTGGTAATGACTACTTGAGAACTTAAACCAAACGTTAAGAAATTTTCGCAAATACAATTTGTATATTAGTTACTCCCGCAATTTCAGTTCGCAACGCCCGTATTAAACATATCAGAATATTTTCAGACATTTATTTTATCATTGTCTAGGCAGCAGACAAAATATAGTCTCGTTCTGATTCTTTCCATGGCATCACATGGAACCAAAAGTTAAGTATAAAAGTTGGCTCTCAATACGGTTTTATTGTAAAACTGTTGGCAGAACTGCCCATATTCGTGTCAAATCATGAGCGCTCGAGTCTTAAATTAGTTAATCTTCCAAAAAACTACTACTAAAAAACTGCTTATATATTTTAAACTTCTAGGCTGATAAAAAGATAATTTCATTAATTTTCTGATGCCATAAAAATGTCATTATGATAAAATTTTCAAGGCCTATATAATCATCATTTCAATGTCAAGTTGCATATAGCTTGATTGAATGTAATATAATATTTAAAATATTAAGTTCGAATAAATTAAATTATATTAGCTGAAGATTCCTTAAAATTCTTATAAATTATGTTATTATAATATATATACATCTTAGCCCTGATTCCGTAGTGTACGAACAAAATTAAATTTTAGTTCAGTACTACTTTTTCAGTACAATACAGGCACAAAAAAACAAATGGCCAGTGACGTCATGTGACGAATCTAAGATGGCCAGTCTTAAGCGTTTTTGTCTTATTGTAATGCGCATCATAAACATGACGATTGAAACTGTTATAATAAGGTTTTACTGCATGTAAACTAACACTGGCCTTTATAGACTGATGTAGTAGACAATAGTTTTATTCAAAGATATTCGTCAATCAATCCTGTCACTGTGTACTCATTTTATTAAATATTATATTTTAATATTTTATTTAACTAATATTACATTAGAAACAAGTCAAAACTTTATGAATCGTCAAGTGGCAACTTTCTTGACTACCCTTAAAGTCATTCCATCTCTTCTTATTGAATATACTTAAATTTAATTTAGTTCGTGCACAACGGAATTGGAACCATTGTCTAACTTTTGTTTGACTGAGATGTCTTAAAATTCGAAGATTCTTAATAAAAACGAAGGCATTCGTTCTTAGAAAAAATAATAGTATTTTATTTTCCAAATAGACAATGAACATAAGAAACAAGTCAAACAATATTTGTTTTGAAAGAAAATAAGAAGTGATTTAAAGTTTCTTAAGTATAAACTTATAAAACTAAAAAGATATAGTTCTACAGTTCTAAACGAATAAAACATGACGTAACTAAAAAAAATATACAGACTTCTGGGGTATATATAACACAATCTGTCGATTATACACATATTAATTATTGTAGATTTTAGTAATTAATTAAATGATCGACTTAAAAGATAACTTCACATGGCATACGCAAACTGTGAGACAAGAAACTATAAGACACAGTTAGGTGCAGTTTGCATCGAGTGTAACCGTTAACTCTGATTACCTATGTTCCGTTGTATGATTTTAAATATTTGAATAAGATACCAGCTCTTTTCCCAGGTGTAACATTTAATTATTTGTATTATTATTCTTTATCATTCTTATAATTCTATTAAATACTATGAAAATACAATTCTTTTTAGTCGATCAAAGTAGACCTCTTTAGCAAAAAACTTAAGCTAAAACCAGTATATTGGTAGTCGTAAATGATTGCTTTTTTGTAATTAAGGTAGATTCACCATACAAAATGTTAATAAATAGTTTAACTACTCAACTTAAGAGGGTAACCTAATACTTATCAAATAACTGACCATTTTAAAAAATCTTTATATTATACAGGCAGAAGCTTTGTCCGTCTATAGATCATGTCAGTCCCGCAGTAGTTTAATTTAGAAAATATTGCCATTTTACAGATGTTTTAAAGAGTATGACCCTATAACATATTTAAAACATATTTCGTTTAAATATTTTTCAAACTTATTTGTTGTATGCTTCTGTGAAACTACAATTCTCCTACCAGCGTTGATTTGATCACATACGAAAGATAATAAATAAGTTTTCTTAACAAATATACTTTCTAAGCATGATTTAATAATAAAAATATGACAATGCGATCACGACTTTAAGACATTTAAATTTTATTTTTTATTTAAATAGCTATTATTTAGAACAATTACAAGTACCTGAAGCATCTTAAAATAAGAATTAAATAAAAGATTAGAAGTGGTCGAAAACTCGATCACAAGATTTGACCGCCACATACATACAGACAGACATACAAGAAAGCAAGCTAAGAAAAACGTGGTAAAAAGCCATTATCATAAAACATATTTATTGAAGAAGTTTGCTCATAAACTTTTTGTCTGTGATTCAACTGTATCAAATTAAATTCAATACTGTGTCCCGCGATGTAAATATTAAGTAGATATAAATATCAATTACAAAAAAATATAATTTAATTTAAGGGATAGAGTTCTGTTTCTCAGGGTATGCAAATAAAGTTTGCTGTTTCTTATAAGTTTTTTACTTTTTATACCACTTCATTGTTGTCTAAGGCAGTGTTTTTAGCTTTTGGAAGTCTATAACGCAATCAATGTGAAATTAAAATTAATATTTAAGATTCCGAAATAAATCAAATCAAACAAAAAAATTCAAATCCATTCAAAGGCTTGAATGAAAAATTTTCGTGTTTTTTTATATTTCCGACAATGAATAGCAACCATCTTATCAATGTGAGTTTAAATCTTACAGAACCGCATCGATCGTGTTTGAAGTCAGCTGTTAAATGGTATGCAAAGAACAGCAACGCCTCTGTTTTGAATTATTGGAAAGGACATTTTATATATGTGATTTCAGCTAAACGGAACTGTGATCGAATCTTCTAGATAAGATTCAAACTACGGATTCATGAAGAATACTTTCTTATTTAAGGCACATTAATATAATATGTTCGAACCCACAATTGACCTGCGTCATAGACATCAGTGTCAAAAAAAGTTTTCGTTAAAAATATTTTTCCTCTTTTCAGTGTACTCTATTGACACTGTAAATATCTTTTACGTACACAATAAGAAAGAAAACAATCCATGACGTAATTTCTCCAACTATTATCGCCTAACCAATAGACTGTCATGTCTCGACTCATTAATAACAAAATTTTGATTTAATATACTTTTGTATTTTAGTATACGCCGCTATACACCTGAGCAAGTTCAGAGTGAACCTAAGTTAACCTAATTAGATTTTAGGACCATGTTACACTAAATGATAAGTAAAGCAATAATAGTAAAAACGAAACTGAAAACTGATTTGAAAATGTAATAATAATTCAATTTAAAAGTTAATCCAATTAAAAAGTATTTTTAGAGTCTGGAAACTTTAAAAATTTTAAATATATATATATTTTTAACTTTTATGGCAACATCGGGATCACTTTCATGTTGAATAAGTGTACATATGTTTCATGTTAAATAAGTGTACATATATGTACTAATATTGAAAAAATACTTTGATTTTAGCTGATTAATATCACACTGCAGCGTGGGCAGAAGTTCTTTTAGTTTTAAAGTTAATTAATCGTGTATGCCACAGTAACCGGTAATCATCAGGCAGTCCTTGATCGATACAAGATCATGCTTTCACAATTATAAATATTACTTTCAAAAAATTTAAGCCGTTTAAAGACACGTTAACGTCGTCGTAATATAGTAATATTTGGTTGAGACTATCAAATATTTTTTGATCGGTATGGCTTATAGCAGGAATACTAACTCGTGATATTTGATCACAAGTTAGTATTGTAAGTATAATAATAATATTTCTCATACCTTTTATCCTAGAGACCAAATCAAACCAACCAATCCAACCCAATTTAATTTTTTTTTAATTTATTTATCTAATCCAACTTTAGCATCATTAGGAACCTGTAGATAGTAATATGTAATATATAAATATCACAAATATTCGAAATTAATATACAAATAACCATGACTCCTGAACCAATATTCATAATCATCATACAGATATCTGCTCCTACAAGGGTTCGAACCCGGCATCTCTGGCTAAGTAGACTGACAATTTGACCCACTCGCCAGACGGCCGATGTATATAAATGTATGCTGGGTATATCACCCGAATATCTAAAGACATGAGCTGAGCGTATTCTCTACTCAGAGATGCAGAGCAAGCAAAAACACGGTAGGTTATCTACGTCAGTAAATTTAATTTTTTAATGAATATAACAAATAAAACATATTTTTTTTTCAATTATATGGCCATGTAACGAAGGCCTTTAAGTCATATCTTCATTAATGTAGTTTTTATCTATGGCTTTATTTATGACTCCAGAATACTGGTGCAATGTAGCCCTTTACCACATGGAGTTTTTGGCGACTAGTAATCGGCCCCGCTATTTTGTTAATGACTTACGAGATTTTTTTTCAAAATGGAATGAAATCATAATGATTACGATGAAATGATAAGTAAATGAGAAGGAAATCGTAAAATGTTGTTAAATAAATGAACTTACCCTACAAATGAATGAATGGAAATGAAACACTGAAAAATCTCACGTAAGTCACTAATCAACGCTAATTGATGTATTCCATATATTTCACTATTTAACGATCCTTTTTGTCATAAAACTACACCAATTTTATGACAACAAAACACAATATATGTAATAAAATATACAGCACCCAACCGACCCCGCCATTACGCTCCAAATAAACAATATTAAAAATCTCTGAGTAAGGGCTGTGCCATTAAGAATGCGTGTTTTAACGGTCATCATCATTCTAAGTTAGTTCGTTTGTCTTTTGTTTACTCGACGCTAATCTGACGCAGTAGGCAAGACACGCCGCACGATGTGAATATTTTAAAGATAATTACGTGTCTGGGATACAAATAAAAAATAGTTATATTGATAATGTCAGTTACGCCATTAGAAAAACAAGCGTGTAGATTAGATACAGACGTTTGAATGGATATTTAAAAATGTTAACAATTATGACGCAGTTAGATGATATCACAATTTTTTTGTTTATTCTGAACTGGATAATTCATCTTATAAATGCGAATCCATAAAAAGCATACAAATATGTTATTTTCAATAATATCTAGGAAGTGCTAGATACTAGTCAAAATTTCAAATACATTTTTCTTGTTTACATTCCAATATAGGTATATTAAATTTATCATATTTTATCTATTTTTTTAAATTCTCCCTATTCAAACCCACACTAGGGAGAAAAGGGGGGGTTAAGGATTCTTAACTCTAACTAAATCACCATTTTATTTGATAGAAATAAAAACCAACTTTTAAATTATTACCTACCTCCTCAGTAACATTCGATCTGACATTTTTCTATAGTCTTTGCATGTATGCACGGGTCGGTCATGGTAGTATGAGCGATTAAAAAGGTCCTTTTCATGACCCATTAATTCAATGTAAAACTCATCTCCGAAGTTTCTAATATAATATCATCATTGTTCGTATTATATTTATTTTTATTGGTCTTCATGAAAGCCTGCAATTTTAGAAGTTCTGCATTCAAATTTTATAATATTAGTATTGATATGTTGTCATGAGCTGACAACTCGCTAGTTAGTACACTATTTTCGTCTCTTTTTTTTATATTTATAGTTATTATGACGGATTATATAATTACCGTCAATCAACACACAAATCTGTAACAATTCCATTGTTGTAAAGCATTGTAACCTTTTTATGTATAATTTTATCAGCCTTTGTTCAGCTGAACACTTCATAGGCCCACACTATTATATATATTTACTAGTCAAACAAAAGTTATAATAAAATGAACTATCAAATTATTAAATTGGACCGTCTTTTACAAAGCCAAAATTAAAAACTTGAAATTACTATAGTTTTTTCAGATTAAAATGAAAATCAAGTCTGATCTCCTGGTCCAGCCTGCAGGGGAAATATGGCGGCAGACCAGGGTAGAACTCAACGAGGATGTGAAAACAAGAGACCGGGATCTAGCCACTATAAAAGAATGGCTAGTAAAACAGCCACATCTACCTAATGAGTGGGGTGAGTTCATTTCCATACCTTTTTTTTATTATAATACATTTTTAAATAAAATAAATAACTTCCACTTTTAATTTAAAGGAACTTAGACTGATTATGAGTAAGTTATTTCATAGTTTTTTTTTTCAACAAATCTTTTAAATCTATTATGATTCATAGATATGAGCCAAACACGCAGGTGAAGAACCACACACATTGAACCATCAAAATAAACTTCTTTATAAAAGAATGCTAAAATGATAATATTACATATTACCAACAAACATTGAAAATATTATCAATAGTTAGCGTTTTTGTCACTGCTACATTACAATATATCTCATATGATATGTGAGCCCGTTTATCATGTCCTATCTATATTGGCAAATTGGCTTCCATTTTCTTCTTTTAATTGACATTAGAACCATCATATATATTGAGATAATTTCTAACAAAGAAGTGATCTTCTTTCTTAGAGTTGGAAATATAACATTGTCTATTCGCATTTTCTTTAGTATTCCCTACTTAAACATTCCATCCACTTATAGCTTATCTCATCACTGCTTGTCCATCTTCTTCCATTAGTTTCACATTTAGACTTCCTATCTTATCAATTTTTTGCTTTATCTATTCTTATCTTTCAACATAGTATAATGACGATGTGATCTGTACATCTGCACTTCAACATAATTGCATTCGAATACCCTAAAATCGATTTTGGGTCAGAATGAAATTGGTTTTAGCATCCCAAAACTATTAAAAAGTATAGGACTCGCTCGCCGCCCGCATCCTTTACTGAACCAATATAATATGGACTTTGAATTTATATTTTAAGATGATATTTTAATAATGTAAATATAATGATAGATATCTCAAAAACGTTTTCAACTCGATAACATTTAAATGTAAATCAGTAAAATATTATAATTTTAACAAACTTTACAAATCAAGTGATGTTCTATTGATCATGTGTCATGTATTAGGAAATCGAGCGAATCGCCTATACGTCGGCCGGTCGGAAATTGGGTAACCTGCTAAAAAATCAATAATTATGTGAAATTTAAACATCATCATTATTTATAACTTATTGAAGGTTCTTTACTATTTGTAGACATCACATTACTAAAAATTTCCTTAATCGGTTTTCCAATGAAAATGGCAAATAGGAATGTAATAATATGTTGGACGCATAAAAAATTCTAGCGCAAGTTTCAAAAATACTCACACACTAAAGTATACAATTCGCTTAAGAGGAACATCAAATGTAGTGCAATAATAATGGACTGAAATACCAATGAAAGGTCATTAATAGACATTTGGCACATAAAAAAATGAAATTAAATCTCTTAACAGAAGATGGACCCCTGATGACATTCCTCCGTGGCAGTAGCTACTCTTTGGAGAAATGCAAGAGGAAACTTGACATGTACTTCACGATGAGATCTGCCTGTCCCGAGTTCTTCTGCAACAGAGACGCAACAAGTCCTGCGCTAGATGAAATTTTAACCAAGAAAATGTAAGTCTATTATGTTATTCTTAACAAAATCATCAAACAAGACGTCGGTGATGACGTTTTAATCTGATTTAATTTACTTTAAGTAATAGACTTATATCCCTGAATGACTTATGATCACTGAACAATAAATAACTGTATACGAATATATTTTTGAACACCTGGTCCAATTCAAAATTTGTTTCATTGTAACTATTTAACTTATATACCACATTTATGGCAACTTGAACTTAATATTGTACTTGATTTTTTGGTGAATAGAGTGACGTGAATTTGGCCAAAGTACAGATATACTTTGAATAAGTTAGTACTACTAAGATTCTACTAACATTTTAAGTTCTAAATGGTGCAATAAGTTTAGATTGACCTCCTAAATAATTGTTACGGTTTCAACCTTCAATCTTCCTATGGTCACCAATTTAAAATTCAAATTTAAATTCACCAAAAGTTTTGTAACATGTGCTCTCTCGAAATTTCAAGGTCGCATAATCATTCATTTTTTATAGAGGATTATTCTTTATTTTACAATGAAAATAAAACATATATTCTACATACAAAACAATTAATACATTCTAGTAATAATATTATTCTAGTAATAAAAGTAAGACAGAATATTTTGGTTCACATGCTAAAATTATAGTTTCTTTTAAGTCCAAGGCAATGTAGAACATTGAATCCAACCTTGGCCTTCGTTCAAGGTTCACGCAACGGATCACGACTTGCCGTAGTAATTGTGCAATTTTCTAATCGTTTGTCAGCGACCCTTTTACATCAATGAACTAAGCGTCACTAACCATATTACTGTACACGCTAGAGCGTGGAACACAAAATTAGCCGTAGTTAATCACTGACGAATATTTTATAATTATCTTGAGACACTTGGATATATATTAGGAGAAACTCATAGGAACTAACATGGATATGTTCTACATTATCATAATAAAACTTTGCGCTTTTTGCTTCTATGTGATTTAACTTTAATAGTGATTTCATGTGTATCGAAGAATTTAATTTTAATTTTTCTCGTTCTCTCTAACATTCATACAATGTGTAATTATTTATTAATTTAACCATTTGACAACCATTTCGTCCTTATAAAATACAGACAATTTAAGACACTATTATAATAGCAGATTACTTCCGTAAATAAATTTTACAATGGTTAATTCGACGGACATGTTTAAGAGGAGTTCAAATCATTATAATATTTTTTGAACTTAACTATTGTGTAACTTTACAAATGAGTAAAAAATCATAATGATGACTCACTTTAATAAATAAAATCCAATCTGTCCATAATATTTAAGAATAATTCATGACTAAATTTATTGACAATAAAGCAATTTATCTTTTTCTTGCAGACAAGGACCACCTCTTTCTGGACTGACTCCAAACGGAAGGAGGGTTACGATATGTCGAGGTATGAATAGTAGCAGCTAAGCTAGTCATTTCAATAAATGTCGCTCTTCAGACAATACAAATATAGTCATTGGCCTTACAAAAGAGTTTGGCATTAAAATCACAATTGGCACAAATCCCAAAAATGCTTTGCTATCATTTAAATTATTATTACCGTGAGCATTGGGTCAAAGACTAGGTGAGGAATGGAGTACTTCGTGGAATATAAATTTTTATGAAAGAAAACCAGTTAACGAGTACTTGTGCGACGAGTTCAAGGTCTTACGTAGATCAATGACATTTGACTTCGAGATCTATAAAACAATAATGAAACATTAACATGGAACCGTTGTAAGACATTAAAGTAACAGTATTTGAGCAGATTTGTGATGCATTGACTATTTACAGTCTCCAGCATGGATCATTTCATTGTATACTCAGATAAACTTTTAAAATATGCTTCTAGAGTTGTTTATTTGAAATAAATGTGGGAATTTCCATAGATATATTTTAATATATATGAAAAATATGTCTGTATCCATAGACATATTTTTCAAGATTCTTACTCAGATTATCATAGAAAATTACAGATTTATCATAACTTACATGACCGTTAGGGATTGGTACTCTCTTAAAAGAGTTAGTTCTTAGTTTATTCTACAAAAGAATTCCCATTTATTTCCCACTTCGACTTAGCTGCTTAGGATTTTGTGTGAAATTATAAAAACCAAGCATCTTTTTCCATGATGGTTCCAGATACATTTGCTAAAATTAGCCTTCACAAGTCTAATTTCCTCTAAAACTCTTCATGCCTATTTCCAATGTCAAAAAAACCCAGTTTCATTGTTGAACAGAAATAAAACTTCATTCTTGATTTTAATTATTTAGTAAATACCTTAAAGTATTTACCATGCGTTTCATGTTTCATATAAATCGGCTACACCAAAGGATGATAGAAATTTCGATAAGAACTAGGCTGATATGTTTAAAATAGTGGGCTGGAAATGTAGTTGTCCTTAATGTTTTTTCGGAACAAGTACAAATATGAGCCATTTATACAATAAAAGCCACTGATTACAGTTGCTCTTTTGTAAGGTCAACAAAAACCTAGAATTTACCTCGTGTAAAAACCGGTAATTATAAAAAAATTGTTTGTACCCATGTTGAGCGCGATCGACAGTTTAATAACCTTGGAACGTTTGTTCGAAATATCAATCCTCGTTTCCATATAATAAGAAACCAGATCCTTTGTCATTGCTGTCTTAGTAGTATAATATTTTCAAATTGTCCAAAAGTTATAATTCTGTTAAAAATCTCAATGGCAAAACGTAATTACTTCCTGATATTTAACTTCGGAATTATTGACATTGCAACATTGACGTTCCTTTTGCGTAATAAAATTTTCAAATGTACCTAATTTCTTCAATCGATTCGCTCATTTTGACAGAAAAAAACAAAGGAAAAATAGTGGGAAATAAAATTTTCGTAATTTGATAATTGTTTTGAAATATCACCTCTTTAATGTCAATTACAATCATTATGTTATTTATTCGAAAATTTAACTTTTTGTAAAAGGCAATGAATTTTTCAAGGAACCCACCCAAACCTGAACTCCCAGGAGATCACTGACATATTGAAGCTTGCTCTAATGATTGGAGACGTCCGGCTCACCGAAGAACGGGAGGGTGTTGCTGGGGACATCTACGTTCTAGACGCAGAGGTGTTGGGGCCAAGTCTCCTGGCAAAGCTGTCACCTGCTATGATAAAGAAATTCATGATTTGTATACAGGTAGGTTTGGGCGTGATGATGAGTAGTAAGCGAACTGGCTATTAACAATATTGCTATCACATACATTTCATTACTTAAGCTTCAAAATTGTGAAAAATTTTTTTAGAAATATTAAACAAACATGATGTTTGTCCGTTTTGAGTCACCATAGCCTTAGTAGAATTTTAATGTTATTTAATTTTATAGTAGCTTTGTTGATTACTATTACATTTTTAATGTTTATCTCATGCTGATGACGCTAGCTGTGGACTTGATGGAGTAATAGGATAATTTTCTAATTTAGAATTCAGGAATAACAAGTATGCAAGCATACAATATGCTTAGTCAATGTTGCAGATAGTCGTAAGACTGTTTCAATTGATTTGATTATGTTTCAAGACATTACTGGGTAAAATTATTAAACACTAAAATATTTCTGTTTAATTTTGTCCAATCTTAAAAGTGTTTTTATTTGTAATACTATGATCTTATTTCGTCTATCTACATTATATAAAATGTAATGTAAAAATTAAATAAGGTTTTACTGTAATGCGATTAATCTTAGGGAAGTATTGGACCATGATCAAGCTTCCATCTAAGTGAGCGGCACAATAAGTTCCCAAAAAGGGAAACATTTTGTGTTGTAGCTTAGTCACTGCTGTTTAGCTCCTGGTTAAATCTTATGACTTTAATAAAGAAGCCTCTCTATAGAATACTCTTCCGCATTTTTACCAGAAAAAAACGCATTAAAGCCTTGTTATAACAGCATTTTGTCCATCTCCTACGGCTCACTTATAGCCAAATATATATTTTAAAGTTTTTAAAAACTAATGGTATAAGCAATAACATTTCATTTTGTTTACTTTGGATTTCGTAGCTTTTGTCCGATGAATAGTTTGTGTGTCAATTAATTTAAAGTGATATGCTATAAAACATTTCTTTTATGTTTATCTCCAGGAAGCCTATCCAATAAAGCTGAAACAAGTTCACATAATACACACCTCCCCTGTTGTAGAAAGGTTTGTCAACTTTGTCAAGCCATTCCTCAAAGAAAAAATTAGGAAAAGGGTAAGTTTTGGCAACGAAATGATAACATCTTTATTGTATTTACTAGATCAAGGGAGCCGTATACTGATGCCGTCTAAGGATAATCGGTTATCGATTTCAAACAGTGATCAGGAGGACCTGATAATCAACCATGTGCTAATCACACGGCCGGCTCGGCATGTTAATGCACATCATCCAAAATGAAATAATTACATGCAATAGATTTTTCTTCCATGTCATTCATTTACACAAAATAATGTGGATAAATGTCATTCATTTATCCACATTATTTTAATTCAGTACTTAAGCAATAAGTAGTGTCGTCTAGACTACATAGATGAATGCTTAAATTCTATTTTTAAATTTTTTTGAAAAAATTTTGGTCATTTTAACGGTTTGTTGTGTATAATTTTAAATTATCAGAAAGAATTCCTTAAATTGTTAACGGTTTATTGCTGTAAAGAATATTTCAATAGTTTAAACCTCGTGAGTTAGGTTGTAAACAAACAGTGTTCATAACAATACGATAACACGACAGCACATACTGAATAAGTCTTACAAAATTTGACTGAGTCTTTTTTTTTATTTTGTGAGTAAATTAAGCTCTTGTTGTTGAAACATATTAATATCTTTATGAAAGATTAATAAATATTCATTAAAGGCAATTTTACAAATCACATCACTCACGAATAGAGAAAACAAGTTCTTGTAAGAACGCCGTCCGCAATCACTTCTCTTGCTTCAGCGTTTTCCTTGTACGATTTAATATTTTACTTTGTTGTTTCAGATATTCATCCACAGAGAGATAAAAGACTTGTACAAGTATGTCCCGCAGGAAATGTTGCCAGCAGAATATGGTGGCAGTTGCAGTAGCATGGCCGACTTACAAGGTAACCAACGGTTTACTTTTTTTTATTAAATTAATTACTTCAACACTCCTAGTGTAAGTTTCATTTGAATTGAACCATCTCAATCGTGTTTGTCGTCAGCTCTCAAATCGCATGAAAACGTTAACAGGTGAGATCCTGTTAATGTTTTCATGCGATTTGACAAACATTTGATTTGATAAAAAGTGTTTTTCAATATTTAACAACAGAGATGAATAATAATAAATATTGAAAACACTTTTTATATTTAGCAGCTAAAGGCAAATACGATCGATACCATTGAAACTTACACTACGGGAACTGAATAACAAAATTAGTCGTATACTATCATACTGCGACGGAGTTGTTATATCTTTGATGTCAAAGCAATTCTTTTCCCAAATCAATATTTTTGGTAATATTTAAGAAGCATCAGTCAATAAAATTTAAAATATTGACATGGCAAACTTTGGAATGAATGGCAAATTTTCAGTCAGAAAGATGAAATTGGGTATCATCTTTATGACTATTCTTTTTATTATTCCGAAGACGACACATTTCTCCTTATCACCAGTGCTGTGAACCCAATTTACTTAATTGTTCACTTAATTATTGTTGTGCATTAAAACTAGAAAAAATCGATGTACATATTAAAATACTAACTTCTCAAAATCAGGGTGCTTATTGTAAGTGCCTTATTCACAGGATTTTTAAATTGAGTTTCCAAGATCTATTAAGATATAAAGTAATGTAATCAGGTGACTTATTCCTTAAACCTCACCGTCATACCGAAACGTTACATTGGCGCCCACCGTGGGACTACCTTCCATTACATCAGTTCATTTTATTTGCAGAACAATGGAAGAATAAACTAGTCGAGTACAAAGACTGGTTCAAGGCTCAGGAGTCGGTGAAAGCGGACGAGTCAAAGAGACCAGGTCGACCCACTAACTACGACGAACTATTTGGGATTGATGGATCGTTCAGGCAACTTGCTATTGATTGATTAACGATTAGTCTTTAGCATAGTGTTTAGAAAATTGAAGAAAGCTGCTACAGGGTGATGGAATCAATCTGCTTCATTTGTATCAAGTCATATGACTGTAAGACGTGAACAACTTACCTTCTTACCGTCTTATGTAATAAGTGATTCGTTCACCAATTGCTTCTCAAATTACCATCGCCGTATAGACTAGTCATACTTCACTATGGAAGACAGAAATTTTCTATGAATTAATTCAAAATTGGTGAACGATTTTCTTTATTGTGAATGGATGGTTTCCGTTATTACCTACAGATGTAATTTCGTACTTGTTAAGTTCAGTAATAACGCTTGCTTTTTCAATAATTTCAGCAAATATTTTAAAATGTGATTCAGCAATATGTGTAAAAACACACTCCAACTTTTATTTCTTTACCAAAAAAAAAAATGTATTCTTTCGTCCTCTGTTTAATTTCCTCCATGATTTTCTGATTTGTTGTCACTAGTACCAGAAGTAGTTACAGGTTTTTTTTATATTTTTTCAACCATCGAACTGGAGACAACTCTAACTCCCCTTGATTTACAATATTCAAATGCTTAACAACTTTCCGAATAGAAAGAAATGTATTTCATTCACTGGTCGAACTAGTAAGAACAAGTCCATTTTCTTATCTAACTCTTATATAGTTTTCGTGAAAGAACGATGTAAAACTTGTTCTTTTTAGTTTGTGATTTGTTTGGATTTGAATGCTTGTGATAATCGCAGTCTCGACACTATACAAAAATTAATTCATTTTTTTCAAGACAGTTTTAATTTTTTTTACCAAGTAATATTAAATAGATTGTAATATTTTCGTAATTCAATTGTATCTTATTCTCATAATATGATCCGAAAAAAGTAAATTATAATGTGTCCCTTTTTATTGTAATGAGTCAAAGCGAGACCGAATGTGAAACTAAAACTGCATTTTATACTTCTGAATACGAATGATACTTATGTCTAATTTTAACATATGTCTCTACCTATTTTAAGGTGTAAGCTTAGTAATTTGCTTAGGCATTATAATCGACAAAAAGATAGGTATCTCTTACCTAGATAATAGAAGCAATGTTTATAATTAATCTAAACTTATCAAATAATTAGCACAAAATCTAAATTGGAAATAAAATAAAAAAATGATTTATGCGGATATACTTTACTAAATCACAGTTTATAAATCACATTTATAAGATATTAACACAATACTATAAAAACGGTTCAGGATCAATAAATATTTTTAAAACACAATGATTTTTTTGTTTAGCTTAATGTGTATATTGGATTTGGGTGTTGTGATTGAGAATTAAGAGAGAGTTGACTTCTATCAATTTTTTTCTAGATATTCTCTGCGCAGGTTAAAAATTTAATATTATTGAAATCCATCTCGTTTTTAAAATTTAGCCAGTCGAAGTAGCATACCTAACTCAATGCAAGGTGCTTATCATACATTTTTTATATCAATGAATCCAAAACAACCTGATGATTTACCTTTTGGTAAGTCGTAACCAGTATTATCAAGGAGATTAATTATATTACAACTATTATTATTATTAACTTCATACAATAAAATACACAGAAATAAAACACTTGTGAATTCTTCAAATATTTATTCTCAAATCAATAAAAATGAACTAATCGAAAATACTTTTATTTACGTTGAATTTGTTTATAGTAGACACTTCTTCTGGGGTCAGTTGGAAATCAAATAAGTCGATATTTTGCTGTAGTCGGTTCTTGTTGGTGGACTTGGGAATCGGGATGGTGTCTCTGTCGATCTGGAATTGAAAGAAAACTTTGTACTCTCGATCTCAGTTATACTTTAGAAATAGCGACAATCTTATGATGCTAGTTGTTATTGCGATCAGTTTTACTCGCCCACCTGCGATGGGTCAGCGTGGTAGTTCATGATCAAAATCCTAAGATGTTCCACAATAAAGGCTGTTGATGACATCGACTCAATATTTTTAAATAAAAACAGTAATAAAGATAATTGTTTTGTAGGAAATGTCTTTCTTTAGACTAAGAAAAAGAGTAATGAATTACTATTTGATTTTAATTCTAATTGGTATTAAATTTGTACCGTACTAACCAGATACCGAAGTACAATCTGAGCGGTGCTCTTTCCGTATTTCTGGGCGATTTTAGTCAAGGTTGGGTCATCGACCTGTGGCGGAGGCACAGTCGTCTGCCCCCTGTTTACGAGGAATCCGAAAGGACTGTACGACATAACTGCAATGCCTAGGTTTTTGCAGTCGGCTACCAAGCCCTCACGGGTGTTCGCTGGGTGCACCTGAATGATATACAAACTCTTTCGTCAAGATATAATACCAAACTTTTTATCAGTTTCACTGTTGACAAACAAAACTTTATATCTATAACAATAACAATACTCCGTATACCAACCATTCCTTTATCTTTCGAAAGGAGGTATAGGTATAGAGTCAGATTATATAAGAGGATGGCAGATATATATATATATATATATATATATATATATATATATATATATATTTAAATGGATGACATGTGAAAACTCAAAAACAACAAACACTAAAATATTTCTGTTCTGATGACATGTGAAAACAGGAATAAGCAAAATAACAAAAATTTAAAAACAAAATAATTATCTTGAATCTTACCTCAATCTCATTAACAGCAGGTCGCGTCTGACTGTTATCAATGATCCTCTTGATCTGGTTTATATCGAAGTTAGATACGCCTATGGACTTGACTAGACCTAAGCTCTTTGCTTCTTCCATGCCTTTCCAGGTGTCAAGATAATCAATGCCATCGGGCTAGAAAGAAAATTTGTAAGAAATATCAGCAAATTATATACACCATTCCTACATCGATAAAGAAAAATCCTATATTGTATTTAAGGGCTGAAATAGAATGAATTGACGAAATAAAAGCCTTAAAACAACTCAAAAACATTCACATAAACTTGCAGTCTTGCAGTTCTTAACAGAGTTTGTTTATATGAGTCTGTTTTTGTGGTGCTGCTAGTGATGCAATCATAAGCGATTTAAATCGAGGCCATGTTAAAAAAAATTGGCCAGTGGAAACAGATTATAAATGCTATCAGAAATACTTACCTCTGATTGGGGAGAGTGAATGAGATACAGGTCCACATATTTCAATCCTAATTTACTGAGGGATTCCCTGAGCGCCGGCACAACCTGATTACGGCTGTGTTTATCGTTCCATAACTGAAAAGAGACATTTTCTACTTAATTTCCTTTTCTTTTCAGAAAGAAGGCAATACTTCTTCTCATAATAGTTTACTTTAACTACAAGAAACTTTGTTTATCATTTATAAATACAAATAAGTAAATATTTACAATAGAATAAAGATTTCTTGTATTTTGTGTGTAATTTTTACTTCAATCAAAAGCAACATGTTAGTGTGAAATTCATTTACGAAGAAGTGGACTTGTCTTGTAATGAAGACAAGTCCCCCTGACACCAACAGAACAAGTAGCAAAACCAAAATCAATCGATACACGCAAACATGTCATTGTCTAAATAGATAACGCTATTGTAGACTTGTCCGCCTTGATATTTACAGCGGGGTGAGCGTGTATAACACGCAAATCATTGAAAGAAATGCTTTGAGGTTACTATGAGCACTAAAAACCCTACAGACTACGGTAAGGAGTTGCTTTTGAACAGAAATAAAGAAATTTTTCTTGATAAAAATTATTTTTGCTTTACAAAATAGATAATAAATTAGCATTATTATTTTTCTTACCTCTGTACAAGCTTTGAGTATATTATTTATGTTATCAACATTTTAGTGTTTAAGTGTAATCAAACAAAACAAATTGTTCGATTCATATTCGAAAAATTTTGCATTGTGTCATCGTGAAAGTATATAACTAAACAAATTTGGTAATTAGTAAAGCCCATAAAGCCCGCGCTCACAACATCGCACGTCCTTACCTTAGTAGTGACAAACAAATCTTCCCTCTTCACTAGGCCTCGGTCGATGACATCAACAATACCTTGACCAATGGCTTCCTCGTTCCCGTACAGGGACGCAGTATCAATATGCCTATATCCAACCTCTACAGCCCAATTTATTGCTTTACGCATCTCTTCTCCATTCTGAAAAGTAACGAACTTATTTAATAATTCCAATGATAATTAAACAATTCCTGGTCGACCATTTCAGATGACCAATGTATAGGGCAAAATGAAACGTACAAAATTCAAGTTTTTCAAAGTATTTTTGATAAAAAAATGTTTTATTGAAGATTAATAATTTAATTTAATTTATTTAATTTACACGAGAACACCATATTTTAATTTACTACGAACATAGTCACGGGAAGATACTGCCGTATTCCCAGATGGAAGGTGATGGAAACGAAAAATGTGTCAAAATAATAAATGCAATCTAGAACTAAAGTAAATTGTTTTTTGTCTCACTCACACCTATTATCTAGTCCAAATTAATCATCATTAAGAGCTTGTGTTATGTATACAAGATAAAGAAGAAAGTTATATATAAGATTACGTATATAAATATCAGAAATATACTAAATAAACAATTAAACATCTATGACTCGGAATCACATATTCGTATTCATCATAAAAATATCTGCCGCTACCGGGATTCAAACCCGGGACCTGTGACTAAGTAGACAGGGGTACTGACCACTCGACAAGACAGCCGTCTAATTTTATTTCCTCCGTTTCCTTTAGTTCATGTGTTTTCTTTTCAGTTAACAAACTATTGAATTATTATGGTTTATTACATTTTTTTAATATTAAGTTAAGTATAATCATAATAGGATAAGCTTCAAGACATAAAGTTACCTTAACTGACTTAAGTCTATGAAACACAGAAAAGAAAATATTATATAGAAACACCTACACCTACCTACTAAACAGATTTTTTTTGTTTTTTTTTATGATTAAAATATGTTGCATCTTCTAACTTACCGCACCATAGGTACCCAGTGCAAGAATGGGGATTTTGTTCCCATCATTCAATGTCGCTGTTGGAGCTACTGCTGCTGAAGCCAACTATAAAGGAAGATAGGTTTACATTAATTAAATATAATAATTTTCGATATAAATATTTCCGTACCCAATGAGACAGGTTGAGATATTATTTTATTTTGCCATTTATGAACAATTATATTTATTAAAAAAAAGCGTATTAGTATTGATATAAAGGAACACAGTCATCTAACAGGGACTAAAGCTTAAGTTAGCCATTACTATAAATATATATATTTATGTAGATAACTGCATATTTTTGCATAATATCTTTTGTTGTCTTTCTTGCTTTTCTCGAACATGACGATGATGACTCGTGATGAACTGTTCCATGTAATCATAAGGAACTTCCAGAACAACATAATGTTTTCTTTTGATTTTTACAATGCCTGCGTCTTACACTACACGCTCACTCACTTGCTTACTCACTCACTTGTCACTAGTTCGTAACAGGTATGCTAATAGCTTTCCCGCCTACAGATTTTCTATTAAATAAAAATTCCAAAACATAACATACCATTATAAAAATTCTTAAGAGGTTTTTATGATTTTTTTATAACTTCTCACTCGTAACGCCACTCTATTTTTTATTATTATTTCAATCTCTCATTCTTTACAACAAAATGACAAAGCATATAGAAATAGGTACAATCGGCCGAATTATGATGGCAAACTCTTAAATAAAATATATGTTTAGTCTTTATGTTGTAGTACAAGCATAACCAGAAAGGGATAGTCAGATTACATAAATTCAGACACTTTTAAAGGAACCATAGACAATCTTAGGAGTCATAACAGATATTTTAGGGAGCACCTCCGAAAATCGAATACACTTTTCTTAATGTCATATAATATGCCACCAGTCCTTTTGGTTATTATATTGACAGAACGAGATACAATGCAATTAGTTTTATAATGTGCACTTCAGAATCCGGATCCATGGCTATTAAGTACGACTAAAAACTAATGACAAATGAACAACGTATAAATTTTAAATAGAATGAAACTTTTTAAGTCACCATCATTAAATAAAAGATTTGTTCCTGTCTTTTTATAGATGTTGCCATGACATTAAAGGTCTTGGTAAAATTACTTTACCGTCTGACAAATATGTACTGTTTAATTATTTTAAATATTCTAATACAAAACATAAAAATTTAAATATGTTACAATCGTTAGGTTCTCATATGGATACATTCTTTAGCTATTTTTTTTAAATGGTAAAAAAGCTATCTATCTAAGATTACTTTGTTTTGTAATACTGTTCTATCTTTAACCTTGACGTACCATAATACTCAAACTAGTTTCACAGACAGGTTCTATGTCAATCTTGAAGGTTATTCACATCATTTTCAAGGACAAAAATAGTATAGCTCTGCTAGTCTGATTTTTACTCACTTTAAGATAAATTAAACGCGATAATTTAACTTCAATACACTTAAAAGCCGAAGATTTTAAGTCATCATGGCTATCATAAACCTATATATGTCCCATTGTGCGCACAGGACAACACGTGTCAGTGGGTGACAACGGGGACCAATGGCTTAACGTTCCTTCAAGGTCGAGATGTCAAATTTACTCATCTTGACCTTGAAGGAACGTTTAATCATGACAAAAGTAAACACCACAGCTCAAACCAATAATTTTGAAGTATTTTGGAACATTTTAGCACTAACTACATAAAATCTATTAAATTGAAATATTTTTGAAGTAGGTTTTTAGTTATGTTTAAAAAATATCCTCAAGAGAGACAAGTAAGAAATAAGGTCAAAGTTAGATGGGTGACCGTCATAATTCGGACGACGACTTAACTGCCTGTGAGTTGAGTGGTTGTTGCATTAGTACACACACACACACACACACACACTATATCTCTCTGTTTAATTCTTAAATTTTCTTGAGAATTCCACATTTGATTTAAAAGAATTCACTATCTTTGTAGTTACTGTACTATATATATATATATATGTAATATTATTCACTTTACTTTAGTTCTCAAGTATATATAATACTATAATTATATTATTATACTGTGTATGTATATATATATTTAACAATTCTTTTAAAATTCCAAAATCAGATGCCGACTTAGTGACAACGGGACCACCTCAAAAATATACTCTACCGAATAAGAAATAATGTTGATCGGTGAACATACAAAATAAATACAAGTGGAACCAAGATCCTCCTTCCTTTGGAACATGTATTCATTTGAGGAAACACAATCAACCTAAATGTAATCAACAAGACCCTGGAAGCTAAGATGATCCTAAAACCTATCGAAAGTAATCAAATTAAAGATCTCTTTTAACTCTTCCTCTATATTTGGGGTCAAAATTGTCCCAGGTTGAATTAAGATTAAAATAATTAAAAAAGTTTTAAATAGATTGAGCTGATATTTGCTGACTTTTTAAATGCACAGTCAAAGTGTAAAATAACGGTCTTTTTGAAAGTTGTCATTCATTCATCATCTTCTAATTGCTAATCTAAATAAATTTTGATTGATAAAGTTTTTTTTTGCAAGAAAATGGCCGAAAGAGATTCAGGGGATGAAGTTTTCGATGATTTCGAGGACTTAACGGATATTGAAGATGAAGATGAAATCGAGCAACAGTTAGAAGAAAATGGTGAAATTGAAGATAGTGATGATGCGAACGATGATGAAACCCCTCAAAGTGATATTTTAGTTAGTAAATCTGGCAAAATAGTTTGGTCAACATCTGTAGAACCATCCCGAAGACTCCATTTTATTTTATTTTTGACCCCTAGATATAATATAAGCAATTTTTTGTCTGATATAAAGAAAGAGTTAAGAGCTAAACCGGAGGGCTGAAGATGTACTGCGGCTGGTTTATATATGACATAGTCCACAGGTTACAGTCCACTGTTTACTCCCACAACGCCTCAGTGGGTTCTAGATATTCGTGGTGAGTCCCAACAATCTCACTCTAGACCGATTAACCTCAAACACAATAATAAAAACTGTTTCCTTACAGTCCGTTAGCGAGTCGTGCACCTTAAATAATCTCAATTCAATATTCGTGATCTAATTGAAACGTTGTAATGACTAGTTGATTTATGTTAAGTAACAAAGCACTGGTAACATTAAAATAATGTAAAGGACGGATAGTTTCCTAATAAGCTTTGGATTATTAATCTTTTTTTTCTTCATTTTGGTACAAACAATCATTACATTGTTGAGGTAATTGATTTATTTTAAAATTATTATCCCGTTTATTTCACTGTGTAGGTAATGTACGAATCCTTTTGTATTTTTTTTATAAAAATTTTAAATTTAGAACAAATATCTCTTCCTAATATGTCATTACAATTAAGTAAACATTGTTACATTAGTTTGGGAATATTCTATTCTATACTAACATTTATATGAAATACAATAAAAACATTATATATCACCAAAACATTTCCTTGTAATTTAAACTTTATGTGTTTTCTAGGAAAAATTTCGTATGTATTCGATCAAGGAAATAGGTATTCCATTAAACGAATGAATAATTTTCTGAACACGGACCCTACACAAAATAAAAAAAAATTTCTATAATAATTGTTATTGACCGTATAGTTGATACTTGTTATATATGTGATTATATAACTAGTACTAATTTTGTAATACTTCCTTGTTTATTTATTAATATGCTTAAATTTTTTATTTATTTAATTTGTGATACAAAAGTTTTACGTAAAGCACATTACTTTTAAAAATACTTACGTTAAAAATAACAGCAAACAACGCCAGGGAAATAACAGGACGACCCATCTTGTTGTAAGGACAGCCGTGAAGTGACTTCTTAACGACGAAGTCTTCTAACACAATGAACTTAAAGCTTCCAACAAACCTATTTAAAAAGGACGACACGACTACGATCGGACTGACCTTCTCCGAATCAATTCTATCAGAATTATTTTTATAGTTTTCAAAGGCTCTTAGAGTAGTCTTAAATTTATCTTGCTTCACATTTAGATTCATAAAAACTTATTTATTCGGTATATATTTGAATGATTGATTTCAAATCAATCAATTTAAAAAAAACAATTTTTCTACTCGCTTTTACAATAAATTGTAAACTAAACAAAAAACAATGATCGTAAATCTTATTATTACCCCATTTCCGATTAAATAGCAATATTTAGTTAAGTTAAACTGTAATCTATATGTTTGGACAAATTTACGTTACTTTCATTTGCATAAGTCGTCACGAATAAAAGTAATCGTTTATAAATCTTGCGTAACTGGTTTGAGTTGTTTTGCAATTTATAGTGTAAAAGCAATGATCTTCATTTATTATTTCGAGTATAGTCCTACGTAATATGATAATGAAAATATAAAAATAAACCTAAACTTCAAAATGTTACCGCAACCCTTAAAGGTAAACAGTTAGTATTTGTAACAAAATGTATTGATATAAATATTAAAAATCTATCCATCTTAAAAATGAAGCTAGGAAGCTTTATCCGTAAAAATGAACAGCGGTCAGCCATCTTGTAGATTTTTTAGACTTTATGCTCAAAAATCAGAATTCGTTTTTTATGTCATACAAAAAATTTCTATTTCAGAGACTCAGCTCAAGTACCAAATTTAAATTAAATTTAAATTAAACATCTACTATGCTCACTTTAATTAATATTAGGTTTTCCTAACTAGATTACCAAAAGATTAGACTACATTACCATTAGATTATCTTCTTAATTCTTCTTCTAAATCATTCTAAACAAAAAATGATACTAATTGGTAATATATAAAATAAGAACAAAGAGAATTTAAATAATAGTTAATAAAAAGATAAAAACTTGGAAGAACTAAAAGCAATTATATTTTAATTTAAAACATTAATTGTTATTAATTATTAAGTAACAGATTCTCATATAAATTATTAAGTATAGGACGTTGTTAATATACATACCAACCGACCTTTGAACCTTTGTAAGTATACAAAGAAACACGAGTTCAAGTTTTAAGCATTTTATTTATTAAAATAGAAAATTATTAGTTACTTATGCTATAACAATTAACTTATAACTAAATTTTATGTTATGTTATTTGCTTTACTAAATTTAATTATTATTAATTTTTATTTATTATAACGTTGCTTCAAATAAAACTTTGAATAAATTAATACATATTGTAATTTATTTGAAAACTTACATCATGGACCATGGACATGTGCTCCACGGATTAAGCTAATAATGATGTTATTTAAAACAATCCATCTATTTAAAAAGGATAGTTAGGATAACTACTCCAACCAGGAATACTGATAACTCTGACGTCTTTGTTAAATTTTCCAATAGTCGTCACCTCGTCTTGTGATAGCGTGAAATTGAATAAGTCAATATTTTGTGCAATTCTTTGTTTGTTTGTTGACTTTGGAATAGGTATCAGGCCTCTCTCGATCTGTGAAATATAATCGATAAAATGTGTTTGGTATTAAAGATATTTGGAAATTTATGTAAAATAATTATACAGAAATAAGTATTTTTTTCATTTTTGGCAAATAATAATTAATGCCGCCTATTTATATTTTAAAAAGTGTTCAGTTCCTGACAGTTATCGATCAGAAGCACATAATGTTAACGGGGTTGCTTTTGACCTTATGGTAAGTGATAATAAGACCAAATATAAAAGCTAGAAACATTAGCCGGCAGGGTGAGGGTGGCTAGGGCGGTATGTTACATGCTTCACTAGCTATCTTCACACGTGGACTCGTCTACTGCTTATCATCATTTGCTAAGCTTTTTATAAAAAAAAAATTTGGATTCCTCAACCACAGAGACTGGCCGTCTCACATCCAACTGACGGACAATAACAATGCTGTTAACGTTATGATTATGACGACCGACTGGTAGGACGGTAATAGCTACCTAGTCAGATGGGCTTGTTTCTAGTAAAAAACCGTTGAAGGTTTCCTCCAAGGATCTGAAAACCAATAAGGTCCTGCGCTGCCCGGATACAGTAGCATCTCGCGACATAAAACAGATTCACCTTGTCGGAGGCTTACCAACGCTTCCAGGACTCAAGGAGAAATAAAATAATAATAAATTATAATTTATATAACCTATGTAAAACTTTCGACTATACTATACCTTCATACATTTAGTCCTATTTAGAAACTCTACATATGCTATATTAAGATATCTAAATACATAATACTAACAAGGTATCGCAAAACGATTTGCGTCGTGCTCTTTTTATATTTTTCTGCTATTTTAACTAGTTCTGGATCATCCACTCTGGGAGGAGGCACGTTGTCGCTCTTCCTGGCTACTAAGAAACCAAAGGGGCTGTATGCCATTACTGCTACACCTAGTCTTTGGCAGTGGGAGACCAGGGCCTCTTGGGTTAGTGTTGGATTGACCTGGAAGAAAACCAGAAAAATATAAATGAGTCATTTTCTCAATATCAAAAAAGTCTAAGTCAGAATATTTCAACGATTGCTTTTAGATTGGTACATAATTTTTCACTATATCGAATGTAAATTTTTTTGCCACCTTTTCGGAAATCTACCGGGCGTTTACGTGAATATAAAGCTGTGCATCTAAAAACAGATGAAATGACTAGATTTTAATGTTATGTACCTATTAAACAATCTAATATTGAACTGAAATCTTACCTCAAATTGGTTAACAACTGGCTTTACTTTACAGTTCGCGAACAGTCTATCTATCTGAGTTTGGTTAAAGTTGGACACTCCAATGGACCTAGTCAATCCCAGTTCCTTTGCTTCTTCCATTCCCTTCCAGGTCTCCAGGTAGTCGATATTATCTGGAGATCCATCATTCTGGAAGAAATCCAATTGAACTATCATTTCAAACTTATTTCATTGTGAGATATAACTTTTTCCAATTTAATGACAACCCCTAACGTTCATATCAAAAGACGTTATAGTTCTGAGGCTGAGCATATTGTATGCTCATGAACAATATATTACTAAAATTACCTAAACATCGGGTTGGTGTTACTTGCAAGCTTGTACACGTTTGCTTCATTTCACTATTAGAACACTGGTATGCCTGCCTGGTAATATTTTAGTTCTTCTAGTTTAAGGTTTTTCACATTGAAATAAATAGGCGTCAATGTTATAGCTAGCTAAGCCAACTCTCCAAATATCTCTAATCGAAGAGATAATGCATTATATTATCGTTTTTATCCATCATTAAAATCATAACGACCCATATAAATCTCACTGCTGGGCAGGCCTTCCAGACACCAAAACATAACGAGCTTGGGCTATAACACCAAGACGCTAGTTCAATGCCTTTTGGTGGCTGAAAGCGGTTGCCGTAGCAAGAATTATTGTAAAATTATCCTAAGAATATCGCATATTTCTTATTTGTCTGACAAAACAAACAAGATATTCATTTGTTTTGTCAGTTTACCTAACATCACCTAATCACTTGGACAAAGTTCATTGACAGGTTACACAAAACATTTGACTGTCATTTGAAATTCTATTTTCTAATGCAGAAACGTATTTTAATTGTAATGAAAATAAATCTTTGTTTTAAGGTACAAATTATCGCACTTTAAGCTACCCACTACGTAGGAAACGAGGTAGTACATAGAATACGGTACCCAGAGCAGTGTTGCAAATTATATACAGTCTTGTACACATAACAGAGTGTAATACAGAGGTTATACCTTGGTAGAAACAGGAAAATGTATCAGATATAGATCTACGTAGTCCAGACCTAGCCGTTGCAGCGATTCCTTCAATGTGGGGACAACTTGTTCACGAGCGTGCCGATCGTTCCACAGCTGCAATAAAGAACATGGTTATGATAATGTCATAACCAAACTGGAAACCATGTAAATTCCAGGTTTCAGTCCTTTGACCGCGACAAGACTGAAATGGACAAAATCCTAAAGCGACCTTATTTAGATATCATGGAAAATATTTTGGGTAAGTTACAGAGTAAATACGCTTATACTAAAAAATGTATGAATAATATACCTTGAATTTAAATTTTATAGCAAATTTTTACCAAATACTATGGTACAATATGAAATAAGTGAATGTTAAAATTAGATACATTAAAATTAGATAGATACAGGTGATGTGTGTAAATGTGTGTGTGTGTGTAGTCTAAATTACCATAGCAGCTACGTACGTGCAATGGTAACTTTTGGTGAACCTATGATTCAAAGACAATGTAGTGATTATGTGAGCTAGTGCTCACATAAGCACTACATTGTCTTGTCTTGTTGTGTTTTGCAGCAAATAGAGAAGGAATTATGAAAAGAGATATAAATATTAATATTGACCGAGGAATGTAAGGTAAGATATTGAAAATATAAATGGAAGTTTTTTAATTTGAGCCAGGAAGTGTAGGATTAGATTTAGGTAAATAGGATTTATGTATAATTACCTCATAATGTGGTTTCCTCTGTTTCTGAACTAGAGTATACCTGTATTTCGTCTTAAAGCGCTCAACAATCCTTATAAAAATTAATCTAATAAACGTAACAAGAATTTTCTTAAATATTTTTCTTGGGAATGGTGAAGAAGATCCTCCAACTTGTTGAAACTCTATCAAAAGGATCAAAAGCTTACCTTAGTAGTAACATAAATTTGTTGTCTAGTTGCGATGCCCTTAGCAATGGCGTCTGCAATCCCCTGGCCCACTTCTGTCTCATCGTCATAGATCGCTGCAGTATCTATATGTCTGTAACCTGCTTCGATAGCCCACAGTACTGCATCACGGACCTCGTCGTGAGGTTTCTGGAGAACATAGGAATTTAAATTTTACATTTCGATAAATAAAACCTCTGAAACTGCGCGATTTTTTTTTTATTAATAATAATATTATTTGATTACATAATAACTCAGCTAGTGCTGTGAACATTTCTTGCTAGCTCACCCTAGATAATTTAGACAGATAAATTACATGCGCAGTCTGTTCTGTGCCACGATTTTTAAAATATGTTTAAGTATTGAGTTACATAAATCTGTTGATTGATTGTAAATTCTACTGAACTGACATTAAGATAAGCTATGTAATTAACTGAGAGGCGGTATACGAGACAATTAAAAACAATGGCATCTGGATTGTATGGCTTGACAGGCTAAGAATAACAATATTTTAAAATATAATAATTAATTAAGACCAGACATGATTTTTTTTAGCTCTTAGCGTTTTAGGTCTTGGTGTGCTGTTATATAACGTTACTCAATAAGTTCAACACAAAAAGAATTTGTCTATTTAAATCAGTAGTTCCCGATATTGAGATAGCAATCAAATAACGACTTTGACTTTGAAATATAATCCTAAAATAAACTTACTCCTCCAGCTGTCCCCCTCCCGGTACCAAGAGCCACCATTGGTATTTTGTTCCCATCATTCAGTTCGATGCATGGTGCTATTTCTCCAGACACAAACTGTAATAACAATTTACAAAGGTTTAAAGTTATGCTCAGTTTTCATTGTGAGAAGTGAGGGTTTTGTGTAAATTAAAGCGGTTGATGACCTCTTATGTAAGGATAAAGTAGGAGTTAATGCCCTGGTCGTTGCCCCGTAAAGGGACCGACCAGTAACACTGCCCTGACGACATTACTGTGAAGTAACTCCGGGTACATTCCGTGTCGTCGACAGGAAGAAAGGCGTTTATTTCATATTTATATTTTCAGACCTCATATCTTTTCAACAAATCCGAGGAGACCAGCAGATAGTAATTCACTCAGCGACAAAAGAGATAAAACATAGTTACACCTTCCAAGCATGAAAAATTCTTTTTATAGTATTATATATGTCTCAAAAACGCAAAACACAAAAAAATACCTAATTCGCGCTTTCATTTCTGTAATGTACTGATAAAAACTTCATTAAAATATTGTATTGCTATCAAATTGCTAGTATCATTCGTGGTGGTTTCCGGCATGGCATGATTACCCAAGCACCGAGATTCGAATCTCTATGGGAATATAAGATATTTTTATGCATTTGAACATTAATATTTGTAATGAAATTTAGTAGTTTAATAGACACGTATTTATAATGTTCGTAATCGCATAAGGATTAGTAATTTTTTTTTATTTATTATATTTTTATGCACAAAGTAATTTCGCAACGGTATTTCTTCCAGCAGACCCACAACACGAAATAAGTTAATAAAAGTCGATGAGTTCACTATAAAAGTGAATGTAACATATTCTCTTGACGGTAAGGTACGGGTAGGTGGTACACGTATTTGTTGATAGGTTACAAGAATATAAGATGGTTGTAAATTACTATGTATCGATGATTGGTTGATTAAATGTCTTAATATAAAATGTTTAAACTAAAAATTTCTTTACTTTGAGTTACACATAATTGATAAACTAAATACTTTAATAAACAAAGATAAAATAAAAGGAGGTTTAGCTCGGGACCCGCTACTAGGGAAAAAGATCACTAGAATCATAGACCTCGAAGCGAACGCGGAGTATTAAAAAAAACAAACAAAGGACAATCAAAATGTAAATTAAAAATATGAAGATTTAATGATAACTCACCCGTAATCCGAAGTACAGGATCAAAATAATCCGCAACATGTTTACAGCACAGCCGACGAAGTCACAGTGGCTATCAATATACTCACACACATCCATAATACATGCACATATTACACAATGCCAACTTACTAGATAAACCAGCCGAGCAACATTGAATTAGATCAATTGACATTTGTTTTGGTTACTTATAAAACAAACCAAGAACTTACAATACAAGTAAGTAGCTATTTTAAATCACATATGGTTGGTATCAATATAAAAACCGTATACACGCATACAAAAGACAACCTTATTGGTAATTCACAAGCTCTTTTTGGCAACGTTGTTTTCATCCACCTTAGTTGTAATGGTAATAACTCCTTGTGTGTTTCACTCATGTTAACTGAGGTGAGTCTATAAAATAATTTATAATTTAACTGTGATACAGAAGAGGTACACTACCCTGGTGTGAGTTTCAATCAAATTGAACTGTCTCAGTCGTGTATGTTATCAGCTCTCAAACTGTATTCAATCAACAGTAGCGCATCTGTTAAGTATTGGAAACGACTTATAAATATGCCATTATCAGATGTACGTATACACGTTACTACTTAAACTCACACTATATGGGTAGAGAACTTGACCATATACGCATAATCATTCTGCATAGTGTATAAAACTTTTATGGGCTGCTTATAATATGGCTTATGAACTTGATTGCAGGTTTTTTTTTATAAAAACTCAGCCAATGACACAGCCTGATGGTAAGCAATAAGAGCAAACCATATGTGATGATAACTAGAGCAGTATGCGACATACTCCCCTAGAAACACCACCTTGTAGACCCAAAATTTGCCTTTTCACACGTCTATTAAAGGAACCCAAGTTGCATAAAAAAGGCTATTTGGGCCAATTTGTAGCGTAGTGCTATAACACCATGATATTTCAGCTACTCCTTCCACCTATTTCATTATTATTGGCAATAATTTTAAACCGTCAATCATTTAACTTTAAAATACCACACAAAAAATAAACATACACATTTTTCATTGTTTAGGTTTCATGAGGTGGAATGGAGTCATTTGCTTGACCATTCTATAAAAAAAATTATGATTATGATCCTCTCCTCACACTGTAATGTTACAAATTTAGAAGTATACTATACTGTATTTTTCTAAATTATAGTCGATTGGTAAAACTCTTTTTTAAACATGCATGCACAGGGCATGTATTTATAATGGTAGAGTAAAAACGTTTTTATAAATGCTGTAGAGGCAATCCACTATCCACAGTGTGATACTGTGGATTACATATCTATGGAATACTTATACATTCATTAGAATGTACAGTAAATATATCGTTTGTCTATACAATTAAACTAATAAATAAATAGAAATAAAACTTCAACCTATTGAATTTTTACAGCAGTGAATTTGCAGATAAAGTCCACTGCCACTATCTTGCACTTACGTAATCAATAAGCTGGTTATAGAGGTGTCTATCGTCACAACTATAAATCATTTTAAATAAAACAATCCTTATCTTTGAAGCATCATAGTAGATTATTGTGGAGAGAAAGGTGGAACTGGCATAATTAAACCAATGTTGCGACAACTCCATATTACAAGCCAACAAACAATGAATAAAGTACCTGCAACGCCTAAACCGTAATCTATAGTGGGTGATAAGCGTTTTAAGATCTATAAAACAAGCAAAATAGAACATTTAAACAGCAAATGACTCGATAGCGCCTATTTGTAAGCAGTTAATAGAGTTCATTTGCGAAGATGGCAGTATGCGACATACTGTCTTAGCCACCTGTACCTTGTCGACCCCAAGGTTCGTTGGAACTTGGATACTTGTTATCTGCAGAGATAATCAGTTTTCTTTATGGAGAAAATGGAACATGCTATGCAATGAACATTTTCAACCAGGATCAAATCAAATCTATCCGGTACTTGCTCTATGGTGATTAACTAAAACCATACAATCTCTTGTGTAAGAGGGTATTCTGAAATTTATAATACCAAAGAAAAATATTCCACATTATCTGTCCAGTAAAATTGTATTTATTAAAATAAAAATTTATGCGTATTTAAATTAGAAAACATTAAAGATTCTTGTTTTGCAGTACGAAATGACTATAATTTTAACTTAAAAAAATATTACATAATCGTCAAAATACAATTATTACTTATAAACAGAGAATTATAAATTCTTTAAGGTCATAAAGTAATAATAGAAACATTTGCATCTCACTCTAATTTGACCTTTGGTCAGCGGTGACGGTGACCTAGAATTGGAAATTGTGTTTTCCCACAGAAAGTGTGACAAAATTAATAGTTGAATTTCATATAGTTTTTGTTAGTTTTACTGAGAAAGTGCAAATCTTTTTTAGTCGGTCATTCATACAATATAATTTTTTAGCATGCTTCAATAAACGAACGAATGTAAATTACTCAATTACTCCTCCAATTGAATTCCTATCCTATTGTAGTCTTTGAACCTCCATATCACACTCAGATAGTGTGCCCTGCCCTGTCCTTATATTGACCAATATAAGGACAGGGTGAATTTTTAGCTGATATCATAGACTCATGTCTATGACGTCACGTTGCTGATTTTCCTGCTAATTTTCTAGGCAAATCCTTCATCAGAAATTAAGTAAACCAAAACCATAATTAAAGATCATACTTGTACAATACATTTCGCAAAATTTCGACGGAAGTCAAAAGAAACAAAAGTCCACAACATTGTCCAACCTTGGGTCATTTTACAAAGATATACATTGGAACCAGGCTGTGTTCCACTTGGCTAACTTTCACCGAGTCTTTTACACTCATCGAAACGACTTTCAATCGATTCGATCTTTTAAAATAGATTTCATTATATTATTTAAATACTTTTAAAGCTACACGCTAACCAATACAAGTAATATAAAAGTAAGTATATATATATGACCTTTATTCATATAAACTTAATTCCTTCATGGTTTAGTTTTCTGTTGCTTGAATTTTTGACATATCTGGTGTTCAAAGTGATAGCAACATGGAGTCCTTCTGAATTTTTTTTTTCATATTTTCAACATCTCAGACGCCGAAAGTTATTTACACCATATTTTTCTTTTTCTATTTTAGTACCTACCTGCTGATTAGCTAGCAAAATCATCATCAATATTTGTGTCATTACGCAAAAATAAAGTAAACACCAACATTCACTATTTTCCCAAAAAATTCACCCCATTATAGATACCTAACAGCTCTATCTTTTTCTATAACTTGATGTAAAAATTATTACCATTATGTAATATATCTACTAATAATTATGTTTTTTATGTACATATATATTCACTCCTTATTGCTAACAGATTTCGTGCATCATCATTTTTAATTCTTACTCATCAAGCAAACCCTGCAAAAAGTAATAAAAAGTAAAAATTAAATAAATATAACGCCGTACAAATTTGAGTGGTATTTAACTGGATAATGATATTGGACAATCAATAAAAGATAATCAAAACAATCCAATAAATGTATCTACCAATCCACCCGTGGAGTCCGGCTGATTACACAGTTCACACACTAATTCGTTTAACGTGTAGTATAAAAGCACCTTCAACGTTCGATTCCCAATTCGAAAAGTGTTCCGAAACACTATGAGTAATAGAAATCAACTTCCTTCTTAGGCGATGTAATTAAACTTAATAGAATATTTAAATGCGTAAGCCCGAAGCATTGATTACATCCTTTTCGTCGTGCATTGTATATTTTGCGTGAGAGATTAGTATTACCACTGCGGTGGGTATGAGAATGTAAGTAAGGATGAACAATGAATGAACAGTTGAATCCTCCCTTACTCCAAATCTTACATAACCAGTGCCTTGAGGGATTTACGTTTGCAAGTTTTGTTCGGTAAACATTTAAGTTTATAAGAACCTAGAAAGCGTATAGCGTGGAGGAGATTTGTTGTAACGGGATTGAAAATTCTATCTATCTATATACAAAGTACGACCACCTTAAACGTGTATTAGAATTTGTGTAATCAGTACTGATGATTTTTTCTTTTTCAGTTTCCACCTACATCTTAAAATTTACCGCTTTATAATGGTTTATGTCTGAGAACATCAACTAAACAGACATCTGGTTCATCGTCTAGACTCCAGAGACGTCAGTGATTCTGATAAATCATTTGTTACGAGGCACGGATGTGTTGACATTCTAGAGACAAGGGATGTTAATGCCTCGTATCACCTGTCATTAATTACAACGGGTAGTATATCCCTCACAACAGTTAGCTGTAACTGCTTCATGGCACTTAAAAGAACTCACACCTACGTGGACGAACTTGCAAGCGGCTCTTTACAATTTAGTGACAAACCATATTTGAGCGAATGGTGCATATCAAAAACTTTAAGAATTTACGGTAAGCGATCTGAAACAACAAACGTTGCATGCTTGTCGATCGTATGAGTTCGCAGCTAAACTCTTGTAACTTAGTCCAGTTAAGAATAAGTAATTTTTTATTGCTCACGTGAAATGGAACGCGATGATTTGAGATTCGCGGTAAATTCTGTAGAACGGATTATGTTTATTAAAGGCTTGTAAATTATTTTAAATATATATGTATATAATAAAAAGTAGACTTTTCCATGTGTGTATAGCGTGTGAAAAGTTATTCTTTGCCGCACTAGTGCTTTTGTTTTCCTCCTGCATATAACATGTAACGTCAATACTGTAAATACATTAAATAAATTTCATTAAATAGTCTGAATTAAGCATTAAATTGGCCGAAACGTTTAAATATAACTGTCAAGTCCCAACTGTAATATCAATTATTACTTGTCCATTGATTAAAGTGTTTTACATTGATTTCCTTTGTTTAATTTTTTCGCAAATGTATTTAAAAACGGTGTTTTAACAACTACAACAAAACAGGTCAAAAATTCAGTTTTACCTCTTGATGTGATCATTGCCAGACAATCTGGAATGGAGTTTCACAAAAAGGTCGTGTTATAGGAGCGAAATAAGAGAATTTGAGATTAATTGAGCACCTGCCCTTTGAAACTAAAATTAATTGGACGGATGACAAAATAACATTAAGTAAGGTAGTTTATTAAATAATTTTTATTCATAAGTTACTGACTATAATAAAATTAATAAGTTCATAATATAATCACAAAATAATCGATAATCAATAATATATCAATTTTCATCATAATAAGCAGTACCTTTGTACAATTCTCTATTATTCTGTTGTGGCTTTTTAATTAAATAAATTGTTAAATAAATAATCATATCATTATTTTCATCGCAATATACATTATGATGTACAGTTCATTATGTATATTATTTATTATAATATCTATTTTAACTAATTATTATTTTGAAGACTGGGGCTTGATATAGGTTAAAGATAACATGTCATACACCAGGCCTTCACCTCTTAGACAGTAGGCAGTTCTTTTTCTAATTGGTTACAAAACAAACAAAATATAATGAAAGACTTACTCAATTAACTTATTTACTTATCATTATTTAAACATGCATACATGGATATACACATACATTCATGTACACACACACAACAATCATAAGTATACATATATACTATAGTGAGGGAATTAATGACTTTTGGCAGTTGGAAAAACCATTTTAACATTGATTGCAAAATATATATATATAGGTAAGACAAAGTAGATATTGTTAAGAAAGTTAAAATAATAAAAAGAAATCATGGACATAAAATAAGTTTAAGTATATTACTATTGTAAGGAACCCTATGAGCTAATATCATCTAACTTTGCCTTAGCTCGATAATTTTTTCGCTTTCGATGAAGCGAGGTAATTACTACGCAGCTGACTTCGATTATACCACATTAATGTATTTAGCTATAAGTGTAATTAGCTTTCATCGTGCTCTATTGGAAGATATTGAATTAATCGAATATCTTAGATACAAATATGTAATTAGAATAAAATAGATATAAAAACTATGTACTTCTTGTTCATTATAATAAGAGTAAGTGCCTACTTTGTTACAAATTTTTCTTATTCCGTATAGATTACTTATAATAAATAAATTAAAAAGGCTTCTAAGCATTATGGTAAGTAATTGTGTATACTTATATTTTTCATATTTTAGTATAATTTACTATGATACATACTGTAATACGTACTGCACTGTCCGTACTGAAGTTACTTGCTCATAGCGGTAAGGTCGAGCGACCTTACTGCTATGAGCGAGTTTCCAGGAGTTTCGTCCAACATTTTGTTTATTTTGTGTTTTATCTTCTGAAAATGTAATATTGATATGATGTATGTACTATTAAGCAATATTCTATTCTATTTCTTGACAATCGATATTACAATATTTATAAAAATAATTATTAATGTTACATTAGTAAATAAGGTTGATAATTGATAAATTATTATTATTGTTATTATCATTATTTGCAAGAACCGACTTAGGTGAATGCTTCCTCCAGAGATTGCCATGCTTTTCTATGTGCCGTTACCCAGTCTCGACCAGCTATATGTATGATGTTGCCTGGTCATCGTTATTACAGCTTATTACTACTAGGATTATTAATAACTAATGATAAAATACTAATAAATGTAATATCATAATATTACATTTATTATCATAATAAGAGCTTGGTAAGTATTAACGACCACAGAGCAAAAAACTATGCTTGAAGTGCTTAGATCCCATGCTGGTGTAGCTAAGATCCTATATCATTAGATATATCTAAAAGCTGTCTCTTTCGAACATTAAATATTTGTAGATTGACTAAATTTCTTATCTTTTTCTCTTCTTCTTATATATAAAAAAATGAATTGATGTTAGTTAGTCTCATTAAACTCAAGAACGGTTTAACCATTTTAAATCATTTTAATTGTGTTAATTGTTTGGTTTAAAAGTAAAAAAAATCTGGCAAAATACTCAAGAAAACCTTAAAAGTATACAACTAAAAATTGGTGTTCAGTAAGGAAACTCATCTAGATGACATTTTAATGTTTAAAATTGTTATTTCTCCCATCGCTACTTTGGGTTTCTTTTTATTAAAAAAGATGAGATGAGAAGAAATGGCTTAAGTGGTAATTTATAAGTGTTTGTATCACTTATAAACGTTCACCGGGTCAACTAGTTTTAAAATAAAAATACAATGTTTTATTGCGACCTATATACTAATTATAACAGCAAACTGGTAAAGGTAACCCACCTGTGATGCATATATCATTAAACTATGCTAACGATAGGATATCATAAATCAAAGTGTTAAAAACCCCCTGAGACGATTTTTTTCTCAAGGGACTACTATAAGATGCTTGTATTCCATCCTAATAAGTAATGAATATCCTCCAGTAACTTCCTAGGTAGTTCTATATGCTGTTTTTTTTTAAATTCCCGTGTCATCATCAAGCCTTTATACAGGCCCAAGTCATGGGAGAATCTCAATAGGATTGGCCCATAACACCACCATGTTATTTTATTATTATTTATTTCTTTCTTTATTTAACAATTTATGTACACACAAAAACAATAAAAAGGACACTACAGAACATTAGAGAATTGTATAAAGGTACTGCATTAGTATGGTAGGTACAGTATTAATTAGTTTAGATAGTTATAAGTATATTCTTATAACATTATGAATAATAAATAAATGATTTCGTTCTAAAATGTATATAATAGAAAGCCATAAGCTATTAAATAAATGAGACACGTCCAGCATCGCAACGCATACCATAAGCATTAACCTACTTGTGCCCACGTTGGAGTTCATTAATCTTTATGCAGGTTAGAATATTAGAAATATGTTGAAGATAAAATATGAAATAATTTTTAATTTTACTTTTTTAGTCTAAAAAATTAAAGTTAGCCCCTTGTAATCTTAAAGTACTGAGAACTAGGTAATAAATCGCTTATGTAAGTACATGACAATGATAAATTCAAAGCTAATTCTAAATTCATAATAATCAGGGCAGATTTAAGATTTCCTGGAAAATATTGCTTATTAACAATAGTGTAGCTCAGCCACCTTTAATACAACTTCATATACAGTATATGTTTTCTTGTTGTGTTGTTGTATTTTTGGGATATGTGTACAATTAAGAATAATTGTATAGTAATATAGAATGTTAAGGAATTCTAAAAGGTCCGGTTGACATTAATGCCTCAGCGATTCGGAAAAACTTAAAATATCTTTATTGTACATCAGCCAATTCAAGAAGAGAAATACTCAAAAAAGAAACTTATACGTTATACCACAAGAAAGATATGATTAGGTCGACCAAAATTAAAATAAATATACATTTATTAACATTTGTTCGTCGTAATCTATTTCGTTTGTAGTAATAGCATTTTCATTATATCTTGATTTACACTTAAACCTACTAAGCAATTTTTAGGATGTTTTAAACCGGAATTGAAAAAGGAAAGTTTCATAACATGCCGACTCTGTCACCTTACTAAGTTTGCGCAAAAACGGTGACGGATTTCACACAATCGCCCGGCTAACTGTAAAAGTTTCTTACGCGATCGCTTGTTTTAAGACCATATAGTTATTGGCACAATAGACTGCACGCATAAGTTGCCATCATTCGGTCGCGCGACATTCCGTTACTTGGCAGATACATTGAACATTCAGTCTTCACTTTCTTTTGCGCAGTGCGACCGTGAACTTCACTATGCAATAAGTGGGTAGAGAAAAATCCGTCCGTTCAACTGTAATCTGTCCGTTAAAAATAAAACAAAAAAAATGGCGCGAAGAAGTTTCTTGTTTTTCATCACTTTGTTGCTTGTGTTTTCTACTTGTGAAATGAAAAAGAGGAAGATTAAGGACTATCCATCTGAAAAACAGTTGTTGCTGCAAAGAAAGGAGACGACTCCAGTTGACTTCACTAGGTTAGTGGTGATGAGGTTGGTGTACGGGTTCGCGAAAGTTCTGGGTTTTGAGGAACCCCTTGGCGAAGTGTTGAACGGTGCTCTAGTGCCTCCTGGCGCCGACGATGATGATGACGATTTCTTCGGTGACGATGATGACGGTGGGATTTTTGATGACTATTAATTTTTTTAGTTAGTTTTCATAATCTATTTATTTTCGTTAACCAACACCAAATAAAAAGCATTTATTAATTATTTAATAAACTTCTTAGTTATTATTGTTTTAACTTAATTTATTAATTTATTTGTAGATAATATTATATATTATATTATAAAGCTACATAAAGTATTTGACTATTTAATAAATACATAATACATATTAAAATTAATACATTCTTTGTACATACGTAGAGTAATAAAATGTGTTAAGTTTTTCTTGATAACAGTACTTGTAAAAAAAAAAATTATTTTTGTCATTTGCAGTAATTAAAGTCATATGTTTTAACTTACTGGTGTTAAATTTTAAAATAATGAAAATAAAAATTACCTAAGTAATGAAATAACGATTTCCATATTTTGAATAGATATTTACTTGCATATTACATTTGGTTCTTTAATACTTATAGAAGTTATTTTATTGACTTATAGCTTTATTACAAAACGGTAACTTGAAACTTTTAAAGTAACGAAAACTGTTTTCGATGTACCAAATTAAGTGGTTAATAGAGCTTAAAGATTCTTAGAAGTCTATCAAGTACAAGTCTTACAGTACAAGTTTTTTTGTAATTTGCAATGTAACATCTAATAAGTATACATATTACAATACGTATACCACCTGTATTGTATAGTACTTAATCTTTAATTACCCGATATACCATAGAAAATTAATTTTTGAATACCTATGACTTTATATTATATTTCCATAAGGGTTGTAAGAGTTTATATCTCTATGTGGATTTTTAATATATCCTAACTATGTACCTGTTAGATTAGTTGTATATATAGCTATGTTTTATCACTCACATTGTTTTAAATTATAATATAATAAATAATTTTTTAAATCTAATTTTTTGTTTCATTACAGTTACGTGAAATTTAACGTTGTACTGATGTAGCCTCTCTTAATACGATTATATATAATCTACCCTTAGAGCATTAATTCCCGAGGCCCTTCCTCCATAGAAAATAGCTTATAACTTTTCTTATTTAATAATAAGAGGTTAAGGTTATAACAAGAGGTTTTATTTAAAAGTTATTCTTTGTTTTGTTTATAACCAAGGTAAGTTTTGTCGTAATGGAAATCCGCTTATAATATAATAAATAAATATATATTTATAAAGAGACAACAATAAATACTCGTATTCATCACACAAACATTGCTGAGACTCGAACCTGGGACCCTTGGTCGAGTAACCTGTTACAGGTAACAGTAACCTTTAACAGGTTCATCTAAAGGTTTATCTAAACCATACATTTTTAAGTAATATTAAAATTTTGAAGCCTAACTGTAGTTTTGATTTTTTTTTATATATTCGTATTCTTTTTTTGGATTCAAAATTGGCGCAGTATCATTGAATAGCATCTGCTTCTTTTTTGCAGGTTGTGCGTGATTACATTGATATTCATAGCTTTCATGTGCGGTCATACAATCAATATTTATTCATTGTAATTTTATTTAATCACGTACATTCGTTTAAGTCGAAACTATCTAAGTTTCTCTGGGCCTTCTTAAGACACAAATATAATTTTTAAATCAGTAAGATCCTTTTTCCAATATGTATATATATACGTAAGAGAAAACAAAAATTAAAATCTATCAAAGAACTAAAATATAACCAAAGATTATTTTAGGGTGGTTTCCTTAAAATTTTACTTCATCACTTTCATTGGGGTCTGAAATGAAACTTCCATTTCTAAATATTTCATTATAATATATTATAGTTATCCTTTGTACACTCGTGGTGATAATGAGACGTCATTGTAGAATCAGTTTCACTATCGCATTCATCGGGTATATATAGGCGTAATTATTACGTCCATATCTGCTTAGATCCTACGTGTCATAAAGTAATTATTATTCCTTTAGTTATCGCATTCAAAAAACATTATAATTCATATTGGGAAGAGATTTGCGCGATTTTTTTTAAATTCTAATTTTTTAAGTCTCGAAAATCCCGGAAAGAACCACTTTTGAGACTTCTATCTTTTTCCCTATATAATAAAAATCAGAAAAATTATGATCAGATTCAGATCACAGTCTTCATTTGAAAACAATGGAGAACATAAATTCAACAAAAATCAATTATTTTGTATTTGAGGCGTCCGTGTACATTATAAGCGAGTCACTCCAGTTCTTGTTAATCTTTATTAAAACAGAGTGTTAGCTCAGGGGAGTCTTTATAAATATCTAGATCAAGAACAATTTTAGGTTGGTATATTAACAAATAAAAGGAGCTGTTAAAAAGGGGATTATGATTATACTGATAAACTGGACAAGGGAAGCGTGGTAAATTAACGAAGCTGTTAAATAGAAATGGAGCGGCTTTAAGTACCCAATATCTATCAAATGATATAAATTCTGACAGTTGATGTAATTTACCAGTTAAAGGATGTGAAGAAACACAATTACGCAAAAGTTGCCATATTTTAAATAGTTGCTGTTTTAATACAATTTTCAATCTCAATATTATTTTGTATTATTAATATTCAGTGAGTCTCGAAAGTACTCACGAGACACTAGTACTGACTACTTGACCCAACGGTCGGCCATTGTAATCTATTTATTAATCTAAGTGTAACAAACATAGGTAAATACTGCATAAATCAACATAATTTGTATCTCCAAGTTCTGGGGCTGAAATATAGAAAAAAAAAACAATTAAAAAAACATAAAATGTAATTATTTTAATAATCTGTCTAAGTTCATTTATTATATACAACATCAGAGCCGAAGACTGTATTTTAAGATTAATTGTTAGATGTTCTCTAATACCTACTTACTATTGCTCACAAATCTAGTAGTACGGACCGGACAAAAGGATTATTAGGGGTTCAAGTGTTTTCTTTGCAACGCGCGTTATCCACGTGATAATAAATTTTGATGGACCCATCCTTGATCAATCATAGCAATATGCTCTTTTTACATAACTATAATTAGACAAAGTAATGATAGCTGCGATTGGCTGTCATATAATTGAAATAATTCTATTCAAATCACAGATAAGTTAACATTTAAAATTCGTCATAAGCCTTCCTCTGTTCTTGCAGAATCGAACCAGCGAGAATTATTATCAACAAAACCTTTATCTTGGGAACAAATAACATCATCATCATCTTCATCACAATTGTCATTGCCATTCTCGTCAGAATTATATTTATCATTACCATCACTTTCTATCTCAATAAGTTCACCTATCTTACATCCCTTCATTTTCCTGATCAAATCGCCCCATTTCAGATTTGTAGAACAAAAAGGGCATTTTCCTTCTACTGGAATGAATTCACCAGGGCATAAAAATAGATCAGCCAGACACATAATATGAGATACTAGTTCACAGTTAGGGTTAAGACAAGTCAATTTAGTTTGTTCCCTGTTTATGTAGTTTGAGCATAACAAACAATCGATATTGTCTGCATTAGCTGTTTCCGTTGCCTTCTTCAAATTTCGAGTTTTCACTGGACCGTGACACATGATTATATGGTCTGGCGGCTTTCGTTCAATCTGGAACACATTGAATCAGGTACTTATATACTTATCCAGTTGGTTAAAAATAAATAACATTAATTTAATAGGTGAAAATGCTTAGGATTAGTGAGAATCTTGGAGATTAATCTAATTTGTTATGTAAAATGTGTGCGTGCTATGGAACTATCAAGATTATTTTGGCCTAAATGTACTAGTTTCTTAGATAAGATCAAATAGTACCATTTATGGTTGAGAACATTTTAAAAAAAATAGAGTCTATCTGATTTAGAGATTACACTTCAACAGTACAGAACTATATACTAAACTTTTATAGGTTGAATACTCAGTATCGCAGTCTACTCAGCCACATGTCCCGGGATCAATTCCCGGTAAGGGTAGTGAATGATGTTTATATGTTCATTTAGTTTCTGATTTTTATATACATATTACTATATCTGTCTGTTATCAAGTGGCCATAGTATATGCTCTTAATGATTCTTACATTGGGCTTAATAATGGGTGTGAGTATGAGAAATATTATATTTTATTTTTAAAAGACAAATATATCAAAAAGTCATGTTTTTTTTATATATTTCTCTTTCTTAACAAATTTACTCTCATTTAGGGTGGCTATCCAGCGCGAAGGACCGAAAAATAAAATAATGAAAAAGTAAAACAGTAAAAAAGTACTTAAAAGCCTGCAATTTAAAGAAGGTACACTTCTAAAACAGAATAGACGATGGTACCCACTCAAATGCATCCTGCAAGAGAGACACCATCACCAATGGATAAGATACCAACCAAGGAGAACCAAACAACAAGTACTACATACATATGTATGTAGTAGTAGTAGTGGTTTAGTTACACAACCAAAGGATAAGATAAAGGATTAAAAGACACCAAAACAATATCTCATTACACCTTAATCCTTTCCTTCTGCAGAAGCAGACCTCTTGGTATCTGCACTGTAGTGCTTAGTGACCACTTGGCTTTACATAAATTTGACCTAAATATAGCTTTACTTCCTCCTACATCCATACATTATTAACTATAGTTTATAAATTAATTTCATTGATAAACTTACTTTATTTTCATTAGCGTAAATTGCCTCTTGAACTAACTTTTCTCAATATATAAACTTATGTTTAAGGATATAATAGTAAACATTTAAAACTAATCAAAATTTTTGACTTACAGGAAATTCTTCAAAATATTCCTTTTCCAACCATCTTATAATTAATGGCAGGCGGCACCAAGGTCCTACTTGCAACATCTTGGTCATAACCCGAAGTTTGTACTGGTATTCAGACTCTTTTCTTGGGATCTTCTTTAAATTCAAGTGCTGCAGCCTGATAGTTTTTGTAGGATTCTGCCAAGCCCACTCAAACTAAAACATTTAAATAATTTTAAAATGCCTTTTTGTTTAGGAATATAGAATTTCAAAAAATTAAATCACACTTCTTTCATGTAATTTTACACATTTATTAAATAACAGAGTATAATTGGGTTCTATGTTATGAATGGGTGATAATAATTATAATAATAAAATGTTTCTTTAAATTCGATTGATTCTTACCCTCAGTGCAGATATGTTATTAGGAAAACCATGAACTATTAGCACCATTTTCCTAAAATATGGTTTCTTTGTTAATCAAAAATTTTATAAAGGTTTCATAACCTCAAATCATTGCACTAATAAACATGATAAAAAACTATTCAAAACATAATTCTAACGAACCATGGTCCTCTGTTGTTAGTTTTGTGAGCTCCTCCGGCCCATGTACCTCTATTATGCTGCATAATACGCCTGTTTGGATCTCGCGTATACCCAATGTAAGTACGACCTTTATATTTCGGATTTATGTTTACGAGTAAGTAAACGCCAAAGAAATCTTCAACTATTTCTATTTTCGACATATTAAGAACCTTTAAAGCTTATCTCTTATATCAATACTTAAACTAAATTATTTAAATGAAGTTTCAATAGTTTTCAACGTTCTTTAATCGCAATAAACAAAAATTGTTACTACATGAAAATCACAAATGTCAAATCAGCTGATTTTGTCAATTTTTTTCAATTATTTGGCCTGGTAACTAAGATCTTTAAGCCATATCTTCATTAATGAAGTTTTTATCTTTATTAATGGCTCCAGGATACTGGTGCAATGTAGCCCTTTGCCCCATGGAGTTTTTGGCGACTAATAGTAGGCCGCGCTATTTTTTTAGTGACTTACGAGACAATTTTTGAAAATGGAATGCAATTATTTTACAATGTTTCATATCCATTCATTAATTAGTAGGACGTTCATTGGTTAAAAAACATTTGTATGATTACATTCTCATTTGTTTATCTTTATCTCGTAAGTCATTAACAAGATGACGAGGCCTACCATAAGTTGCCAGAAACTCTATGGGGCAATAAATGGGAAAATAAAGAACTAAACTACGTAAGCCTGTATGGGCTTGAGTTTCTTTTGCTTTCTCTTAAATACGGAAAAATTTAAGAAAACATCTCAATCAGCTGTTATCTGACAATGTCATGGGCTGTCATGTCATTGTCAGATGTCAGTTATGTGCCTTGACCACTGTTTCTACTTTTTTATTTATTATTGTTCAATCGGTTTTGTTTGACTTAAATGCCATAAATAAAGTCTTATTTATTTCTCCTATTTCAAATTTGTTCATCTATTCAATAGGTTATTTCAAGATGTCCGAAAAGACATCGGTAAATTCTCAAAATATTTGTGGATTGTAAGTATTCCGACAAAATAACTACACCTGTATCTTTAGTATTTTACAAACATTTAATTTTGTCATCTTCCATTTAGCTATATTAAATATTCTTTATGCTTTCATTTAGGTGCAATGAGAACACAAGTAAGTATTGTTGCCCGCGTTGCGAAGTATTTTACTGTTCTCTCGACTGCTACAAGTCTGAGAAACATTTAGAGTGTTCAGAAAGCTTCTATAAAAACTGTGTGAACGAGGAGTTAGCATTAAATCAGGTAGATGAAGAATCCAAACGTAAAATGATAGAAATACTCAAAAAAATGCAAAATGAATCAGTTGAGGATGATTTAGAAGAAATAATTGGGCATATGACAGATTATAATGAGGGGGCTAAAGAGTTTACGGGCAATGAAGAAAATTCTGAGGCTATTGACTCTGATGATGATAATGAAACAGATTTGCATGAAAGAATTAAGGATATAAATCTAGATGACCCTGATGCTCTTTGGAATGTTTTAACTGAAGATGAAAAGAATGAATTTGAAGCTATATTGAATGAAGGTGATGTAGGCTCGTTGGTACCTCATTGGGAGCCTTGGTGGATGTATTTTAGAGAAGATAAATTAATAGAAGTTGTTGACAATCACAATAGAGAAGAAGATAAGAAAGCTATAGAGAAATGTCCACCTATATATGAACCTCCGAAATTCTCATCACTCACAGTAAGTTTTGCACATGCCTGCAAATTTATTTGATCTAATAACAGCTGAAATTCGTATGACTAAGTTTGAAAAAAAAAGAGTTATTGGTCACCACTTACTCGTTTTTTTGAGAAACAGTGTGTGAGTTTAAAAATATTTTATTTGTTAATTTAGCATCTGTTGTGCTGTATTTTTGTAAATATAAAAGAAGCATCCTACCTAAAAAAAAAATATTACATTGTATAGTGTTGGAGTCACACAGCTGGGTGGCACTGTTGATGGCTTGACTACATATAAAGCAAATAATGGACAAAAACATTGTAACTGCCTATCACAAAGCTGGCAGCCTGTGGCAATGCAGACAGCCGATGTCCCTAGCTGTGTTGATCTGTCATAGTAATTGTGCAAGTAATGTGCTTCTCTTAATAACTTGACCCTTACCAACCCATCAGTGCTCACAGATTTATTTAAGTATTTAACTACCACTGGACATCAACTTTAAAAGATGAGTAAGGGTTCATTAACTATCTTCCTGTAATTGATTTATTTTATGGAATATGACATGTATAATGACTTATTTATTCTATTTTTTTTTTTCGTTTACGTTTCGTATACATCATCAGCATTTCTCAGCTTATTTCCTGTGGATCTGCAGGGTGAAATTTAAGCAAATCATTTGTGCTTTCTTTTACTCTGATTATTGGTATGGTTCTTATTCGACATGTTCACAAATAAATTGAATAACTAATATATATTTCATTCTTTTTAATGTGATCATTCTATTAGCATTCCTACTTTTTGTTTTCAGGCTACCAAACCATCTCCAACAATAATATACAACATAGCAAATATTCTTGCCTCCTATGCTTTTGCAATGAGATATTTTAATGGAGAAGTAGATCCTATTGAGGGTGCAGCATATTTGCTTACCATATGTAGCAATTTAAATAGTAATTCGAACTTTGAAGATTTAGCAACAGCAGTGGAGTCAGTAGCTCAAAAATGTTTACAGGTAATAGCTAAAATATACAGACCAAAAAATAAAGTAAAACATCAAACTTATGAGACATGACTTTTGTACAGAGCATTTGATAATTATTATTGATCTATCTATGGTGCAAAAAAATCTAATCATACACAATATAAAATTTCGCAAAATTTATTCAATGTGTTCATTATTTTGAACGCATAGAATAAATTTTAAGAACAGTATCGAGTTTTCAGCAGTAACATGTTCGCGAGGGTTTCGAGGCGAGGCTTGGGTTGTTTTACTCGGCAAATGTGTGAATAGTACCCCTAATGTGTTTCAATCAAATTGATCCACCAAGTGTCGTGATTGTCGTTAGCTGTCAAATTGTACGACAGTAGCGCCACTGTTGTGATTGGAAACGATTTTTTATGTATGCGATAATCAGCTGCGTTCAGCAACTACGATCAAAATGTCTCGATAAAATTGAAACTCACACTAGGGGTACAGGTATAATAATTCGTGCCGACTCGTCCTAAGTGTAATCCCCATATGAACATACCGTCATATCAACTATCGTCCAAATAGCCGCTCCCATCGGCGAAAAGTAGTGGATTATATCCAGACAATATTCCAAATAATTTAACATTTCTCTAACTTAATGTTTGTATGCGTTCACAATATCCAAACTCCGCTTTTCTTTGGAACGAAGAAGTATTTTTTAGCAAAAGTTGGCTTGAAGATTGCCTAAAACTAATTTTGCCGCTAAGTTTATTCAGCACATTTAGCAGTACATAATGCAGCTTACGACATAACCAAGAACCGGGTCCCTTTTATAAAATTTCTGCATTTTCATATCTTCAGGGGACTATTTTATAGAAATTCCCCTACAAGTAGATTAGAAAGAATAGGCATCACGAACAGTTCACACGATTCGAATAGTGGAGTTTTAATCACTGACACTTACAAATATAATTTACTAACTTATTGATAATAACTTTATCAAATTGAGCACAACAGAACCCCTAGACGTTATCTCCTTAGATTTAGTATTTTTATAAATGTTCAGCAAATGACTCGATACCACCTGATGATAAGCATTATATATCTATATGTGAATGTAGCTAGTGCAGCATGCGACATACTGCAGTTGGACGGCTCTTAGCGTTTATTTCTAAGAGCTATCTGTCATATCTTATTGATAGTAAAATCATTAGATCTTTAGTGGATTCCAAATTTTTACAGCCGAAAACTTACAGAAAAAACTTGTTTTTTTCGTTTTATTAAATTATACTAACAATGGCAGTAAATCTGAAAAAAATATCTTGTGGTGATTTATTATTATCGCATTTTACAGAGTGATCTCATCGCAACTGATGCAGAAAGCCTCGAAGTGATGAAAAATGACACTTTACTAATACTACAAGGACCATGCAAAGACAACCGTTCTTTTTACTGCAAAGCTGCTCTTTCAGACTTACATAAACTTTTGTCCGAAGCAAAAACTGCAGGGAAAACTATGAACAAATGTCCAAAGCAAACAAGTGAATTTTCTAGGAAATTCCCCGACCACACAACAGAACATTTACCTGGTTTCGATGTAAAAAAAGTAAAGAAATGTTTGAAAAAAATTGAATACTATTTATCGTATATTGAATGTCAAGAATGGGAAGGAGTTTGAACTCTAACAGCTAAGGTAATAAATGAGGTTTATAGCTATCGGAACAGCTATACACCTCCACAGCAAGCGGAGATGTGTTTCATACTTGTAACAAAAATTGTTACTATTGAATCTAAAAGGAGTCATTTTTTTAATGTAGAAAATAATTTTAACATACCGTAATATCAAATATTGTATTTAATCGTGTCAAATGCCTTACCACAGGTTAGTCTCAATAAAATACTTTATTAATAAGAAATTGATGATATCTCGCGTTAGTTTTACTGTCTTTGTTGTGGTCGTTAATACATTTAGAAAATGAGAAATATTAATACTGTCGATAAAAATTAACTATACAAGCCTTTGTATTTTTATAAAAGAACGGCCTTTCCATTATTTGGATGTTAAATAAATTTAAGATTGAAATCTAATTTATTATCCTTATTTTGATACCTACTTAGGTTAGAAATTAGAAGAGATTCGACTAATTCTCGAAAGCACATATTTTTCTATCGTTGTATTGAAATATGTTCGTGAGGTGTTTAATATTGAGTCCCAATAATCTATCTACAGATGGTGTAGCTTACTAATTTTGATAGTATATATTGATTGAATGTGTCGAAATTTAACGCTTCTTAAGAACATCCGTAAATAAATTAATATAGGCTAGGACATGAGGCGGCTTGCTAAATGCGGTAACCCCGTACCATCAGACCGTATCACTGGTTTTTCTTCTAGGTTATGTCGAGCTTACTTTGATGAAGAAGATTATTAATTCAATTTTTTTTCGAGTTTAAGTAAATAAACATTGGTTTATTAATGTAATATGCACATAGATTAAATGTAATTTTTAACATATCTCTATATGCGATTGCGAGCGTGTTTAAGTTTTAATCGTAAGTTACAATGTGGTTAATAAATGAGACAAAATAGTACTGATCGATGTATCACATCGGTATCATAAATATTCAAAATATATTTTTTTAACTAAGGATATAAATAAAATAAACATGTTGCATTTTGTTTAATTTCTAACCTTTCAACTATATCGCTTTCTCTTCCTTAGATGACGCACACGCATTATAATTTTGCTTTGAACTGAGATACATATATTCTTTGCTGATTTATTACCATAATTAACCATATTTTTCATCCATATAGAAGATAAATTACTTGATATCGAAGAAATTGCTCTTTTTGTTTTCAATCGATCGCCATTTAGGAATAAACGGACTTGTATAGTCACTTTAACTTGCGTTGCCAACCCTATTGTTAGTACTTGTCACTGATCGCCATATTCTCGGTTACTCAAATCATATTAAATAAAAACTACTGTAGAGGGCTACATAGGCTACATTTGCCTATGTAGCCGTGTATAGTACATGTAAAACATTTAAAGTATGGTGATTTTTACGGAAATAATAAATACCAAATACCTTGACCAAATACTATAATCATCAACAAGTAGGTAATTATAATCACAGGAATGTCAACATAACATTAATAATAGACTTCTCTACACAATATAATCATTAATATATTTTTAACATAATTCAACAACATTGATACTACCAATATATGCACATTATACAACTTTTTCATACAATACTTACAACATACTATGAATTGTCATTTCTAAGTGTGACTAATTAGGTACATACTTCGTAATATTTCATAGATTTCCTCCTAGACAAAACCATTCTACTTAAATTATTATTAAATTAGATCAACTTATATTCCAAATTAGTCGGACTAAGGTTCTCCGCTAGCTATACACGACTTAACAAGCGATACTTCCCTTTTGCCGACTTAACTTTTGACTCAAAATTTTAATGAAAAAATAATACGCAGAACACTGACAAATGGAATACTTTTAGATCGCTTGCTAGGGAAGTTCTCAAAATTGGTAGAAATGAAAAAATAAATTGTGATTGAGGACCAACAAATAGTATAACCTCAAACTTATTTGACGGATCAATACGTATAAAACAAATGTATCTTTATATGATCACAAGAAGTATAGGTCACGTTTCTACTCACAATATGCGCAAACGCAGACAACTCACCCTTAGGTAATGGGCTGCATTATTCTAGGTGTAAATAAGTATGTATGTACATTGTAAGAGCGCACAACGCTGATATGATCCGAATATATCGTCTGCGTTGGTCATGTAGGTGAGTACCCGCATGTGGATAGTGTGAGCACATTGGAAGGCTGTCCGTCCCTTCCAGGCGGAGCGATGCAGCGAAACGGAACGATTGAGTTAAGCAGAGCAGAGTTTCAGACTGCGAAGTTAATCCGATTTACAAGGGACAAATAAATTGAGCGGGCAGGCGGTGACAGATAAGGATCCCAATCCCAGTCTGCTTCCCAGCCTATTATGAGAAACTAAATCACTGTCCACTGACATGGAGCGGAAATTATACGCAATTCGATAGGTTGAAATTAGCATAACTTTGCGTCCTCCTCAGTGGACAGGCTGCCTAAGAGCGACCTTACCGACGCGTCTATCAATGCCTGACACGCACAGCACTTCTCGCAAACTAGATGTAAGTAAATAGTATCTACTACTGAAACTTGTCTTGTACTTGTCTGAAATATACTGCCCGTAGATGTAAACAAACCTTGGTACAGCTTACAACACCTATTGTAACATTAAAATCGATCTTATTTAGATAATAAATAAGTAGATCCAAAGTGCTACACATCGATAGTGGTGCTGACTGTACCTAATTCAGCTAAATACGTACAATGAATTATGATATATTATTAATATTACTTTCTAAGTACAATATAGTTTACAAGAGAAATGAGTTTACATACACTTTTTGGTTATTTTACTCGGTCTAGTGTATGAACCGTTCCAAACGCGCCCTAAGTGACTGTTTTTTTTCGAAGAACAAGGCCGCTCGCTGAAACTCGCTGTCCCCAAATGAAACCCAAACATCTCACGAGCGCCTACAAATGTCAAGTCATCCATAGTTTTCCGTATTTTTTAAAATTATATAGGCAAGCTAGACTCGCTTTACCTAAGCTAAGCTATACTATAAAAACCTAAATGGATCTCGACTCTTGACAGAACAGACACCTTTTCAACTTGGGTATCTCGGACAGTTCCCTGCACAGATAGTGCATAGAGACAGAAGAAACAGCCGCACATGTTCTGATGGGGCCAATTACCGGGTAGACTAACTGGGATTCCCGGTAGCCTCCGGCAGGTATATGATGACATCAAGGCGCTAAGTGACTTTCTGGAACTAGGATGACTGGAGTGCACCAGTCAGGAAGAAGAAGATAGGCAAGTTCTTGATTACAATATATCCTGATGATGCGTGCCGATGTGGTCGACGTTGTTTCTTCCTTACTAGAATGCTCCTATTCACTCTAGCGTGAAGTTGTACCATTCAGTAATAATATCAAGAGACAGCTTCGCTGTTTACTATTACTGCTATTACTATTTAGCGACCGCAGAAGAATGTATTGTTCAAAGATAGTTATACAATTTTTTATAAACAAGTTAAATATGTTGATTTACAAATAGGTACAAGAAAGCAAATTGGTACATCGTCATTGTCATTTCATAATCTACTACATGCAAAAAGTATGCTTTTATTAAGAGATGTTTGCGAGACAAAATATTGGGATAATAAACACGCCTAGTATATATTAAATTGACAACCACGATAGTAAATTTTTAATTTTAATAAAAGTAAACTATAAATTAATTTATGATGCAATCGTTCTTATAATCTATCTCACTATCATAACGGGCGTGTTGCTGCTACTCTCCCTTAACTTAAACTCTAGCACATGTCTATGTAGAGGGAAGGAATAAGTATAAACTGATAAATTACTTGAATTCAGAAAGTTCAATTATAATTTTATAGACAATTTTGAGAATCCGTGTAAAAATGCTCATTTCACTATTTATATTTGTATTTAGGTCTAGTCAGTCTCGTTTGAGACTTGTAATGCGACTAGAAAAGGTCCATGTGAGTCCATGTTCGGACACTCACATTTTAGGAGCTTCTCAGCCTCATTTGTGCATAAAGTTTTTCTGTTAACTACATGCGAATGTTGTAAGAAAGTTAAGTTAAATAACTATTTTCTTAAATTAAGATTAAGCGAGACTTGTTTTGTAATAATAAATAATGTTTTGTAATAAATAAGTGAGACATGTTGGTTTGGAACTCTAGAAACAATTACACCATAGATACGTTATAATAAAAATTGAAGGTAAGTATGATTTTATTCTTGAATTTGCGATTTTATCAAATTATCAAAAGCAACGATTCACAGACATAATGGAACTTACTGAACATGATCAAAAGAAAAAATAATAAGGACGTTTGAAAAGTTACTATACATTGAAAAAACTGCATTACGGTGTTCTACTAATAAAGCTCTGATTTAAATGAAGAACGGTACTTCCATAACGAGTGTAAAAATGTATATAAGACGTAACGATGAGAACAAACGATCTCTAAGAAATGATGCCTTATTGACACAACTCTGCAATAAATATATTTGATTGAACTATAACTAACCGACTATGTTATACAAATAATGATAGCTCACCGCATCCGAACCCTCCAGAAGGAATATACCTTCCCTACCAAATTTATGCCCAAATCTAACCTCAAACCAAAAAAATACTTGATGCAATATTAAAGTATAGAATATATATTTATTGTACATCAACCAATATCTCATCTTCATAATCTTTACAAGTGTAAATTACAAGGTAATAGGAAAGTGTTTTGATAACATTACTAAAAAGTGTTACCTAAATTTATTTGGCATTGAAATATGCTTGTTTTTTTTACTTATTAAAAAGAGTGTTAGAAAACCTCAAAATGCGGTCATTGTCCTTTGGACTCCTTTGTAAAGAGAGTCGATACGCGTCTAACTGTAATCAAGATATCTCATGTTGTTATTTTAGTAAAAATCACTGAAGAAACTATTGGGGGACCAACAAAAAGTACGAACCTTAAAAAATATAATTCAAATAATGAAGCATCATCTGACTATAAAATACCATCAAAAAATCCAGGAGACTTTTTAATACACAACATTAAAAAGATTCTTCTATTTTCGTTAGTATCTAAACTGGGGCACTTTAACTGAGACATATTTATGCGTAAGCGCATGTTTTTGACATATTGGTTTCTAAGTACCGTATTAAAGGATATCGATATTTTATGTCCTTTTTGAAATTTTCAATACGTGTTTGTACAAGTCTATTGATTTGACTTGTCGTATTCGCAATCTTAACCAAGCCACATTTATGCGCTGGCGCATTAAATACACAAAATACCTTTTAATAAGGTATTTGATTCTGGTAATACTGAATCATGTCGTAAGTCCTCGTTCTGAAGTTGAGGAAGGAGTTCCGGATTACGGAGAGCATGTAAGCCGCGGCTTCTTTCTCGGTAGAGTTTGGTGCGAACCTGGATCGCAGCAGTCTAATCGTCTGCCCACGGAAGCAGGGTAGACCAGTGTCTAGCATAAGAGACACCATTGATATGATCGCTTCTTGATACGGCCTGAAAATTGAACCAAAATATTGTAGTGAAGTAAAGCTATCGCAACACGTAGTGAAAAATTAGGGGATTTGTTGACTTAAGGCCTTGCTTGGCTATCGACGACAATTATTAAATCCCCTAAGATTGCCATTATTGAAAGGTATGTCGTTTAGACCCTAAGTTAAATAAGGAAATATAATAATATTGCTCACTCTCACACCTATTATCAGGCCTGTTATGGATACTAGATAACGGAGAAATGTAAATAGTGATATGTATATAAATATACTAAACAAACATACATACATCCATGATTCGTGAACAAATATTCATACTCGTCATACTAATATCTGTCTGGCTACGTAGACAGGGGTACTGCCGACTCGTCCAGACAGCCTTCATCGTGATTTTTCGAAACCACAGTGGCCAGGTAATGGATACACCGCTTTTTATTATTTTAATAGCCTTTATCCTTGCCACGTGCATGCAAAAATAATAAATGTCAAATGACGTCAACTCTCATCTTTACTTGTTACGCAGTAATGGCAGAGTGACGCTAGTTAGTCCATAATGAACGTCCACATTGGGTCAGGGTTGTGGTTTTATGGACCAAACCTTTCATATTTTTCCTATGTAATAAAGCCGGTTCCCAGCTGTGGGATGTGTATAGGCTATTCTTGATTGATGAATTGATTTTAATGTTGATAAATATGTTGCTGATACTATTAGATTATTGTAAGTAGAAATCTCTTATAACGCATGGACTTGATTAATCTGCCATTTAATTACCTAACAGCCAGGAAGGCCTGCACGCAGAGCTCGCAGAACCAGCGGAAGGGCGGCGCTTCCATCTTGCCACCCATCACCATCACCATCTCGTCAGTCAGCTTGATGTCCGGCTCGAAGCCCAGGTTACCTCCCGGTGAAGACTCGAACATGAAACCAAAATCTGCGCAGAGAAAGAATAAAATTATAAAAAAAAAGCTAGTATAAAATAAAAACGTAGAAAAAAGAAGAAACACGCCAAGGCATATATTTTAAACCACTACCGATTTTCGTCATGGTTGGTACTGAACGTGTCAAATTACCTTGAGCTCCTTCGTGCAGGCCAAGACACGTTACGCCGTTGGTCCTGGTTGTCACGACAACCACTTAAATCCACAAAGCCACATTGGGTCAGCTTTCTGGTGTTATGATTAAAATTCTTCATGTGCTTTACTGTAGAAACATGTGCTCAGCTGTGGGACTAATATAGCCTATATTGGTATAAGCTATCACTTACCTATGTGAATGATATGGCCATCAGTATCCAACATGATATTGCCGTTGTGCCGATCCTTAATCTGTAGCAAGAACCCGATCACGCTGTACGCCGCCATTGACGTCACGAAACATCTTCTGGCTGCCTATTGAGCAATCAATATAATAGATCAAACCAATTATTCAGACATATGAAATACACACTAGTAATGTAACTGAACCAGATGGCCGTCAAATAAAGGTGCAGTGCATTTTTTGTTGGCTGTCCTGAATTCGTAATATTATGTCCATAAATTATTTAATATTTTTGCTATAAAATAAATTGAATTACCCAAGCATAAGATTTATTCATAGCACAATAAAAATTATTACGAAATAAAAAACAGATCCACGGTCGATTTATTCCATGATCATTTGGCAAGTCTTAAATTCTACTTCCATTCAAGTTTTCTATGCCAAACTAAAAAATAATATCCTACCTGGAATTCCCTGGTGGTTTCATCACCGTATTTTTTGATAAAGTACTCATACATGCCGATGTCAGTCTGCCGGCCGAGCTGATCCCGAGATTTAGCATTTGGCACGCATTCAATGACGCCACACTGTACACAAAATGCTACATAAGATTCAATGTATACGCTTATATCGTTATATACCTTGTGGAGATCACAGTACGACATAGAATTAGAACATTCGCTGACATAGTACAAAGAATAGTGCTGTAATTTCCAATAACTAGTATTAATTTGATTATTTCATAATATTTATACGCCTATATTTATATTTTTTGTATGTCGTATCGTCGTCTTCACTTTGTATTGTCATTATAAGCATATTAAATTATTAACATTATTCTTATATATTAATATACACTTTTGTTTATACTTGCATGTGACAGGTACATTACTTTAATTTTAAAAACCACTTACATCATAACATTATGGGCAAAGTTTACAGTTTACAATAAGTAAGCTATTTCTTGATAACTTTCGACAAAGAAATTATCAATTTAAAGTCAATAATAAATTCAATCAATTTCTTCACGTCTTGATATTTCATCAGTATTTAATTTAGCAAGAAAAGGCGAAAATCATAAATTAAAGTTATTGAGTAAATTTACCGACGATAAAAAAAAATTTACTCACCCCGGGAGCAGTTGCGACCACCTTGTACGGGAACAAGTAAAGATCAAGGCCGACTTGTTGGAATATGTTCTTGAAAAGCGAAATGACTTGTAGAGCTAACATATCCTGTCTGACGTCATCGCCCACTTTAAAGATAGCCGCCTGCCACGTTTCCGATGCAATTGACGTGTATCGGTCTTTGCCTTCCTCCTGACAACGAAATAAATATATATGAATAATTCATATATAAAACGTACGTAAAAGTGTTTCTTATTGTAAATTATTTTATTTCTTTATTCTACATCTACACACAAAAAAAACTTATTAGAAAATATTTTTTTACAAATAAATGCACAATTACCAGTCTTAGAAGTTATTTTTCTCAGCACAAGATCAGATACACAGATATTACAGATGGCTTAATTTGACGTTCAATTAGTGTATATATAAATGTACCAAAGAATAAAATATTTTGACTTTGAAGAATTTATTTAATAATAGCAAATAAATTATAATAAATACGAAAGATCTGTATTACTGTGACTTCTTTTTATATTACATAACTTTATTTTCACGAAACTTTTAGAATAGACGTTATACGAATTACAATAAGGTCTGTTTTCTTTTAACTAGTAATTAAATTATATGTGATTAAGAATGATAATATAAAAGCTTATAATAATAAGGGCGAATATAATGAAAATATATAGGCATTTTTATTTCTACGACAAAACAGGACTCACCACTGGTGGTTCTTCGCCTGATACTATTGCCATGGCAACAGATTCCATTTCAGCTATGCCGTACTTCCGTACCCGGAAACGAGCCAAGTAAGGCGCCTTAGCAGCACTCTGCATTGGAGTACCTGATGTGAAAATATTTATGCAATTTATACTATTATTTCTGTTAAATGAAATCAATTGAATCTGATCACTAGCCGTCGACGCGAAAGGGCGGGATCGCCACACTAGCATTTTGGGTGAAAGTGAGGAAATCCCTGCGCCTGCGCTGGAGCCGCTCGTAGTTATAGTGTTGTTAATTTTCAGAGTTCTTGTTTAAAGTGAATTGTTTTAATAGTACTTAGTACATTAGGGAAGAGAGTAAGAAAGTATTAGCGTACACTCTATCTACCAGACCGCTTTAGTTCTTAAATGGAAGAATAACAAATTATGGACTATAGTCTGGTATAAAAGTTTAATTATAACATCACTTTTGCTTTGTTTTCTCTTCAATTTAGGGAGGATTTCTTAACAAGCTAGTTGCTTGGTAACCAAGCCTGTAGAAGGTTAGTCGGAGAACTGGTAGAAGACTTATTACAATCTTCAATTACGCAAAATTCAAGATTTGAAGAGAGACCTTTCCTCATTTCTATTCTATAGTGTACGATCGTTAGTACATGTGTGCGGGTGCGTATGCACACGACTGTTTGCCACAAACTTACCACTTTTATAATCTATGTCTATAACCATTGAGTCTGGATTCGATGGTAAATAGCAGCCAGGTTGTACCTAAGATGGACAAAAATATATTTTTTAACTACAAAAATATTTATTGACCGTAGGAAAGTTAAGTAAAGCTTCTATTAATTTACGCAATAATTTATTACTATCTAGATATTCTAATATTCTGTAGTTATATTAAATATTCGTTTTGTATACCTTAATGTCGTGTTTAATTCTCTTGTAATAATAAAAATACAAGCATCTTTATGTAAAAAGGGTATGTCCCCTTTTCAATACGAACTTACACACTTTACCGTTATATCATATAAGTTAGGATGAAAATACAGTTTCTATATTCTAACCTTAACATTTTTAAGTGCTTCCAAGCAAGCTCTTTTCCGCTCTGTGCCTTTGGGGTAAGGTCTGATAATACCACTGATGTTAGTAATTTGACTGAAGAAATCAAATTCTCTTTCGTAGAAAGCTTTAGCGGGGCCCGAGAGTGTATCCACTATACTTTTAGTTAATGCTTCTAGGACATCGAAGAGGGCAGCTGAAAAAAAAACAATTTAACAAAGGCAAATTTTTATAAACATTGTTTCAAAAAGAAAAGCTTCCGTATATTAAGTGAGAAATTAAATTCTTCCAAAGATTATTAATACTGTAGTAATTTATGCTTTTCGAAATATGCGAAACTAGACTATTTGAAACGATTTAAAATTCACTAATTTAAAAACCACAAACTTAACGCAAATAATATATTTTTTCCTGAGTCAAATCTGTAGTTATCCTTTGAATTGTTCTGAGTATCGTGTTTAGGTTTAAATAGAATCTTAATATCACAATCTCGTTTGATATATATTGTATTTGAGAAACTACGTTTATATGGAATTTATAAGCGATAGTTAAGATTGAAGTCTATCGAATGATTAAAACACTTACTATCTTTATTATGCATTTCCTCATCAGTATACATGTTAGTGTGCATATTCCAGATGAGCTGGTGCGCCACCACCTGGGATTTCTTCGCTAAGGACTTGATCAACTCTGCCACATACCCCATCTATGAATGACCACACAAACATGTCACTGTTATTTAGTTAAAAGGAACAATTAAATAACTTTTCAATTCCTCATTCACATAAAAGATCTCTTTTAGCAGTTCTAGCAAGTCATAGAAGTAATATCACATTGTTTTATACAAAGCATAGCCAATGACGCCTGATTGTAAGCAGTAGGAGAAATGCATATATTTACTAACCGTCAAGGTTCTTCAAGGTCCAGATTCAATGAGTGTATTTAACGAACTGGCACTGTCAGTTAGCTGGAGCCACTCCTTAATCATATCATAATGATATAAAAATAAGGGAGGGGACGGTCCTCACCCTTTTGTATCTCTTCCTACCGAACGGACCTAATTCACGGAAATTCACTGTGTCGACTGTTGATACATTATAATCATTTCTTTGTCCCACATGCTTAATACCCACTTTTGGCCGGCAAAGTGGTGGTTGAGAACAGACCCAATAGTGCAGTAATTATCTACGCATATGGGCTCCTCTTTCTGCTTACCATCATGCAATGTTGAGTCATTCGCTGTGCTGTTTTTAAAAAAATTGTCCGTTTCAAAGTGTTAGAACTGCTATATACTTACAGTGTCGTGTCTCAGCGCTTGTACTAGTTGAGGAATGTACAGCAGCACAGCAGACGGCGGGTAAGAGGTTAGTGTGCTAACTGCCGCTTGAGATGACAGCGGATGAGGTGGGTATTGACGGCTGAAGTAAGATAAAGCTTCTACAGGCGTCACACGGGCCCAAGTCACCATATGCACCAGCTAAATGGAAGTCAAAAATCTTCATTCAGTATCTTTTACTATGTAACATAAAACGGATGGGTATCAAAAAGAATTTAAAAAAGCGAATGAAATATTTATCAATTCATTATAAATGTTTACTTTTAATTAACCCACAATAAATGTATAAATTTTATTATGAAAACTATACACGTAAACACATAAATAACAAAGATATCCCTAATTATGGCCAATCATCCATTCATTATATTACCTTGCTTGTGGCAATTCTTTTTCTTCTTCTATTTCAATTGAGCATTTTTGGGCGGCTCTTCAAACATATTGGTATATCTCACAAAATATTCATTATAGAAAGACTGTGGCTTCTTCAATATTTCTTTATTGTGGACATACTTTTTATACATGCAATAAAAAGTTGTGCAAGTCGTGCAATGAAATACCTTATATAAATTTTAATATTGTTTAAAATATATTTTGTAAAATAACATAAAAAACGTAGGCTATAAAAAATCTACTAACTGACGTAATAAAGTTCCCACGGTCTTACCTCATGCGCGTCATTCAGCAAAGTTTCTGTAGTAACGAGGTACTTTAGAGCTTGAGGCACGTGGCATACAGCCGTGGGTTGCGCTTGAACCTTTCGCCTGATCTCAGCCGTAATACCTTCGTTTTTAAGCCTGTAAGAATACAGTTGATTTTCGTTTGTCAGACATGCTAGTTTTGTGTACAAAATATATAATCATTCAAAAATGCTTAAGTTTGTGAATATACATTTTGAAATATATTTTAATTTTTTTCATTCTATTTTAACTGAAACGTCCACTACCATATATATTTAACTATGACATGACGTCACAGACACTGTAAATAAATTAAATTTCAAAGTAATGTCGATGTTTGTTTACTATTAAGTTGAGGTCATGATCCTAAAGACGTGAATACATATAACATTTCTCACTCAATTGTCTAGCCCAAATTAAGCATAAATAAAAGTATGTGTTATACATACTAGTTGATGGAGAAAAAATTATATAGTAATATGTAAATAAATATTAGAAATATACTCACTAAATATACAACCATATATGACTCATGACCAAATATTCCCACTCATCATACAAATATTTGCCGCTACTGGGTTTTGAACAATGGTCCACTGACTTAGTAGAAAGGGGTACTGACCACACGACCAGATTAGACAGACCAGTCAACGTATACTAATAAGACTCCATTCGCTGTGCCAGCGAGCAAATAAGGTATTACATGTAATCATCATAAAGTACATACCTCTCTGGCAAGAAAACAGCTAATGTCGGACTAATATCCCATGCTAGTTTAGCGTAGTCTCTCCAGGTTCGTTCAGTGTTAGGTTTGGACCGCCATGTCGCTATATTGTCTTCGCCCGGCACCGCTTGTTCGATTCGACCGTGTGGATTATGCCAGGTTACTAGGAATTCGATTTCTACCGCCTGGTGGAAGAGTCGAATATTTAAAAAATATGTTTTGATGATGTATCGGGATTTGTGAAAAAAATATTTTTGTAAAAAGTTCTTATTGTTAAAGAAAATGTTATCCATTACGTTGGCATTCTCTACAACTAAAATGACGTTACCTGTCTCTTTTTTTTCAACCTAAATTATAAATGAAACGTCGTTACTTGACACATAAACGGCATATTTTAGTTTTATATGAGTTGATCCGGTGAGCTTTTTCATTACGACTAACGCCGTCTATTAAAAGGAACCCGAAGTATCGATGGAAGAAATGACAGTTTAAATGTTTAGAATGTATAATGTATAAATGTTAGGCGATTTGACAAACTAAATTACCGACTTTAATTTATGATTTTTTTTTGGCTTTTCATCTTATAATGTTCTTAAACCGCCCCTAAATCATATCAAAAAACACTACGACTTGCATCGGTTAGCGTTTATCGCTGTGTTGAAAATGTTAACCGTTTCAGCGATAATCTTTTTATGTGTGGAGTGTCGAGTTGTTATGTAGCTGCGTGAGGCTTCCAAAATGCAACTAAAACCTTAATTGAAATAACAGCAAATCTATTACACCATTATTAGAACACCATTAAAACTAACCATGAGTTCCAATATCAGGTTCCTTTTCCGTACGTAATCTTTGACAAACGTGTCCTGGGGTTTGGCCGGAGGTTTGACGCTTCGATTGGATCGCTTGCCAGTTATACTGCCCGCGCCACTACTAAGGGTTGTGGTTGACATTGGTACCTGACATCAAAATAGAAGTATAAAAAGCACAGTACACACGCCAAGAAAGTAGCTTTAGCCACCACGGTTAAGTGGTTGAGACGACCTAGGCAGAAATTATAGAATAGAATAGAATAGAATATATCTTTATTGTACATCAGCCAATTCAAAAAGAGAAACACACAAAAAAAAACTTTTAACTGTTTTTGTACAAAGGGCGACCTTATCGCTAAAAGCGATCTCTCCCAGGTAAATTATCTGTTTGATTTAGTTGGTGGTAGGGCGTTTTCTAAGTCTGTCTTACTAGCTATCACTATTTCACCTAAGTCTGCTGCCATAGCAATAATATTAACAGCATTACTGTATTCTGTGATAGTTAAAAGTGTGATAATAACTCAATCATCAGCCCTAACATTACTAACCATCAAATGAAAAGAAGGGCAAGAGTTTATGCCCCGGGTAGCTACCACGTTAAAATTTATGTTAAAAACAGTAGTTAAATACTATAAAAGAATAATATTTAGAGTGTAGAGTAGATAAAGTCTAATGTCTCTTTTTAATTTATCTTATCTTAAATTTATAGTGTACAATAAAGCATATTCTATCTATCTATCTTAAACACTTTTGTCATTCGTTAATACCTTAATACACTGTAAATAATTTTTTGACTGATGTTACACATGATGTACGGCGTAGGAACCTCAAAAACGTACAAGTTTGGTTTAGCTTTTCTTTATAACAATAGGTATATGAAATGGACTGGCTGAATTCTAGACATATTTTTTTCTATATATCTTTCTATAGCAGACAATTCACGGAATAATATGTATGCATAAAATTTAATGAAATAAATATAATAAGATACCGTATTAATCCAGCCCGTAGTCTGTCTGCTTCCTATGTCGCTACTGTTGATGGATGAGCGGTTATCGGTTGGGGATATTGACGTGTAGACACTCTGTTGACTACTAGGGCCCATTAATTCGAACTCACCTGGCAAAAACATGTAGAATAGCCATGATGACATTTTTTTTCGTTCGGTGTGTTATTAAAAGAGCGCGATTATAGAATTGGTAAAAGAATTGTTTCGACAAACATTAAACTCCCTGAGATATTACAATTTGAATAGCAGATCTTTGACTCGCCCAAAAACACTTCTATGAAACGAGTAATGACGTCACGCTGTGGTATTTCGTATGAATAGCCGAACAGCTCTGTTGAACAGCTTATATTAAATAATTCTAATAAATTCTCTATTAATTTTTCTCTCTATTTGGTTATTTTTATTTTTTATTGCATAGGTCTAACTCAAAGATTTTGTCACATTTGAGTACGTTATTATTCTAGTCTTGAAGTTTATCAGTAAATTCATTTACTTTTTTATCTATTTAAAATGTATACTCACCACCTATATCACTGCTCTTCAAATACTTTTTATCAGAATGCATCAACTGCCAGAACTTGATGAGCGATATTATGTCTTCTCTCAACGCATTAGAGTTCTTTGCTGGAGCCTGTAAGCCCCGACAAAAGAAGTCGAGACATGCACTGTATACTCTTTCACGTAATATGTTACGAGCGAGCGAACGAGGTAGAATGTCGCCCTGAAGGAGTGACAGCCCACAGGATAGTAATCTGCAATATAATTACTTATATTAAAGCATTCTCAAGATAAATATTTATAATAAAAGTATGAATTTTATGTCACTATCAAACAACTTAAATTGATTATTACTTTGGAGAATATTGTTATGAAGAATATTGACTTTAAATAATCTGTTAAAAATTAAATTTAAGTGCTGACGACCACAAAATCAAATTTCTATGGAAAATTTCTTAGCATCTGAAATAGTACAATACTTACTTGAATCTGACTCCGGCAGCTTCGACATGGCGATTGATGTGATCCCTTATATCACCAACAGTTATAGGAAGGGACCTGTACTCGAAGCAAAATTATTCTGATATTATTTTTACATTAATATACAAGTTATAAAATAAATACGCTAATGAAATATTTTTTAAATAGTTATAACTAATGATCTGAAAGGAGAGATTGTTTTAAGTACTTGCATTATGAAAACATAACATGGATAGCATATACGTCTTTCTTTCTGTACGTCGTACGTCGAGTCTTTCTGTATTTTCAGATTTCAATTAAATATCGTTAAAATAGTAAATTAACAACTAATACATTTTAAAATTAAAGGTAATAAAATATAACCTTTTCATATTTATTAGAAATTTTGTTAAATATTTTGTGAACTACTGAAAATTTCCGAGAGGAAGGACGGTAAGGCCGCCCGCGTGGTTTTGGAAGTGTTAACTCTGATTTTAACAAAACACATTATTCACTTCCTCTAAAGATTATCGAATTAATATTAAATGTCAATATAAATGCGGCAATTAGCTGGGCAGCCTAATTTGATTATTAAAAAAGAAATTAATTATTTAAAAACTACTAGAGTACGTATTTTATATAATTTACCTGTGTAACAAACTGGCTAACATCTCGACTTTTTCTAAGCTATTGTATTTGGCAGTTTCGGCCACCTCGCACAGATATCGAACCCAGACTGCGTGAGGTGCTACAAATGGCGGTCGTGGCTCGAGCTTCGCACCTGTTGAATATCAATATATTTTTATTTACACTACACGCGGTGTAGTGTAAATAAAAATATAACGCCACGCTCTACCTGAGCTACAAAGAAACAAATCACCAAATATCTTTGTGTGAAGTTAATAATGCACTTAATCAATAAATAATAATCAATAATAACAGTCTGAGGTATAATAAATATTACTAATGGTCGCTTAAAGCTTAGGAAGTATTGAAAGTTCATTGTATATCAATAGTTCCTAAGCCGTATATAACGTTATCTCACCCTCAAAAGCAGCAAGCGGGCTTATTTCTTCATGTTGTTTAGAGAAGAGGCCCATTTTTCGGTCCACAGTGCACTGCCACGCGGCGAAGATCTCCTGAAGTAGACGTAGTTCGAGGTCTGGTCTGGCTGTAGTCAGCCATTGCCAACATTCCACTGCAGAGCTTACCGCGTCTTCTGTGAAGAGTTCCACTTGGGACCATGCTGGAAGTAAATTTTTATATTTACTTTTGAGTTTGCATCGTTGCGATCACAGTGCTTTATTCGGTTACCTATTATATTCATTTACAGAATATATTTCATCAATTTTCTCGTGATTTTCTTAAAAAGCCTTTATTTAATTATGGGCATAAGCATAATTTATATAAATAAACTTCATTAATAATACTATTCGTTGACGAATGATCTGTGGCAAAATCATTACATAATATAAGAAACAGAATCCGTAGTTTATTTGGCATATTATTTTACAGTCATATTAGTTTCCAAAAAATTTCATCTCTCTCTTGATGTGAGATTTTGTAACACTTGAATACGTCAATCAAGCGGGCCACATTGGCGGCAGAGATTGTTCAATCTATCTTAAGCACAATCAAGTGAGTAATGAACTATTTTAACGCCAGACAATCCACTAAAAATTTAATATTTGTATCGTCTAAATAGATAATAGTCTAAACAATCCACTGCATTGGATTATTTAATCAACGACATTGCATTTAATTTCTTTTTCCATGGGACTGGCTTATTGTCTGAGCTCAATATCCATGATACCAACGCAGGAAATTAACTATCATCTTACCCACAGAGTGTAACAGCGCTCGCGCAGTGGGCGCAGCATTAGCATGCGCCGGGTGATGTCGCGCATGAACTAGTAAAGCTGCACAACGCCATAGAGCTGCCCTATGCGCTGTCTCACTGCCCGCTGTGCATGCCTCCCTCAGGGCTGTCTGCAGCCGGCTGCCTACGCGCCATAAGGCTGCCTCACCTCCACCTTCAGCAGTTACTGCCCCGGCCACCTGAATACAGATCAACATGTTATCGCTTGGTAAAGAATTAACATATTATAACAAGGTAAAGACGTTCTCTGTGTATGGAAGTAAAGATGAAACATAATATCACATAAGTTTGATATATTTATTTATTATAATTTTTAACTAAGAATTCCAGAAACCTATACATAAAGCAAATATTTGATCTTCTAAAGGCTGTTTTAAAGCCTTTATACAAGTACAAAGTACTGCCTTTTGGAAGGTTGCTATTTGTCCTACATAAGGACTCATTAAACATGCTTTGAAGGTTTAAAATTGAAGTTTTGAATCCGAAATTCGCAAGCAACGTAACGTAAAAACTTAAAGTAATCAATGTCCTTTTTTCATATCAATCTGTACTCACAAACGAGGCATATCCTTGGTAACGGTTCAGCGGGCTGGTAAAAACAAGATATTGAAATGACAAGTACGAATTTTTAAATACATTTACCTCTCCAGCAAATCTACTCCTCTGTGAGACCACAGCCAACAACGCAGCCGAGTCTTGTGTAACGCAGGGGGGTCGTTTGTCCAGCGCATAACGGGGCAACGGCGCTGACATACGGTTCAGGCTAGCTGCGCCCAGTAACGCACCCGTAGCTAGCGCTAGGCCACAGTGATGCCATAGGGTTGAATTAGGCACCTGGGTAATATAATTTAGAATAGGTAATTCATTTTTTACGTCGTCGTAGTTTATAAATTGTAAAAAGCTATATTTAATCGGCTCATCTTGTCTGACGTCAATGTCCAATTGTCATTTTACTGTGATATTAAGACTATAATCGGATATATCTTTAGAAAATTCGTAAAGTGTTTAGTTACGTCATATAGTCGGGGTTAGTGCAAATTCGTGTAACTAGGATAGAATATTTTAAAAAAATACCCAAACTTAATAATTAGCATAAAAGCTTCTAAAATAAGAAACTAATTAAATTATAACTTTATTTGGGACTAGATTTAGTTTAGGACCGTGTATCTCCATACGTGGTCCTTAACTATAGTATATTCACTGATTTTCTCTATCCCCGACAATATACTGTAAAAACGAAACTGGCTTGGATAGATCTTTATTTACACGGGTTACACAGAAAGATTTTGTACCAATTATTCGATACTCAACTAACTTTATTTGATTAAATTAGAAATACTTATTAAATCAATGGCCTCATTATGAACTTTTACACGAACCTGATTAAGATACTCTTGTAAATGTGATCTGGTGGACTGGGGTGCCCATTTCATAGCTTCCTGTACAATACCGTGACAGCGATCCGCGAAATCTTTTACAATGCTCTGAAATTTTTTAAAAAATATTTCAGATTAGGGTTTGTTGCTGCATTTCAGAAAACGAAACGTGCTCTTGTACATGCAACCTTACCTTATAATCCTTGTTTAGAATACAGCGTGTCACGTTCGTTCTTATAACATCTTCCATCCGAACAAAAGAGACAAAACGCTTTGTACTAAACAAGGCTTACACAGTGGTAATTTGTAAGGTCCTTATTATTTAAAACTATCTAAAGTCATTTCAATACCATTATTGGAATGACTTTAGATAGTACTTAGTACTACTCAGTACGAGTATTATTTAGTGTAACGTGACAGGAATAAAGATTCCATAATCTTTATTCTTGCCACGGTACACTGAGTCACTTTTAGGCGCGATTAAGCGAGCTAATGGGGGTAGCTTTATCAGTTTTACGAGCATGAAGCAATTGAACGACTCAATTTAACGTTCAAAAATTTTAATATTGTTACTAAATAAACATACAACATAATATAAAAAAGGCAACATAAAAATACAAAGACAACACGGCTTTGCCGAGCTATACTACTTCGACGCTATAGCTAGTTCGTAAGCCTGAAAGAAGCAAATCATCACTCACCTCCCGGCCTTCTAACGTGTCTTGTAACTGCAAAGTGAAGTCAGTGCCTGGCACCTTCAGCAAAGGAGTCTCTTGATTAGCGTCCAACTCCAAACTGAAGCTAAGCACTTGAAGGATGTCCAGCATTGACCATAAAACCTGGAGAAATCACTCTAATTGAATGCTGTATAGCGACCTCTTGAGAAGAGTTCGAAAGCGACGAGTAATAATAAGAACGAATTCCAACTAAATGTTTTTAAATTTAAGAAATGTGAAGGTTTGCTATCAATAAATAAGCCTAAACATACCCTGCAGTTCCAAAGAAGGTGCGGAAATCTGTCGACAAGACTCGCAAGCCATTTGTCAGCCACTCGTCTGATCTGCTTGTGTATATGGTTAAAGTTGACTAGCAGAAATTGCGCGTGACCCTCGAGTTCTCTTTCACGCGATTCATCTTTGACTTTCTGGGACATTACCTCTAGAAACTTCTGGAATACTTTGTCGCCGACGCTGAAATTGGAAAATTACTAGAATATACGGAAACTTACTAAGAAAATGGAAAGTCATACAATTTTGAGTTATTTTAATCGGCATGTTTTATGATGTGCGTAAAATAAAATATGGTAAAAATTATTAACGTCACCGGTAATTTTTTTGGTTTTATTGTACTGAAGGAGTAAAACTGAACTTTAATTTAATTCGTGCACAATCGAGGAGGCCATTGTATAATTACTCGGACGTAATACTTTTCGTCTAGATCGGAACTGTATGATATATACACTTTTATTAGGGGAATTTGACTACTGTCCTTGAGTCACAACTAATTATTAAAAACTCACCTCGCAACGCATAGCCACATCCCACTTTTATCTTTCTGAAGCGCAGTGTCACTTAAATACTCTATTATTGGTTGCAAGCTTGGTTCAGGAGAATTGGAGACCCTGCAATTGTGAACAATATGAAAACCTACATTCATAAAAAAAAAGTAGTTGCATAGTTTATGTTTATGTACTAGTGGACCGTCTGCCCATAAAATACAATTTCACAGCAGAAAATCACTTCACTTTGGTAGTGTCGTGTTCTTGAGAAGCTTAGCGCCCTGTAGTAGTAGTAGCGCCTTCGCGTAGCTTGAAGGACTCGGGAAAGGTTTCGTCTATATCAGGGTGTCATTGAAACTAAAGTTTAGGAGTTGAAATTCTGACAAAATTACGTTTCTATGTTGACAAAATCTTTCTTAACTTACATATCTGCGAGGACTAAGAGGTCTCGTCCTCTATGCCAATATAAATCGATTCCTTTTTTATAAATAGCAGAGCAAAAGATTCGATACCGTCTGAAGTTAAGCAGGATGCGAATATATGCACCTTGCCGGCAATTAAGGTGTCTTTTCACTCCTCTTTTAAATGGGCCCATGTTATATGAAGGAGGGAATACGTGTGTTAGTAAGGATTTCAGCACTGGCTTTGACGGTCATGAATTTTCAGGGCGAACAACGAGAATGTAGTAAGTATCAACAATATAGTAATGTTAAAATGCTATAACGTTTAATAAAAAATATCGTCATATTCCCATATCAGCAAGCGTACTGAATACAGTACGCTTTCTGATATGGGAACACGAATATCGTGTATGTCATTCTCATCACATTAATAACCCTTAGCTGTCTCATACACTTTACATAAACAAAACAATTTTGAGCGTTACTTTATAACTTAATATTGGTTCAAAAGTAAAAGCCGTTACTAAAGTTATAAACAAGTTCCATACTTGATCTCACCTTAGAGTCTCCAGCCAGTACACGCTTAACAAGTACATACAGGGCGCAAACGTCAGTTTGTTTACCATCACAGTGATATCAGCAGGATGTTCCAACAAGTTCAATATCTGAGTCTTTAGTTCCTGTAGTTCATTTATAGATACAGAGTCGTTTCGGACCGCTGACGTGTATTGAAGTTCACGCATTTCGGACCGAAGTGATGTTTGGGAAACGAGGTAAGGCGATTTCACTGCTATCTCTTTCACACCCGTGTACCATTCTTGTGGCCATAGTCCTAAACGAATTAAGGAAAAATATGAGAAATCGATTACGCATATACATAAGTTATTCATTTTTTTTATTCGATCTTTGCGTGTATTTCACTTGTTCTGTGATATGTTTTTAACATATTACAAGTTATATTACAAGTTATTAAAACAAATTAAAAACTTTTTTGTGATGGACATTTTTATAAATGTTTACTTTTTTAATAATTCTTTTTACAACTTGGTATTGAAATGCGAATTGACAAAACCATTCGAAAACTTACTCAACAAGCATAATCTAGAACATTATATACCTACGAAAATCAAAATAACTTGGCCTTGACCGAGGATATCTTGGAATATTGATGAACATGATTTAAAAAAAATTAACTGTCTATATACGTTCTATTGCTGGTCATAGACCTTCCTACATAGAGAAAATGCCAGGATTTCAAGTGAAAATAGCGAGATTCCGCTATCCACAGAATAAATTAAATTTAAGTTATTTGTATCTCTATGATTAGCATTCAAAATGACTTCAATGAACATCAAGTTATTTGACACATATCTTTAAGATAAAAGTTCCTAATTAAAAATAGATAAAAAAAAGTTATTTGATACTTCGACGATCCATCCATTTTGACTTTACTAATCGGCATGTTATATGACTCGTTTAAATAAGGCGAATTTTTTTAAAATTTGCTATTTTAGAAACGTCATAAAGCCTGTACACACCAGCAATACGACGAAAATTAATTGGTATTGCACGTGTGAAGTCTGAACGTTTTACAATTATTATTGACATTTTTCAAAATAGTTTGATTTTGAATAACAATTAATTTCTTAAGAGAAATTTCAATCCATTATCCAAGGTCAAGCCACTAACAATGCACTATACACTTCCTAAAAGCACACTCGTCGAAAAAAATCAGAACACACACTACAACTGTCCAACATTTGGATGAGCCTAATTTAACAGTCCAAATGAGTTTAAGTCGAAATACATTATATGGTGCTATATCTATCTACAGACGTATAGACAGTATACATTTTGTTTTATCACTATAAAAATGTTATAAGTGCGGCAAAGTAATATGAATCACGGAAAATTAATTCTATCGGTGGTTTTCCGCCAACTTGCCATGATGACTTAAAATATTAATATAGTTTTGGAATTAGTTCATCGAAAACCCATTATTATTAAAAAGTGATACGGTCGATTTATCGTAGAAGCTAAGTATGAAGTACGATAGGTTTATACAAGTTTTCAGAACCAGGTAAGACCACTTTATAATATTTTGAATACAAGTAACTATTTTATTTGATTTAAGAACTGATTTGGTATGCCTTATGACATAATGTTGTAAATATCGTGGTAATATTGGTCAGTTCAATGAAATTCAAGTAAATATTTTATACCAAGAATTTTATAACGAGTTATTTCTTTTTCAGCTATTCTATTAATAAGTTTTTATGTAAAATAATAGATAGAACACCATGAAATCAACTCACAAAATCATTGTACAAACCAAACAACATACATCTATAACTCTAAAAGCATTTTTACTCACGCTTTCGCATGGCTACAGGCGTGGCCATAGAAGAAGAGACAACAAGATGTTTAAATATATCTATATAAACAGCACATTGTAAATATATATAGAAAAAACAGGACAGAGTGCTTCAATTTAATTTAAAGGGAATTGTAATTAGAGTTCATTTTAGCTTGAATATTGTGAATACATTTATATAAGAAATATATAGGAAATTATTATTTTTATGAAGTTGTGAAATGGTGGTGTTAATTACCTGATTCTGCGGCAGTAAAACCCATGACAACACAGTACAGCCAGAAGTCTTTGAAAAGTTTGTGAAGTCTTGGTTTTGGGTTTTTGATTGGAGGCAACCTTTTCACTAGAACCTGTACGAAAAAATTTATGTTCATCATCAATAGCTTATTCCGTCGTTTCACTGCTGAGCATGGACCTTCCTTCATGTTGGAAACAAACGAGTGAGCCGTAACAATACCATTATTCCCCAAAGGTGGTTGGGCGAAAAAGGATACCGTAACAACCCGGGCCAACGACTTAACATGTGAACCGACGGAGGATCTAGAGAAGACTTTTTTTTTATTCACCCGTCCGAGTCTAACAACAGCTTAGGTTGCTTTTTCTTCGCAATTGAAACCAGATTACTCGAAGCATTAAACCAGCGAGATTCTAAGATATAATTTTACTGATTAATAACATAGAGGAGAAAAGGAAAAGACAAATAAAAAAAGAAGCGAAGTAAGAATCGAACTTGCACACGAAGCCTTTCGTGCTACTGTACCAGATTCTATACGATGAGGGTCCAAGCAAAACACGATTAAAATAATATTTTATAGATCACTGTTATGAATTGACTTTTAACTGCATTTAATTTTTATTATTTGTTGTTATCAAAATATTTCTAATAAGAAAAGATAGTCATTTTTATGATCCTAGCAAAAACAAAACTTGAATTGATTATAATCTTAAGTCATTCTATCCCCATTTTTATTTAATGAAATAGGTTATTAGGGATAGTATAAATTTAGTTTTAGAGAAAAGCCAACTAAGTTGACTTTATTTGGCTATTTTTGGCATTTTACCTTGGCTAAGTAATGTAATTGAAATCAGTATGATAGTATATAGACAAATTTTTTTGAAGACTATTGCTGCTACATAAGTAAATTTATTGTACTTCATGTTTTAATTATATACATTGTAGTTTTTCTCATAAATAACTATTTTATACCTATAAATAGAAAAAAATACTAACAGCAATGACAGGTATAAGTACTCCCAAGTTGCCAGCACTGCCCGAAGCCTTCAGGACCGGAGCAGGGGAACGGTCGGTTGCCCTCTCGCCGCCCAATCCAAGCTGTACGAATAACTCCAATAGTCGAGTCAACAGTTCTAGCCTCGCTGTAGTCCCGCGAACATTCGCTGCGACGTTAGCGAGAGCGTTTAACACTGCTCCTGATACGTGCCTGTAAATTATCACAATATGGATCTAGCGCATTAGAACGAGACGTTAAGATATAGACTTTAACTTCAAATTACTCAAAATAAGTGCGGTGATAAGGCTCTTAGTAACTTTTAGCGTGACTACACTTTTTATAATTTTTTAAAAAGATATCTCATAGCCTTCAACTGCCAGATGTTGGAAGTAAGTTACAATCGAGTTCTTCAACTTCCGGAACACAGTATGTGTCAGTTCAATAATAATGTACTGTTATAATAATATTGTTTGGATTCTTTTTAAATACTTTTATTTTTATATTTTAGTCCAAAAAAGTGTGATGTGTGGGGTACGTGCGTGCATGACAAATTCCAGTTTACTATACTTTGAAATATTTTTTTATTGGGGATGCAATGAATGTTATTGATATCTGTTAAAATACATACTTACCTATACTGTTTCCTATCATCCATAGAGTGATGATAAACCGTGCTGGCCGATTCTACGGTGATCACGGTGAACATGCGCATGATTTCATCGTGTGCAGGACCTTCAGGACTGGCCAGAGCCATGCAGCCAAGCTGGTCTACTATCAGCGTGTCCAGGGATGATGGGGAACGGCATAACCTAAAAACAGAAATTACAGTTTCTTGAACTTAATTTTTCTTGAAAATGACTAATAGATAAAATAAATAGGGACGGACGGAAGGATTAGGGTAGAATACGATGTCCCGACCCATCACTAAAAGTCAGGGAGACGCCTATGATTATAACTGAAATGTATTTGTTAAAATACTCGTTCAGAAAAATTTCATTGTTAATTATTAAAAATGTATTGTAAGCGTTGGCGATACCAATTGTCTCATTGTATAAAACGATGGTCTAACAAAATAACAATAGACCGCCATTCGAAACGATGAATTAAAAATCTCAGGATACAAGTATTCGACGAAAGCATAAGCACAGAGTATTGACAAAAAAAAAGTTGTAACTGCATAACAAAAAAATACTCGTTGATATTCAGAGGAACTGGAACGGGTTAACACGGCAGTAGTTATTGTTTAAGCCCCGTGTCTATTCAAAGTCACTGCTGATTTCATTTCAAAATGTACATACCGATGGACCCGATCTTCATTTAAATATAGTAACTTCATCTTTTGTCTGACAAATATATCAAATTAAGCGGAAATTTTTCAAAAATCACATATTTTCTACACTTTTGATAAATATTAATAGGCACTAGTAACAGAATGGTGGTGCTTCACCAGGTGATAAATCTGATTTCAATCCAGACTAGCAACTTTCTTCAAATTACCTTTGTTGGAAAAATTGCAGGATGGTATCCATTGTTTTCGGTGTATCTTTTAAAGCAACTGCAACATGTCCAAGCATAATGACTATATTCGTACTTATCAGAGATGATTCACTGAAACAAACAGGAAACTATTTAGAAGAAGTTAGTGCGAACAGATCTCCTTAAAATAACAGATCATTGTTAAGAAACTCTTTTTTTATTTCTAAATGTATTTTGAGGCATACACCTCCTTATATTAGAGAAACACGAGGAGTTTAGATCATTATACCTCTAGGCTGTCCCAAAACAGTTGCCGTAACCAAAGGCTTAATTTAGATTCCGAAACACAAAGGAAAGACCTAAGTTTAAATCTCTACAAATGTTAAGTAAAATATTTGATGTGGACTAAGAATTTTCATTGATCAGTCCTGGGCCAACCATGTTAAAATTGATGCATTTTTGTAATCACCTGAGCGCTTGAACTACTACGGTAGTGGACTCATCCGGCCATACTCCTAAATATATTTAGAAGATACTAGTCATCTTACCTATCACTAGTCTCCGCCGTGAACAGTCTATTGCTCACTGATCCAACTAATGCGGGTACGCAGTAAGGGTCCACAGTTAGCGCGGCTTCTAGCGCCACGCATAGATTTTCAATAGCGGCGTCTCGAAGCTTCTCAAAAGGAGTCGATTTCACAGGCACGCCTGTTTCCGTCAGACCTTGCAGTTCTTTGCCCTGTACTGAAAAAAATATTGTAGCAGGTATAATTTACAATCATTTTCCACATTGTAAGGGCCATAGAACTGGATGAAACATATCTAAAGAATGTAATATTAGTTTAATAAAATATGAAAAACTTATGTAAAGATTTAATTAACTTTTACTACAATCATATTTTAAAAATTCACTTCGACTTTTAACCAATTTTTTTATATTAGAGCAGTTAAAAAGATCAAACCAGAAAGATATTTATTTTAAATATTAAAATAAACAGTAGTTCCTTAAAGCACTTAACTATTTAAATAAGTTAACTATTTAGTTTTTTTATCTAGGTAGTGTAGAACAACATGTACACAAATCAACAGATTTTACTTACACGTTACTTTCATGTGCTCCTTTCCAGTTTTCTCCAATTCTAGTTTATGTAGTTTAAAGAGAATCGGAGACGGAGTGACTAGGAAATCTCGCAGGCAGTATATAGATGTGTTCGCTATCGTAGGGAATTTCGTTGCTAATTTGCCGAGACCCTAGGACATAAAATTTGTAAAAAAAATTAATATTGTTAATATTGTCAACCAAGCTTAATGCTGGCAGACTAAAGGAAAAAGGTGAGGATATTTCAGAATTGAAGCTTAGGCTTACCATATGGAGAAAAATTTTTGATGTTAGAACCATTAGTATTTTCTCTTTAGAGTTATGAGTACTGCAAGATGTCAGTAAGAGTTGTATTATTACTATATAGTAATATTATGTAATATTTTATAATGTATTATTACTCTATAGTAATAATACAAATCTTTATAGATTTCTTCATATAGTGAAATGAATAAAATGTACTTACTTCAAGACAAACCATTAACAAAGGCATGTGAGCTAATATCAATTTGTGGTTATGATTCGAATTTATTTTTTCAGTCAAACGTCCACACAAGGAGTCTGCACCTAAAAACCGAACACAATATGTCTAAAAACGAAATAGAATAATTACAACTTGCTAGACCTAAAATAAAAAGTAAACGTTTGAGAATATTTAATAAACATACGTATGCACAACAAGTTTCAAGGTTAATTTGAAATCTGTTCTATTATAAAGGCATTAATTAGGTCAATATAACGCTTAGAGATTCATTAGCTGCACACAAATTTGAATACATCACCTCAAAAAATAGAAAAACATTTTCAATAAATCATTAATTATTATCACTCTCAAAAAATGCGATGGTGCATAAAATAAGTGGCTAAGTGGATATTTTGCGAAACAAAAACCTTATTTATTATTATGAGAAAAAGCACAAGATTATGGTTAGCAAATGGGGTCACTCTCAAACTTCTCAAGAGATACCTATTAATATGGTTAGAGCATTTATAAGTGCCGGAACGTGATAGTCCTCATCCACTGCAAAACCATAATACATACATAAATATAATAATTAATTGTTTTGACACGAACTTGAATTCGGGACCCTTTTCTTTGTAAGTATTTAGTAACACTCAAAATGCAAAAAGGTTGAAAGTTGCCCACCGTTAGGTATAAGCAGTGTCCGGTTTTTATGATTTACAATATTGCCCTTAATGAGTCCAAAATTGAAGCCTGTGTCAGTTTATTTTATAAAATATCTACATTCTTCTTGTCATATTAGCGGTGCTAATAAAGTTATAAGTACTTCTAAAACTAAGCTTGTTTGGAGTTGTCTTTCACTCTCTCACTCGTCTCTCTTATATAGCCTGAAACTTTCCCCGTTAAATGGACTAACCATAACAAAACAATTAAAACTTGGTCAAACACAAGCAGCATAAATTAAAGTGATAAATTTTAAAATATAAATTTTAATAAAAATTAAGGGCAATAAATTTTTATTTTATTTTTATTTTTAACGTATAATAAACATTTATTAAAGTAATATATAATTCAACATATATATAAACCTATGTTGTTTATTCGACTGTTTGTAATGAACTTAAGCCTACCTGTCTCATCGCCAATAGCCCAAACCAGAAGATCAACACACGCAGAATTGGCCATAACGTTAACTTTGAACTTGTTTACAGTAGCGAAATTGCTCTCCCTGTCCTCCTTCTCCGAGGCATCATGATGGCGACTCTGTAGCTCCGTTTGGCCGCTTAGAAAAAGGCATTTAACGAATTCCTGAAACGATAATGTGATTTGGAAACGTTGCTTTTTCTTATGCTAGAGCCGCACTTGTACCTATCGTCGAACCTTCGCGTTATAATAGAATATGATACACGCAAATGTGATCGACCATAGTCGCAGAGTCGAGCTGCCAATGAATTATCGCATAGGTAGCGGTATATAAAAGTTTTGCAGGTTAAAATTCGTATTGCGCGGTCGAACTAGCATTAGTCATTTGCACCAGTTTCGGGATTGGGACCTTTGACACGTTAGTTAGATATCTACATAAACTAGAATTTTACGAATTTTAATTTACCTGTACATCCTTAGTAAATGGACCAGGCAAATCTTTTTGATGTTGTAATAATTCCCTCAGCAAGGTTACCATTACCAAATTTAATGTTTCTGAAAAAGATTTGTATGGAAACACCTAAAAAAAAAAGAACATAAGATAAGGTTAGCATTGTGATGTATTATTGTAATCTCTTATACCCACTTGAATTTGTCCTGAAGCATAAATATCCTCTGCTTCTTCATCCAGAAAAGCGAGAAGGTCTTTCGTCAACAACTTCTTTGCTGTAGATAGTATAGATTGTAGATATGTTACGTAAAACTGAATACTAATCCTTTTTTCAGGAGATTCTGAGAATCTCATGTAAGGAAACTGATTAAAGCTTGACCCGAACTTATGAAAGAAGTATGTTGTAGGATCGTATGGTACAGAACTATAACTATGAAGAGAACCTCTTTTTAAAGTACCACCGCTACTATCTACCGCATCACCACCATTTTCCATGATAATCTCGTTATTCGGATTTAAATTCCCTGATAGAGACCGTGGTATAATAGGGCGGAATTGGTTGAATTTCCTCTTTTTATCTAATGTTGAATATTCAAAATTTGGTTCAGGTTCTTTCGTCTTGACTGGACTGCTTGGTTGTGGAAACAACCGGCAAAGTAAAGGAGGTTCTATCGTAGCATAGCGACCCATAGACCTGGCTAGACCAATTAAAATTGGTATGGTATTCTTGCACAAATGTAACTTTGATATGTTTTGTGTGTAATCCTTATCTTCGTGGCAACTGATTATGATTTTTGTGAGGTTAGACATAAGTTCTATCTGGGCTGTAATGATTTCTTCCCTCAAGCTAGGGTGTTTTGTTGCGATATCAGAGAGAAGAGTATTGAGGCAAAAGCTAAACTTCTCTGCCATTGGAATTCCTGAGAACAAAATTATAATTAATAAAAATTTTAATATACTACCAAGCTCAATTTCTACCTCATCATATATAGATGCATATATAGGCAATTTGATAGGAACATACATAAAATACAAGAAAATTACTTCTACACTGTGATTACTAATAAAGCATAAATGTACTTCTGCATAACAATTAACATACATGTCTTAAAATAATAATAAAAATAAAGGGTAGGTGAATGCTTAATGATAACAAATATATACACACTATTTATGAAATATATAAAATGTATGCATATAAAAAATAGACACTTTTTAATACAATGAAAGTGGTAATCATAAATTTCCAAATTAACATTCCAAAATAAAGAACATAACATTAATTGGAGAATTAATATCCTATGGATTGAGTTGTCAATATATTACACATATAGTTGAGTATCAAAATACAGCTATAATTTTTTTTTAATTTACTAGCAGGTCATTAATTTCGTAACTTATTTGTGCTTTAAATATGATGATGATCAAAAATGTTTTTAATCAGTTTAACTTACGGTCTACATTATTAATCCTGTATAATGGCTCTTCAAACTGAGCATTGGCAAGGGACTTGAGAACCTTTAAAAAATATGGTAGTAATATATCCTGATGTTGCATTCCACTTTGTAGAAAGTACAGACCAAGGGCTATACATGCTTCTTGACTGCGAGGATTGACTGATAAAGTGGCGCTGGCTTGTGGACATAGCATAAACAATGTGTTCACCTGAAAATATTATTAATAATTAAAATTTCAAAAATTGTCACAGAATAACACTAAAACAATACATTACTGAATCAATTACTTTTCAAGGAAAATCTGTGGCACACCCACATATCACAACAAAATTTATATCACTTTTAATTTTTATTACATATCACATTGAAAATACAATTCATGTTTAATATTTTGGATATTATAAAATAATTTGGGTAAAAGCAAAGATTCTATGAAGCAATAATAAACAGTATAAATTTCATGGTCAAATGAGATCATTGAGTAAATAATGTAATAGAATTTTTAAAGAAATGGCAAGTAAGTGTACTATAGAAATTAAGGTAAGAGCAGACAGTGTATTCTATGAGTTCAAAATTAAATTTGAAACATGAATTCACTAATAAGATTACAAAACAGTAGATGTTGATACTAACTTTTTCCCATGGTGTTGGATTTATATTTGACAAACAACGCGCCAGGTGTTGTACAGTTTGTCGAAAGAACTCGTTTTCGTCCATTTTCAGTTTAAATTATTTCAATAACATTCATTTTTATTGAAAAAATAATAACACCCAACCTCCCGACCATCAGTCAGCAGATAAAAATGACAGCTATGACAGAGTAGTAGTAGTAGAAAATTCGTCCAATAGGGACAGGCAATAGCATTGCGCCATACAGCCAAATCTTTATTAATGTAGTTTTTAACATTATTTACGGCTCCAGGCTACTGGTGCAATATAGCCCCTCTATTTTGTTAATGATTTACGAGAAAATCAACGCTAAATGATGTTTTATATAGTGCACGATTTAACGATCCTTTTTGTCATAAAACTACACGTTTATGACAAAAACTACACTACAACGCCAAAAACTCTAACCATGACAGATTATGGAACAAAACTTTTTTGTAAATTTCTCCCTATTAAAGGGAAGACAAGACAAGGACACTTAAGCCATACAACCATATATTACATAGTTTTTTTATTTATGGCTCTGGGATACAGGTGCAACGCACCCTTATATGAAAAAAGGTTATAAAATGATACGCAATGTTAATAATTACGATAAAATGATATGAAAATAAAATTAAAAAGTAAATAAGTAATGTTGAAAAAATAAACCAAACCTACAAATGAATAAATGAATAAATGAAAATGTAACACTGGAAAACCTAATGAAAATCTTTTATCTTATCCAATCCATCAATCAAATTTAGTCGTCTATGGTATCATGTTTTCCATTTATTGCGAAAAGGAAATTTATAAGGAAATTATAAAAGTATCAGTAACAGAGCATGAGAGGAGTACATGGGAGAGAGGTACATATCGCCTCCTGAAAACTCCGGTAACGCCTTACCTTACCGTAGTCAGTCCAAAAAAACGAATAGCGTGCTATTCAAAATAAAGGTAGTGGAATCGCCTCTGGGATTGGCCAATGTATCACACTAAACAATGTATCACATTCTATGTAATTGTGATGCTCTTGCTAGTGAAAGTATAGGTCTCATTGGTCTGGGCTATCCAACTTATGAAGACAGAAGACTGCTTACTCTAAGCGTATTTAGCAATTACACGCTGGAAATATTCCAGGATAGCAGACGTTCGGATAAAGGCAAGAGATTCCACTGGGTCGAAGGGCTTCGGAAACAAATCCTGGCCCTTTAAAGATAATGTATATAAATTATTAATGTTTGAAAAAAAATACACTTTATAGAATTTTTTTATTTATATCAAAATAAGATAAATAATGAACGGCGTAATAATTTCACGCTATACATGAAATAAAAGTTATTCCCTTTGAGAAGTCAGCGCGATTTCTTTCAACTTTATCATTGAAACTTTATTATTAGATGTCATTGGGAGGGAGTCCAGAAATACAACACCGCCACGCAGTTGCTTCTTCTCCGATAGTTTATCTGAAAGTAATAATAATGTACTATTTAATAATAAATAATTAATAGGTCCACAAGATCCATCTGGAAGCCACTGGGTGCGAGAGCGCATGATCGATCTGTTCGGAGATCCTTGGGAGATGTAATGGTGAATTATATTTTATATAATTTATATGGCGATAGGTTATAGTGTTTTATATGAAAATTAGGGTAAATAAATGAATGTAAGCCAATCACAAACTTGTTTCTCAACTAAAGGCCGTCCGGGTCCAATATTTTATCTACAGATAACGATTGGCCTACCGTTTAGTCTACAGTTTATTTACCAACTTACATCTGTTGTTTGTAGTAAATTATTAAGAATGGTAGCCAACAAAACAATAAACTTACTTACATCAGTAGTTCGAATATTGGAGCCGGCGCCTATTATTCGAATCGAAACTTTTAAGTTGTTTTTGCTTCAGAATCAGGCACACTGTCGTATTGTAGTTTATAAAGATGCCTTACTTGCAACAAGATCCTTGATTTCTTGTGCAGTAACGTTTGTGCCAGGATTTCTTATGACACAAGCTACAGGATGTTCCCCATCTTCGCTGTGCAGTATACTCGTGAGTGCCACGTCGAACACGCTAGGGTGAGATCGTATCACGTCTTCCAATTCACTTGGAACGATCTACGAAACCAACATATTCGTATTTTATATTATTCTTACATTTTGTTACATTACGTGAGGAACCCTCTGGTTTGAAAATTGGAGTGTTTTGAGGGCCTATATAAAAGCAATCCTATCAGTAAATAAAATATGTAAAGGATTTAATAATTACGGTCGATTTCTATGCGAGGATTATGTCAAACCGTATACAATAATTACGTTTAGTGCTTCGATAATAGCAATCAATTGTTTCGATTGGAAAAATATAATAACTTAGGCACACCAAGCCATTGGTCCGGGTTATGACGTCACTGTTTTCACCTACCAACTCGCATCAACTCGCGTGATGATATTTTAGCCCCAACTTATCATGTAGGAAGGCGTTCACAGTAAGACGAATAAAGGCTATTGATGAGTAAAATATGTATATCAAAGTAAAAATAATGAATTTGATTGTTACTTTTGATGCTAAATACGATTAATAATAATATTATTAGTCGGAATAAAATAATTCCCTTTGCTAATGAAATTTATTTTTATAACTGATATTATCTTTATTAGCTTTTCATTAGAAGACAGAGATGGCCGCTAAACTTTAGAAAATAATTAGAAAATATAAGTTATGAAAGCCTAATAAAGTGTTATATACACTTTTAAAAGCTTTGTAACATAATTTAAAAATTCCAAGTTGGGCGCCATTTTAAAAATTTGATACTAAATATCAAGTTTCATGCAAGCAACTTTATCGTCTAGTTGGATACATATTTTGTCGTCAACAATAATTTCTATAAATCTCACTAATTCATAATTTAATTACGTACATTGTAATTTTGAAATTTGATAAGCTTCTTGATTCTTTCCACGAAGAAATAGTCGCCATTTTCATCCCTGTACATCAAATCACCTGTCTTATACCATCCATCTTTAGAAAATACTTTAGCTGTTTCTTCTGGATTATTATAATAACACTGTAATAAAATTAGTCTATAAACATTACAGAAAATTTATTGATCATCTTTAGAATGAATCATTGCATTTATTCTTAATTATCAATGTCGTGAAATTATGCCCGCATAGTCATACACGCTTTCCGAAAATCGCTAGCGCAACCAATGAATGATAAATGTATGCTTTCACCAATTTTCAAGGAGTTTTTATGCTAACTAATTTAATGTAAACTTATTCCGTCTTATATTATTAAAAAAGTGACTAAAAGTAAGACCTGACGCTCGATCACGTTTTGTCTTAAAGCATATAGCTGTTGATTAATTAACCTATACACCTTAGGGTGGCAAAATAAAAAGAGCTAGAGAAGAGCTTTTCAGAGCTACAGAGCCTCATTCTGAAGGCAAATTTAAAATCTAAGTTTAAGTTCAGTAAGTCTTGTTGTCTGATTAAATGTAAGGAAAAGGTAGCAAGCCTGTGTTTCATGAAAATTCAATATGAAAGGGTTATAATGAATTTAAGCGCCGTCAATTTTCGATCGTTTTTTTGGCTTGTTTTTGCAAAAAGTGATTTTAGTTGTGTACACTATATTAAGATAAAAATAGAAAGTTTTCTTACTGTGAAACTCCAGCCTCGAGTCCATAATTCTCCAGTTTTATATGGTTCTGTTATTTCTATTTGTGTATCTTGATCAACCAACTAAAACATAGATATTGATAGCCAAGACCCTTAACCTGGTGGTTTAGGTAATAAGTACCTTGGCTACTTAGTAAGATCTGAAAATACAGTGCAATTAACCAGACCTCACTGGAATTGACCAGCGAGTAGTCAGGACTAATATATTTATATACTTTTTTAAATTATTAATGTTTAAACGAAAAATATTAAGACTAGAAAAATTGCGTCCTGGACTGGGACCACCAAGGTCACAAGGTTAACAAGGTCTTGTGTGAATCCTGTGAATTTGTTTGGTTACTAAAGTATTCCCGAACTAATACCGACGACAGGAAGACTTAAATTTGAGTTTATTTTAATTATTTTTGAGACTTTTCTATTACTTTATTGTCTTTGTATGAAAAAACACCAAACGATATTAGAGATTTCTTCGGCCGTAAGTCACATGTTTATGTCATTACAATACTGACCTTAACTCTAAATCTAGGACCAGGCCTTCCGCAGCTAGCGATCGGCGTTTGTGGACCCAGACTAAAAACCGGGCCTAAGGTTTCTGTTTGTCCATAAATTACCGACACCGTTGCATCTTCATGTACTCTATTCTGTAAAAGGTACATACTAATCGGTACAGTGCTTTTATTTTTTGATAATTATTACTGACTTTATTGTACATAAAGTGAACAGACAGAAATATAAACAACTTTTTTTGAGATTCAACGTGCAAAGGGCAGTTACTTATCACAGAAATAGATCTCTCGCTGGCAACGTTAAGACTGAAAGGATTTGTGTAAACTTTAAATGTGAGGATGACTTGGTTATATACATAATTACGGACGGCCTTAGAGGAAGACATGTATTTAACACACCAACTGTTGCAAGGTTCATTATGGTTGCAACTATCATTCTATACTTAATTTCCGGTGTGATATATTAATATGTTAATTTACTTCTTAAGTCGAAATGTCCATGTAAATCTATTTTGAATTAAATTTTCATTTAAATGCAAACATCTTGTTGTTTTTATATAATTGCACATAGAACAGCTATCATATTTTTTTTATATAAAGCACAGCAAATGACTCTACACCACCTGATGATGTAGACGAGTCTATATGTGAAGATAGCTAGTGAAGCATGTGACAAACTGCCATAGCCACCCTCACCTAGCCGGCCCAAAAAGTGCTTTTTCACGCCTCTTTTAAAGGAACCCATATGATGTTTTCTACAATTTTGAACCTTAATGAAAATTATAAAATGAATGTTTCGGGAAGCGTATCACTTTTTTACCACACTCTATCTGTCAGTGAGTTGGACATATTTTTGTAATATATGGTCTAAGAAATTTTTTTTACAATAATGCACCATACGACATACGGCCTTGGTGATCTCCAAACCATTTTATTCTTTCCTTGTAAACCCAACATGTGCATTGTCACGCTGCCTATTACAAAGAAGTATTCCCTTGCTTAAATGGTCTTATAAGCTATCTAAATTAATTTATGTAACAGCTCCAGTTTTCGCTTTTCCTAAACATAATTGTAGAGCGATATATAAAAAATTACAAAATATAACTAAGAGTGTAACCTTACCCTCATCTGCAATATAAGATCAGAAGGCGGTTTCTCTCCAGTTATAACAATACGCTCGAAGCAGGTAAAGTCGCATTTCTTGTCGTGCTTCAATATGTAAGTCAGACCCGAAGGGTTGAACATGGCGTAAACAGGCTGCAACGTTGAATAACATGTCATCGTTTATTCAGAGCAATATTTTCAAAATACCAAAAACACCTTGTTCTTATTTAAAAAAATAGCAAATTTAACATTTTTTATGTTCATAAACAAATTTTATCAATACATTTCGTAGTCGTGGTTGGGAGTAAAAACCTATAATAGGTACCTTTATTAAGTAAAAAAGTTAAAGAAAGATTTATATGAAATTAAAACTAAAGGTTTTAATATAAACAGGCGCTTATGGATTTCAGGTAGCCAGGAACAATAGCGCATTGGGAATGTGGAGCTGTATGCTGAACCTCATAACGGCGTTTAGAATACATAAAACTAATTAATTATATATGTTTGTACTGTCATTGGTACATTCTTAGTGTTATTGAAGTTTAAATACATTCTTATGGTGTCCAAATATAATGATATCTCTCCAGTATTATAGTAAAAGCACGATAAACAAACGCACGCACTTTGCGCCAGTTTGTTTGCGTACGCGTCAATAACAACGCATAGCCGCACACAACAATAACGAAATTTATGAGTGCTGCGCCGTATCCGGTCCGCGAAGCCTCTTATCGCCGCCTACAGTTCAAATTAATTTACGTGTATTGTTGATATAATTATTACTATGGTATAGTAATTTATATGTATTTATATAAAAAATTACGCAATCATTGTTACGTTACATTGGCATTCAAAATGGGGCGTAATGTAAAGCATACCTTATATTTATTGATGATGTCTATTACGTGGTCAGTGGAAAGGGATAAGGAAGTGTGGACTATACACTGCCCCTGCAATGGCATCATCATCCAATTATATAATGCTGATATCCAATGTATGGGCGCCAAGTTCAAAGCCGGTTTGTTTCTGTAATTAGAACGTGACAGGTTATAGACAATGCGAGTGTGGCTTGTGACGAAACATCCCTGTACCTATATCAACAAAAATCTTTAATCTTTATAGGCGGATCTCCTGCAACACTATTAAAGAGGTTGAACCACATATAATCATTTAAAATGAGACAGTATTACATGTTTGTGTTTCGGATAAATATTTAGAGTTTACACCACCCTGTACATTCATGGTAGCTTACAGTTTTTTATTATTTCATTACAGAATATTAAGCAAGCAGTTTTTCCACTCTGTACATAGAGATTGTAATTTTTAAGCATCACTAATATCAATAAACCACTCGATACTATATAGTAAAGCCACCTGACTTTGACATGAATGACTAGAGATGTTAACACCCCCACGCTTGTAAATAACACACGCTACTTTTTCCTATTACATCAGAACACAACGATCGAACTAGGAAAAGCGCCATCGTACACGCGCCTAGAGTGAGTAATCACCTAAGTATTATATTTACTAAAGTGTACGTAAGTGTATTATTTACCTAAGTGCTTAAGCATCCAAATGGCAATAAAGAAAAGTAAAGAAGCAGTTTCTTAAGCTGTTCTTTATATTTATGTCATTGCATGTATCAAGACCAAATGTTTTATTTTTATTGTCATGTACATGAATAAAAAATTTCGTTATAAAATAATTTTAACAAGCGATTTAATCAACTACCATTATCACAAACTTGGGTTGGGATAAATCGAACGAATAAATTAATATCGATACTTACACAATATCATTCTTTGTTACTTTAATTGTATCAATGACATCAAGAGCTTTTTCCAGCCAAACCCGGTGATTGAAGGCGCTTATTTTACTTTTACCCGTAGTACCGCTTGTACTTATGAGCCATATGAGAGTTGAGTCCAAATCTAACGCAACTGGCCTGAAATAAGGAGCGTTTTCTATCAATAACATGATGAATATAAAAATAATATACCATTATTTTCATCGATGATTCTACATTAGTTGTGGTACTTTTCGAATACTGGATTTTATTAAATCTAGATTTAGCCATAGACGAAAAAAACAGTTTTTAGAATCTAAAATCTACATTTGAAAATGGCTGCAAGTGTTTTTTTACATAAAAATCATCATCATATCAGCCGAGTGATGTCCACTGCTGAACATAAGCTCCCAAGGATCACCAAACCGATCGGTCCTGCACTGTCCGCATCCAACGGATCTTCTTTTCTTCTTATATATAAAAATTGGTGTTCGTTAGTCTCGCTAAAACTAAAGACCGGCTTGACCAATTTAAATAATTTTTATTTTGTTTTTATTCAGTTTGATTCAGGGGTGGTTTAAAAATTAAAAATAATTGGGAAAAACCAAAAGAAAGCTTAAAAATATACAACTGAAAATTGTTGTTTTAAGTATGAAAAATCGTCTACTTAACATGCTAATCATTAAAATAGTCATTACACCTATCGCTACTTTGAGTTTCTTTTAATAAATAGTATTAGTGGCAGTTTATAAGTGATACAAAGTTCACCGGTATAGTATAACCGTTTGTTGTTGTTTACAATATTTACATAGTTTAAAATCTGGTGAGTTAGTTATAAACTACATTATGACAGTTATATATTTATCATGCATCTCTAGTGCAGTTCTAATCTCCACTATCCTTTTTCCAAAAATAGTGAGAGAATGGGATACTGATCTTAAATTAATAATGTCTCTACATAATCCAGGCTAGTAAAGATAAGTAGGTACATACTCAAATTTTTCTTCGGTCTCGCTGTCTTCGTAGTCTTCAATAAATTTCTCCATGTCACAATCTTTACCACCTATTGTGACAATTTTGGTGTCTAACCCCAGTTCCTGCACTGCCTTGGCATAGTTTTGATAGTAATCAGAGTCACAGAAAGCTATTTTTGGCGAAGCCAGATTCAACAAACTTTTAATTTCATCTGAAAATGGAAATTTAATTTAAGTTTGGAAAATAGCAAAAAGTAAAAGCATGTTGTGTTGCATTGTTGTGTTAATGGTCGAAGCAATGAATATCGTGACCAATAATTAAATTGAAATTATCCTTGTATAATTTTTCAGAAAGAAAAACCAAATAAATTTCTCATTGGCCAGTAAAAACAGGATTCAAAATGTGACGTATTTTTAATTAAGTATCTTAGTATATACTATTCTATCAATTTACAGAAAATATCTTTCTATAAGGTAAGGTAAGGTCAGATAACGAAAAATTGATATTTCTGATTGGAATCGAGCAATATCAGGGAAATAAATTATTTGTAACTCCTAAAAACTACAACCAAAATTCTATGCTTGCCAACATGCCATTATTATTTTTAAATACTGTCGTATCAGATAAATGGTTTATTGGTTTTAGCGGACTCTTGAAGCGTTTACCACTTACCATATTTATAGAAATGGTCAATGGCCAGTAAGGGGAGTCCATTGAATAACGCTGCGTAGTAAGGAATGCAGATATCTAGGTGATTCTTTCCACCCAAAGCCATTATGTCGCCAGGCTGGAGACCGAATTTTTTAAGGCTACTCGCTAAACGCACAGAACGTGATAAAACTGATGCATTGGTTTCTGATTCACCAGTGCCTGCGTCGATCTGTGGGTGATAGCTAAAGATATTTAGTGTATTCTATTTCTTTGTGCGTTCTTAAGTGTATTAATTTTAAAAAAACATTAATTATTTGTCCCTCTGCTCTTTCATTGAAGTGTACTGATTATTTTACTATAGATTATAATCTATCGAAGTGAAGCTGTTAAATCACAATATGTCGTGCGTTAAATTAGCAATTGTTCGAAGGCTGTGCCTTATTGGTCGGTCTTACAGTACATTTTTAATATTATCAAACGACAGGTACAAATATAAAACACGCTAAATGGATGTATCTTAGGCTACGTTCGGTGACTAATACTAATTTATCGTTTAAACTGCTATGTAAGCGTTAAAAGTCCACGTCTATGGTAATCATGGTAGAGCTATCACGATAGCTCTTTGAATGATGAATAACAGCTCGACTTTTAAAAACATGGACTAAATTATGTTATGGTATAAAACTGATACATCTCTATCTGCCTGAGACAGCCTCAATTTTAAACTAGGACCAACTGTCTTATAGGTATCATGATAGCATTTAAGGCGACCACCTATAGATTTTAATATATAAGATATTCTTACTTTATATTACTATATACCATAAATACTTATCGGAACTGCATTTCAACTCACTACAATCTTTTGAAGGTTAACTTAGTTCTACCTACTCTTATGAAAGGTCATAGTTAGTCACGGTTAATCTACTAATCACATTACAAGATGAAAACAACGTAAGAGCGTCATCCTCATCATCTTCTACAGTCTATAAACGTCCCACGGCTGGGCACAAACCTTCATACATGAGAGCCTGCCGATGCACGGGAAGAGCTCGGGATGTCAAATTTGATTGCCCCATCCAGGGACCATGGCGAAAGTTGCTTAGTTTTCGATATAGAAACCTACATGAAATGATATGCTATGGAACAGAAAGAAATTATAAAGGTAAGTAAAAATGTCTTGAAAGCTTACCCGACAAATTAAATTTGGACGACTTTTAAAGCAATCATGTACCATATGTCCTAGATGTCGTTCAGTATCCATATTTATATTCTTATGCACGGCCTTAAAAACGTCTGATGCTAACGAAATCCTTATTTAGAGTAGTTTCGTGAAGAACTTTGTATTTTGCACCTTATCAATCAAACAATATTTAGTTATGATAAAGAAATTATAACTCTCTAAATTATTGCTACATAAAATAATGAAGATAACGATTCGTTAACTCTTTATTCTTCATTATACCAATATATTAAGATACTGTGGTATGATTTTAAAAATAGGTCCAAAATCAAAAGATTGCTACAAAAGGCATATTAATTATTCAATAAAACATTAAATTATTTATGAAACAGTAAAAATTTATTCCGTTATCTTAGGTCTAAGATATCTTAAGTCAAATAAACGATAACATAAAAGGCGATTCTACCGTATAGTGAAACGTAATATTCATTTTGAAGCTAAACATGCACAGATAATGCCTTATTATCCGACGGCCGGTAACACATTGTTAAGACAAGTCTACTCATTTTGTAACTCCTATCTTTATATAGACACAAAAAAGGTAAACAACGTAAGGTCGGCTCCATACAACAAGCGATAACAGATGCCCGAACATTAAAAGCGTATGTATGGTGAATTCAATTGAATCGAAATTTATAATTGAAGTCCAAGGAATTAGAAAACAAAAATTATACTTAGGCTATGAGTGAAAATTTAGGTACTTATTTCACGTGTGAATAGAAAATATTAGTAGTTGTAAATCAACAGTTTTGCAAAGTATATTTCTTTGGTATTATTTAAAATGGCGGTTTAGAAATTTAAGTGACAGAATAAATTACAAAAGCTATTAAAATGGACTGAAAGTACACATTTAACCAAATGGTCAAGACACGCGTTGCTGGACAAAATGTTACCATCTCGACTGCATAACAATAACCTACCCAACAATGATTAAAATTTCATCAATATGTATAGAAAATAATGCCCAGCACATAAGACTTCAACAAACTTTAATGTGCTTAAAGATACAATATTATGATAATAAAAATTGTTACGTTTATTAGAAGTTTACAACAAAAAGTAAGTAACATTTAAAGAAAAATTAATATCTAAATTACTTACATTTTCATTCCTAAGAAATATCTCTCCTACATGTTTGCGTCCATACGCCTATAACATAAGTCTAGTATCGCTTTTTGTACAGAACTAACCTTCTGTTCTATAGAAGTTGTTTGGTATTGCACTCAATAAAATTAATTTCAATATTTCATTCATTGCTACTAAAAGAAGAACTTTGTGAGCTAGAGATGATATACTGAATTTCAAACTTGACAGGCCGTCATTGTTATTAGAGTTACAATATAAGTCTAAAACGAAATAAATATTTATTCTAAAGTACATTGTATAAAAATTTAAGTCCAAAGCCTCATGAGTTCACACGAAGAAAATAATATAGATGGATAGTTATTTGACGTTTCTAAAATTGAATTTATATTACATATAAATTGAGAGTGGTACGCGACGCACACTTAATCTAAATTTTAGAAATCAAGTAAGTACATCTATTGGTGTGTGTCCTCATACGTATTGAAAGAGGTTAGTACACATTAGAACTGCAAAATAACACAATTAGACTAGACAGCCGTATTATAACAAATAATTATTTACTACATAAAATCTACTTCACACAGTTACACAGATTACAAAAGATGATAGTAATGTACAATTATTAACTGTCAAATCATTTGACGGCTGCCTTTATGACGTACTGTACTTAATTTTTTAATGGGTTATTCAAAAGGTGCATTTTATGGATCGGCTCCCTGTTGTGTTGGTAATTTTTTTTAACGGGGCAATGAACTCAAAGTTTCATGCAAGTACTACAGATTGAACACCAATCTTTCATTTAATTTTTGTATATTATACAGTGTTTATTAGAGAATGGGACAGCTGTTTTAGAAGTGTTACCATCAACATGAAAAACTTATAAATCGCAAAAAAAATCTGTTGTTTCATACTAAACTGAAAATTACATATGCATACGTACGTTTTATCTAAGATCTTAGTAGGGACACTTTTGTATGTGTTCGCATGCAAATTACATTCCCTGCGCAAGAATACGAACAAAGCGGTTCGCGCACATTCTAAACTTAAATTGCTTATGAATATTTGTTGACCTTCCTTTGCTGAGTAAAGTTCACTAATTTCAATAGTTTAATTATTTTGAGTATCCAAGTCGTTGGAAGATCGCTAACCGGTTGGTTGGTACATGTCCGTTTACTCATTCTTTCTCAGTAGTTGACTGACTGCTGAGTTTTTTTTTTTCAGATTCAGATTCGTTTGCATATTGTTTTCCATATTGATGTTGTCCGGCTGCCCTATTCCCTTGTACACGGGGTATAGTATAAATAGTACATTATTAAAATATTTAATTTCACAACAGCTAGTTAAATTTCTTTAAAACTAAAATCTGTTAATATGTAATAATATTTCCAGGATGACAAATCAAATTAAAATAGAGGTATTTATTATTTTAACTTATTCATATCTAATTTTATTTCATACATTGAAGGCACTGATCAATCACATCATAAATAATATTACTGAGAGCTGGATTCAACTATTTTTTAGTTCAATATAAATTTTGTAAACTCATGGCATCTCTTGTTTCCTATTCATGTAGATAGCACAGGTAAATATTTTAGTGTAGTGCTCTCGTCAGAGCAGTTATGTTAAATTTGTTTAGGGCTATTGCTGATCTGCCTAATCAACATGAATGTTAATACTTGATACTTTGACATTATTGTAAGATCTTGCGCTGTAACAGCAATGGATTATTGCACATTATTACGTAGTACATTAATTAGTTAGGGAGAGCAATATCGCGTGAACACTGTACTTACATGAAACAAAAATATAATATTTCTAACATGTTAAAACTAATTAAATTATTTTTTGAAATTCCCCCGAAAGCCATAGTATACTATCATTAATTTAAACAAGAAAAGGAAGACATGTAAAAAAGGAACACATGTATAAATATTTCACCATTTGCGGAGTGCGCCCACAAGCATTGCACTGCAACGCACAAGCATAAATGCGTTCATTTTTGTTACAGTGAGCTGCGCAAGAGTTACAGAGTTCAGAAATTTCGTTAAGTTAAACGTGTTCAACTTAATACAAGCAAGACGACTGTAATAAAATAGACAACTGCTTTGAAAGCACGCGAATTATCTGTCACTCTCACGCGTTTATATCCCACCACAAACTAAAACAGGCTAGTAACACGTGTGAGCGTTGAAGCAGTATCTTCTGCGAGGGCAATGATAGACTCGACTACGATTATAAAATTCGTTGTTTATTGACAAATAACATTCTATTATTATTTTCACATTATCTACAGAGCACATGCTATCTGTCATATAGATAACGTGTGCACTGTAGATGAAAATGATTAAAATGACAATTCTATTGGCTTAATCAAATTTACAAAATTACAAAGATCAAATTGCTAAGTTTGTTCTACCGTATTGTTAAAGTATTCACGTGAGATTGCTTACGTTGAGCCGCGTCATGAGTATTATAAGTGCGCTTAGTAAATATTATTTTATAATATTTAATTAATTTATCAAATAAATCAGTAATTACATATAGTTTACATGGAGTTCATATCCTGTTTCACTATTAATATGTCTTCGGTTTTACCGGATCCTATTTTGCAGTTAGATAATATTTGTAGGCCTTCCATCCTGTAACAAATAATATTCGTTAAGTATTTTGGTAAGACCAAATATATTTTATTGTGCCTGTTATTGACGGTGAGCTTTTAAAAATAGAATATTTAAGGTAAAAATAAGATAAAAATTAAAATAAGTAAGTTACTCTTCAGTACAAATCTGCAAACTGTTTGTTTTAAATAAAGTTTAGTAAATAATTTAAAGGAACGACTATAACGCAATTATTTTAAAACTCGATATTTTTCAAGTAACTTTACTGATTGTTTTTCCTAAAATAATTCAAGAAATAAACAACTAGTGGCGCTCAACATTCGTATGAAATCAAAGACGTAAAGGGAGCGAGTCAGCAAGGACCTTACAAAAAGTACATAAGATGCAATTTCATCGACACGATCGAGTGAGATAAGCCACCCGCGCCTCTTTTTACACTCAGCCAATCCATTCTTACCCCATTGCGCAATGGTCAATGTATTTGCAAAAATATCTTACGCCATATAAACTAATGGTTATATTTGATGCACTTATTTGACTTGTAGTAGTTGTTGTTTTTGCTTTTTTAAAAGATTATTAGGGCATAGCCTTTCTTTCACTGAAATTACACTTTTAACTTTGTCTTTACTCCCTTTTGGCTCCCCAGACGACAATAGGCTGAAAGCGAGCTTACCTAATCTTACGTAATTTCTTTATTTTTTATGCACACACCAGTGTAACCGAAAATTTTATTAATTTATAAGTAGCTGAGTTTGTAATACTCTTTACTTGTTATACAACAAAAAAAAATCGGTAAAATTGTTTTTTTTATGATGTAAATGATCTAAACTATCAGGCCCTTTTGAATTTGCTTTATCTCTCAAACAACCTGTATAAATAGGTATTTTAAGGTCGTAAAACACTTACTGATTTTTACATTTCCCGTCGTAGCTGTCGACTTCGCACCGTATGCATTGCTCGCTGCAATCTTTTATTGTAGTGCCAGTGAGAGTCACACGGGACCCTGTAAACATCTGTATACCAACTCCACAGTTCTTTAATGTGCAGTTGCGGAGTTCAACCTGTTGAAGAACATGGACATTGGACATATTAGCGATGTTTCTTTCAAGTAATAATATAGGTTCTTTTCATAATATTTCGAAAGTATTAGTTATTATAAATAGAAAAAAACATTCATTTTTGTACAGTATTGAAATTAGGTTTCCAAAACTTTCATAATTTGGCAATTTTATCACTCATCAATAAACTTCTTCCAAAAAAACTTTTTAGTAGTTCACTCAAATTAAACACAACTTTTTTTTATAGATATAAAGCACAGCAAATGACTCGACACCACCTGATGATAAGCAGTAGACGAGTCCATATGTGAAGATAGCTAGTGAAGCATGCGACATACTGCCCTAGCCATCCTCACCTTGCCGGCCGACAAAGTGCTTTATCACGCCTCTTTTAAAGGAACCTATGTTATAAGAAGGAATACGTGTGCTGGTAAGGAATTCCATGCTCTAGCTGTGCGACTGAGAAAGGAGTCACAAAATCTCTTAGTGCGTAAAGTAGACGTGGCTACAGGAGTGACTCCGTAGACCAGCACGCGTACTCCTTAGTAGGAAAGGAGAGGGAGGGATAAGGTCGAAGAGCTCTTCAGAGCACTCTCCATGGTACAAAAGATAAAAGGCACTTAGCGACGCTATGTCGCGACGCAGTTGCAGAGGCTCTAACTTTCACAAAACATAGTATTTACCTCTGCTCCTTTGTGAACAACTATTCCCGAGTAAAAGTTATCAAATGTACAGTTTTCTATGAGTATTTTCGCACCAGTCATTGCTACGATTCCTTGGGCGAAATCACTCTGAAACAGAAAATTTTAACATTACTTTTTCTAAGTACTTGGAAATTTTATTGCAATACTCTGTTAAATATTTTGAACAATTGTTACACATGTTTTAAAGATATCTATGTGTCATATGACTAATAGAAATTATTCTACATGCTGGAAGTGGCGTAAAATGAGTATTTGTGATGTTATAATCAAAATTAATATATTTATATATAATAAAAATATATATAAATGCCTGTACCTGTGAACTAGTGGAGTCATCAAGCAACATACAATCAACCAGATGGAGAGAGCCAGCACGCATCAATATCACTGTGTTAACAAGAGCACAGTGCAGTGTCAGATCCCGAAGACGACAGTCTTCACTTAACATCAGTAAACAAGACCGCATATCAGATGCTTTTAAAGTGGTATCTAGGAAAACATATTGTTTCAATAATTGGGAAATGTTGCAATAAAGTGTAGGTCAAGTTGGATAGACATAAAATAGTTGTTTTGAGAACATTTCCTTACTAAAACAGAGCATATGGTTTGTTAAATATAAATATGTACATGCTGTATTTGTAGGTTTATATTTAATAAGCAACATTATTTCATAACACATTGTTATATACATTTTTATACTCCATAACTCCAATTTAATTATAGTTATGCAGACCATACATATTCAATAATTTAAGGTTTTTAAATGTTGCTCACTGTGAAGTTATTAAGGAATTATTAGAATTATGAGTTTCTTCTATGGAAAAATGTTAAAAACAAACAAATACAACAAAAAATAAAAAAACAACAAATTGTTATAAACTGTTTGCAAAAATAACATTTTAAATAGAAAAAATATGTAAATGTTACAAAAAACATGGTACTAAATGTACAAACCTTTAAAACTGCAAATGGAAATATTCAACAGAGGCATTTCAGGGAATTCATACTGATTGCTGCATATCACCACCTCTTCAGGTTCTAGTGTTAGAGCATCATCAGCAGACACCATCACCGTTAAAGTCTGATCATTGGTTAGCCGAGACTTTAGGAATTTAGATATTTCGTCAAATTCAAAAATAGAACCTCCATGCCATAAAGCTGTTACCTGTCAAAATATTAATTGATTACATCCACATCATGTTTTAAAACCAGTTGGTTACATTGTCCAGAAAAGCACTTTGTTACATAAAAAGATTTGATAATGAATCAAGGAACAATCTTATTTGTCAGTCCAAAAAATGGTGCGAAAAACAAGCACATCATCCACCTTAGAGTTAACCATTGCTTATAGACACTAGCAAAAGGGAATCACTTAATATTGCAGATAAATTGACATTCCAGAGGTGGGAGGCAATAGAAGTTAATACAAATACTCAAATGTTCTCCCTCTCTTTTTAAACTGGCTACTAGAACTAGAACTAACTACTTCTAGGGCGAAATTGGAAAAGCAACCTTATCAGCAAGAAAACTGTTACTATTGAATTAAGTTTAACTTACATTCTTTTCACTCTTCTGTTTCTGCCACCTACTCTTAGCTTTAGAAAGGTACTGTTCTCTGATGAGTGGATTTTCATAAAGTGTCCACTTGGAAATAAGAGCATCTAAACGAGCATTCATTTCTGCACAGAGAGAAATATAATTTGCTGGTAACAGAGAATCTGTAAACAAAAAGAGGCATAAATGAACCTTAACAATTAATTAATTGACTGAAAAAGAACATATTTAGAAAAAAAGTTGTCCTGTTCTAGGAATTTATTAAAATAAATATAATAATAATATAATATGTGTCTGCTGATTTGTGAGTACAGATTAATATTCCATTGTTAAAAAGCATGCTACAAAGGTACACTCAGATATCAGATACAAGAAGAAAATATTTGAGACAGCACAAAACAGTGGTCCTTAATTTTTTATGTCATCTACATAAAAAATTAAGGAATCGAAAATGCCAATGGGCTGGAACAGAAAGAGCTGGAAAATCACTTTGAAAATAAAACATTCTGGGTGTGTGTTCGTGCGAACAATAATACAATAGATTAAAGTAGGATGTAATATAATATTAAAATTAGGTAATTTACAATCTATTGTAAAAATAAAAGAAAATAGTAGTTAACAAGAAGAAAAAAAAACAAAAGACAATCGCCGAACTCAGCTTTATTCTAAAACAGTCACACGCCGCTCATCCATACTTCAAGGAGGCGGCATGTCTTTCGCTACGAAGCCTCCTTGCGAGCTTGCGCATGAACACTGTGCACTGAACATCTCAGGTCTAGCCTAATGCTCGTTACTGCTACCAATTTCTGGCGATAAATTCAGTAAATTTAATATTCAAACACTTACCATCCTCATCAGCTAATCCACTCTCATATAATGATGAATCCAACTCTTTCAATTTATCGTGAGCATTTATGGCACTACTTCGAAGTAATGTTATAGATCTAGCCACACAGTTAGGTATGGTGCTATTGTGCAGTTCTGACCACAGAGACATGCGGTCTTCAATTGTATTTGGAAGCAGCACTTTGTCGTCTTGGTCATCCCATGGCATCCATATGTCGTTGTAGTAAAATCTGTTGAATGATTACTTTTTTAAGCTACTTAGCCATTATGCATTTTTTAAGACCAATATTTAATAAAACTGATATAACAGTGACGAGGAATATTTAGTTAAATTTGATAGCAGTATAAATCTTACAATTAAATACCAACATTTCATGCCGGTATGCAAAACAAGATGTAGAGGGGTTTTTTATAAAAGCCTATGTTCAAGGATAAGCTTTTATAGCTTATCCTACAATCCAATACAGACATGCTTGCTGATGCTAAAGGAAAAGAACTTACTAAGGCATATTTTATTTACATATAAAACTACTTAATATATTACAGAAAAAAGGCAATTTTTAATTGATTTTATTTCTCTTCAATCCTATTGTGTATTAGAATATTAAGATGTAAAACTTACCGCAATAAATCTATGAATTCTGCAGTTGTAGCAGCATTAACAAACTTTTCTCTTTGTTTAAGAGTAGGCCACAATTCGATCAAAGGCACATCCTCAACAATTTCTGGTAGTGACACAGCCTCATGCTGAACACTAAGAACATCCACACAAGCAGAGAGACCTTCAAAGTCTACTGATGTCACAGATATGTAAGCTATACAGGGGAACCGCACCTCTGTAAATACAAGTAAAATTATATTTAAGTCTTTTTTATATTAATAGCACAGCAAGTGAAACCACCGGATGGTAGGAGATTGTGCTTTATTTTTTTTGTATTGAACTTAACAAGATTTATAGTTCCTCATTCAAAGACATGGTCTAGCACCCTATAGTATATAATTGTAAGATTCACTCTCTTTCTCTCTCTTACATATATACTCCCAGCTGTTGGTTGACAATATCCCCTTGCACTGTACTATCATCTGTATAGCAATGAATGCTTCCTGATAGTAAGGGAAAAATGGAGTCCTGCCAGACAACAACATTCACTGACATGAACCACGAAATGCATCCATTGAAGACACAGATTATATGCTTGTGCAGGAAGCTAGCGACCCAGGCACAAAGCTGGATGATTACAACATAATTAACACAAAATTTTAAAACTAACATTTATCCATAATTTAATTATCGGTTCTGTATTTATTTATTTGATCTTTATTGCACAAAACATTACAGCGGGTGTACTTATGGACGAAATATTTTATTAATCTTCTATAATTTGATAAGTTTATAATATTACTTTTATAAACCAATTCATATTATAGATTAAACTATAAATATATATTTACATAAATATATATAATAAAGAATACTTTAATATGAATTTTGAAATAAAATGAATTTATTTAAATTATATTTATAATAAGTCTTGTGTGTTGGAAGTGTGTACTAGAAGCGAAAACACATTAACATGGGTATTCACTTAATTGGTTTTGAAATGTGTGACCCATCAACAGGGACAGTACCACTTCAGTTTATGGTTGACAATGATCCCAATACAGTTGGCTTCAATCTGATAGCATACATTAAAACATAAGTTTATTATATCCCATTCTATCATTATTATGTACACAGGAAAATGAATCCAAAAATATGGAACTTATTTTAGATGGCATGTACCAAAATACCTTCATAAACCAGCATTTTAACACATTCCTTATGATTAAAAATTTAGTACATTGTTCTAAGTGTCATGTGCTAAACTTTTTGTAATCATATTCAAAAACAAAATGCACTAAACTTAAATTACATAGAACAAAATAAAGACTCAAACCCATTTTAAACCATTGATGCAAGTGGCGCTATATCTGAGTATTTAAGAATTTCAGAACTTGATTCTTATGTCAACTTTACCGGAGGTATACCTAAATTTAGTTGATGTATGAATAAATATCTTATTAAGCATGTGCTATGCTTGTTAATTATTATGCACATTCTAGTGTGGCTTTAGTTATATTGTCAGGATTAATACAATTCAGCAAATCTACCCACAGAGAGAGGATAAAAGTTTATAAATTTCTTATTATAATATCATAATAATTATTGCAATTGGATGATTTTTTTCAGTAGGTGGAATTATCCAATGTTACATGGATTTCTACTATCTCCCTTAGATATAACAATTTTAGTTAGGAGTACAGAAGGAAAATACTGAATTCTATTCATCTTAAATTTCTGTTATAGAATTTAAAAGATTATGACTCACCAAACTTCTTACAAAAATTTTTCGACAGCTTCCAAAGGGCATCCCATCCTACCGGTTCAACTAGAACCTCGGCTTGCATACTCCACTGTTCCCGCGCCGTCCCACGCCCAGTGCTAAACACTCTCAGTAGTTCTTGTAATATTTCACTATCGCTGCGAGAAAACGTAAACACCGAAGGCATCTGCACAAACAGAAGTACCATTAAAACGTATAGAAACTACAAACCAAAATATGAAGATAAGCAAATACTACTAATTTACTTATCACTTTTACTCACTTTGTTAAAAATATTTTCAGATGTAGAATCTTATTTCAAATTTCTTTACTATAGGGCTACCTAGAAAATTTCAAAATAATTGTAAACAGAACTTAAATAACCGTTCATTCGTCACATACAATTTCAATTCAAACGCACAGATTACTAACCGAAGATCATAGAGTACTAAGGAGATATATTGACACCTATTACAGAGAAGGCAAAGAAAATTAAAGCCCATACAACCATATCTTATGCAGTAATTTCTTTATTTATGGCTCCAAAATACCATAATTTTTGACGACTAGTGACAGGCAATCCTTTTTACTAATGACTTTCTAGTAAAATGTTGGAAATGGAATGCAATGTGAGCGATTACGTTGAAATGATATGATAAATTAAATGTTACGTTAATAATTACGATGATGTTAAATAAATGAAATAATCCTGCATATGAATGCAATTCAATTCTGTTGTGCCAGTTCGTTCGTCTAGTCTAAAGTAATAATGAGTACTTTTGTTGAAATTGAGGGAGCTTTAAGCTACTGCAAACCGTTGCAGCTTACGCCCCTGCTGGACGTGACGAAGAGCACCATGACACAGTTCACAGATCGGGAAAGGATGATGAAGTATTAATTTATGCCTTCTTATGTAGTAGTGAATAGTCAATAGAACCTAACTAAAGGACTATTCTAGCACACGTAGACTGTTAAAATAAATTAAACAAATATAAATAGAATGGTCTGTAATAATCGATTCTAGTCTAGCGACTCTAGGGTTCGACGCCCCGATCTACATCATGGCTGACCCCTGTTGAAACGCATGAGATCAGATTGTTATATATAAAAATATAGTTATATAATTTGCGTCATTCAGTCTCAACACTTAACTCGAACCTTGCAAAGTAATAGTCAAGTGAGTAGATGTAAAATGTAGACCAGAATGAATATGACTAAGTAATAATAAGTTTATAAAAGTTTAGGTACATAGGTGATTTAGTCCATTCATCTTTTGTCACTGTACTCGTAGTGCGCTACTTAGCGTGGTCATGCTTCAATGTTACTCCACTTAAAATGGCTAAGTACTTCATAATCTAATGTTACGAATGATTGTCTTGTGTTACTAATCCAATACGTATATTTCTTATATAACGACTTCAATTTGCGATGAGTTTATACTCCAGCATGGTATATTTATATATTTAACTATTTATTGTGTTCACATTAACACCCTCACAAAAATTTCTTCCACACACTTCACTTCCACTTCCACGGACCCTTTCTCCTAGCCTATTGGAAAAAAATTATAGGAAAATAGTCACCGCGTGTACTGATTACTAAGTGCTAATACTGTACATAAAAATAAACACAATTTAATCACACTTACTACTTACATAAAAGTACCAGGTTACTAGATTGTTCCAGAGAAAAACGGAAAATTGAATGATCGCTAAGTGAAAGCTAGATGAGATTAAGTGTGTGTATGACCAAAGCAATACTATATACTAATATTATATAACTAATGTTTGTGAGTCGCTTGTGTTTGTTTGTATGAGTGATGCCTGCTATGTTTTTATAAAGGTTTTCTATAATGAAAATTGATGGACTAATTTTTCTCCGTCCTAATCCGTACTAGTGCTTTTTGGTTTTGACATTCTTATAAATTCAAAGGTTTTTAAACAAAAAGTTTACTGTACAATTTTTTTTTATGAAATGACTATTTTACCGCGTAAATACTATTAATACATGGATCAATTTTTTTTTAAATATATGAATAAACGAATGAACACCGCCTTGTGAAGTAGTAAACAATAGTCGGAATCAAACCTTAAATTGGCCCTCCAAAATGTTTAATATTTATATAGTAATACAATTTCATTTAATAAAATAGCAAGAGTAAAGTAAAAACCGCGGAATTATTTCAAAATCATAGCCGTGATCGTATTATGTTTTCTCCTGACTAAAACATGGAAAGCTAATATTATTAGTATTGGTATTAGGATTTTTGAAAAAAGTACGAGAGCTGACCTATAACGGAGTCTGTATCATTTATTTTAGGATCCAAAACGGCATGAAGGCATGACTAAATCTTATTTAATGAGGATATAGTATGCCAGTGAGAACGACCTTAATAGCGTCCTGTCTTTTTTAAATACTCACATTAGCATATTAAAAAATTAAAAATAAATCAGCTGTTTGCAGCCCTTCGCACAATTCCCGTTTGTTTTTTTCGCTGTAATCTGTATGCATCGAGCCGTATAGATGGGTCCTATAAATCGCCGAGTGATTTTTGTTGTGTGATAACGAGACATAGGTACATATATTACCTTCAATTTGTATCTTATTAAAAAAATAACAATGCACCAATAATTATATTTAAATATATGCGCATGTCGGCTGAAAAAAAAACGCTCCGAAAGACTGACGTACAGACATTTATACTAGAATACAGACCGCCGTGTGCACCCAGACCCAGTTTTATATAGCCATAAGAATAGCTGCCTAAAATAGTTGCGATAATCGGGTCTTTTTACGGTGACACAAACAAAAATTCTCACGGTATCTAAAACCAAATGTTGTTTAGACCACCGCTAGTTCGTATTAATAAAGTAAAAGAAGGAACGGAAAGGAGCAATCGTATAAATATGCAAGTATGCCCAAATCTTGTAGTAATGGTCAATTAAGCCATCTTGAACATTAACACAAGAGTGGAGACAACGCGTGCCTACCACTGAGCATTTAAACACTATATAGTACCCACATCAAATCTTGACAATGAAAGTAAAATCGCAACAGTAAATTGTGTAGGTACGTACTATAAATAGAATTGTGTATGTCGCAATATATATTTCGGTAAGAATTAAGCACATTTGAAAGTTGAGGTCATTACTTTAATATAAATACCAAATAAAAATAACCAAATTATGCAAAGAAATTCCGGTGACGTATTTTCTTACTAAACTGGTCATCAAATGAAATCCTTTATGCAAATGTCCATTCGGTAAATATTAATTAAGCCTAAGGTGAAGCGTAAAATGGTAGTTTCGTATGAAATAATAGTTACTTATTGCCTGCGACTTTGTTTACGTGGAATTTGTTTTATTTCAACCACCGTTCGTTTAATTTCAAAATCGAAGAATTCAGCTGAATCATACCAAGATTCTAGTTAGCATAAAAAACAGAAAGAAGATCAGAATAAAACTGGCGTAACCAACTGCAGTCATATTCTATTATCGCCCATAAACATAAGATTGTCTAGGTTGCATTAAAAACTTAAAAGTTTAAGTTACTTAAGACAGAAGTGTCATAAAAATCTATATAGTTTAAATATGTAAGGTCAAAAATTAAAATCAAAACCAGAATATCATTTATTTAATTAGTCTTTTATAGACTTATTCAAAGGTGAAATGAAATTAATTTTGAATACTGAAATTTAAAAATTTTATATCTTTATATTTATTCGCATTGATCTCTATAAATAAATATGCAAATAATAGTTCCGGATCAATGCTGATGACCCTTAATAAACTTTGGTCGTGTTATTTTCATGAGGGTTGTTCGGCGTTTTGAACCTAAACGAGGAACACTCATTAGTTCTTTTTAATCAACAATCAGTAATCTCTACAGCCGATTTTAGTTAGGAATTTTATTTTTCTTTCTTTTGGTTTGAATATAGGATGATTCTGATGATGTATGATGAGCTTTACCTGATGAAGTGAGATAAGAATAATAATATAATAATAATACTACAATATTTCTTACACTCACATCTATTATCTAGCCAAAATTAAGCATTGGTAAAAGCTCGTGCTATGAATACTAGATAATGGAGACAGAATAGAATATTTATTATACATAAGTCAATTAAAAAAATATATACGTATATCATATATGGGCGTATATAATATATACGTATCTAATATATGGGTGCTGGACCTGGTCTCTGAATCTAAGAATCTTATGAATGCTAAGAAAACGCAGGTGTGCGCGTTTATAACTAAAAAGCCGCCTTTCCTTCCTCTTCCTTCTCTTCAAGGCACCACTGTGTCGTTACAGAGCACCTTGCTATCATTATCACCTTGCTCGGCATGGAGCTACGCTGAGATCTAAACTCGGGGTCCTGAACAAGGTGCGTAGGTATTTCACGCCTGACCAGTTATGCCTGCTATATAAAACCCAGGTCCGGTCTTGTGAGGAGTATTGCTCGCACCTTTGGGATGGCTTCGCTCAGTATTGTAGGCGATGCAAGGTGAGGTAACGAACACTCTAGAGCCTCTGCAACTGCGTCGTGACATAGCGTCGCTAAGTGCCTTTAATCGTTTTTACTATGGAGAGTACTCACTGTTGCCACGTCTACTTTGCACACTAAGAGATTTTGTGACTCCTTTCTCTGTCGCACAGCTAGAGCGTTGAATTCCTTACCGGCACACGGCATATTCACTCCTTCTTACAACATGGGTTCCTTTAAAAGAGGCGTGAAGAAGCACTTCTTGGGCCGGCAAGGTGATGATGGCTAGGGCAGTATGTCGCATGATTCACTAACTATCTTCACATATGGTCTCTACTGCTTATCATCAGGTAGTGTCGAGTCATTTGCTGAGCTTTATATAAAAAAAATATACGTAACAGTTAACTAATTTTGTACCAAGGGCGACCTTATCGCTTAAAGCGATATCTTTTCCAGGTAACCTTAGAAAGAGCACGATTAAAAATTAAGTACTCTGGGAAGTTGGCGATGTATAATACATATATAATAAATAATCTTACTTAAAATCACTTAATATATACATAAATACGTATTTACTTATTGATTAAATACATATAATTACTAAGGAGATACTACGTATTAGTATAATTCAAGTATTATATTAATGTGTATATAAATATCAGAAATAAACATACTAATTACCCCCATGACTCGTTAACAAGTATTCCTACTCATCATACAAATATCTGTTCCAACCGGGATTCGAACTCGCTTTGGTTAAGTAGACAGGGGTACTGACCACTCGACTCTACATTTTTCGCGCAGATTCTTCGTGAAGTAAGTTATTATTTATTTCTCATTTATATTTGATGACGTCAAATATATAATAGATTTATAAAAAGTTAGTAAAAAATAAATTATAAAAATATTTAAATGATTACGCAATTTGATATATTATTAATGTCATTAATATTCGTTATTTATGCAAATTGTGTAATCTATCATGACGTATATCGGTATATGTATTTATAAGACCCACGAACACAGTTTCCGTCGACGGGGATCGTGCTGTATCTAAACAGACAAACTTCGTTTAACACGGGCTCCTTTAAAAGACGTGAAAAAGCACTTTTAGTACAATATGTCGCGAGCTATCTTCGCATATGGCCTCTTGCATTTGCCTTTTATGGCCATTTGCAGGTTTTAATAAAAGTTAAATACGTCTAAGGGCAGTGCTTACTATAAGAAGGGTAACTAAAATTACTAATCATTAAACACAAATGTATATATCTAACATACACGAGAGTGATGATAGTTATTTAGTAGTAAAAGGTAGTATATGATTGATTTGCCGTATTAAACCCACTCCACTAGTTTCTATTGAGCTTATTGAGATTATAATTTATTTCATTCATTGAATGGCTTACTTTACTTTGTTCCTTGCATAAAGAAATATTTTGTATTAAGTCAAAACTTTTTCAGTTTTCATATTCCTAGTTTATTATTGAAAGCTAATACTTTCTACTTCGATCACTGACTTTCCACAAATCTTTGATATGAACTTAAAAAAGTATATCATGGGAGGAAAGTATTAAATTTGCGTAGAAGGTGATGAACTTGACCTTGAAAAGACTTTTATTCTAACTTTCTCTTCGTGGGCCTTTACTTATGTATATATTTTAACTTGCATCGATTCATTAGCCTTATATTATTTTACAAGCACCCTTCAAAACTAGGATCAGCAGTTGCGTAGGTTCCTAACAATTTCATAAGCTGATGTTACCACAAGTTACTAATGGCCCAACATTAATAGGACCTTGGTGTTCAGAAGCATTTAGACATTGTAGGTACATTAATTATAATAATATATCATAAGCAGATGCTTTATAGTTACTTTCCACCCTCTTCATCTTAATCTTGATAACTGTGTAAATATCTTTAGAAGCGCGCCCTCGTGTGTGGATGTGTACAAAACGGTAAATGTTAAGTATATACATGGTAGGATATTGCAGATCAAATGAAATAATTTAACTAACTAGCCCTTTACTCCAATGCAGTCCACTAATTTAATAAGACCTTGTACAGTCGCCGGTGGTACAGTCGTCGTAAGATTAATATAGCACCATTGCATACCAATAAAATAAAGAATGAATAATATTTATTACCCGTCATACAATAAACGCAATTTTTGGTATGACATTTACTAAAGTGTAAAATTTCTTATGAGGCCCACTGTACCAACTATCTAGATGTACCTGCAAGACGTGTCTACTATCTAGTGAAATATGTTTGTACGTTTCGTGTGTTTAATAGAGTCTGAAGTCAGTATGTAAAGTATGTTTATATCTCATTACCAAATACGAACCATTATTTTATTTAACAACGAGCTAAGGTCTATAATACTGTCGTTGACTTTTATGTGATGTCTTCCTATCGTTATGGCGGCTGGCGGGTTGGCAAGGGACGAAAATGGCCTTTTATCGGATCTACACGCCGATTTGGTGACGTTAAAGTTGATATTTATCATAATATAACGGATTTTCTCAAGGAATCTCACCTCGTCACAAGAATATTTGTCAAAATGGCTTCAATAACAGGGAAGCAACCTGCACTTCGACAATCTATTAATAACCTGTAAGGATGAAAATCTTAGATAAGTGTACATTATAACATATGATTCGGAAAATAGAAGTCGCTACTAAAGTATTTTAAGACATTACATAAAAGTGTATTAAATACTTACTTTCCATGCGAAATATGTTGAAGATTGTGGCATTCTATTGTAAACGGTTCTCTTGACGCTGAGCTCTCGAAATATTAGAATGTTGTTTCTATATTCCTTCCAGTTCTTATTAGTTTCATAATCATATAAAATTTAAGAGTATTAAAACAATTGCTGGCGGAACCTTAATGAATCTCAGTCGAATCGAACCGTCTCGATCGTGAATGTCGTCAGCGGTCAAATTGTATGGAAGCCACAGCAGCCCCTCTGTTGCGAAGTATCGGATTTAAAAAAAATAATATGTATAATCACCTGAACACATCTAGGATCGAATCATCGCGATATGATTGAATCCCGCACTAGGGGTACTGGTAATTAGAAGCTAAATTTAAGGCGAACAGCTTTCATTTTGTTCGTTTTCATTTTATTTCTTTGATTGTTAAAATACTTACTGCACATAACACCATTATTACACGCATTATATTACGCTTAACATTAATAAATTTTAAAATTTAGTTGCATAGAAATAAATAATATAAATCTTTTCATTTTTGACTGAAATTTTAAATAAAATACAAGAATTATCGTCTTTTATTCTTTAAAAATAACACGTGTTTTTGTCATATATAATTTTATAATATCAATAACCGCGTTAACGTAAGTCCACGAAGCAAACAACGAGTTCACTAAAGTATAACAAAACTGCTTGTAACTTATACTCGGTTATCACTTGTCGAGAACAAAGCACGCTTACAAGACGATTGCCAGTATTTATAATAATAAAAAATAGTTTATATTTAAATTCACCACTCGTCAGATCTTCTTGCTGGCTTCTTCACATGTGATATATATTTTCATTAATAGGGAAAAATATATGATAGATTCGTAGGTCGCGATCTGCTTCTGTGCTTCTTAAATTTAATGCTTCTGTGACAGTATTTAAAAAGTGAAATTTGTGATTTACTGGATAAACCATTAAGCAGGTAAATTGTTCAGTAATAATATGCTCATATTTATTATATTGTCTCAGTTTAATCTAAAAATATGTCTAAACAAGTAGTCCTTAAAATTGAACTATAGAATTTACTTAACTTGACATAATTAACTAACAGCTTGGTACGATCATTGAAAATGTGATTTAAACTCTTTTGTCAGAGTTGATAATTAAAAAAAAGAGAGAATGAAATATAATAATTTTGTGAATTGAATTTTCTGGAATATTAGATAAAAATCTGTAAAAATTTATGTATACAAACAGTAAGCTTTTCAAGCGAATCTTTTGATTAAATGAATTAAATACATTACGTATCTTTTATAATGTGTTACTTCTCAGTCTTTGATTGTCCTGTACTCATTATACAATAATTTGGTTTTTCATAATTTTTTCAATAAATTTTTTAAAATTTTGTGTAAATCTGTATCAAACAGGCCTTCCATCATTGTTTTACAGATAATTGTTGAAATGTGTGAAGAACTTAGTAGTTGTTTGCGTCATTCGGTTTTAATTACCATTACTATAGCAATCGTTATTTAGAAAATTTTTTTTGTAATTCACTTATTGTCATGGGTAGATTTTTATTTAAAACAAATTACGTGTAACATATTAGCCTATGAAAACAATTCTACTCTATAAGCACTCAATTATGTTACCTCGAGCCCTACGAGCCTTGAGAAATTTTCCGGGTGATTGATTACATGGCACAATGATTATATATAATGAAACAGCTATTATAATATAAAAATACTTTGTATAAAATATATGTTTATATTAGTAAGCAGTTTTAATATACTTAAACCACATTAGAATGAAATCTGGCTAAGGACATTAGTAACAAGAGGCCCATACAAAGGTCTTTAGGTGGCCCAAATTACACTAGACAGCCGGGTACATTTTTATACAAGGTTAAACGCATAAATATTTATATATTATTTTAATTATAAATTTTAATTGGTTTTCTATATTAAGATAGTTAAAATGGAAGGTCAGATTGATTACATATTATTCAGAGATGTCGGCACTATTAGAATTAGTAATAGGTACTGTATTGGTAATAGAAAATATTGGTAAAACGAATCGTTTCACCAATATTTTCTCCAGTAACACAAAATATTGCTTAGCAATAAACTTATAAGGCCTAATTGTGGGTGTTTCTGCTCTTGGCTTTTTTAAGAAAGACGCTAGTAAAACAAGTTGTATATGTATGTTAACTGTATGTTATTCTCACCTATGTTGTATTAATTAGCAATATGACGAGTATTTCTATAATTGTTTATTAATAAGTTGAATGTTCGCTGGTATGGTGGGACCGTGTTTCACTATTATAAAATAATTGTCTGATTTTCTAACTACGAATTATATCCGTAAAGGGTCAAATTTGATATTCAGAGTACATATTATATTACGGGCATAGTCAAGATCATGACACAGATAAAAAGTCAGAGGTCACTGTGAAACTGGCTGTGGCACCGATGTATCAAATTGAAATTAATTGCGATCGCGACCGTAATAAGATAATAGGCTGCAACATTAGCTGCCTTGCATGGTAAGATTTGCAAGATAAGACTTAGTTGAGTATTCAGCCTTAAAAAATTCACATTATGTTTTATACCACTCAGGCGACAATGAAGGAAATATGATAGGAAGCTATACCCCGTAGCCTTTGAGCACTTGAAAGACTTGTTACACCGGAAGACCTTTTTAATGCTTTCTTTGCTGAACTCAAACATAAATCGTCCGCTTATCATCAGGTGGTGTCGAGTTTGTTACTGAGATTTTTTTAAAAAAGGGAGATAAGAAGTGCGGAGTAATATTTAAATAACGAAAAAAGGAAAAACATCGAGATAAATATAACTAAAGAATTGGACATTAAATTAAAACATACTTAAGATATATTATCAAAAAATTCTCATTTAATATTTTCAAAATATTTTAATGAAATGCTTGTCCAAAATAAGTCTCACGCCAATATTCAAACTGTGTTCTTTATTTATGTGTTATTTGTTTACAGAATCAAGCATGTATCTCCTTATCACACTGTTGGTCGTGATACCAGGATTCCTGTACTGGATGTACTGGCGATGGGCTAACAAGAGAATGCTGGAGTTAGCTTCGATAATACCTGGGCCACCGGCTTACCCTTTCATTGGAAATACGCTGATTTTCCTCACCCGTACCACTGGTAAGAGTACCATTTATTTTGTAAATACCCATAGATATATACTGTTTCTTGTTTATAAGTAATTGTTTGGCGAGAGATAAGTAGGAATACATGTATATGCCTGTGAAACGAGTAAATAATAAAAAAATCTAAAAAGAACTGTAAAAAAGGAGTTGCTTCTAAAACAGGTTTTACCAACTTTAAAAAGGATCCCATAAGACTAAAACAGATTACATTGTTCTTAATTCGTTGTTAAATTATTTTTATAATTTGTACTTTTGATTTGATCTTTATCTCATTTACCTGATAAATTCGAAATTGATTAACCAAACTGAAGCTTTATAATTTAGCTATTATAATGACATAATTTTAATTCTAAATTAATATAATTCAACATGTAAAGGTAGACTGACACAAAACAGAAGAACTGGAGAAAGTTCATAAGTTACTCCCGAGTTCTTGATGGCTCAGACGGTTGAAACCCAGATTGTGAACGGTTCGCGATTCGCGAAATAAAAATTTCATAGAAAAACATTTTAACTTTACCTATAAATGTACAGCTATAGTTTTAAAGCTATTTCAAGAAATATATCGTACCTACCTTAAGAAAACATACATTAGGGAACGCGGGAACACTCGTATTCTTTGTCTCCTCTTCAATATTCAGTTCAATCCATCATATCCTAATATCTTTTACAAAATGAGTTGCGGTTGTGGTGATATTAAAAAATGTTAATATGCATCGTGGCCTGGGTATTTATGAAACATTTCGTGTTTTTCCTTTTTATTTAATATACGAACCTCGGTCTCAGAATGACATGTCAGTCCCTTTTCTGTCGGAGAGGTCGAATGCATCCCTACAGTTTATACGAGATAAAGGCGACAAACCATCCTCTCCTGGCTGCGAAAAAATAAACTAAAAAAGGCATGGCGTGGATAAGATGTTACTTATTATTTCCATATTCCAAACGAATTCTTCGTGATAAATTGATATTAAGTATTTGAGGTCATTGAAATTATAATGATTGTCAGTTACTGATACAACGCTTTATATTATATTTTACTTGAGGAGAACGTTGCCGTTGTGATTCAAATGCTCTGGTTTTGATAAGCCAGCGTTGGGCCAGCGTGGTTATGTTATTATTTCCCGCATGTTTGAATGCCTGTACCCAGCAGTGGGGTGTTTATAGGCTACAGCCTAAATCATCAACAGATGCTGATGACAATATACTTATTATACTAAATAAATTCCCGTCGTCGTAGTTATCGATCAAACAGCTTATTATGTCGAAGGTGGTTGTTAAGTATATTTTATTACATTAAAAATAAATATATATTACAGTGTTTTTAATTTTATATATAATTGAATTTTACAGCTTTTATAATTATGGTAGATTGATACATGAATGAAGGATGATTCTTCCCTGATTTTTGTTTCTCGGGTAATCAACCTTAAACGTGGTTTTATCACGAGTAAATACCAAAATTTAACGTTTCCTTAAAATGACAGAAATCCTTAACCATAGTAAAATACAAAAACATTTCGAAACATTGCCGAGATGCTGAAAAATTCTCTCGTCTTTTTATTACAAAACATTATTTAAAATCTGTGACGTGTGTAAGACCTGTGGAGCTATCGTAGTTTTTGGAATAAAGATAGATAGAGATAGGTTCATATTTGTACCAGGTCTAAGTTGAAAATTTAAGACCTTTTTTGAAATAACAACTTTAGGCGGCCAATACTGCAAAATTTAATTATCTTTAGTAATAATGGTTACCATACCATACATACGAAAAAGAAATAGCAAATCACGTAATTGTAAAGTCCTGTTTATATGTTCCCGAGCACTTGACTTACTTAGGGTTCTTTACTGTGTAAGTCTTGAAAAATCCTTACAGATAATACAGGTCGTTGGTTATAATCGTTTTAAACAGACGCGCTGAATTATAGTGTTTGTACCTACGTACTGTTCGGTTTTTAAATCACCCTGATTTTAGAAAGACAAACATTAGTTGGCCATATATCGTAACTATATAAGCGTAAACATGTGGATATATGCAATATCAAAGTGGTTCAAGGTATTAAATTTTGACGAGTATTCTTATTCAACAACAAATTTGTAAGGAATATTTCGTAAGCTCCAAAAATTCAATATATAGAAAACATATACAAAAATAAATTAAAGTACAACTAGTTATTAACGAAATAAAAAATTTGAAATATTAAGAAATTCTAAGTTTGTTCTTGAAATTTTAACCTATGAGAATTTGGCTCAATAGTTTCTAAGCTAACGGATCTAAAGCGCGTTGATGTCTTTAATGAGTAACTTTAAGTCAATTACATAGGTGATAATTTCATCTTACATAGAAACTTGACTTGTCTACTTTTACTAATTTGGTTTTCACTTGTTCACCCAGTGTATTTTATAAAACTTTTAGTTTAGGCGATGCCGATGTGTATACAGACTGACAACACCACAAACGCCATCTTTTAAAAGTAATCTAAAGAAAATATGTCAGTTTTGAAATAAGCAATTATAAATTTTTTCGATTACTTAAGAATGTTGAACACCAACCGAACGATTACATAAAAAAACATCATTGCGAGTGTTTTAAATCTTGCCATAGCATTGAACAGTCTACATAAATACATATTAATTAAATATAAATAATTATTCTACATGCTCATGGGCTATTATAAAATCATGTTTATTTTCACGCTTTTGTCACTTAATAAACAAAAAAATATTTACATATCAATAAAAAATTACAAACAGTGTTCGTGGCAATTTAAGTGCATTGAGACTGATTACTGCAATTCCGTACTAGGTACTTACGAGTACATTACGCAGTTTGAAGCAAACGAACTTATTTGATATAATTGACAGCAAGTCGTGCCATGCGTAATTTTGATCTGCATGGTTATCAATTTCTGCAAAAAGAACTGCAAAATATATAATATCCTACTTTTTTGGAGATCTTAGTTTAAATTTATTGTGAAATCTAAAATAGAATATTTAGAACAAGGATTAATATTAGTAAGAACTTCAATATTGCAACGGATCCAATTACGAAAAGAAAAAAAAATAAAGCTTGTGCTAGTGGAAATCTATCTGGCATAAGTAATTAAAACCTAACAACATCATTGTGTACTGGGAAAAAACCTTCATTACTAATACTTATATTATATTATATTTTAATAACACCTAATATATGTTATTATGAATGACTTTGTACCTTTGTAGATTCTTTATCTAGTAGTTGAGGTAATTTTACAAGGTTTTATATTATGTTAATTAACGACTACCGATTATATTGACATTCGTGGTTAAAATTATACATTTTAATATAATGGAATTATATTCTTATTTATTTTAGTAGCTAATTTATGGTTTTTTATCCTAAATAAAAATTGAATCTATAAATGGGTCTCCGAAGCCTATTATCTGTCTCAAAGTTATATTATCTGTATCATTAAGAGTTTGTTTTATGTATACTAAATAATGGAGAATTATAGATAGTAATATGTATATAACATAAGAAATATACTAGATATCATCAAAGACTCGTGAACAAATTCACAAATATCTGGCTCTGCTGGGAAACGAACCTGAGACCTCTGACTAAATACAGGGCTACTGACCAGACATCCCCCAAATATTGCGTTTAAACTCATGAGAAAGGATAATGATATGCCGCGTATTCTATTTTCAAACTACGGAAATAATGAAGTTTGCAAAAAAAGAAAATTGTCTTTGATATCATTTATATTGACAGTTCTTAAATTAGAAGTACAACAACCAATATACTTAAACATGACCAATAATATTTTATTATCAGAACTGTGAGATCAAAAACCAGTTTAAAACTAGTTTATCTTCCGTAAAAAAATACTTTTTGAGTTATCTCAGAGTAAATAATAAAACGTTTAACCATAAAAGATTTACTGCTTAATGAAGCTTAAATAAAAAAATGAAGGTGGAGCTACCGGAAACGTTTTATTAGGCGTTTATTACCAGTGCCGTCATGATGAAGCTCAGGGCAAGCCACACACTCGCTTGCGACGTAGTAGCTTTATTAATGATAATTTTTTCTCGCACTCACACCTATCATCGTTGTCGGAACCAGATCGTACGATTCACTATGCTAACGAGCTCTTATCACCATGTAAGACTATCGCCATAGTCGTGTGTTCTGCGGAAAGCACGTAAAGTTGATGGTCCCGGTTGTTACAGCAACTTTTTTCAGCTACCTACTTGCATTGGGCCATCGTGGTAGTTTTATGACCCAAACTCCTTTTGTGTTTGTAATATGTAATGTAACTTATGCCCAGCAGTAGAACGTATCCTAAATACGTTCCACTACTGTTAATTATGATGATGAGGACACCTATCATCTAGCTGAAATTAAGAATCTTTAAGAGTTTGAGCTATGGATACTCCATAACTAAGAAATATAGATATGGATGTAAATATCAAAAATTTACTAAATAAACATATATAGGCATAACTATTCTCTCTAACGGAATTCGAACCAGGGACCTGTAGCTAACTAGCCAGGGCTACTAGCCTAGGCTAGGAAAATAGATTTCTCCCCGAAAAAAAAAGCTTGTTATGGATTGGCAAACAGGTCGTTAAAATTAGTTGTGAGACCTTATTTTAATAACTAACCAAAAATCATGTCTGATTACCTTTTTTGGTCCATAATGACTCCTTTCCAACTGATATATATATTTACAGAGTTACAATGACAACTTACAATATTCATAAAATAAACACATGAAAAAATAAATTTCAACCAAAATAATAATTACTTCAGTTTGTAATAAAGTTATATTTTATGTTAGTAAAATATGTATATTGCTGTTATATATATACCATATACACATATACATATACTTTGTCTATTAGTGTGGAATCCAATTATTACTATTATGAATAAGTTAGGAATTTAATTTTAGTAAGTTTTTTATTAACCGTTGTAAATAACTTTATTTCTTTATTTGTCCGTAATTTGTTAAATATGATTGACAAGTTAACTCTAAATTTTGTACGTAAATCCGGACGTATGTTTAGTCTATAATTCATGTTTAGTCTATAAAATAATGCTTATAATACCTGTAATTTTTGAATCGATAGAATTACGTGACGACAAATCGTTCTATGAAATACTAATCAATTTTATAATGTTGACAACATTGATCATGTCCTACCTACATATTTATTTAAATCAAGTTATATTATACTTTTTACATATAATTAAAGATAATAATAGCCATTATCTAGTTCTATTTAATTACAAAGTGCACATTTTGTAACAACTAGCGACACACGATTTGCGTAAATCCAGAACTGGTTATGTTCAGGAAAAATACCTAACTATATTACATTTTGAATCCAATTGACGAGATCTTTGTTCAGTCAAAAACAGTTCGAGAATAAAGTAATTTCTTAAGAATTGCTAAAGACAAAAGTCAAAACAAAAAATCCTTATGGGGGAAACAGCAAGGACACTGCCATTTTCTAACTAGATCAAAACTGGTTTCATTTTTATATGGTGGTATTGTTAAACGTAATTTTATATGCAAAAAAGAACCAGTTTTTTTCCTTAAAGATGGCCCGAAAAGATAAAAGAGGAAGTTTAATAAGTGTTTCCTGTTAAGTTATGATTTCTAAGTCCAGCATAAGGGTTTTTAAATATATATTTCATAAATAATTTCTTTAGTAGACTAATTGTTGGCGAGTATTGAACCAGAAACTTCAACATGAATCATTGGCATAATAATTATTAGAAATTTGTTTAATTTTATATTAATTTGAGGAACTCAAAATTGTATTTATAGATACATTTGAGCTTGTACCCCTAATGCAGCTTTAACTGCCAAGCCATACAAACAGGCAGTATAAAATATTATATCCCGACTCAGCAAATTTAAATCTACAAAGTTCTACGTCTGATGTCTAAGTCTAAGTCACAAAATATATAGTTTTAGTTTTTATTACGTTATTTTGATATCCCTCTTTCTAAAAATTTTCAATTTGGGGAAAGTTACTCGCCAAAATATCTAGATTTGCATATATATGAAAAAATATTGTTTATATATATGCTATGTAATATATATGATACATATTTGGAGAATATTTATATAATTGTGTATGTCAATTGACCTACTAAAAAAACAATTTCATTAATTTTTAAAGTCTTTAATATTTGTGATCTGCTGATTTATTATGATTCCGAGAAAACTTCTCATACTTAAATGTAAGTGGTTTATTCCATGAAAACGAATATGTATAAAAACTTGACCACGTATATATACTTATTTCTAATTATTAATTACGAAATAAAATATATCAAATTTATAGTCTATAAATTAGAGCCCAGATTATAAATCAAGCGACTAATCGCAATTAATAGGTCAAATAAACCGCCAAATAAATAAATTTCAATTCAATACTTTTTTTCTATTTTTATAGAACAACTGAACAAAATTGCCAGCATGTTTGATAATTATGGCGAATACATCAGATTTTGGCTGGGACCCGATCTTAACATTGCAGTCAAAAATGCGGCGGATATTAAGGTGAGTTGACCACATAAGAGTGGATAAGTTTGAAAATAAATAATTAAATCTTTACGTAGATAGATAACCATGAGTCTTACTTAAAAAAACTATGGTTCTCGACTAACAGTAGCAAAACCAGTCAATTTTAGATAACATTTTTAAAAACTCAATGGTGACGATTCTTTTGGCATCCTCGTAAGCTAAAATTAAGTAATTAGCTTTTCTTTCATTCCAAAACGAGACATTTTTTTAGGAACGTTACGTTACAAAAAAAATTACTTTAAAGTCAAATAAATGACATAACCGGTGAAATGTACTTTTCTGGCAGGATTGTAACGAAAGAGTCACGAACTTATTTTAATTTAAGTTCATGCGCAGAATCACAGTGTCTGTGGAATTGTAAGATAAGTACTTTACGATACTTAGGGTGTAACTACATAAGGCGAACATTTGTGCCGTTGCCCCCGGCATTGTAGCCTCAAATGGCCGATAGTTCAAACATACATACATACACAAAATGATAGAACAACTGAAAAATGCAATGATGGCTAAAATCGTTCCTATTGTCAAAAGTCGCCCCTGTTAACACTTTTGCACACTTTCAGCAGAGAAAACCGCTGTAAATCTATTTCAAAACCGTTCTCAAGGTCGAAGAGCTAAACATGACCTTTTAATTAGTACCTCAATACTATACTATATCGTATGATATGTTTTTGTCTTTGAAAACTTAGACTTATAAAATTTAAATTTTAAAATCGTTGAGTACATTAGATAAAAACTACAGAGATCAGATTCGAAAACAATATTTTTCGAATCTGTATCAGACTCGAAAAATACTGTTATATAATATATATAACAGTATTTTTAAGTTATATTAAGTTAATTGCTCCTATTAATTTCCCCGGTATCAGGAGAGGAATTTATACTCTCTGTATTCAAAACCCATGACAACAAAACCCATATTACGTATAACAAATAAAAGAATTGTTGATTGGTTATTAATGTGTTTTTTTCTACTTTTAGTTGCTTCTGTCAAGTAACAAAGTGAACAATAAAGGGCCTCAGTACAAATTCATGTTACCATACATAGGACCGGGAATTTTATCAGGAGGTAAATAAAATATAATAATATTTAAAAAAAATTACATTTATTCACTGGTAGGTGGTGCTGTAAGATAAGAGTTTTTTTCAAGTTGCATGTTAATATTGTATAAGCCATAATTTGTCTTGGAGATCAATCTGACAATTATTTGGTTTTGAAATTACTCAAATTGGTAATGTTTAAGTAGTTTCAATTGATCATTGTACTTCGATGATATGTTTAACCTTTTATCACAGTGTAAAAGGTCCTCTATTTTTAAAAAAGATAAACAGAATTAAGCATGATGGTTTTAAAGCTGCATTCTACATAATTTTTTGGAATTTACTTTCGATTTTGAAACTTGCACTTCAATGAAATCACAAATAATTTTATGCCTTGTATTGTTGTTCAAATATGTTTCAAGGGTGGTGAAGACATGTACCAACCTTTTTTACGAAGCTGAACCTTTACCTTAACTAGCTACATTTATAAACCTACCTTGTTACCCTAGCCTGGTTACCTGTTTAACTTATTTTAGTTACCTGGTTACTTGTATACTATAGCTTGGTTACCTGTTTACCTTGGCCGGGTTTCCGTATAGTTTAGCCTGATAATTATTATTATTACATAATTATCAGAAACGCTATTATTTATGTTGTAGTTTAAAAGTAAATCTATTTTGAAAGATTTTCAGTATCCAAACAACTGAGCGTTAAAACAAATAATATGGTTAAAATGAAGTGTCTGGTAACAGGTCCAACATGGCGAAACCATAGAAAGATTGCTACACCATCGTACAACAAGAAATCAGTGCACTTGTTCCTCGATGTGTTCAACCAAGAAGCCGAAGAGCTGACCAATGTGCTCCTGAGAAAAAACAGCAATGAAACCTTCGATATATTCTTTGACGTCTTGGCGAAAACAACTAGCGCAGTCTGCCGTAAGTCTACTTACCGACAATGATTATTATAACATGTATTTCCAACTTGTTTATACACCAAAAGCAGGCAACCTGTAAATGAATCTATCCCCTTTAAAATAAGTTGCAAAATGCTAAATAATTTTCATGTTCAGACATTTATGACGCACATGAAAATCAAAAGTTCATGAAAAAAATTCTTAGTAATTATTTATAACTTCAAAGAACTTTTAAAAAGCTGTCGATTTTAAATTGATTGTATGCGGGAGGAGTGTTGTTTATTGATACCTTTTTGAATTCTACTTGATATCTAGTTCTTTTAAAATGGCATATGCCCACGTCTTTTAACACAATATTATATTCTTTTTACAGAAACACTGATGGGAATTCCGAAAGATGAATATAAAAGTCTGAAGAATTTAGATGAAGTTGTTTTAAAAACACAAAGGTAAATCAATAAAATGTAAAATATAACATAATTTCTATTCATAACTATAATAAAAGGAAATATCTGCCCATAAAATAGACATTTCATTTCATACTTTCTGTTATAAGCATAAAGTATGATAACATGGTGATGTATTATGTGTAGGACCACATTAATACAAAACTACGCTAATTGGAAGTGACTTTCTATACTTTACAAGTCGGGTGTTCCAACCCCAGTGAAAAATACCACTAAAACATAACTTCAACTTAACTTATTTAATCAATATTCGATTTTTTCTAAACGACTGCGTATTATAGGTAACGATTTTTATATCTACAGAAGTAATTGAAACGATTTTGATTATCAACAGCATATACGACATGATCTTCAAGCAGATGACTCGATGGTGGCTACAAATTCCTGGAGTAACCTGGTTGAGTGGTGTGAAAAAGGAACAGGAGTACTATTCAAAATTGATAGATGCTTTAGCAGAAGACATCGTGATGCGGAGACAGAAGGCCTTGGAGAAAGGCAAGGTGCCCGAAGAAGCTATGGGTATTGTGGACCGGTATATACTGAGCGGAGAGCTCACCCACCAGCAAATCAAAGAGGAGTCTTTCACGCTGTTTACTACAGTGAGTACTACCTTCCTTATTTTAAAAATTCTTTTTCCTTACACCGTTCTTACGGCGTTATAGCAGCACGTTACAAAAGGAACAAAAGACTGTAGGGAAAAGTTTTCGTTTTGGGTTTTGAATCAAAGAATATTAAAGAAGGCTATCAATATTATGCATCTGATGGTAAGTACCTGAATTAAGTTATTTCGAGCGCATTACCCTTCTGTTTATACAAATAACGAACTGCTATACGAGTCATACGCTAAAATTTGGAGCCGGTATGAAGGCAATTAATTTCTTTAAATTTCCTTTAGCCCTGACTCTCCGATGTATCTCAACTGGTTTTTAGTCGAATTGTTTCATAAAATGAAAATCCAGCTATCCAGCAAAATGCAGCTATATAAATAAAAAAAATTGAATAAATGATAAAAACCAATAAAAAATTTTTTGTTGTAGAGTCAAGAGGCTGCAGCAAAAATCGCATCAGGAGTCCTGATGTTTTTGGGACAGTTACCGGAATGGCAGGTAAGTTCTAATGAAAGTCTTTATTCTGCGAAGCCCTGAAGTTTTAAGGGACCATTTACAAAGTCAACATTTTATCTTTGTTTAACTCTAAATTGATGCTTCATCATATATGTAATAGTAAAATAGATAATATTATGATTTAAAATTCAACTTGCAGAAACGTGTATACGATGAAATAATGACAGTTGTGGGTACCGGCCCCGTGGCTGAGCACCACTTGAAAGAACTTCACTACCTTGAAATGGTGTACAAGGAGACACTGCGGTACTTCTCTATCGCAGGTCTCATTCAGAGGACTGTAGCTGAAGAGATCACAATCAATGATGGTAAGTTAAGTAAAGAATCTGATATGACGATTCCCTTATCAAATATCGAGAAAGAATTTGATATTAGTGTAGTAGATAGGTGATAAAAGATATAATGATACAAGAAACGTAGATGTTATTGATTAATTTAAATTTATTTGGAGCTCATGGTATAGTGGTCTTAAAGCCCTGGCTTAATTAGCTAAAACAAAGCATCTATCGCCATGGTTGGTCCCAACATTATCACAATCAGTCTACATACGTCCCTGGATGAGTTAATCAGAATATGTTATCTTGAGCTCCTATCAGCTCCCCCTATATACGTTACTATCCTGAGCACTGGCGAAGGCCATGTAGGAAGCTACATAGGCGAAAGACATGGGAAGTTTGAGCCACAACACTGCCACGCTGACACAATTAGTGTTGGTAATTCAAGTCAGTTGCCGTAACAACTAGGATCTACGGCTTTACGTGCTTTCCAAAGTACAGAGGAGTACAAGATAACAAATTTTAAAATACCTGGTTTTGGTTACTTAGGTTTTCGAATTTAAAACCAGAGTGCTCGTACTACTATTCCAATAACAGAGAAACTCTATCTAAATAGTTAATGTTCAATGTTTTGTAAGGAATTATTTGAAAACGATACATTCTCATTTATAGTTAATAAAGTTAAAAACTGAACAAAAGCCATGCGATGGTGCAGTTCTGTGCCCAACATTTAAAATTTGATTGCTTTATGTATATATTACATAGTATATATTAGTAAATTATATAGTCATTATGTTTTATAGTAACGTGTAACCGTTCTTATCACGTCAAAAACTGACGGTAGAAGAGCAGATTCTTGTATACGTACTGTTGCTAGTGAATTATCTATTTCGTCATATCATTGTGTAAAGCCTGTTTTGTTTATGTCAGTTTACTTTTTAATATATTTTGATACTAGATTGTTTTTTTATATTTGTGGTTGTCAATATACCGGTGACGAGTCAAGACGTGGTTTCCTTGTTTTCCCACTTCTCTCCCAAATACAGTCCGCAGGCTCCCCGAGCAAACTAGCGTAACAATATAGAATAAAATATTTTGATTTTCACTTTGACTAAAAGAGATTAAAAGTGAAATAAAGAAAAGTATATAATTTTATAAAATTCTGCTAGTAATCTCCTAAATTAAAATTCAGTTATTTGTCTGCCTTTTAATATGAAAGGGATAGAATCAACGTCAATGTAAGTCGTCTGTTTGTCAATCGCGGTTAACTAGTTAGTGTTAGAGTTACTTAGTATTTAGTGTAATTATTCATTAACATTTTAGTGCAGCTCATTAAAATAAAATTTGTTTATTCATATTCATTTGTCATTAATTCTTACTTTATTATAATACTTACTTTTATTATAAGTAAACTTTTTTACAAAGCAGTTAATTATCTTGTCTCTAGAATGTTCGGCGCACCTGCAATATAGTGATTTCTCGATATTGCATGTGTATATAGGTGATTGTTACCACTTGTACAAATAAAATAAAAAGGAAAACACATTAAATATGGCTCATTTTTTAGATTTGGTTTGGAATTTCACCCACATAAAAGAAATTATATAAATCAGAAATGATTATGATTTCACTGTATTGATGTTCAATATTTTAACTTCCAGGTAAGATAACTCTACCCGCGGGAACTTCTCTCGTGATCCCCATTCACGAGGTCCACAGAGACCCCAGGCACTGGGAAGACCCGTTGAAGATAATGCCCGAACGGTTCCTGCCCGAAAACGTCAAGAAAAGAGACCCCAACGCTTTCATCCCGTTCAGTTTGGGTCCTATGGACTGCTTAGGTAACAAAATATTAATAGTATTTAAGGATATAATTTACGAAATACAGGTTAAATTAAGAAAACGACAGAAAGAATCTCAAGCTGATATTAATGAAATTAGTTTTTGTTTCGTTTAAAAAATAGTTTTTAGCTACATACTTCTATTAAAATAACAATATTTTAATTCATGATCTCTTTACTCGTAGGTTAAACATAACCATCTTATTCTACATAATTTTTTAAGAAAGGCGCGCCGTTCTTTACTATTGCTGTAACCAAAGAAAACTTTATTTATTAATTCCATGGGTATGACAACATTAACGAATTATTTCGTAAAAATATTTAGATTTACGTAACGTAACGATTGCGATTATTGCGTAAAATATTTAGAACATTATTCATTAGAATTCCATTGATCTACTTACGTCACAAAACTTATGTATTTGAAAGTATTAAATGAGTACTGGAAATAAGATATTAAAAAATAGTTTTGGCATTACCTAATGCCAAAAAAAAAAAAAAAAAGTAAAAAATAAAAAAAAAAAGTTAAAAATAAAAAAGTTAAAAGTTTAAGTTAAAAATATTATAATGTTATTACCTAATAACATTATAATATTTTTAACTTAACTCATTTGTTTCATTGTGTAATATTACTGGTGGCCTCAAACTAATAATAGATAGAAATAAGTTATCTTTTAGAGTATTCACCAAACTTATAAATATTGAAATATCAGACTTCGTAGCGCATCATAGCATGCCGTAGCAAAAAGATAACATTGTTTTTTAAAGTTTTGTTGCTAGCTAGTGCATTGTGAGAAGGTAGTTCTTGGGTCATTTGGTCATATGAAAAGCCTCTTGATGCAATAATACACATATTTATGTATAGAAAAAGGATATAATATTGTTTATATTTGAGTAGTAAAGATAGAAATTCCTTAACCTTATCATGAAAAGTTATAACATACTGCATGAAGTCGTTATTTGATTCTTTTGAACAGACCCAACAGTCACATACTTTCCAAGTTATCGCAAATTATCATTTAGCGATAGAGAACTTATAAACAATATGTTTTGTAAAAATTGTCTGTATTTACAGATTCAGATCGCAGCATCAGATATTTTCATTGCAAGAATTGTATTAAAGACATTGGCTTAGTAACAACATAATTATAAATACCAAATTATTGACCAAGAAATATTGCCCGCAGGTCGAGTGTACGCGACGGCTCTAATTAAAACCCTGGTAATCTACGTTGTCCGAAAGGTGCACCTCGAGTCCAATGAACCTATTACGAATTTGGACCTCGAAATTGCCATATCCGTGAAAGCAAGCAACGGCTACAAAGTCAAAGTTAGGCCAAGGGCTATGAGCAACGGATACCACAAAACCAACGGATATAATCATCATTAGATTAGGTTATCTTACATTTAAACCTTATCACATGCTGGAAATAGACAAAATATCTAAAAGCGTGTTATAACGAGATCCTAGAAAATCATGAAACTTGTCCATAAAAGTTTTGATGACTCAAAAAGCAGATCCTAATATTGTTTAAAATGCATAAAGATTTTTAGTGACCTGAATTGAAAAGTACGGTGATTACAACATGTTTTAAGAGATCATGGTAGCGGGGCAACAGGTGTTCACGTGTCTTTGCTTTATCCAATAACGGGTTTTGTTAGTTTTACTACAGATTCCAATTAGTTGTTATATTAGACAGTTGAATGCACAAAATTTTAAAAACTTTTTGATAAATTTAATTAAAATGAAAACATGTTAAAAACTTTGTTTTTCTACTTTGAAAGAAATTAATAAATTAATTAATTTAATTATCTTTAAATTATCTTATTAAAGACATACTTACAGTACCTTCTTAAAAATAATGAATGCATTTGCCAATGAAGCAAAATTCATTCCAAAAAGCTCGATACTATCTCCTATAAAATATACTTATAACTTTTTTGAACTAACACAAGATTTTTCTTTCATAATGTTTGTGAAAATTAAGTATTGCCGGGTTTTTAAATACCATTTAGAAAGTTTGAAGAAAACCTACCTTTTCTTTTTTAACCGATTTTTGTACTATTAAGTTAGATATTAATTAGACTATTAAAGTTAGAAATTTTAAGTAGTTTATTAAAATATACTTAATGAAATCTTGAAGTTTTATTTAACCACTTTTTTGGGATGACCCTTAGAATCTGCCCTTACGCTAACAAAATATTTTTAACTAACTGGTCATACAAAGCGAAATAGCAAACAAGGTTCAACATCAAACTAGTGACTATACTACCAATAATTTGTTACGTAGTAATATGCAACACATTGGTCCAAAGATAAAGAAAGATAAAGAGGTAAAGATTAGGTTATGTTTGGTTTATCTAGATTATACTAATTAGTTAATTATACTTATTTATTGACCTAAAGAAAACGACACCATTTTCTTCATTTCAAAATAAGCGAACAACATAGAGTAGGTTTTTGAAATTGCTATAAGTATTATTTTTGACAAGTCATTATCATTTCTGTGGGTGACAAAGTGTACAGAGAAAGTTCAATACATTTATTTTGGTAAATGTAGACGGATCGCATCAAGTATCATTATTATGTGTTAATTTTAGTTTTCTTTATATTTCTATTATGTATATATATTTATAAAGGCATGTGTAAATAAATAATACTTGTTCCTTCCAGTGGCACATAAATTTAGGTTCCTACAAAAAGGAATATTCGTCTGTTACCTATTTGAGTGTGGATGCACACCAGCGGGCTGCATATAAGAGATGAAGGAAAAAAGATATAACATAAACTTCTAATCATTGATTTTATTTAAATGGACATGTAGTGTAAATATTAGGTTAGGATAGGATACAATAATACCAGGGATAAATTTGTGTCAACTATAATATTTAAAAAAGATGGAAATAACAATAACAATTATAAAATAAAAAACAGTAGAATTCTAGGAAAAAACGAAAGACAATCGCCCATCTAGGCTTTCTTCTAAAAAAACACGCCGTTGTTCGATACTGCAAGGACCCTCCTTGGGTTCGTAGCACGTGTCCCGCGCTACGAAGCCTCCTTGCAGGTTTTGCGCGTGACCAATAGGGTATAACAAAGTTTATAAAAAAGAATATTGAAAAACTTCGTTGAATTGTGTTCTACGTTTTTGGAAAACATTTTTCAAAGTCTGAAATCATGTATATGACGTAACAATATGTTTTTAATATAATCTTTATTTTAAATTGAACGTATAGTTAACCTAATAAGGGAATTAAAAACTGTGTTGTCAAGGTTCAACCCTTTAAAACTTACGCTGAGCCACTTCCTCTTTACCAATTTTTTATGTCAATTAAGCGATAATAACTAATAACCCTTAATCTTTTACTTAATATTATTTATATATGTATGCAAAAAGGCAATAAATTTATTTCTATTATTTTATTTTTAATTTTCCTAAAAGCTAAGCATAACAGACAACCTATTGTTAATAAAACACTGGCTAATAGTTTAACAAGAATTGAAAGGTTATGTTTTCTATATGCAACAGTTGTACGCCAAAACGTAGAAAGGATAAAATCATGCAATTATGGAAGCCTATTACTTTAGTTCATAGATTATATTAAAATAGATTGGAAGATGATTGTGATATTGGTGTGATATTCTATCTTCACAGAAGAGCATCGATTTAAATCGGAAGAATTTAAATGTTAAAGCAGAACGACAACAACTGCGAGAGACTTCAGAATAGCAACAATTTTGTTTAAATTTAAGGTACAGGTTTATTTAAAAAAAATAAAAATCAAGATCATCAATCAAATACAATTAGAATTCTTTTGACCTGTTATTAATTACAATTAAATTTAATCAATTAAAATTAACCCGTATATCAAAAAACATCTAAATTACGGGAAACTTGCCATGCTTTTTTCTATTACGTTTACGTTACAGTTCTAACCTTACTTAAACAATTTTGCTGTGACCATATATCATGTAAAAAGACGCTTATCCCAATCGTTTAGGTTTAGTTAAAAATTTGATAGAAAAATTAAAGGTTGGGCGAGTTTGACACAAGATGAGACTCTCTATAGATTATTGGGGTAGTGTTCCGAAGTATCTGGTTTCAATAACGAAAACAAAGTAACTTTTGCCATGGTTGGTCATTGGATGGGTCAATCAAATTGTTATCTAGAACCCTTCCGTGGTTCGGAAGGCAGATTTGAAGCTGTTGGTCCCGGTTGTTACGGCTACCACCTTAACCAACCTGTATTGGACCAGCGTAGTGATATTTTGGTCCAAACTCGTCATTTGTTTTCCCCATGTAAATAGGTCTGTGCCTAGCAACCAGACGAAGACGTATATAGGCTGTAGACGAGTTAACCACTACTCCAAAAACCTAAATCTGTTTATATACTTTCTTTATTTTTATTATACCTCTGGTGTTGTGTTCCATCCATAGGCTTGAGGAGGTCCGTAAACTTGATGTCAATAATTATTAATATTTAAAACTTTATTATATATACACACCACACAAAAAAAGACAGTTTTCATGCGGTATACAATGTTTGCACAAAAGGCTGCCTCATCGCTAGAGAGATCGATTATTTCAGGCAACCACTGAATGTTCTGTAATTTCATCGAAGAATCTATTTCGGTTACATTTATTACAGCTCGCCGAACAGTAATATACTATATAGAGTGGCCCAACTCCAACACTCTTACTTCATTGAAAACAGCAGCATTATTACGCAAGGTTGTTTACTGTCATGACAATGATGATACTAATCACATTATGAAATTGATCTATTCTATTTACTATTCAACATATATGGGCGTATTTGTTCCCAAAAGACTCCCAAGGCGATGATTTTTCATCGTTCATACAGAACTTACAATGCTATCGCGATGCAAATGTGACCCGGTAATCGTCTATTCATTTTCTACATATTTAATATTCATGAAAATAAATAGATGACATAAAACTTTAATATTATTTAACGAGTTACATATGCAACGCACCTGCATATGAAATAACTCATGCCATGAGTATAAGAGAATTAATAATTTTGTAGTTATAAGTATAAAAATTAATTAGTTATCCTGTTTAGTACTTTTAAAGTGTGTCACAAGACCACTTGTAATAAATACTTCTTAAGTTTTTAATAAGTTGGCTTACCGAGTGACTTAAGAAGAATAAATACTTATTCTTAATTAACTCATTATGTATTTCACAGAGTATTAAAGAATCTTTTAAAGAAATTTAAATCACGTGTCATCATTGATTATAACACCGTATTTAATATTTTGACGTCAACATTTTATTAATTAAAATATTCAAATTACCGTTTAATTTTTAATACAGCATAAGTAAATCCGTGTTTAAAATTCATAATGCATGTTCTATTCAATTTCATAAACCAGTGTGAGTTAATAAAGGTCATGATCTCACGATTTAGTTTATTTCTTAATTTAACAGGTAACAATTAAATGATCTTAAAGTTAGGCATTACATTGAAATTGTATCCTGGTAGCTGACGACGTTCACTTATGATAATGTTGTTATTCTCTGATTTTCTAAATATCATGAAAATTTATTTTAAAAAATTAAATGAGTTATACAATACCTACATATAAGTCAAGTTCACTTACTAATTCACATTGATTAAAATTAGTCGTAAAGGCCTGGACTGGTGACACTCTTTTGAGGCTTTACTGTTTCCCCACTCTCTAACTTTGAAATGCATATATGTAAAAATGTATATAGAATTACACATAAGCTCGAACTTAATTATCAAATCCCATACATATATTTTAATAAAAAGCTCAGCAAATAGCCATATATAATGTTAGCTAGTGCAGCATGCAACATACTACCCTAGTAACTTCCACCTCTTTTGAAGGGTTGTATGAAGGTGCCGGTAAGGAATTCCAGACACTTATACAATATATTATATATTTTTCATTTAACAATTCGATTGCGATAATTTAAATTTATCTTGTCTAGACCCTCAAACAAGGTAAAGCTAGAGGGACGCTATAAATTATATCTAATTATCTTCCACATTTTTTTATCCTTTTTTCTTATTTATAAATTAGTATTAAAGTATATTCCATTCAGTCGATACAACACCCAATAACACAACGCAATATTTACAACAAATCTAAATATGAATTATGATTTTTTTGCTAAATGGTAAATAAGTTTAAAAACTTTCCGTTCTTTTTTATCTGTGAAGTAATTATATATCAGATACAATAGATTTTCTATTGCGTGTTGCGCCTGGATCCTATGAAAGAATGAAAACTGAATAAGATTTACTCAAGGCAATTTTAACTCTAACCAAAAAGCCAAAACAAGCTGTGTACATAACAAAGTGGTGGAAAAACCTTTCAAAATTTAAATATTTATGTAATCGTTATATATATCTATTATATAAATGCTCGGCCAAGAAAGTGGTGTACCTCTTTTGTTTCAGATCATAATACAGAAGACTTGAGTAAGCCAGTATCCGTGAAAAGCGTGAATTATAATTTTAAAAGCTGTTGTATTAGTACCAAAACGCTTGTACAATAGTAGATTAGGCTGTATGCTTGATTCCAGTGGTAAAAAATATAAATATTGTTTTCGAATAAAAATAATGTTTATGGAAATACATAATGACTAAACTAATGTAATAACTAAGATAATAATGACTAAAAATAATGTTTATGAATAAATTTGAATAAATAATATCCTCTGCGGTTTACCGCATTACGGCATTTAAGCTGACGCAGCGGGAAGTGCTGCGCCATTAGGCTGAAGCTTGACACCCCAGCTGCTGGCCGCTGGACGAACGAAGCGATCCGTCCAGACTTGGAAGAGTAGGTTGGGCGCCGGCAGGGCAGCGTCTTCTACCGCATGGTGTCGACCCCACACACAACCAACCAACGCTGAGACAGTGACGGGTAGATCTGTAAACAGATTCCTCCTCGACAAAAAAAACGTTTTAAAAATACCTGATATAAACCTATTGTTTACTATGATATAGTTTAAGGGAAGAAAAAACCGGTTGCACCGTATCTCGTGGATTATACAATTAAAAAAAGTCTTTATTTGTAGTAATATTATGAAATGCTCAGCAATTTTATCTTTGGACGAAACCTTCATTTTTAGAGCAAACGTGTAATAACTTGGCAATAAAAACTAAACATAAAAATGTTGCTAGATGGTTGGTAGCAGATAGATGATATATAAATGTTTTAGATGATGTAATGACTAGACAATATGATACAGATATCACAATAAGTATGAAGATTGTTCAGTGTTAGTAGATTTACACATAACCCATTGAAAAGCTCTTTAATCATTAAAATTAGTAAGCGATAGAGTTACTATTTTTTAAACATAACCCGCGTAGAGATCGCTTGTATAGTAATTGTTTGTATATTGGATAGTGAGCGTTTAACGACGTTTTAACCAGCTTGATCACATTAACTTGACCTTCTAAAAATTAAGACAAAGTGTCACGATGGCAGTTATCAACAACTAAATATATTTAACAACTGCATAGTGCTTAACAGAATAGTTTTTTAATTACACGGATTAGTGACTGAACACACACACTGGACATATTCGACACTATTTTTATTATTCTTCTGTAGAATTTGTATAATTCTATACTGTACAGAAGAATATAAAGGTTGGCATCATGTTTGTGGGACTCTGGTTCACTTAATTTAACTGCTACATTTTGGAGTCGTTACTAAGGCTTCCGACAGAAAAACGATATTATATTTTTCAGATCACGTCGATGTTTTCAGTAGAGCAGATTTATAAGACTTAGTATAGTTCAGTGGTAAAGACCCATTTGTAATGAGAAATTGCACAAGTCTTTGGGCGACTGATATAAATCAGTCACACGAGAGGAATAGTGCATTGGACCGTTGCAATAATATATGAATTGCACATAGCTAACATTATAAGACCGTGGATAGACTCTCGCTGAGCTACGCAGGATCAATCACTAAAAGTAGCTATAGAAATTTGAACGCAAAATATTTAATGCCGTTATTTTCTGTCTGGCATAATTGCAAACAGCTGTTGCAATTTGCTATTAAGTTTTCCTTGATAAAAAATTTAAAATACGGGCCCATTTTCAAAATTTACTCAATATAATAATATTTAATAATTGACTTTTAAATAGATTTGCAATACTGCTAAGGCAAACATTCTTAGTATTATACATCTGATAATAAAACTTGGAACGCGATAAATCAAGAAAATGGCAAAACAGTTTTTAGACTACAATGGCATCTTCATATCTTATCTCTATCATCATGACTTAGTTCAGCTTCTTATGCTGTTAAAATAAGCAGGTCTTTATGTGATGTTGAAACAGTAAAGCTGATTTACTTTAGTTATTTCCAGTGTTTATATGACTTGTTATTGTGGGTCATAACTGTTGTCATTCAAGATATATTTTATATATTTAACAAAAAAGAGCCTTACGTATCATCTACAAACTCAAGCCACGTGATTCACTATGGGATTTATTTAAAGAAATTAAATATATGATAACATTTTCAATGTCAAATATTTGCATACTTTTTCAAAGCGAAGTGATCCTCGGAGCTTTAATCTTGCTGTTCCAAACTCACAAGACAGGTCAATTTTTCATGGGGATATGTAAAAAAAAACAAAATAAAACAAAGGTAACTGAGGTACCTTTTGCATAAATTTAAAGACTATTTTGAACAAAATTTAGTGAAGAATTCCTTATAATATTTATGTGATAAGAATGCGTGGACCGATTGAATTTTTATGTATTAAAAATTTAATTTTTTTATTGAGTGTCGTAAGCACTATTACTATACATTATTGTTTTATTCATTATTGAATTTTTTTCATATTTATGTGATTGGAAATGTTAAAAACCACAATAATTCTAGCTTAGTTATATTATTGACTTTGAATTTTAATATTTTTCAAATAATTCGCAATAACGTGTGTCATCAACTGTTTATATTATTACATTTTATTTGATTAAATATATTACCATAAAAAAATTGTATGATTTCGAACTTTAAATATCTGTGTTTACCGATTCAAGCATAGATTCGACTGTTTTCATTGAGTGACGTTTCGTCCGGTGTAGTATTGACTTCTTTTTTTTTAAACTCTCTGAGGGTTAAGAGACACAAAAGTAGTTAGTCAGTCGAATCTACACTACACTGGAAGTCGTGGAGTGCTACGAGTTTTGAATGTCTGTTATTTTGTGAGAACCAAAGTAAATATAAGTGAGTAATGTATTACCTTACTTATTTCAATTAGTCACCTATTATTGCATGCTTGATAGAAATATAGGTAGTAAATAAAACAATAGGTAACATTTCAGAAGTGGAATTTTAACACAAAACCACTAATTTAATAGGAAAGCAATGGTTTGTTATCAAAAAATTTTTTTTCTCTCTCTTTGTTTCGGTCTGTATTAAACAATAAATGGCAATTTCTTAGAGTTAAAATATCAATATCTTAACAATGCATAATACTTGAATTTTATTGCTACAAACCAACGTTACATTGTCTTGTTAACCGCTAACTACATTACATATTAACTGTAACAAAGGAATACTTTAATTAACTACTCAATTTTAACTACTCCAATATAAAAAAATGTATTAGAGTTCAATTATGATTGTTCTTTGATGACTATTAGAATATCTTAGACGTAATAAACTGATAAAATCTAACTAAATCTATCTAACTAACAAATAATAAGGTGACATTTTTAACTATTTGTCCTCTATCCACACTCAGAGTAGAAAGTCTGAAATATCTGATTTGTGGTTGCTTCTCACTATATAAAGTTATATTGCTCTTTTTCTTATTTAGGTTATTAATGTTAAAGCTAAAAGAAAATGGGGGGGGGGGGGTTCTTATATCCACATACACAATTGACACCTCATTCATTAATTTAATAGGCAGACGAGCTGTAGAGTGTATCTTACACGGTATTGATGATCGATCAGTTTGGCTTGGAGCCGAAGCCGTTCAGTATGAGGGCCCTGATAAATTACTGGCTTAGCTTATGATAGAAATAGTAAACCCCAAGCAGATCGTAGAATTATTAAGAGTCAGCTCCAAGGAAAGAGCCATGACACACAATCGAGGCCTAGTCAGAAGATATCTCGATGCTTTAACTGTATACAAAAAGGCCACATGGCTACTCAACGTCCCCAGCCAATAAAAAAATGTGCCAAATGTCAAAAGATGATACAGAATAATGTTACTCAAGATCTCTATTGCCTTCTGAGAAAACAGTTATGGTAGTTACGAAAGATAATCCAAGGGAAAAATTTCATAAGGTTATTGAAATTAATGGTATGGCATTTGAAGCATTTATTGACTTTGGTAGTGAGTGTTGTATGATTAGGCAACGCGACTTCATTAAAATTGACCGTCATTTTGATACAAGCGATCTTCCTACTCTTAGAGGATTTGAGAATTGAAGTAACGTAGAGCATTAGCAAATCCTATTCATGATGTTGATGTTAGGGTAGGCAATGACATTACACCTGAACAGAGGGAACAACTACTAAAACTTAATAACTACCGTCAATGTTTTGCCTCAATTCTTTCGGAATTGGGTGTAACCTCGGTAGGTGAAATGTCAATAGCTCTCCACGATGAAGTGCCAGTGGTATTTAGACCTTACCGATTATCTTCTAAGGAGAAAGAAATTGTGAGAGGTATGATATTCGAATTATTGGAGAATGGGATAGTTCGGCATTCGACCTCATCTTATGCAAGTCCGATTGTTTTAGTTCGAAAAAAAAGATGGGAGACTTTAGGCTTTGTATTGATTATCGGGCAATTAATAAGAAGACGGTCAGGGAGAATTATCCCATACCTCTAATAGACGACCAGTTAGACGTGTTAGCTGGTTATTGGTATTATACAACGCTTGACCTAGCATCTGGATATTACCAGATTCCAATACGGGAAGCTGACGTATATAAAACAGCATTTATGACGCTAGACGGCCATTTTGAGTTTACTTGAATGCCTTTTGGTCTCGCTAATGCTCCAGCTACAATCTAGCATAATATGAATCAGGTGCTAAGTTCTGCCCATCATGAAGAAGGACTAGCTTATTTAGATGACGTCATCATTCCCGCAAAAGGAATTATTGCACTTAGAGAATGTTTTAAATATGTTTGGTGACGCTGGTATGACCCTTAAATTGTGTTAATGCATAAGGTAGACTACCTTGGATTCGAAGACAATAGATAACACGTGTAAGCGGTGGACAAATCTTTCTGAGTTTCTTGCCTGTTCTTCTCAGGACAAGACCTCCGGTAGATTTACGAACAAACGACTTAGACGTGTCACGTTAACATCAAGAGAGAACTACATGTTGCGTTTTTTTGATCTGTAGCTCAAAATTTCTACAGTAACGGAATCATGTATCTACCTACAAGATGGCAGAAAGTCTACGAAAAATGACCTAATAATAATGTGATTAAATGTATATTAACTTTGAAAAAAAATGTCTTGAATTTTCATATAAAACGGGAAAAAGTTTCTTCCCGTTTTATATTAATTAGGTGAAATATACAAAATTGAATATTTAAATTCACGCCATGTCGCACTAAAAATCGGTACGTTCATCTCAGTCGACCCAATTTTCCGCTGATAATACAAACTACAGATAGAAAGCCCTGTTTCACTTATAATATAAGGGAAGAATATATAGCAGAGACAAAAGTATTCACACAGAATGTCAGTCGTGAGTAGGCGCCTTAAGCATTGGCCATAAAGTAATCGCTGGAGCAACCTATTTACTGTGGCCGCGCAGTAAAAAAGTTGAATAGATAATAATAATAATAAAAACCTTTAGTTCTAAACAGAAATACTAATTAAAGCTTGAAGCTCATAATGATTCTATATCTGGTAGCCGAAATCAGAGGGTCCTAAAGTAGTCTTTGTGACAGGACTCTTAAGGTGTGCTACTTTTAGCTGCTTTTTGACTTGACTCCTTAAGTCAAGGCGGGAGACTTTACGACAGGTCGCGTACGCGAGATGCAAGTTGTGTGAGCAGTGATGTCGTGGCCAAAATCTTAGGGCTCTTATACAGCAGTACTTGACAAATCAGATGTCTATACAAAGTCTTAAATCTTTGGCTGTTGGAGCTATTAGACCTTTGTTGAATAAGCAGTTTAATTATGCGATGATATTATCTACGCTAGAATAATAACAATATAGTTAATATTATAATTATTTTGAATTAATATGAAATATTAGAAAAATAACGAGTTCAGATGCCTAAAACCAAATGAAAACTATTGTAATTGTTCTCAATTAATGTACATTTTTGTAGGTTACGCCTTTTATTCTAAACGGCATAGCTCTTGGCATTTCATCTGATGTTAAGAGAAGATAAGGCGAATATGGAAGTGAACAACCTCCTGGTTCCTCAACCACAAAGGAAGGATGAAAAACCTATAAACTATAAACCTTACTTAACTAGTTTAGTTTAGTTTACCTTATATTTAACTAGTTATAAATCTTCAAAGTCAATAGTTTAGTTAGTGTAATTTTATAAGCCAGAAACAGAAGGCAAAATAGTATATAAAAATACTTCAGGTTTAGTTATTCATATTTTTTTAAATTCGAATATTCCATAAAATTAAAATATGCCTTAGTTAACTCAAAGAATTGGTATTCATTAAAAGTCAAAAAAATATCAAAACTATGATTTTTACGAATTACAATGATCTAAATACAATGAATACTATTATGTACTTGACTACATAGTAATATCGACCCAATTCTTTGTTATTATGCATAGAAAATTGCGTTTTTAAGCGACAATTTTTTATATAACAATTAAGGCTCTCTTGTGAAGTATTAAAAATACTTGTATAATTAAACGCAAACTCCGATTGAAACTTACGCTAGGGATGCTTTTCGCTTTTCAACCGACATAAAAGAGATGATTCTGAAAACAGTAAGTATTTTTTAATGTATGTTCACTGATTACGATATATAAATTTTATTCACTTTGTATCAGTAGTTTTTATTTTAAGAGCTTTATCGTTTACTTGGATGATGTAATTTTGGAATACTTAAAGCTCGGGCTCTTTTTAATAATCTTAGAGCACTAAAAGCTGTAAATTTTAAGCTCCGTTATCCAAGTAATAATTAACGATTAATTAAAAAAGATTATGATCATCAGTGAAATTATATTTAGCTCAATTGACCTTTTGTATTGGCTAAATATAGTCTGTACCAAAATCTGCATAATTATCGCAGACTTAACATACCTGCCTCTATAAAGGCGGGAGACACATCCCAAAACTATTATTGTCCATCAAAGCTCAATAATAACACGGGACGTAGGTAATAATAAAATATATGATTTATTAAATAAAGAAATATATTTTCATTTCTCTAGTGAGTGATCAGCCTAACCTGGTTTTAAGCTTGACGTGTTCGTAAGTTACGTTTTATTTATAGTGGACACGTGCGGGGTAGTGTCTGTTTAGTGGTGTTGAGTGTTGCGCGCCATCTTATCCATAAGATAGGTAAGCCTATTCATTATATTACGTTAATTAAAATTTTAAAATACTAAGAAAATAATTTATCGCAATCTACTACTTGGATATTGAAATAATTAAGGCATAGTTACTACAGTATATAGTTTCTGACAGATTCTTAAAATTTATTCTCAATTCAATACCGTAAAATTCTGTCGGGAATTTAATGTGTGAAAAGTTGCGCTCAGTAAGTTTTGTAATACCTATATCAAATACAAGTAAGTTTTTCAAAGAATTTTCTTACAAAGGTACTAATTGTATACAATAATTTAATTAGTTACTTAGGTGCAACTTCTTTCATTATATCGTTCGTGTCTTAAGTGAATGTTACGCTACAATAGGCATACGAGATATAATTAGAAAACCCTATGTCGTAGGCAGATATTTGTTGATTATGTATGGTAAAACGTAGATATGAAATATTGTTTAAAATAAAATTTCAATAAAAGTGCATTATACTGAAAGGTGACTGGATACTACATATTGTTGTTAAGTCGATAAAGAAATAAGTAAAAGTAAAATGGGTAAAATATGTATGGTACATGTGGTAAAATTATGTATAAGTAAAATGGGTAAGTAAAGCCAAATAACAATATAAAGTTATCAAGTGGGGATTTACCCGGGCGCGGTGTTGGCACTGGTGCTGAATTAGGGACAATTCAGCAACAACGCCCACAGTGAAATATTAAAATCCTTTTTCATCTTTAATCCAACCTAGTGGCTTTGCGCTTGCACAATTTTTTTTCTATTTTGGACAATGCCGATTTCTCATACAGTACCTTTTCGTATATATAGTTGACAAGTTGAAGAAACTTTAGAAGTTGTGCATTCGATTCATTCCCGGATCGCCGAAATAACGCTCGAAGGTTTGTTGGCTTAGTATCCATAGTTTCCTATTTATTACTTTGACTCCTTAATATCTGAGGAAACACTGCGGATTCCTTTAGTCCTCCTACAGCAGGAATATACGTTTTTGTCATGTTGTGTAGTTGTATCTTAGTTAATGTTTATATGCAAAATAAAGAATTTACATCTGTCTAACCCATTATTTTAAAGATCTATTAGAAATCGTTATACGAATGGTTTAGTACTATGACCTAAAAATGTTAGAATATACCAATTTTGACACTGAGCGAGTGGACCCTTAGGTAAAATAGAAAAACTATTGTGTCAGATATTTTACTTTATAGGGTAAATAATAATTAACATGTGAACCAAGAATACCCGCTGTTATTATTCTGTAAGTTCAAACGCGCTGTAATTGAAAGTTATAGTTAGGTAATTGTTGTTTGAGCTGTTATTAAAGTAGTGCGCTATATATATTGCCCATATTAAATATTTTATAGTTCTAACTAATAACAATAATTAAATGTTCTTAATTTTGTCCATGCGCCTATAAATGTTTGTAGCCAACTTTCATGACAGAATTTTAAAAGGAGCATTTTTGGATAACTTCAGACTAGTACAGATCCTCAAACGTATTGATAAATCTCCGTAAATATTAATAGCAGTTGCTCCTATTATATTTCTTTTAATTAATATACTATCGTACACTACTATCAGCACATCAAGCGAAGCCTAAGCTTGATATGTTCTCTCCTTCATTTTTTATGGTTGCGGCTTTCCTACTATAGAACACATACACATACACACTACACTCTATTTTAACTGTAATATTAAATATGGTATCCTCTGCATATTAATAGTTCCTACCAAAGGACATTATGAAGGAGGGCAACGTTTTATCATAAAAAACATATCAATACTCGGAGATGATGAAAAAGTGAAAACCAAAACACAAAACTGCCACTTAGTTTCAAATCAAGTCAAATTATGATTATAATTAAGTTTCTCGGAATTAACCCCTATGAGTGAACATTGCAACATAATAAACATGAAAAATGCTGTTTCATTTCTTTACAATTCGCGTAGTAAACGAAGTAAAAAGTTTTTTCTATTCACTTAAAAAAGGTTTCATTTAAAAAAGAAACCGTTTTATGTTAGGCTTGCTGATTTAACTGACAGTCATAACTGAAGCAAAATACTTGTCAAAAACCTACCGAACTCTACTCTAAGCATGACTGTATCATATTTTATCAAAGCAAATTTTTTAAATAGACTCGATTACTAAGATGTCTATCTCCTCAGCTTTTTAATGTTATTACATTAACAAAAAGGTTATGTAGGTTGTGTCAATATTCTTATTATTTATACTTATTTATTTTCATAATTTTATGAACACGATATGAATAATCCTGTACGTGATTTTTATTATTTATGTTCCAAGTAAATAAAAATAATACTTAAATATCAGTTGTTATTATGTAGTAATAACATATAATTGTAGTATAGTGGCCCTCACAAATCTCTGAGTCCCAGAAATCGTAGGCAGTAATTTTGTTTGATTCTTCCTGCTGCTGCAATTAAATAAGCTTTAATTACACAATCAAAAGGAAAAATTACTGTAATATTAACCGAACTAGTCAATTTACTATATATATATGTTATGCAATTACTGATTAGAATAAGCTAGAGAGAATTATCTGTTAGAACATTAAATATGAACCTCTGCTCCAACTTGATATTGAGCCTTGATATCGTATAGTAAATAAATAAGTATTGGTTCTGAAGAGATTCACATGTTTTGAAATAACAAAAATAAATTTAAACTTACGTAAGATAAGCTAAAATAATTAATTTGCTTAACTTGTGTGGCTAACAAAGATCTTAAAACTTATAACATGTTACGCCTCATGATCAGCGTAGAAATATAGTATTAATCATAAATGAAAACATCCAAAAATTATTAATTGTCAATAATATAAAACTTTACTAAATAGTTATAAACAGTACAATATAGTTATAAAATTACACATTATACTGTAATTGTTTATTAAATGTATGTACGTACCTAATTACTTATATTATGTTATACGGGAACACTTCTTCCACAGTTTGGTTGGAAAAAAAATATTTTTAAAATTAAATTTCACCATTTGTGATTTACTTATTTATCTTTACTTCTGCGATGTAAATAACTACCAGCCCCGGATCTAAGGCAAATAGGGGCAACTAGGGGTACTTGCCCCGGGTGGCAGTTTCATGGGGGCCAAATCCGGAGAACCCCAAAGCCTCCTTTCCTTCATTCTATTAAGATTCTATTACTTGATAAGACCTATGAGATTGCAAAAAATGATACCCATTTGTCAGCTTTAACAAATATTCTCAAACACCTTCGCCACAATCAAGTTTTTGCCCCGGTTCGAAAAAATCGTAGATCCGGGTAAAGTTATTTGATAAATAAACTTAAATATACGGTTGCAATAAACGCAATAATTAGTATGTATAGCATCGAAGTTTCTTTCCAGACCTCTGTGAATAAGTCTTATAATAAGTTATTATTAAAACTCCAACTTAGTAAAATTGTACGCAGCTTTAATGACTATAAATTTCTTTACCAATTAATAAAATAATTAGAGAATATTAATTCGTCTTTTTTGTTTCATCAATATCAAATATGGCATATTAATTTGATGATTTCATAACGTTTCTTTCATTGAACTAATTTAGCCTTCAATTTAATATTAAATTAGAAATAAGCTATATTATTTGGATAAAGTTTCATTTATTTGTCCCTACAAAGATGAAACAATTTATTCCCTGACAGCCATTTACAGAATTTACAGCAAATATGTCTAAACAAACGAGGCCATTAGCCTTTTGACCTTGCAGATCCCTTCGAAAAATTACCTGAATGTTAAAAAAAGAAAATGAACATGAATCCGTTTCAAAACGAATTTAAACCCTTTAATTTAATTCATTTATTTTTAGTTAATATCATCAAATTGCCTGAGAGCATTAATTTCTTGATAATTGGAGGTACTGTATATAAATATGACGAAGAACTCTAAATTATGTCAATCTATATACGATTAATATATCTATTCAATTAATAAGTTAAGTTTTTTTTTTGTGTGTTTCTCTTTTTGAATTGGCTGATGTACAATAAAGATATATTCTATTCTATTCTAATAGAAATGCTATATAATGGGTTGTATACAAATGATTCAACAAGGTTTCTAATAAGAATGACAATAACTAAATGATATTGTACAAAAATCACATAAAATTTATCCAGAGGATAACTTGGAAAAATCACTGTGTGAAAAATATTTAAAGACTGTAAAAGTTATTCACGGGTTATCATAACTTGCGAATAATTTTGACACTATAATAATTGTCTGAAATTTGAAATCTTAGCCCTTATTTAAGGTTGATAACGGGATGATTCAGAAAAATTTGTTCTCTTGTTTTTGTAAAAAAAAATCATTTTAGAGGATATTACAGCTAGTTAACACTAGGATGAAACAATAGACTTGCGTCAATCTTCTTATATAGACGTCAGTCTATACATCCTATAAACGTTACCTTAATAAAATTATAGTTCACTGCATTTTACCCAAAGTATAATGAATGAGTTAATATTACATATATAATTGAGTTAATATACAGTTAATATTCTTTGACCCACTTCTATTTATATAATTTTATAGTTATATGTATCAAGGAAAACTTAGAGAAACGAACAAACAAAATAACTTTTCAACATAAAAACTAGAAGTTAGAACAAAAATTTGTACTAATAAGCCCCTATGTGCTTTGGAAACTGTATGTCCCCGTTGTTATTGCAACCACTTTCCCCCACCAACATACATTTAGTCTGTGTGATCTAAACACGTGTTTCTTTTCAACCGACTTCAAAAAAGGGGGGTTCTCAATTATTTTATTGTATGCTTGTTACGCAATTTCTCTGTACCAAATTTAACTTTAAAAAATTTATTTAATTTAATTAATTATTTTTTAATTATTTAATTTTTTTTTAAATTTAGTTTTAAGTTTTTTGTAAACCAATTTTCAAAATTCTTTATTTAATCGATAGAGTTTATTCATGGTGACAAAGGGGCCATCCATTGTCATCATTTTATATTTTTATATTTTTAAATATTGTAATATATTTAAAATAACATGATTTGTAGATAATAATTAGTTATAATAAATATACAAAGTTATACTTTTCATACTGGTTTCTGAAAATGGAATACCAGTCCAGTAGAGCTTCGTAGGATTTAAGGACAACCACAAAATCTTATCATAAACTAAAATCTTGACCTCTTCAATATAAAACCATGAATTAGGTTCATGACACCTGCCTAACCTAAGAGAATTTGCATAAACAAGATCAAGGTTAGATCTTAAATAGATTAAACTATTTTGCAATTTAAAATAAAGACGGGTATGTGTACATAAGTAACTACGTAAATACTTTTCCCCCACTACTGTCATCTGGGTTCATTTCCCAATTATTTAGAGTAAATCTAAGCTGCAATGATAATGATGATGAAATGTGATTATAATATTGTGTTATTTAAATAATAAATTGTCCTTTATATTATTTTGATTAACGTTTGGATTATATTTTACTCATTTAAAAAATGGAATGTGGATTGTGTTACAATAGATCATAATGTTTTCCACGACCGAGTAAAGCCTCCCTATATGCAATACAATCTCAATCCCGATGCGGATTGATGACAGTGCGGTGGGCATCGTGATTATGATTGAAAAAGCCAGGGTCGGCTTTCCCTTACGCCAAATTATTTTTGATTGCAGTCATAATTTTTACATAACTTCATTTATAGTGCTAATGGACTTCATGAGAAGTATATTTTAAATCAACTGGTACTTTATTCAAACGTCATTCTGTTAAATAGTCTAGTGACACTGCAATGGATCGGCAATAGACTTCATGATTGCTGTATGCTTCGGTCATATGTTGAATCACAAGTTCCAGTCTAAGTAAATGGTAAATTTCTAGAATAAATTCTAATACACGAAAGTGACAGGCTTTATTGCTAAAAAAATGTTTACCGGCCTATTTTTTTTAAACATTTAAGATAGCTTGTGATTTATTACTTGTAATATTGCTACATCCAAATATTATCAGACATGGAATTTTATCTAAAAATTTAAAATTTTACAATAGAACAAGTTTAAATTATAAGTAAAAATTTAATTAAAATTTAATACGTAAGGTTCTAAACTCCATGATGACATTGATGTTTTATTAATATTTTTGGATCGATCAAATTCCATAAATTATAAAAAACTAAAAATAATCACTGACCACGTCACTGATGCTAATGATAGCATTAGTGACGTGGACAGACTAATGTTTATATTTGCTTAAGTATATCTTAAAGATCTTAATATAGAAGAGACTATTTATAAGTATTTGAGATTTTTATCGTTAATTCTTAAATAAAACATTTAATATTTTTATTATCTTTACCACAAACGGATTTTATCACGAAAAGCTTGTTACATTGAACAACTTGTCACGTTTTGTTAATGGGTGTAGTATTTTAAGCTAAACTTTACAATTTAGAGCAAAAAATTAAGAGGAATACGACAACTAAGATCCTCTACTTCTAACTCTTGTTTTGTTGAAAAAAATTTAAAGGCTGAGTGGCTTTCTCAATCAGGTGTTCTAAATTGAAGAATAATCCGATTAACAATTAGTGATCGAACCGATCAACTGTCTGACATTTTTATACCATAAACCCAAATGTTAAAACAAAAACCTCGTGTGCTTAAACTCAACTTGCTTAAGATTGATTAGTTATACAAATGAGTTATGCGGGGCTGCATGAAGTTTCAATAGATTCCACATCAACGAGTAGGTACTTTATTTCATTAACGAAAAAGGCGGTTCACCCTTTTCTTTGGATTCGATCTTTGTTACTATACTAAGCTTAGTTAGTGTTCAATTGACAGAATGCTGTGGCCACTGCTGGCTGTGACTGGGGTGGTTCTGGCGCTCTGGGTGCGATGGCGCTACAAGCATCGGAAACTACTGAAGGTAGCCAAAGACATACCAGGCCCGGCAACGCTACCTGGACTTGGGAATGCGCTGGACTTTATTTGCAAGCCGGAAAGTAATTCAATCAAATATACATTGTTACACACAAGAACACATAAAATAACTCTTATCATTACAGAAAAAACAACATGCGGCCTTAATTAAATTTGATTGTTAAGTATCTCTTACAGGCCGATTGCCAGTGACTATCAAAATTCATGAATGTCGTAGATGACATGAATAATAAATTTATAAGCTTTGAATTGTATTGCGTTGACCTTTGGTCCTCTACACAACGGCGCTCACACATATAGCTCACACAATAGCAAATCTACTGTGTCTGTTAAGTAATTAGTTGAAAATTATATTACGATATTTAATATCTTATCTGGGGGTTTAGACAAGATGCTTTTCGGTAGTCGCAATCGAATCGCTAAGTGTAAAAATGTATGTGGTTTGACATAAGCCCTCGTTTAGCAATCGAGTCTGATTGTCGAATCCCATAAATTTTTCATTTAGCGATTGGATTGCGATTATCGTAATGCATCTTGTCTGGGCCCTGTGATTATTAAAGAAGTTTACATACCGATTTCATGTTCCACGTAATAATGAACATCTTTATCATATCCATGTTATAATAAAATATGTTTATCATTGTTATATCTAAATCGTTGACAATAATTATAAGATATTCTATATTCTTTATATAAGTGTATTGACGTCATATCAGCCGAGGGTCGCCCACCGCTGATATGTGTCCCCCAAGGATCTTCAAATCGATCGGTGCGTTGTTGCCCGCATCTAACGGCTATCCGCAATCTTAACCGGATCAATATAACGCAGCAATCTTTTTTAAAACGATATTTCTTTTTATAAATTTAACCTAACCTAACCTAATGGAGATAAATTTCGTTTTATTCGTATTAGGTCTAAAATAGAAGTTAAAACATGGTATTCTATTAAGACTTGAGTGACCTTTATTCTATTAACAAAATAACGGGGAATAGAATAATACTTGTTGCATGTATTGTCATACTTGTACTTGATTTATGTAAGTTTACAGTACTTCTACAGTAAGTTTCAAGATTATCAAGACATTTAGCTGATAAATAAATGCATATATAAAATCAATTCCAATACTCCACAACACAGGTTTTGACAGCTGGCGACAAACGCAATCGAGACGGCACAGTTCAATTTACACTGGGGGTACCGATCGTATTATTAAGAGGTGCGTCACGCACACAATGATAATAAAATAAAGATATTTTGAAATAAAGATATTGAACGTACTTAGACACTAGTTCTAGATCTCGAAAAGCCGTTAAAGTCGAAAGTCAAAAAACAGAAGCCAAAAGTTCTACTTTTATAGTTTTAAGTAAAATGCGTGTAAACCTCATAAGCGTTTTTATACTATGCGAACAGGATAAAAATCATTGTCGTTTTTTGATTTGACTTGTACTTGTCTCCTTGACCAGAATAACAAATTTAAAAATGTTACAAAAGAAATCTGTAGCTGTAATCAATAGAAACATGCAGTTGGCGTTTCCAATAATTATTGAGCTAACTAATGTTTTTTTTTCATTAACCGCCATTACGGCAATTTTATAAAAATAAAATAACTAAAGAGTTATTGTATTTTTTGTGTATTATCTTTATGAATTTGTAAAAAAATATTCTGGTTATCATGATTTGCGGTCTTATAAGAATACCCAATATTTTGTCGTCAGCATTTACACCACCGGTGTTATAATGTATGTCTATACATATAATTGAAGCCCGCTGGATGGTGAATGTTTTCTAAGACCTGGGTTCAGCCAGGTTTTTGAAGGTTCTTGTTTTTATCTGGTCTGCCTATCACATGGTGATCGACATTTGTTTTAAAATATTTAGATTTTCTTCAATAATGTTAAAAAAACTATTTCTGAGTTTAATTAACAGCATTTGCTATGAAAAGTGAAGAAAATTATCTTTATTCATATTGTTGTTAATTTCCATAAAAATAATGCAATAAACGACAACTTGTTGAAATCAGTGCTAAAAAAAGAATCCATTCTTTATGGCATACAAATTGCAAATTAAATTTAGTATAATGGAAACTGTAAGCAAATTTATTCACAAAATATATAACTTTATAATAGAATATTTCGAATCTGCAGTGACTTACTAACAGACTTGGCTTTCCGTAGATTGCTTAACAATCTTTTTAACTTTCTTTTATTCAGCATAAGTAGGTAATTGATATAGAATTAACTTTACTTGCAGAGCTCGTCCTAGTGATTAAAGAATTGATGCTCAAATATGGGAGTGTGCTCAAATTTTGGCTGGGACCAGATCTGAACATTGTTGTCAGCGATCCTGACGAACTTAAGGTAGTATATAATATTATAATAATAATAATAGATAGATAGATAATAGATTGATTGGGACTGGGTGATGGACCAATAATCGCAAGACTCCAGCACTGCCAGTCTTGCTCGATAACGCCAGATTTGTCCGCCGATTCCTCTCTCTGTCGTCCTGACGCTCAGTCGTCTGACTTCCTCTGCCGAGGGGTATTCTCCCGTCCCTCGAGTCGTCGAGGACCTGGGAAGAGTTGTTCAATGAACTTTAAATAATAATTATTTATTTCTTACCATACCAACCAATACCAACTTGTATATGTTGTATATGTGTGTGTATTATTTTGTTCTATTTTCAAGGTATAATTTTTTTTAGTAGACTTGAAAATTAAACCCTTATAATTTTTCGGTAGCGAGGTAGTCAAGTGTGGATAAAGTATCCCGAAGGGTGAAGTGTACATTTTAAGCTAAATCGGTTCATAATACATATATGTGATTCAGTTAAGGTTTTGGGAGCAATATTAGGATCTGTATTGCCAAGAAAGGCTTCCAATGCACATTTTCTATTGCTTCGCTCACTTTTATAGTTTGACTTAGTTCTTGTCATTGAGTGTAGCACGTCGGACTTTAGTAGTATAGAGTGCAGTGATCTATAATTTCTGTATCAAGGACAAAGCATTAGAAATCTCCCACTAACTTACACATATTGTGGTCAAGGCAAGTACGCCTATCTGTAGGAATATTAATGCCGTTGTGTAAGTCACGTGAACATATGTTAAAGAAACTTATGTAATTATTGCATTAATAAAAATAATAACTCGATATAAAAAAGTGATAATTTGTTTTGATTCTTTACGTTGAAGTCACAGAAAATGAAAAAGATCCCGAGTTGATGCTGGCCGAGCGGTTACTATTCACTACCCTTCCGCTATAGGTGACTTGGCTATGGGTCCCGGGTACGAACTATAGTTGAGACAAAGCTTTTGGGATAAACACGTACATATGATCTCAATATCGTCATATTAAAACAATATATATAAAATATCAAATATTTTGTTTATCCGTTTTCTAGTGTCCGTAACCTAAGCCTTAATGATGTTCGCTTTTCACTTAGCTAATACTCGTAGTTATGAGTTCAGGTTCAAATGTAAGAATATTAGTATTATTGTAAATAACTACCATTTTCAGTAGGTAAATTTGGATGAAATAAAATTTTGTTAATCCTGTAATAAAGATTTATAATAAAAAATAAACAATTACAATAATTTATTTGTAGTATTAGTTTTTATTTTTGCCTTTAAATTACAAGAATCATACTAATTGTCAATTTTTCTTAAAAGTTTGTACAAATTGAAAAACTGTCCAAAATAATAATCGATAATGGTTTTTATTTCAGGTTCTTCTTGCTAATTCTAAAATAAGTTACAAAGGACCTCAATATAAATACATGGAAGATGTATTAGGTGGAGGAATTTTGAGTGGATCGGGTAAATGATTATTTTATAATTAAATAAACAGCGAGAGAACAAACGAGACTATTCTCTCACGTCCTTTTAAACATTTACTTATTACTTTGTATTATTGAAGTAATAATTTCATTACTATGTATGACTTATATTTATTTTGATATTTAAATTATGTTTATTAAAATGACTGGTTGACTCGGTGAAATTTGTATCACCTAGAAACTACCTCTAAGGCCAACTATTATTGGTTATGACTATTTAAAAGAACTTTGTAAATGAGTCCTTTCAAATAAACATATTTTGACTTTGACTATTAAAATAAACCTGAAGTAGCTATGGAATAAATGACAGTTTTAATGCTTTACATGTTAGCTTATACATACTAAAATTACCAATTTAATTAATTTATTTTTTATTTGAAGAAAGCTCCAAGATATCGGCATTTCGTGTAATAATTAACTTGAAACACTGGAATGATGGCCACTGAAGAGGTTTTAAGCTATAAAACATTTCGTAAAAAATAAAATAAAATTTCGTGAATGTTCCGATATCTAAACTTTATATTATTCGACTCGAATACGAAACCATCAATTAAAAGATCATTGAAATCGAACTATCTTCGTTTTATTGTTTACAATATTTAATAAGAATGAAGTTTCAAAATTACGAAACTACTTTTAATCGAGTAAAAGCAAAGCTATATTATATGTATATGTGAATGTATATATATGTAAACATATATTTTATCGATTTATTGTATATAATATTTAATTATTTCTAATCGAAATTTCTCAGTAACTTTGTACAATTTTCTGTTATTTTGTGTCCTTTTTAATTTTACTTGTGAACATAAATTTTTAAATAATAATAAATCTTTTAAATCCAAAAGGTCCTATGTGGAGAAAACATCGTAAACTCGCCACTCCTAACTATGGAAAAAGGCCAATTAAAAATTATGGCGGTGTGTTTAACAACGAAGTGAGCCTCCTTCTGAATAAATACAGGGCTATGCCCTCCACCTTACAATTTGACCTGTACAGATACGTCGTGCAAACTACCAGTTATTCCGTTTGCCGTAAGTTTCTAATAAAAATATACTTATGCAAATTAAATCTACTAACATTAAAAAAAACTGAGTTTAATAGTATACAGTGTTGAGCTGACAAACAACATCAAACACAGCCGAGACATGCCCATAGCTGGGAATCAGCCTCTCGAATCGACAACATTCTAGTTACTTGATGATTTTGTGATATTCAGTGTAGTGTCAAATCTTCTTACTTGCATCTATAAAATATATATAAAGCTTTAAAACAATCCAATGTCTACTATCTTATTTCAAAATGTAACTGCACTTTAAATAACAAATGAAGTGACAAGGCTAGCTAGTTGCTTAATTGGTCACTACAAAACAAATTTTTTATACTTTGTACAGATTACTTAATAAAGTCGAACTCAACATACTTAGCTATTTTGAATGTTACATATCAATTGATATCACATTACAAATTTACAACTGATTTTTGGTTCAGGACTGACTTAAAAAATATATTAATAGCTTACTCATGCCAATTTATATCTCATTACAAGTGATATTCGGCTCATGATTGAATTACAAAATAAGTAATATCATTATTACCGTTTTATACGGGAAACTTGGATATGGATAGACTGTGTAAAAATAATGAAATACATTTTAGAAAGTAGTTACCATCTTTTTACCAGTTACAGTTAACTAGTGGTACTAATCATCAGTTTGGGTGCTTGCTTACATAAATTAAGAAAAGCATGATATTTATTAACCAGAATAATTTCAGAAACACTCATGGGCTTGACTAAGGAACAAACTATGAACTTGCCATACATACAAGATCTTATTGATGAAACACCGAGGTAAGTCATCATACATCACATAAAATAGTAAAGTATATTTTATGTAATTAATTCAGGTTAAAAAAAGTAAATATCGATTTGACAAAATGTACTTAAAATTTGAATGGCAGCCTAATCCATGGATTTGCCCACTAAACTAATTTTCATGGAAAGGAAGTGTAAATTAATGGCTGATTGAAGTTTAGGGCGTATTAAGGCTAATTCTAGTGAATTATTTTACCCATGCTGTACCAAATTCGCTTAAAAAAAAGAAAAGATTAAAATAGCGGCCACGCTCCCGTTCCTGAATATTTATTATCCTTTATTATAAATTATAAATACTAGATAAGTAAAAAACCAAAAACAATCGATTGAATAGGTGACAAAGTTTTTGATACTTTCTTCATATTATATCAGAATTATAAAAAAGGCACACTATATATGCATATTTGATTTTTTTTATTTTCCATTACTATATTTTTCGAATGAATCGAATTTCATTTCATTCTAGAATTCTACAAATCATATCCCTGTAAAATAATGTTGCCATTATTACTTACTATGCTTTGCAAAACTACATACAGTAATTTTTTTTTATTAATTTATTATCGGTCGTTTACAGGTTTTAATATATTTTAATTTGTATGGGGATATATTATGATAAACGTGTACATAAATAAATTATAGCAATCAATGTACATACTTATCGTAAGCAAACAACACGACTAATTTAGTGACACAAGTATTAAAATAGAAACAACAATTAATACCACATTAACAATAGCTTAGAATAATATTATTCAATCATAGAACATCTCGTAAAATACTTTTATGACTAGAAACAGCGATTTGCGTTAGTAGATAATTACATTGTTATAGTATCCAGAAAATAAATAGGTAGATAATTAATGTTGATTGGTTTTAACAATAATGAGTGGTTTTATACAATGAATGTTAACTCATGATGTACTATACAGAATACTTTATCTTAATCCATGAATGTTCCTTCGAACAGTGGCAGGCCCGGGATCCAACCCTCAAAAAGGTTATGCGAGTCGAAGTATATCTTATGATATCAATATAGTGAATTCCAATAAAGCAAAAAATTACAGAATAGATTTAAGATTCCTTGATCAAGATTTCATATGGTCTTTAGTTCCAAGTTACAAAACGCCACAAAGCAGTCGGACGTTAACAGTCAACACATAACTTCAGTTGAAATATTAATTATTGATCATAGATCCCTTCATGGATCAATTTTTTCGCACTGATTACGGTATGGAACGGTATTTTTAGGTTGGTTGCCATTTTATTTCCTCCTAGAGGCCGAAACACTAAAAATGTGCTTAAATGGAAACCGAACCCGTAACTAAACTACAACTTTTTGCAATAATGTTTGTCAAACATAATGTTGACAATCATTATTCTTTTTCTTGTGCTCTGTTGCTGTTCAACTTTTATTTTATAACACCTATTTCATCTCTCTCACAGACTCTACGATATAGTTTTTGACAGAATGACCAAATGGTATCTCCAAATAGACCCTGTATTCTGGATGACAAACTATTACAAAGAACAGAAACGTTTCATCCATAAAAGTTCAGCATTTGCCAAAGAAATCTTGAGGTGCAGGATGGAACATCTGAAGACCCTAACAGATAACTTCAAAAAAGACCATATGCAGATGGAAGAAGACACACAGTTGAGTGTCATTGATAGATTTATCTTATCAGGGGAATTTAAAGACAATGATTTGATAAAGGAAACATTCACTATATTTACTTCAGTAGGTTCCTTTAACTCGTAAATTTTTAAAAAAATTGATTTGTTATATTATAAGGATTTTTTCTTACTCTTTCTTATTAATTTTCAGAGTCAAGAAGCATCGGCGAAAATTTCATCATTTATTTTATTGATGATGGCATATCATCCAGACTGTCAGGTGATTATCTTCATAATAACTTATTTCAGATATTTTAATTTTGATTAACAATCAGCCCGATTACCAATCTTTTATGCTTTAGGAAAAATTGTATAAAGAAATAAGAAGCGTAATCGGAGACACAGACAGAGACGTGACAGACGAAGACTTGAAGAAGATGCCGTACATGGAAATGGTGCTCAAGGAGGTGCTACGATTGTTCCCCATCGGCGCCATACTGCAGAGGACAGTTCCTGAGGATATTCCCATGAGTAAGCTTTTTTTCTATATCAATATCAGAAACTAAGCCACAGTCAGTGTGGTTCTACTTAGTCAAGACTACCGTCGCATTAACATATATAATGGCCTTATAAATGGCTTTATCTATCGGTGCTGTTATCATGCCAATGCCGTTCGGTCAGAGGAATCGTTTTAATTTTTGTAAAAGATTAAGTTATTTTAAAAAAGCAATTGGAGTGGTCAATAACCTTGTCTGTGTTAATATTTATACTGTGCACCTAGAGTAAAAATATATTCATAGGTATCATATAGGTGCTTATGTTAATTAGTGAAAGAACAGCATATATGGTCGTTGAACCTTTTAAGTTTAAAAAGCAACATTATTAACCTCGGCTATAGTTAAGCTGGAGAACTTTGAATAGATTGGCATAGTTAGGTACCTTTATAGCTGAACTTAATTATATAGCAATATATCCATGAGTAACTTTAAAGAAAGCCACTATGTATATTATAGTAGTTATATAGAAGTAATCATCTACCAGCCTATATACGTCCTAAGCTGGGCACATTCTTTCCTATACGGAAGATACTCGTCAGGAATTTGAGCCATAAATCGACATAAACCCACCACGCTGGCTCATGTAATTTGGTGGGTGATTGCGGCTTGGATGTGACGGATGAGCGTTTTGATGCGGAGGAGCTCGAGATCTTAATTATAACATCATTCACAGCTATTACTAGACCTAGTATAAGTTTCCTTAAACAACGAATGTGTCTTCTAGCAATATATCCATGAGTAACTTTAAAGAAAGCCACTATGTATATTTTTGTTTAAAGGTAAGGGCTTACTCCCAGCTGGGTCATCGCTGGTAGTACCAATATACCACTTGCATCGCGACGCTCGCTTCTGGGAAAACCCCGACGCCTTCGATCCAGAGAGGTTCACGACGGAAAACATCAAGAAACGACATCCTTATTGTTATATTCCCTTCAGCTTGGGACCTATGGACTGTTTAGGTGAGGGCTTTGATATATAAGCTCAAATTGAAAGTATATAGTACACGAAATGGTTTAATTTTATGTTTAATTTTTCTGTATATATACTATGAACTCTGTTGAGCACCAAATAAAATTTAATTTAAGGTCGGAGCTACTGCCTCATTATAATGCGACTAGTAATAGACAGAGGGTCGGTGATATTAGACGTCATTTTAAGATTTTTAACAAGCCTTTTTAAAACTTTTTTCCTTATCATGCACATCAAAAATCATAATAATGACATCAATATAAGTCAAAGGAGTATGGGTTGTTTGAGTGTCGTTAGTAATTCTATCACTTTAATTAATTAAATTGGAATAAGTGATACCTGTAAACAGTATCGACACCATCGAATTTTATTTCCTGGTCTATAAAGTTTATAGAGTAACAAAAATAAATAGTCATCAAATGTATCGAATGACAATATATCCCACTATGACACTGTACAACTTCAAAACCACCAAAAAATGCAAAATAGTATTAAATTAAATCTTAAAATTTAATGAATGGAATTTATTTATTCAATGAATAGTTTTTAAGATAAGGTAAACTTTACGTTTTCTCTTTTGTTTACAGGAAGATACTTCGGTACCAAACTTATAAAGACGATATGCGCGCGAGTACTGCGGGAGTTCGAAATAGTTTCTCTAGATACGTATAAGAACCTGCGCGTGATTATCGCGATATCAGCCGTCTCCATCGACGGCTACTATGCCATGCTAAAGCCTAGAAGCAAATAGAATTTATCCATTTAAGGTTTATACTTAGTATGTACGAAAGCCCGTACCTAATCTACAGTAAAGTGAAACGCATTATTTTGTACAAAATGACAAAGTTATTGTGGACATCAACTTTAATGTATAAGTGAAATTGTTAATAAAATTAATTCTACCTCTAATCTAATACGAAGACTTTTTGACTAACCAATTATAATAATCTGACAATGTACTTAATTCAATTATTGCTGATAATCATATATTATTGTTAATAAGTTGTCAAACCATCTAATGTTTATTTTTTTTGCGGCATTCATTAACCCGGTGGTTTTTACTATATGGCAAGCCTTCTGCAATTTTCTAATATTCTGAAAGATAATGAACGGCCATTAAATGTTTTTTTTACTTCTATTGTAAGAGATGTCATTGATATGCTAGGTTAATTTTGATTATATTAGTTAGTTATTATGTACTGTGGCAACTATTATATAGTATCAAAAACCGGATTTATCATTAATACTAAGAAAATAATACTTCTATGCTTATGATAAATACCTAGTTAATTGTTTTAATTTGGTTGGTAAAAAAGGCTCGATAATAGTTTAAGACATAACCCACCTAGGCATAATTTAATCGTTCATGGATCGCCATAGCAGCTTGAATATGTCTTGACACTATAGAGTCTAGATAAAGTTGCTAAACGTAATGTCATAAAAAATTGGTGCAATAGAAAATTTTGGAATTGTTGAAATTTTAATTAAATATTTTTTTAATTTAAAATATACCTTTCAAGTGAAACTAATAAATCGTAAGTTATTGTGCAATTACGGGTATTCAAATGCAAATAATATCCTATCAGTATAAATAAAATTGGTAAATTTAAACTTAAACAATTAACACTGAACTAAAGCTTAGTTCAGAGTAAATTTAGAAATAAGCAATATTTTAGCAAAGTTGAAATTAATATTAATTATTGGCTTGGTTCATTCATATTGTAAGTACTGCGATACGATCCAAGTCAACGACACACTTCATCTTTTTCCACCATAACATTTGTATTTGGAAGATCCATTTAAAGTTTACATGTTTAATTTTATTTATTCGAATTATTCATTGGAATACATCATTCCAACTTATTTTTAACATTTTTCTTCAGACTATACAAAACCTTTAAGATAGGTGGCTTGAACGGATGGGCTTACTGCCACCTATCTTAAAGACATACAATATCCAAAACATACATACTATTAGAAAAATAAAGTTTAAAAATTTAAATAGGTTGTTTTCTTTCTACCTAAATACCTACGTTCGTTTTTTCGTGGATTAATAGTAAGTTGTGATACAAGTGTGGAATGTAGGAGGGTAATAGCAATTGAGCTGTCATTAATCACTGTCCCGTGTATAAAACAAATGTCGAAAATAGTAAAAACAAATCAAAGAATAAAATATGTTTATTTTAAAATACAAATATACGTAAGTAAATAGAAATAATAAAAATTAAATAACAAATAATTCAGAAAATTATGAGTAACATTCGACCAATTAGCAAAATTCACTTAAATTTCCTACTGTGCACGGATTGAAAGAATAAAGTTTTTTCAGTGTTGTTCTTCTCGAAAATAGTAATATCATCGAATTTTAGTTTATTTATCAGAGAGCTTTTTATTCAAAATATATCTTAGTCGCTTTCGTCAGCTCTAATTAGTCTAAGAAAAATTTAAATGCGTTTACGTAAACATTATGTTTGCTTTAATATTATAGTAGTTATATAGAAGTAATCATCTACCAGCCTATATACGTCCTAAGCTGGGCACATTCTTTCCTATACGGAAGATACTCGTCAGGAATTTGAGCCATAAATCGACATAAACCCACCACGCTGGATCATGTAATTTGGTGGGTGATTGCGGCTTGGATGTGACGGATGAGCGTTTTGATGCGGAGGAGCTCGAGATCGAGAAGACAAGGGGATCAAAAGACTAGTCTGGTTTTAAGTAACTATTTTTCTTTATTTCTGGAATAACGGTGTAATGTTTACTTCAATCATTAAAACTCTCTCTCATAATCTCTAATAATTACAACTTTGCACGTGAACATGGCCGTCCAAAAAAAAGCGCATTGTGTTTATCACAGGCTACAAAATTTGTATTTTACTTGGTGTTGCCATTTAATAAAACTCTGTTTCTACTTATTAATTTACTAACACGCACATTTACATTTATCGGTATTGTTTCTATTACAGTATGAATGTCTACCCTTCTCATAAAAATTACTCCTCCATTACGCACAAAAAAAACCACATTTTTATTTAATTTATTTAACATAAGATAAAAACACAATAAATTTCCGGGAAACAGGTTGTATAAATTATACCAAGGTACAAAAGTATTTTGTTACAATTTATTTTCATAAACTGAGCAGTCTTATAAGATACAGAATATTTTTCATTACCTATGTGTGACCGTCTTTAGACTTTTGAAAGGTAGGCTGTAGAATGGTGACCTCATTCCAATATAAAACGTTTAGGCATACCGGATTTGCCATTAACTAAAACCAAAAATTGATCTTGTATTTTGGTAGTGATATGACAACTCTATAAATGAGTTTTTTATGGTTGCAGTCTTGATTACTTAACTGTCAAGCAAGTTTGTCAATGTCAATGTCAAACTGACAATACGCCAAAAACCACGAGTGAGGTTATTTAATTTTTGTATTTTTTAAAATATTAATTATAATATCGTAGATAAATGCATTATAACCATTAAGTAATAGTAAATAGAAGTATTTAATTTTGTAAGACAAAATGACTACATGGTCTAGGTTCCAGAAAATAGCTATTTTAAGTTTAGGAGCTGTTGGCGGCGGTTTAGCATATTATCAAATAAATAGTAGCAAATATGAAAAGAAATTTGGCGTCTTTAACTCCTGGACAACGAATTACACTCCTAGTGTGAAATGGGACAAGAATTGGGATCAGTAAGTACTTACTTAATTTATACTAAATGAGGTAAAACTTGACCTAAATATGTTTTGTCATATTATGATTCTTTGTTACAACGAAAGAAATACTATATCTTATGTTATCCTTAATTAGTTTAATTTGAATCTTATACAAATTAAACTAAATAGATAAATCCCAAACTATAGGTTTCATTAATTACTTAAAAATAATAATGAGGTCAATGAGGAGCCATTAACCTCAAATTAATTTATTATATACTTTTTAACTATCTCATAGAAATCAATAAGATATTGTAGAGTATCATTATTATTAGAAATGTAATTAATTTATCTAGTAATATTCATAAGTATTAGATACAGAAAATATATATTTAATAATGGTAATGCTCTGTAAAGTAAAATATTTCATTGTACATTTTAACATCTTAGACACATTTTAAGTTTCATGCAAGTGTTATTAAATAAGTGCTGCTGCTTTTTTCCACATGAAAAAAGTTTAAAAATCAAGAAAGTTTACGTTTTCAGTTTTGATTTACGCAGGGCATTGCACATGTTAACAATATGATCTTCTTTCTGTAGCTAACCTGTTTTTTGTTTATTTTCTGAGTGTATCAAGATGGAACTAAATATATATTTGTAATATTAATTTATGTAAATTATTTTCATTTAATGTGTTTTTGTTTAGCCGCCAACCAGAAAGTATTGTGAAACCAGTACGCTCAGATAAACCAGAAGATGAGAATCGTTATAATGAACAAATTGAAAAAGCAAAAAGCAAAGCAACAAGACATTTGATTCTAATAAGACATGGGCAGTACAATATTGATGGGGCCACAGATAAGGAAAGGATTTTGACAGAGTTGGGTAAGATCACTGAATAATTTACAAGCAATATAATTGAAATATTTATTAGTTCATAATCCTAGTTGGACGTTTTTATAATTTTATATTAGTAATAAAATATCTTTTGTAATTTTAGGTTAATAAATATTAAAGTAAAATTATAAAAAGTATATTATTTATGAACGATATAAAAAATTTACTAAATTTAGAAAATTGTATGCTGAAAGTCCGAACTTAAGGTAGAAACTGATTTGATAATGGATCTGATTCTATTGTGCACAAACTAAATTAAGTTAACAAAGTTCACAACTGGTCTTTCAGTACAATACAACAAAAAATTGATAGACAATCAGTTACATCATTTGATGTTTTAAAAATTGTGACTTAAATATTTGTGCCATATCGCACTTCAAAAAACATGCCAATTAAAATGAGGCAAAAGTGTATGTAGCATCTTAGTGACAACTAACTTGATATTCTTTAAAGTAATTCCTTCCTTATTGAATTGGAATAAGAGATGTTAATACAAATGCTTAAATTTTTTTATTCAATTTAAAGCAGATTTCATATTTATACACTAATATGAAATATCAATACATAAAATACATTAATTTTATTTAATATATAATTTTATGTATAAATTACGTAAAATTAAATCTTAAGCTGAACTAGTTCATAAACTTTCCAAAAAAAACTTATAATTTCATAAATTATATTGTCATATACAAACTGTATATTAATTTTCGAACCTATGGCTTTGCAGGCAAACAGCAGGCTGACTTAACAGGCCAGAGGCTTGCATGTCTTGACATTAAATGGGACCTTTTGGTGCGATCCACAATGACAAGAGCTCAAGAAACAGCTAAAATTATTGCAAAACATCTTGATAAAGACATAGAAGTAAAAGACTGTCAGATGATTGAAGAAGGAGCCCCTATTCCACCAGAACCACCAGTTGGACACTGGAGACCAGAACCCAGAGTAAGAAAGTTTTTTAAAATGTAATGTAAACCTTTAGAAAGACCTGTATTTTTTTTGTATATGAAAGCAATCTTCCCCAAACAAAGGTAATAAGAAATGAATTTATGGACTATTTATCATTGACAGTATTGTCAGTTTAATCCTATATAAGAAAAAAAGAAAGTATTTACAAAGAGGTATAGTTTCAGTTATTAAAGACAATAGTTTATTGCTATAAGACTGTTTTCATAGTATAATCATTTAATTTTTTAAATTGCACTTCAATGTTAATTTATAAGTGGTATATTATAGTTTGTATTACACTCACAAACTCAAAATTAAATCCTTCTTTATAAAGAATTGGGCATGTGATTTGGGTTCTAGATAATCGAAAGCATTGATCCTAACTGCCAATTTTAATTGCAGTTGGTTACATGGTGTTTCATTGACTGCACTGCACAATTGGCACTTTTATCGTAGTCATTCCAAGTTTCGTCTTATCTATAACGTTTAGTAAACCTTGCTTGCTATCAAAGTTGTGTGTGTACCTGACCAGTTTGGCTTGTCTTCCTGATCATCCATTGTTACCCTGTCTGTTATCCTCCATTAATAATGATCATATTACTCTCTCACTCACACTAATCATCTTAGTTTCAAAGTTCATATTCATGATTTTTTCCATATTATATTTAAAATAGTAAACATTAACAATATATCATAAAAGCATAACAAAAAACTAATTTGTATGTGCATTTTTATTATATTTATTAACTAACTAGCTGTTAAATAGTAATGTTAAAGGTAAACTCAACAGTACTGTCCACAAATAAGGTTGACATGTTTGCGAGAATGTACACAGTTTAAACAGTTTAGATATTTTATATTACGTTGTTACATAGTGATATTCGCTTTTGAAAGCCGATACGATTGCTTTATGCTTAACAATACTGGTAGTCTAGAAATCGATATTATGCAAGTCAGTATTCAATGTTATGAATAATCTATTAAAAGGAGAACCGTTACGAGCATATGTATGAAATTATATTATTGTCGACCCGCGTGCATTTGCCGTAAATTTTAATAGAGATGCTATTATAACTACATGTAAAAGCAATAAAATCCAAATTCCTAATACTCCTATCATATATTCCTCTCTGTTCCCTGTTGAACTGGCCAGTATAATAACGAGATCTGGTCTGGTACGTGCAGCAGTTCTTCCAGGACGGCGCGCGCATTGAGGCGGCTTTCCGCCGGTATTTCCACAGAGCGTCCCCGGAACAAACTAAGGACTCCTACACACTTCTCATCTGCCACGCAAATGTCATACGATTCTTCGTTTGCAAGTAAGTTGCTCACAGATTTATAGTTCAGATTTATTCCACTTCTCCCCACCACAGTCTCCTCGGGCTCCCCACACAGTAATAAACAAATAAATATCTGTATAACTGTCACTTATCGCGACCAGTAGCTTAGACGGTATATAAATATATTCTTCTTCCATTGCAGGGCACTGCAATTTCCGCCTGAAGCTTGGCTCCGGATATCCCTAAACCATGGCTCTATAACCTGGATGTCTATCCTGCCAAACGGCAATGTGGTACTGAGAGGACTAGGCGAGACAGGCTACATGCCGCCCAAGTGTGTCACCAGCCGGTAAACAGACACGTAACAAAATCACATGTCTGAAATTGCGATCCCTTCCCATCTCGAATAGATTCTGTTGGCAACTATTTAGTTTTCTGATACCAATGAAAAATAATGGTAAAAGTCTAAGATAATAAGCTCCACAGTCGAGGAATCCATTTTAAGTTTAGATATTGTAGAAAAAAAATTAATGGAATTCGATAACTAATTTACTTGTGTCGATAATAATTATGTTTTGCCAAGTTAAACCCTAAATTAACAGCCTTTTTCAATAACCCACAAATGAAAGTACCTTACTTAAGTATTTAAATTAATGGTAAATCCCACTTAAGTTAACAGTATCGTATTGCATAATTTGAATTAAATATTGATTTGTAGTATTTGATCACGAAAACTGCTTAAACATAATTTTTGTAAGTTCATAAATATTTACTATGGGTAAGAAGGTAGATAGTTCTCTTTTTCCATAGGCACTTAACATTAGTAACTTAGCCATTCTGGCATAAAGTATAATAAAATGAAATGTTGCTTAAATGCTGAATTACATTTTATAATCATTTACTTGCTGATCCATCGGATATTATTTATTATTATTTGCTGGTTGCTGGTTATTATTTGCTGGATATTTGGATTTTTTAAATTAATAGCTTGGTTGATCTTGACCTTCATCCTACCTGATGGTAAATGAAGATGGGTTCGAAGATGGAAGCGAGCTACACCCAGATGGTATTAATATGTAATCCTCAACCACCGACAAACTGCCTTTCTTAACTCCAATTGCCATAACATCTATGTGAATTTAACTACTATCAATTATGAATACAGGATTTCCTAGATTTCAATATTTCTGATATTTATGTTTGTATGTTTATTTAGTATATTTCTGATATTTATATACATATTACTATCTTTATATCTCCGTTATCTAGTAGTTATAACACAAGATCTTAACGAAGCTTAATTTGGGCTTAATAATAGGTGTGACTGTTAGAAAAAAATGTAATAAAGTTTTATATTTATGCCAAATTAGCATTTATGCTTTGTTTTTATATTTTTCAATAAACTTTTTACGTCTCTCAAGGGAAACACGACCTTATTAACATTGAATTACATAAATTGCATTTTTTTATTGACTCGTGATCTGTAATAGCATTCTGAAATTTATGCTTCAAGATGACTTTTATAAAAAGTATTCCATGATTAACTTTATAATGTTGGAAATTGACTAATTTTAGGATGCAATGAGAGATCATGGTAAGCCTCTAAATTTGGAATAAGTTATTTCTAAAACCTTTTAACAGACATGTAATTTTGTATTTACGAGTAGTTAGTAAATAGCGATTGGGTGTTTTTCTGCGTAATAATATTTAATTGTAATTTGATATTTGATGTTCGAAAGTATTTGTTTTATAATAAGAATAATTAATAAAAATTAAGTAATAATTATAAATGCAATTTCCAAAAAATACTTGCCAATTATATGTGTACAAACAGTCTGCGTGCCATTTATAAAGTTGAATTCGGTGCATATCAAATTATGGTGTCTTCTATGTTTTAATCAGGCATGTAATAGTATTCTTAGACATTTTTGTTTGTGCAATAAGGACAAACTGGCTTGTTAGATTTAAAAAAAAACCTTTTATCGTGATCCTAAAAGCATTTGTCACTAGAATTTAGTTTCTATTCTTTCGTTATTATAGTAATTCTTATGGCGATATCTCGACATAATACCTATGATATTACACAGGAACAATCCAACATAGCAAAGGAAAGACGAGGGAAAATTGAAGAGAAACATAAATACCCTAAACACACTTCATTCAAAGAACAAGATTTTTTGAGTCATCAATTGTACACCCAGCCAACTACACAATTCACTTTGTACACCCTGGTAATAAGCTTATTGTACACGGTGGATTGTGTAGTTTCGTCATATTATCTCGGAATCTACCTAGTGGATATCACTATACCGAAGTAATACGGTATTTTAAACGTCCTTTATTCACATTAAAATGATAGAAGTATAAACGAGGAGCAGAAAATGAAATCAGACTAGTTTATCTTCTACGTTTTGTACTGTTAATCTTTTTAACTAAGTAAAATATAAGATAGTAAATCTATCTCAGTTAAGCGCATGAACATTTAAAAGATAACATATTCCATAATCTACCACTGATTGTAATCTAAGATTGTGAATTGATAGTATTTATTAGAATGAAAATTTTAAATCTTTGCAGCCGTTTACTAGTATCTATATCTAAACTAAAAGTCTGTAAATTCGTATCTACGGCTCAAAATGCCTATGTAACTGTTAATTTGTTATGATTATATATCAAAATAAATATGCTCCACTAGGGCTATAACCATTTGTTTTTTTTGTTGATAAAACTGATTTAATGGTCTAGGCAGGCACACAAAAATACCTATAATTATAAAAAAATTAAAATTAAAGAAATAAATCTTTGTTTGTGTCGTCATAGATCAAAAGAAATTCAAGTATTTTATAAAAATAGATTATATATCTTACACTGCCTATATATAAGACTTGTATTATCTTTGTATAGCAAATAATATTAGGTAAGATTCTAAGTATTTGTATTATAACTGTTATGTCGTAAAAATACACAAGCATAAATAACAATACTGATGCAAAAAATAGTAAATATAAAAGTAAGTATGGTAGTAATATACCAACCACCAGGAGACTAAAATAGTTAAGTGATTCATTAATATCACGATCATACTAAATTTATCGATAAAAGATGTCGCTGATTGATGTTTAGATACGTACAACATTTGCAAGTCAACATTTTATATTATCTATCGCAAAACTATCCCTACGACCGCGGCTGCGCCCGCGTTGTGTTCGGTCTGTCACAAATTTTATATAGCCTATAACATTCCTCGATAAATGAACTATCCAACACAGAAAGAATTTTCAAAATAGGTTGAGTATAACCTCACAAACTTAACCTTTAGTTTTTTGATATTGATCAACAATTTTCTTCGAAACAACATTCGAATGTACATATAAATTAACAAGACTTGCTTTAGTACGATACTGGCCATTATTCTATTGTGTATTATATGTGTAACTTAATTAAATGTTCGGTGGTTCCCTTTCATTGTATTCTGACCTAAAAAGGACTGATAACTTTTCACGTTACTAAAATGGTGATTGTAACGCAATATATCCTTATATTGTGTTACTTTAAAAGTACAACGTGAAGCGTGCCGATATCAAACGTAGTATACAAATGTGAACTAATCGACTTATCTAAATGTCATGCTTTCCCTTTCCGATTAAAGTAGAAAAAATGCAGGTAACTTAATTTTGGATTTCCAACAGAATCGAGGAAAGTCACGTGAATCTTTTACCCTGATGAATTCGATGTTAGGAAAACTTGCGAAATTGTTACGAGATACATCATAACAGCCTAAATACGCCCCCATACTGCCTAGCTTTTATATTGACTTATTGAAAATTGAACCCTGGCGAAATTTGTTTTGTGTTCGAGTATTTGAATTAAAATCTGTGAGTTGACATTATTAGGATTCGACGTACCTAGTGGGTTATTTGCGATAGAATATTGTAATATACTGCTTGCACTTGTTGGCTGACAGTTTGAATAAAATATCTTAAATTAAATCAAATGTAAATTTAAAATGATTATGTACATAAAATAATCTGTAATTATTTGGATGTCTTAATAAAATGTGTAACGATATTTTTATTTTATTTCCTGTACACTCATATTTATGCTTTAAAAATACTGTAAAAATACAAAGGAAACAATTAAAAACTTACCTTATGATTTTTTTGTGAGAAAATATCTAGTTCTATGAATAAATTTGACTACGTGGGTATAAATTTCCTGCTGATCCTAATAGTCAAATAAATTATAAGGACCTTAGAGACAACGCTTAAAACCCCTAAAATAATATACATAAAACGGATCTGGAAAATGAAAGTAACAGTTCATTATAATAATTTATTTGTATATTGGTCTGATTACAACATCAATAATAAGAGAAGATGTATTAATTGCAGTAGGTGTTCGTAATTACTTATTAAGAATTGTGTTATCATAAAGATCATAATATTTTAGTAGATATGCGATTTTATTTATATAATAGTAATATGTAAACTACGGCTCAAGCGTGACATCCATTATATTCCATTATGATCTGCCAGTGGATTCGTTTCCATTAGTTATAAAATTTGTGTATAATTATCATCACTAAATTTTATAGACTATTCCGTAAATGTGGTTTCCTTTGCTTTACCACTGATTGTAAGCAACGCATAATGATAATGCCTAGACCATTTGGACAACTGCCTTTATTTTTTTTTATAATAAATAACGCCAGTTGACTTTTTACCGCCTAATCGTAAGCAATAAAACATGTCCATATACGCAGAGTACGACGTTCTTCCGTAGCTAGTTCCTCAGTGCCGACGCCAAAGGTGACTTCTCGTACATCTTAACGGACTCCATGTTATATGGAGCAGGGAATACAATATTATAATAATAATCCGGTAAATAATTGCTACACGAACAATACCCTTATTTTAAAAAAAAATGTATGATAAAAATATAACTTGCTAGGTAGACATAGTCCACAATTATGTTTCGCTGAAATTTGACAGCAGACCGAATAACTATAAACCATGAAACAATCTTTTTATATATACGACGCTAAAATAAAGCAAGTTCGCATGTCAAAACTTTCATTTGGAAGTCCAAAAAAAATAAAATATATCTCGATAAGTATCGAGATATATTTTTGAGGTAAATGAAAGAATAGCGTTCTTAATAAACACTTATGTTATCACGAATCTCAATGGATTTTGGCTCACAACGGTCCATGGTAGCCATGCTTATTATCTCTATTAACTAAGTTCTTGAATGATTAATAAGTTCCTAATAACTAAGCTCTTAATACTAAAATTTATAGAATTAAATTTGGATATGTGTTAGATAAATATAGGATGCCAATGGAATCAATTTTTTTTATAATGATAATACAATAATTGTCGACTAAGAAAGCGTTAGGGAGGTTTTCATTCATATCATTTCTAGTAGGATTCTCAGTTAATTAAGCATCAATAACATGATTAATAAAGTATGGTATATTAACTAAGTGTAAAGTGGTAACAAAATAGTGACTATCTACTCTTTTAATATAATAATAGCAAATTCTCACGGATTTATAGAAATACCACAATAGTTATAAAACTTTTCGCTTCAAAGGTATATTTAAAAATAATCTAATGTTCATTAAAGATTACGTATTAAAAAAAAACTACTACTGCATAAATTTTTAAGAGCCAAAATTACTTTATGGTTCACTTGAGCATAGTAAAAGGAACAAGTAGATCGGCTTCAAACAAACGCAACGAGTCCGTTTTGTGGAACAGTGTCAAACAAAAGTGCACCAGGCAGTGCAGCCTAGTGGCGTGCACTGTACCCGCTCCACGCTGGCTTTATCGGCATCTACCGTTCTAATTTTCTTCTTGTAATAATTAATGATGCACAAAGATTATTATATAATACTGAAGAATGAAGCTAAAAGCTGGCTTTATATCCACAAAGAAAATCTTGAAGTGTTGTCAACTTGAAAAACAACGTCCAGGTAGATATTTTACTGCGATATAAAATGAGTAAAACCTGTGTTTATGGTTTTCTACTTCAGATTTATTATATGAAGGAGGCATGAATGAAATTCAGAGAATGGTCATATTTAAAAAATATATATTTATGGAGTGGGATTTGACTTAATTATTCACTGTTTGTTATAATTTATTTTATATGTAGTTTTAATAAACCTACTTAGTACTCATACTTTAACCTCTACTAGTGGAACTCTTATTCAAAAATCGCTCTTATTTCGATGTATCCATATTTACGTTTAAAGTCGAATGTAAAAACAACTGAAAGTCGAACAGTCAATCGTCGTATAAATTAAATTGAGGATATTGTCTTTATCGTGTGAAAGTAGTTTTATTTTGAAAAATCGCGTCATGCAAGTTTAATTTTAAGTACGTTAAAACGGCAATTTTATTTAATACACCACTATTATTATTTTTTGTTATTTTTACAGGTGCTTTAACGTAAAATAATAGTTTGATTATTTACTGAAGTCAACAGCATAAATACATCATTTTACATAAATTATAAATAATACAGACCTGTATGGTCTGTATTATTGAGCCAATCAAAGACATCCACTACGTTACTTTAACATTATAGGAGTAGACACAATATTTAGAATGGCAAAACAAACAATGTAAGTAACAAATATTGCAATATAATACGTAGGGAATTAGAATTAAAGAGTCGTCGACAAATTGTGTTGTTAAAAATTTAGTCATACGAAGTAGGTAGGGTAGACAAAGGCATCTGGGGGCGAGCTGGAGTATTGCTATGGCAGAACCCTGGTCACCCCCGTATAGAGAAACGGAACTACCAGGGACTTTTAGTGAGTTTTCCCAGTGATGCCGCTTAGCCAGTGGCAGTAAGGTGCTTAAATAGATACCTCGTTAATATAATATAAATTCCTGAATTATGTAGAATTTAATAAAATGGTTTTTAAATGTCTTGAATAGACGCGAGTAAACAATAAAGATTTTCTATGGCTCTGAAATTTTGATTACGCGTAATATAGGTTTTTATATCTACCTAAAAGTGACAGTTTTGGAATATTATACAGAATCCTGCATATACTACAACTCACTCAACACCACACCAAAATTACACCACAATTTTCTTATATAGGCCATTACTCGTACAGGATCATAATTTGTTTAAAAATACTGTTTATTCAAGCAAAGATAAAGTTAGATACTTATTTTAGGTTAAAGTTTAATTGTAAATATCTATATTGAGAAGTAATAGGCGTAACTGGCACCTGGAGTTATCTGAGAAGGTACAGCAATTTTTATTTATTTAAGTAGGTTATTAAGTGATAAATAATAAATCTTTTGTAGGAATACACACTTATGAAAATAACTGAAATGGTTATAAAAACTATATCTATAACATTTGTAAAATATTTTTGCAATATCACACAGAGTTGCTTTTAAGGAGTTGTAGAAAATAAAGTTTTTGGTCGGAAAGTCCAAAGGTGTATAGATGCAGCTACGCCCTTGTAGGTGTATTGCTTAGTTAGCAGCCACTGGCCTTGGTAGAGGAATCTCGTTCCCTTCAATAGTGTCTTCATCATCTTCATCGTCACACGCATCTTCAGGCTCACCTAGGGCTCTTACGAATTCTGCAAAACATCAAAAACATACACTTCCAAATACTTTACGACTTTTATTCGACGTAGACTTATGTCTATATAAAATTTTAAATTTTCTATAGTTAAGTACTGATTTGTGCTTAATTGGGAAACGTTACTGATGAAGCGCCCCATGATGTTAAATACCTAAATAACAGAAATAATTTATAAAAACATACCCAAAAAGTCAATTCGACCATCACCATCAGAGTCCACCTCTTTTATCATGTCTTCAACTGAAAATAAAGAAATAAAGATTTTTCATAAACAGGTGACAACAACACGACCCGAATATCATTGGGACTACCACTATTTCCAATATTAGTATAGAGGATCTATCTTCCAAAACGTAGTAGGCACACAGTCATTATTTAGCATTAGCAAGCTTTACAGCCGCTAAAATATCAGCAGATACTTACTCTCTTCCTCAGATAGATCCTCTCCCAAGCACTGAAGAACCGCCCTCAAATCCGACGCACAGATGTACCCGCGGTTGTGTTTATCGAACACCCTGAACGCGTCCCTGAGTTCCCTTTCCTCTTGCTCCGCTGAGCTGGTCCCACCGCCGACGCCGGACATGGACTTCGAGAGGATACTCACGAACTCTTCGAAGCTTACATTGCCATCACCTAAAATCATTGTGAGAAAATTAAGAGTTAATTGGATTTTTGTAGATTAGCTTATTGTTTTTATCTGTATTTGGCAGTGTATCAATTTATTGCAAAAGGTATTTCCACTCGACTTGTTAGCTATGGACAAGTCGAGTGGAAAACACGTCCTACCTAAGAATACATACACCTCCGCCTCTCAACAGGCTGCAAACAAATAAGTCGACAGAGCTCATTGGGCAATGTATTGGTTGGGTGAGAACAAGCCTTACACTTGTATCTTATGCTTAGAGCATAATGCCCCCTAATTTTATGGGTTTGGACATATACGTGAGAAGTTTGTTCTTTGTGTGAGTGTCTTTAAGCTACGGTGACTTCCTATCAAGTAAACGATAATTAGACATGCCTGATGATAGTTAAAAATATTTCCAAAAAGTCCTATTACTTACTTTGACAGTCCTAAAAGTTTGTCTTTTTTATCCAATTGTAATTATGATTAATTATCTATAAAACAAATAGAATGTGGACCTAGGCTCTCAATATCCACAGGAATTAACTATTTTGCACTTTACTGTCATAGCTATATCGCTTGCGAAGAGCGAGACTGATTTCTCTTCAAGAATTTTTGGGTAAATATAAACTTACCGTCGCTGTCGACCTCTTGCAGCATGTCATGTAGCTCCTCAACCCTAGCAAACTGGCCAAGGCTGCGCATCACACGGCCTAACTCTTCCTTCGTGATGGTTCCGTCACCATCCTTGTCGAAAAGACGAAATGCTTCGCGAAACTCTGGGTAACAAAGTAAACGTAAATAAAATCAGAGTTGGATGGCCGATGCTGATTGCAAACATATTGCATAACAGACTGTAGTTTAATTACGTCCAAAAACGACCTTTTTCCAGAATATAATTATAAATTTAAGGAGGATGTAGCGGAAAGCGAAAAATACATTGTAAGGAAACTAATCCACCAAGACAGGAATTTTGAATAAATTTCTTATCTATCCATCTACTTACCTTTCATTTGTGTTCTAGTAATACCCGTAGTCTCATCGACAATGGAAGCTTTCCTGTCAAGAGTCGTGTCCGCTGCCGGCTTAAGAAATGACACCTGCCGCTGTCCCGACACCTTGGACCCTGATCTCGGCCGCTCCAAGGTTATACTGGTGAGATAACAATCAAAAGTTTACTTACAGCTCTGAAAGCCAATTCTACTAAAAATTGATAGATATATTCCAATCTGTCACCTGTTTACATCGAAGGGAAATGTTTTCACGGTTTAACTAAGATAGGAAGGGATAAAACGTTTAAAATTCAAATTTAAATAAATAAGTTTATGGAGTCTACTGCAGAATGTACGCTAGTACAATCCGCAAAAACTGTGAGCTATGAAGATAAAAAAACTAAATTTAAAATCTGAAAAGTTATCAAAATTTGCTGAAGCTACTGACTTAAACTAATAATGGTGCAAATACTATACATACCCTCTTCTAAACACAGCTATCGATAAACTTCACTAGACTCGACACAAAAGAGAAAAGCGGTAAATAAATCTAGTAGCTGACAGAGTACAATGAGTTGTTTGCACTAGCGCCGGGACTCGGCATACAGAATTTTAAGCGATTCATGTTATCAAGGCTAGGCAAATAAATCATGTGAAGTTAGTTCAGAAGAAATGGGAGTTAAATTCTTGGTTTTAATCGGGGTTTAACGCTTATACAAAAAGCTATAGAAGTGTATATATGACGCCTAGTAAGCAGTTAGTTGTCAAAGTCAAAATATCTTTATTTAAATAGATTCGTTTACTAAGTTCTTTTAAAATCGTCATACGTAAGTGAAATATAAATCAATGTAATTAAAGGACTAGTGATAACTTTGAGTGCTTATTTGCCGGGTATTTGCAAATTGTCCCAGTTATATATTCAATTATATAGGAAGAGTTTATATACTAAGATATAAGATATGGTTTTATTTTATAAAAGAGTGGCAAACAAGCCTGTCACCCGATGGTAAGTGATCACCGCCACCCATGACCGCAACACCATATTGCTGGTGCGTTGGCGGCGGTTTCTGAAAATAGTCTATTTGCCGGGAAGACAGCTGTTAAAAATTGATTCCACAATTTAGTTTTGCAGAGCAGAATGTTTCGTGAGTAACACACAATGGTGGATAGCCAAGGTGTTTCTAACTGTTCGGGTGGTGAGGATGAAAAGTTAATTCATGACGGCTTGTACGGTGATGAAATCAGCAGATGGAATCTTGAAAGATGGCTATAACAATTTTTAACAGATATTCTATCTTGATATAGGTGACTTCTAGATTAAATAAAAGTTAAAATAAGTAAAAATAAATCAATATTTAACGTTGCGTCCCTTACCAACCGCAGGGTTGGTCTTCTCGATATATGGATTTTATTTTTATATTTGTAGGTCAGTAATACGCCTATCTGTTATAGGTATACCTATAGTAAGCATTGTTCTCGTAATGTTTTTTTGAAAATATTTTTTTATATAAAATACTCAGCAAATGACTTGACACCACCTTATGATAAGCAGCAGAGGAGTCAATATGTCGTTTCCGTTGTATACAATTTATAATTCTGATATTTTATAAGTCTCTGCGTAGTCCAAAGTGTGAGAACGATATTGATTCTTAAATGCGCCATATGAGCCACTTTTTAGGATAACAAAGTTTAAATGAATTAATAAATTAGACGGCTGGATAATATGTTGTTGGCTTCTAACTATACGAAGGGGAGGTTTAATTACATTTCTCGACTGGTGAGCAACTTTAATACGTATATCTAAATACATTATCCTTTTTAAATGGCTATTACAGAATTGGGACAGCATGAAATGGAAACCTTTTGACAACTTCACTTGGGAAATTCAAGCAAATAAAAACCTTTGACCTTAACGACCGTAAACACGCGCCTTTCGGGACGAAAAAGGTCCAAATAAGTTGTTATTGGAAAAATTACTGCGATTTAGTTTAACGCGGACTTTTTGCTAAAAAAGCTGTTTCTGATTTTGGTTTTCGGTCTTAGGACTTGATTAATATTATAAATAATTTATTATCAAAAACTCTACCAAAGATAAGTTTCATTTCATGAAACAACGGAAGCGAGTAAGCCTTTATCTAAGGGACTACAACTATTACTTTACTCATGTTCTACAACGACTTTACACTAAACAATTATCTTTAACTCAATACCCTTAACGATCAAATTTCCATTTTAAAATTTTACGACATCCCTTGAAACCCTCGTTCTGACCCGTTCTAGCGGATCTTAATATCTGTTTAACGACCCTCTCTTGATGCTTTTATTCGACCATGTGGATGTTAAAATATTATAAAGAAACATTACCTAACATTCTCTTATTGTAAAAATATATTATGTCGGAACTTGATTTTCTATTTCTCTTACAAAAACTGTTTTAAATTTTCTGCGGATCAGCATTTTCAGAGCAATAAAGTTTTTTCAAAGCATGTATGCAACAATCATTTACTTAACAGGTTTCCAACAGAATCTATAAATTTCGTTTTGCAAACTTCTTTTGAAGCTGTCCAGTAGTTTTTATATTGCACAAAAGTTAATAGGGTAGATACTTCTGGCTAGCGATTCTTTTCCACGACCTAGTTGTTACTACAGGAACAAAACTAGTTTACTGCTAACCGACAATAATAAATTTGTTCTTTTTATTTGCTTTCAGCTTAAGTTATTCCATTCATTATATGTTATTCTCTTTAAATATGATTTCTTGTGAATCACTAATGAAGCTGAAAGACAAATTAAGTACGTCATATTTTTTTAAATAATCACAAAGAAAAATTTCAAGAACGTCACTTACTCCTATTTAACATTCTTTCCTTCCTTTCATTCAATTTCAGTCAAAAAAGGATTTACCTAATAATTTTGAAAACAACAAACGACTTCAATCATTGCCAAATGAGTTCTTAATATGTGTAAGAAAAACTTTTACCATTTTTTCCGAGAGCTACAGAAATAAATAAATTTATTCTTTAAGATGTTATTTGTATCTAAATCTGTTTATTATTGATTTTGTTTTTTCTCATTAATATAAACAATGTAAATATATATCGCGAGCCAACACACTCCAGATGCAGATATTCCTACATTTGTTATCTGTGTTTACTGATTGATAGTGAATCACACCAGTACAACATTTTATTTAATAAATAACTATCATTTATTTACAGTAATTTAAAAAGGCTTTTATTTAAAATAATTAGTGGTAGTCTTAAAAATGTTCTTTACAAGCTAACGTTAACGCGAACGTCCGCGTGAATGTCGTTTATTACCCGCCGCCGACGCCATCGCAGATTAGAAATTTTGCTTTAGAACAATACCTTCTTACAATTTCATTTTTCGTTAAAGTGTCCTGCAAAATCTTCATGGAATTTCGAATAGGCTATTTGCTATACCAGACTATTCATTCATCTCTAGGCCGATATTATTAATCATCAAGATCTGTTCAGACCTTCTGCCGTGATCGCGTAATAAACATCTTTTAATGCAAACTTTCGCATTTAAAATTTTGTAATACTTCATATTATTGTACCAAAAAATAAGTCGTGTAGGCTTGTCCTTTTCTACAATTTTTCATGTGGTTATGGTTCACATGATTTACTAATTCAGATACTATGAACATGGTCCCAGTTTTAGTGGTTCCAATCACCAGAATACTTCATACTTTGCTCTCAACTTGAATGCTTAACACTCGGGAAGTTCGTGCTTCGGCTACCTTTAATCAATCAAGCTGCAAAACGTAACCTCAGCCAACCACAGCTGTATAGACTAACATGTCCATTTATTTTTACTCAAATCGGGATATTTTCATATTGAATGGTCATACTTTAGTATAAATCACGTAGTATAATCATTAGTATCATCAGTAGTATCATCATTTAGTATAATCATATAGTAGTCAATTTATTGAACGAACCGTGGACTAACAGACCACATAATGCCTATTATGTTACTATTATTACGGTTCTATTTAACTCAACTGTATAAGTAAAATTAGTAATCATCACGAATCTAGAATCGTTTAAGAAATACGAGCAATAAATAATAGGAAGCAAGAATGTACAACAGAGTACATCATAAATATTTATATCAGAATATCTAAGAGCTTATCTACTCTAAAACAGAAAAAATACGTAAAACAATGGATTGTAAAAGTCTATGAAGTTTAGTGATTGAAAATCGTAAGAAAATAACGTCCATCTTCCATCAGTCACATTACTAATAATTAGGAGAAATAGAAAATTAAAAGTACCGTAAATGGGAAAGTCCGTTTTAAAACTAGAGATATGGTTACATTATTAAACTGTGTAAATATTGAACTTGCGAACGGTTAGGTTGAAACAACCGGCAAACATTAGTATAGCGAGATTGATATAAACAGGTAACTGAACTAGGTGTTTAATTCAAATTTGAACACTTATTAACTAGTAATAAAGTTCAATACGATATTATAATTTCGAAAATTAACGGCGTGAAACATTATAAGTATGACATTGTAACAGGCCATCGCCTGTTAATTATAAATATTGAAAAAAAACTCATCCGGCCCAAAACAAAAGTTTTTAGATTGTCTGTCTGCATTCACGCACCACGCAGATATATGCTGTTTGTAAAATTGTTTCTCAATTCCAAGCGTACGAAGTTGCGGGTGAAATCTAACCTGTAATATTATCTCAACCAAACCTGCTTGCAAACTATAAGTGGATATTTTAAGAAGTTTTAAATAAAAATATTTACTAGCGAATATTTTTTGTTTTTAATTTACATATAATAACAACCCATAAAGCGGTTAACGACTCAACTGTTAAAGACGTAAGGCTAAATGAAAAGTAATTCGTGAAAAAGGTGATTGATTTATTAATAAAGTTAATTAATTACGATATCTACAGTTATCAGTAAGAGGTAATAAAGCAGGAGTACTTCTTTGGTAAAAAATCTTAGACGAAGAAAGGATCTCGTCTTCCCTATACCTCGCTAAAACTGTAATGGCTATAATTACTTACTTGTGCTCTGTAAAAGCCACTTACCTCCCAGAGGGACTGATGGCAAGACATGGAGGCTCTTTGCTTCCAGGTCGCGAATTGTCATCAGGTGGACCAGGTTCTCCCCCACCACTGCTTGTTTGTCGAGTCTTGATAAACCAAAATAATAAAAAAATATTTCTCATTATTTTTTTATATTAAGATGAATATTTCTATGAAATTATATTTAGACTTTCCTAGTTGAGAGAGGATGAGCTATTTTGTTAATGTGTCAAAAATAAATATCAAATATATATTTGTAGAAAAGTAGGTATTAAATCATCTACATAAAAATTCCGATTTCAAATACAATGCAAATATCGACTTAGTATGGAACAGATACTCTAATTTGGGATATAGATATGAACTTCAATTACTTCGAAAAAAGACATATCCAAACGACAAATTGATTCTCTCACATCGAACATGTGATCCACAATAAAAAGAGATACTAGATTTAGGCTGCTCTGATCAATCCTCGAAGTTGAATTAGGCAGACAGTGTATATTCATATCTATTTACAGAGATATATATTTCTATTTGAGTATCATATCTAGATCCAGAAGTTGATGGTCCAATATCGGCTATCCATTTCGGCTTGGGCATTTCAAAAGTTTACAGCTCAAGCAAATAATCAACAAAAAATTTCGTTACAACTAGCGTTTTTATTATCTTAACGTACCCTATTTTTGTACTAAGGCAAAAGTAAACAGCTTTTCCCTAACGCTAGATCAAGTCTAGCAGAGGATTTGGAATGATTGCAATGGTTTGTAGCGTCTTTCAATTAATGCGTTAATATGGCTTATGGCTTAATCTAACATTAAGCATCAATTGTACTCTAACGTCCATCATAGAAATTACAAATATAAAGAGTTATCTCCTATATTAAGCTCATTCCCAAAATCGTGAAATAATATATTAATATAAGAAATGTGAATATAAGAAATGTGAACATAAGTTGGTTGGTTGGACTTACCATGATGCCTTTAAGCTGATTCACCAGAGGCGAATCAGCGAAAAAGTTGTTCACCGCGGAGAATATGTTGGCGCGCTTGTTCGTCTCGCTGCGGCAGGCGCTCTCACGCCTGCGGAGCCGTGCTGTTGGAAGAGGCTAGTGTGAAAAGTAAAATAATTCCTGGTTTACCCAATTATCATAACACATTACCAAAGGGCAACAGACAGGGCTATACTCGGAGTGCATGATCGAATCGGAAATGATAAAATCTGCAAGAGAACTAGGATCGCCTACGTTGCGCAAAAAAAAATGCGAGTCTGAAGTGGCATTGGGCAGTACACATTGCCAGAAGGAACAACGGCTGTTGGAGTAGATAGATCCTCGAGGGGCCGGGAGATATAAGGATTTTAGACCTTCTAAGGTGGACCGACGATATGCTTGGCTGTGACCTATGTCGAGCTTTCGTCGTCTCTCAGTTGATAGAATGACGATTAATCACTCTCATGAATTATATGACTGTACGTGCTCCCAAAAGAAGACATATGCTAAGCAAACGTAAAGTTATTTAAACAATTTATGTTAGAATACCAAATACGCTGCGTAACAAGCTCAGAGGTAGACAATTTACATGTAAAAACCCAGACCTGGTTTTAATTGGGGAGAGATTCTCCGCCTCTGTATAGTTGGCATAGTAAGGAAGGACGCGTATTGTGTGTACTACACTCAAAGAGGTGGTTTCTACAAGTGAAATCCAATTATAGCAGGTATAAGTACGATATTCTCAAAGCCCTATTACAAAGTCCTATTTCATATTAGATATACAGAACTCGGCGAATTGCTTCACACCGACGATAAGCGATGTGAGAAGTCCTTATGAACAGTCTTCATGTCTCTTTTTTATTTGTTAGTTGCTTTTTGTATCACAGTAGTTCGTTCGTTGCTTTTTGTAATACAATGAATACAGAAAGAGATTTCATATCAAGTAGTTAATACAAAGAAACAGTAATGCTAGCTTATTTTTAAAGATAAATTTATTGATGCTTGATAAAGTTTAGTTTTGGTATTGTCCATTACTATCAAAGTATTATAATTATACAAAATATGTAAAACTGAAATGAAAAAGAAGGAAAAACGTAATATTTAAAACAAAATAGCAGCTTACAAAAAAAATTCTTCATAACATCAAAACTAAAATTGCACCGAATCACAAACACGTCTAACTTTACAATACAGAATGCAGAAACTGAATCAAAATTGATTTTCTATAATAAACCATTACTAAGAATACGTTAAAAATAGCTTTTAGTATAGAAGAACTTTAACCGACACATTAACGTTTCTGTAGTTTTTAGTCAGTGGATTGATTGCATCTCTGGGTTGTCTTGGCAGAATATACAGGAATGAACTTAGGAAAATAAATTAGTTCTCTGCGTAATGTAATCCTTAGGCAACGATAATAAACAGGTTGATAGCACGGACTCATTAAGTATGAGCTGAATTGATCGTTAGAGGCACATTGTGATGGTTTCATTAAGAAATTAATTGAAGATATTCGTTCTCATCCATGTAAATAATTTGCATTAAATCTAAACAATTACAAAATGCTTGGTACAAAATTTGAGCTTTAATTAGAATATTAGATATAGGTACCTATTGCATTATTTTATAACAATAAGTTAATTTTTTTATAGAAAGATCGAGCAAACGACTCCATTCCATCTGATGATAAGCAAAAGAAGAGTCCAAATAAAAAGTTGGCAAGTGCAAGTGAAACTATGCACTGCACTAGCCAACTTGATCTTGCCGACCTGCAAGATGCTTCTTCACGCCTCTTTTAAAGGACCCAAGATATTTGTGCGCGTAGGAATGGTCATCACAGTTTTAAAGACAAATTATATATATATTACAATAATTAAAGAGTTAACGGTTCCTCAATAAATCCTAAGTGCAAGTATATCGAAACTTTACAGATTATGAAGGTTGGTACTTATTTTAGGACGAATGGAAAATATATATATAGAAAAGTAGATATTAACCATCTATTACCGTATCGTAAATTATTCTTAATTTAAAAAACCTTCTCTTTTCAAAAACCTGTAGTAATTTTCCCTGTGTCGCGTTAGAAAGAGAATACCTATAAGCTTTATTACCTTTCCTAAGTTAAAATTATTCTAGAAAAAGATGTGCGTAATACCGTCGACAATACATTTTTCTCTGGCAGCAAATAAAGTATTTTACAACGAAAGTGCTGTGACGTTGCTCCTTTTGCTGAATTAAACAGACACTTACACAGGTATTACTAAATGCGACTTCAATGTATGTTTTTTATATATCGTGGAAGTAGGGTGTGAAAATTTAGAGAGAACGCCAATGTACTTATTGATATTTGATTTTTTGACGCAACGGATTGTTTATTGTGGAAAAAAATATTCTTTTTTTCAAACTTAATTGCTGTATATTATTATGTATGGACTCTCTATATTCTGCTTAAAAGTTTATTAATATTGCTAATTATGATTATTTTGTTCCAAAATGATTTATATTGGTTTTAACCGATCTAAATGGTTTTCATTTCTATGCACATTTTAGCCATAAACACGTAAAAAGCGTTTCAGTTACTTTGCTTACACCCAATATAGCTGAGAAAAACCAAATTATTAACAGTTGAATTTTTATTAAAATAGAACAATATATAGCGAAAAAGTAGGTATTACAAATTACTTACAATAGCTAAATATAATATTAATATTTTAGTGGTTCAATAGTTAATATTATAAAACCAGTGACTTCTTTGGTCTGGCTCATGCTAAACTGGTTCTAACGCAAACACCATTTAAACTGAAGAAAACTATATATATATGTCAAATTTTTGGTGGGTTTTTGTTATTTTATTAATTCATTGCCATTTTTTTGCTTATAGAATAAAAATTCATTTCATCTTTAAGTCAAGCAATAAATAAAATTCTATTTGTAAATAACAAATGTCAATTAAAACAGTAGCATTTTCGAACCGATATGGAAGTACTTTAAATATTTGATGCAAATAATACAGACTATCAAACGAGATAATTAAATTACACGTTATGCTTAAAACATGAGTATAAAGCCATAGGAAAAAAACAAATACTTTCTAGTAGATTCCAATTGATATGGAAATAATGATTTTAGTTACCTGTCACAGATAATATATTCCACGGTATTATTTTGTTGATACTATCGATTGCGTTTCGCGCGAACAATCGTCGTTAGGAGGTTGAATCCGAACTGAAATGTAAAAAGGATGCTGCGTTCGTAACAAAATGTTCGCGCATGCCTAGTAACAGTGTATTAAGGGGGAGTATCGGGAAATACGAGAATATGTCTTGAATAAATAAAAATAATTTACATAGGATATTTATCCATTCTTTCATATTTATCATTCACTACATGTACATGATCTTTTCAGGTGATAAAAAATATTATTCGAAAGACTAAATGTAATCAAGTCCAATCATTATACAGCAATACTTTGATTGTTTATGCCTGAAGTGATAGGCATAAACAATAAAACGTAGACTAGGTCTACTAACAATAGAACGTAGTGTTTATATGCTCAGTGGTCACTTTTTGACGTAGCAGAAATTCGCTGAAAGCGATCAAAACTCATTTGGTCACAAGTCACAATCAAACGATTAAAACATTGTCAATTTGGTTTATGAAAACAACAAGTGTCAATTTGTAAGAAAGTGACTTTTTTGTCTTAACGAAATTTAGTTGTATTTTCACGTGACCACTGCTTTAGATACAAAAAAGATTTATAAGTACATAGGCTGCAAAAAATGCAAAATTCATATACTTCTGCACACAGTACGTTTCCAGCCCAACTAGAACATATTTTTGTTTTCTACTTCTAATGGTAAATAAGTCTTGAGTTGGCGGGATTCCTTGTTCATTATCTTACCTAAGGTATGACTTACTTATTAAACCATTCACAGACCATCACAAATCACAAGACAATACAAATATACTTTATTGCACACACATTCTAAAAAAACGGAACCGTAACGCGAAGATCGTTCGTAGCGTAGCGTAGGGAGCATACTGTATAGCGCAGAAAGATAAGTGAATACTAACTGTAGTTTGTGTACTAAGCCAGAGGTCCCAGATTCGATTGACGATATTTAAAGTACATAATTTATTAAGTAGTTGCTATCTAGTATCGATAGCACAGGTACTTAGTCATGATTTGAGCTATATTATTCATGTTTCAGTGTAACAATATTGTTATACGTTGATGTTCACCTAGCACACTTTCGCTATATGAAAACTCGATGTTTTCAAATAAGCTATCAAATATCCAACATTCATAAACTGCCATATATTTTATTGGTTTGTTCAATCATCGTCGTAACTTCTTCAATAATAAACAACTAAATGGATCTTACATGCGAGTTTGGATTGGTCACAGGTACTGTGAATCATATTCTCTTTAATTGCATTCATTATGACATGTATAGCTACATTACTTGCCACCAACGTTCCATCTATATGTGTGTATAGCTTCTCGCATTATTTTCAACGACATTAAATTTTAAGTCTTATAAGAAAGCTTATTCTTAATTTTTATAATATTTATAATTACTTTTTTATCCCTTTTACTTAATACTATAGATATAGATAGAAAATAATGTACATCAAAATTGTTTATATTATGATTATATTATCCTAAGCCTCCTTCTCTCTCCCTCTCCTCTTCCACTCATCTCTTCTTATCCTTTCTCAATTCCTTAACCTAGTTTCCCTAACTTTGACACTGGCAAATGCACAAACCGTGTAAGCTAAGTTAAAACAGCACTACAAAATTCTAACCTGATAAGAATAACACTTTATAATATATACTTTATGTAATATTATTATGTTTTCCATAATATATAATGAACTAACTAAATAACTTAAGCAAATAAACGAATGAATTAATGTATTAAAATGAATTTAAATTTTATGTGGCTGATATGACAATTCGTAAATATAAAAAACAATTTTTCAAAGAATGACAAAGACACCAGAATTTAGAAATGAAATCCCTAAAAGTAAAGTTACGTCTCGAAGGGTTTCAGACAATAATAATGTAATATGAGCTCATATAACAGCATAAAGTGCTTTATTTTTAACTTGTGTTATATTAAAATACTGGGATACATTTTCCGAGTTTAATAAAAACATCAACGATGTTTAAAAATACTAACTTTTTAAAATATTTTTCTGTTGTGTCCCGTAATGCTTTGTGTTACAGAACATAATATAAATGTACATCTGTCGGATTTAATACCTTTAGGCATTCTCTAGTGAGTTGAGTCCAAGAGATTAAATGATCGCTGAAATCAATACTACTAATTTCAAAAATAGGAATTATTTAATAATTTATACTAAAAATAAATTCTCTGTTGTGTCTTGTAACAAAACTTTCCCTTAAATGGGACTTAAATATATTGTAAAAGCAAAATGTACAGTGTTTAGATACTTACGTACGATTGAAGTGGGTCCCTTCCAATAAGTAAGTATATTAAATTCGCATGGCAAATCAAAGATTTTAAAATATATTCGTACTAGTAGTTAGTAATTAGTGAGTAAACGTGGACTAAACATGATTTCGAGATCTCTTCAAGTTAAGCCATAAGTTTATTGTATACGCCCTTTTATATGTGAAATACAAAATGACATAAAGTCGATAATAATATTGATTGTAAAAAACAAAAGAAAAATAATTTTGATACATTATATTGTAAATCAAAATTGTTTTTCTTTTGTGTACAATCTGGTGGGCTGGGAAGGGTGATAAGTTTTAACGTAATAATAAATTACTCATTTGAGTTGCTCAATTGTTTCCCAAAATTTGACACATCCGAAAAGAATAATATTTTAAGTTCTAATATGAAAGATCTGTTTATACAATTGTTATACAAATGTTATTCAATTGTTATTACCTATTTTCTTTGGTAACATTCGTAACACCTCAAATCCCACTAAATATTAATAAATTTAGAAAAGAAGATGATGAAATGATTAACTGTCTAGAATTTAATTTTATAAAATATTAAGAAATAATTTTATTAAGTATTAAAATTATTATTTTACAGGGTAAAAGTTTTTTTTAATAAGAATATTATAGTACGCGTGATCTTTAGAGACCGAGCGAAAGATTAAATTGCTCTGCAAAAAGGTTTTATTACAAGACCGTGCAGTATGTAGGTAGGTACGAAATTTTCCTAGTATGTTTTCACAAATTCTGATATTGTAACTTTACGTGACCCCTTAAAGTAGTATTAATGACGTATTATAAAGTTTTATACAAATTTTATGGTTTCTATCGTTGTGTGCAAGTTTTTTAACATAACCCGCACGACTGATGGTTGACAATACTTTTTATTTTTAATTTATTGAACCACGATATATTCCCGGGAACCACGAGTTGATTTTTACGGTTTGTACAGCTGGACAGATTAAACCACCTAATAAGACCTACATTTAGTTGTTTCAAAGAAATCTCATTTAAGTTCGTATTTTTCTAACCTTTTATAATGTAAAACCTGCTAGATAAACCTATGTACGGCATAATATAAGTTTTAAGTAAACGTTGTTCTAATCAAATGTTATAATAGTTTTATTTTAATAGAATTGTCCAGCATCTCCAGATTAAATTAAGCAATAAATCATATCACGCTATGCTTCCGAGTGTTCATTATAATGTACCCAGATATCCTTGTTAAAAGTTGTTTGTTAAAGCCCTAAACTACCTATCATTCATAAGCTATGTAAACTCTCCTTTCAATACCCACGACGACCCTCGTAAGTTCGAATGACAACCGCCGAAAAGGAAGGAAATGTAATTTTTAAAATGATAGACAGAGATAGAATTCGAGTAGTGATGTATTCGAAATATGCGCCGTATTTACAGTCACATGTTATAGAGATACGTACATTTAAAAAATATAATATAATTTTGCGTAGTAAACTTAGATATTTACCTACACTGTTGAAGTAAAAATTACTTAAAATATTAAAGCTTTTACTTGACGAAAATACCAAAACAACTAGTTTCTGTTAGAAATATAACATAAAAGCTGTTTTAATTTTGAAACTAAAAAATGAGTTCAATCTATTTAAAATTAAATGGATTGAAAGTCTTCTCATATGGGAAAAGTGATAACGAATGGTAAAGTAGCGTGTACTATTACAAATATAATATAATTAAAGAATAAATAAAAAGTAAATAACAATAACAAATTAAATAAAAGTTAAATAATAATAATTTTATATAAAAGTGGCCTAAATTGCAATAATGTTGGCGAATCAGGAATTGAACGAAGCAGTGAATTTCATAATCTCACCGCATGAATAGGAATAAAATTCGATTTGATCTGTTGTGTTATAGCGAAGGGTGCAAATATGTGTTCGGCAGGGAACATCATGCAGTTTGGAGAAGGAGAAATTTCACGAAGATAATTAGGTTAGCATATAAATACTTAGTAGCTTAGCTTAGTTTATACTTGCATATTTTAATGCCAAGACGCTGCCCTTTTGATCATATCATTTAACGAATTATTTATGTTATGAAGTTGACTAACACATCCAATAACTATATCAGTATCCCTAGTGTAAGTTTCAATCGTATCGAGATGTTTGCGATTGTAGTTGCGATCAGTAGATAATCGCCTATATAAAAATTCTTTTTCAATAATATACAACAGAGACTGCTGTAGCTGTGGTTACAACATCATCATAAAAGTAATAAATTAAAGTGAGTAAAGTACATAAAGTAACAATATAATTAAGTAAGTAAATATAAAAGGCTTATTGCTAAATTAGAAAAATTATGCATTAAACTAGTTACTTGTTAAATGTAAATACAAACTGCAAAAAAATAATTTTAGGTAGGGTATAGTAATTATAAATTTACTTTTTCTCCACATATATAATAATATTAAACTTGGTTTTTGCAATAGACAATTGATCAGATACAAGTAATCGTTATCTTCTAAGCCCGCAAAACATATAATAACTTTAACCTGTCAAGCTGTATAATCCACACACAATTGTTTTATAATTTATTATGTGACACTGTTCCTTGTAAAAATGTTAGCCATTCGTATTTATCATTTCGTTACTTTTATCATGTGATATCACAGTCACAGCACTATCAAGGTTAACTTTGTCATTCCTTCATTCAAATTCATATCGTTCCCTTCGTTCTTCGCTCACACATGCGCAAACGTTGAACGTTCTTCGGTCGCCGGCCGGTTTGCCAAGTAGATACTTCATTTCATTCTAGTTTTAGCCGGTGTGGTGTACACAGTTATTTTTTTATTCAAACGAAGTAGTTAAAACAAATTTTCAAAATGGAATTTGTTGGCAAGAAATACAAAATGACTTCTTCAGAAAATTTCGATGAGTTTATGAAGACTCTTGGTAAGTAAATAGCCAATTTTATTCGAGTATTTAGTCTTTATTTCTCGGAATATAAATCGATGCCGGCACGCGCCGGTCACCCCGCGCCGCGTTGGTCCATCCAACCTGCTCACTAACGGCATATTTTTTATCTTATTAACAGTAGGTAAGATTGAAAAAAAATACTTAATAAAATGATCTTACTTAAAAGATTAACTTACTAATTTTTTATGTCTGCGACTGGCTTGGGTATATTTAAGTTAGGCCGAAATCAACAAGTGGTCTATCATTTCAGTGATTTCTAAGAATTTATATAATTAACATTTACTTGTGTTAAAATATGAATACTTACTAGTGACTGTGGTAATAAAAAGTAATAGTTTAGTTGATTTAAAAAACTATCGTACTGCTTTTACCCGCTTCTAAAACAAGTGCAAAATCTAGTAACACAGAATGTACAATCGATTTAAGCAAAATGTAAATTAGAAGAAGGTAAGCCTAAAAATTTCTAGCAAAATATAATACGACTGAGAAGAAATAATATTTTATATGAATAAATATGATAAAAACATTATTCATGATTAAAGACGTATGAAAATTTCTAAGATTAAATTTCATATTTTATTTAATTGTTTAACTATTGTGCCTTTATATGTGACTTCGTTTTTATAGGTTTATTGTAAATGGTTTTTCATTCGTTTTTTACTGTGTTAGAAAAAAGTGGGTAGTAGTACTGGCCTTACCAAAGTTACAGAAGAACTGGAAAATTCGATTTTATTATGAATATTAAAGTTTACTTAAAATAATACAATAAAATATAAAATAAAATAAATTCAAAACCTTAGATTAAGAAAATGAATGGGTTTTATCCATTATCGATACAAAACTGAAATAAATGAACAGTTTATAGTATTACTTAAAATATAATCTATTTTTTTTTAATAACCAACCAACAATTTATAAAGTTAATATTAATGACATTTATTAATAAAAATGACTAAAGGTAACTCAATCTACAGTCATTTTTATTGCTAGCTAATAAAGGCTTCAGATAAAGTGCGAGTCCAAGAAATATAATTATTATTAGATTAATACCTATAGGATACTTATGGCTATTATAGCTAGAGGTAATAATTTTTATTGACATTATCTGATAATATTAGTTTGAATAATAAAAGGTAATAAACATTTTATTTCATACCAATATCCAGAATGTGGTCCATGTGATTGATAACATTATCTCAATTATAACGCTAAAGTCATTTACACGTAGTACGTAGTTGCAAAATAAGTCTTATTTCAATCCAATAAAGTATTGTAGTGCCGACATTTATTGTCACAGATTATTTGTGTTATGACTGTATATGTTTTTATTGGGTAAGATTGAGGAGCTCTTTGGCTTAATGTTTCAAGCGCTCTTGTAATCAATTAATTAAATAAACTTCAATGCAACTGTAGCTAGGGTCGGTCCCTGGATGGCTCAATTAAAATTTGGTATCTCGAGTTTCTGCAGGCACGTTAAACCGTTGCGGCTTAGTTGTGGCGCGGTGGTATTAGGAACCAGATTCCATGTAGTGGTAGAAATATAGGATGAATTTGGTAAAAGACCAAAGTTTTTGGAAATACCTGTACCCAGCAGTGGGTTGTTGGAGATGATGATTTAAGATTGGCAACATAATAATTAAAAGCGTTGAGAGTCTCCTGTGGGCCGGTTAGTTAGGTGGTGTAGGTTAAGACACACTGCTCCTACTGTGTGTGCTGTTCTGTCTCATGACTATAACGAAATCGGAAGGGTGGTATAAACTATAATTTCAATGGGGTTTATCAGAAGATTATTGTCAATTTACTGATACTTCATGAAAACGCCATTGTGGTATTATCATTATATTAGCCATGAAACACAGAAACGGAAAGGCAATAAACTTTAAATGAAGGCCATTGCATTATCATTGCAGTAGGTAATAATATTTCTGTTAAGGACGAAATAGTGTTTAAGTAGTTTAGTTTTAAAGTACGGAACGTTAAGTTTCCCAGAATATTCAGAACATTAATTATAGTGCAACAAAACAGTGTACATATATGCAAGTTATTTTTGATAGGTTGATATATTTGGGATATTCTAATCCAAGTCTACTTAAAACATTTAATTGAAAATACAAAGTTACATTCGCCATACATCATGTTCGCTATTAATATTTCCTTCACACTACCTAAGTTATAATAAATTAGGTATTGGTATAATCCTCACAAAAAAAACTGTTATGGTCTTGCAAAACTTCAGTAAATTCCGTTATTATCAAATTATTTTCATAGATATGTAATGTTAACAATTTAATTTTTGCTATTTTATTATTTTTTCATATGAAAATCATCAATATTTTAAATTTACAGTATTACTGGTATGGTAAAAACAATGAATTGATGGAGAAAAATTTAAAATAAAAACTATAATGCTTTGAATATGAATTACCACGCAAGTCAATTTTCAAATATAGTTTGGGCAATGTAGTAAATATCGAGTGAAGCGCCCGCATATCAATCACAACCATTTATCTCAATTAAAATCCCTTCAATCTGTTCGTACAATGTAATAGATACTAAAATGACTATTCACTCATTCTTACGTCAATAGTTTTTTTATGTGACGTTTTATTTATGGAGACTTTTAATTAGTTAGATATTTTAATATACAATGACATATGAAGATAAATTAAAATATACTATATGCCATATATAAAATATGAACTCTAAGGTAACCGTGTTTTTCAAAGTGGTTATTTATTATTTGCCCTATTTCTCATAATACATAACATCGTTTTGTAACTTTCCTGATCTTATTTTTATGTAATAACCTCAATGCCTGAAGATGTCCATATTACTCCCTTTAACTTGGCAACGAAGTTACTCATGACTATTGGTAATAATTTTATTCATTTATATGAAAATGCTTGCAATAGGTTTGATAGAATAATAATAAGCTTGGATAATAATTATCTACTTTATAGAAGAAAGTACTTAATACGAAGATACCCTACTAAGTAAGACAGTAAAATTTTGCTAAAAAATAAAATGAAAAATTTTTACTTCACGGTAAACGGTTATTGAAAGAATTTTTTAAATCCAATATATTCAAAATATTAATTTAACCAAGGAAGTGTGATAGTCGTATTGGAAGTTAGCCTGAAACTTTTAAAATTTCTACTACTATATACTCAGTTTTGAGTTTATTTTGGATACAGTGAACATTTATCTTCATCCACATTTTTGTTACTTAATGCAAGTTTTTCAAATTTAAAATTATTTGAAAACTCTCACTTTCAAATCTAAAAAATGACTTTCGTATAACTTATACCAGACATCCTCTAACTAGACATTGTTAAGAATCATTAAGAACAGTACATTTCGATATAAGTGTGGAAAGTAATGTCATTTGTTCGCGAGTCCCGGTTCGTTGCCTCGTACGGAAGGGGCGGGTCGACAATAAAGACAACGAAGGGAAATAAAAAACAGTTTAATCCTTGGTCAAGTAATAATTGATATTACAGTTTGTAAGTTTAGAGGGCCAATATAATATATTTAAAAAAATCAAGTATTAATAGTATTTACGCTGTAAAATAGTAATTTCATACAAAAATTTTGAACAGAAATCTTTATGATTTAACAATATGTTATTATACAAATGCATAAAGGGTTCAATTATATGCAAGAGGTAAACGAAAAGCACTAGTGCGGAAAAGAATAACTTTCCTCACAATAAATATAAGCAATGCCTACTTTTTGAGCAAATTTATAAAAAAAATACATATCGTATGTACTTTTATTTCAAACTGGTAGATAACTACTTTTTTCACGTCACCTCATGACCTTTTATCTCCAGAGATAAGCTCAATGAAACTTTCATTGATGAAAACAAAACGATTTCATTCATTATCTTAATGAGACATAACTGACTCTCTGTTTAAATTGAAATTTAATTTTTATTTATCAAATAATTCAACCGAAGGTCAATTAGGTTGACTTGCCATTTTAATATAAATGTGATGGTTTCATTAAATAAATAAATGAATACATTGTTTTAAAGGTACAATAAACGGTTCTTAAACTTGACTTAAACATTCATAAGCACTCGTATTTTCTACATAATATGATTTTAAAGACTGCAACAGAACAATCAAAAAATCATTTCCTTTAAGCTGACTTCCTAAAACACAAAAATTCTTTAAATTACATAACTGATGATTACCACTATACCTTGCAGCAACCTTGGACTTAGCAGTCAGGTCATCAGGTGCTAGTTCAATGTCGAACGTAAATTATGTTGACACAGCCGACAATTCGTAATAAAATGTATTTGTAAGTCTTAACAATTCCATAATTGTTAGAAGATTAAAGTTAACCAACAAACTAGATAATAATAAATCTAGTTAAGTGAACATTGAGTGGGCGGGCTGGTAAGGGACAAAAATTTTAATTGTTTGTTTTATATGGATTTAACTTACATATTACGAGGTAAGGATTTAAATTATTTAGTTAAAATGGTGGAGGTGAACCCATAAAACATATTTTGATTTACCGCATATTACAATTGATATATCTTAAATATAAGGGTGGTATGTACTCATAAAACCTAAAATTATGGATTTATTACTAAAACGAAATATGTGTGGAGACGTGTATATAGTATATCTTATTTACAACTGTTTTAACATTCATAAACTAATAAACAGACATCGTGTTAATAAATATCTTTAAAATGTGCTAAAGTGACGTTTGTCAGAAATAAATAGTAAAAAATACTTGTTAGGCATTACAAATACAAAATTAGAAGACCTTATTATTTTTGAGTAAAGTGATAAATAGTTGCTTCTGAGAAACTCGCTCGAGAAAATTTAAAAACGATTATTTATTGAACTGGATTATGTCATAAAGTTTTATTTCGGTTGTTATATTATTGTAGATACAAGTACTGATATTTTATATTGATATTATTTTTGTAAGAAATATCAAGTACAAAAATATGGAATTTGTACTTTGAGTACAGTTGCACTCTGTCTTTATAGGAAGACTCTGTCTCTGTACAGAGGACCCAATCCTTACCACAGATTACATAATAGTTACTTACTCTCTATACTTAAAGCTCCTATACAGTCGTTTGAAATTTAATGCATTGATTAAATATTACAGCGTGTTCTGCTGCTATATACACGCAGCAGTGTTTGATGAACAACGTACCTGAAATGTACACGAGTGTATTAGGTAATTATTAGGCATATAATCCCAGAGGAATCAAATTCCATTAAGTATTCGATCGAAGATCTTAGATTCTCTGAAATTGCAGGAAGATCGAAACTGGATACTAAACTCTTTGCTTAAATCAAAAAAACTCAATCACTTTTCAAAAAATTGTTAAAGTAGGCTAAAGAGAAAAGTTATTTATACGAAATCCACAACATAGTATACTACTAATAATATTGTAGCTTAAAATTACAAGACACCTTATCTTGTACTTGCGAACTTCATAATATAATTTACATAATTTTAATTGTTCCATTTCATTCCCGGTGACCAACCCTTCAATCGAGAACCAATCTTCAAAGGTCCACCGCGATCGTTCGATCTTTTCTATTAATTAGGAAGATCCCATGTGAATATCCCGACATAGTTGGGCGTTTAAGCACCCATTGGTCGCAGCTCGTCGGCCAATTGTCGTAAAATGGCCAACAATCAACTTCAATTGCCGTCAATAAGATGCTAGACGGTACATAAAGCTGTATATTTTCTTTACCGATAAATAACAGATTCCGGCCGTGGTGGGATTTATATTTTACGGTAGAGATATCTTTATTCATAATGTTTGAACAGTTTAATGGGACTTGTTACTTTTTTCTGTATAAACACTTCTTTAAGCATAATTATTTTTCATTACTTTAATAAGACTAAGAGTAATAGGAACGAGCCTGTATATTAAAATATTTACTGAATATCTTTTTGGGTTGGACATTTCATGACATTACCATCTATACAGATGTATGTAAGAAAATTTTTATATCAAATATATCAAGTAATAATTCCGTTAAAATTATATTGACTTATAAATATTTTTAATAGAAGTAAGAAAGTACTACCTTTTTTATGTGATTATTTCGTTATGAAATATTACTTCAAGCTTCTTATTTTTATTTTCTTTGAAACTGTCATATTTCTTACGGTAAGTTTCAATATTCCATCTACAGATAGCGATAGTCCTACCACAGTTTAGCAAGCTAAGTAAATAAATAAACAATGCTTGCCAACAAACTTTAGTAAGCTTACTAAGCGTACTATCTGTAGACAGGATAAAGGGGCCGGCTGTTTATAAGTCAATATTATTATCTAGTATGAGATAATATTTACAATTTGACGCCCGTCACACGTGTATGCTTTCCTGTTCAATTTCGTATTACTTATAATACTATTGACATTGTAATATTATGTGAGATGTCCATTCCATGTTTACATCAAGAAGATTTCATAAGGGTGATAATATGTTTATGTACATTATATTTTAAACCATGCATTACTCTTTATAGCTTTGATTATCCTTTGAATAAAAACAGGCTGACAGGCAGCAGGATAAACCCCACGCAACTTGCAATTTGCATCAATTGACATGACATTACATTCCTCCAAAGATATTTAAATCTTTAGAGCCTTATTACAACGATGGCGGGGTTTCTCAACAATTTAGTACTTATTTTAGGTACCTACTTATGAAATTGCTCGACAATACAGCCAACACGATAGCTTTACCTAAACTGCTATACTAGTTCATAAACGTTTTCCCATAAACTAGTATAAACTTCTTGAACTGCCACGCACAAATAAAAATATATATCTAACCCTATTTTATCATTATTATTACTATTAGTTGTTATATTAAGCGATTGCGGGTGAGTGAATTAGTTTTATTATTTTTTAACAATTACCGTTTTTTACCATTAATTTTTATTAATAAAACCTCTTATGAAACTGTTGTTGATATGAAAACTGAATTTTATTTGACAGTATAAAAATACTGTTAAAAATATATATAGCATTTTTTCAAATTACTTATTATTACGGCTGTTTTCCCATTTGCATGGAGAAAAGTGTCCAAAGTTCATTTGATACAACTCGTTGGCAGCGTCCCGTACAGATAATGACATATGTTTGGACATTGAACCTCTATATTTAACTCTGTGACGGTAATAACAGTTCGCAATGTTATACTCTGTAGATTAACCTGTAAGAGTGCAGCTTTTGTAGCATTAGATAGGTACCATAAATTAATTCACATAACATACTACCAAAGTAACAAGAGAGCGTTTTATTAAATATATAATTTACATAAACATATTTAAGCCTTCTCCTTTAAATAATAACCGCAAAGTATAATGTAAGGATAGTCGAAATAGGCATCTATTAACATACATTTTAACAGAATAACAGAAGTTAAAAAATATATATAAATAAGAATTATGGACGCAATACAAAGAATAGAAAATTATCATCTAAATAAGAAGTACTTATTACTTATAAACCCTTATATCATTTATGTTGTGCACATTAATTGAGTCAAATAATCTCTTAATGGACATAAAGAATCGCCTGACAAAACTTTCCTGCGCGTAATGACCGGTACATTGAAAAATTGCGCCAATTTATGAGATCAATGTCCTTGACGTCACACCATACGATGGCAGCCAATGGTGTTGAGCCGCGCCTTCATAGCGTCCAATCAGAACAGAATCATTGCTATCGATCCACTGATGATTCATCTCGCGATTGCGTGACGCAGCGTGATCGAATGTAATCTAAAAAAGTGGGCAAAGAAATATGGAGCCAGGCTATTGTTTAGTGTTGGGTTCTTAAGGTAATAAATGCTATAAAAAAATTTCCTATAAAAATCAAATCAGGTTAAAATACAGTCTACGTTCATATTCCAAGTATTTGAAACCACATTAATTTAATGTTTAAAAAATGTATCTCTTTATATACTTAATTTATAGATATATTTATACTTATAATGCATAATGGCGGATGTCTACACCGTTTGAGACATTCAATGACGGCTTGTTGGTGGCCATAGGTCAACATAATTACCATTTAATGAATTGCAAGTGGATTGTGAGTTCTTTCGTCTATAATACCAAAGGTCATATTGCTATGTGAACAAATTCTTAATTTAGCCAATGGAAATTATGGTCAAAGGTCGTTTCTATGTAAATTCGCATAAGTAAAGAACTTCATATGAATAGTTTCATGCATCGCTATTTTACATGGTATAATTTAACAATATTTTTCTATTGTTGTGTAGTAATTCAACACAGAGTCAGTTTCAAAACCCCCTTTTCTTCCTTACTTTGTCATTTCGTCTTAAATGAACATTAGTGTTTATATATATAAAAATATAACACCTGGAATCAGCCGCTTATCAAAAGAGCCCTAACTTATACTTGAGCATTTTATAACCATCATTATAAGCCAATATACGCCCGTTTTAATAGCATAATGATTTGGGGGCTTTTAAAATAACCAAAAACTATAGCAGATGCCTATAATAAGTGTTAATATATTTTTATTACGTCATCATCTATGAAGTGCATCGCTGAATACTCGCCACCCCTATTTAATAGAATTATCCGATTCAAAGCGGTTTCATTCAACGATAGCGGAAGCCTCGTACGTGACGTTCGATCTCAGATTACCCGTGGGCCGGTTTCATATAGGTACTTGAGTACCTACGGCAACCATACCCTACATCATACATACATACAACTACCAGTGAATGCAATCTAAACAGCACTATTACTTGTAGGGTTAACAAAGAGCAATTTATCAACATTCCACACAATGAAGCAATTTATCTAAACTCAAAGGAAAGTTCAATATTAGCTAAGATGTGTGTAACTCCTAGTTTGATAGTTTAATATATCAAAATATTTAGAGAAATAAAGCCATAAACAATTATCATAAACGAGCATTTTACTTCACTGTTTAATTTACGCAATTGATTAAAAAAATATTTAACTTAGAAATAAATGGTAGGACAGAGATTTTATAATTAATACTTTTCCAAATTACAACAGTGATCTCAAAGCTGATATAAATTATATTATTATTATTTTTTTTTTCAATTATTATATCTTAATCATGGGGAATCCGGTATGTGTTAAATCCTTTGATTATAATAACACGCAGTATCGTCGTTGACTTATCTGAGGTTATTTTAAAAATTCGTATATGTCATTAAACTTAAAAGGTCATCTGAAAATGAAATATTTACAACTACTTTGAAAATAACACCTAATTGGATGTCATAGAAGTCATAGCTATGATTATTTATATAAATTCCCTTACTTATGTAAGAAAGTTATGTTCCTTAATCATACGGAACTAAAAGATACGGGTTACGGTTACAATTAGGTATTATTTATTTAAATTGATAGACTTTGGCTTCCATAGTCAACCCTGAGCAATCCTTATAGGTTGCACAGTCCCTGCGGAGGTTTGGCCCTGTTTAACTGTAGGAATGCGATTGCCGCTATAAATAGCCTGTAGCTCGATTCTTATAGCACTCAATTACAACAACTTTTCTGAAATTAATTTTCAAATAGGGTTCCATATTTAGTGTACGTAGTTATGTTAGTAGTACCTGAATAGATAGATAATAGTAATATTTCTCACACACAAATATTATCAAGCCCAAATTAAGCATATTTAAGCGCTTGTGTTATGGATACTAAATAACAGAGAAGTATAGGTAGTATATGTATAGTACAAATGTCATAATCACAAAACAATCACTCGTGAACTCATATAAATATTTGTCTCTACTGGGATTCGAACCCGAAAACTCTGGCTAAGAAGACACGGGTTTGACCACGCGACCATATGAAATAAAACACTAAAAAACAAAGAATATCAAAATTTAAATTTCCAGTGGAAATTATTTTTTGAGTAGGAACTTCACTTTTTCAATTTAATGGGAACTTTCCACTTTAAGTTATTATTAAATAAATCTTTAAGTTAAATTTTAAAAAATTTTCTTTTAAATATTTTGAAGCAGGGTCTTTAGGTTAGTTTCTAATATGACTTGAGCCATTAGGAAAGATGAAAAATGTATTAGTCTTATTGTATCTTCGTGATCCGCAGTTATATTAATTTAACTCAGCGATAAAAGTTAGCTTCAAACAAGTAGTCTTGGTGTAAAAAAACTGTTAATTATAGTTCGAACTGAATTACACTTTCCATGTCAAAATCTGTGACACATATCAGACACAAATGCATGCGCGGATTGTCGTTAGTTATTTGAAGAAACATACATATTTGTTGAACTATAAACTATCCAATTTTCTGCAATAATCCATATTCCATCGAATTTCTACTTAGAAAAGCTGGTGGTCAGTCAGCCCTATACCTTTACCCTGGTATGATATTAGGGCAGAAAATACTGTTTCTTAGAATATTAAATGTGTTTTGGCTGCATTAAATCCAACATTGGCAACACCCCAATCGTACACAGACTGTACGGTTATATTTATCTATTCAATCATATAATATTCAACAGCAATTCTAATTACGGATACTTTCTCGATTAGACATAAAGTCTTTAATCAAGTACTATTAATATGTATACTGTTCATTAACTTCTAACCGTCTCAATCGCGTTCGTGCAATCAGCTGTCAATAAATGTGATTGTCTGTCCAGTATTTTTTGTGGCACAGATTACCTGCAAAACCTTTGTCATCAAAATAGAAAATAAGTCCAAACATAACTCCCAACTCCTCCTAAATTACATAAAAAAAAGGATTTAAAAACATCTTCAACACACTTATAACTCTGGGAAGGCACTGTAATTCAGTGCTCCTGATTGGTACGGCAACTGCTTTCATCCACAAACCCGTAATGGGTAAGCGTGTTGATGGTGTCGGAACAAACTCCTCATTTGTTTCTCCACTGTAGGAAGGCTTGTGCCTACCAGTGCGACGTACGTGCATATATTTTATCTATCAAACTGTAAGTAGTACATGAATTCTTTCGTAAGTGTCGTAACACACACACACGTAACTTTAAAATACTGCCTTAAAATATTTAATTAGTCAATTTCTTATGTGATATTGTTATTATATTTCTGTACTCCACTGTTATCCACAAAGGAAGTAGCGGATCATTCCCAACACAAGAGTCTTTTGATTACTTACTGGGAAGTCTAATTGTTGTATCTTAGATTGCCGAAATTATTATTACAATATTATTATTTCCTAGATAACCAGCGGCAGTCCGACGATTTAACTTTCTTCACACTCGTGTAAGAAATAAATAGTGGTTATCGCTTTTAATGTAGCGCCAGTTTTTCCTTCATCAGATGTTAAAAATGCACCAAAGCAATGGTCCAACCTTTTTAAAGATTTAAGAATTTCATTTTCATTGGATTGATGTTATAATTTAGTTATTTTAAAATAGTTTTAAGTGTCCCTAATTGTTTAAGGTTCGACATATCTGACGCAATTAATATACTGTATATTATTATGATCCTTTATCACTTAGACAACACTTTATTTTAAGTTTTATAGATTCGAAACGCTGTCATTAAATTACTTACATATAAGGTACGAAAACAATACTTCATAAATGCGACGATGTAGGTTTTTCAGTTTCGTTACTTATCTGTTGTACTTATTTTAGTATTTAATCCATGTAGTTTTACTACCTACACGTTTACAGTTCAGCAATGTCCTTTGAATGATAAAAGTTTTAATCATCAATGAGAAATAATACCTACAAAGGGTATTGTATCGCTTATAACCGAAATCTGTTTAATAAATAAATGGCTAACCAGGCATAAATGATTATATATTAAATTCCAAAAAACTTCTGGATAAGGGTTTTAACCCTAGGTAATAAGGCCATTATTACCTAGGGTTAAAAACAGACCTACCAAAAAACTTCATAAAATCGATCAAGCTGCTCAGGAGAACTTCAATAACAAACAATGTGACAAGATATTTTTATATATTAAGCTAGTTATTCGGTGAACTTTGTTCCATTTCCACTTACAACCTGATACTAACGCCATCTATTAAGAGTTATCTAAGAAGCGGTGGAAGAAGTGACAGTTTCGAATAGCTGCACGTCAGTCATGATTTTCCCTATTAAATCACTTATATAATAAATACAAATTTATATTCTTTTAGCTGTAGGTATATAGGTACCTAAATTAAGTATTTTGACAATAAATTACTAATTTAGTATAATCCTAATTCCGAGCTAATCCTAATAGTATAGATAGGTATATGCTTTTTAGACGTCTCCGTATCAGAACGTTTGTTACAGCTGTATATTTTATGCGTGCACTAAAAAAAGGAACCTAAAATATTATGGGATTTAAAAACTCCTTTTAATAAACTTCTTTTACATTGCATAAATTTATCTATACCTATAACTACATTTATAGAGCCCGCCTATATTATGACGTTTATTTTCTTACAAGATTACGTCACATGATTATCACGTCTAATATTATCTACTTATGCTAATCACTGCTCTGAGAAAAGTGTGGTTTGATAGAAGAAGACTAATAATAAAAAGATTATATTCCCGTTTAATAAATCCTTCTTAGAAGACTTGAGTATTTAATAAAAATAATCCAAAGAGCACAGACATGCGCAAAGAATGCACAATATGTTTTCTTATTGGTTTAGAGAAAATGATATCTACTCATGACAGTTTCTCTCGGCTATCTTGCGGTTCGGCTAAGTTTCCACCAGCATATCTTATTATAACTTGGATTTAGTTACACGCGAGATAATGCACTCTTGGATAGGAAAGAGGTACAAACTGTTTTCAACAGAAAACTTTGACGATTTTATGAAGGCGTTAGGTTGGTATTGATCATAATATGTCACTATATACATTAAATCTAAATCTGCTCTGTAAGTGCTATTTCAATGATATTATAATTAATTTGGTATTAGTAAAAGGGTTGGCTTATAAAAAGCCTAATTCATATGGATAATTTAAGTGAATTCCATTGAAGAAATTACTAGAAATATGACAAGTATCACATAAAGAAGCGGCTCTAACGGCGACCTAACGATTTGTTTTCCATCTTTCCAGGTGTCGGCCTCATCACCAGAAAAGCAGCAAACGCAGTGACACCCACAGTAGAACTGCGTCAGGATGGTGACACCTATGTCTTGGTTACGTCCTCTACCTTCAAGACCACAGAGATGAAGTTCAAGCCTGGTGAAGAATTCGATGAGGAACGCGCTGACGGTGCTAAGGTACACTATAAACTTACTAGATCACATTGAAACATTCCAGTCCAAGGGTGTGGTCAACAAGCTGAACATCCCGTTCAAGTGAAGCGATTTTCATACGTAAATAGCGTTTCTTTTGAACACTCAAACGTGTGGGGGTGTGTCTGGGTAATTTGGGAGTCTATGGATCTAATCTCATTACAAAGGAATGCCCTTTGCGTCAGTAAAGGCTTTGAAACACGAAAAGAGTGAATCACTGCTATACACCAAAGACTAGACTACTGTCTGCCACGCCTGTAAAGCACATTAGCAGATTTATGAGCATCGTAGACAGCAAAGCCAAGGATCCTATGATAATTAATTTTAGTGGACAACAGGCGATGGTATTTCTCAAGCCAGGCAATATCATAATCTTCTATTCGCCAGTTTTAGTTATTGAAGCTCTTTTGTTAATGATTTTACAGGTGAAGTCAGTATGCAACTTCGATGGCAACACCCTCAAGCAGGTGCAAAAGGCCACCGATGGCTTGGAAGTCGTATACACGAGGGAATTTGGACCCGAGGAAATGAAAGCTGTGAGTGTTGTCTTAATATAGTAGTATTATATGTAGTATAGTGTGAGTGAGACAACAAATCGCTAACATCGGAGGGAAATACAGATTAGGAATCAAAAATTAAGTACCAATTGATCTAGTACGTTTGCACATCTATATAATCAATACCGTCCAAAGTTAACTATCGTGATATTCGTTCAGTCCTAAGTTCACTGTTGTATTGTGATAACGGGACACGAGTTTAGGTCAAAGTTATTATCGTGACTTAAGTAAAAAATCTTTTGTTAGTATGCTAGATAAACTAGTTGACTTTTTTGCTTACGAGAACAAATAATTGACGCTCAACAATAGTTTAGGTATTGCCTGGAAGCAAGATGCGGTATGTAGGTTCTGTCAGGAGTCAGACGAAACCGCAATGCAAGTTCTCTGCTCCTGCGGACCTTTAATGCTTAAACGAAGCATTTACCTAGGGAAGCACATAGTGCACCCTGAGGAGGTGCAACATATCACTGCCCAAAGAATCGAGAAATTTCTGGAATCAGCGTTGCTAGGCAGTGAATTCTAAAGGGCTGCCACAAAAGATCAACGCTGGTCGAAGTGGCTTATGGGGCCCATAAAAACTGAATAATAATAATAATTACCTGGGTTACTATGAGAAATAAATAAGTTTCATATTTTTTATTTTATTGGTTAATAATAATAACTTTGTAGCGGTAACCTTTGTTGCTCGACTCCGATCCGCACTTGATCAGTTTTTATTTAATAATAATAATATTATTGAATCACACTCGAGTGAGGATATGGAAAAAAAATATTAATATGTCGAAAAATACAAAGTGAATTGATAAAACACAGATTTATGTTTTGTTAGTAATATTTTATATAACATGCCTACAATTATTAAATAATACATAAGATATAATTATAAGTAAGGTTATAATGTTGAATGTCCCGATATGCATGTCATAAATGAGAAAATAATAACCGTAACATAAATAAAGGAAAGAATGAATGTCTACTCCACCTGCTAAAATAATGTGGTACTTAGTTTCTGTTTTACTAGAAATTTTCTGCCTGATATTGGTTAAAATTAAAATTGTTGGTTGAAAAAAATTTCAACATATGAGATGTGGAAACTTTTTTGTGAACCTACAAAATAAATACCCACAAAGTGCGATCTATTCAAAGTTGAAACTGCTGAATTATTCAAAAGCAAGTACTTTGAATGCGAATAGTAGTATCTTCTGTGTAAAAGGAAAATAATGAATATTTAACCAATAAGATAAGACCTACGTTTGTAAGGCCTCGAAGATAAAAGTTAGATAGATAGATATAATATAATATTCTTTATAGCACACCAGTTATTCTAAATACAGAATGAAAGTAGTAACAAAGACATGTACAATGGGCGGTCTTATCACTATAGTAGCGATCTATTCTGGACAACCTTTGGATGGACAGAAAAACAAGATAATAATATGAGGGAAATATTTTGACCATTACTTTAACTAAACTACAAGTTTAAGTAAATACTGGAAATAAATTACAAAAGCAGAATGTCTTAGCTAACTCTGAATTTAAAAAAATGCCTTTTTTTAATTTCCAGGTAATGACAGCAAAGGACGTGACTTGCACCAGAGTCTACAAGGTGCAATAGATAAGGTGCAAATGAATGGGGGCCCGGAGTCCTATATATTTATCCTATTATTTACTAGCACAACTATGTTAAATTATCTTTATTTAGGTTTCCTATAGATAGGCATGCTTGGAGCAACTTTGGTTATAATTCCAACGACATAAGTTTTATTTTTGTAAGCTCAGTGTATTTGCCAAAGTTGAGATTGGAAAAATCATACAACCGTTGTATAACTTTTTCAGTGCAAATTTAATAAATTGTTTTTGTATATTTTGTGGTTTTACTTTAAATCGAAGATCAAATTTGATGGAACCGATATAATGACATAGTCAACTTATAAATTAAATCTCAAGTATTAAATTTTTATCATTAGATTGAGATTATGAAATCTTTTTATTAATTATGAATCTGAATTGTGGAATCCGAAGATTGCAGGTTCGAGTCCTGTTTCGGTCGCCACTTGTTGGGGATTCGGTTCCATGTTTACGGTCGAAACTGTTAAATTTCAATAATAAAAAGAAATAAAATTAGCTACACAAAGAAAACGTGTTTTAACTGTAAAAATTTCCTTTTAATAATATATATATTGACAAAAATAACTTTATTTTCTTGTCGCCTAGCAACCTCAACAGTAGGTATTTCTGAAAGCACAAATGCAATAGAGCCCATTTTATGTGCTTATGGATTGAGGAGCTACACTAGATTTTTGAAGGCCGTTTGTACCCTCATTACGCAGCTATATAGGAAATATCTGCAGCTCCAACGCTGGATTTAGCAACAATATCCGTCACAAGATACATGAATGCGAAGGTGGATAAATATTTTTGAAAATTGGGTATCACCAATCCATACTCAATCAACAAATACAAATAAAATATACAGTGTAAAAAAACCTATTATTTAGCCGTAATTGTGAACAGTATCTGGTGAAATTTTGAATCAGCGGTGTTTGAATTCAAGAAAATACAATCCTATTAGTGCGGCTCCTCAATCCATACGTGTTTTGGAAATAAGTAATTGATTGTACCTACCTGGAGACATAACGATATCAAAAGCCGCTGACACTATAATGTAGAGGTATTTTCTACTAAATATATCTATAGAATGCAGTACTGTTTACAAGGTGTCTGGTACATTCTCTATCAAGCCGTGACTTAGGGGAGGCCTATGTTAAAATAGTAAATACAATACTATAAAATATATAATAGTATAAATACTATTATATATTACCTAGATACCAGAAAAAAATATTTCGTAAAGAATAGGTTATTTCAAAAATTCATCATATCTTCAAGCACTTATTACGTATTACATATTTTTTCCAAATCTATTCTGGTAGGGGCACTCAACAAAATAGAAAATGTGGTTCCACTAAAAAATAACTATTAGCAATAAATAAGATTATGATTATTAGATATGATACACTTCTTTTATTGAGTACACCACAGAGTGGCTTTTTTAAATAAATCTATTATTAATATAATTCAAAGAAATAAAGGTACTAGTGGCACAGATTACTTAAGCTAGGGGGCAAATAGCTTGCTCGCAAAATATTGTGGATAATGCAGGTAGGTCCGCTAGAGTAATCGATTTATGATCCTGCTGAGAAGAGATGAGACGAACCGGCGCTTCATAATTATATTACAATATATTTTTTACTTGAGTTAACGCCATCTGTTCAAATAAAATAACAACTCGTGAAAAAAAACATCATTGTATTGTAGTACTTCTACTCGATACTAGATGACGCTACAAAAGTACTCTTCGGTTCTAGTAATGCAAAATAATTATGAAATGGAAAGATAAATAAAAGTTTTTTTACAAAATCACAATAATATTTGATTTAAAAATATATGTTTATATTATTACTAACACTTGACACATTTATTCTATAAAAACCGGTTTCTAATTTCGTACGTGATGTCAAAATATTTTATCTCTTTTCAACAGCATTAAAATGAGAGGGAGAGAGATATTATGTCTGCGCCTCATTGCACGTTTGACAGTAGACTTATTGAATTGAATGCATGCAGCAGTGTAGTACTGTGGCGGGCGTTGTATGATTGTTTTTAGTGTATTCGAATCATTACACAAGCTGATACGTGAGTGCCTTGTGGATGAACGCGATATCGACAACTGTCAAATAATTGTCTTAATTTACAATGCAAAGTCTGACTACAGTGTTTTTGCCGTGATATTTGTATTCTAAAATGCCGCAATGATGGTTTGACAGTGTTTCTTCGATCTGTCGTGTAAGCTATGTGAATATAATGTCTGGAATTCGTGTTGTTGTGTTTTGTGTGTGACTGGCCCCTGTGCCATTCGTAAGGGATTACTTGTACAATTGTTGGATAAAAAATACGTTATGTAAGTAAATATTGTAGTAACCCGTACCGTTAGTTTATATTAAGGAGTTTGTACTGCTTCATTCAACATGTTCCAAACATCATCATTTTATATGCTTTGTTGCATCTAAATAAAAATTTATGTTGGTATGTATATACCGAGAATAATTTGAAAAAGTCAGATTGTCAACGCAATGTAAATTATAAATCAATACATTTATAGTAATAAAAGTATTCGATTAGGTCATGGTCAACATTGGAATGGTTTCATATATAAAAACTACAAAGTAACTTCAGCTTGTATTTACAATTACTTGTGAAGTATAAGATATAAAAATTGATAAAGCAGTTTCTAATTCTAAGCTCAAACTGCTCAATACTTAACTAACCCAAATAGCATATCTAAGTTAAGAAATTCCATAATATTTCTTAGTACCTCTATGTATTATACCTAAATATGTATGGTAACAAAATTGTAAGAAAGCTAGTTGTTTAAACTCAGTTGGAATTCTTATACAATCATACTAAATGAATGTTTTAGAAATAAAGAATATAGTTCAAGTTCCGTCAATAAATTAACATAATATATCTGTATAGCTATTTTATAATATGTTTAGGTTTAGTAGGTAAGTTATTAAGGTACCCTTTTCCTTTATCAAAGTTAGTTAATGATAACACTTATTTGAACAGATAAAAATGTACTTATGGAACTAAGTAATTACTGACTAGGACATGACAAGTGCCCCAAATGACTGAACATCATGATATGAACATATAAACTCAATATATTTTATTCATTTATAAATATTATTTTCACTAATTGCGACAAAGTTAACACACCCAAAAAGAACTTGTGTAGTGCACTCATAAACAGAATTTGTATTGTATTGAGAATATAATATTCAACACATAAATTTTCAAAATTAGACTCAGAGCAGTTTTTCAATCAATGTCTTAAATTTCACTACAATTAGTGAAATCAAAATGTGGTATTATTAGAGAGTATGCACTCTCTTAAGTAACATTCACATGTTATTTTTTAATTATTTTTTTAATACCACTTTAGTACAAATTTGATGGTACATTCGAAGATTCTGGAAAGTACTTAATATAGCAAATTTTTGTATAAGGTTTTTAAGGTAGCTCATTTATGTGGGACCATTTGTAGGCTAGTAAGGTAAAAAAAAACTTATAAGTACTTTTAAGGCTATTTTATTGACAATAACTGATGTCACAACACTGTTTTTTTGCAGAGTGCAAACTCTTTCTAAATCTTTTTTTAAACACATCATATTATATCATTAACATAATCCTTATACCTACTATCTTGACACAGATAGAGGGAAATTTGAATAGCAAGATTCAACACTTTTAAGATAGAATTGGAAAAGGTTCATTAACGAAATTAAATACAGATGAAATTTATATTTTTATGTTTTTAATTATAATAGCTATGTTAATATAATATCACATACAAAGTATAAATAAAGAAGGATTGCTTAATTAAAGATAAATTGTTTAGAAAAATATATAGGTAGGTACTATCAGGTCAAAGTAAACATGATTTTCCCTATTACAGACATTGAATTTCACACGAAGTATAGTCATAATAAATGTAAAAAGCCTACGGGCGAGATCGAAATACTCCTTGTACCGCTTCAGTGGGGTTTGTCCTGTAGATAGACTATGCTCTGAGTCCACCCCACCGTCGCGCGATTTAAATACGCGTGAACGTTCTGTGGGCTAAAACTGGGCAGAAACTAACAAAAATCGATTGGTGTCCAGACTTGTCCAGTTCATGACAGCGATTTAATTGAGACCAACTGCCGCGATATCGCCACGGCTTGCATCTTAATAAAATAACCCATGAAGAAAGGAGAGTGAATCGAACATTCCAAAAATCCCCACTACCTCAACGCTCTCCGTACGGCGCTTTAAATCGTTTTATCGAAGCTGTTACTTTGAATTTTCCAAAACAACTTATGACATAAATAATGTCATCCATATAGTAAATTGCAAGGGTACACCCAAATAGTAGTTCGTTTTTGTAGGGAAATAAAATAATATAAGCATCATTAAGAGAGAATGTTAATAGTTGCTAGATAACAGAACATATTAATATTATACATATTGTTAGAACTAGCTGACCCGGCAAACATTGTTTTGCAAATATATACATGGAAAAAAATCTGTAGAAGGCCACCCTTGTCACCCAGGGGTATATAAATTGGCTAGGACCTATTCACAAATCTACCAAATTCCAACAAAAAAATTTATTTCAATTCGATTACAAACATTGTCCCACTAACACGACATTTATATATATATATATAACATACCATGGCCAGAAAACTTACATTACTACACTTACGCAGGAGCAGCGATGGGTTGGTCAAGTCAAAGTGATTATTCTTTAACTTTTATCAGTTCAGTTTGGCTGGTTTCGATCATGAACATAAAGCAAGGTTCGCAATGTTTGGTCCCTGGATGGGTTAATGAAATTAGCTATCTCGGGCTCCTCCGCGCTTCATTAGACGCGCTAAGCCAATGGTCTCGGCAACCTCCTTTCACTCACCAAGCTATGCCCAGCAGTGAGACGTATATAGGCTGTAGATGATGATGAGGATGACACTTACACATCTTTCCCGACTCGAACCTGCGAGTAGCCTGTAGCTAGGAACACTGATTTCTTGGCCAGTCGATGGTCGAAAATATTTAAGATACGCACCTTTCGATCGTAGACCGCGATTATGTTATTTATTTACTAGGTAGTAGATATAACAATACTGTATTCATATCATTATATTGCCACAATGTCATTTTATAATTGCTAATGATTATTATACACAGATAAAGATCATGATGGATTCGCCAGAACGCGAAATTTTGGCATTAGGTCTGGACTCTAATCGATATTTACATAGAGCCGATTGATCTAGTAAAGCAATGAACAGTAGAATAACTTTAAAACCATTTTTTTCTTTATCTATTGACAAATATTAGATATGGTACTTAAATTATATAAGTATTCAGTATTGTAATACGACTTTTTGGTGCTTGTTTTGCAAAAAAATAACTTGGTTTAAGAGACCGTCTTTTAAAGTTACTTTCATTTGTTTTAATCTATCATTCATATTGTTTATATTCATTACATTAATGAGCACGTGCGTGACTGCGTGTTCGTGTAGAATTATGATCCATTTTATTTACAGAAGGCCTAGTATACGTTAACTATTTCACATTAACTGCACCTACTTTGAAATAATATATATATACCACATCGTTTCACGTATCTTGTGGTTCTATCATTACAATCGTCTAAAACATTTAAAATAATTGTTTTGAAATTGAACATAGATTCAGCGTCTTAATACCTGTTCTTATTTATTTAATACTGTTAAAATTTTGATAATATTAACGGAGAAAGCGAATGCATGTATTCACTATTGGCTTCTGTTATGCAGTTGTCCTGCACCAAGTGAAGGTACATAAAACCCGTAACAAAACAGCAATTGCTTAGTTAGGTATTCGTGCTTCGTAAGTATACGTTATGAAACGTGTACGGGAAACATTACTCGGCTTAGTTGGGAGAGTTATACATATTTCGTATGCAGCGGACACTTCAGTATTGAATCAACAACTATATTATCTACACGCAACAAATTTGCTCTGCATTTGTAATTTTTGTCTATAGCCGTTATAACTACCTAATATGTAGGTTTAATTCCGTTTAAGACTGCTGATATTGTAAATTTTCGTAACATACTGTGGAACAAAATATGAGTTTAAAGAATATATAATCATTTCTATTTAAACTAGTTGACCCGTTGAAATTTGTTTCACCAATAAACTACCACTAACGCCATCTATTGAAATAATAAATGACAAGAATCCGATCAAGGTCAAGAATGACAAGAACCCGAACAAATGACAGCTTTAATGTTTAGCATGTCTTATTAGACGATTTTCTATATTGAAAAACCAATTTTCAGTTATATATTTATAAGCTTTCCTTGAGGATTTTCTTAGTTATTTTTATTTTTAAATATAAGATAATTATTTGCAATAAGATATATAAACATACTAAAACAGTACAATAAACCGTTTCTTATTTAGTCATGTATTTGCAACAAGTAATTTTCTATTTATTTAAGGCCAGGCTAAGGAAATACAAAATGTAATGTGTTTGAGTTATGTCCATGTAAATATACTTAATATGTTATGTTGATTTATTAATATTCAGTGAATTCGGCATTTTAAATGGCTATTCAGAATTATTACCTTTATTATCGGTTTAGCATTATATCGCAAACTAGTTAAAAAGTGAGTTAGTTAGTTATTTAAATAAAGTATAAGTTTCTGTTAGTTAGTTGTTATCGGGCAAAATTAAATTACAAACTGTGTATAATACTATACATTTGGTAATAGTGGCAATTACCTATAGTATAATGTTTTTTTCTATTTTTAATTCAGCAGTTTCTTAAGTAGTCTTCTAAATATTGGCGGCTATTTTGAGTAAATAATTATAATTAACATCATCAAATCTCAAATAATATCATTTCTAAATATAAATATAAATGTTCTAAAAATAAATATAATTTCTTGGAATTATAAAAATAGCTTTCTAAAGTATATTATGAGTAGTAGATCTTTATCTTCTTAACCGGCAGTCACGAAGTAGATAAGTACGTGATCCAACTATCGCCTTTCCTGAAATGCATTTTGAGAAAATTTTACTCATATTTTTATTTTATTTCAAAACTTAAGTCTTTAACTTCCCTCTTATTACAGTCAAATGAAGAAAGTATAGTGTTTTTTAGAAAAATCAAATGATAATTTAGCATTATAGTAGTTACTACTCATAATGCATAGAATTTTGAATATTACTTTTTGTAATTTTACCGAAATATTAGCGTATGTACCTGCATGTAGCTAGACCAATTTTAAAGTCAATTCCTTTTTGTTTATTTGTATATGTATAAAATTTGGTGTGTCTACAAGTTGTCACCGCAACATCTTTAATTAAACAACCTTATCACACCGCCATTAACCGCCGTAGACATTAGTAGACAGTCTAATTAAGTTCATTAAATATTTTCATAATCTACGCAATTAATTCTGTTTGAAAAATTGACATTACTTGTAAAATATTGTGAGATTTTAATTAGCTTTGAAGTATTCTAGATTACTTCATATGGCTGAGGCAAATAAACTGCCTTCTGTAGTATACAGTTACATATCTGCGTGGTTTGCGCAATCAGCTAGGGAATTTGTAAAGTTTGTATCGGAAAAGCGAAGTAATCTAAACGAGAGTCCAATGTCGTCCAGTCATTGGAACATGTGCCCTGCATATCACAGACCGGCTTTTGACGTCACCGCGTGAGATTGGAGGTTTCAAACAAAATGACTTCTTGATTCGTTTTTCTCTATCTGTAGAAATTATGAAATATTTTGTTTTTGGTAAATGTATATTTAATTTATTGTCATTGTTTGGCCAACAACAGTCTCTGCTGTTCATAAAAATTATACTTACATATATTAGGTAAACGTTATCGTCATGGTTCATGCAATTGATTCAATTTATTTTTGTAATTATGTTCTTTTGGAATTATTATAACTAAACTATTTTATATATCACATAACTATATTGACAACTGTATGGCACAGTATGGTCTAAAATAAATCTACTAAATGGCTCTAAAAATGTCTTTCCTTATAATATATTGTATATAAGTATATAAAATCAAAACTGAATTGACCATATAGTACAATATGTTGGATGTTTTAGAATTGTTTAATTTACAATTATATTAAGCAAATAACTCAATACTTTCTGTTGTATAATTATACTCTAATCTTTTACATTTTTGGCCTTTTCTAAATGAATAAGGCATAACTATTAACCTAACGTCACGAATTCACGTTTTACGATGTGCACGTCTCAAATGTAAAACAGATTTCCGTGACACTAAAAATTTTAATGGCTTTTTTCAGTCTGAGTCAATTACGGAGTAGGTACCTATCTAATAAATGGATTGTACCTAATCCAAGTGTGGCAGCAACATATACTCTTATTTATTTATTTATTTAACCATTTATGTACACACAAAGACAAAAGAACACAACAGAATATCAGAGAATTGTACAAATGTACTAGGTAGGTACTCTTATTCTTAATTGATTTTTTTATATCTTTTTGTTTAATATCAGATATTGTTGTAATCATTGATATCGTTATTAATCATCAATAATAATCTAATACGTGTTACAGTTGAGGACAGGCCTTTCTATATGGGAGAAACTTCAGAAATAATACATGGGCAACGTTTCAATTACTACTTTTTTAAGTAGATTATTTGACAAAAATATATTTCGATGGATTGCCTTGAGATGTAATCTAGCTGTATATTATGTTAATAAAGTGTACATCCAGATATATATAATATAAAGGACAGGATGCCTGCATCATCTATCTAGATGTCATCATGCATTGTATCGTCTAGCTTACATTAGCGCAATGCAAAAACCATTGGCCCAGTTTTGAGCAATTCGTACGCCCGTAGTTTGCTTTATAAATAAATGGCTTACGTTCTGTAACTATGTCCACATTGATGGTAAAGATAATATGAATGTATAGATTAGTTATATCACAACCAAGCCCAATTAGAAGTAGCTCGTTTCGAAAAAAAATCTATTCTTATTTCTATAATTCAGTTCAAATTGTAATAAATGCCAAAAATGTTTTCTAAATTTCTCCCTATGAATATGTAGGATTTTAATTTATTAAAACAATGTATTATATTTCCATACTTACTGTGAGGTTTAGAATTTTTTTGATGATAATAAACAAACGAAAACAAGGGTCTACCGTTCCCACTTTATTTCAATATTATTAGGAACAAAAATATTAAAACTGTCTGTCAACAGGAAACACTAATTTAAATGCGGCTAATGTTAATTAAATGCGTTGTGCTATGAGGAGGATAACCAGGTGACCTAATAAGTCTATTTGCTCTGAACCGTGACTATACTTATTTACGACCGTCTTAATGCCACTAGATTTAACACATATTCTAAAATACCGAACAATTAAGCAGCAAAAGCGTTATGAAATCAGATAATGTTTTTTTTATATTTTATTATACATAAACTACCAGCAAACGTTGTTTTGCAATATAAATTATTTAAAAAATCTGGAGAAGTCCACTTTCATCACCTTGAGGTATAGAAAATAACCTACGACCTATTCTCAGACCTACCAAATATACACGAGCAATTTCATTAAAACCTGTGAAGCCGTTTGGGAGGCGTTCGATAACAAATACTGTGAATCGAGATCTTTCTATAAGTACATATACAAAATCAAAAACGGGTTAACCGATTTGAATCATTGATATTTTGCGTTTTTTGTGTTAAAAGAGGATTTAAAATACTAAAGAAAACCCTAAAGAAAAGCTAATATAATACGTAATTCAAAATTTATCATTTGCCATGGAAAATAATTTAACTGACGTGTTTGACAAAACTGTCATTTCTTCCATCGTTTCTTCGGATCACTGAGTTTTATTAATAGATGGCGATTATAGCAGTTTGTAGGTGATACAAAGTACTTCGGGGTATCTGGTAGCTAATTAAATAAGATAAATATATCAACATATTCAAATAATATAATTATAATGTCGTATGATAATCGTTAAATAAGGGTTCTCTTCAAGGCCTGGATAAAAAAATGGACGAATACACTAATAGACTCATTTCTGTACTGTAAGCTCATATAAGTTGATATTTTGTTAACTTTCGTCAATAAGTTTAGATAGCTTTCTAGTACGTATACGGGTATTAAGTAAATATGTTATTAATATAAATGACATTTCTAATACAAGGAATTGCCTATTTTCTATCCATAATTTTTGTGCAAGTTATTCTTAGAGGAAAGGATTCATATCATTAATTTTTTAAATGATTTAACGGTAAGTAAATATTAAGTCTGTCAAAGTTAGCATGTTAATTGCTTGATTGAACTAGTCATTTACTTCTCGAATAATGGTTCTGAATAAACTTATATAGAAATCTAGTTAAACTGTATCATAGAACAGTGTTTTAAACCTAATAAAGAATCATTCATAAAAATAGAATCATGTATCGTAGATGTAGGTACATAACGATGCAAAGTCATGCCGTAAGGCTGAGCTGCCTGAGGGTGGACTGGTTAATTGCTTTGGCAGAACCCAGGTCACCCTCGCGAGGGGCAATGGAGTTAAGTGGGAGTTTTAATGCGTATTCCCAGTGCTCAGGTACAGGGCGAGCCCCAAACACGTGACAGATAGGTCCGTAAACGTCTTCCTCCTCGATAAAATGGTACAAAACTTTAATTAATAAGTTTTACACGTAAGACATCTCTACCTTTATAACACAATAGAAAATAATTGTTCATTGTGTGTTTAAATTTACTCAAGTGACGCAAAAATACTGATACATTTTCTTTACAGACCTACTTGTTCATAAAATGGTTTTTTTTAAATAAAGATAAGCGTATTTCAATTACTACAGCCTTCAAGAGTGTATTAAACAAAATTTGATGGACTTCGTAATTATATAAATACATATTCTGCAGCACTTACGTTTATACGTAAATTTTATTTTTTTACCTACACACTCAAATTCAGAATGTTCAATATGTTACCTGAATATCGTTCTTAAAAAGGAGATATGCCAAAAAATTGAACATTACAATTGTTCGTGACGTAATTAATGTTTTTTGATTCAATGAAAACAATCAGATTCAACATGAACGTTGTATCTGATTTTATGGATTCAATGGTCATATCGAATCTTATCATACGTATATTGTCACGTAATTTTTTGTTGAAGCACTACATGACTTGTAGTTATGTATGGGTGTTTTATAACTCGTGTTAAATTTAAGTTATTTGACTCTTCATTTTTTATTATATAAATTATTATATAATGTAGGATATAAAAATATATACTTACTTTAAATTAAACATCTAAAGTAATAATATGTCTTTATAATTAATAATTTAGATTAAGTGTCTATCCTCAGAAGCAGTAGTAGATAATAGAAAGGAAACAGCTATTTTTAAAGTTCTCTACAGTATCATCAAACACAATTAACAATTCACAAAGAAAAATGTGCAAAACAAAGGAGGCGTCCGGTTCCGGTGTTTTCTCCAATTAAGATTCACGCTAACAACTCTAAAACCGGTGTTGAGTCTAAATCGGAATATTTTAAACAATTTCACGATTACCGCCGTTATTATAACCCACATGTGAATCGTCGCGACATAGTCGGGAGGCAAAAAGCAGTAGGTAAAAGCTTCTTTTGAGTCAAAATAGTTGCCAGTCTTTACCAAATGTTTTCTATTGCGGCATTATTCGATATTTTATTTTGACAGTTATAGTGATGTCATTAGCAGTATTAGTACATATCCAATATACATATCACACTGTAACACACAATCTCTCACCTAACAATATAAGTAGCCATGTATTCAAACGTTCAAAGCCTCTATCCCTTAAAGAACCTGTCAATGTCAGATTATTGTACTTTCTAGTTCGGAACACGATCTTTATTACTGACTTAGCGTAAACTTGAACTTAACTCAGAGATGTTTAATTTTACTCTTAAGGTAATATTGCATATTGAATCACACTGTCTGCCTCTGAGTGGGCTTGTACTGTCAGTTTTTATAGTTATGGCCTACTTCTGTATTTTTTCAAAATTAGAACTCTATTAGCAGCTTATGCTGTAGCAGTAAAAAGTAATTTACCTAAATGTAAGCCTCTCCCAACGCCTCCCTTACATGCCTTCTTAAATTGTCTATGGTTCCTTTATTTTAAATTTATGTTATTCGACCGTTCTTATTCTAGATAGTGAGAGAGTGGGATATATGCTGAACTGAAATTTAATTTTAGAGTGTGCCGCCAGAATTAGGCCTACTGTTTCGTGTTTGTACTGTGACGCCGTAGGTATTATTTTTACGATCGAAAGCAATAACTCGCGCGCACGTGTATGCGTGGTCAGCTCGCAGACATTGACCTTCTAGACTTGAAATAACATTCACTCTCCTGTCCTGGCTGGGCCTATTGTGCAATAGCAAATAGGCTTGTTTTATTGCCTTTTCCGCGAACGAATTTAGATTTCTGGTTTCCTGTTGTTTGAGGAAACGTAGGCTATATTTATATTATCAATTGTGCTTCCAGTTATGAGATTCTGTCTATTTTATTAAATTATGGTTTTCCAGGAGGATATTGATGCGTTGACTTAATTACTTTGCTATACTCCCGGGTCCTATTACAGGTTTTATTTGTGCTTTAATTTTACGGTTTGATAGGTTAAATGATGTAAGTGACCTCAGAAAAAAATATTCCAGTTTCCAACTACTTAAATACTTAGATCATCATCTTCACATGAACTGCCTCAATTTTGTTGTAGGGCTACCTTAACAGCTGCCATTCTACCTTTAGCACAAGGAACCGAAAGAAAGTTCTACGTTTAACTGAATTTTTTCTCTCTTTGAGCCTTCAACTGTCATACGCTCTATAAGAAAGACGTTTCCATGTTATAGTGAAAACCTGTGTTCAGTTCGTCTTCGGTCGCCTGCTGCACACGTAAATTAACAAAAAATCGAGGATTTTTTTTAATTACATACATAAATGACTTTTTTTTTGCGTGTAGCTATACTCCAACTCTCATAGTATAATATCTACTATCAAATCCAAATTAACCGACATCAAAACGTTATTTTATTCATACTAGATAACGGGAATTATAGATAGTAATATTTATATAAATATAAGAAAATACTAAATAAACATACAAACATCCATGTCTCGTGAACAGATATCGTCGTCAACCCACAAATATCTATCCTTACTGGGCTTCGCCCTCTGCCTAAGTGACTTAGAGAAATGTCATTATTCATAAAAATTAAAATTTTCTAAACTCGCAACACGTGCTGGGTGGGTCGTATACAATAACATTATCGACACTATACTTTTACAGCATTTTGTCATTTTCCATCTTTTGCAGTTTATCGATAAAATAAATTTACAATTTGACCTCAAACAGAATGATAAATCTAACATGTAACAATTCAGTAAGTTATAATATGATAAAAAAGGGTTTTCTTATGCAACATTTGACCTTTTTCGTAGCCATTGGATTGAGGCCAATGTTAATCATAGACTGCTTAAGATAAAATCATTATATATTAAACTATTAAACGATTAGCCTATGATCAAAACAAAAACTATGTTTAGCCGGTTAACCACCACCTTTGACTGTTGTAATGCGAAATCTTTATGTAATAACCATTTACTTTAGCCTATTGTTGGAAGCACGTACATGTGTAGGGGAATAATAAAACATTTCAAAATATCGATAGTAAAATATTGTATTGCTTTGGAAGCGACGTTCGTAACTAAATTTCATTCTTAGTTCGTTTGTTTGTAGGTCAAGTTTTATATAATAACTAACCTACTAACCCTTCAAAAATGTATAATAATTTAGAGTGGACAATAAGATACCTTCACCCGATCGTGAATTTTGCATTTTTAATACCATTCAATTCAATTTGCTCTTTGGCAATGAAGGCCGTTTTACATTCCGTCATACATTCTAATATTTACTTTATACAAGGTCTTTATAACATCTCAAAATCTTGAATCAAACCGTTCAATACCCCTTATCGGTTTTATTCGTATGGCGTTATAAAAAGACGAACAAAGACTTTACAAGGGCCACCTTTAGAGTCAGATGTACTGCATGTCCGAGTATATGAATAGGTTGAATACAAGGACCGATGTGAATAAAAAGTCACAATTTCCTGTCATATGCGCTACTTCCTTTCTTCCGCTAGGCGAAGTGCAATGACCGCTCTGAATCGTCCGCGCTGTTCGGATGTCCAGAGATAAATAATGGGGCTGCTATATCCGTATTTTTCTTTAGAACAATAGCCTACTTTCAAATTGGGCACATACATATATTGATTTACTGAAATGCACATAGTGAACGGCATAGCACTGGTCTGCCGTACGGCCTCAGTTCGTATAAGTGTACGTTTAATATTGAAAGAGACCAACGCCTTTTCGCAACTTAAATGACATTAACAATACAATATTAGTCAGCTCTTCAGACAGCACTCAGGTTTAGATTTAATTGTAATATCCATTAGACATTTTTTCGTAATATTTTAAACGATTAACCTCCTTGATACCAGGTTGATGTTTTGATTTTTTAATAATGACATGTACCGAACTAAAAAAATATATTTTATCCTCCAGCCAAAGATAATTTAACAATACGTTTTCTCCAGCTATATCACCAATTATTTTTAAATATTATTTAACCAAACTAGTGACTACTGTGTGTTGTTTACACACAATAAGGTCAAGGACAATATTACAAAAAGTAGTCAGGAGAATAAATTAATAGGTTGATTTTTAATGGACCAAATTTGAAAGCATACCTATTACGACAGTCAAGCTTCGCTGATTCTGTATTTCACCGCTCTGCGCCCTTATTCTCGTGTTAGACAAATAACAGCTATTTTTAAACAAATCGTATTTTCGTATTGTTTTCCCAGACTATTGTAACTAATAACAGAGCCAACAATAGACCCCCTATTGTTGGCTGTCCATAAGATAATGCATCAATTAAGTCGCCTCTACTCGACGTGTACTCGTATTGCCTATATTACAAATTAGATTGGATTTCGGCTCGTGCTATACAAAATAACCCTGTAGGTTGGTGGAGTATTTATAAATAGTTAATTAGCTTCACGCATGGTCAATTAAACCAACCAAATCCGAAAAACGTCTGAAGTGATCAGGGCACTTCTGAGGATGTAACTGGTAAAGGACGAAAGGATAATCTTGATTTGTAAAGTCTAAAACTACCTAATTTCCAATTGTGTTTTTTGTATCTATGACAAATAGTTGTATTTTTAGGTTTTATGTAAAATGTTGCCTTTACATGCCCGTTGTGATTTATCACTTCTTTTAGTAACGAAAAGGCCAAGCCACATACATATTTTTACTAAGGAATTAGTTTTGTGAACTAGTAGAAACTCGGCTCTACATGAGATCTGATAAATTTTTCACAGTGTGAGCCATATCTCGTCTTGGCAACGTTTTACATGAAATTGTTTTTGATGGGATGCACTTGTACTTTATGCTCATTAGCAAAGTAAATGAGTAGGTACCTACCAACGTTGTACATATCTTGTAAAACTAGTAATGCGATTAGTACATAACCTATTGGGAAAATAAACGGCACTAAGGTATAAAAGAAATATGACAGTTAAACGATTAGATCAACTATGCACTAGTATCATTCCTAACACTTGTTCTATCGACTATAGCTATCGAATTTTTATTTACACTACGATATACAGTATATCGATGTATAGTAAACCAATTATGTGAATAGCCGTAGCTTTCAGAAGTCATTACTCATGGTAATATGGCCATTCATAGTCAGTCAGGACTGTGTTATTAGTAATGAGCGTTTTGTAATTTTATGACAAAAGTATGTTACTATGTTTAATCGAACATATTAATGTATCTTTGTATCTATTTATTAGCTACGTTGAAAAATAATTAATTGATTATTATGTCACCTATATAACCGTAACACGAAGTACAAATCTATGTTATTTTGGAGGAGAATTTGTGTAGAGAAAGAAACCTGAAATGTTACGGAAGGCGATGTTGGCTTTGGTATTGCAATACAGACAGGTGTATCCCGTCCGGTAACATGTAGACAAAAAATATGCATACTCTACTGTTTCACGTCTGATGAAGGAGACGAATATATATTTTAATCTGGCAATTTGAAACTTAGAATCGAAGCCAAGGAAAACTCAAAATTGTAAAGAAAACTAAACGTCAGTCAAATCGCAATTTTTGAAGAATGTTTTATTATTTCATGTCATTGGTGACTTAGCCTTATGTTTTATAGTGTAGGCACTGGATCTTAACATCTGTTTTCCTTAAACAGTTCACAAGCATGCGATAGTGGCGCCACAGAAGCATTACCCCGTATATCGTTGCAGAATAGAATTCTGCTCGCGTTACACGCCTGTTATCTGTCACTCGGGCGTTTGGTCGTACCTATTTCAGTGGCAACACCTTCTGTTTTGTTGTGTAAGCTTTTCGTCTCAGTTAATTCATTGAAATTGGAAGTTCCATAACCTAAAGGTGTCATAAGAGCTGCAGAGTCGTGTTTTATCTATGTTGCTTGGACATACAATTATTCCCTTTATTTTGTTCATAGTATTTACCTTCCAACATCTCTGTGGTTAGATGCTGAGACCACCAGTCATCACCATCTTATCTATGTGTCCCGCCATAACAATAATGTTAGCAGCGTTATTGTGTTCCGGCCGTTGGACGTAAGCTAAGAGTAGCTGTTCCATAAAAGCCAAGAACTATCCCTATAAAAATGAAAAAAAATCTATAAAATGTACTATTAAACCGTTTTTAAAAAAGAAAGAAGTTCTACATTTACTCACTCTAAATTGTGAAAAAAGGTCGATACGAAACTTACAACCGACATCAAAAAGGTAAAAATATTGCAACTAAAGAAGTTATCAAATTTAAATTGTTTTTAGAGTTAGTAAATAGTTGGCTAAATTATTTCCAGATACAATAGAATGTAAAGCCTGCCTCCAAAAAATCGTTTTAAATTAACTTCTTAAATTGAATTATTTTGGCTTTTCATGGGTTGCCTTTAACACTTACATACTAACTGACCTTAACCTTCCTCTTTCCTTCTACTCAGGAGCATTCTAATCTACGACTCGTCGTCGTCAGTTCACTATCTCCATCTCAACAGCACAAAGAGATTTACTTTTCGTCATACATCCAGAGCGTGAAATTTTGGTTGCGCGGCAACGTATTCTCTTCTTCATGTAACATGGGATCACTCTAAAGAACCACAAAAAATCACCCTCTGGCCAGGAGACAGGCTTTTTCTGTAGTTAATGTTCTAACATGTTGTTCTAGCTTGTCTGACGAAATGAAATATATTATTTAAATTAACGCTAATAAGAAGTGATAATTGGGATAGTTTTATTTGCCTTTGCAAAATGGAAAAAAAAGTTCTCGGAGGCCCGATATCGCTTGCGTAATCGTGTGATTGAACTCGACACGTTGCGTATTCTGTGGCGTGCGTGCGAATCGAATTGTTTACTCACACCGCTACTATAGATTTATTACCAGGTGTTAAAAAATCAATTTGATTTTAAAAATCGGATTTTGTGGCAATCTATGCGAAACATGTTGCAGTTGATATTGCATTACATTTGTGCTATCTAACATTATTGATGAACATTTTCAAACTTGTTCAAATTAACGAATCCAATTTTATTCCATTAATAAAGTTTTTTAACTTATGAAAATCTGATTTAAATTTCAATAAAATAATTTAATAACCGTCTTTTGGCTGACTTTAATAGTCCATTCTTAATATTGGTAAATATTTTATAAAAATTGGGTATGTACCAGATTTAGATCAACAAATTTTTAATAGTTATCAACAGTCTACAACAGACCACTGCATGAAGATTTCTTAATTTGTACGATAGTGAGTCGTCTCTTTATAAATATGCAATATTATTTAAAGTGGTTTCATAATTTCTTTCGGTTTATTCGGTATCAAACAATCCCAGTAAAACAGCTAAATTTGTCATTGCTGGATCCAGATCCATTGTTAATGGTTTCTATTTTAGATATTTTTTTCTCATGTAATCACATGGGTAAATTGCGACATTGCACGTTTTGGCCAGGTGAACCAGAAGCCTTATAATCAGCAGACCATAGTAGGGGATCTGTTGTGACGAGGTAGTTTATACTTCGCGTTAGAGGTTCTGTTTTTTTGACCACTAATTCGTACGAAGTCTACGACTTGAACACTAATTGATTTACTCACGCGCGTTGTTTGATATAAACTTAATCTGTAAATATTCATATATCACACAATAGGTTTTCCAACTAAGTGAATTCAAATTCATATCATTAATTAATAAGAGCGTGGCAAATGCCACATGAATTGTATTATTCGAAATACTATTTCGTATCTTCTTAAATCTGAGATTAGAGATTAGTTCAACTCTAACATTTTGATCAGAGATGCGAATATGCAATAGCTCGAACATCTCTCAAATTAAAGGTATCTGCAAGATTTGACAAGTTTTCACCCCAAATAGGGCCAGATTTTTTTAGTTTGAAACTATAACCACAGTCTAACCTTAACCTTCGGGATATTTTCATTTAATTTTACTTAATTTTGATTCATAAACTTCTACTACTAAACTACTAAATAAGATGTTCTGTTTCCAAACTGGCACACATCATCCACCCTTGGTAATATAGAAACTGATAGTATTGTTGCACCTAGAGTTTACGTAATCCTCAATTATGACAACATACTGTCATACAGCTGCATAATGACATAGAGTACATCAATTATGTCTATTCAGGCAGCATTCCTCGCTATTGTTTGCAAGAATGAAGGCTTATCATTCTTAGCTGATTTTAAGTTTTTTGTGTTCGTTTTTGATATATATTACACACTGGCGACATTGCGTTGTTCTACTGCACTTAAAAAATAGGAAATGTGGACTGTATAAATGGTATTAAAATAATAATAACTTGGTTCGGACAGATATAATAAATTTTATTGTAAATTTAGCGTAATAACAAGATGAATATCAAAAACAGGTAACCTAGCAACCGTGGTCAAGCGCGAATAGAATAATAGAAAAAAGGTAGAGGTTAATCCTCAACAGGAACGAAATAATATATCGTATATTAACTACTACCATAGTAAAGGCAAAAGTTGTGTAGAAATATATATTTTAATCAGGTGTAAGTAAACTATTAATAGTCTAATTTTGAATTATCTTCTGGATATAATGTGGAAATGTATCTGTCCATTATTGTCCTAATACACGCATTTACTAATTTCTTCTACTCTTGTATAAGATATCAATATCGTGTCTTCGTCATCTATTTGGTGCCTGTGTCACCGATTACTTACTTGCCTGTGCCCTTTCAATGATGAATGTTTCAAATTGATTCATTTAAAATTTTTAGAATTTAAACCCTAACCCAAAACACAGTTTACTTACTACCAAACATGGGGTTAGCATAGAATACCCATTTTCATTTCTCACATACTGAGTTCCGTTAAACAAACGGCATTTGAGAATTTATGCCTTTTTAGTTAAATAAAGACAGATATCATTAATTCTGATCACGTCTTTTTAACGGAATGCGTCTTCGACAGTCAGTTCACGCGCAAAAGCCCTAGGAAATGTAGGTATAATTGTATCCTATAATAAAGTTGAAAATGTTTGAATATTCCTATTTAATTTGTAAATTCTTTAAGGATGTAAATTCTTAATGTAAATGTTTTGTTTGTCAAAAGATCCACAAAAGTCATTATTTGGGAACGTTACATTACCTTACAACAGAAAAGTAAGCTTTTATGGATATTAAATTTTAAAAATTTAACTGTAGAAGGCAATACCTTAATTAAACTCAAACGAATGACTGAATACAAACGTGAGACATCACAACACAACGCATCATTGCTTCATGATACTGAAAGCACTTAGTTTTTGTTGAACACAATGGCTTGTCATTATCACACGATAAAAAGATTAATTCAACGCTTCGGAGCAACTCAATGAGTCAAGAAGTATTCTATTAATAAGATATGTAACGAGAAAATACTGGTATGATGATGCATCGCATATTTTAATAGATCTGGTTGCTTCGTTTCTTTCTGTGTTTACAAAACGAAAACAAGGTTAGATGGTTACGAATACGTAACAATACTTTGTATGTTTAGTTTTTTCTATAATAAGGTTGTTCAATTTCATAGCTGGTGTTTAATTTATTGATGAAATCTAAAGGTAATATTTAATACACTTATGAATTTTGTTATAACTAAATGATTTCAAAAATAAACGGAGAAACTAAGAGAAAAAAGCTGAATACTTAGAACCCTTATGAAAATCGAGTAAACCTTTTCAAATTGTAACTGTATTCAAATCGTCTTTAGAACGCATAATGGTTTGATGAATGACAGTTTTTATAATTCAAAATGAATGTTAACCAAGATGGAAACAATGCAAACACAAATCTTTTTAATAACAATAACTCCTACACTAAATTAATTTTAAGTTTATACAACAGCATGACGAGACGAAAAATGTGATAATGATAGTGTTTTTTTTTCAACCCTAACGAGCTCGTTTATATAGTTTTGTACAAAGATAAATTGATGTCGAGTAACCTAAATGGTTGATCAGCGAAAAGTCTACAATATAAACAGTCGAGACACCACATTGAAGCGTCACAATATGTAAGTTTTCAAGTCACATTAATATTTATACATGGTACGCCATGATGATTCAAGTCGCGATCCCCAAACGAAGACCAGCTCGACGGAACCGACAAACTGTGATGACCATTCCTACGCACAGAAAGAAATTTAGTAACCCATTCCTTTGTCGCACAATCAAGAAATGGAATTCTTTGCCAGCACGCGTTTTCCCTCCTTCTTACAATCCTGGTCTTTTAAAAGAGACGTGAAGAAGCATCTTGCAGGTTGGCAAGTTCACTTGCACTAGTCGACTTTTTTAATTTGAACTCTCTATAAAAAAAACCTCCCTTTACGCTGCTGATGTAGCGGATTCAGCTAAGTTTCCAATAAATCTTTTAATTTCGTTTGAGAGGGTTTGATTCGTGTGAAATTTATACTTGAGTCGTACATCAGAATTCTTCTTTTTAATATCTTAATCAAGGGATAAGAGTTCGTCAAGCTACTAACTAAACAGGCCTTAATAAGTATTAATGACTACAATAACGACCTAACCTTGGTAATACGGGAATGTAGATTAGAAATCAACTTCAATTATGTCCAGTGATCCCTTCCCGAATGCACACGTGGCGTCGTCGAGTCTGGAACGCACGATCCGGGTCAGTGCGTTATAACCGTAATAAATTCCCAGATATATGTGAACCTCCTCACGTATTGTGACGGCTTCCCTATATTACTGACGCATTGTTTAGAGATGACGCTCTTGGCTTATGAATATATTTTTGAATATGGATATTAGTTGACGTTCATGCTTAATTGCATACCGTCGAACAGTAAGTTGTTACAACTAAAGGCACTGAAGCCGGGGCTCCCACTACTGTTTAAATGCAGATTGGAATACATCGTAAAGGGTTCCGAAAAAGTCATAAAAGCGTAAGCGAATCTTTTACTACTACTATCGGATATATAAGAAACCTTATCAGCAATATTTCTTCGTGAATTTGCTATTAATATTAACGTATCAAAATTAGGAGAAACAAAAGGAGGATTTTCAATTACGTTAGTAACGTTTTTAATTTATTTTCATAAAGATAATAAAAATTGAAAATTGTAATTTTGTTGTCTACGGCAGTGAAAAGATCGCTTCATTTTATTAAGTAAGGTAAAGTATCAATTGTGTTTATTTTTAAGTTATCTAAAACACTGTTTGTTAAAAAACATATCTATAAAGAAATTTTGTGATCAATAATAATAAAGTATCATTCGAATGCAAATAGTATTCAAATCATAACAACTAGTTGAATTTTAATTACCCGACCAAAAAGTTTTTTCGTTTGATAATGCCGGATATCATAAATAATTAGTAAAAGTACCTATTATGTTAATTAGTTTATGTGCACGGATATGAGAAAGTTTCTTAAACTTGAATCTTTTTTGTGGTTGTGCATAAAGTGTTTCTGGGTCATTTAATGTACTCGACTACAGATATAAGTGTTTCCCTTATAATCATTTAGTTAATATTCTCTACACTTATCTTTAAGTTCTTGTAATCCTATTTCCAACTACCAAAATAGTTGTAAAACATCGTAAGGTCTGTGTCATTTTTGTCTGTGTGATTCAAGGCGCGTACAAAGTCATTGACACATGTCACGACTGTACATTGGTCTATCACTGGGGCGTTTAATTCAAAACACAATCATATGGGGCGACAGTTACTTTAGATGGGTTTACATTGATTTCTAGTAACGGTAAACCATTGTGATGGCATTCTTGTCATGGTCAGCATTGAATTCCATCGAATATGTTGTCATTTGATCAAAATAAAACTGAGCCAGCCTGCGCATGGTAATCCCTACCGGCACCCATAGTCCTTCATGTTACATGGGCTTCATCAAAGGAGACCTAAAAAGCACTTTTTGGACCCGTATTGTGAAGGAATCCTACTAGAATTACGCTATCGAGTCATTTGCCGTACTGTTTTTGAAAAACAATAGACTGTGTTTAGAAAGAAAAAATATTATTCTTATAGTAGTGGAAAACGCGTCTGTGTAGTAAGATAGCACTTTATCCACCCTATTAAAGTCAAAACCAATCGTTATTTGGACAACTCCAGGTGATCTTAACACAACGCTCCTCCAATTAATTTTCACAATCTTAACGATTGCAGAAACACAACGCTAAAAAATAGTGCCATTTAGCATAGTGGTAGTTATAGTTGGGTGTTCTTAATTCGAGTGTAAAGTAGAATTTCTGTTTAACATTCAAATATTCAGCCATCGCTCTTCCCATGTTTTAAGTTTACTTGTTTGAACCCCCCTGATTTACTTTTTAAGTCATTTCCTCATTAGAAACCGCCATCTTGAAACTTAACTGTTGTCTAATTGTGTATATACAAATGGAAAATCTCTGTTAACGGCCAACAGCTAAATTGTCTATCATTAACTAACATAGTGGTGAAGTTTAGAAAATTGTATAGCGGTATTTTCTAATTATAAATGTATTTCAGTAGTCTACCACTACGTTACAGAATATTTCAGCAGATTCCATTAAGTTATATCTAAGTTGAAATTGAGAAATTGCTTGATTGTAGTATCGTAGATATTGATGAAGTATTGGATATTTCAAAAAGAGAATACATGAAGCAAAAGTTATATATCTTAATCCAATCCAACCAATAGGATGCAAAGTTAAATTTTTATTTTTAGAATGAAATCTATACAAATCTATTCATAGACAACATAATGAAAAGCGAAAATGCTGAATATATCAAACGTGAACAAGTGGCTACTAATGTATTCAAATTTATAAATTGCTTTACGAATCTAATTTTATTAAACCTAATGAAAGTTAATATGTGTGTATGTAAATTTCCCTCCAACTTTAGTAAAATTTGTAAATATATAACGATTTAAATTCTGAACAAGGTCAACCTTATACAGTTATATTACTAGTTCTATAACATGACCAGTTCATTCAGATATATTCACATTCTTGGCGTTAAAATGGCTGGTAATGGTTTGTTGCAGGAAATTGAATAGTAGAAAGGTTGGTGCTAGTTGGGTTATCATTCATACTCGTAAACTTTATTAATCTACTTCTAGATATGTCAAGCTTAAAGAGCCTGTAATTTAGCCGATCCACAGAGTTTTAAATGTGTATAAGGATCAAATGAATGAATGAATTGTAAATTGCCAATTCTGCAATATCCAATTGCACAAGTGTACTTTTTTTAATAGATAAAGAAGGAAATAATCTGATCGATTTATTTTTCAACAGAATTCTGGATTTGAGATTTACACGAGTTACCTAATTGTGTAAATTAAATTTATAGATTTATTAATGAGTATAGTAGAGTTACATCATAGCTACAATTTGTTCCAGAATCGAGTCGCCATGTTTAACTTCATGAAGAAGTCGACTGTCCTGACGGGAGGTGATGGAGCTGGCTGCGAAGAACGTGACGGAGACAAAGAGAGACGGAAAAAAGAAAAGAAAGAAAGAAAAGAACGGGAGAAAAGAGAGAGAATAGCTGCGGGTTTGGAGGAGCCACTTAGACTTGAAGAGGTACGTACTACACTTTTAATTAATACTGGTCTATATTAAAGGCTACATAGTCTATACAAAACCGTGTCAACTTCATTTGTTTTTAAAAGTAATTAGCCTTTCATGAATTGAAAATTAATTAACAACTATATTGTGTCAGTGTAATTAATTTTACTATTACGATAATTGGAGACTATATTAACAAAAATGTAAAGTGCCACCGAATATATTGATACCTAATACAAAATATATATTTCATTTCTTTGTATTAAATATTTGTAAACTCAAAAGGAATAAAACCTTAGTAATTTTCATCTAATTATTATTGGTATTGTTGTTAAGTAAGGTCATGGTTTAAAATATTGTGATAGAACTTGCTAATCTTGTTTCTTATTCGAGTAGGTGCTTTTATTTTTTAAATTGCCTAAACAAGTGTATCGCATTTCAAGGTCAATCACAATCTGAATAGAAATTAATATATGCATATCGGTTACAATCTCTTGATTTGCCTTCACTTGAGTCTGGTTTGGCTAAGATAAATCTATTGCCAAGTTATAAATTAACGTCCGATACTCTAATACGAATCGTTTATGTTGTTGTGTGATTGTTGGTAATTCTATAATGCTAACTTCGAAAGAAGCCAGTCATTGTTTTTAATATTGAAAAAACTAGTTTTAGACTTGGCGAAGATAAATTTGCTTGTAATCAGCAAATATATCAATACTAATGCTGGATAACATTTCGCGAACTAAGCAATATTTATATGTCAAGGACATAATATTAATTTTGTCATGGAGTATAAATTATACTAAAGTATTTCTTACCATTTCTTTCATTCAGTTTCGTATTAATCCACGTCTAAGTTTAGTGATTTGTATACGATCTATGCTTATTTTATTAAATAATTGATGATGGAGTATATCAAATACAAAGTAACAGATGGCGGTTTGTGATGAAATTAAAAATAACTTATTGTGTCATATTTATTTTCAAATCACCAATGAAAATGGATACAGAGATTGAAGCCGCTATCGAAATGTCAATGTTGCGATGTTATTTTACATTGTAGGGAATAGATATTATCTTGCATCTGAACTTTGGGTTAGTCGCAATAGGTTGCAAGTAGGATTGCTCCATACATCTGACATTCAGATTAGCTAAAGCTATAAAGCTATACAGGTAGTGGTATTTTCTTTGATTAACTACTTTTGATGATTATTTATTGTAGTCTATCTCGTTCCAGCATAGGTGTTGAATCGCACCTAAGCACTTTTTATAAATGGTCACGTTTCGCCGAAAAATGTCATGTTATTGTGTCTCCAATTCCGTAATATTGTCAACTAACCGCATTTAAATCCATTGAAACAGATCTACACGTATCACATATTATCAGGGAAAAACGCTAAATAAGAAAAAGTTTTACGGCAAAACGTGCTTTCTATGTACTGTAATTTGGTAAAGAAGTTTCTATAATAAACAACAACTTCAACGAGGAAGAAATTCGAAAATGCGGAAATAATGCATTGTTTGCTTGTATGTTTGAAACAATCACAAACTGTTCTCTACTATTTCTACTCTTTTTTAAATGAACCATTTTATCTATTATATAATACCTAATTACATCAGTCATTTAGAAATTGATTAATTGGGATCCATTAAATTATAATTCAGTATTAATAGTCGTGATAGTTTTCTGTGATCTTATGATCCTCAAGGTACAAGTACGGCACAGGTACGACCTCAGTGATAACGACAAGTTTCACTGACCTTCTATAGAATTGGAAAAGACATCAATGAGCAATTTTCTCTCCCAATTAATCATTTTAGTATTATAGGAGCTCGTTGCCGTAGTGGTTCGAGCGCTCTGGTTTTGATTACGAAAACAAAGTAAATTTCGCCATGGTTGATCACTGAATAAGTCAATCAAATTTTGCTATAGTGACCACATTTATGTTTCGGCAGGCACGTTAAGCTTTTGGTCTCGTCTACGGCAACCGTTTTCAGCTAACAATCCGCATTGAGTCAGCGTGGTGGTGGAAGCCCACACTCCTCGAGTATTTTTTCCATGTAGGAAGGCCTGTGCCCATAAGTGAGATGTATATTTGCTATTGACGATGTTAATGGTAATGATGAATTTATTATTTTAGGTTAATATTATGGATTTACTTTGTAGCCTTATCCTTATTTAATGTTTCACTTTTACTTTTTTGGTGTACATAAGTTTTATAAAAAAAATTTAAGTAAGTAGATATATGAAATAAATAAATATTCATTCGTATACTTATATCATTTTATTTTCTCATAGTAATATTTCGTATATAAATATATTATTCTGATTATTATCGTATTGTTTGCCCTTCACTTCAATGCGAGTTGCTTAGTAAATATGTTGCAGAAACAAATTGTTTGTTTTCATTTCTATCGTATACTAACCGCTCAATGAAATTGATTTGTAAACACGTTGTCAAATAATTTGTAGAATTTGTGGAACGATGAAATTTGATCATAATGACCTAACTCCGTTTGTAGTAGGTAAGTAAGAGTAAAGTGGCATAAAGTGACCACTTAGTTTTGCCCTTCACCGTAAACATTTAGTTACTGCTTTCTAAAATTCAGTGAACAAGGAGGCATTATGTAGTCATCTTTTGTACCTTGAGTACAAGGCAATAAAAGACCGTTAAACTTCAAATTTAAAGGTGGTAAAATAGAACATTACGTTTACACTTAAGTTTCAAATAGGACAACATTCTTGAGGATCTAAACTTGATACAGAAACTCATGAAAGGTTAAAAAACTTCTAAAGAAGATTCTGCAGATAATGCCACATAAGTACCAATAAAAACATGTTCATTTACTAATATGACTTGTTAAGTTAACTCTTTTTAAGCAGGTATTGTATAGTATCATAGGTTAACGGTCCCGACTCCCAAGTACCTAATGTTTTCTCATTTAATGGACGTTACGGTTAATGCCCACGGGTCCAGTGTTCGGTTGCTAGTCGAAAGGCCGGGCAGTGAAAAATATACGTTTGTTTGAAAATGTGTATGAAACGGATCGATTGAAATAAGATAGCTCCGTGGTCATATTCTTATACCTCGATTGTATTGGATATTGGACACTACAATATATGCTACTTCTGTAGTTACTATTTTAAATATTTATAATAATTAAAAGATATAAAACAGCTTCTACTATGGAGCTGAATGAATGGCGTAGTGGTATGAGCGTTCTGTTTAAATAACAATTTATAATCTCGAGCTCCTCGGTACTTCGGCAAGTTTAGTCATATTTTAATTTGTAACTGTAACCATTCACCCACCAACTAGCATGGGCCAGCGTACTGGTCTTCTGGTCCCATATCTTAAAGTTTTCGCTTGTAAGAAGGCTAATGTCTTATGTGAGAGACGTAAAGGTTTTTGATGATGACGAAATAGCTACAGATATCGCCAGAAATATAAGTTTTTAACCTATTTCTACCGATACAGATACAAGCACAATCACACATATCAAATAATTGGCATGGCCTATTGTTATACATTCATAAAGTAAAGTGCAAAAATGGTGACATAAATAAGACAAAAATACCAAACTAAAACGTTTTTCTTTCTTACCTGTGGATCTAGAATTTACCTGTTTAGATGTGCTAAATGCTTGAGGTGTTGTTTTATCGATAGAGTCTATGATTTTTTGTTTTTCCTAAGCATTGTTTTCAAATTCTATTTACAAATCAAATACCAGTCAATAATCATTGTCTGATCGCTACAATTAGTGTAGACTTGTTAGTTCGTGTGTGCTGATAAATACTTGTGTCTCGTGTAGTATCAATGGAGGAGTCGAGAGGTCTCACTGTGATTGGATGGGCACTGAGTACTTTGGTAATGCTTTATTGCCCTCATAACTGTTGTGCGTATGAAATTGGTGTTTGTGATAAATCACTTTGCAGCAGTTTTGTTTAAATCCAATTAAGTTTTATATGAATCGGATTCAGTTGTTTCTATACAGAACACCCACATTCGCATTTTACATTTCCATCGTAGCGTAAAGATATATGTTTTATTGGGATCTTAATTACATGTTCCCTTTCACCGTTTGAAAAATACCTGATAATTAGAGCGCGTAGTTTTCTTTCACTGTCAAAATTTAGTTTTTTATACTTTAATTGTATCATATTACTATTAAATCGTACGACACAAGTGAAATAATAGAGGGCTGTCAACGTCTTATATTTCAGCTTTGTTAACTTGCTTTGTGTGAACACAGTCACACACTTAAATTAAACTATAGCTATGTATCAAATATATAACATAAATATCCAAAACCCTTAATAGTTCAAAAGTACTGTTACACAAAAAAAATCCTTTGTGCCTGATGTGTAGGTACATCAATGGTTTACAATCTTGTCAACTTTATTTTTAATTTTAGTTAATGCATGATGGTGTTATCCGTGTTAGTGAATATTTATTATCAGTATCCCACGGGAACCGTACTTTTTGCAGAATTTAAAATAGCTTATGTGATATTACAGACTGCAGATACCTGCTAAACTTATTATTTTTATGTCTCGTTCACTATAAGCAAGGAAGTAATAATCAGTAACCAGTCTCTTTGCACCACTTTCGGTTGCATTTGTGTCCTAGATTTATGATTGTATGTATAGTTTACAATGTGTAACGTATTATTTTTTCTGCAATTACCACTTGTCCGGCTTCAGTACTAACTAATGTCATTTGTCACGTTGTGTGGTGTTGATTTATAGTATTTGCGTCTATTTTATACTAGCGATAAAACTTTGCGAGGAAACAATATTTAAAGCCGCCAATATGATTTTAATGCTAACGAACTCCGATTTAAAGTTGAAATAACAGTTACATGTTAACTAAGTCATTGCCTTTTCGAAGTTCATACGTGATAGAAAAGTATTTGCGCGTAACTTCTAATTACTATGTGGAAATCGCTATACGAATTTGTATAGGTTACTTAAATCTGCGATCATTATACGCGGTAAAGTAGCCAATTTGTTTTGTTGGTCGACCTTCATGTTCACTGAGCCGTGTTGACGGAATAGATTTTTATAAAACTTACTCAATAGAATTTCTTTGTCCGCAGGTTCGACGGTCTCTCAAATTACGGGGCAGACGCAAGGAAAAGGAAAAATTACCCTCGGGCATTACAGCAGATTACACAGCTTCATTGTTCGCTCATCTAGAACATGATTCTAATTATTCCAATTACCCTGTGATATCTACCTCGGGGTCTAATTCCAACCTCAGTGATGAGAACAATCATCTATCACCCGGATATCCCACAACTCATACTTGGAATAAAAAAGATAATGTATTACAATCAGATAGTTCAGAGACTTCACTTAACTCCCTTAATAACCCTACAAATGCTAACAATAGTCCACGGCAACCACCAAATCTACCTCCGATACCACCTCGACCCCCAAAACGAGGAATTCTAAAAGGACCCCGTTTAAGCAATACTAGTTCTAATTCACAAGAAAGCAATGTCCAAAGTGCCGATATAGTTGATTTCGTAAATAGCCAAGAATCAAATGTTTTGGCTCGAAATACACAGCAGAACGAAATTATTTCTTATGGTATTCCTCCATCGAAGAGCACTTCGTCTAGTGACGATATACAGCAGTTGCAAAATTTCACAAAGAAAGTTATTCATAGTCCAGTAGAAAATCAATATAAGAATCAATACAAAAATAACTCCAGCAACCCTTCGATAGTTACACAAGATATGGACGAAATACCAAAGACGAACGGAAATAGCTACATTGGAATTACATCTACGTCTCCAAGTGCTGATTCTTTAACTGATACAACAACAAACTCTTCTTTTGCCACTCCACCCTTTTCTACCTCACCCGTGGGGGAATCGCAGGGCTTCCATAGATGGTCTAGAACTAGTAATTTTGAAGATGTGTATTTACCTTTGCCTTCACTGAAGCCTTTACATTTGCCTAAACCCAGAATACTGATAATTCAAAGACAGAAATCACCTAGACACGACTTTGGTTTTAGTCTTCGGCGTGCTATGGTACAAGAGCGGGTATTCATTGGAAACCTTAAGGAATTAAATGGGCATGAAGAGAATGGTCTACCGAATGGTGATAATAAATGTAATGGCAATATTACAAATGGGTTAATCAGCAAATTGACTTATAAAGCTGTGATTTTAGCTGAACCTGGGTCATTCCCAGGAGCTAGCGAAACTGGACTGCTTCCTGGAGATAGATTACTAGAAGTAAATGGTGTCAATGTCGAAGACAAAAGCAGAGAAGAAGTTATTGATCTAATCAAAGGAAGCCACGATTCTGTGACTATAAAGGTAGGATAAACTTACTGAACGAAGATTGTTTTGTATTAAATAAACAAATATTTCATATAAATGAATTCATAAATATTTAATACTCTGTTTACTAAAATTGATGCTAATAATAGAATTTATCATAAACATAGTCACGTTTACTGTACTTTATACCTATAAATGCATGAGTGTGGTCGAAAAAGATACGGAATGCTATCCCTTTAATATGCATAAAATATAGTTTGTTCTTTAACTTCAAGATCATTGTCTGGCCTAGTAAAAGATGATGCAAGAGTCATATTAATTGCTACAGTAATGGATGTCAAATTTCATGCCATTCTTAATTGAGTAGGAGTTACAAAATATCCGTTATTAATTTTAACTAATAACGAAAATTTTGTACATATTGCAGGTGCAACCAATAGCGGAGCTTTGTGAGTTGTCGCGCAGACGTGCTGCTGATGGCGGTGGTGATGTGGAACTATCTGACAGCAATGTTCGAGGAGGTACCCTCAGCCGATCCGGCAGTCGGCGCTTCACTAGCACTCAGGTCAGTTTAGATAATGAAATCACTATTTACTTATTTAGTAAATTGTTTTACTATCATTTTAAAAACAAATAATAAAATTAAACATCTCATGATGAATCTTAAAAGTTGCAACTTACTTGCTGAATTAATTTTTTTTTAATTTAAACTATTATAGCTTTTTTTGTTAAGTCGTGGTTTACATAAGCCCTAAAAAACTCGTGAATAGCTTAAGCAATGAATTCAATCAGATGAGCCAACTTACATACCTTAATGCAATGCGTCTTATAAATATGCGTATGCTCTGCTTAAGCACTGAACCGAATGAGGCGGTACTGTGAGCGTTCGAGTTCGGTATTTTTGATTTCTTATGGACTATGTCATATAGAAACCGTCCACACAGTTTCTATTTGACTTAGTGGGTTCAGTGCTTAAACGTTAGTAGGAATAAGAAATCTGGATGCAACTTATTAAAACTATGATTGCAATCGAATTTTAAAAGATTATATTCATTCTTATATTATTTAATTATTTATATTCATTCAAGACTTATATTCATCAACACGATCAGCTATCAACAGATTAATAGCTGATCGTGTAGATGAATATAAGAACGTTGTGTCGTGCAATAGCAGCCCGTTAAATTACACCTATCGAAGTAATGGAGTGAGTGTAGTGTTACATCAATGCTCTGCGTCAGGTCGATCACGAAATGCGTCAATTTGGCGCCGCTAAACCGCAACTACATAGTATTTGTAACTGTAACCAAGAACCTCTATTCATAACGATTGGCTTGGCATTCCTACGGTTCCCAAAGGATGCACAGTGTTTGAGTGTCGTGGTTTTTGAGAAATATTACTATTGCATTTGAATTATTTTACACACTTGGCGGTAAATATCAAAATCAATAGGGCCAACCTGTCAATGAATTGGGCCAACCGATACACTTATATACACACATACAATATTATGAATCAATTCCACCAGCTCTTTTCACACCATCCAGGGACCAAAAGTAGAGATTTTTTTTCGCGCAAAGGTGGGCAAAGGATATTTGTAGATGGATATTTGGACAAACGCTCTTTGAGTTACCTTATTTCACAACATTACTTATTCGAAAACAAATATTCTCCTCATTTAACTCGCCCACGGCACAGAATGGTTATTTTTGAATGACTTTTGATACGATTGGGATTATTTTGATTAAATATGGTACGAAATACATCTGTGAAGACTAAACTAGTCCGGCCACTGTTAGTTTTTGCTTGGCCTAATAGTTAACTGGTTGTGATCAATATTTATCATTTAGTCCAAAATATGTTTAAAGAAATAAATATTAGTAATTTTACTCATAATACATATATTCAAATTAGCAGTAGAAGTCTCATTAATATTTACACAACTATATGGGGTGCGGTCCAAATTAAGATGTATTAGACATGCCGTACTCGGAGAGTTGACCCCACATGTGGTAATGGTAGCAATGAGTCACCTCACGCAAGTGCTGGGGTGGATTGATTGAATGGACCGCACGCTCTTACGTACACTAAGGCTATTTATATTTAGATTATTGTTTATGAGGGAATTAGTTCAGTTATGTATAAAATAAAGTTCTCTGTATTTCAATGATTATTCATACAATCTAATCACAGTAGGTAAGTGTGCCAACACACGACCGATTTTTGTCACTGACTCTTGATCTTGACCTAGTATTAGTCTATGTGATTCTTTTTTCACCGATAAAAATTATGTTAGATCACAGATTATCGGTTGAGTAGGTACTCGTGTGCGGGAACTGTAATTGTAATTGACCAGTTCATTAAACATCACAAGGTCAATAATGGTCAGATGTTACAGCCATGGGTATTGGCCAAACTGAGCTTTTAACCAAAATCTTTTTGAATTTTGATTCGAAATAATTGACAAAGCTGTCAGATAGATATGCGATCTGCAATACATACGGTGGTAGCTGTAAACTTGTAACTTAAAAATCGCATGATTGAGCAGATTTTTCGTCTTTTAAAGACACTCAACGATCCAGTTATTTCATGTCTATATTTGGGGTGGATGGGGACCACGTTGCAGTCGGAGTTAGTGAGAGCACATCGCTTGGTACTAATAATTATGCTAAGTAAACTATCTGGTTTTGGGAATTATATGGCATGCGAGTGAGTTGATAGCTCTGTCATGACGGGAACCAGCTTTTCCTCTCCAAAGCGGTATTAACTGCTATTAGATAGTATTAGTCTTAATAGAATAGAACTTGAGCGGAGAACACAGCCTACATACCTACATTACATAGTACTACTACACTATTCTTTTTAGGCGGGAGAATAAACACATGCTAATCGACTTTTGTTTGAAGATAATGCAAAACTTGACCCTTTAACTTTGTTAATTTCAAGGACTCCAAGTCTAGACAGATTGTCCGCTCAGCCATTGCATGTTCTATTCAATACCCCAGGGTTGCACCTCGTTAGGTCTTTAAAAGAGGGAGTCTTTCAATGCGACTCGATTCAAAGTAAGAGCTATTTGTAAGCCTACTCGTGTGTTGCGTGCGTGTATTGTTTAAGTTTTAAGCACTCTTTGATATTCTTCTGCAGAATATCGTAAGTGCTTGGAATGCCTCGATTGTTATGATTTGGTTTCGTTTTCGTAGATTCACTATGAATTTGCTATTTAGGTCTTATTTCTTAATATGGAATTCACTAAATTTATATCGATACAAGGAGTATTTATGCTACTAAATTATCATTCGTTATTTATTTCTCACTCTAGACAATGTCGAAAAAGCTTAGTTCATAATTCATTGTTAACTAATAAATTCGTTTATAAAGTTTATAAAATTCAAACTTTGTCTTATAGTACATTCCGCAACAAATGAAATTTTGGGCGAGTGCCAAACGATTCTTTACCATTCAACGATGAGCATAAAGTATAAAAAATAATAAGATACAACTAATGTCATTGTTGACACATAGGACCCGAAATATTAAATCTGTCAATTTACTTAAATTTATTTCTTAAAAACGCTGCTAAATTCGATCAAAGGGGTTCATTAAATGTGAAAATCAGGAACGAAACGAAATCAATCTATCCATTATTTCATTTGAAGTGGTTTTTCTATGTAAAGAGAAAAAAAATCATAACTGCCCAGCATACATACATACGTAACTAGCATATGGCAGGTACTTGTGATAGGTCGTCTAGACGCCACGCCTTGCTTGATACGTATAGCGACACGAACCTTGTTCAAAGATTGATTTTAAATTGGGAGAAATATTTGTTAATTTTGCAAACGAGGTAGATACCTAATGGTTTGTTACGTTGATTTTTATGTATACTTTTCTCTCATTTTGTATTCTAAAAAGATACGTTTTACGAATAACAGCCCACAAACAACTTTAGCTTTAATGAAATTATATTTTAAATCTCGATGCTTCTTTAGATGTTACATAAACATACATTTTGATGCTACCTGTTAGACAATCTTAGCTATATTTGTAATCGAAATGTAAGAGATTTGACATTAGACCACAATTAGCTAGTGAGTGAGCTTGTCTTGTCTCATACATTCATCATCGATTGCGATTATTGACAGGTATATTGTCTTAAGGGACCTGAATTGCTTATTGGCATGGGGATTTGATTAAAGGGTACCATGAGCCATTGGTTTGATTGAGGTATTGATGCTAGCAAATCTTTACATTATTTAATATAAAGGTTTTTATTTATTAGCCCTTAATTACTATAGCTAACAGCCGAATAAAAAAACCTTGTTCTATTAAAAATTATGGGCAAACGTGAAATAGCCCTTCTTCATTTGAGCATTGTGACTACTTAATCCTACCTATTTGAAAACAGAATTGTCAGAATAATTCGATATCAACGGTGATTAAACTAATATGGCTTTGATTAACATTCTAGAAGCAGTTCATTGGACATGAATTGGATTTCCTAGAAAAAGCAATGCCATTACCAGATCAGAGGCCGTATATCCGTTGAATGGCGACCAAGGCACTTTCGCAAACAAATGCTTTAATTTTTTTACTCTGTTGAAAACTTAGTATTTGCTGTCATTCTTACCTATGATTATGTTGTACCATTTACCTGCGATTATGGAGTACGTTGTTTCTCTATAATGTATGCACTGCCTATATGATGTGATATTCATCTACCATCTTTAATGGAGAAAAATGAAAATTACGCGTTCGCGTAAAATTTGTTTTTACACCATAAGATATATTTTTTTAATCTTTATTACAATGAATATTATTTTCCCTTGCAGATCGATTTGACAAAAACTAAATAAATATTATGTTCCACACTTTCTTGGTCAACCGTAATATCATCATAATGAGGAAAGTCCTAAAGGAAAAAGATAAAAATTATAAACTTGTAATTATTTATGACAAATCGTCTGAGGTAAAGTAGCTAAACTGTAATTTCTTCAATCGCCACATCAGATCACTTCTAATAGATGGCGTTAATGTCTGGCAACTAAGTTTTATGTATTCTTAGGGAAGATTTGGTGGTTATTAAATAATGTTGTTAATTTATAAACACTAGGAAAAAAAGCTCACCAGGTCAGCTAGTAGTATAAAAAGCTTAAAAAACATACACCAAGACGTCAATTAAAACTGCGTTACTAAAGTGGCGCCACTTGAGCATTTATTGTCGGATCTATCAAAATTCGAATAAATAATAATTCCTAACATTGTATCAAGCACTCAACTATGCAACATCTTAAAACGAAACTAAAATAAAAATATCTTCACATGCTCTTAAAAAATAAAACGACGAAACTTCAATATAATAATCACAGTAAAGTATATTACATTATTTATTTACAAGTTTGGGTAACAAATAAACATTTTTTACACACTTCACATGATCTTCATAGCTGACACTTTCGTTTAACAATATTTTCTTAAGGTCTTAGTAATTAATAATAACAATTGTGTGCGCCTTATTTATGAGGGCAGTGTTTTTTATCATTTGTTCGAATTCAAAATGTGATTCGAACGAACGCGAAAAACTACTGTGGCTAATAGAATTGGTTTTAGTAAGGCTATTAGTGTAGACGCGAATAACTAGATTTAACTCCACATGTGTCTACCATTTAGGAAGGTCGGTGCCCAGAAGTGGGACTTATACAGGTGTTGATTAGTGTAGATGATATCACAGCAATTGATATCACAGAGTGAAGATTGCACAATATATAAAATACACTTGGCTTTATAGCATGCGTTAAGATTTTATATAATCTGTAAGATTTTGGACTGGCAGTCTGTAATCTTGGCATTATATCAAACAAGATCTCTCCATCATTCTCATTGCAGTGGGTAGAGGTTGACTACCAATTGTCTCGGTTGCTTATAGCTAGGTAAGCTAGGTAATTATATTAATGCATTAAGAGTGATGCTGCTCAAACCAGGGACACACTTCTTCAGCAACCAGCTCTGTAACTTCTAGGCCTATTCATTTAAAATTTTATTTGTAGGTATTGACGTCTCTCTAGTTCTGCTGTTTTCAAATTAATGATGATGTTTATAGGAACGCTGTCTCGTGCAGATGGTCAATGGTGTTGATTGAGATTTGATAGATAAGTTGGATATACAATCTCTAAATTTTAAATGCTGCTGTCGCATAGATGCAGTATTGGTTACACAAAAGTGAGAAATATTTTCCTTAGATTCTGCCTCCCCATAATTTCTGCAAATATTCTTTCTTATATATTATTATATAATTTCTGCAATATTCTTCGTCCTTGCACTACACGGGCAAATGTTATTTAAGAATTATTTGTTAAAACCATTTAAATGTATACAAGCAGTCAACTTTAGTTTACACAGCTTCCGTGGTTGATATCTTTCGTAATGATTGATCTTATTAACGCCATTAATTCTTGAAAAATATAGATCTATTTCTCTGACACTATCCATAATGGTGCGTTTTTATACTGTGAGCAGTGTATTAAAATTCACAAAACTACGAAATAGTATATAAATTCATTTTCCTTTCCCTATACATAAGAGGCAGTATTTCTTTTTAACTTAGTTTAGTTAAAAGATTTTTTTCAATTGAAAGACTTGTCTTCAGTTTTCTGATTTTTATTGCTTGCAATATAAGTTTTCAATATTTATTCTATAATGTATAATACCACAATGTCAACACTGTTACAATGTATCTTTTCTTTTGCATAAATAATTTAAATGCATTTCACTCTCTTCTATATTTATTATATACAATAATATTGTAATTTGTTAAATATTATTAAAATGTAACAATATTATTTTCATTTATAACAAAGTTAGTAATTCTGGTTGTTCTTATCAAAACTCTGCATTTCATACTTGGCAATGACATTGCATACTTCCATTTTCACTTTAGGTATCAAATTTGGTTGTAGCTTTTTAACACTAGCTGCCATACTCCTGAAGAAAACATCTATTTCATTGGTATTTTCTTTTAAAACTTTCTCTATGAGTTTGTCTATCACCTGTGATCTCTGTTCAGGTGTTTTTGGGTCCTCAATGTACCTGACTAGTTTTGGACCATTCAATAGTATAGGTTTAGGTAGTATTTTTATAGGTGGGATGTCTTTAGGTACAGGTACAGATTTCTTTCTACCTCCATGTCGTCTAATTTTTTTAGGTGGTTCCTCTACACTTTCAAGGTTTGGTACTATCTTGATAATTTGTTTATCTGTCTGTGTCTCCTGTGGGCCATCTACCACTGTGATCTGAAAATATGCAAGGGTCAAATTATATATATATTTAAACTAGGTAGGCCCAATAAAGCAATCAATAACAAAAATTTCTTCAACCATTAATCAGCACCTTCGTTAATTATAAGAAAATAATATCATTTGTAGTTTTCTATGAATGTATTGGCTGTAAATTGATTCTACATTTACTGTATCAGACACACACGTACACAAACATTATATTATGATGAAGAAACTCCTTAATAAAGAAATATAAAAATAAAACATCTAACATTGTATTTGTAAGTTTAACAGGTAAACTTGAGTTTCTAAATCACAATAAATCTTTTTTTATAGACCTTCAACATTGAAGCTCCCCTTGATTTGTTTTGTGCCATAACATCATAGTTTGTTAGCAACTTAGCTTAGAAAAGATAGTTAAATCACAATGTAAGAAGCTCTTTTGTCCAGTAAGGTTGCCACAGATCAACTATGAAGCAGCTTGACTGCCTCTTAAGCTGACAACAGCAACACATGATTTATGCAGAATGTGCAAAGATAAATATTCTGTCTCAGTGTTTTCCTTAATAAATGTTAATAATTACTGTACCTCGTAATATTCTTGAGTGTCTGTTATAACTTGTTGTTCAGATTTCATCATAATTTCATCTTGTTCTTCCTGAACATCTTGTATCTGATGCTCTTCCATGTTTTTGAAGTCAGTTTCAAAAATGGTTCCGTCTAAGAAAGTTAGTTTCTCAAACATTGCCACTTTACTTTTATGCATAGTACCCATTCGTTTACTCCTCATGTAGCCATCACGGAGGCCTCGCCAGCGCTTTCTGCATTCCTCAACTGGAATATATTGTAATAAAGAATTTTCTTGTTTTACATATTCAGCATTGATTTTTGGTTGTTTCAAACTTCATGATGCCTAAAAATTAATTTATCTAAAATTTTATAAAAATACACAATTTTACACTTGACAGTTATATTTGATTGGTATAGTCCTTTTTTATGTTAAAGAGGTTTCTTTATATTACATATTAAAAAAAACGAATTAATTTGCATATAACATTAAGCAATGATTCGTATTTTATTTGATATAGAAGATTGCAAATTATATTGCATTACAATTTGATTGATATTAGATAATTTGTAGGTTATTGATTATGAATAAACAAACATTTAAGATATTTTTAAATAAACACTCCTCAATCCAAACAAGGCTGCAGTCGTGCCCTGCAGCAAAGTTGGCGTTTGGCTTGACAGATTGCCAACTACAATAGCATTACGATTTTAATAACTCACCTGGTTTAGATAATCCTCCAGCTATTTCTTGCCATGTAATTTCTCGAGCCAAGATATTTTTCCTTGATGGATCTAGAACACTGTACAAAAATTTATGAGGTTTAACTAATTCAACTAGTTTCTCATCTTCAACGTTGGACCAACCAACAGCGTTCAAAGGCATTTCTAGATTACCGTTTTCGCTCGCTCGCAGTGAAACAAAATGTCTGCTGTCCTATCACAAATGAAAATAGACGCGCTGCGCAGCACGACGTCACTTGGCAACAAACTGTTTTTGTGATCTCTCGGTTCTCATTGGTTGTCGAGTTTGACGTAACAGTGAGCGTCACAATGCGTTCTACTGCCATCTATCGTTTGGTAGGAAAACTTGTATTTTGTAAAACCTGTCCTCCTCTAGTGACTAGTAGTAGAAAAATAATATAAGCATACTATGGAATAGTTTGAACGTTGTGTATTAGATGGCGCTACATAGTACTTTGTAATTTTATACAGGCAAAAATGAAATAAATCGAAACTATGATATGTAATACATGTATTTACAAGTTGCTGGAAAACTGTTTTGCGTATGGTTATAGAATTTTTTGACCAAACAGCTAGGAAGTATAGCCACAACCTCGAACAACTGATGGTAGACGTGACTGGGCAGTAGACGTCCTAGAGGTCCAAAACCCAAACGTCCCGATATTTTTTTTGGACTGACTAATGCTGTTTGCCACAGATGGCCTTAAGCGTTAGCGGGGTTGTAAGGAGGCGAGAACCTTGGAGAGTCCTCAAGCCTTAAGGGGCGATTCGTCTCTGGAGGAGTTCTAATCGACAAGCATCACCTTCAGGGGAGGTGTCCCGCTGTCTCTTAGAGTCTCCAGGGCATGAGGGAGCGACAAACCTGAGAGTAGAAACGTACCGATGCAATTTACGCAGGCAAGGGAAATATAATATGATAGATGGTGGAGCATTATTCAAATTAGACCCTACGGTAGAATCGCGGCTCTCAGTAATGAGGAGCACGACGCGAGGAAGAGGAGAAGGGTAACTAAAATTATCCCAAATTATAAAATATTTAGTTAGCAAGTTAAAGGAGCTAGCTACACGAGTTAAATGGGCTTGCTGGCGTTGTGGTTCAAACGTTTTTTATCGTTTACGGAAACAAAGCATCTTTCGCCATGTGCCCTTGGATCAATTAAAATTTTGATCCCTTGTAATCTCGACCCATTCAAAGTACGCAGGAGCTCGAGATTACAAAGTTTTACTCACCATACCGCATTTCACCTGCGTGGTGGTGTAACGGCCTTAACTCTACATGTGTTTCTCATACGTTGGAAACCCTGAACTTAGAAATTAAATTAACCGGAATACAGAATGTAGTTATCGTTTCGGACCAAAATAAGAACAATAAAAAAACATTTGTGTTTTTAACAAAGTATACCTTTTAATGACTACAAAGTTAAGTTTCATGTATTTAAAATATAGAACTAGAGAAATTCATGTTCATATTTTTATAAAACTGAACGAGGAATTTGGGATTTTTACGAGAGATTCTTGCTTACGTTTTCATATATTGAGATATTAGAATAGCAAGAGCCCAAAGTGCCCGTTTTTAGTATTTTCGCTATCTAGTTGGGATAGCTACTAGGAATTATTAAAGGAAAATATAAAAAAGAACCTTTAAAGAACTCTTGAAAAATTATGTTTTCTTGTAAACTGGGGTGCCTCTTTCAGTGGAGGATCCGCCCTACCGTTAGACGTTATCGATTTTTAGTCATGATATACTAGATAGATGGATAAAATGAAATAGCATTGCGTTTTACAGTGCTAAAGTACCTACTGATTAACGGTATTTAACTTATTCATTAGTGGTACCGATGCTATAAGATACTTTCTATCTATTTTGTACTGAATCAGATTGAAACACCCGATGCGAAAACCATATAACTCAGAAATTACGTGAATAGTAACTACTGAGAGGCCGTGTACAAAATTTTCATAAAGCTGTTCGGATTTTAAGGTCCAAAGCATAGCATAGCATTTTAACTTTTTTTTCCTTCACTATACCTAAAATATTTCTATTTTATAAGAGTAGCTGTATTCGAATATGGACTCTTCCTACCGCTTGATTATCAGGCGGTACCAAGTCATTTGCTATACTTTCTCCAAAATTTTTTTTTATTTCTTAAATATATGTGTGGTGGGCTTCGCAACCAGAAACCTCGACACAATTTTAAACTTATTTTTGTATAAAAGCAAAAGTATAAGTAAACCACAAACAATTGACATGAACCTTGACAATGTTCAATGTTCAATTGACATTGTTCTTGACGGGGTAGTTCTTGACCTTCATCTTATCTGATAGTAAGTGAATAAGGCCTAAGATATAAGCGGTCTGTACCCGGGTTTCTCAACTACAGACGAATTGGGTCCTTGAAACCTTAACTCAAGATGACGTAACACATTGACAGACTTAGTTAATATAACGGTAGCAAAGACAGATGTACTTAGAAAGTGTCCTACCACCAACCGAACCCAAAAGAAAATTTCTGCACCTTTGTTGGACTCGACCAGTAGAGCATGCAGGTGGAACTTCCAAAAGAGTTTTTTTACTGTGAAATTCTTTTAATGCTACTTTGACTCTAGATATTATTAGTAAACCACATGCATATTATTGATACGTATTTTACACTTTTATATATTATATTTATTTTATTTACTTACGGCACTATAGTTTGAAGTGCTGTATTTATCGCAGTTGATCGTATTAATTAACTCACAGTTACTAACCAGACAATTCTAAGCCAGCTATTTCAATTATGTTTGCTGTAATTAACATCAGATTGTATCATGCTGTTTTGTTTATAGTCCAAGTTAGGATTTACGCCCCTTCGGAGTTCCGAGCTACTTACGTTCCCAGTACGACCGTAGATATGATTTTGTGTTTGTTTGAATGTAGGTATGTCACTTGCCATCAAATCTAAATAGATATCGACTATTATATATTATTTTTTGGTTGAAGGGTTCACTACCAGTCTACCAGATTAAGACGCTAGCTTTGACCTAAAAAAATAACAAAAATCGTGAAAGAAATAAAATTTAATGAAATCTACCTCATTCATCGGGGTCTGATTCTGGAATTCCTACACCATACGCTTTGTTAATTTTATATTTCTTTAATGCAGACAAGTAATTTATAGAGCTCTCCGCTTTAAGCAAACATTACAGTTTGAATGTCCAATTTCTATTTAACTACTAAAATAATTCTGAATTTAGGAGTACTATATGGTCCTGTACTGTTGCCACCAGAAATTAAAGCTAAACGGTAATGGGTGATAATTTTTTGGTTGGTTTTTTAAAGGTTCCATTATGGACGTATATTTATATCTGCTAAGCTCGAATGGGTTATTGACGTTTCGTTTTAAGTTGGCGAATCGCTGCTTCCCCTTTTGTCTTGGGGCTAACGCCCCAAAACCTTGAATTTCATCAGAGTAATCAAATATACGTGAGTAAGGTAACAGATTTGAAGTTTCCAGATCCTACCGTCACATGTATTAATTCACTATCCGTCCTGCCTCGGATTTCACAGCTACACCACAATTTCCATAAATATTTGGGAAGTCCAGTAGCCACGATGTGACAGTATACGAATACGTATAAGCAGATACAATAATAGGCATGGTTTAATGGGACAATATCCAAGTGGGGTGCTGACCGATGGACTGAATATCCGTTGTATTCGATTGTCTTTGACTAATGGGCCTGCTCCCTGCGATCCGACATTACTGTTATAAAGTGAATATCATATTTATTAAGTATTCGAGACTTGGTTTCTAATTGTGAGGTTATTTTTTTACACTCAATGGGGTAGCTCGTGGCCTTTATCGTGATCTGATATGATAACTACAGATAGAAGCGAGTTACACTCGGAGTTCTGACAGAGAACATTTAATGTCAAAAGGTTTTTTAAAGTAAGTCTGTACCTGCTGTGATGTTTATTTTTTCTTGGTTAATTTTAGTATGTGCAAATAAACATGCATAATAAAGATTCAAAAAAAATACCTGTCTGTCATTTAGCATAATAACATTATTATTTTTAGGTTGTAGTTTTCTTATCGTGGTTATGTGTTTTTTTATGTATATAGAATAGTTATTGAATTTGATTCTGATTCTGAACGACTGTGAATAACTAAAATCTTGTTATTTTTGATTCAGGGCTGGGGATCACCTTAATTATTACATTTTAGTTTTGCTTTTCACCAGTAAATTAACGGCGTTTTTTTGTAGTTAGCTTAATAAGTATGTTGAACTATGGTGCCTCTCTGACCTGTAAATATATTTAGACATATAGTTTTTCTAATAGTTATTATATAATATTGTTATTGCCTGTATGGATTAAATAAAATACTTAAAATAACTTATTCCTGTCCTCTCCGCCCAATTCAAGTTTGTTTCCATATATATATCTGTCGGGAGGTACAAGATACGAACCAAAATATGAACACAGTAAACAGTTAAAATCCGCACCGCGAACGCAGCGCACGCGCCGCTCGCACGCTTTTACGTTTACGATCGCACCAACACAATTCAAACTCTTCTATTTTCCTGAATTTAATTTGGAATCTACATTTTTAGTAAGGCTTTGGAAAGTGAACTTAAACGCCAAAAAGTGATTTAGGAAAAAATTGGACAGTGTTGTGTTATTGGTGAAGTTTTATCGATATACGTTGCAGATTGTCGTGAGATTATACAGGTTTACATACAGCAGAGCTGTCGATGTTTTGAAATCAAGTGACACTACTTAAAAGTTGGGTTTGACAGTGAGTCGTGTTGACAGGTCGCGCTCCCAATTGTTATGTCAAGCATACTTGGCTAGGTATTACACAAACGCGATTTGACGTTGCAATTAAACATATTCATGTTTAGCTAATTGATTGAATAACATACGAGTTTCTTCTCTTAAATGTAAACTTGATGTTCCGACCGAATTCGATGATACCAATGAGACTAAAATAAAAGTATAATATTCGATAGTAAAGAATTAAATTAAATACAAAACCGCTTAACATAATTTAGAATTATTCTGTAAACTTTGAATCCCAAATTGTTGGTGATACAATGATAGCAATATATATATGTCACCATTTATATCTTCAAGAGCTTATACCCATATAAGTATTAAGATGGATGTTGTGTCTTAAACAGATTCAAAGTAAAAATAACTTTATTTCATTAGACGCAATCACTAAGTTCTTTTAAATTGTCATAACAAGAAGTAATGATAATAATAAAATATATAATTAAAGCTAAATACATTTTAGTACGAATCCATAATCTAAAGTCCCATTAGAACATTAACAAATGAGAATCCATATATTTTTGATTAATTAGATAAACTTACTTTTCTACAGCAACGTAACCGTGTTTTCTGTCCAACCAAGCTCGAGTTTCAGCGTGGGGTTAAAGCCCCAAAGTTCGTACCTTTTTCTCCCACGTAAAAAGGCAATATGAAATAAGATATGGAAGACGATAATGATTGAACTTGGAGAATCACATTTGGCTTTGACCTCAAATCGTTTCTCTTAGAATAAGTTATTAAACATAATGTCATTCACATTATATTCAAACTGATTTGACAGTAATTTTATATCAGTATAAATTTATTCTAACAACTTACAAGATTATTATACTTAAGTCGATTCCCATTCGCACCATAAAGTATTCTTAAACCAACCACAATTTCAATTCTTTACATATCATTATCTATACTTTTGATATATGATCAATCTATAATAGAGTAGATGCAATAAAATGTGAGTTGAATTAGCGCGCGTTTATATGCAGTTTCCGTGTGTGACGTCATAATATTATTATGAATTTTATTATTATACTTATTCGTAAATTTTATTGACAAATAAAAGAAATAATCTAATGCTTCTTAAAGTACGCGTTCTGCACGCGTAGCACAAGGAACTCAAAAACGTTTAGGCTGCACCGTTATGCTAACAGCTACACATTTTTCTCGGGTTAAGACTTTAACTCAATAAAGTGACGTTTTCAATATAGTCAAAATCTTTTCGAGTTCGTTGTGCTACGCGTGCTAATGTCAAAAAATATGTTTTATCGCTTTATGACAATGAATAGCTAAATATTTATTTCTCCAGAAATGAAATGAATAGAAATGAGCCTTAATACACCCCAGCCTCTAATTATGTTACTCTTAAGGTGGGCAGAGATTACGGATAAACAGACTAATTATGAGAAAGTTCAGTAGCTACTTGAGAAAGTTCGTTACCTTAAGTTCTAAGTTGGTTACCGTAAAAAAATTCCTACAACTTATCAAAAGACCGACCTTCTGGAAGTCTTCTGTAATTTATCAGCATATGATAATGATGAATGATGTTATTATGAGTAATAAATACATTTTGATTCAAATGCGGAAAATATGTCATTTCTTCACTAGTCCTAGTGCACGTGCCTAGAACGACTTTTTTAAAACATTTGCGATAAAAGTAAAACAACGAAAGGAAATCAATGAAAAACAGTTGAATATATGGACCAGTAATAATTGATATTACAGTTGCAACAATTATTGAGAGTTTTATTAAACAATTTAATATATATAAAAATAAATTTAATTAATCTATTAATAGCATTGACGTTGAAAAAAGTCATTTCATCAAAAATTTTGTACAGTTAATTTTTGATTAAAAAGTTTAATGCATTTGGATATTATATGCAGGAGGAAAACAAAAATCACTAGTGCGAAAGAATACATTTCCGCCCGATCAAACCGATCGAAACACTCATGGAGAAGTGTACTTTTTGAGTAAGTGTATTGAAAATGAATTTGCTACATATGTGACTATTACTCATCGCAATGGAGAGATTATTTATTATTTTTTATCAAACAATTATCAATTAACTAATATTAAGTTATTTTAATGTAGAAATTAATCGGATTACTTTAATTCCCGTAACATCTAAGCCTACTCGTCGCTAACGACCGGAAGCTAGCTGCAATTAGTGTGAAAAAGTAAATTGATTAACCTCAACGCAATCGCCAGAAACCGTCTCAATGTCGCAGCGTATTTATGTCACTGGTTGATCAGGAAACAAACACAAAAAGTCGTTAATGTCTCCTCTCCAGAACGGTTCAGAATGCGCAGGAGTAACTGCGCTACTATAATAGGATACTCTTTAGTTAGGGATATGCGCACACAATGAATTTGTGAATTTATTTAAATTTAATAGTTTGATGTGATGATAAATTTTTGTATTTGAGGTCACTAGTTCTTGGATCGTAATATTTTTCATGTTATCGTGTTGGCGAGTAATTATGGAGACTACTTACTAAAAAGCCACCATAAAGCGGGCACTATGTGTATTTTATTGTCTTTATAGTCTCATATCGCTATTCAATTAAATTCAAGATATGTTCCTTATATATTTTTTTTAATATACTTGTTACTTAATAAATTAATATTTATCGCGTATTTATTGTATCACTGCCAGCCTTATATCGTATAATTAATGTTATGTCATTGAAATAACATTTACGTGTATAGTTTCTAGTCTAAAACCAGTTTTGATATTTTAACGAACGAACGTTACGTTTGCATTTATGTAAATTTTATCATAAAATGCGAATTCATAGACTAAAGTATCTTCAGAATCCGGTTTTATGTTATTAATTTAGAACTTATTTTGATTATTTTTCTAAAAATTCATATTTTCGAGAATAAAACAAGTTCTTGAGTTTTCAATTCACCAAATTCTTGACTAAAACAAAACTCATGAAGTGCAATGAAAAGACTAAGACGACAATAAATTTTAAAAATACAAACACTTGATAAGTTTCAAACTATATGGGAACCTAATTTTTATTCTGACATTATATTCATGTTGATATACCGAAAACATAGTACTATCATAAGCTCAAACAAACACCTAACGGACTAATTATGAATATAATAAATATATAAGTATTTTTCGTGATGCGCATAGAGTTGGTTCTCAAATGAATGCTTAGTAAGCTTTAAAGGAATCGGTGCACGTTATCTGAATTTCGCAGACATTTCGTCAGTCTCAGTCTCCAGATGTTATTGTTAGCTCTGTATAAAGGACTTTCTTAAGTATTTACACAAGTATATCCAGATATTCTGGTGTGGTATTCTGGAGGTGGAGACATATTCAATGTGCTCCTTACACGTAGACAGCGTCTGTTTTTTGCTTTTTATATTTTCTGAAAATAGATCTGCGAAATTTATTCAGTTCTTTATAGAAAAGAGTAGAGTGTAATTATTTAATTTGCAATTCGTGACGGATGATAATTAAAAAAAGAATTATATATTTTAAAACCTGATTTGGAATTTATATATGCAATAATAACGCTCATAAAAGACGACTAAGTATTTATTTGAGGTTTAAATAGTTTATGTTATATTAAATGTTTATGAACTCTTGCCGTTATATCAGGGTATTTAAGAATAAGAGAAACAGAAACTTAAAGGACACCTTAATCGTCTTAACTCATTCATATTAAGTGAATCAAAAACTACTTATACTGCTTATAGCTAGGTTTTACAAGTCACTACAACTACCAATATAAGAGATCATTTCTGAATTTAACTTTTTGTTAATGCTACTGTTTGCTCAAAAATTTCACTACACTTGAACCCAGCCCACACGCGTTTAACAAACAGGTATATGTCGTTTAGTATGACGGGCTCAAACCATTGCATAAAGGCGGTATTTCACTACATGCTTATAATACATAAGAATGATAAAAATGTTGAACAAAATTATTGATTTTAGGTTTTTCTTTGTAAGATTTTGTTTTTATGTCCAATTAAGACGAGTAGAAGCCAGTATTCTGTTTCATTAATCGATAGAACTACCATGTAACTACCATGTAACTATGTCTTTTTAAAATTAACTCTATCCCATTTTATGAAATAACACTATGAGGTTGAATTGATTATTATAATATGTAATATCTTAAACGGTAATGCGTGATGTAGACTAATTTTCTTCCTCTATGATTATTATCTTTGTTTTCGGTTATAATGTCAAGAAGTGTTATGTCTAATTATCGGACTGGATTCATATTCTTGGACTGTCAAGTCAACCAAGTAAGATGTCAATTATAGGCATGTTTATCTAGAATATGGTCAGTGAAATCGCCCGTCGCTGGTTGTCTGGTGACAAACTCCTATCGGTAATCATGGAGTGTCTTGTCTGCAGTTTAGAAATTCATAACAGCCTTAGTCTATATGACGTGAGAAATACCTTTATTAATTCCTTATTATCACAAAGTCGCTTGGAGTGGTACCCCTTTATTGATTAATAACATGACATGATTGTTCAATAAACAGAGTATGGACACTGTAGCAAATGTATGTCATCATTATAAAGTTTTCAATGTTAATTATGAGAAACATTCATTGAAATTGTTGAATTTATAAATCAAGGTGGTATTTTGATTAGTCTAACCAGTTTGATTGATGAAATCAGTAGTATGCGTTTATGCGTATTCATAATAGACAAGTCTGGGCGAAAGTTTAGGCAATATGCGGGGGCGGTATTGTCTCTCGAAGCCCAACATTAGTGACTCGAATTCGTATGTAAATATACCGTGAAAGTGTTTAAGTATTTCCCATTAATTTTTTCAAATGGACTTGGTAGGATAAATTTTGAAATGAGAAAATCTCTTCGTATTATTAAAAATAATCTTGTATTTGATTGAGGTTAAGTTTTGTATTTGGTTAAGTTCTTGATCCAGGTGTTTCTTTATTTACTTTTTTATTAAGATTAGGTTAATGCTGAAATAAGACTAAAAAACGACGATTTTCGACAATTTTTTTGATCAAGACGACCGAATATTGGAAAACACGTACAATTTATTTTTCGTGATTTGTTACCGCGAAAGATGTGTAAATGACGAACAATTTATCTCATTCAGTAGCTGATAGCTACAAAAATGGTCCTTTTTCATTACATTTTAAAAGTAGGTAAACTAAAATTGTATGTGATAATACAGTATTTTAACGAATACTTAGACATTATTTTGTAGTTTTATGCCATCGTGCAACAGCATAGAGAGACCTTCTTTAATTGGACAAGCCTTACAATATAGTTACTTTGGTATTTCATATCAATTTTCTTTTCCAATAAATGTTAAGACGGGGTTTAACTTTGATTTGCTCTCCACATTTATTGTTGGTAATATATTTTTTTTACTTTTAAAGACAATTATAATCGTCTATGATAATGATTTCTAATAATCAAATTTTAATATTCTGTTGACATTTACAATACAACAATAATTCAATGTATGAAGGTCTCAAAATTGGTTGTATTATAATATACTCGTTGTAGTGTGAATATTAAGTATTAATAAACATAAGATTATAAATCACATTCAATATATTGTCTTCATTCATTTTAAGACGGAGCAATAGGAATCATATTTGCATCAATTTTCGAGTTGTAATTGCGAATTTTCCACATGCAGATGTTGTGTTTGATTTACATAATAATATACTTCTGAGCATAGTACAAATTGATGCAGAGGCTAAACGCTGCATTATTATGACGACATCTAATTGTAAATGCAATATTAATTTGAATACCACGTAAAACATGGCAGGCAAATAAAGATTCTCTTGACATATTTAAAACAAATGTCAGTCATAACACTCGTCACGTAATCAGTTATCGTTTACGAAATATGGCTTGAGGCTCAGTATTCTCGGAAGTGAGAAGCCGTGAATAGGGTTGAAATTGATGTTTACGGCTATCAAGTTTCTACTTTTAGGCACAGTTGCAGCAATTTTTAAATCTAGATGTAGTGTACTTAAAATTAAATTAATACTTTAAGCTAGTTTGAAGTCTCTTCGGGGATATCTGGATTTAATGAAATTAAGATTTGAAAATTTTGCTACCAGCGGGCAGCGGGTCGACCTATTAGAGACCTACTAGAAGGAGTCCTAAAAAATATATATAAAAATATAACTTATTAAATTAATAAGTTTCTAGATTTTGTTCGATCCATTTCTTTGAAAACAAAATCTGTAAAAAGACTAAAATAAAACTTAGAAAAGGTGAGAAATTTACTAAATATTTATATTATTATTTTATATTTATTTATTTATCTTGAAAAGTTTAAGTATTTATACACGCGATATTTTCCCCAAGCACTTATCCTATACCACGTGGGTTGTAAGAAATTATTGTTAGAAATAAGCAACACCTTTAGTGATCTTTTTCTTGTTTTAATTTATGTAAATATAATTATATAATGTAATATATATAAATATTTTTTATGTACCTATTTTACCCCTTTCTTATTAAAGTATGATAAATTAAGAAAATGACCACATGATTAAAAAAAGTGTTGTAAAGATTCAGATCTCTTAACAAAATAATTATAATTGCCTCGTTATTTATAGAGGCTTCTAGATTGGAAACATGCTGCGTACTGAGATTATGTTAATAACCATAAAATCTCTAATGAGCTGTGTTTCAAATGACGGGAGCTTTTTGTCTTATTAAAGTTGTATGTTAATTGTGAGGTGTTTATTTCTTGATTTTTGTTTACTTTCGACGACAGGGAAGCGTTGATTGATTGAATAGTTAAGGTACATATGGACACGATGTTAATTATTGAGTATATAATACGTAGAATTATATAATATGTAAATTAAAACTAAGTAAGTCTCTAAATGGGAATATTAGTGCTGAGACTGATCAATTTTTATAAAATTGAAACTAATTTCTAAGTAATGCTTTTATATTGTACCAAGAAAGAAAAATAGTCTCACTTAAAAATTAGTGTGATGGTTTACGACGACCACGGCGGTTTATCACGACCGCTTTCTAAAACAATATTGTAAATACTTCTACTTACTTTGTATCAACCGATAAATTACTCTATTAAAGTATTAAATCGTCATGTTGGCACGTCGTACCGCGATCGTATCGTCACGTGCTCATCCTGTGTCGAGTTGTTTAATCATTTTTGTGTGTATCCCACTGCGCTAACGCATACTCTTAATTATTGCCTATAAATTAAGACGTTTATTTATAAATACAATACTGAGAATATTCGCCCACACACACGATGACTTGGCAATGGTCTCGTTGATATTAAATAACTTCATATATTGCATTAACATGATTGCTTATCTATTAAATCTGAGGAGATAAATTTATTGAGCTTATGCCATAAAATTATGTTTAAATATACTCAAATTGGTACTAATAAATATAACTTTAGTGAAATATTGGGATATAGATGATGACGGAAATATATTTATTTGCTGTAATGGGCTATAGTAAAGGCAATTGTGCTTTGCAAAAAAGTTTACACCTTTCCACCGGTTGTCGGAAATGATTGGTTAAAGAGGTACGGGCCTGGCGTGTTTTCATTTATTTTCTAAATATAGCTGTTTCCAAAAGAATAAGACTCCAGAATACCTTTTCAATGGGCACTGAATTTAAAACTTTATTTTATTAATTTGTTTAACAATAAACCTATATAACCTTCCTACATTATTAAAAAATACCTAATTAGTGCCTAGTAGCAAGGTTTATTTCCCGAATGTATAAAGATACATTCGGGAAATAAACCTTGCTTCCATAGGCAATATTCTAATATTCCATCAGGGGACGCCATGCTTCTAGGCTACCCTAATATAAAAAAAAACATGAACATTTTATTTACGTACGTGCAAGTTAAATAAAAGACAACAAAAATTATACAAATTGCATGCCGCGGAGTCAAGCAATTATACAATTTCTCAAAATACTACCTTCCAAACTATTATAGTTATCAGATAGATTTGTTAGTCATTATTAGTTATCGTTTACTTTACTGTTTCGTAATTGATAACTGTTAGTTCACGAGTCAACAGCCGTTTCTTTATGTAGTAAGCAACAGTTTAACATTTTTCAGTTTAATGTGAAAGATCCTTATTTTTAATCATGGGAGTTAATTCTTCTCATATCCTTGCGCTTTTTAAAAATTTCCATTTGACATAGAATGAAATATCATTCAAAAAAGCCAATGAAGCTCTAAACTAAATTAAAAAAACCACAATCCAACGTACTTTTTGACTTCTTGGAAAACAAGATTAAAAGCATCGAGTTCTGAATGAAGTATCAATCAAAACCGAATTGTATTGTGATAGTAGACATAAGGTTCAATATGTGGCGTGTGTCATTGGTGATGATCGTATAAACCGTTGAATAAATTAGGCACCCTGTTTGTAAGTCAGAACGCGAACATCCAAGGATCTTTGTAGAATTGTTTACGAGGATTCTGTCAATGAATTCGTTTAGTGCTCTTTAGATTTGATATTTATGTTGTTGCTAGTATTATATAGATATGGTTAGTCACTTTATCACTATCTTCACTTTCAAAGAAAAAGAGTAACCTAATATTTTATTTAGAAGTGCGACTCTTATTTTTTACCGTAATCATCAGTATTTGTAAATGTTATCCAAGCGCTATACTCGGATAAGTATACCGCTTAGATAACATTTACAAATACCTTGTGTACACACAAGGTATTTAAGTATAAAAACAGAATTTAATAGTTAACTTTTCAAGGATTCATTCTTTTTCTCTTATGCATTCTATCTATTTGTTCTTTAAAACCGGCTAAGATGAAACTTAATATATCTTTGCACATAATACATAGATAAGTTTTTATTTTACACCTAAGCTGGAAAATTAAAGTACTTTTTTTTTAAAATTATATTTAGGTGTGAGTGTGAGAAATATAATTGTAATATAATTCAAGAGAGGAAGAGAATAACAAAGATTTAACTCTTTGTCGCACAATATAATTTTCAATTAAAATTTTGACCACTGGAGTATTGCCTATTTCACCATAAAGTACAGTGTCTTTGTAGTGTTTTGTTCGTTGTGTTGCAAATTATAATCGCGTATAGCTTTTAATATAATATTGTGGAGCTTAACACGTGTGTATCTAATTACCGACATAGATAAATACAAATATATATATAAGTAATGATATAAGAACAATAATAAGTTACTTAAGTTTTTGTAGTAATTTTTGTTTCTCTTCATTTTAATATAAGGATTAGTGTCTTGTAAGATTTTTTGAATTGACGAATTCATAATTACCATTTTAGACCCGGTATTCTATTAACTATAAAAACAGTTTGAATACAGGTCGTAAGTTTTTAAAACAGATCTTTAAAAGGTGATGATTTGAACATTAATCAGCGCAAAATATGACTGTCATCAATTGTGCTTGTTTTTTGAGTTATACAAAATAATTAGCATTCACCTTGATTTTCAGACCTATGGACTTAAGAAAAATGTTGTACAATCGCAAGCAATTAACATGAAACCTTTGAAATATGGTACACATATATAGAAAATAATGTCGTTACTAAATGTGTACTATTATGAATAATAGGTGCACTCTATCTTTTATTTCTGATGTATGTAATTTAAAAACATATAATGTATTAATATTAATAAACAAAAGTTACTGCGTCCCTCTCCAACGTACGCGTCATCAAAAGCTTTTGTAACGGCAATCGTCACAATAAGCAGTTATTGATAATTGGTTACTTCTTAAAAACTGTAAGAAGTTTTCCGATTTAACAGACTTATAAAGAAATCAGTAAAAAAAAAGAAAGTAAGAAAAGATCAGTAGTAAAGAATACGAAATATAAATCTGTGAAATCGGCCATAATTTATATCTAATTGGAAATATTTAATCTTAATTGGAAAATATCGCCGTATTCGTAAATATAGCCTCGTTCTTATAGCTCAAATTATTATTATTGAAAGAATGAATTATTAATATTTGAGATGCGAGTTCATTATGTTTATTTCGTAAAAACAAGTTTTCTAAATGTCACAAATACGTATTCACCAATTTAATTAGGTCTGTAATTTTATAGAAGCTTCATAATTACAGGTTATTTCTGTTCAAAATATTTTTAATATTACTGGTTATTCATAAAAAACACCTTGTTTTTCTATATGTTATATAATACAGCTTAGAGCTTGAAGTTTTCATACAAGAGACTAGTCGTTATCGTTGATATAAGTAGGCTTTGAAACTAAAGCCCTTTTGTCTGGTTGACTGACAAGCAATTTTATTGGCTAACTTCATATCTTTCGCGATAGCTTTTGGCTTTAAAATCAAACTGCATACTAAAGCGAAACGTCACAATGATAAACAGTTAAGCAGCAATGGAAATATGGTGTACGTCATAATGAAAGTGATACCGATAGATTGAGATTTAGACGATAAGGGGGCTGGATTTTCAAATTCATTGAAGTTAATATATGTATTATTTGAACTTGACAAGTCTTTTCATATGGTTCTTATTACATCTAAATGTACATACATTTTAACGACTACCGTTTTAATATAAATTTACCAAACGATAGTATTTGCGCTGTTACATCATAAGTAGATGTGACATGAAATATGATTTGATCGTATCTATTATATTTATATTGTTACTACTAAACAATAAATATAATCACTAAGCTTCAAGACTTCAGGTCTTTGTTTCATATTGCCCAATAAGAACGTACCTTTCTATTCAATATCGGTAGCCCAATATCTTTACAAACGTGTTTTGATGTAATTTAGACCAGTACTTTATGTGCTACAAGGGTTGTAAGCATGCTAAGAGTAAAGAGTGTCATTTGAATGAGCTTTAGCGAGTATTAGTTAAGAATTGTACCGACTGTGAAACATTTGTTTCGAGAATTGTAATGGATTTTCAGAATTTGAGCGCACTTGCTTTTGTTACCTTGTAAACATTCATGTCCAAAACTTGAGCGCACTTTTTCCGCATAAACACTCCTTGCCTCAAACTCAGGCGCACTTGCTACGCCATAAACATAATTCGAAGTGCCTCTTATTTAATGTTAATAGTATATTTATTGTATAATTACCGGGGAAAGGTAAATTTTTGAGTAAATGCCATTGTATAAGTACCTCCATAAAAGCAAAACCCTTCAACTAATGTGATTGTGATATTAAGTACAGTACATATCACATGACATGTACTGTCACAATTCGTTTTTTTTTATTAAATATGAATTCTAAGCTTTTAAAATTTGTTGGCTTACAGCTTAGTTTTAGTAGTGGTTCCGTTCCGATTCTGTTTTGTTCGGATAATATTGCATTCGCTCTATTGATAAATGCAAAAATAACTTACAATTGTTCAGTCAATCACTAACTAAAGCCATCATAAGTTCTTTAAGCCATCATCTTTGTCCCCCGTTCAGGACCATATCTCTAAATCTGGAAAGTATTATTCATCGATCACGAATCACGATGGAATTCTTTGTATATATATACATACTAACTGGTTTTGTTATGTATTTGTGTCCATTGTAACTCGGTAAATTTCTAAGTAAGAACTACATCAGAGCGGTCGTGAGTAATAACTTAAAGAGGGAGGGTAGTTAGGATGAAGTTGTAGTTTGTGTTATAATGTGTGTGTGTATGTATATATATATATACACACATTATTACATTACATTACATTATTTATTACATTACAGTACCTGTTTTACATTACCTGAAATTAAACATACCTTCAAGAAATATATATTTAAAAAAATCATTGTAATATAGTTCATATAAACATAGTTTTAAGAAATGTTTAATAATAAATAAGAACATCACATGAATGTTCACAAAACAGTAATTTTATAAGCGCATTATATGCCATTTGACAATGAAAACCGTTTTATTATGCAACTTCAGTCACAAATCTAAATATTATCGGATTTGTGAATCTGTGTCGGCCATTTACATTTGGCGTTGACCAACTACTATATTTAGGCAATGCTTGCTCACGCTACTGATGTCTGCGAGTAGACTCGCTAAATACCTGCAGTTGATACGCTATTGAATTAGTAATATAAAGGCTTGCGATGGATTTTATACAATGTTTTTTGACTAGAATAAACCAATAAATCTGAGTTTCTTGTTTCATTTGATTAGGATTTATCAATTTATCACTTCAATGTAATTTCAAGGATATTCATTAGTATCTACTTAATAATTTTTTTAAATTGAGGTGAATATTCAAAGTCAAACAGCTTAAGCAGAAATAAGGAGTAACCGCTTTGTCACGATAAGCGACCGCTTTTTCATCTTGCCAAACTACTACACTATTGCCGGACGGACTAAGAGTTTCTGCAATGATTGTGCAGTTATCAAATTCTATGCCTAATTTAGTTTTTTAGTAACTAAACTAATAAATTACGCAATATAATTTAAATTATTTAAGCCTGACTTCATACGTATTTGCGATGCAAGACAAATTTGAAAAGCTTTTGTCTACATCCTAAAATCATTTTCCAGTTTTAAGACCTTGAGACTCTAAATCAGGTACTGTAAATTCGTAAAAATATATTTCTTTTATGATGTTGAAGTGTAGCGTGAAAGACACGCTTGTAGAGTTATCGGAGTAGTTAAACTCGCCGTAAAGCAATTATCCGTGTAACAGTCTAAAGGTTTAAAGTAGCGAATGGAATTACAGAGCTTCGACTAACAAAATGAGTTATGTGTGCTAGCCTGCTTTAAGAGATAATTACCAATTTAATCAGGTACCTATACTATGTTACTATGAACCATGTCACATAGAAACCGGCCGCAATACCGCCGCTGCCCGACATAACAATAAATCCCGCTCCCGCAAGGCTCCTGGTACCGCCTCTGTGGGTTTGTTCCTTATATTAAGAAATGGTCAATGTTAGTCAATGCCGTGTCTAGACAAGAAAAAAATCATTTTCGTTCCCACGATTAGATAGCCATGGAGAAGATATCTTTTGGTGCAAATATTGACAAGTAGATAAAAGAATTACTTCAAGAGATGCCTAGAATTGGCTCACTGATAAAAATACTATTCGTTTGTTTATTTATAACTATGCCAGGCTTATGGCGTGATTTTTGTATGTTACTAAAACCTTAGTTATTATGCTACTTAACAAATTGCTCAGTTATTTTTCGTGATTGATGTGGCAGTTTCAAATTTGATCAATTTTTTCGGTATTATAAAGTTAATATGCGTTTTAACTCATCTTACATCACTGCTATTCGACCTCTTTTGTAAAACAAGATGACTATAAAGCTACTTACATAAATGATGTTAGTATTAGATGTTATTTAACAAGATTCTAATTCGTGCGGCCGTTAATTAAGATTTCTACCTGAGACCAAATAGTGGGTCATTTTTTAAAAATCTGATTCTCTCTCGTACCAGCATAAATATCCAACTAAACATCCTTTTTGTACTCGCGTATAGTTTAAGGTTTTTCTTTAAATTATAAAGGCTTTTTGATCATAGTAATGTCTAAGTAAATATAAAAAAGCTAAACGTAAATTGAGTAATAAAACGCTTTCCTCAAATTAGGCGCTGTAAAATCGATGCGGGTAAACGCTTTCTTCCATGTCGTAGTAATAGCTTATTCTGGCTTCGAACAGTTATTCAATTCTAATTATGATATTAGATATATTATGGATATTAGAGTTCAATTCTATTATAGGCGACGAAGTGCCTCAGATGTTGTAAAGCCATTTGCAGTGCTTTAATATTAAGCGTTCTTTAATTTACATTCAAAAAGAATACTATTAATGACATGATTAATAATTCGAATTTGAACTACGTATTTAACTGTCTTACCGTAAGTTTTATTGCTACACGTTTATAAATGATGTAGTTTTTTTTTAACATTACGTTTGGCGATTTTGTAGTTACGTGTATGTTTTAATATTAATCATTAGTTTGCACGTTCGAATGTTAGATTTAGAATGTATTATGTAACACTCGGAATTCTATTTTATACAATTAAAACTATTTAGATAAACTATTTGGTATGTATTAGTCATTTTTAATCTCATTTACTTTAACATACATTTAATATTCTTATCACAAAAACAAAAAAGGCTGTCAAATTCTTCCGGCTAATGAACGTAAAATGCTGTGAGTGTACCATTATTCTAGTAACTTGCGTCAATTTACTGAAACACGACTCTGTAGTGAGTGCGTGCAGAAATGCCACGCGTGTCTAGATTCTAGGTATTTGTGATTTTTGGTTGAACTTTATCTGTACGTAATAAGGATACATATTTTTAGTGTCTTAGTCAACTTATCGCTATTATCCTGAGGTCACGCCGTAGCCCTCTGCGATGTCGAGTGACGGCACCGTGCCCTTACTTCACATTTCGACTATTAACTTTACAACTAGCTGGAAACGAATCATCGATTACACAAAAGTGCTCCTGTAATCACGATCTGTCATACCAACATCCACCGATTATCAATCAGATACAGCTATCTCGACGATCTGCAACGTTAACGTAAATCTAATATGTACTCTTATTGTTCAGTGACATTCGCCATGGTCTGATCCATAGAACCTAAACTCTGACCCCTGAAAATGCCAATCGTGGCGGCCACTGAGAATGCTAACTTTGAATAAATGAAGAATGTTTCACGTCCAAGGCTCATTCGAGCAGTCGCTCCGGTGTGGCGATGAATTGTCGCCCAATGGCAACAAAACATTAGCCGCATTGGCAAAAATACACAGACAATGCACAGGCAAAGCACACGCCCATGGCTGCTTCGATCAAAAACAAAATCCTCTTTCAAAATCTGATTCCAACACTAGCCTCCAATCCCGTAAATCTTTTCGAGGTGAATGCATCATAGAGATAAAAGAAGCGGATAAGCAACATCATAATTTTAACAAAAATGGTGATAGTCTGCTTACTAAAAGCTTTAGTAACAGTACGAGCTCTTATGAAGGACATAGCGATACAGATTCAGAATGTGCAAAATCACGAACAGATCATAACAAAATTAATGACCCATGTGAGCGTCTGTTTTCACAAAATACCAAGGCCTCCTTGATGAAAACAGCTCGAATGCGATATGCTGATGATAGCGTTGTATGTTTGCTAAATGACGAAGTCGACGGTGAAAAATATAAACAACCGTTTAGTCGCACACCGTTGAGAGGTAGCTACAGGGAAAGAAAGTCTACTGTTGTTACCATTGAAGAAGTAAAATCAGATGGCTCTCTTCTGGAAGAAGAATTAGCAAACGTAGTATTATTTGACGAAAAGAAGAAAACAGCGACTCAAAACAAAATAGGACTGCAACGTAAGAGTTCTGGGAATTCAATCGTTAACGGAAAGTCGAATACTAATGGAACAAAACCACCATGGAGAGGCGCTAGCAAAAACGGGAAACCTACGGAACCACTCGTACGGTCGCCATCTTTACGAGGGAGTATTAGAAAAAGAACGACGAAAAACGATGGAGTGCCATGGCGTCGACTGTATGAACTTTCGCTTTGGCGAAAGTGTGGAGTGAGCTTCGCAATGGTAGGCGCAGACGAGGAGCGTGCGCTACTGCGTCCGTGGAGCGAGCTGTCTTCCCAACATGTGCCGCCGCCGTTCTTGGTAAGTCAAACGTCAATCAAGCGCGCTCACGCCGCGGGCTTCGCCTGCACTTTGATATCTCACTCGGCTTATTTGGCAGCGTTTGATTACTTCGCTGTCTATTTATCTATGGGCATCTCACGAACTCTAATGCCATTATATTGATGGAGGTGGTCACTCTGTCAACTTTTCAATAAAACAGGCTACTGTAGCATAAATTTCCCAATACATTGTGAAATCCGTCAAATACATCTAATTAACAAACTTATATTTCTTTTATATATCTGTCATTGAATCTTATTTGACTTACCTATAGAAAGATACAATAATATTATTATTTTCAAAATATTTTAAATATCTCCATTCATGATACTTTTAGAATTTTAAAGAATAATTTACTTGTAAAATTTCCGAAAATTTATATATATTTAATAAAGGTTATAAAGAATATTACAATAATATATGTAAATAATAACGAGTAAAATAATTGAATGTGAATGCCGGTGTTCCGCATTGTTCCGTTCTATCGTCTACACTGTTTCTTCTTCATATCAATGACATACTTTCATTGCTATGCAGACGATATTACAGTGCATATGGGATATTATGGACACCCGGACAGCAGGGCGCGTGGATGTGGAGAGGAAGAAAGAGAGAGCGAATCTTGCTCTTATATATAAATATATATAATAGGAGCACTCGTACGACCAGATTAAATACTATTAGTTTGGTTCATTGTAATAGTTTTATTAAATTTATTATTCGAGCATGCTAATATATGCAATTCTACAGATCCTAAGGCTACTTCCAAGATTAAAATTGTTCTTGTTTGTATTTTGAAGCAATTTAAAACGCTTTCGTTTTCTTCTGATCACGATATCGCACTGGACTCGCCGCAGTTGTAATTGGGGGTCCATATGAAGTAACACCGTAGGTAACAATGGTGTCGGCCTCGGGCGTCGTGGGCGGCCAACCCATAGTTGCAGAAGCGGTTACGGTTTTCACCGTGGGACCTTTCTTTGATTTGCTATTTTTGATTTATGACCTTATAGGGCTTAGTATGTGGAAGTAAGGAGCTTAAAATGACGTTGATAAGTAGAGGTATTGCCTTAATTGAGAATACTGGTTGCAATGTTTCTGCCAGTCCTAAGTATTTTGCTAACTTGGTTTACTACTTGAAGTAATTTGCGATGGATTTATGTGTAACGTTTAGCCAGATCATTCATATTATTCATAGATTTTAAAACAAATTAGTACCAATGTTAGCTGAACAAGTGATTACACACCTCATAAATACTGTCATGAGAGAGTCGCGAAATATCTTCAATAGATTCATCCATTTCAAATTAGGTAACAATACCTGATGCCTTTCAAGACTTGTTTACATAATCACCTGGGTACGATGCGAATTTAAATGAGTATCTGATTGAATATAGCACAGTATGTCACTGTTAAGAAAACAGCAGTGTGTGGGTATATGTGATATCCCTAAGATAACATAAAATACAATTATGTGTTGTATTCATAGTTTTATTTCTGCTAAACTTCTCACGGTTTCCAATATTATCCATAGCTTGTATTGCTAATGGAGCTTATAATAATTGAATTTTATAACAATTTTATAATAATAATAAAATGATTTAATAGAGGCGACATGATTACTAGTTTTAAGTAATTCAAAATATGTTTGGTCTAAGTTGCATTTCAATTATTAATTAATCATATTCATATGCATGTATATGCGAAAGTGGCGCGGTAATTGAATCGCTTGGTATTTGTATCGGCAAACAATAGTGGTGTCGTAACTTCTTTAAATTCATTGCTAATCTGCCGTATAATTTGTCTCCTACACTACTTAATAGTGTTGCGAAATTTTCATCTGGGTGCTCTTGTACGTTGGGAATGTCTTGCTTAATATCATAGTCTTTTTAAAACTTCTTAGATTATTGCAGAATCTTTATATACAGATTATATTTTATACAATCGTTTATATCATTCGGATTTCCCTTTAAGCCAACTTTGCAACCCCTTATATCGTTCTAAAGATCCACCAAGGAGTAATTAGAATGGAGGTAATATTAAGCGACAAGGGCATGACAAATTCCAAGCATAATTTTTCTCCTACACAACAAATGCCTATTGTGCGATGAACATTGAAATGTGTAATTATTTAAAAATTAGGTGCTTGATATTTTAAGCTCCAAAATTGAGGTTCGATACAGTATTAACGTTGAAGACAAATATTACGAGAAATAGTTGAATTTAATCTTTCATCCAGGAATAGCTTTAGTTGGAAATTCACTTATACTAATGAATAATTAAATAATATGAAGTAGATTATTTTTTTTTGTAATTAATAGTTTGGTTTGTTATATGATTACTTATGAACTAAGAGATCAATGTATACCTTTTTTGTGTTGCTTATTATTAAACTTTCTGTTAAGTTTTCAATTGACATTACAGATTGTACTTTGTTATTTTTATTTAGAATATTTTGTTGATCGTATTGATTCTGGACGAAGCTGAAAGCTATTTAATTGGCTCCTCCCCGATTCCTTCTGAGTGGTTCTTTTATACCCGCTAGTTTATATGCTAATATCAATCTACTGATGGTAATAGAAAGCCTGCCTTCAACAGTCCTGTTTGTATAATGTAACACGTAATACTATTTCTATAAAAGGATATATTGGTTGCCGTGTCTTTATGAATGCCTATTACAATTTGAACCATTCTTGTTGCAGGTAAGCCTCACAGTGTATCCTTGGCTGAAAACTCAATGGATTGGTAATGTTATGAGCATTACTTTTGGGATTGTGTATTATTTTGTCAGATTCTGATAGAAAGTGGTTAAAACTAAAATGCATCATAACCTCCTCAAATTAAGCAATATTAGGAGTCAATAAGTTACGAGTTATTTCATTTTTATTTCAATATCGGAAATCTAACTATTCAAATTTAAATGCAGGATCTGCTTGTTATACTTGGGTAACACTTAACTTATACCTGTCCATATGTAAATCTATGATATTTCCTACACATGCTAACTGATGAGCTGTCATTGATCCCTATCATTACGTCCAGTTACCGAACGCCTCGGAATCCATCCAACGGGACCATCCTTAGATGGGCAGACGCCTGTTATAATTGCATGTCAGGAGTGCTGACTACTTACGGTCTTATTAGACATTGATCTACTGTAAAAAACGCATTAGCACCTCAATGAAAAGATTTTGACAGATAGAAAACACCTTCCCATTAAGTTGAATGCCTGGGAATAAATAAATTGACAATCATATTTAACAGGTTTTTTTAAACTCATTAACGTACTGGTTAGAGTGCTTTAGTTTCCTGAGCAACATTCGCTATGGTTGAAGCTTGAATGGTGGGACAATCTGTTGCCGTTGCCGTTGTTCCCTGTTGTCACATCAACCACTTTGACCCAACAAGTAGCACAGCGATAGCGTAGTGGTGTTGTGGACCAAACTCCTCATGTGGAAGGCCTGTGCCTAGGTGTGGGACGTATATAGGTTGTTATTGATGATGATGTATCCACGGTCTAGGCTTGTTTAAATGCTGAAGATCTAAACTTTTTACTTCTAGAATAAATACTTCATTTATAATTAAGATAAGATAAGATAAGATAAGGTAAATTTTATTGTAGAAAAAGAATGAATTAAGAATGAATGAAGATGAATGAAAGAAAATGATGAAAGAATGATGATTTGAATTAAGTGAAATTAAAGTGTTTTAAATGCAAGATATTTTTGGTTCAAATATAATGTTAAAACAAAAAGGTTTACGCATTGATGTGAATACCTTAATTTTCATTATAGATCTATAATAAAACGTAAAGAAAACATTTACAAGGAAAGAAAATGTGCATCCGAGGTATTATTTTAGTTCAAAGTCTCCTCTGAAATTAACTAGAAACTTTCTAACTGTAATGCCTTAATCCGCAGGTCATCACTTTATAGTTCAAGAAACAATGTTATGGTAAGGTAAACATATAAACCTTCCTATCTTATCTTACGGACCTGTACGGCAAACAGGCGATGCGACGGTACTCTCGTAGTCTCGTATGTAAAGAACTGAAACAAGGTCAACATTTTCTGAGTTTTTTGTGCTTTATTTTTAAGCCCTATATTTTTAAATTTTGGCTAATCTTATGTTGACAATTTCTGTACAGTTTTGTATTGTTATTATAAAATTGTTCGATTATTATACTTTAGGTTTAATTATTATGTGAACTTGTTTACTTTGTATCACTTAAAACATGCCACTAACACTATCTATTAAAAATAATCATAAGAAGTTGCGGAAGAAATACCAGTTTAGAAAAGCTGTACGTCAGTAAGAAGATTTCCATACTGAATTATGATTTTTTTTAAATATATTTTAAGAAGTTTCATTAGAATTGTCTCAAAATATAGCCAACTATAATAATTAAACTTATCAAAATATATGCTTCCCCGGATAATTAGTGGACCTGCACTATCCCCAAAGATATGTTATTTTTGGTAGGTTGATCTTTTAGGTCTGTTCCGAATTATCAATATAGTATCACTTATATCTTTATAACCTTACGAAAGATAGTTCAAATATACCTGACATTTCTTCACTTAGATCAATCGAAGATCTTAACACTTTTTTCATTGTATATGAAACGGCCTGATACTATACTATTGAGCTTGAAAATTAATGCACTTTTAACAGATGTTCTTCTTGATTTAATAATCTAACTTAATCGGATTGACAGTTATCCACAACAATATGATTACAAAGTGTCCTGTTCGGTAGGCTCGCAGTAAGTAACCGAGCGTGGCAAGGCGCCCACGCCACCCTAGCCTTTCGAAACTCCAATGTGCCGCGTGCACATCCAATTTTGTCGATCAGCTGCCGTTCTGACACTCATTCACGATAATGACTAAGTGTGTGGAGGTTTGAGATGCCTCATCCAGGAATTCTTAAGTCGAATTCGACCTTAGTTAAAAACACTGCTTTCTCAAAAGTATATCCTAATTGCATAAGTATATTGTTTGATACTTGACGAGATTGTTATGCGTTTGATACTCAAGACATATTGTCAAATCCTCCACATTCGCGTGATTGTAAAACTGTTGCGTATTTTAAGCTTTTTGTGCTCAATAATTTGAGTTCTACAAACAAATTGTTTTCTACGTGCCCATTGTTTTCAAATTATCACTTTCTTAAATTTCTGTATTTCTTCTAAAAGGGAAGGAAAAAAGATTTAACTCAACCTTACTATGAAGACTGTATTGACTAATGAGAATATGATATATATATTGTTTGTGAATATAAGTTTGTGTAAATAACTGTGTTCCCTTTCAACGACATTAGTATTTTGTACTTTGGTCTTATTCCTTTATTTCGTTTGAGGTGACAATTTATAAATAAAGAAATGGACCATTGCACAGTGTCTGAATGCAGAGTTTATTAACCTTGTTTAATACGCATGTGATTTATCAAAATGATTACTGCATTTATAAATAAGTTTTAAGTACTTATCTATGGCTGCTCAGGCGATCCCGTTACACTAAGGATCGCTGTTTAAATTTGGCTGTAATCCAGTTTAAATTTTAAATGCCGGATGGAGAGAACTTAATGCTAGAATTTCATTTATTTCTTATTCGACATATACGGCAAAACCCACTGAGGTGGTACCGAAAACGTTCCGGTAAAGTGATGTCACATAGTAAATGGAACATTACGAAAATTCCCAGTACCCGCTAGTTTTGAATTGATGTTAAGCATAAGAAATTAATTTTCAACTATTTTTGCTGGAACAATAAATTAACGAGCGGCCGCGACTGGCCTAGTTGTTTTTACTATTTGACTATTTCTACTGCTCGCGGTCCCTGTTCATAAATCGTTCGTTGCCTTTCCACTTTTTGTTTGATCCCTTAAAACTGAATAGGTCTTAAGATATTCAAACTACGCGTTCTCGTTTGCTTTTAAGTTTTATGATTGTATTTATAGAAACAAACAGTCACACAAACAGCACAATCTGTAGTGATTTTTCAAAATCTCTTTTGTTTGTTGTATCGCAACGTGAATCAACATAGTGAACCTTTTAGAAGATTACGCTTACGTAGTACAACTCATGTGCATTAGCCTGCGCGGGATCAAACATTGTGAAATATTGTGCGTACAGATGAGATATCGTGACATCTCATTTATATTCTGTTTTGTATTCTCTCTATTTGCTTTGGCGCATATTTACAAACAATACTCGTCTGTGGTGAATATGGAGTATTGTATATTGTTGGATATTCAGCTTGTAACGTTTTAGAAGATCAACGAAAGTTATCGCGTTATTGCATTTTACAACACTTACTAACCACTACTAACATTTTTATTTCCAGTACATACTATTTCATATTAATCATGCGTAAGTATAGCAATACATCATCATTAAATTAGTTTTAAAGTACTAAGTAATTCATGGAAATTACTACTGTCTTCATTAACTTCTGATCCAACTAAAAATATTTATCATGGAGACATCGTTAAATTTATTTTTATCTCTTCCAAATGAATCTCCGATAGTTATGATAATATCGTTTCTATACATAAAGGTTATTCATAAAAATTGATACAAATACGCTTAAATTGACATTTAAATGAGATATTTGAACGCACAAAATATAACTTCAGATCGTGTCTCACATTTTTATATAAATTTTGAAAAATTATTTATGTTTATCAAATACCAGATGGCCATTTGAATCTCATTTTACCGGACTATCAACGTTCGTCTACCCAGTATTAGCATTTTAATTAAATATACTATTAAAGTTATTAAAAAAGATCCAACTTCGAAAAGAAATGATATACTCTCTGCATAGTGTGTGATAGGCGAATTTAAATTTAGATGGTAATATGCAACGGTATTAAGAAGTTTACCATTAGTATTATTTCGAAGTCAAAACATTTGATAAAGTATAATAATTAATAATAATAATGTCGTAATAAATTTTGTTGTTTTATCTTTATAGGAAAAATCACTACTTCTGTTTCTACTAAATACAATCATCTCATCTCATCTTACATATATAGCTGTTTGTTTTATTGTGGATGACTAAGGTTCTAGACAAATTAATTGCATTTCCACGATAGTGTTTGGTCAATTGTTTGTAGAGGTTGGCGTATCAGCTTATCGTGTATAAGTATATGACTTAGCAAATATAGCACCAATTAATCCATATAGGGGCCTTCTATTTCTACTCGTTCAGATTCATGATGAAAGCTTCGAGTATATTTTTTCTTTTTTAATTATATCACAAAAATTATAGTGGCTAGTTTCGTTGCGTAATACCAAAGAATATTAATAATGTATGTACGTAATCGAAACATCAATATATTAGTTGTTGTTTTGGTTAATTGGGGTTTTGTCGCACTGGCTACTTTGATCTAAAACACATCTTCTTTGGTTAAGAATTCCAAATTCAAATTTATATCCATTTAGATGGTACATTAATCTTTCTCTTGTCATTAAGAAAATGGCGGGGCCTACCATTAGTCGACAAAAATTCCTTGGGGCAAAGGGATAAGTTACATAGGTATCCAGGAGTCTTAAATAAATTAAAAACTATATAAGATATGGCTCTATGGGCTTCAGTTCCCTTTGTCGTCCCTTTTATAGGGAGAAATTTAACAAAAAAAGCTTCTACATTTGAGATTCCAAAAAACAGTCATTCATTTGTTATTCCTGATTCTTTGGCCTCGTTCATATGAAAAACATGAAATATCGCTATATTTACAAGTACGAGTTCTATCGTGACACCAGTGCTGTAGAATCGGTTCGAAAAATTAACGATAAGTATGGCGTTGGTATCGCAAAATGTACGTTTTTCATTCCAACGTTCGTCGACGACGTTCTGGATATTTCGACTTCTGTAAGTCGAAATATGCAACATGCCCCATGCCAGAACATGCCGGAGACCAATGTGGATAATTAACAAAATAAATTAATTAAATCTCACACACATAATGTTATTTTCTATGCCAAATAAAAAAATAAGTAAATAAAATAATAAAAGGCTATTGTGGAAGCGGATCAATCGGAAATTACTTCAAAGGTAGCTGTAGCAGGCTTCAGAGTGATAAACTTATTTTAATTCGATTATAGCAAATCGAGAACGTAAAAACCTGAAAGGTGGGTACCTAATGAATTGATTGAATCAAACCAAAAAACACGCGTCGACTTCTTCTATACATTGCTCAACCGATACAACACAATATTAACACTGCATAGCAGCCGGCCACTAAAGTAGAGGAGCTACAATTGGAATATTTGCGATGTCCAACGTTCTCCCCGGATCTTGCTCCAAAAGGACAGTTTTAATAACTTTTGACAAGGAAAAAACTACAATTCCCATGTGGTAGTATAAACCGCCTTCAGAGTTTATTAATTCACGTAAAATGATCGAATGAAATACTTATGAGATGGCAAAAGTACATTTATAACAATGGGGCTTTGATGAATTAAATATTTTACCAAAAAAAAATCGACTTTATATTCTCATACAAAACTCCAATTTCATATGTAGTTTTCTAATATTATTGTCTTAACGTGGATGTTGTTTTCATAGAGACAACTAATTTTGTGAATATTTGAAGTTGCTCCATTGTTATTCTGATTTGTAATATTATCAATCAGAGTTGCATTAAAATTCAAAGTGTACACAGAATATCCGGAGCCTCATCTAACGCCACACGAAACATTTCCGACATCCTAGATATTTGTTTTATTTCACTTGAACCTTATCTGTCTGTTAATAATGTTTAAAATAACTTATATTCTATATTTAAATATAATGAAACGGTCTATTTGAGAACGCCTCATACATCCACGGTTTCTATTTAAACGGTATAATTCTAAAAATGGCCAAGCTATGTGTGGAATTCCCGCACGTTTTCACTTCCTTCGGTCGCCTGATCTATATTCAAGCCGTGAAGGTGCGAGCTAAGGATTAGAGTAAATGACAGCCATTGTCTTCATGTGCTGTTTACAGACTGAGTTATTAAAAAATAGGGTCCTAAGTCAAAGAGAGACAGTTGTGACTGTAGAAGACCAAGGAGTTTTTTCTTCTTCATTTATTTTCTCTATACAAACATTTTTGGACTGTATAGAATGGTTAATTTTATACTCATCACACAAATAATAGTAACCTCCTAACACAACTGAGTAGCTCTCAAATTGATGTGATGATAAAAATAATAGAGACATAGAATCTAGATTTGTAAAAAATTCCTGTGGTCAATTTTTGACTACATTTTTGTAGAATTGTGTCACATTCTTAAACAAGATTTTTCATTAAGAAGATTCTAATAGTCTTCTCGATTTTCACATCATATACTTCAGATAAAAATATCTGTATCAGGCTTACTATTTTGTGGGTATGCTAGCGGACAATAAATTTAAATTTGTGATTAAGTCTAACGACATTGCTCACACTAACTGATCACTAATTTTCAAGAAATCCAAGTGTTAATATGTAAACGTGCACCCAATTGTAATGCTGTCCAAGATAAAGATACCGAATATAGCATAACATTATCTTAATGAGTGACTCACCAGACATTTTTGGCACGTCAACGTCAAGTTTCCATTAGCATCGTATGAAGCAAGCATCTCCGACACGTTGATCTGGGCGCATTTTGGAGTGGTCATGCTGTTGTGCGGCAACCCTAACTTTATTCAGTTACTACCAAATATATTTTTCTTATATTAATAAACAACCGTACCATGAAAAATCTTTCCGAAATTTTCATATACTATTAACACAATAGAATATGAAACACAAAGCTCTATTGAAATTTGTTTCGTTGTTGAACGAGTTAAGAGCGTTTGTATGATAAAGTAAAGAGTGAATATTTTTAAAATGTGGACAAAACACAATTCGGTTCAGATCTTCGGAAAATATATTATGATATGTAAGAGTAATAACAACTAAAGATATGAACAACTTGTTAAACTATAATTTTCAATTTTATAGTCTTACCACCACCACTCCAGTATTCATCGATTCGACTTCAGTATTCACCTTATCTCCTTTTCTTAATTCCTTTTTCCGTAAAGCACTTGCTCTAAAAGATGGTATCACGATACCGTCGATGGTAAAGTAGGACATTATGCAAACATTTTCCAAATTTTGGATACATTAGAAAATTTATCATTTTTTTTTATTTTTATTTGTTTTTTTTCACTTTGCTATTGACCGACCTTGCAAGATAACTCTTTTCTGAAGGTTTATCGGTTATATTTAGGTTAATGTAGAATCTCTTTAAGCTTTTACAAAGAAAAATTCCTTTTATTCACTAAGATTATATCGGCAAGGTCAATATAGTAGTAGGTGTATTATTTACAATTAAACTATGAACAATATTAGACCATGTTTAGGCTCTTATTACTACATTTTACTAGCTATATTTGTACAGAACCGTAATAACTATGGAAGAGTTAATGTTCAGAGACTACATAATTTTATATCCATATAATTCAATATTATTAATCGGAAAAGGCCATTTTGTGTGGGTGGCTATGTCGATTCATATAAAAATACTGTGATTTGATATTCGCTACGGCGAGTAAAATACTAGTTGTTTGTTGTGCTATTGGCGGTTAGTTATTATCTAATAGCTCTATTTACTTATCTGATTGGTATGTAATCTACCTATATTGGTTTTACATACGTGAAATAGCCAATTTACCTGATGGTAAATCGGCTAGTGATAATAAGGTGAGATGATAGATCAAAAGGTACTAAAGATGATAAAATTATGAGACCCAGATTGGTTTTGCAATATCATGTTTGTTTATGATATTGATTAATGCTTTCTTAGATTTTTATCAATAATACTGTCTTTCTATAAATCACTTACCTTATGTCAAAAGAATTACATATAAACAAACTAGCAGTACAATTAATCAAAAGTATCGTGACAATTAAGTAATGTTGTTCATAACATAATTTATCGATTTGTGGTTAGTTATATAAAGGATATTCAGCATTGCGTAGGTTTGTGTTAACGGAGCATTGGGGTCACCACGGTATAAAAAATATCAGAGTTTTTGTGATTTAGGAAATCCCGCTTAGATAAATGACCTGCTAAATATGTTCCTATAACAAACAAAGTTTTAAGGAGTGCTGGTAATTTAATAAGTTCATCAACGAATAGAGAGGTATAAGACAAGTTTATATATAACCCGAATTACCCCGATTCCTCTCGTTTGATGCAGTACCAGTTTTTCATACAAAATATTTTAATAGCCAGATAATATATTGTATAACTCATTCAAACGATAATATCTACAATTGCCAGATTTTTTTATGACCATGATCCATGACTATGAAACCATGATCTTTCATTTAAGGGATCCCAGCTATATGAGATACTAGTTGATAATCTGAGGGGATAATCTTTTCGGGTCATAGCCCGAAGAATACAATTATTCTGAACTTGTGACCTGTGGTAAGTATTTGTTATTAATTTGTATTGGCCCTGAAAATAAAAATTATAGACAGAAATATCCTACAAAATCAGGTATATGTTAGGTCTACCATCACAATAAACGATGAAATGCATCGTAAATTGTATTATTACTCGACATGGCAGTAACACGTCAATTTTACTAGTTTATTTCATAAATCACGAGCAACACAGCATGATCGGCCGTTGCATTTAATCCGGATAAATTGCGATTTGAATATTTTGTAAGTGATACAGTTATTAAAGCAGAAAACGAAACAGTTTTATTCGTGCGTATCCATCACTGCCGAATAATTAGGCCCAACAATACAAATTTATATAACTCATTAAAAATGGTATTTTCTTTCACGTCTTTACATCATTAGCTGATTAATTCCCTTTATTTTTCTATGGGAATCAAATTGCTTGATCTAAATACGCCTATAATAACTTTACTCTTAATGGGTACATTTCATTCGTTTTCCTACGAGAAGCAATGAGGGACATTTGAAAGACGCAACAAACTTCGCCCGTTGTTCGAACTGCCCATAGATTTGCCACTTATCTGCGCGGCGCACCGTTCAAGCGATCAATGAAAATTTGCAGCGTTCGCAACAACTCTAGTTGTTTGCTAATGACAAGTAATGGTTTGTAATTTAGGTTAGCACGTATTGTGAGACTATTACAAGGAAGAAGTATATGTTGTACTCTTACACCCTCAGCTTAGTTCAAAAATGGTAATGGTGACGTTATCCTCTAGATCACATTTTTAGGCAAAACTATTCTTTAATAGGGTCATATGTCAAATAAGTGCTATTGTGCATTATTATATTGATATATGACAAAACTGGACAAAATACTTGTTCCGGCCGTGCTAAAAGCCCTAAGTCCATCGTGGAGGAAAGATGCTGTCAACATGGGACTGAAATCAAGAGTTATTTAGGGAGAATCTCCGGTTGGGGATAAAGGTCACGTTCAGGTTAGAGCAAAGATCTCGCTTCCCTGTGTGTGTCTAATAAGTAGTCTTTTCTAGAAAGGAGTTAAATAGTACATTGCATCACAAGGGAGCAAAAGAAATTTCAGCGAAGACGCTTCCAGTGTGAAGAGAAGGATTCTAGAGCAAAGAATTCTCATTTATTGATTTTATATACGTTGTTTGAGTAAACAAAACAAACGTGACCATATGATTTGATTCACTCTGTTTTTCATCCCATACATGATAAGAAATGAGAGACCCTTTTAGATATAACTCATAGTCGTTGAAGTAATATTTTCGCTGCTTGATGACACTTTCGTAAATTATTTGCAATTTCAATAATCCGATGTCCGAAAAAAAGACCTTGCATTTTTTTAATACAGAAGGCTCATGGCACATTGTATCGTTCGTACAATATTTTCTTTCGAATATAATTTATAATAGTACCTACAATATAAATTTATTGAAATCAAAACAGTTTCACACAGCAGTGCTAACAGAACTGCTTTTGGAGTTGCGATTATTAATAAAATATGTAAGTGACAAGAAAATTATGTGTAACCTCTTTAAATAAATATTTCTGAATAATACCTGTACTTTGTTGTATTGTTATTATTTTAATATTTAATATACCCATAAATTTCCGCGAAACAGGTTTATCAGGATAAATTGTACAAATATACTGCTTCTTTCTAAATGAAATCTCTTCCAGCAGTCCTACCATAGAGAAAATATAATGAAAAAGTAGAATTAGCGTGTGAAAAATCGCTTATAACTAAAATAATTTAAAATTAAAATAATTACATAAATAACTAACTATTGCAACGTTTACGTATTGTAAATATTTCAACAATATTTAGAATAATTTATTGATTCAGATAATGCTCTTATTGAACTACTGGATTCAATGTTTCTTAAGTATTAAGCAAACAGATTGACAAAACAAAGACTATAGAATTCCACTTAACTAGTGCAACTTACAAAATTGGTATGTCAAGAATTTACAGTGAGTTCTATTCCACCACCGTAACTCGGGAACGTTTGTCACGGACAATTTACGATGGCAAGGCAATAATTATCTGACTAAGTGGATATCGGCGTCTGTGAAATGTTGTAGTCCACTGAATTCAATCCTGCCTTTGGGATATTGGATTTATTTTAAACAACATTATAAGTGACACATTATTTTACCTTTTGTGTTTATTCCTTCATGTCTCTCGAGCTAGCATTGTGTAAATTGTTTGTCTACCTCCATTTATACCTGAAAAGAATTCCATCACATAAAATTTTTTTCACCCTAACTAAACAGGCAAAAAATATTTGACTTTTTAATAAAAGTAGTACTTTGAACTTCAATTGATATTTTATAACTAGCCGCCGTTTCGAAGCCTCATATCGAACATTCTATCAAATTCCAAAAAATATTTAGAACTGAAAGGTCTACAAGATCTAATCTAAGTGGAAAATAATGTGGTAATTCATCATTAAAATAGCACATTATACAATTGATTATGTTAATTAAAATCTTAAGAGTATGTATATACTAGTATATATTGGCAGAAGTTATGTTTTTCTCTATATATTAGTTTTATGGTGAAAGGTGAAGATTTTTCAAACCTTAGTGCTAGTATTATCTGTGAACCTTCACACAGATACCGAAGGGTCATGGCCTGTCAACAATAGGTGTTAATATTAGGATGATAGATAAATGTCGTTTATTATGGAGATACAAATTACCCAGACGACTCGTGGAACGGAATGTCATAATATTAAAGATGGCGAACACATGTTACTGATGCAATGATATCGTAATATTATTGGTTGTTTTGATTATGGTATTCATTTCAAGTAAAAGGTCTCTTCTTAAAATAATATTAATCAGTCCCGTTAAATCAACAAAAGATCCAGGCCAAAGTAAGCACCAATAAAACTCGCATTATGGAAACTAGATAACGTAAAATATATTCAAGATTATACATAATAATACATATCATTTAGGTGTTCTTATTGAAGTTTTACCGATGTAAAACTTGTCTCCGTCACGTGATATATAGATCTTTCACATTATTCTTACACCTTACTTTGTTACACAATGCTTGCTGTGGTTGGCATTATAAAATATTTCTCACACAGAAAAATTGGTAGTTTTAATTTGGTTGTAAATATATTTTATATTCCTATATTATATATCAATACAAATTAAAGGGAAATAAAAAAGTCTTCAAGCCCTTTCATTTAATAACCATACTAAGGGGATTGAGAAAATATAGGTAATCTGTCATCTTGGACCGGCGGCCATATTGAAAGTATTACAATATTAAGCATATTGTATTGTTATCAGAATTAAAGATGTACGTAAAATTTCAGCTTAATCGGATACGAAAAATTGTTTACAAATTTTGACGGACAACAAACATACATACTAAACTTACTTACGAACAGTGCAAGTTAATATAAAGCTTGTAAAAATACAATACCTTAGGTAACAAGTGCTCCAGGGCATCTTAAAGAACTAAATAATCGAAACCATAATCGTCGTCAGAGATACATGTAAATAAATGCGTAAACAATTACACATTTATAATGTCAAATTTCCACATCAATACAAACACGACGTATTTAGTGGGTCAACGTTAATATCTAAACAGAAACACCTGCCGAACAAACGAATAAAAACCATGCCCAATCTCGTGGGCGTCCACAAACGTGCATCATGGCGTAACTGGACTGCGTTGGGTTTCCGGATGTTTAAATATAACTGACTTCAATGTGGGGACTTTAGTTTGGTGCAAAAATTTCCGGTCTTGCTATGAACGCAGTAGTTTAATGGGAACGCTAAAAATCACATCTACTGCGACCAGATAAGGATAATGAAAGTCAACAAGATGTGGCGATTAAAGTTTAATGTGCTGCCGATTTATTTTTATCGAATTTACATAAAGATTGCATGTTATAATGTAGAGTACGAAGATGTTTTTCATGCAACTTTATAAGCTTGCTAGTTGTTACGTCGTTCAGCCGTTAGGTTCGTCGTCGCTTTGAGTAATAGATATGATATTCCGAAACATATCCCAGGTTATTTCATTTGTTAACTATTTTTTTTATTTGTACTTTCCTCCTTACACATAATACTACTACCTGCCACCCACTGAGTAAAAATCGTACCAGAATTAGCCTTGACAAAGTGTCTCCATTAGAATTTATCAGTTTTCCAATACGGTGCCGCTAGCACAAGTATCAAGCCATTCTCAAGGCCTTATAAGGTTTATAATGTCCTAGTAGCCGAGCGGAACCTGGCGGCGTATTCTGACTTATCGTATCTCGTGTTTCTCCAAGATTTAAGTAATTTCATCTAACAAGGTGTAATAATTTCTAATGAGTTTTCTTACTTGGTTACGAGGGATCATTATTTTAAATTAAAACTTCTATTTCAGTCTGTTCTTCGTAGTTCAACGCTGAATATTATTTCATTTTAACAACGAACAAGCATGCATATCATGCGTATTCAAATTATTTCATTAGCACTATTTTGCAATGATGATTGATTTATTTAAGTTACTATATTTTCTTTGGTTATATTATATCTTTGTATTGCTTGTCTGACAACAAACAATATAATTTCTTATGTTACAGTTTTACAGTTGACATCACCTCATAAACATGCCGCATTAAATGCATTAGTCTCGGTGGTACTTTCTATAACTAATGGAACTAAAATGTACATATTGTTTGGTTTTTTGACTCTTGAAGTAGTCCCAGACTTAGGCACAGAAAACTGTTAGTGACATGTCAAACGATTTTACGCTCGTCTAAATAACTGGTGATAATCGACTACACAGCGACTAGAAAGCTTCCATGTGTTGTTTATGAATTAAGTAATCGTTAGTAAAATACCATTCATTTCTTAGAACTTATATACAAAAGATATGGATTTAAAATAAGGTAAATAAGTTCTTTCATCGTAAAACTATAAATTAGTATCGTACATAATAGTATATTAAAAAAAAATAAGTTTAAAATTTTAAGAGGTCTTTCGTGTTTTCAACAACTTAAAATTCTTACAATCTCATTGTCCCCTTAGTGTCTGTGGGTGGTTAACTTAAGATTGGCTTCCTAAGCATCTCGCGTTCATATTTCACGTTTATCCCAACTATTATCATTTAACGCTTTCCAACTATTACAACGGGCGAATTCTGGATTACTGCTTCTTCATTGTTGGCTACAGTATTGTATTTGTGAACTCATGGTAATATTACTTAACGCAATGATAGATAGAAAAATATCTAATCGTTTTTAGTTTGTAGATCTTTATATATGTATGTATAAATATTATTTATTTCATTATATTTATTACCAATAGTGTAATTTCTTGCTCTATTATGATTAAGCTCTGTTACAAGTTATATTGACATCAAATCATTTTTTTGTTGTTGTTTATGATCACTATCATAAACCTGTTATAACTTTGTCGTTTTCGTTATAATAATCAAAGATTTAAATAATAACCTTCGACTTTTGAATGACGGCTCCCTATTACCTATTATTACATACTCTTATATTTAAAAATAAGCTGCGTTATGTATACGTAACGTTAAATTAGGTGTACACAGTATATTTATTGCTGATGCATCATTGCGTACCACGGACGTAACTTCCAAGCCTAAATTCTTAGTTCTTCTTATTCCACCCGTACCAGCCCCATGTCGGCTACATTACCAATATTTTTATTTATACGTTTTATAATATGGACAATATTACTAACAATTTAATAAGATTAACACCATCCTGGAAATTTCCACTCATATCCAGCAGGTTTATATGTTTTTTTTAAAATTGAAGACCTTGTAAATGATTGAGGTATTGCATTATACGCCATTAAAGTTGTCTTCACTAAGACAGCTGATTAGGTTGTAATTGTTGTAGATACCATTTAAGGTACAATATTCTAAAATCTCTATAGCATGGTGACGCGTAGGAAGCTCAAACAAGACTTCCTAGTGCATGCGTCTGCGCATTGTGGGCGAGGCATGCGGTAGGTAAGCTGACGATAAATACAAATAGTTTATTTTTCCCTTTGCGATACAATACCTTGACATTTCTAATTTCGTGCAATTTCTAGTAAAGCATGATCATTAGGAAGTTTTTGTGTTTCAGGACAAAATAATATATTTATTATTTTTGTAAACATGCATTTGCATGAAAGAGTTGGATTTAGTCTTGCTTAAAATAGTAGTAGTTGAGGAGTTCATTGGCGTAGCGGTACGAGCGCTCTGGTTTCGATTACGAAAACAAAGCAACTTTCGCTATGTCTGATCCTTGGATGGGTCAATCAAAGCTTATTATCTTTAGCTACTCCGCAATTTGGAATGAACGTTATCGTTAAACCGTTGCTGGTTGTGACGGCAGCCACAAACTGTATTGGGCTAGCGTGGTAGTGTTTCTCCTCAAAGACGTCATGTTTTCCTCCCGTATGAAAAGGCCTCTACTTTTATGTGCTTCGAGTCACTTTATTTTGTTTTGTAATGACAAGTATTCAAAAGTTTGGAACAAAGTCAAGATAAGTATTATTATACAGTGGTTTCAATTCATCATGTATCTTTGTCTGTTAAATAATTCGCACCAAGATAGTGTCAACTTTATTTACCGTGCAAGGTCGACTTGATAACTATTTAAAATAATTATCGCTGCCTATTTTCATTTCTTCTTAGTTTTTAGATTACTAGTAAAAGAACAATTGTAAGTATGTACGTGTTGGTACGTACATCTTTTCAACGATATTAGACGTCTTATTTGTACTTACTAATTAAATTTAAAAAAATCACTAACAACAATAAAAGTATATCCTTACACATTTAAGTTACTTACACCTTCTATTTTGCTAAATATCTGAATCACGAGAAAGCTTCGTAGGTAGATCTGTCTTTTCCCTTACTAATCTTCATGTCGTTACGTTGGGTATTACAATCTCCAACAGACCTTTCAGGTTTACATCTTAAAATTGTTGTTAACCGTACTATAATTGATACTGCATGACCTGCTGTGAGAAATGTTACAAGTCTACCATTTTGATCCTAGGAAAGTATCTATTAAAGGTAATTTTCGAATGTTATTGGCGAAACTCCGAGTGAAGTTAGCGACGCGATGTGATTGTTTCCTAATACCTCAATTAGCAGTATGGTAATAAGGAAGCATTTCGTGATTCTTGGTTCTGTGATTACCTTACCCATATTGTAATTTTACTGACTAGAGTATGCGCAGTTATATATGAAACTGTATTAGTCTATTTCTACAATTTAGAAACGTAGACGTTAGCTAATTTTTTACGCAAAACCAAAAAGACTTAAAGAACTTTATATAGTGAAGAAGTTGTGGATTCTCGCTTTCAGTTCCTAAGTTTGGAAATTTTCTAATGGTCAGGTAACCTATAGATTCATTGATTCGTACCCTTAGTATAATCTGCCAACTTAGTGTATATCTGTGTTCGTGCACTTGCTTTTTCAAAGTGCAGTTTTACGTAACTTTTACATAATTCCCTATAATATTAATCTTTGTCATAGGCCAAATCTGAAGAGCAGTTGGCGTGCGAGAAGGAATGGCTTCAAGCTGGCCATATGTGGTTGGCCCATCGCAGCGGGTTCACGGCCGTCAAGAGAGACGGCGACGCAGACCCTGGACGGGCGAAGGTCTGTGTGCTGCAGACTAGGGAGACGCTTATCGTCGATGAAGACGATCTGGAGAAGGTAAACTGGTTGAAGTGATTGAATAAAACTGTTTTTCATAACGCAATCATATAAATGATACTTAATAAAAGATCTCCTATCCGATACATGGATAGCTACTTAAAACATTTAGCATTTTATGGCTTTCATTTATTTTTGCTCTTGTAGACGAACTAAATACTTGTAGGGTAAGTTTCAAAATTTTTTACACCTTTGCGAAATACTTCAATAATTCACATAAGCATCAATTATTTCACTTATACCATAAGGAACCTATCAATGAAATGTATTTCATCTTCATGTCTTTATCCTGGATACAAATATCAAGCCCAGTGTTAATAAAAATGGTATTTGGAAACTGTATATCGCGAAGAAAATTCTAAGAATTAAAGCGAACATTATGTTGTTGACGCACTCAAGAGGTTATATTTGACTGTAAGAAATATCACAAGCGGATGCATCAGGGTCAATAATGATAAAAGTTTATTATACAATGTTGCAGGCAAATCCCCCGCAGTTGGAGCGATGCGAAGATATAGCTACACTCCGTTGTCTGAACGAGTGTGGAGCACTGCACGTTCTTCGGTCCAGACATGCCGCTGGGCTGCCGCACGCCCGCGCTGGGCATGCGCTGCTCGTGCTGGGACCACCTAGACGTACTGCACCAATTTACACTGAAAAGGTAACTTATTACAAAGAGCAAAACTAATCGGAAACCGGAGTTGATTCCTATAATCAGTAAGAAGATTTGTATTTCATTGGAAACCTAAAATTAAAGTATGACAAAGCTTTTTCAAGATATAAGTAACATTCTTAACTCGACTAGTGTCAACGATAATACCAACGATGGAGGTTCTTAGCCTAGCAACTCTCTATTTCCTCCAGTCTTAATGGATTCTCAATAGTAAAGTTTGGGGACCACACTGGTAGATAAAGAGTTGCACTCCTTAACTATTCTACAGTTATGATAAGCTTCATCCGCCACTAAATTCTTGGAGTTACAAAATGATCTTTTTAGGTGGCCGCCATGTTCCGTGGATGTCGAGCAGATGACATGCCGCCTCACGTGTACGCAGCGGCGCAGTCTGCACACCGTTGCATGCTCGCATCCCGGAGAGATCGTGCTATCGTTTTTCTTGGAAGGTAAAAAACAAATTTATGAATACCTTTTTAATACATCTGGTACAATTTTAAATTCATCTTTAGGATAGCCCGTGGAATCCAGACAACTTTTACCTTTTTTATTCTGCAATTCGATTATCTATCTTTGAATGGTTTTTCGTATAAGAAAAATCCTAAAAATTTATAAATAAGATATTTCTTATCATAAGCAATCGATTAATGTTGTTTCAGTAAATCAAAGATGTATATGTTCTACACATTTAGATAATTATATTTCTATTAATGGTTTTTGTAGCTTTTTTCGCAGTTTCCGAATGAAAATATAAATGCGAAATAAACAAGTAAATATGCGAAAATGTTTTATTATCATGACATAGAAACCCTTTTTACTGGATCATTTATAAATCGATTTCATGGCTATCTTTGCCGCGCATAACAATAACGATTTAGTTATGTACAGTCTATTTAAATTGCGTTTATGCGGTCTATTATGTAGTCAGTAAGTAGGTATTTACATAACAGCGATAGTCTCGTTAGCTGTTTTTGATATTTGAGAGTAATTTATTCCTTGGGATGATTTTAAACTAATTTTAAGTTGGTATTTCGTATTTTAAAAACAAAGAACACCTAAAATTATTCATTTTCATTTTGAATAATTATTTAGTAGGAAAGGCATCGCAAACAAATAAATGTAATTTTTACAATAAAAAAAGCATGATATTTTTTTATTCTGTTTTCCACTCTTAAAAGCTTAGCGTATCTAAAGTATTTGCCTAATGTTACAGTATTATATTAATACATACCTGCAATGTTTCCATTGCGGATATTCAAACATTACTGAAAGGATATTAATGATTTAATTAAATAAAATTTAAACTGATTACTTAGTAGTACAATTTACAATAATGCACACATAACAGTAGGTTATGTTACCACAAAGTCAAAAAAAAATTCTAATCAATTTTATTTTAAACATTTAAACTTGATGTATTGTATACCATTGTATACTACAGATATGATTAATTTTTACAAAATAATAGTACAGTGAAAGGCGAAATAGGTTAGGATATACGGAATTAACGGGAAATTTATCAAATCTTATATCCTTGCTGTTTTTGATGTCGAAGCACATCCGTATATAAAACACGTGTGAACTGTTACAATTAATGCAATTAGTATACATCGATTCTCGTAAACAATGGCGGATACTCTGTGGGCTGTCGTGACCGTGTAGGTCACGAAAGCCCTCAGAGTACAAGTGCACAAACTAAGCGCGTATGGGAGCTGAGATCCACTTATCCAATCACCCCGCCAGAGCCTCTACTGTTCTTCTGCGCAAATACATTCGTTAGTCATCTGTATGAATTGAAGAACTGTGCCTTAGTGTAGTAGTTAGACTAGTTAACGAAACGTAGTGATCAGAAACTGAATGAGACAATGCCAACTAAACAGACTTATTCAATATGATAATACTAAGAGACACAAATATTAGTAGTTAGTATGAACAGGAGCGTGAAAAACCTGTGCAATGCCCATATAACCGTATGTGTGTACGACTAGTAGTATAGTGTATATCATAATAGAATCAAATTAAATTAAAAGTTCTGAAGTTGGGATTATCCTACATTTTATGAATTATAGAAATCACGGATCTACTTTACCGTTTGGTGACGAGTCACAATTCATCTTTCTGGTTGTTGTAATTAATCAGTCTCGTAAGACTGTAAAGCTTTAAAATGCAAATAATAATAATCAGAAACAATGTTTCCATCCGCGAAACTTTATTATATAAATTCTCTTCCAGGTCCGGGTCGGGTAAGACCTCCGCTATGCGCCATTGCATGTGGTATCTGGCTAGCGCTTACCCCGCGCAAGGATCGAAGCTCACGCCCGAACGTTTCGAAGCCGCCTTCGATGTACTGCATACGTTTGGATCTTGTCGGTAAGTCTTAAAAAATATCGAAGAGGGTATTCACAAAACAATACCCTAATCCTAGCTCACATACATCATACATTAATCCAAACTTGGTTCAAACTAAAACTGGCCTTTTTCGGATCCATTTTACGTCGAGTTTTCTATGACCCAATTTTTAAATGAACATGAGTTTAGGTTTACATGACAATGTTCAAAATCTTTATATATTAAAAAGGTTCTACAAGCAGTTCTATTAATTTATTTCGATAAAACAAAATATAATTTATATTAATAAAATATTGTAAATATCGATTCTCTTAACAATAGTAAAAAGTAAATTAAAAGTACCTGTTCATTAGTACCAATTTTTCTTTACTGAAAGAAATATGATACAATAAATCAATTTAATTTTATATAATAATCAAGTAACATCAACATAACTTTGGTTTTGTTCCTAGTACAAGTTCGAATGCGCACGCGTCACGATTCGTGTCCTTGACGTCACTGGACTTCGATGGCGGCGGCGCCCTCGTGTCGGCTTCAGTCCAGACACTGCTACCGGACCTGCGGCCAGGGCATACTCCTTTGAGAGTCATACACAAGTTAGTTTTCAATCTGTTTTGTTTTTATTTTTATGAATACTGAAATTGTGTTTATTTTTGACTCGGTTGTTTTATACGTTTTATTAAAGTTTTGTAAAAGGCCATAATACCCTACTATTTTACAATATTATTTAAACATTTCAACAGTAGATAATTTTCTAAAAAAGTGCATAACATAAGTCCTTCTAATTACGTCAGTAATTTATTTCCTGTGTCTATTGCTTATAGTAGATGACGTAGGCAATTTGAGGTTCAATATGTTATTTGTAAGTAGTATCTATGTTTTTCAAATTAAACTCTGTTTCTGATAGTAGGTACATAAACTAACAACGCCTTGGAAATTGGCATTAATTTGAATTTGGCATAGAGTGTTATTTACCATTTTCTGAATAGAAGACGCGGCAATGAAAACATTGCAGACGTTAATATTACGAATGTTAAATAAAATAAATTTCAATCCACTTTTAGCTTATTCCATGGCTGCGACGGCCGCCTCCGCCGAGAGCTGCTCCTGGACCAAGCGCCGGTGAACGCTCCCAATCCCTTCATCAGCTGCAGCGAGAAAGCCGACGCGCCTGCTGAGTTCACAGCGCTGAAGGAAGCGCTGCAGCTGCTTGCAGTCACAGAACAAGAACAACTGGCTGTGTGGAAGATATTGGCTGCTATATGCCATTTAGGATGGGCGGGTTCTGTCAAAGGTATTTAATAGATCTCCGTCAAAAGTATTTATTAAACTTCTAGTCTCTTCAAAAAGGAAGGTTATATATAGGCTATATAATATTTGTGATCAGCGGGCGGGAGCTAGTAGACTTATACTGGTATCAGCAGTGCTAGCATGGAACTGTCGATAAACTAAATTTGAGACTAAAACTCTATAAAATGTACATATTGGACAATTTATCGATGTCGTCAGCATGAAACTTTTTAATCGATCAAACTTGATCGTTGACAAATTTGATCGTCTAGAACTAGATCGATACAGCACGATAAACTTAGCATGAAACTTTATTTGACATTTTTGATTAATAAATATCGTTTGTTTTGTAGAATATTTATCGTGTCCTTATTTGCTTCGATAAAGTTGTGTCAACAAAATTTACGGGTATTCAAAATCGATTTCGGCTTTATTCTCTTGATTAACAATGAAAATAGGTCGCGAAGCGACGCCTTGGCTTATTGACTTTAACTAGACGTCATATATGGTAGCTCTGTTAGGGATTCCGAAATTCTTATTAATTGGAATGCAATGGGAAATTCATATCCAATAGGTTGTATGCTTTGAGGAAAAAAAAAACATGAATTAATCCAGCATTTATTCAACGTTGAAAACTAGTTTGTTCAGCCCAAGACGGTCAAGCCCATTGTAAAATTGCAAACGATAAGCATACGGCTTCCATATTTTCGCCCCCCTTTACTGCATAGAAAAGTGTCTGGTCGTTATGGTTATGGTTTGAATGGAATTATCAGCAATAATAACTATTTGTTAGAAATAATTGATCAGACAACTTTTAGTTAGCATTGACACTTCTGATTGAATATTAACCAAATATAACCAATACTCAACAAAAGACTAACTAACTTAATGCTATACGTTGATCGCAGCAACTACAGCATCGGGTCTAAAGTATCAATTTGCCAGTACTGGCTGTGGTCAGAGAGCTGCTCGTCTATTGGGCGTGGCTCCCGAAGAACTGGCCAGAGCTGTGTTCGCTGGTGCTGCACCCACCTCGCCGCAGTCATCTAATAATTTAAGGTGGTTAAATCTTATAAAAATTTTAAAAATAAAGGAATTTCTTATCATAACTTTCAAACCTGATTGTTTGTATAACATATAAAAAATAATATTTTTAATAATTTTAATGTAAATCTCTTTTATTTTTTCTTATATTTTTAAACACTGATTTTTGTAATTATTTCTATATAATATATTCTACTGTAATCTACCTATTCTAATTATTTTATAATAGTATCTCTCTTTAACTACTCTCACCAAATGTTGTCTGGAATAGATTTTTAATTGGCAATAAACCCACTTTTCGCGGCTTTATTTAATTAATTTTGTATCTGAAAGAGTATTCGTATATTACAGAACCCCGTCACCGTCCAACGAGCGAGAGATATCTGGTACTGAAGCTTTAGACGGTTTTGTCACAGGACTCTACAATGAAACATTTAATATCATCGCGGCTCTCATAAACAGGTATGAATGAACCAAAAGTAATATTTATTTAGTCTATCAAATTTTATATATTCACTATATAAGTACAGACGACAACATATCAAATGGAACAGTTGGACTAGGAAAGCCGTTTCTATTACGATCTGAGTAAAGCAGTGTGAAGGACTATCTGTTACAGTTAACACGTTAAGCTCTATAATTAATGACTAATTGCCATTTTGAATTTTGTACCAAAAATCTCTCTAGACTCACGAAAATCTAGACCGACGATAAGTTTTATCGATAAGTTTTATCAGTAAATAAGTTTTTTAAAAATAGAAAAATCAATTATATTGCTAAAATAATATTACTACAAATTTATTTCAATAAAAGGAATGTCATAAATTTTTTTTTTCCAGTTTAATGCTTTAATGTTTCTTTTATTTCTTTTAAATTGAGACTTAAATGTACGATACGTACTGTTCCGATATTTTTAACAGAAAGGTTTCGTAATAAAGCAAATATAACATACAGTCGAAGTACTGCTATTATATATATAATAGAAGGAAAAGTGTTGTGGTTAGATATAGGAGTTTTGGAAATTTTTTATCATTTAGGCTGCGAGAAAACGCAGGGGAGGCACAAATGATTCCAAAATTCAAAGTGAACTATGAAGTTTAACATGAAATGAGATGTGCCATTTTCTATCCTACAAATTTCAAATTTAAAAATTTTCATTGATAGGAGCTTGTCTACCTCGTCGAGGACTTTAGCGTCTATCCTCTTGCTGGACAGCCCTGGCGCTGATAACCCTATGTGCGCAGGACAACAAAGCGGGGCGCCGCTTTCTAAGCTGTTATCCAATTATTTGCAGGTAAATGTGCATCTTAAAAGGCGGTTCGCTAAATAGAAGTTGGTTTTAAAAAAGTATACTCAATTCAGTTTGTATAATGTGCGGTCAAGTCAAAAGTTTTATCCATTGCGACATCAAAATAATGCAGTAGTAATAAATATTTTATTACTACTGCAAAAGTACACTTTTGTTTTTAAATATTATCGGACGTGACTGTACGATTTTACTTATTTTGATAATAGTGCGTTTTTGGGAATCAATATTCTATCTAGAGATAGATTTTTACACAGACAGTTAGCAGTATTTAAAGTGAAAGCGCTTTTCTAATATCATTCCGTGTTAGATGATGCTTAGTGTTTTATTATGGAGGTGTAATGTCAAAGGCTCTATCAGGAGTTGTCTTCTGTGGATGTGTGAATAAAAATATAAATAAAACAAAGTTACGTTAGTGGCACCATTTATAATACAAGAAAGGCTGAAACAGTTTTAATGATCTTTATTTAACAGATTAGCTATTGACTTGAATTGTAGAATAACTATTATAAGACCTGAAAAATGTTATAGTTATTAGTATTAGGATCAAGCAATAGAGAATAATTTGCGAACAATCCTTATATTAATATAGTTATAGGAAAGCCTATAATTGGTCTTCCATAAAGTTATGCTTGACGCTATGTTGCTAGTATTATAATGAACTTTATTTATTAGATTTGTCTTTGACCTGAATTACAGAATAAGTATTAGAATTCATGAAAAATGTACAGTTTCAGGCGATAGAGAACAATCGGCAAACAGGTGTAGACAATAAATTCTAATATCAATATCGTTACAGGAACGCCTACAAGCGGTCTTCCATGACGCTATGCTGGTAGCACCCAGAGAGCGTTATTCTCAAGAAGGGATCACGCTAGACGATGGCTCTGAGGAAGGTAAGCAAAGATTTTCCACTTATATCGCATAAAAATTTGATGAATGTATTTTGAAAATATAATTTTTCAATAGATTGGCTTTCTGAGACTGTGAACCCTGGACCAATGGTGGAGCTTTTGGATAAGTCTCCGCAGAACTCAATCGTGCGTAGTTCACAAGCAGATCTGCGCGAATGCGATCGACGTGGTTTACTATGGTACGTTAATTAAATTCATATTTAAATGGTTACTTAACTCCCTTGTTATAAGAGTCATTTTCCAACATCAATGTGACCGGCCGGCTGTCCTTAAAACTCTTTGTACTGATTTAACAATTTAGGTGGTTCCTTTTGACAAATTCTAGTTTTTTTTGTATCAACCCCTGTTAAACTATTTTCATTTATTATAGTGTTGTAAATACAATAATTAATTTATAGGTGCGTTAAGGGTTTTTAATCTTTTAGTTTATAACTACTTATTTGATTAAAACAACTCACAAAAGTTTAGATTCTGTTGTCATTCTTATAAAATCCATCTTCTTCCCTTTAATTTTACTTCAATAAGAAAGGCAAATATGCATTGACTTATAAAGGTTGAGTTAGTTGCATACACTTAGGGTGGGTTATTTTATACGGTTGATTAATGTAACATACGTTCGTCAAAATTAACAGTTTAGAATGATCATAAACGAATGTTAAAAGCAGAGCGTTGTTTCACTGCATAAAAAACCAATGGTCAACGTTATCAGTGTTTCTATTACAAAGTATCATATTTCCGCAATAAAACACAGTGGGGTGCGTTTTCTAATATAGCAGTATTTGGTATTTCCAAAAATTTATAATTTTACATTAACATTTAAGTGTGTCTTATATATTCATTATTAATTAGCATCACCAGTAACTCGAACATTAATAGAAAAAGTGTCGTGTATGTTACTAAATTCTTTTGGGCCTTTAACCATCCTGTGTTGATATAGATACATCTACTATTTTTAGGAGATTTTTAACTTCTTTGTAATCTGCTAAAAAACAGCTACTTATTTCTATAAATTCTCTTAAAAAAATAAACTTGAGATTAAAAACTGAGAGGGTACGGTACAATTTAGTTTAATTTTTGTAACTTATAACCTTTAATCAGCATGTTTTTTCATTAGATAAAATTTCAAGAGATCACCAAAACGGCTATTTTCTCTATTATGAATCATAAGTTCACCTTGCTTCTTTGGTTTATTAGGTCAGGTTAGATTTTCATTTTAAGAGCTTTAACCTATGAAGTCTTATAAATTGTTTTTTTATTTTCTCGATGTAGCTATGAATAAATTGCTGCTAAATAAATAAAATTGTCATTATAGAAACGTCATATATACATATTTGACGTCACCTGGCATCTGCCCTTTTCTAGTTTGATTAATATAAATAACACTGAGATAAGGCTCGGCGTTTTGTTATCTTTTCTATAGATAAAAATCATAACTTTATCTTTCATTTATAGGCTTTTAGATGAAGAATCAATGTATCCCGGATCCTCTGATGACACATTCCTGGAGCGAGCGATGACGCATTACGGTGCACCCAACCAGACACAGTACCTTATAAAGAAAGCACCGCATGCCAGGCAGTTCGTTTTACAGCACTTGCAGGTATTTGGGATTTTATTTCATATATATTAGATATTCTAGTTAAGTCTTATTTTATAGACAACAGTTTGTCAAGGAATCACTTGATACTTCTATTTGTAATAATTGATATTTTAAAGAATAGTGATGTCAATTCCTCACAGGTTTCCAGGCTCGAGTACCGCTTTATATATTTTTATTTCAAATATTTAAAATAACAACCAAACAAAAATTTATTTAATTATTATTATTGTCATTTTATTTGTACTTAATTAAATAATATTCAATATATATAAATCTCGTGTCACTTTGTAATCGAAGTCCTGCAAAACGGCTAAAACGAATTTCATGAATTTTTATTTTAATTTAAATTATTTATGTAATTGTACTTTTGTCAATAGAAAATTAGTACCATTACATAATTTATATCCTTTTTGTTCAGGGCACTAATCCTGTACTGTATGACGTCACGGGCTGGGTTAAGGCGAGCAGAGAGAGCCCAATCACCAAGAAGGCTTTGACACTGTTACAAGAAAGCCAAAGGTAAGCGAGAAACATAGTCCTGGATATGGCTCTGGAGTAAATACTTTTCAGGGTGTCATATATATCGTTTTGAGAAAAAAGCCCACTTAGTGTATCAAATTTAAGCTAATCTCTACGGAACTGCAAACTGATGGTTGTTTGTATTGTTAATTGCAGGAATCTTATATATTTTTTCATAATTTAGCTAAAATATTGCCTGCGACAAGTTTATCGCTTCACATATATAGATTAAAGGCACTGTATACTTTATCTGGGTCGCCAAACTGAGACGACAAATATGACTCTATGTATAATCTAAATTTAAAAGCATTCCATCTGATTCCCTCAATATGATTGCAGAAATGACAACTGTCATTTTATTTGACATCACAAAAACGTCATATAGTTTAGGTTTTAAAAAGCATCTTCCTACATGCATTCATAACATTCTGTAATTTTATTATTTAAAGTTGTTTAAATTTGAAATATTTCACAGTCCTTAAATGTTTGCTAACCTTTTCCAATAATATTATATAATAGATAATACTGCACTTTGATTTTTATGTGCTTTTAGAACCATAACCATGTCCTCTAATACTCATAACAGAAAACAACATCATAACTAAAATTATTGATATACATGACTACCTTCATTTCTAACTCATTATGCTCAGTGGCCTTTTTGTGACCTTTCCAAAATTATTATTATATTTAAGATAATTCTCATAAAAACTTAAGTTCTTTATTTGTGTGAATAAAGAGCACTTTTTAAAATAAATGTCTAAATCTATGTTATCTCTACTAAATGGTAGAGATCGCTTCTAGAGCTAAGGTAGCCTATTTAACACATTGTTTGTTATTTAAGTTTTGTGCAAAATGTATAATTTCCATCTATCTATATTCACTACCACAAGTACAAAACAAATGGGAACAGTACTGCTTAGAATGCGCTCTCTTAACTCTTAAATGGCGTGAAACATCAAATGACGTCACTGGTTCTTTTATTTGGCCGGAATGTAATGGAATAATAGCATTGGATATTCTTATTCAGTGAAGAAATTGGTCGTCTATCTTCATGGGCTCGCGGGGCCTGTGGAGTAGGTGCGTGGTCCGCCGCTGTTGGAGATGCCTCTACATTAAGGAGGGCTTCGTCTATAAGACGCACACTTACTACAGGTAAGGTTAAGGTTACTACAGGTTATATTCTATGCCAAAGAATGCTCGAAATGTCAAAAAATGGGCCACTGTTAATTACAAGACAATATTTAACTATAACATTTACACAAAGGCCTTTCCTAACAGATAACAAAGTAATTACTAGTGTTTCTTTCAAATTTGCACTGTAAAGCCAGTAAATGGAATATGATCCTTATTACACATGGTTAATGATTTACATAAAAGCATGATTAGAAATCACGCGTACTTGTTTTTAAGTTTTATAGTTGACTTCAAAATATACAATAAAGAATTTTTTAGCTGCTAACGCAATTTTTTAAAGGCTATTTCGCTCACTAATTAATAGAGCGTATTTGCGTTTCGCTTCACGTGTTACATCTACGCTTATAATGATAATGATTGCGTTATTTTGTTTAGAGCTTAGTTCTTAAGAATTAATTAACTTTTTAATTTATTTATTTTCATCACAATACTACATAATTATATAATATGTGATTATGTAATAGGTACAGCTGGCATGAAGCGTCGTTCCACTGCTCTCCAAGCGAAGTTTGTTGCGGATGGTATTGTGGATACCTTGCGCCGATGTGGCTCTGGTGGCGTTCAATTCGTGTGCTGCTTGCTCTCGAACCACCCTTCGGAGACGCCTGATGACGTTAACGTGCCATTGCTAAGGTCACAGGTATGTAATATTTCACGTTAAAGCACTTCACTTTGCCCCACTGTCTTAGTGGAATTAATATCACACATAGTTAAAAATTTCTGAACCATATAAAACCTGTTTCGGCCTCTTCAGAATTCTGTAGACAGTGTCAGGTTAACATCAAGAGAAGGTTGCCAAAACTACTTGTTGCGTTTTTTTGATCAGAAGTACCAAAATTTCTACAGCAACGGGATCATGTCTCTACCTACACGATGGCAAAAATCTATGAAGAAAATGGCACATATATACTGTAATTAATTATAAATTAACATTGAAAAAAAAATGTCTTGAATTTTAATATAAAATGCGAATAAACTTTTTCCCCTGTTATTATATAAATATCTACACAGAATACACACTCAGGAGGGTGTGTGTGGTGTTTTATGAAGATTGGAGTTCTCAATTTTTTTTGTATCTCTTGATTCCTAATGTTTGCTTGTGACTAGTTTTATTTAAAATATTCTAATTATGTCGCAATGAAATGGTCTTTGTGGTGTTAAAGATTCCCATTAAAGTTCAAATTGGTCTACTGTGCCATATTTTACTATGCATTCTTGGATGATTTATTGAGTAGTCTGTATGAATATTCCAACAACCATAATTATTTATTCAACCTGAGAATACGTACCAGGTTCTAATAGGTATTATCACAGTAATTCAATGAACTAGTATACAGAATAAAACCTCCAATATATCTTATAAGTAGCTACACATTTGTTATTGGCGTGGAATTTAACGACTAATAAAGTATGACCGAGTTGATTATAATTGGCCAACTATTGGTTTTACCACAACCACCACTCAAATTTATTTGTTTACATAAATAAATCATACATACTACATACAACACACATACATATAATGTATTATGCATTAGTCATTAATTCTTTTTATGGTTTACAACAGTTCCGTGGTTTCCAACTTCTGGAGGCGGCACGCTTGTACAAGCAAGGATTCCCTGAGCACATGCCGCTATCAGAATTTGCGAGAAGGTATGTTTATTAAAATTAAAATTCGATAAGTCCCTAAACCTTAGCTTTCTAATAATCTTAAATTTAACGTTACTTTATTATGAAGTTCATATATATTAGACCTTATTTTAGGCAAGTAGATAATAACAGAATATTAATCATTAGAAGTGTACTGATAAAGACATTTTCAGTATTGTTACAAATTGCATTGATTTTGGTATAATAATTTTAAAGCAAAATGGTCGTTCTGTCCTATGTCGGACGTGTTGTATGATTGTATTTGATTGATTAAGTGCACGTTAGAGGCATTGTGAATAATTGTGTCATTACTTTTTCAAAGGTATCGCCTGCTGGCCACATCTGAGAGTGAAGACGATGCAAACAATCAGCAGACGTCGCTCTCGGACCGGCAGGTCGTCGACGATATGCTCCTAGCCCTCGATTTGGATGTCACCAGCTACAGACTCGGACTCACACAAGTAAGTGCCTGCCTTATTCCACTGGCAATACATTTCATTTTGTGTGTGTGACTTTTTTTCAGATTATTGGAGATGATTGATTTGGTTCGTTAAGATTTGATAACTCTTACTGAATGGGTAATTTACTATTACGGTATTACAGACTTGTGAAACGTTAAGGAGACCTAATTAAGTTGAGACTGTATTTTGTCTTTCTTAAAAAGATAATCCATACTTGAACATATTCCTTATATAATTATTAATTTAAATTGAACTATGTTTACGGCTTTCATCTGTCGCACTTCAAATTATAGGTATGAATTCGAATTTATTTATACAGATTTAAATTAAATTTCTGATTATAGATCCAGTATTTTTACTCGTAACCTGTCTCGTGGAATGCTAGTTTCAATTACGTACATTAAATTAGTAGTTTTTTTACAACCAAAGTAGGTTAAAATGTTTTCGCGGTAGAAAAAATATTGCATTTCGTGGTATATTCGAAGGCGACAGTGACATCTTTAAACTTTCTAGCTTCAAAATAGGAAGTTATTTTTTGATCTTATATACGTAATTAAAGTCAGTGGAGCGTCAATGAAGAAGACGAATTAAGAACTTTAAATCACGTAATTCAGTATTTCGGTTGAAAATACTTGATACTTACTTATTTTAATAACAGTTTTTACTATTATTTAAGATGAAATGCTATTAATCGACCTATTCACTAAAATTTACTTACTACCCAGTATCTTAATGTCTAATTTCATCAAGTAACATCCGAGTGTTAATTTTATCCATTATATCGTCGTAAATTTATGAAGCTGTATAGTAAATTGCAACTTTTGAATTGATTGTGATAATTTTTTAAGCAAATTGACACCGTTAGTGTTATAATTAACACACAAACTGAAAATTTTGACTTTCATCAGTAATGGACGGATTTCTTTTTTTTATCAATTTTAAAATGATAAATAGGAAATCTGTAGATGTTAAAAATATATATTTGTCTTTACCAAGCCACAATTATTTAATTATTGACGACCGGAGTTCCGGGTTCGGAACCCGGGCGGGGCAGATGTTTGTGTGTTAAACACGAAAATTTGCTATCGGGCCATGGTTACGTATACTATACCTTAAACTCTTAATTATGCTAACTTTGGGCAAGATAATAGTTTTGAATGTAACAATATTATTTTTATGATTACTATTTGCATAGACAATTAAATGGAATTAATCAGTAATATGAAATTACGAAAGTAATAATTCATTATAATTTGCATGTTTTTATACTTATATATTTTTTTGCTTAGATAGTAAACTTTAGTACCTAAATTACCAAAATTATTTACACTTTCATAAACTTATAGTATTACATCAATGGTCTTTAAATTAATGGGAAAGTAGAAAAAATCTGACTTTCGTCTTTATTACTGACCTATCAGGAATTAATTTAGTGGAAAGTAGGGTTTCGATATTTGAAATATATCTTATCTATTTGATAGCATTAACGTTAAAATATGATAATTAAAATAATATGCCTAACTAATTTATTATTCAGTAAATTAATGCAAAAATAGTTGTGATCTAGTATCGCATTGCAATCGCATGCGCTCTGCGGTAAACAAGTAAGCGGACTGCGCAGGCGCAGTGAAAGTGTTTACGTAAGATTCATCTTCGACAATACTGCGACTGACCGCTCCTGATACTTGAGGAAGCGATACAAATTATTTTGCGGTTGTCGTGTAGCCGTGATGAGGTGTTTAATATTTTACTAATACCATGTTTTACTTTCGGTTTCGGTTGCTATATGTTTCGATTTATCTAAATATTATGCATATAATTAACACAAGAAGCCAGTAATTACTGGCTTCATGTATTGTAAAATATATGAAATATATTACAAATGTTTTCTATGTTTTGATTTATACTTCGTTTTATATTGATATAATATATTAATAACATATATTAATTATTCTTCTTAATTTTAACTCTTATAACGGAGTAAATAATAGGGTGGACAGCTCAGAGTAATATTATATTCAAGTAAAAGAAAACTAATATAAAATATAGCCAAATAAAATAACAAGATAACAAGAAGAAGAGAAAAAGAACAATAATGACAACCTTATGTCAAAAAACACAAAAGTAAAAAACATAAAAAACAATTTGTGAACTTGCCTGATGGCCAGTTCTTAACAACTCTAGTTATCTTCAATCTAAAATTTAGTTCTTCAAATATGGTCAAAGACAAGAACTTGATTGATTTGTGTGATACGCAATTAACATCGCAATAGAATAGAAGACTGTATACTTGAAGTGAACAACAACAAATAAACAAAGTATCAACTTAACACAGTTGAAGTATACTCGAATTCCCTTACCAACAGTGACCAAAAAACTGTTGTTTCATAACGTCAATAGTTCAGTTACATAACAAATGTTACTTCGGAAGTTCCGAATCGCTTTGGTGGCCTTATTGCCTCTTTTTCGCAAGTGTTACGTGTCCTCGATACATTGAAAAGTTATTAAGATGACCAATAAATAAAATACCTGTCCATAAACGTTGATTTTGGAATTATGTAAATTCTCATGCACTCTGTTGAAAATGAGTCTTCTTTTCGTAAGCAAAATCAAGATCAAAAGCGTCGTTTAGAGTGGCTTAAACGGGACGTGTGACCTAGTTTGTTGGTAAAACTGTAACACTAGATTTTGATCAAATACAAATAAATTGTTTAGAAAGAAGTATTTTCTGTTTTCGAAACATCTAATAGGTACCTGTAGCCTACCTTTACATGTAGTCTACCTGTAAGTAAGGAGAGTACTGGGAGTATGTGTGTTGAAAGCATGGCAGAACTTTTTGTGTCAACGTCATTTCAAATAAAATTGGCTAATTCTGTGAGTTTGTTGTAACATCTAATCGTCACGCAAAGCATTTTCCAAAAGGTACAATTAGCTGAGAGAGGTTACGTAAAACATCTTTCGCTGCAGAATCAAATAGCGAAATGACTGTTACGAGTATGTGGGCTCGTTTTGCACGACATTCACTGAAGTACAGAATATTGTTAACACTATTATTATATTATTACTAATTAAGTAATCGTTAGAACTCGTGTAATGAATATTATTACCAATTATATAACCAGATATTATAAATATATATACTAAACATACCAATTCAAAGGATATTCCCACTCAAAAATTACTAAAATAAAATAGCTAATCAAGGAAAAAACACAAAAGGCGGCCTTATTGCTAATAAGCAATCCTATCCATTTAACAAAATCACTATAAATATTCATATTCAATACTCAAACATCAGAATTCAAATCTCTGAGGTTTAACCTCTAGTCGACTGATGCCTGTTGGAATAAAGGTCAAATTTTTAAACACCATGGATATTTTCAAAATTCTTCAAATAATTAAAAAAATGGATATATAAATTAAAAAATCAATACTTTACATACTAAATAATGATTGTACAATGTCAATGTCAATAGTCAATATATATATTAATAATAGGATAAAAATTACAACAATTTTTTTCGTTTTTGGAGTTAAAACACTTTGCCAAGTTATTATTTTGGTTAACTTATTTCGCACAAACTGAATGAAAAACATAAAAAGTTTTATGAAAAATGCCTCATGTTACCACGGTTGAAATCGCTCTCAAATATCAAAATGTGTTATTTGAACTTCAGGTGTAATTACTTGACCAATTATTATATTGTTATAGTAACGCCACGTCTTGTTAGCAGCATTTCTTTAAGTGATTCGTAACAGATTCGTAATTGTATATGACTTCCATCAAATTATTTATATAATTTAAGGTTGTCCACCATAAATATTTTATTAAAATTACTTTCTTAGATGAGTCAGCGAAAAAGAGAACATAATTATTCTTATTTAGATGATGCCATGAAAGAATCATTAACAAGTTATGTCACGCAATACAGTTTAAGTTAAATGTCAAGAGAGGAAAAATTATATTTAAAGTGTCGGATTTCTTATGTATACATTGCCGCTTCTTAAGCAAGAATGTAATCATTTATTTGTTTTATATAATAATTGCTGTATCATAAATGGGTAACATAGGAAAAAATTAAGTTAGTAATTGTCGTTCGGTATCAAATCAGGTTTCTAGCGAGAGTTTTTCAAAGAATTGTTGTCATTGCTTTTTCAGTTTATCTACATATTGTTCTTCATATCACGCTGCACAATAGGTATCTTAACTATTTTAATGTCCTATTTGGGTAAGTATAAACTGTGGTATGGTTTTCGTTGTATCTTTTCCTTATTTTAAGGTTATAATATGTTTAAAAGCTGTTTTAACGTCTTGTCTGTTTGTATTCTTGCAATATGTAAAAGTTTTATGTTGACAGAAAAGATAGTAAAACTTGTAATAAATAAATGGATTTTATTACTAAAACAAGTTATTTTCTCCAGCAAAGATTGCATAGCTTTTCATAGTTACAGCGATGCTTGCTATTAACATCAATGATTTATGAAACCTGAGCCGCCAGGATAATCTTTAACCTCTACGAAGACCTCCGTTAGAACCGTAGCTTTCAACTTAATATAATCTTTGAATGCAAGCCAGAAACAAATTTATTTAATGCTTACAACGAAATATAGTACTGGGAAGATAAAATTAAGTTCAGTACTACCCTTATTTTACAATCCGACCTAATTATATTATATTTGTTAGTACGTTTTTAGAAGTTACTGAAATAAAGTCGGTGTCATAACAACTTCAGCCGATTGAACGCATAAGGGACCGTTGAAAAAATTACTAACTTAAAATAAATAAAAAATAATTTTATTTCAGCCAAGCCACATGAGATTGTACTTTTCCGAGCTTATTGCCATGACGTGTATGGAAGCCTTGATCTGAGACACCGATCGCATGCCTTGGAATGCCAATAGTAGCAAGTGAGGACTCTTAAAAGATCGTAACGATAGGACACGTCTATTTTGTTCCACTTATCATAAGTTGATCTTAATTCCTCTGAGAAAAATGTTCAAACTAAAAGTACAGTACTCTCTCGTAGTTCGTCACATCTTCACTTTCTATCTAGTGAAGTAGACACAAAAAGGTAGGTTTCGGATAAAAGTAAGCGATAAAGAGCGCTTGCACAGCACACGACAATTTTAACGGATGCTAATTGAAAAGATATATTTATTACAGTTCCATATATTCGTTTTGTATTATTATTATCTTCCATAGGAAAAGTAAATTTTTGGTAATGAATTATTATTTATTCTTTTAATATTGCTTGAAATTAAATTATATTTATTATATTGTTATAATAAATTAAAAAAATATAATTCAATTGGAAGAAGCAATGCCAATAAATGCCATTAATGCATAACTATCAATAAACTGCAATTATAGTTTCTGCTCTCGGCTTTACAATATGGGGAATTTTAGGTGATAACACTACCATGCTGGCCCAATGCGGTGGATGGAAACGGTAGCTATTAAAATTGTATGTAAGAACAAGTGTATTACGTTATTTTAATTTACTAGTTGACCTGGTGTCTCAACGACAAACTATCACAACGCCACCTATTAAATAAAATAAATGGAAGAAACCGCTTTAATGTTTAGCATGTCTTATTATTACAGGATTTTCCATACTACATAACCAATTTTCAGTTGTATATTTTTCTTTAGGATTTTCCCAGTTTTGTTAAGCACTCCTACATCGATAAAATAATAAAAATTATTCCAATAGGTCAAGCCGATGTTTCAGTTTTGCGAGACTACTTAACATCAATTTTATTATATATAAGAAGATCATAATTTAATCCTTAACTCTTAAACTTTTTAGATTTTCGTTAGTATAAACTAATTCTAGTTTTTGTACCCAATATGTCTACATTGAAACGATATTGGGAGCGTGTGAAGGAGCAAACATGCAGTGACATTGTGTATCGTTTATTATAGTCTGATAAACGGCATCGTATCGAAGAATATCAAGAGATTTTTTTAAAGAACGAGTAAATGACTCCATTCCACCTGATGCTTACCATCAGCTTACCACATGCTTACCACAAGTGGAGTCCAAATAAATAGTTGGCTAGTGCAAGTGAAACTATGGACTGCACTAGCAGACTTGATTTTGCCGACCTGCAAGATGCTTCTACACGCCTCTTTTAAAGAGCCCAGGATTGTAGGAAGGCACGGAATGCTCTTAATTGTGTCATAAACTCTTGTCGCGATATGTAATCAACTAATTCACTGTGTGGTACTGGTAGTTTACGTTTCGTTTATACATAATTTATTGAAAAATGCTATTGAAAAAATAGTTTATATGTATTATTTATAGCTCTGGCTATGTCCCGTAATGTCTTTGAATTGATATTTTAATAAATGTAAAAGCTACTGGTGGGCAGTATAAAAGAGAGAAGTCGTAAATTTATTGACAGTATATATCAAAGTATCCGTATTACTTTAAATGTATCATTACAGACGGGTGTCAGTATTGAAACTATGAAAATATATAAATAATAAAATAACTGTACTTCTACAGATAATGTTTTTAAATATAAATTCCAAAATTCAACAATTTTAGGGAGATATTTCATTACAATATTAATTTCAATAATATACTTATATATCAAATGCTTTCAAAATTATCAAAATTATCCACACATCCCAGGTTTACGTATTGATTTTCATTCAATGTATTACCCTTATTTTATTGATTAAAAATTGATGATAAAAACAAAAAAAATACTTTGCCTGTATGTGAAAGATAAAGTGGTATTCATAACACAAGCACAATTTGAAACGAAATTTTTGATACATGTAATAACTGGATCTTTCGTAGGTACCTACTTCAAAATAACAAGCAATTACTTTCCCGTCTCAAGAGTTAGTTAAACATTAGTGTTTTATAGTACCTATATTATTTTCTTAAGTCTTAATTAGAAAGTTAAGTATGTAGTCTTCAGAAGGTAAATAGTGGAATAAAACGTATACACATAAATTATTATGACAAGTGCTAAGTAAATAGTAATTAAACTTCTGTGGTATTCACATACACAGAGATGTCCATTAAAGCCACTGATCCTCCCCCCACCGGCTTATGTGCATTTTAAAGTTATATTTTCACTATTTATTTTACGTAATGTACTTGTAGATCAGTTACATGTCAAACAGAAAGTATTATTAGTATTCATGTTGACTGAAAGAAAACCACAATCGGAAATCAAAAGCAAGAAGAGAAATGGATTATAATATCTATATCGAATAGAATTGTAATTAAAATCAAATACCTTGCCTCAACGGTGAACAAAAGCGTCTCATTTGGAACATGATAAATGTATTTTTTGTTTGTGAGATAATTTTAAAATTGGTTCATTAATTTTTCATTGAACATAAATTTCCTTTCACTGCACGGTTCATTTTTTACATTTCAATGATTGGACTTACAACAAGAAGAGAAATGAATAATTTTTTTTTAATTTTACGCCGAACGTGAACTCAAACGTGAACTTCTTTACGTAAAAAATTAAGGTTGGGCGAGCGTAGCGAATCACTAAATTTAAGTTTGTGTTCTTTTTTAACACAAACGTTTAGTTAGAAAATATTTAGAATGGGCAAAAAGTAGCTGAAATGCTTTACCGTGCTTTACAATGCTTTTTAATTCTTTTTGAAATACTTAAAGGTTTTTATAGGCGATAAAAACCGCCTGTTTTCCATCAACTTCTACTAGCTTTAGGTGACTCTTATTGACATTACTATTGGTTATATACAGTAAGAGATACTTACAACTTTTGAATGGTTGCTGAAAAACATATGGAGACTCGATATTGACATTTTCTATAGTGGCTTGTTTTATGTCATCTTTTCTTGTTAGTGTGCCGAGTAATAATTTTGAGTGTGCGCGTGCGCCTATTGTGGGAATTCATGACTCATAATGAACCATAATTCTGTTTTGTGTGGATACAGAAATAATATTACTTAAATATATTACTATATTTTCTAACTTTTCGTATAGGGAATTATTTGTAATACACAGCGAACCCTTTCATAATATAATATGTCTGGCTTACTCTTTTACAATGCTTTTATAAGATCGCAAGGAATGGTATCATTATTTAATTCCTTAAAAATAATAAAAAAGTGCACCGTACTTTCCTATTTCTTATTTTAGTATCGATGTACGGAATAGCCTTCGGATATAATCGCGGTGAATCAATTTATATGAACATAAAAGTGCCGCTAAAAATACTACTTGAATACCGTACCGTTTAATCTTGAAGGTGTAAGTAACTGCCGCATTCTTTATGTAGCTTTCGGTAACTTTCAATTTTCTTCGGATGTCATTACGCTTTTGCACTGTATATTTTAAGGTATAAATCAGTTTTACATCCTTAATTGTAAAAAAATGGCTCGTAACTATATTTTAAGTTGCTTCAAATTGGTAATATTTAATTAAATCCAGACGAACTCGCATTAAGTTTCCAGTCATGAAATAACTCTTATGATAACGGATTAAGGTAAATAAATATGTGTTTATCTTTTAGTGCAGATGGATATATTTATTCTTGACTGAAAGCTATTTTTTATAAATTATGATTATGACCTTGTATCGATAAAGGTTAATGTTTGGCGTGCGCATCTAATTATTTTTGTATAACAGCACAAATGTATAGAAATAATAAATTATTTTCATATTTTCATTGATGTAGCCTAAAAATATATTCTAATGTAGTTAATATGTTTGTGTATATATTTTTAAAACTCATTTTTGTCTATAATTAGAAATATAACACGCCCGTGTTATAAGTAAGTGGAATCGCTCTTATTATAGTAAAGATACACTAAAAGATCAAACACTCGTATGAATATAATTATAGAGAATAGAATAGATCTTTATTGTAACTCAGCAAATTAAAAAAGAAATACATAGGGAACAGTAGGTAGTTATTACGAAAATATAGTTTCATGATCGATACTAAAATAATTTAAAAATAAACAAGGAGTGGTATATTTGAACAATTTTAACCACAACATATATTATGACTACAATAAGAAATAAGTGAACGAAGGTTTTAAAAATGTGGCATAATATTGTTAATCTTTATTTATCTACTTTCATTATTAAATTAGTAGATAGATTGAATATTCTCTATTGTACACCAGTTAATCTAAATATATAATGAAAGTACTAACAAAGACATGTACAGGGAGCGGTCTTCTCACAATCTCAAGCGGCAATCTCTTTCTGACAACGTTTGCATGGACAGGCAAGAACAAATAATAATTATAGTGAAGTTGTTGGTGTACCTGTTGATGGTTTTGTTGATGCTACTTTTGTAAGTATTATATCTAACACGATGGATGACATCACTATTTAACTTCATTAGAACGTTACTTCATTTCGATCAGTTAATAGAAGCATTCTTAGCACATTTCGTATGTACACTAGTTACAAAAGGCAGGTCATGAACTATTTATTTTTGGACTGACTAATGCTGTTGGTCGCTGATGACCTTTGTGATATATGAAGATGGGGACCTTGGTTATTCCTCAAGCCTTTAGGATGACTTGCCTCCGGTGTATTTCTAATGGACACTATCATTTCCATGAAAATTGTGCGGCTGTTGATCAGTCTCTGCCGTAGTAGTTGGTTAGAAGAAACATCAGGGTTCATAGGGCAAATATCAGTTGTTCGGATACTCTTTAGGACCGTCGCTTGTAGCGCAATTATCGGATTAACTAATGAGGTCAGTGGATATCCAATGCTTCATCAAATTTCATTTTCCTACATTTCCCTATATTTGATACCTCTTAAGGTTTCGAAGGTTTATGTGTTTTATTACTTAATTGTAGCAATTATATATTGCATATGCATACGGCGCACTTAAATGGTGTGTAAATCGTAAACTGATGTTGTAAATGGACAATTTTCTTACTGCTTAGCAACTGTTTATTACAGACTATCAAATAATGAAAATAAAGTTAATTAGGTACCTATTTCCTGTATAACTTAATAAGAAAATCTATAACTTACTAACTTGCTTACTTTTATAAAATCTTGTCTAAATTTGGCCCGCAAATCAGCCTTAAATTGGACAAGTCTGTGTATTCATTATTCATTTTTATTTTCAAGTTCCTAGCAATGAATAAAAGGATGATTAATTATATCGCTTGTTTTAGGTTTTTTTTTTTATTAGGAGCAGCGTAAGCTACGGTAAGATATCCCATATTATACAAAACGCTTGTAAATTAACTACTTATTTACCGTAAAAAATCAAAATTTTCTTATCATTGCTGGTAATGTATATATAAAAGTAACTCCAGGTTTAGGAATATACTTTTATAATTATTAGTTTTGTATTAATGGGCTCAATTGTGAAGTACATATTCTATATCTAAATTTAAATGCTGTATATCGGTCACTCTATATGCAGTTATATTAAGTGATTTAGGCAAAAAAGACAGCTTTCGTAATACGTGTATCGTAATAAGGGTTATTTAGAAACGTGTGCGTCATAAAATTTAGATTTAAGTGCGCATCTGCATACCTTCCAAATTATTTATATATTTTCTATAGTTTTTTTTACATGATGAGAGAATGGGTTATATTGAACTGAAATTTAAATTTAGAATCTTTATAATCAAGCACATTGTGTCTAATAAGAAGATATAAATAATCATTCTTTGATGTTATTCCGATTGAGTAACTTTCTATATGGAATAATAACGACTCAATTTCTCATTACAAGATTGACATTGTATCTGATTAATAAATGATATTTTGATAACATCTCAATCATCTTGTTAAATGAAGTGCATTGTTGATATAGACTGGTCTAGATAAAGTCAAAACTAGACAGATACCTTGCAGTAGAAGGTGCAAGCCAATGTTACGACCTTATATTAATTGAAGATTTTAAATCATTTATTGATAATGAAATTGGTATACTTTATTTATTGCAATAGTCAAAGGTTTTCAGTTTATATTGTATTATACTTGTATTGTCATTTTAAAACTTAAAAATAAGTATCCTGTAATACTTGAGCGGTTCTTAGAAATGTAGCGCTTGAACATTCGGCCACATAAAGATTTATCAAGTATTATTACTTGTTTAAAAAGAAAATATTATAAGAATATCCTCGGAATCTTTTTACAAGTTTTCCGGATATAACTGCCTTTTATTCATAAATGAATCTGTGTTGTTTCACCTTATACCCATTAGATCATAAAGAAACAAGGCTCCAAAGTTGTGTTTACTTCGCGAATGTGTAATTAATTAATTCTAATATTGGTAAACCAAGACACTAAGAGTGCTTAAAATTAATCAGAAATATTTGTGAAATTAATGATCTTGGTTGAAACGCGTCAGGAAGCCGTGTGTTTGGGGTGCCTAGTTGCTAAATATTGAATTTATTTTGAGGTCATTTTTTGTATCATATGCTTATTTTAAATGTATTCAAAAACAGTTACATACTTTCGTAAACTGACCGATAATTTTCTTTCTTCTTCTTTAAAAATATATAGCTATTCGTTAGTCTCGCTAAAATTCATAAACGACTTGAATTATTTAAATAATTTTTTAGTCTTATTAGCTTTAATTCACGGGTGGCTTAAAAACAAAAATAGTATGAGAAATCCTTAAGAAATGCTAAAAGCGTAATAATTATAAATTGGTAATTATGGAAAATTGTCTAACTAACGTGCAATTCAAAACTGTCCTTGCTGTAGAAGCAATCTCGTACTTCGGAAGACTTCTAATTGATGGCGTGATACAGGCTCAACTAGTGTATATTATAAATAAATACCCTAAAAACAATAAATTGTTCTCATAGCCTTATCCGGTAGTATTATCAATTGTAACCCAATCCTCAAAAGTCAATATTTTGAAAAAACCTACCTATATTTACAAAGTAAAGAACACGTCCACGTATCTGTATTCTCAACACAATGTAGTCAACAATTAATAAAAAATAATTCAAGAACTATACTACAAGTAGTGGTAAATTTAATTAAAAAATATATGCCTTTTTTTATTTTGTATTTTTTTACTGACTTACTAAGACTTTTTTACTGCAAAAGCACTTACTTGATTATAGAGAACTTGAGTGTCGTTTAATTCTAAACTTTTGTATTACAGGCTCAAATGGAAAATTTGACTTGCGTTTAAAAAACGCTTTGGAATGTTTTGTGCTCTGACTCCGAGGCTTTTATTATTCCAAATGATTACGTAATGAAATAAGTGATGATTTTCGTGATACGTATGTATCACGAAAATCATGCTAATCGACAGAATTAGCAGGATTTTCGATAACATGCTTATCTTTAGATGTCATGACAATTTAATGTCAATAATATTTAGTGATATTGACGCACTTATGATCCGACCGGTTCCAATATTCTATAGATAGCTATAGGCCGATCGCAGTATAGTTAACAAACAGTCTGTTATTGTGAATAAATTAATCAAGAAAGCTAAATAACAAAACTAAGTTATTAATTTATAATATAGCAATGTACGACGTATTTTCTAATGAAACATTAGACGAACTCTATTGCAAAGAATTCTAATGCCATAACGTAACAGTGTCGTTATCACAGATTATTTAAATATCTACTTATATCTCTTCCGGTTTCTGTAGAATCGTCGTTATTAAAAGTTTTAAGAGAGAGAGAGAGAGAGAGAGAGAGAGAGAGAGAGAGATCTCAAAATTTGAAGCAACGAAAACAGACAATGATGTTTCTTTATGGCAAATAGGCATTAATGATGGTAAGTGGATACTGTAGTCTACAATCGGAGTTATGATAAACACGCCACCACTTTGTCCAAATTTTCGATCACAACCCTAACCATTATTGGTTAATTGGTTAATATAGATTGGTTAATATTAACCAATCAGGAAAAGTGTCTTTTTAAATCGTATAAGGTCACAAAATAAAATTAATTAGGTTAGGTCAGAACCGTTAACAGTGAAAAAAATGTATAGCAAGTTTGATAATGCCCGCGACGGTATAAACTCGTGTATTCGAGATCTTGTAAAAATTAAGAGATAGTATTTTTTTGTCGAATTGAATATTTTAGAATATTTTATCTGAACCAACAAACTTTACTAGTTATACAAAGCGTGCAGAGTAGTCTCATATTTATTTATTTATTTAATTAATTAATTATTGCACATGAAAAATGAAAAAAGAAAGATTCTAAGTAAGCCCAATAAATCTGTTTATATCACAATGAAGGTTTTAAAATTCTTTCTCTTCTATTTGAGTCTATTAATTACTCAATTTTTTTTTATAAAAATCACAGCAAATGGCTCGACACCACCTGATGATAAGCAGTAGAGGAGTCCATATGTGAAGATCACCTTGCCGCCCAAAAAGTGCTTTTTCACGCCTTTTTTAAAGGAACCCATGTTATAAGAAAAAGGGAATACGTGAATTTTTAATACAAATTAAATTTAACACTGATTTTAAGTTATTCGCTACTTTAAAATTATAACCCTTCTCCCTTTACCTTTTTTTTTCATTCTATTTCTATTGCTACGGTTTCCATTCACATTATGTAAATTTCAATCAACTTTCTGTTCCCGCCCAAAAATAAACATGAATAACTTGTTGTATGTTGTAAATTTGCCCTTTGTCAGTTAAATATTATGAAAGGTACTCTTCCAATTGTACTATTTAATCAACACGACACGTTCTGGTTTCTTGATACACGTTATAGTACTCACAGTAGTGTAGTACTATTATAAAATGCGTATTAATCACAACTATTATTTCTATTCTAAATGTATGCAAGGTAATCTTGATAAAAACATACCTAATTAACTTTTCTTTCTTATGCAAATGTTTAAAAGGTAAGTAGTAAGCTTAAGTGTGACATTACAACTATCTTTACAAATTGTTGTATATGACTTACACGAATGAAGACGTCAAAAATATTATTAATGATCTAACCCAATTATTTTCCTTTGTATACTAATACTCTAGTATACACAACGTAAATCACAGTTCAGTGAATTTGCTGGTAGCTGTGATTGATTCAAATAGATTCAAATAGATGAATCATTTATCATCGGGTCCCGTTTATCGACGCAAGATTTTAAAGTAGATTGCAATGCCTAAAACCAATAGGTGGTTGAGTTTATCTTTGATGTCTATCTCTTAAAAAGAATCATAAGTTGTGATAAAAAGGTGACAAAAACTAAACTTCTCAATTATTTTAAAAACTTTCAATTATTTAAGCCATGCAAAAATTTTGAAAGTAAGTAGAAAGATGCTTCCTTAAATCTACATTTTAAGACATTAATTTTCGTAAAAAAACTGAACACCTGCATATAGTCAAGTGATATTTGCAATTATGTTTAATAAATGAGATATGCTTGCCCTCTTTATCATGTAGAGCACGTTTTATCTAATGACCCCTTTTTATCGGAATTCTTTTCCCAGGAGTCGACATAAACGCAAACTGATTACTTTATTAAATCAATCGGAAAAAATAGGATTTTTAAAGTAGCTTCGCTATTTTATGGTCTTTGGTCATCTTGGAAAACTCGGTTTTACACAGATCCTATTAACATAAGTGATATGAATCAGGAGTGTATTACCAGTTAGAAGTTAATTGTCATTGCACTGACGATGATGAATTCAATTTGCGGTACAGAACGGCTGTCAGTGGCGGGTTCGTCAAAATTATTAATAAAAATATGTCGAAGACAGCTCAAGTCGTTGCATGAAGATTTTATCTCGAGCTGGTAATATTTTAGATCGAGTTTCTTACGGCCGTGACTTGTTTAGGTTACTAAATTGTGGTACATAGCAATCGTAAGTAGAATATTGAAATCGGAAGAGCACGTTATTACGCACACTATCAAACATAATATTAAAAATTTTCTTAAGCACAGGGAAAGCAATGAAATAACATTTTGATTTGTTTTGATAATAGTCCTGGTCAGTCGTAAAAGACTGTTGTCATTGAGAGCTTTGTGGTTTGCAACAAAAAGTAAAACTTAGATCCTTGATTTTTTAAAAATTTTATTGTAATTGGTTTGACTGTACCCTCTCATCTGTTCGTACTCTTCCCAGCTTAAAGAATTTGATTTCACTTGGTTAGAATTATTGTAATATACAATTGAAAAAAGAGATCTTTAAAAAATGTATTAATGAATAAAATACACTTTTTATAAATAAATAAAAACGTCGAATCTGCCTCAAAGCCTGCCTCAAACGATGGCATTTTGATAGATCTATCTTTGCGCAGGTTATCAGATGGATTGTCGACCTGTTTTATAGTGCTACGAAAACGTTCACGAAGCATTTAAAACTTAACTTTCAACCGTTTCCGTCCCGCTAGAACCTTGTTTACATTTAAAACGTATGTAATTATGGTATTTATAAATAATAACTTAATTCATCATTGAATGTAACATCTAGAGTCCATATTATTTCAGTTATGTTACAGTTTAAATAAATTGTAACTATTATTTTGATAATGTAGATTAACTTGACAAAAACCCAACTAATAAGAAGTTATATTTTCCCATTTAGGCATATTTTAACTTTCTCTTGTAATTTCTTCTGCACTCAAGTAGTTTTTGACGTGTAAACAAGGTTATTTCATAAAAGGCATACTTTTCATAAGCCACATGTTTGCCTCATCACATCTGTTATTGAATTTTGTAAACGGTACATAACCTTTATCATTGGAAACATAAATGATTTGAGGATTGTAATCAGAAGAAACAAGCGACTGGTGACAATAATTTATGTACAGAATCAATGAAGACTTAAAACTCAATTATTTCGCTTCGTAAAAATGATTCCTGATTGATTTAATTTAAGAACGTAAAGGGTTATATTAAAAAAATGTTGCACATATCGCATTATTTGATCGTATCCTCATCGTCAACAGCTCATATACGTCGCCACCGAGGGGCTCAACCCTACTAAATCACGGCATTTAGTGACCCACGCCGGCCAAGTGCGTGTTATTCGAATTCACACATAACCTAAGAATTTCTTCACAGGTGTATGTTACAATGTTTCCTTTACCGTAAAAGCGTCGAATAAACGTACATATGAATTAAAATTCGAAAACACACCGGTAGGTGGCTGGATTCGAACCGCTGCCTCTCGCTTGGAACACCTTACGCACTAAGATACCGACGCTTTTCACTTATTGACGCTTATTTGAACGTATGCAACCATAAAATAGTATATCCAAGAATAGTTAACTTTTACATAATTATCGTTAGTTACTCTATATTAATTATTGCCTAACTTAAGAATAAAAATAACTTATACTTCAATGACATTGTAGATATATGCAGAAACGTAGGTTGTAATTGAAATTGGTAAAAATGAATTCTTTTTCGAAAAACAATTATTTGGTAATATATTGGTTAGTCATTGTAACTATTTCACATACCAATATTTTATTTAACCATAGTTAACTATTTTAAAAGAAATAATTTATCTAACTAAACTACCCGGAAGAGGACGAGGAGACTGTATTAGTGCTTCTATCAGCTGTCAAAACGATCTGCTCATTCTTAATGTATCAGATAGCAATCATTAAGCATATGTTTTAACATAATGGTTGATGTATTACTTGAGACTTTGATCTCAAAGTCAAGGTTTAACTAAATGAAGCAAAAAAACTTTCCTGCCATTTTTAACTTTCATTTGCCAATGCTATTTTACGCTCTAATATTATCTCGTGTTACAGTGTTTGTTATTAAATTGCTCCGAAACTGCATAACCGATTAATATGATTTTTTTTGTGTATAGGTCGTAGATTTTTTACACCGCTAGGTAATAATGGTACCTATACAGATTTGAGACAAAAAGTTTTGGTTGTATAAATAATTTATACAACATAAACTTATAGGGCGATATTTATAGATTTATACTAGATTTTTTTTATTTAGTACTTTCTGGTTTGTTGTCTGTTTCTCTAGCAGATTGGGCTGTTTATTTAACCATTTAGTATATACTTTACTACATATAGTGTGCATTATTTAATATATTCGTAGCACAGACATGTTAAATGTCAGCCTTATTTACGGTTATTGTATTCTAATGTACTACCTGTCGAGAAATACGCCCGTTTTATAAGTACTTCAACCTTAACGATTCAGTTTGAAAATTACTCTTACTGCAATGGCGTAAGGGACCCATAAATGTGTACGTATAACGCTTGATCTCCATTTATTGGTAAGTACATCAAAGATGCATAGTCATATCCCTTTCGTCATATCAAAAGGTGGCTCCAAAAAAGTTTAATAGTAAACCATACAAGTGATTCCATTCGAGGTTTGTAATAGAATTAAGATTCTTTCAATTTCAAATCAAAGTTTGCTTTGAAATTTTGACATGAAAAGACTTACTGACATTACGTATTAAGATTCTAAAATAACGTAATAGGTTCGCTGCATTTTTAAGAGAAAGAATAAAAGGGAAATGAATAAAACGTTGATTGGTAGAGTGTACCTTAGGCATGAAGTCTGTTCAGAGTATTTTTTTTAAATATTAAATAACTTCAGTTATTTTTGTTTATTGTAGTAACAGAAGAGAGGATCTCCGTGAAAGCTCAGTTTGTGAAATCATCTTTCTGTCGAGTTTATTCATTCTACTTAAAGAGATTAACCAAGTCGTATTGTGGTCATGAGAAAACGGTTGCCATTGTGGTTCCATGTAATTTATACTCTATCAATGGGTCTGACATTGAATTTCAAAATTCAATGCCTATTTTAAATGCAGTATATCTCTTTCCCTCAATCTGACTGCAAAAAGGATAATTACCTTATCACGTGATATCTACAAAGATATCTTCAAATATTGACAAAATATAGATTCTATGACAGTTGTCTAAATGTAGGTAGAGACAGATATTCGTATTATGAGAAGGAATATACATATATTCACGAATCATGTTTATAAATATCTATAGATTATGATTTAATGTACACTTTAAATTTCAAATATAAACAATATTTCTCATATTTAGAAATTTGAAGTAGGTGGCAGAAATGACAGTTTTGAATAGTACATCGTCATGTCAACAAGCCTATTTTTCATACTGAATAACGAGTTTATAATTATATATTTTCAATATTTTCCTAGTTATTTTTTTAACCACCCCTGAACCAAACCGAACAAAACACAACAAACAAATATTATTTATTTATTTATAAAGAAACTCCTTATAACTTCTAAAATGCATCTCTTTTTCAATTTAAGTTTTATATCAGTTACGTTTTAAATACACATGATTAACCATAAAAATACCTTCTGTACAATGTCTTCGATAAATAAGTTCAATTTTTCGACAAATTATTTATTTCAGTTACAATACGTAAGATCAGAAAAATATCTTACTTAGAAAAAAACTGAATCGCTAATGGCCAAATGTTTATATAAATATTTTCTATACATTTATGCTAATTTCAAAAAGGAATTTTAAAAGAATAAATGTTTTGTGACTTCGTGACGGCCCCTAAGGGCACAGCGACTGAGTACGCGCCAAAAAGTGTTCATTCACCTCAATTACACATATCGTCAATCGTCAGACATATAGAATATAGTTATGATGGTACAATTTGGTGACGAATCCAATTTATTCTTATTCCGCCCGTAATACTACTTTGATCTTACGGTAGAGGATTCGCGCGCTTTAATTTCAATAAAAAAATTCTCTATGCCAAGGTTGAAACATGAGAGTATCAGTAACGCGTAATTATAACGCAATTTTCAGCTAAGTCTATTTTATTATCAAAACAGTAACAACTGTAACAAAAACTGTTTTATCAACAAAACAGTTTCGCAACGAACGTCACTATATATTTGTTATGTAAGTAGCAAAAACGGTTGCCATTTTGAGGTTTAAATTCATTTCTAATTGGTTACACTTCTTCATGTTACTTCTTGGTAAACAACTAATAAGCGATGTAATTAAGACTGTTTCTACCATCGAAATAGCCGGTATTGCAGAAAAAAACATTTTTCAAAGATAAGTATCTATTTCTTCACCATATAAGGTGTAATAAACATAAAATTTCCATATCTTTTAAAAACTTGTACTTGCGTAGTAGAAATGCAAAAAACCGTTTGGAGCGATTTCACTACATGACTTGGGGGTAACTTTGTGGTAAGTTTTAATGAATAACATAATAATTTGCGTATATCAAAATAAAGTAGAGTACCTGTAGATATAATGTACATATTGTTCACAATTTTATGTGATATGGTCATTTTCATTGAGAATCCAGAAATAAGTGGTTTCCATTATATTAACACTGAAAATTTAATGTAAAGATTACTTGAAAATGGTAGATATTCTACGTGTTTCGAGGTTAACAAGAATTTTTGATTCACGTAATACTAGACCTTACATCTAGTTTTTCTTAAATGTAACATACATTACAGCCGCAGGAGTAAATCTTCCTCGGAAAATTAAGGTTCCCGTGAGAGAATACAAAATTAACCAAACGAATATCATTTTGCAGTTTACATATAATTATTTATAGTTGGAAGCTTAATTGGTTTAAGTGTACGGTAATTATCTCTTACAATAAATAAATAACAATATACATATATCTATACATAAAACGCGTTGTAAAAGAAACGAAAAATGAAAGCAAGAAATAAAAAACAAACAAAAACCAGGAATAATTTTTTTATTATATAACACGTAATATTTTGTGTGCTGAGGTTGCAAATACGGGTTATGTTTTTGCTCCTTCATACAATTTAGGTTCCTTCAAAAGAGCCGTGATAATGCACTTTTTGGGCCGGAAAGGTGGAGGTTGCTAGGGCAGTATGTCGCAATCTGCACTAGCTATCTTCACATTTGGACTTCTACTGCTTACCATCAGGCAGTGTCAAGTCATTTGCTGAGTTATTTACATTAAAAAAATTAAAAAATGTTGGTTTAGTAAAGTTGTAGGTAATTATACTTTTATTTTGAAAACGAACCGTTGAATATATGGCGGAACTTTTGCTGATAACAATAGCCTTATGATGAAGTTCTAATGCTATGAATTTCCTATAGACGGGTGACTGAATTTAAAGTGCTTTATTTAAATTATTGATTGATTCGTTTCAGTTCGTATATATTTGTAAGGCTAAAAAACAAAATGACATATATCTATAAGTCAAAAGTAATTCATTTTATTATTCTAAGATAAGCCTTACCACTTGTGCAGCATGTTCGCTACAGCAAAAGTATTACTATAAATATAGATAGAACACATACCTATTGAGTTATAACAAGGGTTGCAAGTAAGGAGTTCATAATTCAAGAGGTTACCTATACTCATGCTGGGTTTCAATAATCTATTTGCAGTCCTACCTATCTAAATTATGTCAAGATTTTTAAAACTCAGCATTATATCAAGGGTACCAAGTGGTAAGGCTTATCATATCAAGGGTTACTGTTACTACTCACTCATGCTTTAAGAAGTTGAGAGCAAGTAGGGAGTAAAATTCCCTGCTACGAACATAAAGCTTAATCCGTCAGCTCTGACGATTTTTCTCAACGAAGAATTGAAATTAAATTGAGTTGAATTTTCCAGAATTGAATTTTATTTGGCTACTATTCTCTGTAAGGTCTTCCCACAATGCTTTAATTGCCCTACTTCTAAAGATATTTTATTGATAATCGTGTTAGGAGTACTGTAAATGAGAATTACAGGTCAGTTCAAGAGTGCTCGAACCGAATCGAGCCTTTATCGTAGGTCAGTTCAAGCGATTACGTGAACGAACAGTGCCGAAAACTAACTCGGTGATCGCTCCCGCGCAGTCTTGGACGGCAACGCGTGCTGATCGCGCGCACTTTCGCTCTCTATACAAACTCGCAGTACTTCCTGGATTTTGTTTCACACTCGCGCCGCTAGAGAGCGCTACTGTGCGATCGATTGAGCTTCTTTTTTTTAAAATAATAATTCACCTTCAATTTTCTGTCTTAGAAAATTCAATAAATTTTGTTTATTCGTGGTGCAATAGTGAATTGCTTCCTTGAATTACTTAAACTTAAGCTATCTGTTGTCAGTAAATATTGTGATAGTGAGTGAAGTGACTATGTTGGTGATCCTTGCCTTCATCGGAGTGAGATTTGCCCTACACGTATCTAGGCAAAGTGGCCGTGCACTTGCAGATGAGTGCTACACTAGAAAGTAATTAATTTTTTTATTTTTTATGAATCATTGAGCTGCCTATGGTAGGGTTTAGTGCCTTATGTATTTGACTGCGGGTAAAGTTAGTTGTTTCTATATTGACTCTTGCACTGTGACGTTTCAACTTATGCCGAAATAAATGTCAAACCTAATTACATTTTAAATTATTGTTAGTATGTTTATCAAGTTTAAACAGTCGTTTAAGTAATTTAGTTTATTAAACGGAATGAAAAGAAATACAATTATGATTGTGCTCCATTAAATATTTCATTCATATATTTCAAGTTATAAGATTTCAGAAGTACAACAAATTTGAATTATAGTTATAGTTTCACCAAGTTTTACACTCAGATATGAGAAAAAAACCTGCAGATTAAACCCCTGTAATGACCCGTGATCACGATCGGTTTATTGTTTCAAAATATAATCAATCATTATACATTTGGACTTATATCCAATGGGAAAGTGAAATTTTTATCTAAATTGAAAACTTCATTTGTTGAAACGCGATCACCCGGACACCTTGAGATAATGATAATTTATTGTGGCTGGATTATATGGCTAATTTAATAAATAATTAAAAGTAGAAGAATATGAAAACTCCTTTAATTTACAGCTAATAAATTTATTAACATGGTGGAGTTACGACAGTTCTACATCCGTATTTGTAATAGCGCTTTGTAACGTTCTAGGATAAACTATTGGCAATAACCTTGATTTGTTATTAGATTTAAATGTTTGTTTATTAATATTACGGAAAAAATATATTATTCGTTTATTTGCCAATACTGAAATACTTTAATCATCATCAACATGATCATCGATCTATTGTACACTCGCCCACTGCTGGGCATAGGTCTCCCCTAAGACATACTAAATACTAATACAGGTTAACTAAGATGTAGCATAGTCATGTTAATATTATTTTACATTATTTTAACAGTCTAATTGACAATATAGTTTACTGGTATGGCATTAGGATAAATATTTTCAGATCAGTAAATTATTATAAGGTTTTAATTTCGCAATTTTCGAAAGCAAAACCTATCTTACTAACGTGAGAACTAAGTTGCAAATAAATAAGATTAATCGTTTAGGAAGAAGGAACAAGGCTTGCTAAAAACGAGACTAATAAAAACCTGTTTACGTCTAAAATAAATTTATAATTGACGACTTGATTTCCATAGTATTTTTAGATAGAACGAAGGTTTGCTCACGTTATCAATTTGCATTTTCATTCCCTGTGTGGTTATGATAATATGTCAATGTCATCATTAAGAGACCACCTGAGATGAACAGTTCATAACGTGACAGACACCATACACAAACATAGAAGAAACCGGCCAAGTGTTCCATACCACTGTTTAAAATTTAATATTGGCAAGGTCCATATATGCTGCATTAAGTAGTAATGTATCTATTATAATATGAATACGTAAGACATATTCTAACATCAATGCGACTATCTTTTTACGATAGCCAAAAAAAAAAACAATAACATATAATATGTTATGTCATGCCGGTTATGTGTTACGCTGTTTGTAATAAAACTAATATAAACGACGAGCTAAAGCATTATATCTGATTATGAAATGTATTTATGTAGGTTGTGAGACATTCACTTCATCTAATAATATTCGTTAGTGTGTCACGATGTAATGAATATTCCTATCAAAACAATATTTAAATTATATTTATATTACTATGGCACATAATTATCATAATTTGATTTTGGTCTCATTTCATTGTTTGTTTATGCACTACAAGCTTAAAATCCTTATTTTTAATACATATCAATATCACCGTGGAATTGCGAACTACGTTAGTTAATAATTTTACTAGCGAGATTATAAACTGCCAGATATTTTAAATGACAACAAATGGTACAATATTTTCTGATCGTTTATAATTTAATTATTGCAAACTGTCAAATTGTTGACGAACCTGACTGAGTTTATAATTTGTCCGATTTTATCACTAGTAATATTGTAATACAATGTATTATCGGCAAAGTAATATCTATTCCTCACGCGTAGCATCAGAATCATAAAAATGTTTTGTCATGTCGAAGAGTTACATTTCAACTGTCATGCACTCAAGTTCAAGTCATGTGACGTGGGAAACAGTACTAATTTTCTTAAATTACTACTAATTTTACTTTGTTTTATTTTATATGTAAAGTTTTTAAATACCTTAGAGATATAATTTTAGTTTATTAAAATGATTTTTTTAATATTATGTATTAATGTAAAAAAAATCGCCCTTTATTAAATCCACTTTTTTGATTTTCTTCTTCGTCCCAGTTGTAACCCAACCTAACCTAACCAATGGTAGTAGTTAACCCTTCTGAGTACCTGTGATTGCTTTCCCCACTAGAAAAGGATTACCGTCACTGGCAAAATGAAATCGAAATAAATAAGGCGTTTAATAGTGCAAGCTCTTAGATCGTGTACCGGTTTTTCTGTTGCATAAATATGCTTTTTATTTGTTGACCTCGACCTTTTTTATAAGTATTATTTGCCTTTATACGGCAAATGGATTGACTTTCGTAATCTATACGCTTTCGTTCTTGCGTTAAAATAAATTAGTTCATTCGGCCTACTTTATTCATGGATTCAAGACATTTGATTAGTGCTGGTCAAGTATTTCCAACAACAATAGCTTGACTTGGACTATCAACTTAACAATGGAAAAGATATCTTAAGACGCGAAGGTATTTTAGGACAACAACAATACACTTACTACAGTACCTGCACCGGTACTGTAGTAAATGGGCATCTAATCAAAAATTTCTTAGTGTAAAACGGGTTATATTAACGCGACGCTACTTTAAAAAAATCATATCTGCTATAAGTCAAAGTCGTGGTGCCCATAGTTATAAACGTATTTCGGTTTACCACACCAAACATATTGTGACCAGGTTTTTGTTAGCTAAAATATTACACGCCGAGCTGTCTGCGTCGCCAGCAAACTTAGTGTTCGGAGAGATTTGCAGAACAGAAAACTTACGCACAGAAAACCGTGCGAACTTAATAGCTAGGATCGATATTTTAAATGTATCCTCAAAATTTGGTTCTATTTCATAAAGGCTTCTTTATATTAAGGCTTCTTTTATTAGCACAGTTAGAAAATACAAATCGTTACATCACAATATAATGCGCTTATAATTAATTATAATTGAGCACAACATGCAATTATGATATGTTAAATATTAGCCTAAATGCTTCACAAATAACAATTATTGTGGTATTTGTAAGAGTGAAACTGACTCAAATTTACTGAATACTTGATACTTTCTAGAAAAGATTTAAATTCTGATACCATATATCAAGTTTGATAATTTGCATGTTGTATTATTTTTTCTGCATATATGGACTTTTTTTTGGACTGACTAATACTGTTGGCCGCAGATGGCCTTGACAGCGTTAAGGAGGCGAGAACCTTGGAGAGTCCTCAAGCCTTAAGGGGCGATTCGCCTCTGGAGGAGTTCTAATCGACAGACATCACCTCCAGGGGAGGTGTCCGCTGTCTCTTAGAGTCTCCAGGGCGCTCGAGCCATGAGGGAGCATATATGGAACATAGGTCTTCTTTATCGGTTCTGAAACATAACATAAATGTAATGTCCATCTCATTCGTGTAATTTTTTCTAATTTGTAAAGTTACTCTCACATGTGTATCTAGTGATTCTCTGGTTCTTGTAAGGAATTGCACAAGAAGCATCATGGTTCAATTTTGAAAGAAATTTAAGTTTTATGTTATTACAAGCAAGATTTTGCTCAGGGTATATCCAAGAACAAGTACGGGTTATAACTAGTTGTTGATAAAAGCAAATACTACTCAGACTTATAATACTAGAAAAGTGAGTCAAGCACACGTCGCCATTTCTATAAATTGGCGTTACAAAATGACCTTTATTTCCATCCTTATAAGATTTACCTCACATAAGAAATCAGAAACGTCATACGTTCTCAGAGAATATTACTTTAAACTTGTGATCCAAGTTTACCGTAACTCGTTTTAATCAACTCTTCAATTTTCACTTCTTTCTACACTCCACGTCAATTGTATCAACAAAAAAATAGTCAAGTACGTGACAATCAAACCTTAATTTAGGCGGTGCCCTACAGAGCTTTTTTTATATTAAAATCCAATCAATAAGTACTCAGTTATTTTAATCTGAAGGGGACATTGAGGGATATTTATAATGCCAACAATATTTTTGCGGGGTCAACGTAACAAAATAAGAGTATAAAAACGAAGGTTAATTACTTTGCACTTATTTAAATATTCCTAGATAGAGCCTGGCTACAACATATTTCTCAAAAAAAGAAGAATCCGATTACACATTCCGTAGTCAAACATTGCGTATAGAAATGGCACAGGTATCGTATAACAGGTATTAATATCAGGTTAAATGTTTTCTCATTCAAAAATCAAATTTGAAAATTTGAAGGACGGAAAATGTCATCAGGTGTGAGCCTTATTTATTTATGTTTATTGTGCGTTAGTAACCAATTCTTTGAATTTAAAAGATATTAAACACGCCTGTAAATTAAAGAACTATTACTACTACTATAACACTATTAATACCTATTTACTAGGTATTTCTACTATTAGGTACACCAAAGATTTTAATTTTTGTAAGCGGCGCGCTTCCGCTCATTAGTTATTATAGTATAATACAAATTGTCGTTTCGGTTATTTGAAAGGTGTTGAGAAGTAGTATTATCATAAAGTAATTACCAACCAAGACCCTGATTATTTTGTTAGCAAAAAAACCTATTATTATTAGATTAAATTTCAGTTTGTAGGTGGTAATTTGAAATATATTTTCGATGTTAATAGTTTATATGCTTCATAAAATTTTGTAACTTCTATGTACTAAAAATTCAAATACTTTTTATTTTATACTTATTAAGATTCGTTATTTGTTTTCGTAACTGCATGTCAATGTCAACAGATTTTTGTTAGTTACTTTTTAAAGACATAAGTCATAATAAATTCGCACATTAATAGCATACATAGGAATTTAAATATTGTCGCTTACACTGTTAATAGTGGTAACGAGCTACTGAAAAATGTGTTTTACATTAATTAAAATTAAATACTTATAACAATTACGGTATAAAATTAAAAATAGTTATTTTTAGTAAAACGTCTATGTGATCCAAGTTTTGCTAATTTTAAAGTTAATATAGCCCGTCACTTTTTTTTAATAGTTACGCTCAGTTAGCCGAATGAACTAAGTATCAAAATGACTACTATAAGCGGATATGGCTTCGTAGTTTTTATACATTAGATGCTTATAGCATTGACCAATTTATATATTGACGTAATTATTTATAGATAAGTAGTTATTGACGCTAATTGAAGCGAGCATGTTTCTTTGCAATGATATTGAGATTGTTTTATTAATATAGTTAAATTTATTGATCCAACGAATGTAAATTTATTTGTAAAATATATTTAAAGAAAAGTTTAATACAAAACATGACACTGTTCTTTGACACAACTCTAGGCTTCAGTATGAGTTATAAGTATTCAAGTAATCTGGTTAAAGTTCAAAGTGAAGTTCTGTGAAACAAAATTCACCTTGTCATCGGAAAGTGAACGCACTTTAAAACGAACAACACGAAAGCTTTTATCATTCGATTAAACAATATCGCATCAATATTATTAGCTCTTAAATAGGTTATGAATAAAAGCGTAAATAAATAACAAGAATAGGAATTGTACGGAAAATATGATTACATAATGATGTCGCAGATCTCCTTGTTATTCTTATGATGCGCAGTCTAGTCTAGTTTTAGTAATTTTTTTATTTTAAAAGTGATACTGGTTTTTAGGCTATGAAAATAATAAAACTAGAATACTAAGTGTTTTCCGGTAAAAACCCATGTATAAGAGTATTTCAAACTATAATTATATTTATGACTAGCTTGCGCCCGCAGCAGCGCCCGTGTGGAGTTCGATCTCTCAAATGTATATATAACCTATTGCCTTCCCCAATAAATGGACTATCCAACATAAAAATAATTTTTCGATTCCAACCAGTAGTTTCAGAGTTTGCCTTCAATCTAACAAACTTTATTATATTAGAATAGACTGTACATCAGAATGACATCTTGGTACAATCACAGACTTAAGATTTGGATACCTAGCGCGAGATTCATGTCACAGTTTAAAGATATCTGATCTTTAAACTGTACTGATATCATAAGAGTTATTTCAACTGAATAGTAAATTTCCTATAGGCAATGAGAACGGCATAACAAATTTCCAACCTGCTGCATTTTGAGAAATCATTTTAAGTAAATTAGTCCCAAATTTAAGTTCTTTTCTATAATCTAAGGAGTGAGACACAAATAACAGTGAGTTACTTCCAAAATTTTGTTTTTTATTTGTCTTTAGGAACCGGAGAGAATTCTTCACAAAACAAGGTTTTAAAGATACGACCTAGCTTCATGTTAACTTTGGACGGTTATCTTGTACTTAAATTTATTGCTCAAATAGATTGTTGCTAACTGATCAATGGCTCATATGGTGAAAGATTCACGAGTCGTGTGCAGTGGGAAAAGAATCTTTGAAATTCGAACTCTCGCAGCCGTGTGGCACGTCACAATTTAAATAGTTGTAAATTGAAGTAGTCTAAAAATTCGGTTATTAAAAAGTGATGTTCCAAAATTTATTTTACCTAAGTTTATATCGCAGTAAAAACAGACCGCGTACGTTTAAATTTCGCAAATTCGTATTTAATTGTATCTTTAGTTCAAATGCCTCGCTAATCTGTCAGTTCACGGTATAGATCGAATTATGAAAACCAGTGTTGGCACATGGTAAAAGAAACCTCTGAATTTTATTTTAGTTTCAATATAGAATAGAATATATCTTTATTGTACATCAGCCAGTTCAAGAAGAGAAATACACAAAAAAAAACATTTAACTAATTTTGTACAAAGGGCGACCTTATCGCTAAAAGCGAAATCTCTTCCAGGTAACCTTAGGAATAACTGTTAAGATCAAATATTCAAAATATGTTCAATGTTCAAATATTTTGATGAGAAGAAATCTAAGTAACTAAGCCCGGTCAATTAATTGTAAATATACTAGAAATGTCAGTAGGAATCGATTTTTATAACACCTGACGAACAATGTGTATTAAATATTAGAAGAGATCATAAATTGTATTTAAACTGACTTAGTCCATAAATGTCTTTACCACTTCACGTTTGAAATATGTAGAATATTAATGTAGGTATTGTTAAAACCACAATAACTTGTGTAATTTTTTTTGCCTTTAATCAAAGAGTTTTTTTAAATATTATAGTTTCCAATAAGACGGTAATAGTATATAATAATATAGTCATAAAAGCTATTTATAGAATCAGAAATACCAATTACAATCGTCAGTGGTGTTCGGTATATATAGACCTTATTATACATTTGTTCAAGTAACCGGCATATCGAAAAAACATCGATGTGTTATTCAATCCATTAAATTAGAGCTTACAGTGTTTAATGGCACCTAGATCAAAAATATTACTTGTAATTATTGACCGTATCCGTGGTATATAAATCACCTTATTCATTTTAGGCATGAATTGAAAAAAGATGTATAAATTATATTTAGGATCAAAGTGGATCAACTGTTCCACTTTGATCCTAAATATAATTAACATATAAATATATATATCCTAAAGATAGTTTCAATTACTATATTGTTGATTATACAGAACATGTTAGTTTCAAACTACTCATAAGGGTTATTAATTTTTTGATTACTGTGTAGTTTTCATTTATGTCCCAAATATCTGAACATCAATATACGTCTCATTTTTATCATCGTGCCTTAAAGCGAGGCAGGATTGTCAGGTGCTGAGTGATCAGTACTCAGGCTTCTCGGTACTCGGTCCAAGGTCCCGGGTTCGAGTCCTGGAAAAAGCAGATAGTTTTGTGATAAACACTTAATATTTCTGATCAACTAACACGTTTTCCTTTATCTAGTATTCAAAACACATTTTATATGGTAATGAAATATTTTTCGCTTGAAATTGTTGCATAGATTCGCGAAAACCGGTACACCCATTTAATTGTCCACCCATTTTTAAGTATCATAATCATGCATAATATTAAAAAAATAGATATCTCAATTCACTGTGAAGATTTTAATAAGGTGTGACTAATTACAAAGCAGCATCTTTTGTTAGTGGTGCTCTTTAAGATTAAGCTCCACCAATAATATAAATGAGTTTTAGCTACAATTAAATCCCGAAATGATTTATTGGCTTAACAACTGGCAGAATTATTAGACTCAGCTAACAATTAAAGTAACAGTTTGACCACGAGACCGCCCTTAAATCTTTTACAATAAAGGTGGCGTTCGTAATGCAATTGCTACATTGATGCTTACAAATTTTGAGATGCTTCGGAGTACGACATTCGCAGCACCATTAAATTTTTTAAGTAATAATCTAATTATATCAATTTATTTATTTCTTTGCATTTTTATCTTTTTTTTTAATTACTATATATTTTTATAATATTTTTTTCATATAGATTTTCGGTCATTTTAATATATTGAAGTAATAAATATATTATTTAGTTTTTGCATTTTAGATTAGTAACAGTAGCAGTAAACTTAGTTATTTAACTTATATCTTAATAGTATGTATTTTCAGCTAAAGACAGCAAAAGGTTTGCCCTTGTGATTCTCCTCTGTAGATTTTATATTTTATATATTTGAAAAACTTTCTCGTATTTAAATTATTCGACGATAAATTTTTCAACCCAGCTGGGGTTTTAAAATTTATTTGTCAACATGATAGTTTATCGTTATGTTGACTTACAAATAACGATCTTTGATCTCTTTACAATAAAAATAAAATGTCAGTAAAGTGTTACTTTTATGATAATCTATATTTAGTGACATAGACTAAAACCTTATTTCTAAAGTATTATTTTGAATTCTTTTAAAAATAATTTCAATAAGATACTTTTTCTTTGTTTATTGTACAGCGATTGAAATATATTCCCATTTAAGAAAGGACAAGCTGGTTGATTCCACTCGTTAAAATTAATTAAAGGCAATGAACAAGTCAATTTAATTGCCAGCTGTCAAGTTCCCGAGATTGTAAACAACAACTGAATTTTAAAAATTGGAACAGAGAAACAAATCAATCGCTTCATGTAAATTACGATTACATTCCAACCAGCGATGGTTTGGTCAAGTGTGGGCACTTAAATAAACCGTCGCTGGTTTCCCTTTATATCAAAATACAATTTCGGGTACAAATATGATAGGTAAAGGAAAAACGAAAAATAATACCAGAAATAGAAGGCTGATTCTAGACTTGGTTTCTTCTATACAAAACAAGTTTCCTTTTAGAAAAAATATTAATAAAACTTTTAATGATATAATACAACCAAATGTCACAAAAAGATATTAAATAAAGTGAGAGAAAAAACTCTCCTATTAAGATAAAAACTAATCACAGATATTCACTAGAGATAAAACTATTCTTAAAAAGTATATTCGGTCAGAAAAATATAGCAATAGAGTCCATTTTAGTGCATATATTTTCAGAGGTTACTGTACCTATAAAATATCAATGTTACGCAACAATAGGCATAATTGGAAAATTAGAAATTTCAAAATGTTACATGTTACAATTATTTTAATTTTATAAATTTACGCTAGCTAAAGTTTTCCATTTGTAAAATAATTCTATCGGTGCCATCCAAAGTACGCACCGAACTTTGAATGTTCTCATTTTTTTATTAGGTTTTATCTAACGAATGCATCCTTCTCTGTCATTATAGTATTTGTAAAAAGGCGTGTAATTAGTCATCCAGCTGATAGATATATAGGGTTTTTGTAATGCCGCCTTACTTATGCAATGAAAAGCCGATAAGAAATCTACTGACGTAAAATCTCCGTGTTATTCTCAAGTAATTAGCCAACTGTCAGTTCCGCAGCCATTTATCTTCGTACGGCCGAGGGCATTTAAACATATCTGGCATACCCTGATAAAGTTCATGATGCGACTTTAATTAAAAAATTTCGAAAATAATTCACTTGAACATATTGTTATACAGTAATTAATAAATAATATTTTATTTTATTTTAGTTATGTTGTACTGATTAAAACAAAATTGAGTAAAAAAGAGAGACTAAGAAACGAGTTGAAACTTATGACTAATTAAATTTGTATGAATTACTCGCAATAGATAAAAAAAACAATGCGTGTATGATTGCTGACTGGTCAAGTCTGTTTACTAGACCCGAAATCGCGGTTCGAATCCCGGTCTACAAAGATTTTTTTAAATACGCACATATTTTGCGCAACAGACATGGATGTTGGTATTTATATTTCCAAATGTTTCGTATGCTGTTAGTTTGATTAAGTTCTCTTTTTAAGTATACTTAGATAAGTGCAGAACCCACTGAGACATCTTGCCTTGTAATGTTCCTGGGACCAAACAGAAACCGGCCGCGATACAGACCGCATCTGCCCGGTATAGCGCCTTAATCTGTTACCTATCTGTTACACAACGATATTATGAGTAAAATAAAAATCAGCCAATACAAACCAAGCTTTAAAATGTAAAAAAAAAACTTATTCAAACTCTACCTGACAAAAGACGAAGTATTTATTTAACGGTATAGTTTACGAGTAGAACCTATTTCGTTTCTCAATCTCAGAACGGATCGGTGACGTCACGCAATTCATTTTCTTAGCAGTTTTTTCCAAGGCATTTGGTGTTCTTAATCGTATTTATAGTATGAATATACCGTCGTAAGTAAAAGAAACTGTTGAGAAAATTTTATTATATGATTTTCTATCGCTGATGACATTTTTTCTTAGGTCTAAAACTATCACCACCAAAACACTCAGATTTGTTTATTTAGTCTGACTTACGTCTGATTATTATAATTTTTTTTATATTAGTCGATTGATAAATGATAAAACTTTTATTGACATATAACTTAGTACAAAAATTAAAAATGAAATGCTTGACTCCTATCCTAGGTGTGTGTAAACATGTGTTACAGAAGTCAATACCCACCCACTTCATAATTAATTTGCATAACATCCAAAATTATGTTTGATTATTTTTAAGAATTTAATTCAAATACAATTTATTGTACAAAAAACTAAAAAAAAAATATATCACAATGAAAACAATTCAATAAGCGTTTTTGCTAAGCTGCAATGCCTTCTAGGCTACCTAAAGTAAAAAAACAGGAGGAAAAAATAAAAGAACCGTGCAAGAAAAATAATAAAATAAAATAAACTAATACTTAATAAACAATAACATTTAATATAAAAAATATACACGACTAGATGACCCGGTGAACTTTGTATCACCAACAAACCACTAGCGCCATCTATCAAATGTTATCTGCATTTGAGATGGATGAAATGACAGTTTTGAATTGCTCGTCAGTTTGATTTTCCATACTAAATTAGTAATTTGAAATTATTATTCTTTATTATTAAACCTAATTTGAGTTTTAGCGAGAGAAACGAACAGCTTTATATTTTTATGTATAGGAAGAATTCCTGCCACTTTTATTTGCATTTTGGGGATTTTAGATTTAATCGTTTGTGCATTCAAAACACTAATCTTTTCTTTACCTAATACGAATAGTAAATTTTAAAATGTTCGCTATAAAAATGGTGAGTCACTTTTATAAGTCTTCTTTTACCTTTTTCGTGCACTAGTCATTTTTAGTACAAATATTTTAAGTATGTGAAAGTCGAAATTTTTTAGAGTAAACGTTAAGATGAGCATCCCTAAATTAGTACTTACTTTTGAGCACTAGGTCCTGATTGTTTCAGTTGGGCAGCTGTTACGTCTATTTAGCAACATGAGATTTTATACTAAATCGAGGCCTTAATAACGAATACACGCACATGAGAACTTTTCTATTTAACACATGCTATAAATATCGGTGATAATGTTTGAACAGTGTAACGTAGGCATACATGGATGTGTTAAATTGATACAGTGGTGTGATAAAACCTTTTCTCTGTTTTTGCCCTTATTTGAAAATGGAACGAACGATTTTATTTATCTGTATTATTATTGAATATCGAATGTAATATATACTATGTATATTTATAGTAATTTATTTTATTTTATTGAGAATTCATTCAGCACAATCGAATATCAATAATTATAAGAATAACTTATTATTTAATCGATTGTTTTGCAGGTAGAACTCCTAAACGAGAGAATAAATTGTTCCCATATAAAATTTTTGTAATTGATATATCAGGAGGTATTTTCGTTTTCGCAGTCATGTCGTATTCAGATGATGAATACCCTGCTGAACTATAAAATGAGATATACCGTAGTTAATGGAAATAAATTACAAACTTCAATTTCGCGAAGAAAGTGACGTGAAGAGTTAATATAGCTGTTAATAATAAATCAGAAAGTTAATGTATTTGTTACCGAAATACGCTACTGGTGAAACTTAATTAGTTACGATACTAAAAGTTTAATGGTATGGCGGGATGGTCTCGAACAGAAGAAACCTCTAAATCATACCGTATAAAAAACTATAACATACATATACTTAGCCTGTATAATCATATTAATTTTAATATACAACTATTTCTTATTACTACAAAAATTGTAGTATAAATTCCAACTCATAAAATTGAACTACTTATGTTAGTGTAACTTACAATGTAAAAAATTACGTAAATGACAAATTTACTTTTTTCTCGATTTTTGTTTTGGTCCCATAACGAAATTACGAAATTGGTTCTATTTAATGAGTACCTAAAAATAATATATATTATAAAAAAGTTGTATAAATCACCCTACCGGTAAGGTTACTATAAAGCAAACTATAAAGCATATTACTCAATTATACCTGTTTATAATTGACTGTCTAGTCTAGTGCCTTCGCCGTCAAAGACAAATACGTTGAATTTGATTAGTTCTCCTGTTAGCGATGAAATTTTCACTGAGGTTCCCTTACTTTCTTTTGTTTCAGGAAACTGTTGTTTGTTTCTTTCTCAAAAGAATTTGAGCAAGCTAAATTTAAGTTAAATATTTTCACCAATCTCAAAAATTTCCAAAATCAAAGCTCTATTGATGTCCCTTAGTGTTATTGATTTGTCTTTAGTTTGCTGAAATGCATATATAGTGCGTGTAACCTTCGCCGTGCGGGCCGGTGTTGCTTGACGGATTACGATTATTTATTTAAGTTTTTTGTCTATACCAACTTTGATTACAGGGTCAATAGTACTTCCATTCGTATTTAGCATTGAGAATTGATGGCCGTAAGTGTCAACTCTTTTAAGTGTTATTGTATTAACAAGTTAAAAAAAGACATTAAATATTATAATAAATAATTCCTATATATATTATCACGTTATCTTCATTCATACGTAAGACGAAATTTCAATATACATTGAATGCGTGCCTAATAACATGATATTTTTTATTTTAGAAATAATGGTTTGATTTTGTGCTCGTCATATTATGCGTATAACCAGTTATTAATGATTCATATACTATATAATAAATACAAGCAGGCACTGCTTTTATATAAAGTAATTTTGCAAATAGACCTGCGAAATTATACTATAATATTTATATTCACATGTCATGACAATTCCGCGAATAGCAAGACTATGTTTGCACATAAATTTATATCTATCACTAATATGTCCTAGATATAGATCTCAAATAAATACATACGGAATATCGATGGTCAGATAAACCAATGAGAAGTTAATCTTCCTTTTGTATTGATTGATTTCAGATTTATGCCGCGTAATTGTCGGGTTTGCTAATTAGAAAGTGGAACAATCGGACACTGTTCGGGTTTTGTAATGTTTCGAACTAGCGATAATTAAACGCTCCAAGTGTAGCCAAGGATGATAAAGTCTAATTTAATTGGGTATTAAGTATCAAAGAAATTATTTATTACTACACTTCGAAAAGTGATTTTGACGTATGCTGTGTGTGACCACTACATATTAAATAGTTTTTTTACGAGGAGGAATGCATTCACGGACCTACCCGCCATTGGCTAAGAGTGTGTGTCAGTAACACAATAGAGCGGCATCAATGCCGAGTGATTAGTCTCAGGAATACTAACTGAAACTCCCCGGTAACTCCATTACCCTTCATAGGGGTAACCTGGGTTCTACCGCTATAAATTTCCACTGATTTTCTGTTGGAGCCATATTATGATTACGGGACCGGAATCAATTGGATATGTTCTTATAGAAACTTCTAATTCACTCTAGCCTTGTACGGGCTTAAGTGGTTATGATCAGAAAACACGTTCAGTTTATTTATACACCAATACAAATATTAAACATAACTGCCGCATAAGTACGAACTGTTAGTCCGAAAACAAAAATTATCAAAATATTAGGTCGAGGAAAAAGTCTCTTCGCAAATAGTATTTACAGACTTGTAGTAAAATATCTTTGGCTATACTATTTGGATCTGGCTGGTTTCTATGACATTAATGTTATATTAAAAAAAAGAATGAAATTAGGAAAATTTTGTTTCGCATTATTTTCTGTTTTATGTTTTATTTGATCAGAAGTTCAGTACTTACAAATTGGCAGAAAGTCTACGAACAAAATGGCACATATATGTGATGAAAAAAATGTCTTGAATTTTCATATGAAATGCGTAGAAACTTTCTCCCCGACTTATTATATAAGCATCTTTATTATAACAATTACTCGTAGGACACAACCTGAAGAGTTTCTTGCACTGCTTCTTCTACAAATCTGAAGTATTCGTCGACGCAGTAGTAGGCCCCTGCCTAATGAGGTAATTATCGATTTAAATGGACTAAATAATTGAGTCTATTGAAATAAAGAGCTTATTGATTTTGATCTTTTATGACTGATGATATAGTTAATTCTTAAAATAAAAAAAGCAATTATAGTTGTATAAAACATTGTTTTTATTGTCAAAATAATTAGGATCATTCTAAGAACCAGCACTGCTCTCATCAAGCTAGGTTCACACTCAAAAATAAAATAGTTGTACTTAGCACCTGAGTAAAAATGTTATTTGCATATCTAATGACATGAGTGGTTGACTGTTTATATCAGATATTTCACGCACCACGATCATTTTTATTATAAATTTTCTTTTGCGCTTTTAGTGTTTGCATTATTATTTTGAATAAATGCGTTTAGTTGAATTAAAAAAAATTTTTTTTACCTATTTTTTAAAAACTACATATAATGTTATTTTACTGATATCAGCACTTAAATAACTCATACGTACCTTTTCTCAATACACATTCATACAAAACTTACTTTCTTTTTTTCTTTGATTTTTACCTAAAAAAGGGCAATATTTCGACTATTAAATATTTTACAACTGCACATTTCCGAGTTATCGATTTAGCTAATTGTTCATAATGGGAAATAGAAAAATTCAAACTGTTTTCTAATTGGTCACGCTTACAAGGGCTAGGGCTACCTTTCACTTATACAATGTACTTTTTAAAATTGAGAGTTTTCCAAAAGCAATATTTTAATTAACTAAAAATGGTGTTGAGGTAACCCTATATCGAAGAGGGCTATAAGCATGGCGAATCGAAAATGGATCTTTAGAAAAGGGAATTTGATTTGATCGTTTCGTCACATGGAATCAAGAATTAGTTACATACGTCGACATAACATCAAAATGTCATGTCATGTCATTCGTCATGTTATCAATATAAATATTTTTTAATTTTCTCGTCGTATATAATGACAACACAATTTTCTTTTCACGCCTCTCGTCTGAACTCATTAATCTTAGATATTCGCCGTGACAAAACTAAGTCATTATGCGTAAATGATATTTAGACAAATAGACCTACTTTATTCTCTACTGTATACTGACAACGTTAATTAAATTTGGGGGTAGTATAATAGTAATTTGTAAGTTCTCGGTGACTATTTCTAAAAGACAAAGGAAATATTTGTTATAATTCAATTTTTGTTCTCTTATATTCCATTGAATTTTTATAGTTATTAGCCCACCGAGGGCCGCTCTACTACAGAAATTACAAAAAGCGGTGAAGTGCGTTTGGGCTTCCAATTATTAAGGTTACATTCGAAAAGAAGAATATAATTTGTTTGTGCAGTAGTAGACTAATTCATTAACAGTAGATGAGTAGCAGCAGCAGGAGCAAGGTTATCAATTTCTTCGTAAACGGAGATCACCCTAAGTTGGTTAGCTTACCTTTCTCCTTGCAGTATTGCCGCTTCCAGGAGAGGCTTGTAGCAGCTATATTGTACAGATTAGCTATAATCGGCACTGTAACGTAACCAAAGAACATGGTAAGAGATATGGTAACATTACCATTATATACTTATTTTCTATTCGACGATACTCCACTCGATGGGGTAGACTATCATCAACTGGCATAAAAGTCAAAGTCAAAGTCAAAATATCTTTATTTAAATAGACTCATTTACTAAGTTCTTATAAATCATCAGTTTGGACGCTTCGGGTACAAAACCCTAATTATAGTCAAAACAAAAAAAAAGATTTTTAGACTCACGCCGAAAAGTGAACATTTGCCAATAAAGAAATCATCAAATGTCGTTAGGGTCCTAACTGTGCATGGATAATTTGTACTTTAAATTATTTTTTCTTCTACCGTTAATACAGAAGGTATCAAAAAGGAATATATAAACGTTGTCGTACTATATCTCTCCGTTCGTGTCCACTTCCTGTAATTACCAATTTCGAATGTCCATGTATGAATACTTATTTAAGTACAAAGTTGTTTACGTATCATGCGAATGCAAATTGGAAATGTATGGTATTAAAACACTTTTTGAAAGAAAAATAAGTATTTATTACGTAAACATTATTTATTTAGGTTAACTCTGTTTAAAACAATGGAACTTGTTACAAGCGCAATTTTTATTGTAATTTATTTTAATGAAAAACAATTTACTTCTGTCAACTTTGTGCTCGTTTTTTCAGTCAACTTCTCTGTTAGTGAAATGTTACTTGTGAAAACAAGTAATATATTTTTTACTTCATTTCCATAATAAGAAGATTCAGGAACAAGAGAGGAAGGAGTTTTGATTGACTAGGTACTCGTCTTTATAAAAGTTCTCATAATTCTCCACGGCTGGTTCTTAATACTACGAAGCCCTTAAATTTATTTATCGATGACATTAAGTTGACATTTATAAAGACACGACGAGAAAATAATAAAAACTTAAATAATTACTTGTCGTCGACATCTTAAAATTATCCCTTATAAGTAAGCTTATAGTAATGGCCCAGTGTTCGATATTCTACCGAGTTTTTTATATTCCGAAGAAAACTAGGGTTTACAGTAAATATAGTTTATATATTATAGTACATTTCTATAAGCAAAATGTCGCGCTAGAAGTGTAGAAGTCATTAACTATGAAGTTTATTATGCAGAATACTCACTTGTACATAATATGCTACATATATAAAAAAATAAATGAACTTGAAGTTAATTTAATTTTTTTAACGTGCGTGCAATATACTTAAAAGATGCAAGTACAAAGATTTTATACTCATACATTTGCTAAAACATGAAATTTTGAATATATTATATTGATTACCTGCTTGTATCAACTGAAATGATTTGAGTGATTGAAAATATTATAATAATGACATACGAAGAAAATGGTAATGCTAAGCGGTAACCAATACCGGTACATATCGTCGGGTATAGTGTAAATCCGCGTAGCAAGCGTTGATAATTCCGTGTAACTGACAAAATGTAACCAATTGCTTAAATTAGCATTTAATGATTATGTGTGATACTAGACGGTTGTAATACCACAAAAATACATAGAAAACTAAGCGATAATTACATTTTTATTTTCCCAGAAAAGTTATCTACCTCGCCATGTTACCGATGATATGTTACCTACCATGTTGAATGGCAGTATTGTTAAAAACTTATGTTCATGAACATAACATTCAATGAGATACAACACATTTCTCATTTCTACTAATGACTCTTAGAAAAAAAAACAATTAATTTTACCAGTTTTGTATGAGCATCTTGTCTTGGAAATTCTATAAGTAGGGTCATGATGGGCTTTTACAGTATGTCACAAGAAATTAACTATCTACAGCCTTAATTGCTCATTTTGACTTCAACATGTAAAGACGACTTCATTTTGCTATTTTAATGTTTAAAACAAAGCCAAAGGCATTTTCTGCTGACCTTTTTCCTTCAAGTTTATTGTAGTTTATGTTTCCGCAATTAAGGTCGCACTTGGGCTCAATTTCAAATAATTTTATAATGTTTTCACTTTCGGAAACAATGTGATTTTGAAGAAGAAAACTAGTCAAATATGATGGATGGAAAACCTATCATTATAGCGACTTATTTAACAGATTTGAAAGTGACATAGTAATTACTGTTGTTCTTATGTTACGTTTATAATAAAAACAAAACTTTGTTCGTTTGAACACCACGTTACGGAATTTGCAACTAATAATACTAGTAAAACTAATAATGGTTTGTGAATCCTGCGTGGAAATTGCTTGTATGCAATAATTAGTGACTTTCCCGAAAAATACTTACTTACGTAACTTTTCTGTTAAAGCACGAGCTGCCGATTTTAAAATATAAAGTATTTTTGTGGTTGTGAAGGTGTTTTTTGAAAATATGTGTTAAGAAATCAAATAAATAATAAACTTTTCGACATTGGAATGTATAAATAATATAATAAAACTCATATATGTATAGCAACTGTTGTCTCATTACCCACAGTTTTTGTACATATTTGAATGGTGTGATTAGCAAATATATGTAATTCAAATATTTATCTCGGAAGACGAATAACCTTGCTAAGTTAGTATTTGCTTTAATAACGAAGAAAAAATTTTGTAACTCGTACGTAATTTTCTTATTTATAATACTCGATACTTACCAAACGTGGTAGTATCAGAAAATCTATCAAAATCTATTCTCTTAGATTCGATTCTAATAATAAGAAATCATTTACAATAGAATGACGAACAACTCCAGCAAATAAAGTTGACGTTCTAACTTTTTTATAGATTATCTGTCACGTTTTAAAAAATATTGATTATATAATTTAATTGTGAGACTTAAAAATTCTATGAAAATTCACATAACGGTTAATTATATTGTTCGTTTAATTTGAAAGATACCTTTGTTTCGTAAATATATACTTATAACTTAATAAAGGAGGCTTTCTCAAGTCATATGCTTCATATTTTTTTTGTTGAAGAAAAGTATTTAAAAAAAAGTCGCATACCCACGAGTACATGTAACTACGACCACGTTTTTATAAGTATATACTGTTCATACGACATTAACACACATAGGCCTTTGTCACGTCAACATGATTGTGGCACTTATGCCACAATCATGTTGACGTGACACCACATTTTTCTAACGGGCCAAGTTAGTAGGCGTACTTTAAAAGTTTAAACAAACATTCATGTGGATATCACAATTTCACCGGTGCGTCCAAAATTTGTTTGTAGAGAGCTGCCGTGTCCCGTCCTACTACTTTTTTCAAATTAATCTTTGAAAATAACAGTACCAACACTATCTAGGCTGTAAAAATTAATTTTTAATTCGCTTTATATCATATCACATAAATTGCATTTATATATTTTCTTCGTATGTATGGAACTATTACTGTATACATAATTATTATGAAATTTGGTACTGAAATATACTTCTTAGGACGACTAACATTTCTATGGATTTTTATGATATTATTAGTAGAGTAAATATCTCAAAAACTTGGATAGCTAAAATTTCAAAGTAAATTATAATAATATAATATTATGTGTGTTTGTGTGTGTGTGACATGAATGAGTGAATAAATTACTACATAAAGTGTTTAAAACACGCACGATCGTGAGATTTGTTGCAGTTTAAGATTATATTCTTTATATTTATCTATTTATGTATTATATATAATTTTACCACCACCAGTATCCTATGATGTTTAAATATTGCGGTAGACCAGCTGTGTTAGCTTAACTTCTTTCGTTATTACAAGATAAATTAGTCGTTGTTATAGTTTGTGCTTTCTTATTTCCTGCTGTGAACAGATTAAATTGTTTTGTTTACAATACGCACAATCAGTTCATATCTACGATCAGAGGAACAACTGTTACAAGGGCAACTTGATCAAGATGCGAGATTGTAGTGCAAGAAATTTTTGTAGTTGTTTTGCCTTTTTAATTAAATATATATTTAATTAATTCTCAGCGCATTCGTCGTAACTTTTAGTTTTTACCTTATGTAAATCGTTTTGTTGTATTTGCATTATGAACATATGCCGCCAAAACTAAAAATGGAAAGAAGAAAGTTTCAATTAATGAATTTAATAACTGTTGTATTCATATTTCATCGGTTTTTAAATTTAAGTAAGTACTGTTTTAATACATATTCAATGCATTATATGAATTTTATATATTTATTGGTAATAATTTTCACACTCCTAGATCCACATGATAATGTTTATCATGTTGTTATTAAATTTACTTTGTTCTATAGTATTAGAAATTAACCTTTATAGAAAAATAATAATCGATGAGTTTGAATATTTGTACTAAAGTCATGGTTTCGGTTTCCTACGTTTATGCAAACATCTTTTCTACATGGCCATCGAGATCTCTGGATCTTATTTTTAGATATAAGCACGGTTCATTCGCCTGGCCGGTTGACATTTTTTTGTTCACCGTTGTTACATGATACCAAATGTCCCCTTACCTGAAAAACGTAGTTTTCAATTGAAAATGTTTCGAAATCAAACAGGCATTAGCTTTCACTTAGCATTAAGAGACAGACCTGTAAAACAAAGAAAATGATCGTCAATTGCTTACGCATAAAAAATTAAAATAGTAAAGAATTTTCATTCTTAGAGTTACGATATATCTTCCGCTTTTGTAATTTAGAAAAATATTAGATAATGTACAGGTATTTGGTAACGTCTATGAAGTTACGGATATTGTATTGAGCGCTAGAACGGGCTGGGGCCCCTTTCATGTCTTTTGTTAAGTGATGTAAGGACTAGTTTCTGTGTTAAGCAAGACACTTAGATGAACTATTCATTTTTGACTATACAATGTTTGAGTGAAGCTTAACGTTTGCAAAAAACGATCCACTAAGTTTGAAAAATGTAACTTGTGGTACAATAATGTGTGCGGTTAATTGACTTTCTATTCGCTGATGCGGTGACATTTTTAACCATTTATATCTCAACTAAATCTATAAAACATTTAATTCTTTCACTATACTCCAATAATATATTTAGTTTACTATTGTATGAATGAAACACATATTTCAAAAAATAATATTGTGGTCTTTATTTGAAAAAGTCAATAATTCTCGCATTTATTCTCTTGCAGATTGACTTTTAGAACTGTTAACGGAGCTAACAGCGAGTAAAAAATATGGTACTGTATTTTTTTACTCGCTGATCACGAAAATTGCATTTTAAGTAAGAATCAAATAAATGAGTGAGTGAATGTATTACGTTAATGCTGATTTATTTATTTTATGATTAAAGCATATCATATTAAAGAAAATTATTTTTTTTTATTTTTTATTTTACACAACACACTGAACCTTATACAGGAGATTGACATTACGTGTTATTTTAAATATTGTTCTTCCATTGCCACTTGAGTTATTTTAAATAGATGGCGTTTTTGGCTGTGACTAGTAGACTAGTATACGAACTACTAGTATACGATAAAAATATTGACAACCTTGACGTATTTTTTTTTAGGCAGCCGCCTTTTTTACACTGGTTTTTTCACTCCGCCTTTCACATAGATATTAAATTTCAAAGTATGAATAATTAAATTAAATTTAAAGATTGGAAATAAAAAAAAGTTAAAATTGTAGGTTGTTGACGTAAAAAAATAACTCGAAAGGCATGAGTTAAATAAATTGAAGTTACATGGATTTGCAATACTTTATTTCTGAATAATAAAATATGACACTCAATATTCCGAAACCATAAAGTTCATCACCTACATTGTGCAAATAAATCGTGCGTTGACTTACGCCCTAATTATGACGCATTTGTGACGTTGAAATTATGTTTGCGGAAGCTATGATGTAAGAGACCGGTAGTCTGGGCGGCTAGATTACAACCTCCCCACTTCTTAGTTTGCCGATGTACAGGTTGATGTCTTTAAGGAACCGTTCGTACTATTCTACCAAATTGAAAAGGTATCCGCGATCTCTTGAATGTTGAATTATTTTTGAAATATTCATTTTTCATATATTTTTAATTTAGTTGTAAATCGACAATATTGATTTGTCGTATGTCACAAAGTACTTCGTCATATAATAAACTGTTTTAGAAACACTCATTCGTTCTATACTTTGGTCACGTAAGAACTTACTTTATATATTCTATATTATCACCTAATTTACTGTTTATAACTAGAAGAAATATATTAAAATATATATATTTTTTTATCTTATTATTCAATACTTTACCGCATAACCAAATACATAAGGTTCTTTTTTATAAAAATAATGAAGTTAAAAATAATATGTTATTTTAGTACCAAGATGTTCTTTTGTCGAAACTCTCATCAAATATGCCTTCACCTGTAAATAAATTAGTATTAATTGTTATAAATAAAAAAAGGCTTGAGTATCAACAAAACAAGATAGTCTTGTACTTACAATAAAACTGACAAGAACAAATTGACTAATTTAACTACTAAAATTAAATATACTACTAATACTAATAATGGGAACAGATGATTTACTGGCCATCATACTTAATTATACAAACTTTATCGCTAGCAGGTAAATGCAACACTACCATAGGCAGCTCAATCCCCTAGGCACTGTATATCAGTGCCTTCAATATACCCCCTTATACAGATGTACGACTGCGGCCGTGGAGCTGTCTATACCAGAATGGGTACACTACCTCGCCGCAGCAATGTTCCTTCTGTGGCTCATGTTTGGAAGAAGACGAAGCAGCAGCAGTGTTCCGTCAATATCTACTTAGACAATGTGTATGTAAAAATTATTTTGAAGTTTTCATTTACTTAAAAAAAATTAATTAATGTGTCTACTTGTGTCTGTGTTGAATCTCTATAAGTGATACTTCCTATAGATTTGAGATATTTTTAAAAATAAAAACAAAGACAGACTTTATGTCTTGCAAATTTCACAGAATGAAAGATAACATCGACTTGTCATTATTTAAAAAAATGTAGGGAACTGATCTTATTTTACATATCAATTTTATAGGCACGTTTTATGTGTTTCATATTCTTTTCCGTCCTAAAGCTATTGAATTATTTTTACTAACAAACGATAAACAGACAGATAAATAAACCGTACTCAAGATTACCCATCCAAATATTTTCCTTTGAAACTCTCCACTTAAAATTGTGAAAGTTTTGAACAAAACTAAAAACTGGCTTTAAAACATTAAAAAAGCGATAAGGAAAACAAACAGTACAATTACTTAGTTTTTTAAATCTTTTTAAAATATATCAAAGCATATATTTTTACTTAATATTTCAATGTTTATCTACTACATATTTAAAAAACTGAGACATTAATAAACAAAAATGTTTTAATTTTAATTTGGTCGGGTTATGGTTTTGTCTGAGTCAAAAAAACATGCTGTATAAAGCGGTCGTGGATCAGCTATGTTGACCATTCGTTGCGCGAGCGCCGATGTACCACACTCAACAGTCGCCCGCCGACTGTCGGTGGAGAATGTCTTCTATGGGAAACAGTTGTTATTAGACGGCCGTCTGGTTGACCTCTGTCTACTTAGCCAGAGGTCCCGGTAGGAGCAGATATTTGTATGATGAGTACGGATATTTCTCACGAGTCATGGATATTTGTATATTTATGTAGCATTTTTCTTCTATTTATATACATATATATATTTCTTCGTTATCTACTATCCATTACACAGGCTTTTTATTTTGCTTACTTTGTTTATGTCTAGCCCAAAGGCTAGATAATAGGTGTGAGTATGAGAAATATCATTATTATTATTGTATCTATATTAGTAGATATAATAGTAAAATTAAGTACTTAATATGGAAGACTGATTTAGGCAACAATTAAATAAAATAGCTGTACAATTGCAAATAGCCTGTATAAAAAGCGGTTGACTTAAATAATCATCATTTTAACTTAACCTGAACATTGAGACTACTATTTGCACATTTAAAAAAAACTTATTTGACAACATTAAAATACCTATTTTTAGTTAATCTTTATAGTATTTCCCTAATTCATAAATATTAGATACCTAAAATATAATGGAATATCATACTTCATTTCGTAACGCTGATAGATTAGTTGATCCGTTTATAAAAAATATATATATAAGCCAATAAAAAGTTTAAAATTATTTTAAATAGGGCTTTGTTAATGTGCAATTAGTAGTTTTAATGTTTAGGTTTAGTCGATATGATGATCATTTAACTGAACATTTAAAAACAATCCTCTTATTATTATCGTGTATATTTGTTTATTTATCATAGATTTGTCAAAAATAGTTATTAAAATGTATAATGTCCACTTGCTTTACAATCTGCTTCATCAGAAGCATAGATATGGTGCTGTTAGTTCTTGTAGTCGACTCGTTAGTTCTACCAGAAATCTCAAGATGTCGCTACTTGCACCATTTGATAAAGCTTTAGCTTAGAAATATTTAAGTTGTAAAAAGTTACTTGTGGCCAATAGTATTTACGTAATTAATGGTTGTAAAATTTACACTGTATTTTCTTTTTTTTTTCATATTATACCAGAAAAACCTTTACTCTATGGGAACCTAGCTTACTTAAATTTTGATTTCATAATAAATAGTTGACGGAATTTTGTTTTTGTTTATTTGATTTGTATTTATTTATTTTACTATTATTTTATCATTAAGTTTGTTCACATTTGAATACTATAATTCTTATTAAATAATGAATTTCTGAACATTGTTTGAAATTTCATTTCACATAAGTTAAGTTCAATAAATAATGTTGAACGTAAGCATATTAATGCTTACAAACGTTAAAACATTAACTATGGCTTTATTAAAATATTATTTTAAATTATTGGATTAAATATTTTATTTCTTGATGGATTCGTCATTTAAATCGTATAATTTGTAAATATTTTTTTTTTCCAAAAGTAAAACTAAGTGAGCGCCATTTACATGACTGAGCAGAACAGAAACGTCGATAAGTTTATCCTGCCACCGTATATGTAAAAGTCCAGATATTGTCGAGATTCACTCAGCTTCTAGTTACAGCTTTCCATCTCGGGCGCCGGAAAACGATTTTTCCTGGAAAAGCAAAGTTCCGACGAAGTCGCACTTGCTTTGCGTACGTAATATTCTTTTTGTATCCGATTACAAAACAATGCATATGTGGCATGCTGTGACAACACAAGACGTGTTCAGAAAAAACTGCGCCCTTCTGTGTGTTATGTCAATATTTAAGAGTAAGCTTTTAAGATTTAAAAAAAATCTGTTATATGTTTATTAGTTATTTTTTCGCTAATGCTGCACTTTAAATAAAACAACGTGTTCATTACACATTTAAATAAAATATCTACGTGACATTTCAGTTGTCCCGTTGTAAGTTGGTAGATAATATACTGATAATTAAATACTAACAGACTTCCTGATTGAGTAAGTTCAATTTAAATATAATAGTAATAAAATTCTTAACTATTTTGTCATATTGCTACCGCTCCGTGTTCCCTGACACCTGACATTGGCAGTAATGTCGCAAATCTTAAACTGCCGTAATTCGTTAAGAAGAAGAAAGGAAGCTGGTAGTTTTACTTTCAAAAATATTTTAGAGTTAAAACTACCAACTTTCAATGACTATTGGTCCAAGGTCACCGATGCGAAAGCTACCAAGCGTAATTTTAAGTGTGAGGTGACAATTTTGTTTGAACCGCCGTCTCATAGATTTTCTTACATGGGAAGTGTACATGAGTTTGGGTCATAACACCGCTACATTATTAGTCGTTTGGAGTAATGTTGGGTTTCAATAACCGATCTATGGATGATTTTGCTTTTGACATATTTACCATATAGATATAAGCCTTTAATTAACGCCTCGTAAACAAAACTATTGCTAGATAAATAATTGAATTAGGCATAAATTGGTATCAAACCAAATATTGACGACAGGTGATTTGTTTTCTTTGTAGAAATGAAATCGCTGAAATTCCGCTTGCTAGTAGCGTATTCTGCAGTGTCATAAATAATTTACTTTAATACAATAATTTAATTTTATATAGTATTCTACGACTTTTGCTCAAGTGTGCTTGTCTCCACACGTAATACAGTGCGTCCACTCGGCTCGGCCCTCGAGAAAGTCCATGAATAATCGGGATGGCATTTCCTTTCTACAGCACACCACTCCCTCTTCGAATGGCATAAACTTACAAGCTCACTTAGAAAGTTATGTTATTAGTAAATCTAAAGACCTATTAAATGTTGATTACTTAGAACAGGGATTATAATAATATATACGTTGCATTAAAACGTGTTGGGAGTAGAAATGTATTTAATGGATGTATAATTTTTGATACATGAATGTAAATTATACTTGCATTTTCCATTTGAAATAAAATTAAGTCGTTTACTTTGCCCACGTCGAAATGATAAGTTTAATTTTTAATGACAAGAACAGCATATGATTAGTCTCATATGAACATATAATCGGTTACATCTAATATATAAAAATCTCAAGTCAGATTGTTTGTTATCGAACTTCTCGAAACGGCTTTTCATGAAATTTTGGTACATTTTTGGTAGGTCTAAGAATAAATCTAAATAAAGGCTATTTTTTATATTCCTAGTTGATAAAGGTGGTCTCATCTCTAGATTGTTTTTATAAATAATTTATATGGCAAAACAACTTTGCACGGGTCAGCTAGTCTCTCATTAAAAATAAACATTTTTACAACATACTAATATTAGACCCTAATTATAAGATGATTTTAAATTTTGGATAATACTAACGGAATTGACACAGTTGATAATACTTAAAGCACATTACCATTGTTAAAAGAAAAGGAAGATATAAACCTAAAATGATACTCCGTTGATAATGAATAAAATCTTCATATACTTGTGTGCTTTTAAGAAAATTAGTTAATCGAGTACCATGTTTTCAGTATATCAAACTTGCAAGATATAACTGTTAACAACTTCTCATGGGAACAGTGAAAATATAGATAACTACCGTCACGTCATGGCTCGGCAGGGAATCGAAACTGGCGTAAATCACCGTACAACAGACACTGGATAAATTGCCTTTAGCAATTGGCTCGTGCGATTAACGTAACTTGAACGGTGATAGTGTTGGGAATGTTTATGCGTTTCGATTGAGCGATTCATTAAGAATAATAATTATATTTTAGACTAAATTAAGGATCACTAAAAGATTGTGTCATCCAATTATGATTTTTCGTTTCTAGATATACAGAAGCCCACTCCGAAACACCCGAACGAAGAGTCGTATTTTCGACAGATTTTCAGGCAAAAATTGACAATTTAAATGTTTTTCTGTCATATTTTGAATATACAAGATTTTGTTTATTTTTTGCTCATTAATGCAATGTTGAAAACTTTAACCGTGCGTTTAATAGAAATACATGCAAACTGTGTCTGAATTACAATTAAGCAGACTAAGTAAAGTTGGAATGCAGTTCTTCTGTCTGAAGCCTTAGAGAGTGATCTGTAAAACACAGCAACTAAAATTCTATATCGCACAGTGTCTGTGTGGTTCACAATAGTATGTAATTACTTGCGTAGCGTCCACTCTGAATATTTATAAGTTTCAAGTATTCATCAACTTAACAGTAGTACTGAGGTTACTATCCCGCGTACTATGTTTCAACATCATTAGTCAGTAGCGTAGAAATGATACTGTATAGTATTAGGTACCAAAATAGCTTGCTTTTTCAAAATTAATTATTGGTTTAGGAAACTGTTAATTTTCCTTTGATCGGAATCTTGATATCCACTTTCAAAGTTGACATCAAAGGTTTCATTTGAAGTGTTTTATGTCCATACCTAGTGCGTTATAATTTTAACGAACTTAATAATTTGGTAAATCAAGAAGTGATAAATATTATAAATTATTTATATTTACGTGTGTTAAAATAAAATATCTGTGAAATAAGTAAGATTCGACTCGTGCCTTTCCCACACAGTTTTATGTTTATTCCACGAAATACTGCGTTGTCTATTAACATAGAGAAATCATGAGAATTATCGTGCGTTTTGGAAAATGAGTCTTATGTTAAAAGCAGAAGGTGCATGAGCACCTTAATTGTGGGTACAGCAATGAACCCGTTGGCTTATTGCCTTGTGCGTGCGACGCATAAATCTTCGTCAAATGGGCCTACACTCTTCCTCGTTTTGACTCGGGATGTATTACTTAAGGACTTTACAATATGTTTTACATGTAAAAATGTATACAGTAGATGGAGATTACTTACGTATTGTTTAAGAAACTGAGACTACTGTAATGAGAACCGTTGTCTTTCTTACATTTCAAATTTAAATATTAGTAAAATGCGACAACCGAATAAAATTCAAGGCTTCAAAATCGAAGAAGGAAGTGTTGATTATACCAAAGGAACTTCTTCCCTTAATATAATCAATGCGTTCTTAGAACAAGAACGCATTTCGTATTTCGTAGGTTTTCTCTTTTGGGAGCTTTAAAGTAACAAACAGAAAAACTCCTCTGAATATTTCTGTTACTATATCTATATATTCCGTCATTTTCTAAACTGATCTTTGTTCTATTATGTATGCTACCAAATTAGTCCAATATTATTTTCATCTGGACCAGATGAACATTTTCGGAGATAAATAGCGATACTACTAGAAAGAACAGTCAATGTAAATTAAAAACCATAACCAATTTTTTTATAGTTAGTAACTATTTAAGCCCTTACTGCCATGTCTTCTGTAGTTATATTTCTTTTATTTCTGGCTCCTGCATACTGATGTAACCTAACCCTTTGCTTCACGGAGTTTTTGACGACTAGGCACCGGCATTTTATTGATGGTGTATAAGAAAAAAATATGAAAATGGTATGTGCTGTTGCTCATTACGATAAATTTTTACGAAAGTGAAATTGAAATCATACGAAAAAAGGATTTGAAAGATACGGTTATTTACAAATAAATGAATGAAAATAGAATTCTGTAAAATTTCACCAAAGTCAGTCAAGCAGATTATCCACTTAATAGTAAGCGGTAACCACCGCATTAGCAATACCAAGAAATCATATAACATCGACATTCTGGAGATAAGAGGTATCACTACCTCTTATGACCTGATGATACCGGCTTACCTTTCCCTATACACCGATCCACAATAATCTGCTTCACTATCGAAATAGGAATGGCAGTCGGGACTGACACAGGCGATTCTGTAACTGAGCCCACCAAACTGGTGAGATAAATGAAATGACATCTTCTAAAGCATCCGCTATGTCGTTGACTAAAAAACAGCTTTTTAAATCAAATCGGAATATTAAGCGCAGAAAAGCAGCGAAAGTTTTAAATCCGCTTCAAAGTACAGCTTGGGAATATAAAGTTCTTTATTAATAATTTTGGCAATAGTAGAGAAAACAAAAGGAACTGAGAACTGGGGTTTAACGACCATCATTCTCTGGAGGTTCCCGTTTCAGTTAGATAGAATATTTTTATTGCACACCAGTTAATTTAAATAGAGATAGAAAGTAATAACAAGGACATGTACAATGGACATGGACATGTTCAGTTGTAATATTTTAATGTTTGTAATCTCCAACCTTTCACTTTTTTTAAACGGTTTTTTTAATAAATAGTCTTTTAGATTTACTTAAAATCTTAACTAATAACCGACTTACGTTCATGAAACTTCATACGCTATACTTCCTAAAATCTATCTACCGCCAAACCTTACGTAAATTGTAACATTCCCTTTTTAAAAAAACCCTGTAAATCATAAATAAATGTAGTCACAAATCTATAACTTAAAATAATTTCTGGGCTTCGTTTCTGTTATGTCTGAAAACGACGATGCACTTTTTATATACCTTTGAGAAAGATACTTAAATGAAAACTTAAAATATTTATTTGTTATTTACTAACCTTAAAAAAAGGAGATATCAAAAAAGCGGTTCTATGTTTCACTGTATTGTTTTATGTATGCTCACCGATTTATCTATGAATTAAGAAACTATTTTTAAACATTATTTTTACAGTTGATTCTACGTTGATTCCAAAAACAATAGAATATAAAGCTCCTCCATAAAATAATATGAAATTTAACAACTTCTTCAAAATGTATATACAGACAGTTACGTAATTTAACATATAACCAAGAATATTTTTTATTATAATTTATAAACGGTACTATGAAACAATATTAAATAGTTTTTTTAATGTTTATTGGCCCCGATTCCCTTGTGCACGAACTGAATTAAATTTTAGTTCAGTTGTTCTATCAACACAATACAACCAAACAGACAGATGATCGGTGACGTCATTTGACGTTTCTAAAATGGTTACTCCCAAGTATTTTTTGCTTTATTCCGCATTTGTTGCGCATCATAAAATATGCCGATTAAAATAAGTAAAAAGTGTATGCATCGTCTAAGCGTCAACTAACTTGACACACTTAAAGTCGTTATATCCGTTCTTATTTTAAAAAAAAAAGAAGCGAATAACTTAAATTTAATTTAGTCCGTGATCAACGGAATTGGGGCCATTAACTCCTTAAGACCCCTTAAGACTTATGTTTTTGAATAAGACATTCAACTGATACATTTATTTTTAACTTTTTCAAAAATTTCTATTGACTGCCAAAGGGTAATTTTCTTAAAATCGATTGTTCGACATATTTGAACAAAATTGCTTCTTTTCACATTTTCTTAACATGGTAAAACATTTCCACCTTCTGTAATAGAATACAAACTACTTATTCAAACCGTGACTAATTTTATTTGGTCGGATACGAGCGAGATTTAGAAACTTCCTTATACTAGTTATGTTAGTTAGAAAAATGAATTCGACTTGTAAGTATCACGCTTGATGGCTTGTCGTCAGTACCTAAGTTGTTTGAAGAGCACGTGTTACATAGATACGGTATTATTATTTCTATATGCAGTTTTTCGTTACTTTTTATTGTGATACATACACAACTAATGCTTGTGTTAATCGAAGTTAAAATTTAAACATTAATAAAGAAATTTGTTTTTTAAATTATATTAGCACCAGCAATACGTGAATGAATTGAGAATGTATAACAATAAAAAATGAACACATTACAATATAAATTAATAAAGTGCAATTGTATGTTTCTGTTTTGGTGAGTATACTCAAAACAATCTTGCAAAGGCGACATAGCATTGTCCAAAAAAGTTTGTGACTATAAACCCGTCAAGTATTTTTAAAATATTTCTCTTTGAAATACTGGATACTTTGTTTACATTTCCGGATACATAACATAAAAAACTTAAACTGTTATTGATTATAGTATTTTATTGAAATATCAATAAAATACTATATTTTGTATAACTTATGTATGATTATTTTTCTTTTTTGATTTTAACAACGTACGCTTTCCTTATTCATTTCTAGAACTGTCTTACTGTTTGTATTTAAGTAATATCTGAAGTAAACAATTTTTAGATACAAGTTATTTTTTATTTTCACTCCTGAATTTATTTCACCCAACAGATTATATTTTTAAGAAATATAAATAACTATGTATAAAGTATTTCAGTAATAGCACAACCCATTGAATATAAATATTATAAAAACTATTCTCAATCGGCCCCTGTAAATCGCACTTTTACATTAGCCAGAATATATTGCGCACGCGACTGCTTTCTATGTGATCAGATCTTCCGAGTTTCACGCAGCTTAAAACAATTCACACGTCGTTAATACTGTCCATTTATAGTTTGCTTACTTTTATTTTTATGTCTTTCTCTAATACATTATTAAGTTATTGAAAAGCTTCACATATATAATGATTTACATTATATTTAAATAAATCATCTCTTACAATTTTGTCTATCAAATAATTATTTTAGCCGAAACAGAGCATTTGCTTTTAATACGTAATGGATTGCATAGATTGAAATATTATTTTCAAGATACAGACGTTGAAACTTATTTACAGCGCTCAATGAACGTACAACTAGACTGATAGGCACCATGACTACATTCTTAGAAAGAGATATGGACTGGCTTTAGCTACAAATTAACATATTATTTATATTGGTTACAAATTTATTATTATTTATTAGCATCAGAAAACCAGATTAAAATTTATATCTGCATATCGAAATCGAAATGAAATGTTTTAAACGCGTTTTACTTCGTTAAATGGAATTTTATTAACATTGAACATTGAAATTTTGTGCAAATTTATGTAATCTTAAATTTGTATAATATGGATAAACGCTCATTATGTTTACGAGCCGTGATAATATCCGTTTATTAATTTGGTCTTATGAAAATGATGATATCGATTCTGACACAGTTCTCTGGTGACTGACAAATCAGGTTCAATCTAAAATAGATATATTTTTGTCTTGTTTGTTAATTACTAGGTAATTAATGAAATTTCTAGACCTAATTATTTCTAAAAATATCACCAATAATCAACAATGCAAATGACATTTCAACCGTCCAATGATGCCTATGCTGTTATTCATCTCCGATTCTCGCTTTCATTGAGTGAAAACCGTGAGATCTCAATTGTTAGCTTCTAATGATGTGTAACAAGAACTTTTAATTGTTATACAGCTATGTAATATATATTATGCTACCATTTTCGAAGTGAACTTCGTACTTGAAATTCATAGTTAACTTATTAGTGATCTAGTGATATTATTGTCTTCAAATAGTATAGGTATAGAATTATGGTAAATATTACGTTAAATTGTAAACTCTTTGTTTCTGATTGCAATATTTCTGCAGTTTGTGCAGATAATAAATTAACGGTGTTCATAAAAATGGGATGAAATTCTAATTTTATGCTTATTCCTCATTCACTTATGCTCGTCATCAGTTATTTATTTACGGAAGGATTTGTTCGCGAGACTTAAAATTCACTCACAAATGTCAAAATGGGTTTTAATAAAGTCGTTGGAGTTTATTGAAACCCATCATAAGACAATATGTACGTACTGTTTGTACATGGGTAATGTATATACCTGTTTATTCTAAACCCACCAAGAAACTCCACGAAATAGAAAGTTTATATACGTTAAGCTTATGTGTTGCGTGAAAGATATTTCCTCTGAAGCTGATTGATTATAGTTTGCTATGAATGTCTTGCCTTAAAGATAACTATTAGCTTTTTTTTAATTGACTAATTATAATTTATATTTTGCATATTGCACCAGCTATCTTCACATATGAACACATTTTACATGGCTTACTATCAGGCCATGTAGAACAATTTCCTGAGTTATTTGTAAAATAAATCAAATGTAGCTTTTTTTTATATAGCTTTTATTTCTTTATATGAATATGGGAATAGTGAATAAGTGGTGCAGTTCATGGGAACAAGTTCAATACGATGAAAATATCTTATTTTTGTCAACTTATTTGATACCAAAGTTTTACTTTGGCTCTTATGGCAATTGAAATTTTATTTTCACTAAATCATCGAAATTTGAGAAGAAATTTAAAAATTGAGAAGTGAAACATGCATAATTCTAGTTGAACAAGCATAAATTAAATGATCTATTCCATTTTAAAAGAGAAGCATTCATCTCTCTTAATGCACACAAAAGTGTATAGATTATATTTCCGGAAATCGTGTGTAGCTACAGCAAAAGACTTATCGTCTCGTATACTGTAATGAACACATATTTGTTCAATTTTAACTTGCCTCCACAGTGATAGTATCGTTGGGTATAAGTTACAGGATTATGACAATTGAAGCATCCGTTCATAAAACAATAGAAAAACAAACATCCATGATATTTCTTTGAAGATTCTAAAACTATGATTTATTTTTGAACGAAGCAGAACAGTTTAACTATTTATTTAACCGCGTAATTATACAAAAAACCGCATAAATAATCAAAATTATAGTTCGATGTAAGGTTGGATAAAAAAACCACTTAATACAGTTTTATGTTAGAATTTATAACTAATTGACTAAGAGTAGTAAGATTCACAGTAATAGAAAAAGATACGGGCTATAAAATTACGACTGTGAATTTTACAGTAAACTAGACATTGTTTATTTAGTCTGTTAGTGAATGGTTAAGGGTGTTATTTGTTGAGAGCAAATTTCCAGCTACATTGGAAAAGGTTTACTCTTTACACTAAAAACAAATATTCGTTCGTGACAACGTCTCGGCTTCTTCGGAGCATGGACAGGAAATGAGCGTTAGAGTGTTTTAAAGCGATGTTTGGACAGATCCTGCTCGTTGTCCGCGCATTGTTATATTGTTGTCTCGTAACGACTAGAGTTCATTGTGAATTATGAGCATATTTTTGTTAACTTCATATATTTTTTAATACCAGTGAGATGACAATCAATCCACATTAAGTGGTATTATCAAGAGTAATATTTACGCGATGCGGACTTGGATAACATTCGCGCCCTTTTTTGAAGCTTTAATTATTATAGAAAGCTTCCCTAGTCAGTTCATTCCACACTCAGTTATTTAACTACTAGTGGGTCTGCCCCGTATGCGTCCGGGGTATGTATATATACCTTAACTATCCTTATGAATCAATCGATTTGACAGACAGACTGAACTGACTTTATTAAAGTTAAATGTTCTGAGGTATTACGTTTAATTTTTTCGTCCTCGGCAACACTTTGGAACTAGTTTCCTACCTTTTTATAAAACTTCACAATTAAATTAAAAGTTATATAATAATATTAAGAATTTTTATTTGTAAAATAAGTGAAAGTTTTTCAGTTGTTTGCTTCCTAGAGGATAAATTTTGGCAAATTTATCGTGTATAAAATGTCAAAATTCAACGTCTTGTAAAAAAAACAACCGTAGGTAAGTTATGGAAACCCAGCATGAATTCAAAACTAAGGAAGCTTGAGTTGCTCTTTCTATATTTAAATCTCACTTTCCCCAACATCTTGACTTAGAATATAAACGTCTTCTTTCATTTAAAACAACTTACGGTCCTTGTCTCCCAATTTGTTTCAATTAGTTGATGCAAATAGCACACGTCCGCGTCTGATTTGATTCCGGCCAATCTAATTATTCACCCCTTATTAGGTGATGTCTTCATCACTTAGTACTGAGGCTACTATATTGGCACTTACAAGGTGATGCTTTAGTAACTTATTATAGAATAGAATTATAAGATATTATAATTTTCCTAATTTTATTTATAAAACTACAGATTCCTCAACCGCAGAGAAACTAAATATCGTAATTACAGGAGTCACGTTAGACTGACCCAAAGAACTTGCCAGGCGGACTTAAAAACAGCCCTACCATCAACCTATCCGAGCCCAAAATGTGTGCCACCCTGGGAATTAAACTCCAAATCTGAAATAGTTGGTCTCGACTTCTAGATCACGAGGCGGTGATTATTTATTAGTTCTGTCAACACATGAATTATCACTCTTGAGACGTATTTCTCTTTGCTTTATCGACCTATATGCATAAAAATACATTTAATAGATAGTAAATTTGTAAATGGATCAGCAAAACATAGTTCTCTGACTTACTAATTTACTTCTGTGTTAAAGCGGGGTACACGATATTGAGCCTTGAAGCTATGATAGATTTGTAAAGCTGATTTTTAGGGAACTAGCCAAGATTCAACTGTACGCACCATACCGTACCGTTTCGGTCCGTTTCATTCGTTTCAGTTTCGTTTTATGTAAGGTAACAAACTACCCCAGTCGTGTGCCCTCATATTTTGAGTGAAAATATACTTCCGAATACTGCCCGAATCTTTTAAAAGTAAATCCGCGATTGAGTAACAGTTAATTGGGAAGTCACAATAATATAAAGCAGCATTGTAATAGTATGGCTTCAGTATATTAATTTACTACATTAGTAATAATATGCCTCTTATCCTTGTCATAATTCCTCTAATTTAGTCGGTCATTGGTCAGGGCTCTCGCCTCTTAATTAGTGACTCAGACAGTCATACCAGATGACCGCGTAATGTCACTTAGGATTCGCTCCACCAGACGCTGGCTGTGCTAATATAATTAGTGGTTAGTCTACGTATTATTTAAAGTGTTGTGTTAAGTGGTTGTGAGACTTAACCCCCAAATCTTAGGTACGGTAATGACATTAACACTGTTATTAAATCACGTAACAACAGTAGTGGCATGGTCGTGATGAGAGAGCTTTCATCCGCGGAATGTTGTTCTCGGATATTTCGAGTTCCGATGATTTTTTGGGTGATTGTGATACTCGGACTTTTGACACCTTTCTAGCCATACATCCAGACACAAATGGTTTTTATTGTCTCGTGGTTCTTGGTAGTATATCGGGGCTAAGTCAAATTACTGTGTAAAATCGTCTATTTGATAGTCGGGAACTCAATTATTTAATCTTATTTTATGTTGTATGAGACTAACTGTCGGAAATTTATATATCCACAGTTTTAATAATTGTTCGAATAATAAGAAGTGCTAAATTAGACATTTGTGCTTATACATTTTTGAGTTTCATAATGTTCAAAATATTTAAGACGTACGGTTTCATACTTAAAAAACCGAATACTGAAAAAGTAATTGTATTTATATTATGAACTCATAATGTCATATTTATTGATCTGTAGTGAAACTAAATGAATCATTAATTGCGTGACTTTTTAGTGCTAGTAATAGTTGTGGTATACTCGTTTTTGGAATCCACGACTATACTAATATCGTGTTTCTATCTATGTGTAATTTGTTTAATGTACAATATATGAAACATATCAAGGAACACATTATAACCGAATAATGTAATACGATATCCGTATTTTCTTATAAATTAGGTCGCTATAAAGTCTTTCCCAGTCCCGTCCACACTATTTCATAACCTCAATACGTCAACTGTCAGGTCCGGTGTCTAATGTTTATGTGGGTCACGTTATTAAGATAATAAACAAATTTTTATTTTCAATATATCCTGGGTAATGTAGGCTTACGCGTTTTCTAAAAACAAATTACACATTTCATATGACGTTCTCGGAAAGTAATAATATCTTCCTTTACATAAAATGTTTTTAATTTTTGTGGTATTATTTTAAATGTGTTATAGTTACGTTACTTATCTCTTATTCCGCAAACATCAATATGCTAGATTATTTATTCCAAGAGTCTTTAGAAAATAAACATACATAATTATGTGAACTACAACAGTAGGCGTAACCGAGTCTGCAGCGGCTGCAATAATAATTATAGATGCATTGTCACGCCGAAGTGCCTGAGGTGACATTGGCTTTCTTATTGTCGGCTGATAGTACGGCCCGCTGCGCCGGCACACGCACGCCGCCCGCCGAGACGCGCGCGCGCTTTTACGTTTCGCGACCGCGACCGCCTGCGCGGCTCCCGCGTCATGCCCGCAGTGAAAGTATTCAATATATTCGGCGCCCAGAAGCCGACCGAGAAACAACCGAATTTGACATCGGCGCAAAACTCGCCTATGCAAAAGTTCTACAGGACCTTCTCAGTGCCTCCCCAAAATTCGGCAGAGAAGAACACTAAAGTAACCACGATCGCTGCTTGCCTTGAAAAAAAGATCAGTGAACCTAAACCGAATAATGATAACGTGCAAAAGTTTAAAAACAATAACAGTGTTTCTATTGTGAACGATAAAGCGGACGTTTCTAAAACGCGTCAACACGTGTACGAGAATGTAAACATACCTAGTGCTAACGACGATGTTCCTCAACATGACAGATTGCTCGATGAAACCAAAGGATACGCGTCAATTTACGAAAATATTGTCATTGTGGGCAAAACAGGTACTGTAAACAAGAATGAAGTGATTTCTGATTCAAAATTAACTAAAGCACTTGCGTCTTTCGACCAAATCTTATCAGAATTTTCAGTCAGTGCATCTTTGAATCCCGATTTAATTGGAACAAAATATAGTTTTATCATTCCTAAATTGCAAAAGTCAAAAACTTGCAGTATAATTGAATCCCACTGTATATTAAAAAAAAGAAGTTCAGACCCGCAAGGCGATAATAAGACCCGATGTAAAGTGGCACGTAATAATTCTATTGACAAAACAACTAGCTTGTGGAATCTCGACGATATGAAAGGCAAAGAATTGACTTCTCCATTAATGCCATTAACACCCACTAATACTGACAAAATCAACCCAGATAAATATGCCACATATAAAATCTCGTCGAAAAACTCTACTCGAATGAACTGCATAAAAACCGAAGACTTGAAAAAATTGGATGTTAAAACAAGAATATTAAAGAAGACTTTATCTAATCCGCCGTCGACACCCGTTCCGGTCTTATCAAAAACGAAGTCAGTGACGAAAAAAGCAGAAAAAAAAGTAAATGACCAAAAGAAAGCAAAACTTAAGACATGTGCGGATAATGGATCATCTAATATGAGGCTGGCTTTTGAAAGCAAAGAAGTTCCAAAGTCTCAAATGCAGAAAGCAAAAAGTGTGTGGGAAATAGGGAATGAAATAATGATATTGCCTAATTTAGAAAGGACACGGTCTACCACTTCTATCGCGGGCTCTCCAAGCAAGATCCCGGTGATACGGAGTCAAATGTCGCATAACAAATTCAGTAGTACTCGTGCGTTATTTTCTCCCACTCCTGTTGATCTAAATTTTGTAGACCAGGTTAGAGAGTGTGCTCAGAAAAAAAAGCTTACAACTCCGAGAAAATCTTTAGAGAAATCAGACACAAATAAACAAGTGAGGCAAAAATCTCTACTGTGCTTAAAGACTGATATTAAGCGTCAAATTGATAAAAGCAAGAAAGATGCACCGGATCACAAAAAAAATATCCCGCCACTGAAATCATCAGTGAGAGATTATACGGAAGAAATTAACGCGGTGCGCGCTAAGATGCAACAAAGAAAAATAAACAAACGAGACATTGTCATCGTCTCCTCAGAATCAAAACGGAATGAAAACGAATCAGATGAAATCGATTCAATTCTGACACCTGTAAAAAGTATAGTAAAAAAAATAGAACTAAAAACTGCCTCGGAATCGAAAGCTGAGATGACAAATTTCCTGAATTGTAAAGTTATCCCGGTTGTACATAAGGAGCTATGTGTAGCGAACACAACTTTTCATAACCACTTGAGCACACTCGTCGGCCGTCAAGTAAAATATGTGGAATCTAGGAATGATACTAAGACGTGCTCCCAAGTCAAGAAGCTCGAGTTACATAAACACAACTACGAAAAGATATCTGATACGCATTCAGACTGCAGCGACGACTCTGGGCACGTTTCAAATGACGCTGCAAACGATAATGATTCAACATTTGATAACGTGCATAATTTAATCCCCGTACATACCTCAATCGACGAAGTGGATTGCAAATTATTCAACAGTCCTAAAAATTTTGCGGTTGATTTATCCGAGAATGTGACGTCTGTGTGTCCCGTGCGACCTGCGAGGCGCAACGGGCGAAGCAACGAGGTCGCTAGCGGTACCCGCGCCACCGACGCTCCGATAGTGGATGAACAGGTATGCGACACTGTTAACATATCGATATCAACAGATTACAGGTGGTGTTTGTATACAAGCTCTCCTGAAGTAAACAAGCCGCAATTTAGATCACTACAGATATACCTAATAGTAACTAAGTCAATTTAAAAGTACCAGTTTAGCGAGATTTGTTGGAAAGCTGTCCTTATACCTGATGTCAATATTAACGACACAAGCGGGTCGTAGACCTCTTTCCTATTCATTCGGTAGCGCTTCACAATTTGTAAAATACGCATGCTTTGCTGTGGAGTCAAACAGAAAGCATTCCTACAAAATATGAATTGCATATTAGTATGTATTGATGAGTAACCATGACAAAACGCCATCAGCATCCGTAATTTTGAATTGTAAATTAGTAAGAGGTCCTTTCACATGCTTTACATGCTTTAGCTATATGGACACACATTCCGTTTTTCTTCTATTAAGTAAATAGATACAAATTTTTTTGCGCTAGAATTTACGCCTCATTACTTAATAAGGAGCCAGTAGTACGATGGGCAATTATAAACTTGTTACGTTTTTACTTATCAAACTACATTTCCATCTCATGTGATCTCATATCAGTATTGTGTGAATGTGATCTCATCTCTCTTTCTTCTGGCTCTGTTAAATGTTCCCATACGCCTACTATAATTTTATATATGTTGATTTCAAATGGTTTATAGTTTCGTTAGGTTTTATCTAATCTTTACCGTCAGCGATTATCTTCTGAGACATAATTAAATGGCAATCCATTAGTTAGATTGAACTATCATATTTGAATTGCGTAATAAGCACATTCTTTGAAGATGTTAAAATAGTTAGTGGGGACTTTAGTCTAATTTAGGTAATAACTTTTTGAATAACGAAAACAGAACGATGTTTTCTTGCGACATAACTTTATTCCGTAACAGGTGTGCCCAAGGGTCAAGAAGGGGCCAGATTTATTTACGCTTTTACTTTCACCGATCTTTTTGGCGATTCGCATATTACTCTTTACCGATGCAACATGCAATATAAATATGTTGTAATTCATCAACACTGGCTGGACCAATGTTTTCATGGATAATATGTTACATACTGTTATGCAATAACAGATATTAATTACAAGTTACACACTTGCATCCGGATAGCAATTTCTCGATTTCTTATTACTTTGCAAGTGTCGAATGCAGATCCTTACCTAAATGTGATGCAATTTAAAAATCTGTTACTTCTCACAAAGTAATGTGACAGCTAATATTACATGTTAGAAATGTATCGACAAATCTCTCGAACGTAAACTGGTTTACGGTTTTACAATTTATCTAAATAATTTAAAGAAGACGGATAAGACGTCTTAATAGCAGATTTAAAGTATGAAAACTGTTTGAGGCATTATTACCTTACTTTCTATTTCGTTTGCTTTTAGTAAATTTATCGTCTCTTCCAAACCAATTAACTTTACGATACAGTTCATTCTGTGGTATAAAAAGAAACATTTCGAGATTCCTTCAAGTATATTCATAAACGTGTGTGGATTTTACGATTGGTTTCTGACGTAACATGCACATTACGTGCAAGTTCTTCTTGACTCGCATTCCGTTGTCATTCTGATTAAATCTGCAGTCACGTCTGTAATTTCTAATAAAATTGCTTTGGGCTATAAATTAGGCATTAGATGGTCTCTGTGCACCGTTTGGGCGGGTGCATGCTCATCACGTCCTAGCTTTCCCTTGAATCGCGGGGAAAGCCTCCTGCTATCTGGCATAACGGACAACTGTTGTTATAGCAACGGTATTAGTATTTGCGAACGACAAATCAGCTCGAAATAGCACTGATGAGATAAACAGCTAACATACAAAAAGTAAACAATGTGGTATACTTATTTACCCCACTGACACTGAATGGAACAAGACATCTCCATTAAATTTTGTTTACATTGTAGTTTTGTGCTTTTGAGGTATTTGTTTGACTTACGATATATATGCTAATTTATTTTTCCTGAATAAAACTTTGAGAATAGACTCCAGTTAAAATAATACATAATATATGCTTGGACGTTACTTAGCGTTCGTTTGTTTACTTTTTTTAATTGTATCTCAATCTTAGTCTCGACTACATTACAAAGTAGGTTTCAATCGTAGACTGCCCTGAAACGGTTTCGATTTTTTTGTTCATTTCCATTTGCAATCATCACAATGGTTGTAATTAAAGTTGGTAATCACGTTGCTTTGCATTCTATTGTATTGTCCGTATGTCCGGCGGCGAAAGTCCAATAATGATTGACTTGTGTAATTCTTTGTACGAATGTAATAACTATTATGTATCAACAAGAAAGTTTTATAATAGATGTGAATGGTCATCATTTCGGAATCTTAGTTCTTTATTGGACATTGATTTATTAAGTGTCGCTTGAAGCACTAAACTTCTACCGAAATCAGTAGTGGGTGCAGAAATGCCTCGATAATTGATGTGAACGTTTTAGTTTTAACTTTTACATGGAAACGATTAACTTCATATAAATTTCCATATAAAGTGGTATATATAGTTTTTATTACCGTATTCGATATTACAATAAATATTAAATCAAACATTAATGTACTAATTGATTATATGTGACGTTAATATTTGGAATTTTACATCTCCGTAAATATGCATTCTTCTATCAATAGCAATAATTTATATTGATAAGTGTAACTTTTATTAGCTTAGTTGTGATAGGGAATTAATTTTCTTTTCCGTATATATGAGGTTTGTTTTAATTGTTATTAAATGTTGTTGTTATTGAAAATAAGAAACGTGTATCGGTAATTGGCTATTTTGGATATGAACTTGGCATCAAAATATTTTAGAGTTAAAATTAGAAAAAAGTTCTAAAAATTTTATGTTAATGATAATTGGCTGTGCTCGCCAAATGGTGCCATTAAACCATCATAAAACTATGTATTTTCTTAATACAACACCTTGTATTATCACTTTTAAAAGATATCTTTTAAATTATATTTAGAACAGTCAGGTATTTCGTTTAAGTGCAAAGATGTTCGCATGCCAATGTTACCAAATTGCTTCGGTGATTATATCAAAAGATCCACGTGGAAGGATAATTTGCTTTCAAAATGTCATTTAGAACAAAAGTCTCACACAATTGCAGATAAATTCCATGTACAATTTGTTCAAGCAAGTTGGCGTGTGCAATTGGCTCATTGAGAGACATATAGGGTTATCACTTCTGTTACAATTTTTTATTACAAAATTTACATAGCGGTCTGATTGCAAACTTAAAAAATATTACAAAGGCATTTATAATTATGACACCGGTAATCACATGTATGTGTACCTATTCTATAAAGTTTAGATAGATGCAGTCCGCAAGGAGACAACCTGCTGAAGTCTGTCGTAACAGCTTATCAAGCAGCTCTTTAGATCTGCCCTACAATCATTTAACTGCTATGGTGATGATAATAGCCTGCTTCATCATCATCGACAGCAGCAGCTGCCCATACATGGCCTACTGCTGGCACAGACCTTCCCGCATGGAAGAAACACATCCTCATGTGTTTCTCAACTCCTCAGTTATGACAAAGTTAAAACTTCCACGCTGTCGCAAGGCAAAATTAATATGCCTTCCAAAACACGGCGGATCTCGAAATCCCTTGTATATGTCAGTGCAGCTTACCCTGGAAATGCTACAGTAACTCACAACCCTAATTTCTAGCCGCAGGTGGTTGGTTTATTGAACGTAATATTGACTGAGCTAACAGCGACGCCGATATTACTGAAGTTTCTGACAAGCCTTGTAAGTGGACTTTCTCGGCGAGCCGCAATTGTTAGACATTATCTATGAAATGATACTCGTGTGAAATGTTCTTGAGATTATGAAATAAAATATATGGAACTTTCTTCGCTATATGTCAGTATTTGCTTCGTAGATGAAAAGAGAGTGTATAGCTGTTGTAATATTATTGGTTAGCGGTCATGTGTGATGCCCACGCAATAAATAGCCGTGAAGTTAGTACTTTACGGCTATTTATTAATATGCACTCAAAGTTGCTCTGAACAAGAAATTAACTTTCTTATAACCTTCTGATCTTGACTCAAGATAACCTACCTAAGGCTCACTCAGCCTTTACCTAAATTAATGCAAATAAAAAACTGGACAAAGTTATACTCTATACTCTATTCGTTATACAGAAAGATTTTTTTTTAAATTTTCTTTTTTGTTTTTTTACTTCATTCCAAAATATTAAGGCTATGGAAATCTGTATAACATTTTATCTCAGGCTTCATAGAATCGTTTAAATTTAAGAACAGTAATAAAGTTATATATTCGACATCCTTAATACAGATTCTTCGTAGTATAAACGCGAGTGGTCATCGTCCACATAATGACCACTTGATGTAATGTAAATTAATTTCTATATAAATCTTATGATCTTTGCTTTTATTCTAATAGACAAATTAAGCAATTCTTTATTATAAGTAACACAGACTGTGTAAAGACGTCAATGCTTTTTATTTAAAGTAGGTAATTAAAGATGGGTAAAACTCAACAGTTTGTTCAATTGGTCTAGCAAAGCCTTTCATATTTTCCCTTAATTTATTCGATTATTTGCGGTTGTCTTCAAACATGTCTTTAGTCATAATAAATTTCATATACACACCTGAGTATTATTCAAAGCATGATCTTAAAAAAGCAAAACAAATATCAGTTACTTTACTAAATCAATTAGAAAGGTTGATCTCAATATTTTTTAAAAGTATTCGCTTTCGATTCGAAATCATTCATATTTGCAACATTTCTCGGCATGCTTAAATTTGTATATTTTATGTAAATTGAGCCATAATAATATCTGACAGTTTTGCGTCTTCATCGTTAAACTGAGACCTTTCCGCTTTTCGTTTGTTTTTCAAACAAAAGCATGCATGGGATTAAGTTACTCCAGTTTGATATTAAGTTACATCATTGTTAATGAATATTACAAGGGTTTTGGGTATCATCATAAAGTAAACGCGTTTTCGTTAATTTTGTAGGGTGAACGTGATTTGGGAAAGTCTAAATTTAGGTGAATCACAGTAGAAGTTTTCTCGTTATTAATTATAAAGACTATAACTGATCGTAATAATTATGTTAAGGCTTATAAAGCAATTTGCATGATCACATAAATCATCAAAAGCAGTAGCAGTTTTAATGATCACATTAATATTAAACATTAATGGCGTTATCCACCATAGATGCTGTAAACTAGTTAATTAATGGCATGGGAACTAATTTATTAATTTAGAACTATTTAATTATGTATATGTCATAACAATGTTATGAAAAAAATAACTATTCATATACCGTTATTTTTAGTATTTCAATGAAAACTCCATCTTGTCCTGTCCCAAAAATCGATAAGACAATAAGAAAGTAATTTTTAATAAATGTTCAGTAATAGTAGTATAATAAAATTTCTATCTGTAACCGCTAATTGCTATTAAATTGTCAATTCAATTAATTGAACTAAATCACGCACAAATCTTTTTATTCGTTTAGAATGATCTTAGCAATTATAAAACTGATCAATTAATAGTTCATAATCAACTCTATCTTTCTTTATGTTAACCCTAATTATATGCATTAGATAATTTAGTTATGTTAACCCTAATTATATGCAAGCATTTGAGAAAAACCGATTTGACCTCTACACTGCCATAGACATGAATAAATATAAGCTTATTCTAATGTCATTTCTCTTATTTTACATACAAATACAATTAGATTATACTACGTGTCTGCTGTATCTTTCTTTTCTATATTAGCCTAATTTTCACTTTGGTTTTAATATCTTTCTATCTGTTCTCACTTTTCCCTGTTTACAAGTTGTCTTAATAATAATATACCTAACAATATCATCGAAACATATCTTTACAAGCGCATTTTTTGCTATACATATTGAAGGCTATATAGCTGATCCGTCTAACTACATACTCGTATACGACCTACGTCGTAAAAAAATATCAGAAAATGTACATACATCTTTATAATTCACTATACATATTAATGAATATTAATACCGTTTTGAAATCTGTTGCGCACTTAAATAGACCTAAGAGTAAAGACACTGGCAGCGAATTATTTTATTCCGTCTATATATGCACACGAATGTACCTATTTCGATTGGGCTTAAAAGTAGATTACAATTCAGTTCCATTTCATACCAATTATTGTGTATAGTATGATTGCAACTATTACTGTTTACGTTATATTAAGTGTGACACGGAGATGACTTTTCGGAAAATGCACCTGTGGTGAATGAATTTTAGGATATTTTTCGTATACACGTATTGAAAGTATGTAGTCAAACCTGTAGTCATGAATATTTTTTTATAAATAATACACAACATCTCATTTGTATACTAGAAATTCATATTTTTATCGATAATGGTAAATTATCGACTGTATTAACATTCGGTGTTATCTCCTCCCATTAGATTCAGAGGAATTGGAAACAGTAAAACATTTGTGACCATATTGCAACATATTATCACTGATTGACTCATTAGAAATAACAATGCAATTTACATGTATGAATAACATGACAATTACTTTCAAAAGAAAATCTAGTATCGGTAATATACTAATATATTGTTAATACTTGTATTAATAACATTATTCGGTGTTCTTCGTTCGGCTTCTGCAAGAGGTTGGCGATCATTATGGTAATTTTAATCATATCCACCGCCGCTCTAAACAGAGACAGCGCTTTTGCTAATGTGTGCAGCGTCGTCCTGCTTCTTAAAGCTTGAATTGTGTATACTTTTAAAATTAAATATTCACATGTATATTTCAAAAAATGTTATGATGGATATCTAATTTAATTTTTTTTCTACCCCTTTCGATACAAGCGCTTTTTAAATGAATGTTACCTTTTTGGTAATTTTAGGTTGCTATCTAGGGATTTTGTGCGACAGACATTACATCACGAAAGATGTTAAAAAATGTTACACGAATTTATAAATTTTACCATCTTGACTATATTATGAATTTCTAAAAACTCATTTTGTTTATATGACTTCTCATGGTTTATATTAACTCTAAAAAACTTAGATTAATAGACCTTGGTTATGATATTTCAATTATTTCTACCATCGGAGTGCCTAATCTTAGTTAACTTTCTTATAAAATATGAAAGATTTAAAATGGGTCGCCTTGGAAGAATTACGAAATTTTCTATCAATTTATTAAAGTCAATTTCGTACCGTGTACCAAACAGTAGCTCAAACGTAACTGATCTAACCTAACTGTGAAATTTTATTGGATTCGCGTGTTTTGCTACGTGCAGTTGAACATTTTATCTGTTTACGGTACAATGGTTTTCTTAAGTAATAATTCTTACAGTTTTCTTTTTCATTTATATGTTGTGTGTATTTTGACAATTCGAAACCGGTTTTTAATTATTAAGTAAATGCTATCACTTTTGAGGCATGCCAAACTTGCATCAAGGAGTCTATAATTATTTATACTGAAATTAAAAGTATCATATTAAATACCCTATGTAGCATTACCTCACAACTATGGTAAAAATTATCACAGCAATCCGGTCTTGCTATATAGGTGAGATTAAAGGCCATATTCCGTCTTCATGAAAGTTTTTAAAAAAGGAAACACATTTTCATTACTTGTTACACGGCTTTGTAAACTCTGTCTCAAAGTATGATGGTAAGCAAAAGAAAAAATACACAAGGCTTGGAAGCCGCGACTAATTTCTTGAATAGTCAATTTTAGGGACTTCCGCTACAAGTGCATTGACATTAAAGAAATAAAATATTTTTTTTATCTTTTCGATTTACCAAGCATCACTAATAAGGGAGTCACAGTTGAGCAATGATGATAGAGAAAATAACATAGGTTTTTAAAGTTCACAAAAAAATAGTTTTAACATAGATTTTCGTATATGAACAACTGCATTCTGCCGTTAAATTTATAAGACCAATGACATAATCTGTATGTTTATACTGTTTATTATAGAAATACTGTAAATTTCTAAATGTTTTCATTTTACTGTATTTTATGTTATAAAACTTATAAATTGACTTAATTAATTATTAAACTTATAAACTTAGGATTCGTGTTTCTTCCTCATCTTTTATTTTCTGATCCTTTTGTTCTGTGGTGATTTAATCAGAACATTTTTGTAATTTAACATCAAAACATATCCTAATTTTCATAAGTAATTACTCTTATTTCATTTATCGATTAAAATAATGTTTTATTTGAAATTGAGTTTTAGTTTCAATAACACAACAATTGATTTACAAGATCAATTTATTTAAATTATCTAATATGTCACTATTAAACTCGTCTATTTTGTAATAACGTTTATTGTCACCTTTAATCAATTTATTTCTCACTGAATGAATGTTTATTCCCCGATATGTAGGTCACATCTTTAAAAGGGGACAAAGAGATCATTATGCAGCTGTTGGCCAGTTAATAGTGTCAGTGGTGCTATTACAGCAGATTACGGTCAACTCGTAATGATATCTATAGAGCTCATTCAAGATGTACTGACTTGGAGTAGACATGACTTTTTGGCTAGCTCGGTTCACTTTTACAAGGTCGCTTGTATCAAAGCCATTATTACAGTTTTTCGTAAAATAAAAGATACACTAATTTGGTGCTAGCACTTTTAAGGTGGCTATTAATACCATTTTGAGGAAATGCGGTAAATAAATGAACGGTATATAACCAGAGATATAAATTTCAGAATAGTCCAATTAATTACTGAAATATGATTGTTAATCACTTCATCACTAATATGAATAATTACTTTCTCGTAAATTCATATCTATGTAAAAAAACATCTTTTAAACAAGTGATACTGTAATTATACAATGAACGGACTATTAACATCTTTATGAAGTAACTGTTATATCAATCGTGAAATTTATCGTCTTCCGTAATTGATGTTTTGATCAGTTACATAAAACTGTAACTTTCTTTCATTATGTGCACAGACCACTTTATTTGTGTATAAGAATAGCACCCAATATGACTTCTCGTTATGTGACATCGTTGGCTCAATTCGAAGTTTCAAATTTGAAGTCACATCAGCAAAGGTCATATTATGTACAACCATGGGTAATTAATGTATGTTGGTAAAATCTGAAGTATTTGTTATAATTATAACTTCATACCAGACATCAAAACCTATTTTTTGTATAATATCGATCTGCATTAAAATAAATAAATTAATAATCGTACAATAATATCAATCATAAGTGCGAGTTTAAATATACATAATATTTTCGTAATTAAATTCTGTATTGAACGCTATCAAAATGTCTTGCTTGATGTCCCTTTTGTTGTAACATTCTCATTTTCTGAACATTTTATTTCTTTATACATATAGACTGTCAAGCCGTAATATCTAGGTTCTAGACAATAAATAATAATATAATATTAATTGTCTTAATACCCCCAGGATTTTACAGCATCACATATTAATAGTTATATCAGAAAGATCTATTAAAATTACAATATATCGATTAATTTTTGCTCATAAATATTGATAAAATGGTTTTCGTTGTCACAGATTATGTTCCGCGGTGGCGTCGTGGGCGGGTTGGACGCTCGGCGCGACGCAGCACTTGCCCGGGTACTCGTACGGCTGCAGGCGCGTGCTCGCGGGCTGCTTGCTCGCCGGCGAGCGCAACGCTTGCGTACACAACACACGGCCGCTCGCTGTGTACAACGTAACGTGCGCGCTTTCCTTGCCGTACGAGATTGGCCATGGTGGCGACTACTGGTGAGGGTGACGCCACTGCTTGCTGTGCACAGGACTGAGCACAGACTGAAGCAAGCACAGGTATGTAATTTCTATATCATAACAATTCCAAATTTTAGATATTTGTAAAAATTCTGCTCATTTTTTTCTTTAGTTTTAAAATTTTTAAAAGACTAGGTCGTGGTACGTTTTTTCTTAAATTTTGCATCTGCATCTGCTTTGGAACCTTGTAACGCTATAACTTAATTAAATACGACAATAATAAAAAATATATTTTCATCTTTCATATGTAATGGGGATATTGGTACATTGAACGCATAGAACACGCATTCTTGGTTTATTTTATTTGAAGGAAAAGTAAGAATTGGTTTAATATAATAGTAACTATTTATTCTCTTTTCAATCTGATATCAATGACGCAAAATAATTACTTCATAATTCGATTGAGCTCCATTTATTTGATTCATTCTGTTAAATTATGAAATATCGATTCGGTAACAATGACAAATTTGTAATAAGCGTTCGAGGTTTAAATAAATTGGTCAAAATATTCAATTCAGTTCAATTTGTTTGATTCATTAAGTTACAATTATCAATAATCGATTCCAGTAACAATGACAAATTGTTAACAACCGTTCGATGTTTCAAAAATATCTAATGTAATAACCCAAATATTTTTTGTGTTTTGGTATCGCTAGTGAAGTTGTAATAATAATAGTATGTCTCACAATCACACCGACTATCTAGCTCAAAGTAAGCATAATTACTAGCATGTGTTATGGATACTAGATAAAGGAGAAATAACAGATACCTAAAGGAACCTTTATGATAATGGATTTGCAAACTGTATGCAACTATAAACGACACGTCTCAATTCGATTAAAATTTACGCTAAGAGTGCAGGGATCCCCGTGATATTGGGCAGCAAGTGCTTAGGTAGTGCGTCACTAAGAAGTTTAGTGAGTGAGAGCCCCATACTCCCGAAGTATAAGGAACCGGCTTGTAGAGGTTCTCCTCGGCCATAAAAAAAGAGTACAGAGCCTAATCAGTTCACAAAAGAAGTGTTGCAATCTAAAGTTGTCTCATAATGCATATTGCGGTCACAGGTTATCCTCAGTAGTAAACACAGCTATTTCCTGCCTAGTCGTTGTGTGAAACGGAGCGTTGACCCCGCGTTTGTGATACTGCCATTATTTTCCATTTAAAATAATTCTCAAGCGAAGAAATCCTATTGTAGAATTGTAATCGACCAAATCCGCTATCTGTCTACTATTTAAATACGGTGCTGTGTAATATATTCCGTTAAATTACTCTTTAAAAGTCACTATATTTTTTTCACAGATTTCAGTATTTTTTCTACTATCGCCACTGCAATGTCCACTATATTGGGACTGATCAATTAATTAATTCAAGTTAATAATGATGTGATTGTTAAAATTACTGATACTGTTATAGATAAATTTAATAATTATGTCGGAGATACAGAACATGAGTCTTATACGAGTATATCTCTTTATGTAATGATCTTTACTCAAGAAAGCTCCACCACTGTTAACTGATGTGCAAATCCTTGAGTATAACTAGTCTCTTCCGACTTATACTGTGAAATAGACCATCGACCGCGCTTAAGCTGGTACTAGAATTGAAACTAGTGAACTCTCACGACGTAATTATATTTTAATAGCTCGTTTTGCGAAAACACTCGCTATCTCTGTCAAGTATTAATCTGTAGTTGATAGGTGTATTTTAAATAACTTCCTCAGTGTTTAGCTTTTGCGTTGTAATAGTTAGAAGGCATACACTGCGTGTATAATTATTACGTTATAAAGAATTAATTGAAGAAAGTTTGTTCATATGAGGACCAATTCTTCATCCAAAACCATAGTAGCCACTGTGCGGATAGATCTCATAAGTGAATTAATAAGTGAAATTCGACGTTATAAATCGCCATAATGTTTTGATGATTTTTACGGCCAAAATTTGTTGATAGATCTAATTTGCTTGCAGGAGTAAATTAAAAATTTTGATTTTCAGTCCAGAATTCAAATATTTAAAACACGTTTATCACGAATTGGGGAGATTTAATAACTGTGTGGGTTGCTTCATTTTGGCTGCTATGTATTACGTTTTTTTAATTTTAAAGCAACAATTTATTCAATCATAAAGTTTTCTGTTATTGGTTTGGATTGGAGCTATATATTTAGTCAACCGAGATTTTTAGCATTTTACTGCAAGTGGGTCTTAATGTTTAGGCTTTAAACGCAGCACAAGTAAAAACTACCCCTGGTGTTATAAGTGACCAAAAGGTCAGTTACGTTGTCTTATCAAAGTAAAGTTATTAATTGTAGTTTGACTACATACAAGTTTCTAAATATTACGATGCGTGATACTGATGTTGCTTTTGATTTTAAGATCATACATATTTATATTAACTTATTATGCACTTGTCACCTCTATACCCCTCTAAAAAGCGATGTATTTGCGCATAAATTGCGTGAACCCGTTGGCTAACGTTTCTTTTTACGAGCAGTTAACCCCTGTCTCTTAAACGTAGTCTTAAATTGCATCATGTTCGCTAGTAACGTTGCACAATAGAATTTATAGACATATTTTATGATTCAAATATTTTATGTTTTATACCTCATCTTTCGCTGTTTTTAATTAGGACCTGTCTTTACTATACGACACGTCAGTTTCTTGTTGATTGATAGAAAGCTGATAACGTATTTATAATTTAATCCATAATTTATCAATCATGAAGCCGCATTACCAGTCATTTATTTACACCTTTTGTATAGACACTGAAAAAGTATGAGTTTCTAGTGATATATGATAGCATTTTAATTGATTATTGAACAAAGAAATTGTCATAATTTTAAACGCAGTAAATCGATCGTTTTTAAAATGTATAGCATCAAGTAAGTATCGATGTACAATTTCCTTTCATTAAATAGTAAATTGCAGTCAGTCCAGTCGTATTCTTGTAGGGACATGTAAATAAATAGTTGGAATTTTTTTTTGTACGTTCTGCATCAGTACCATGTTACACCTATAATTGCGTTTAATGTATGGTGGTAACTATTATTAATAATTTATAGTTGGAATAACATGACATTTAAGTGTTATTCAACTGTTGAGGCAGACTGTATACAACGTACAGTTTTAACCAAGGCTGAAATACAGGCTTTATTTATAAATATAGGTGCATTTGTCCAACACTTCGTTTTTGTTTTCCCACACAAAATAATGATGTCAAATTAAAATTTGAATCACACCGTGTTTTAATTAAGTAAAGTATAAACTTAGATGTATACTATTCATTTGATTGAAAACGTTGTTTAAAGATTAATATTATTATATCTTAAATTCTCATAACAAACTTATCGGTGAAAATCCTACCCCTTTAATGTGATGGGAGGATCAATGTCATCGTAGTCTCACGCACATGTGCACAGACCGAATGGGTGGGACCGTCGAAGAATCATAGAGATCCCACCCGCATCGACATATTGTTTTGTTCTTGTAATTACGATCAGATGATGCTTGAGTGCTCATTTCTTTTACCTTTATTAAGAAAGCAATAAATCTATGATGGGGCTCCGTGATTGTTTTTTTATATCAAATGAAGGGTAAGGGCGTGAGAAAACCTTTATTCTTATTGTCGCTACGATCCTTTTTATATTTTATTGTCAATTACAACTCAGATTTTAAAAATAAATCATTACATCCTCTTTTGTTTTATTACAAGTTTTAAATTACGTCTGCATGAATGTTTACAGCGCTTTAAACTTTAGTTTTTTTTTGATAATGCCACACCTTTCAAGCCAAAAACCGCAAATACTCACTTATTGCCAGGCTGTCGTGTCACATTTGTCACTGGTAAGCGGTGCGATTTCCGCCACAGGGGTGAATACTTCTTGCTTATAGTTATTTAAAAATCAATGAATATAAACTTCAAATTGAATTCAGAATAACTTTTTACTTCTAAAATAATAGTTAAATTAATTCTGAGACATACATCAATTTAAATGTAGCAAAATATTTAATTACTAAAACACACACCCATGTTTCAATCACTGATGTGACTCGAGTCACATCTTCTTTTTTTTGTTCAATTACTAAATTTACGAATGGAAAATATTTGTATTTTTAGAATTTGTAGTTTCGTAAATGTTAGAAACATTATAATTTAATAACATAAAACTTGTTTTTGAAAATGGATGAATTAATTTCCTTATCTAAAGTTACACATTTATTTTTGTAACTATCAAAGAATATCGTTATTAGAAAATTCTGATATACAGTTAGGTTGCTCTCCAACGTTGCAATAGGATACAATCTAATATATATAAATCTCGCGTCATCGTATTTGTTATTCGATCTCACCGATCTGAGAATAGGTTTATTTTTAATACTCCTGGGTGATTAGAGTGTCCCTCACAATATTTTTTTAAATAAGTAATTCTAACGGCAAAACATCTTTAGCCGGGCCTGCTAGTAAATATAATGATGATAAGAATATTAATTAATTAAATAATTTTCACGCTAACATTTATTATATAGCCCACCAAATCCAGCTTCAGTAAGAGCTTGTTGTTGTAATACTTATAATTAACAGGAAAGTTTTATTAATGTACTAAATGAAAATCCGTGACTCGTGAAAAAACGTTGGTACTCATCATACAAACATAAGCCTCTACGGGGACACGAACCCAGCACCTCTGGTTTAGTAGTCTGACCAGACCTACTATGGTATTTTATTGGTAACGTCTACCTTACCATTGCATTAACTCAGGGCGTGCTCCTTACGTACATCCGACTCCGTAACTACTAATTTATCACTGCTAACTAGTTCACAGAAAATACTTGTCTCTACATAGTATCAATCAAAGTCGCCTCTCGTATCTGTCCCGCTTTACGCTTAATTTTTTACCTACGCAATGAATTTTAATGCAGTTCTTATCGATAATGTAGTGATTCAGGAGGGAAGTTTAAACGTATAGTTTAATATTGTTTTGCATCGTGCAAAACCAGAGTGGGGCGCTAGTATTGCATATATGTAGACTCTGAAGTTAATAGCCTGTGTAAAACATTTTATGTCGTACGCAATTACGAAATGTCGATGTAAAGCCCGAACATGTTCCTACATTTCCGTGACTTGGCAATGTTAGTGTCGCTTACACAAGTTGCTCGACACTACAAACTTATCAGTATATTATTAAGTTGATTTTAAAGTACACACGCTAATTCTAAATTAGAGTACACTGTATCTCGTTCCGTCAATATGGCTGCAAAAAGGACAGCTGTCATAACATTTAGAAAGGTGTAATCAATTTCCGATTGAAAAAAAAAAACAAAAAAAAAATATAAATATAAACATCATTAAATATAAGCCTTAGGAAGAGTTTTATATAAATGTCAGCACCTTCTTTATCTAAATTTAAATGTATTTGACCGTGCTAATACGGTAACTACGGTTACGTTTGATTAACACCCATGTTGTAAAATTGGTATCCCAAATTAATTTGGTAAAAAAATGTTTTATCAAGTGTTTACAGGAAAAATAAATCTTTTAAAATCGATGTTCTAATATCTCTTTATCTTACCTGGCGAGGCATTTAGTCCACTTATTTTTAATTATCTAAGCTCAACAAATTTATACTAAGATGGATTTTTCACTATTCCCAACAGTTATTAATTTTGTCAATATGTGCGTTAAAAAAATTTTACGCCCACCGTCGCTGTTAAGCCTCAAAATAAGGGCAGACTTAAAATTTTTGGATGGAAACTCACGTGCATATGGAAACACACGGCGTAACAGCCAAAAAACTTAATTAAAAAATTAAGTTTAAAAACTTAATTAAAAAATTAAGTTTAAAAACTTAATTAAAAAATTAAGTTTTTAACGCATATGTTGGCAAAATTCATGACTGTAGGAAAATAGTGAAAAATCCATCTTAGTATCAATTTTTTGAGTTCAGAATTGTTCTTACCGCCACGGTTTTACAAGCAATGTTGCACAGAACGGGGGATTAAAGCTAATTACACAGTAATTATTAGCCGCACCTGTGTTTCCATTTCTCATTATTATGTATAGTGAACTTATGAATTATGAAGTACTTGTAGAGTTAATGAGAACTTTCAGAAGTGAAAGTAAAATAATCATCTAGTTTAACGCAATTTTATTAAGAAATATAAATTTTTAAATGAACGAAGTTTTTCGAAAATTATATACTTCGTTTAACACACCAAATAATACTCATTTTTTTAAAGAATCGAAGCCAAATATACTTGGTACTTTCCTTGTTCGTATTTCAATGTTTGATTTCTCTTAAACAACTTTTTCTTTTAATTAAAGAGTAATTGTAATTTTATAAGAAATGTTCATTTGAATTTAAGGGCTACATCCTACATAACTAATCCATCTATGTACACCGTAAGTAGTATCTTGTAACTGTATGACGAGGGAAAAACATGCTGCTGACGGTAAGTATGCTGTAGTAATGGAAACGGAACATGTCTTCGCATAACGTCTCGCTATCTGAATCTCTACCAAACACATGACTGAGATAGAAAAATGCTAGCAAAAAATGTATTACTTGAAGTTCCTTTCTATTTTATTATTGCTTTTTTTATTAAACATAGCTCTTCTGAACTGAAAACGAAATGAACCATCATTAAAAGTCACCTACTGTATAACATAGCTTTACGGTTTAGCTGTATTACCCATATACTGTCCCCGTCAAAACGTGTTATCTAAAAAAGTTTTTTGTAGCATTTGACATTCTATTACCCAGATTTCAGACGCCAGGTTAAATAATGTCGTAACTTTCTGCTTTATAATGGCAGTATAAATTTCAAAAAAAGACTTGTGCTGATTCTTTTATATATCTAAACTTTGTATCGTCCTGACTTGCATGGCAGATAACCAATTCATAAAATCGGATTTTTAATTTTCACTTGCTTGTATAGTTGACGATCTTTTTTACCAAAAAGGTAAGAGCTAGCCGGCAACAAACACTGCATAGCGGATCACATATTTCTCACGGAGGCAATAAAAACTTTTTCATTCACCAGAAAAGGTACCCCAGTGCCTGGAAAAAGTGAAGTTTATGAGGTTGTCCTATTTAGTCGCGGGCCCCAGGTGATAAATCGTGTAGGCTTTATTGGAGAATGAGGTTTATTACAATCCGTGAGCGTACATTTTTATAATTTCACTTGTAAAATTATTTGTTGTTTGAATACAATAGCATTATTTGGTACGTTTTCTTGACTATATTTGTTAATTTTTTTATTTTTAGGAATACTATCTGTACTAACTAAACACTGTGAATAAATTGTGAACTTTAGTATACGTGATTCTATTCTAAAAATTGCCTTTATAAATTTTGCTTGCTTTATATGTCCTTTATAAACATTTTATTTAAATACTGTTTTACGTGGTGTATCCATTTCATTGGACATAAAAGTGAGAGAAATAAAACAAAACACCATATAATATGCTTAAAAGTAATTGTCCCGGAGCTGAAATTGTGTCAAATTCGACAAAATACGTCCAAATCAACAGGCGAAAGATGGAATCGCTTTTTTCCTATTCCTGTTTTCACGAATGTTTCTACAAGAAATTTTCTTTGTCTAACCACCAACATGTAACGATTGGGCATTGTCGACATGCACATCGCAGATATAGTCTACTGCTAGCTCAGGCTTAATTACTGCAAATATATCTTTATGTTACTTACTGCGATAATGCTTTGAATTACATATGACACGTGTGAATTACAAAGGAAAAATTATTTGTATATTTTATTGCTATCTTATAATTTTAACTTCTTATTCTATATTTGAACTTCTTATTTGTTATGTAAACAATTTGTTACACACAAAATGTTATGTCACGCTGGTCTTATGTTAAGTAAGGCTCTAATAAAACTTGAGGGTGTCAAGGGCGATGATGGGTATTCACAATTGAAGGTCTCGATTCTTATGTTGTAGGAAACAAAGTTATTGGAATGTCTGGGGTGGATGCATATCTCTTTATGCTCACTTCGATCAATCAAAGTAATATAAAATATAAAGATTTAAAATAGTTACTCATTTGTAATGTACATACGAGACACATATTTGTAACGTTTAGTTTGATCTGGACAAATCCAGAGTCATATATATATTTTCAACTTGTTAGCTGTAATCTGTTACGTGTTTTTTTATAGAATTAGAAAAACAAATTAGGAATCGCTCTCTTGCGAGCGTGGATCTGTCCACAAACAAACCACAAAATTTAGTTCAGTTAGTTAAATTCATACTAGTATTAACATTACATCTCGAAAAACTGTTTTTTTTTAATTTATAACATCGACATTTGCCTTTTGAGAGATAATTTATGATAGTATAACAACCATACTCGGAGCAGTATTTCTTTAAATCCAAAGTTGTCATCTGTAACCTCAGTGAAAGTATTAAACATATCGTGTTTGTCGTCGAGCTGTTTGTTTTGTAAAGAATTGGAAACTATTTTTAATATTTTTTTCTAGCTAACCTTTTCTAGTATATTTAATCTAAATTAGTATATTTTTCTTGAATATGCATTTCTCAGCTCAACCCAACTAAGATCTTAACGTCTCAATACTTACTATTAAAACAAGCATTGTGGCAATAATATTTACATTGCCTTGTTGAGCAGTTCAAACGTTTTGGTTTCGATAGCGAAAACAAAACAACTATCGGCGTGGTTGGTCCCTATATAGGTCATTGAAATCTGATATCTCGAGCTTAGGAAGCACATTAATTAAGCCGCACAAACTCTTCTTGTGTTTCTTCCATGTAGGAAAACCTGCACCTATCAGTGGCATCATATATATATGGGCTATTGATGATGTTGTACTTAGAGAGATGTTGTATCACGATGCAAAAAAAACAACATTATGCTATTGTTATTAATAATAATTGAAACGAATACTTACATAAATGTTAAATCGTAACATAATGATAATGCTTTATGCAACACCAAAGGCTTTCATTTCTATAAAATGTGCTTTTGTGCAATGAAGAATAAATAAATGAATAAAATGGTTGGTGTAATTTTTTTCCTTTTGAAAGAGGTCTCGCCCGTGTTCCAGTGTATGCTTGTGTAGTTGTGATGCAAATGAGAGCAATGGTGTTAAACAGAGCGAGGCATGTGATTGATTGTTATGGCAGTCGATATAAATGATTATCATGACGGAGAGAGTCCGACTCTCTAGTGTAACTGCAACCACTATGAACCCGATTTTGCGGTAAAAAAACGACGTGCTGTATATCACTGTAAGACTTTATTATGATGTTTACTTAGAACAATAACGACAATAATAATCGTTTGTATGATCAGTTGAAATTGAAAACTGCAAAAAAAACCTCCCGCATTGAAATGTGGCACATACATTTCCTTAGGCAAACTTTTTTACCGTTCCATCCCGGAATTTCTTATCTTCGTCGTTTTTTATATCTTTTAGAAGATGCTTCAGCCCTAAATCTAAATTAGTATGCTAATTTAGTATCTAACTGTACTGTCATTTCGTCTTATGTTTAATAGATGGCTTTTATGACTTGTGGATTGTAGATGACACAAAATTTACTAGTAATTCAGTAATAAAAGTAGTATGTTGTAAAATTGTTCATAAGACAATTTTAACAGTTATTGTGCATTTTTTCCAAGTACTATCGTGAACAGATAGTTATCTTAATGTTGGATAATTAATTGCTACATCTTGCTTATTTATATTATTAAGTATGCAACCTGTCTGCAACTTATACACAGGGCCGCTGTCCACTATCTGCGTCTTAACTTAGTGAGGAAACCGTACACCCCTACCGCATTCCGAGTCGCGTTACAGGTTTTTATCGCTGGACAGTGTTATGTAATGTGCTTCTGCAGCCAGTTGGTCTAAGAAAACGTATTGTGGTAATATGCCGTGGAGTATAGTGTAAACTTGTAAATGATACGCAGTTATAAATTTACACGATCAAGATGATGGAATATTATTGTAGTTTTTTTGTTTTCTCTACAAAATCCTTTAGTCTTATAATTTAGGAAGGGCAAATTAGGAATTTTATGAAACTTTATTTTTAGGTATTATTTTAATATGTACGGTCTTAATCGTTTAACGTTTCTATGGTTTAACCTCATTACAAACATTTCTTTGGGAAATATTCGGTTTTATTAAAATATGCACATCAAATTTCGTTGCTTATTTGTAACCATGTTTTAACAGTGATTTGAAGAAGTGTAGGCAAGAGTTCATATAAGAAAATTTAGTACAACTATCCACCATCCCTCTTTGAGCTAGTCTTCTAGTTAGTCTAAATTCATCAAAAATATTTAAACAACTGTTACTCATTTGCTGCTTGAATTAATTATAGTATTCAATTTATGTCAATTTTAATACATTCAAAAGCTAACCTTGAGCATATATCAAAAAATTTACATATTATTTTCCATAATATTCGTTACATTTATTAAACACTTACAGTTAAGAATACAAAATGAATAAATTAGTCAATCTTTCAGTGACAGTTTACATAGTTCAACATCTAATTTGTCTGTAACTAAATAAAAGATATTTACTAAATTATACATGCTACTGATTAATCCCATTTACTAGATCCCATTCTCTGCCGATAGGCAGTACCAACTTGACGGATTCACCAGTGTAAAGATCAGCAACTGCACAAATCCTTTGTAGGACAGATTTTCAACTGTCAAAATATAAGAGCACATTATTCCATTGACATTTGAAATTGAATTTCGTAATAAGTAAGGTGAGAGTTTCGCATAACATGGATAGAAGATATTTAGAATAGTCCCTGAAATTGTAAATTTTAAATGAAGTAGTAATTTTTTTTGAGTCGTTTTTGAGTCCTGCAGAGAAATTAGGGAACCACTGGCATAAGCTTGTAAGTATCGTGAACTTATATTTCTTGCAGCTTAGGACCTACATCTAGTTTTGTGTTTTATGAATCGGTTTCATATACAAGTCATTTTATGCAGTAGCTTGCAGAACGGAATCTAATAGCTCTGTAGAAAAGATAATGCAATACCGTAAACATCGAGGTTATTTATTTAAAACGAACATGTCATACCGATGCGGAAGAGTGCGCCATCCCGACTGATGCGAGCAAAAACGACAAGCCGCCTCCTAGTGATGCACTTTATAAGTGCTTATAGAAACCTTTTTAGTTTTTAAATTCGTCGTTCGCATACGTTATCCAGTTTTTTTTATTTTGCTCGTATTCACTGAATTTTGTAAAAGGTGTTTATACTAATAAACATAACGTTATTATTTTTATTACTTATGTGTTTATCTATTTTTAAAAAAAGATTTAAATTTTAAAAAATCATGGCCAGAAGAGGGATTATCTATGGCAGCATATTTTAATGAAAAGGCGAATCGTGGGTGTATCTATTTAAAAAAATTTACCATTTTTTTAAAGGAAGGAGAGATAAGGAATGGATGAGATTTAATAAACAGGATAATATGTTGAATTTAAATGTTATCTAAAATCTAATACTCTTAGTTTTTAAAGCTTAAAAACTTATATTTTCATTATAATAAGTGTTACTAATATTATTAATTCATAATTTCAGTAGTAACTAAACTAAAGACTGCGCGTTTGCTTTTATCGATACCAAATTATTGTTACATCACTATCTGGCAATAATGAATCTTCAAAAAAGATTACGATGGTGAACAAGTGTTCTGATTATCTACGCCATGCTTGGCTTACTATATCAGCATTGAGCATTTGGAGCTAATGAACGGTTGATTAATACAGTAACGGCCGGTTAGGGAAACGCGCATAATTTGGTTGTTACACACCACTATTTTGCGCGTAATTCTCCGCCAGTTCTCTATAGTCATAATAATATGTATCACTTACTTTGTCTCTTATACCTGCAACATGGGTCTGTGTTAAAAAAAATAGTTACTTTTATTGAAATTGAGAACTATGTATAGATAAAAATAATAATTAACCTGCATAATCTTTTATACCTTTCAATTGTCAAAGTTGAAAAATTAGTTACCATGTCAAAATAATTTCATAAATAAATATATGTCATATGATAAAAACTCGACCCCTACTCAAAAGATAGAATTAAACTAAAAAAAGAATTGTTTTTCATTGTCCACGTCTGCTGAATTTATTAAGCTGTTGATCTTAAAACTGGAATTAATATTAAAGGGATTTCACATTTTTCGGTTATCTTCATTTATTCATTTTAAAGAAAACCTTTTTTTTTATTTGCAGGAGGAGCTAGAAACTTTACGTGCCAAATTAGATAAAGTAGAAGGAGAACGAACACACTACAAGAACGAAACAGAGAAACTGGAAACAAAGGTTAGTACAATATTATTATTACTTAGATATTAAATAATAAGATGGTGAAACCACACTTTTTACTGGACTTTGATCGACTTTACGAATCTAATTCCCGACAAATAATTATTTAGCAGAGTTAACATTTTAAGCCTGCATAGCTTATAAATCCATAGACAAAATTGTCTATGGATTTATAAGACAATTTATTATGTCTGGCATGTGAGTCCTCGAAGGATTAAATGAAATGGACATATCTATATTAAAATCATTCCAGAAAAAGACAAAATTTTTGAAATCTTTATCCAAATCTATTTATTTCTTACGTATATTTGAGTGTAATCTTAGAATTGAGCAAACGAACAAGCCATTGTTTGCATACAATTTTTTGGTATAAATTCTTCTAATTGACATCAACATCATCATTGGCATTAGATCCTAAGTGCCAACCTTTTTTTGCCCTGGAACTATTTTAATTTATTTTACAAATCTTGCTAAAACACAAATATAATTTTAAATTATTTACTTCCGATTTTGAAATAAAGGTTAAACTTTTCAAAGCGCCACTTGTAATGCAGAAATCTGCCAACTAAATTTTTATGTCGTTTTCATACTAAACTCTTTTCGAATGTACATTAAGAAACAAAGAAACTGCATCATTAAAAATGATTTAATTAATAAGGTTTACTTTACCTCAGAAGAGATACTATTCAATATCGAGCATTAATATATTAGCTATAAAAATGAAGATCAGTCTTTCTAATTATTCCGATGATCACGGGAATGTTAGATAATCAAAAATGAAAAGTCTAAACTGTTCTGTTCCCACGATATCCATCGAACTAAATTTATGTTTGTCATCTCGTTCGCTGAGCATTGGTGGTCGCGCCTGTTTTTATCCATTAAAACTAGTTATTTATTATTACAATGAGAAATACCACCCACCCTTAACAGCTCAACAGATTCCATAATGAGCAACCTCTTTGTAAATTTAAAAGAGGATATCGAGACATATTTTTCTTTAATCGTATTAGATATCAATAGTTAATATGTTCTCTTTTTCACTCCAAATGAAACGAATTAAATTTTCTATGTAAGTGTCAGTAAAATTTGTAAGTGAGACGTAATTGTTTGCTACCGGTAAGCTGTTTTAAACTTACATTATTGTTTCATAAAGCTTGCCTTTTACTGCACTACTTAATACAAAATCTTCGTTATTGCCTTTTATATTTATAATTATATGTGATTCTGAATCGAAGAAAAACTAAGTTATTAATTATTAATTAATGAAATTTGAATTAATTAAATTTATTATTTAATTAATAAAAATAATTTGAGCACATTTCTTTGAGAATTTATCCCCTTAGACTTAGATAGTAAGAAATCAAGGTACTCTGTTAGTCCGGGTAGGTAGGTAGGTTAAACTGTGGTATCGTGTGTAAACAATGACTGTACCGAGATTAACCTTTAGCCTGAAACAACCTTTAGAATGATCACCGATAATCCCAATTAGCAGATCAAGCTTTTTCTCCGAACAGCCCTTTTACAACATGTTTGGAGTTCGTGAATATTTTTATAAACATTAAAATGACAGTTTTCTAGGTTTAAACATCAAATCCAAGCTTTAGCTCAAGAAGTACAACGTTCCGATGTAGACTGTAGACAGATCTTCCTAAAGTTCGCCATGCTACTTGTACATTATTATCAATAAAAACTATGAAAATGTAAACTCCTTTAAGTTTATTTGTAGCAAAACTTTAGTTTGATCTAATTATAGATAAATAAACGTAGGAACATCTGAGTCAGATCGGTCGGCTTAGTGCAGACGAAATAGGTTTTAATTCGAATCCATTCAGAAACGGATGTTTATGTGATAAACACGAAATTTATTTTCTCTCAATTTTTAGTATGATATTTAAATTACTTCCTCCCTCTTTTTTAACTTTTCAGACAGGTTGTGGCATAATGTGCAAGAAAACATAAAAAAACATAAATTACTTCATCTCACAACAATCTCAACAAAGTTGTCATACAAATGCCTTCCGAAATAAATAGCAGATCTTTTCAATGATTTATATATTTATGGGAAAAGATTGCGTACCTACCTTATAAATAAATGACTTTATTGTAAATATCGAAGAAACTTTCAAGCCTTTAACTCGCTATCCATTAATCGATAAACGGTAGTGCAACGTTGGAAACAATAAAAACAATGGCAGAACCAATTATGATTTACTCAACTCATTCGTCAGGAACGGTCCGCCTACTAGAACCTGATTCTAGTTCTCCTTGAGCTGGAGGATACTTACAATCCGTCACAGTTTCTTTACGCCTTCGTCCTGTACTTGTGCTACTAAAAAAGTGTTTTTAATTACCTTCTTTTACGATATCAGATCTTCATGGTCAATACCACCCAGTGTTATGGTTCTACAAAGTTTCTTTATAATTAGTGAGACGAATATGCATGTGAGTAAATAGATTTACAATAATAAAAAAAGCTTGAAGTATTGAAAAGTATTTATTTTTATTGTATTCTCTCAAAAGTTAAAGAAAATTAGAAATACATTTAATTCGTATCATTGTTGATTTATTATACAATTAATTCTTTACCTCGCCTTCTGTTTACACATTAACATTACTATAATACTTAACTAAAAATATCTACAAAATAATTAAGTCTTAAAGTCAAGAAATAACAATGTTTTACTAAAATGCCAACGTAACAAATGATGAGGAAGAATGTTTATATTTTTTCAAGTGCCTGACCTAGAGTCAGAACTCCGCAAATAATAGTGCGGGTCCATGACCACCAATATAGTGTTGTCGATAATAGTCAATCGATAGTTTGTAATGTCATTTCATTATTGTTCGTTAAACCTCAATACTCATATATTTTAAAATTAAAATTTACTTCTAAAAACTGTAAATTTTATAGTATCGATCTTATATATTTATTTTATTTCGGTATAATTATAAAATTTTGTGTAACAAATCCAAAATAGCATCTCAAAGAATAACGAATCCAACATGGTATCACTTTATAATGGTTCGAAAGAAATTTCTATTTATAGTCTAAACATGTTTTAATTTGTTTTAAAATATGTGTTTGTTTAAATATGAACCATCATGTTAAAATCATATTTTAGAGAAATACTATATTAATGTATTAAATAACCTTCTATTAAACATGGACGGTGGACTTTTTAGTTAATTAGAAAATCATTAACTAATTCAATAAATAAAGCATAGGGCCTCTTGAAAAAACATTTATCGATAGTCGCAAACAGCATCCCTATGTGCCAAAAATATTCGTAACTGTTACAGATCTTATGTAATTATGCTGTCGCCGTGATGCGGACAGACAAAAGTATTTCACACATTTTTTTTATTAAGTGTGACTCAGTCCTGTTACATCTAGACGAAAACGTTCTTTGAATAATATTAATGGTTTTTGAATAAATGTTGTTTCATCCCCGGGAATTTATCTAATCGGGACAAAGTCAATAAATCAGAGCACACGTAAAAAACGTTTTTAACAACAATTTTTGTAAATTAAGTGACTTGATAATGAATTTTAAATTATAAATTGTGCTTCTATATTTAAACACTATCATTAAAATGTTTGATCGGTTCAACAATAATTATTTAAATGTACAATTATTAATTAAGTGCTATATTCTATGATAGGTTCATGTTGGGTCATAATTTTTAAACTTTGATATATTGAGACGTGATTTTACTCACGTTCATAAACAATAGATTTTCTAATTTCTTTGAATCATGGCGTACTGGTAAGGCACGGAAAGCACTGTATTCAAATCAAATCAAATCAAAATCAAATCAAATCAAAAATATCTTTATTAAATACATATAGTTTTTTAGAATGTGTGGGTCTTTTCTTTTAAGTTTAAGAAAACCTGTATTAGAAAAGACCCCTCTCTTTTCTGTATTAAGTCTTATATAATGATCTCGCAAAGCTAATTGTATTTTCTTAAAAATAAGTTGAGGAAATATTTATAAGGTCCACTTGCAAATTACATCTTAAACAAATGCTTGCGAGTGAAATTAAAGATTGAATGCTCTTTACTGAATTGGCCTGGTAAGTTGTTGGTTTTTGTTGAGGGCCTTTCGGCGAGTCCCTATTATTGGTATCGGAACCTTCCGCAAGTTCACCGCATGAGTTAATTAAGCCAGTGTTTATTGGTTACCTTTTTTCTTTACCAAAGGTCCAGGGTTCGATTTCCGGTAGCGACAAATGTATGTATGAGGAGTACCTACGAACTTTTCAAGGTTCGTGATTGTTCGTATATTTATAGTTCTATTATTTGTAAATATAAATATCGTTTGGTATCTATATTTCCTCGTTATCTAGTGCTTCATAACACAAGGTCTTTATCATACTTAATTTGGGCTAGGTGATAGTCAAATAAACATTCAATGTTAAAAAGGCACGTATTATATATTTTATTCTTCTAAAAGAAAGTTCATTTAAATGCTTCTATTTACTTAGGTATTATAATCGTAGAATATGCTGGCAACAACGAATGACCAATATGATTAATTTTATATGAAAATATTAGAAAGTCGAAATTTATGGATTTATATAATTTTACTTATTATATAAATTCATCAATAAGACCTTCGATATATTCCACGAATAGCAGCCATTATATTTTATAATCGAAATATCACAGAAGTTAAAAGTATCTACTACTTTCTCGCTTTAACTCTCAATGGATCATTATATTATTTTTTGTAACATTTTCGAACGCATGTCCATTATATGCCGATATGATTTGAGAGCGTGGGAACACAATAGTAGTTGTGTGAGGACTTATCAGGCTTTTTGTAGCTTTGATTCTCTTTGGAAAATTTTCATAGAAATTTAAATATTATGAAGATGAAGAACTAAAAATCATACTGTTAAAATTTGTTAGAACGTTAAGAACAGTGGTATGAGTAGGTTTTGTAGTTAGACTCCTAGAGAAGTTACAAAATGTTAAGAAGAAATATTAAGATTCATTTAAATTTAAGTAATCTTGCAATATTTGTGGCCTGTCATCCTGTGTAACTGGGATACTCTTGCTAGGAAAAGAATGGATCTCTTTTTAGTCTGGGCTACCCCACCCCACTCCAGATGACTTAAGGCTGCTGACTCCGAGGATAATAACTAAGTACACCTTGAAAGTATTCCGGGAAAGCAGACACCAGAATAAAGGAAGCACAAAAGATCACATTCTGTCAAAGTGCTCCGGGAGTAATTTCTGGCCCTTAGCTAAGATAATATTATATTCGTGGTCCAGACAAAAGAATAAATTAATTTTATTGAGTTAGCAACTCAAATATCGCAATAGTATCGATTGAGACAGACAAATGTAGTGTCGAGTGGCTGCGCATTGGCAGACGCTGCAGTTTATTTCTTATTGGATCGTTTTGTCGTAATACAATGGAAATGTAAGCAGTATAGAAAAAAAATTGTATTATTGCTTCGTTTATGTACAAAATATATAATTCCGTATTATATAATGTTTATGTTGAAAAGGATCATCAATATCAAGATTATTTTAATTTAAAGAAAATCTTCTAACATATTCAAATCTTGTGTTTCTGTGTTTATTATGAAATTCTTCCGAAACAGCTTGACCGATTTTATGAAATATTTGTGTATGTTTGGTAGGTTTGAGAATAAGTCGAAGGTTATTTTTTATGTGTGGCCCTCTACTTAATTTTTATTTAGATATCATTAATTTAAGTTCAACGTTCAAAAATTAAAGCCCTTCAAATCGATACCAGATGCAAGTGAGAGTTTTGAATAAGAGTGCAAGTGTTCTAAACAAATGAACTACGAGAGAATTTATGTGGTGTTCTAATTTATGCTGCCAATTTGATTACTACTGCGCGTGTTGTCAAGTGTATTGGATACACGTCCAATTGGGCTACGGTGACTATCTCCAATAATGTTTATATGGATTTCCTCTGCTTCTGCTGCTTTCATTGTGTAGGAGAAGACGCTATATAGATTTTGGACGGTACTTAATTGGTTGCTTCTGATCACCTTCAAATATTAACAATATAAGTCCTCATTGTTCTAATTCCTAAGTATTACTTTGTTTGGTCTTGTATTATTTCTTTGCTTATTTTTTAATTAATCTTCTTTGTACTTGAGCAGTGCTGGCGCGCGCTGGTGGTGCACACTCAATTAAAAATCAACTGTATCAGTTATGTTAGATCAACTACAGATTAAAAATACATTTAGCACTACCTATACAAAATGTTTTTTAACTTGATATATTACGTACCAGCAATAAAATGTTCGATTGTACGATAAAAACCGTTAGTGTAAAAGTTAATTACTATCTCAATTTATGCGAAGATAATAATGAAGTGAAACCCTTAAATCGAAACTTTAAAACCGATGAGTATTATTAATCAAATTGTTTTATGGATTCTTCTTAAACTATTTGCGTCTTTTACATAATTGGTGAACTTTTGTAATTACGTTACCTGCTCCAAAGCAAGAATTATTAGCCAGAAAATAAAATATTTTATGAAATAATTAATTTTCCCAGCAAATCAGTTGTAATTAAAATATTTTATGTGCATGTTATGCGAACATAAAACAAGGAGGCAGGAATTGAAAAACAGGTCATACGTCAAAATGTCTGAATGTAAATCTGGGTTTAGTTTAGTATAGACTTGCCTTGAAATATAATCGGTTAATGAATTAGAAAATTGGAACAGCATTTGGTTAGTCTATGGACAGAAAGGAAAACTTTGAGCACGGAAATGTCTTCTATTTGTTTCGATTTACCTATTCTAATCAGTGGAGGATTGTAGGTATCTTATGTAAGTAGTTACAATTAAAAAATGGTTTTTTTAACCATTGTCGAGATGGAAGGGTCGAATAAGGTCGATGATGGAAGCGAGATATACACGGATGCCTTAACAACAGAGGAACTGGCTATGTTACCTCCTACTGTCGGAGCACAAGAATGTTGTTTAGCTTATTTTTATGACAACAGACCCAGGTTAAAGTGATGTAGCTTGCTAGGTGGACTTAGAAAAGCCCTACCACGAACCAAACCGTGCAGAAAATGTCCTCACTTGGAATTGAAACGGGTACTTCAGATCTAAATAATTCTTAAGCACAGAGGAATTTAAGGTTATGTTTAACGTGTCAATTTATTAAAATAACACATACAATTATAGGTAATAAACATTATTACCGTTAAATTTCTTCGGATAATTTTACATAAATGCCAATTGTTATGCCGTAACTCTATGAAGCGCGCGACATGTCTCACACCAAGACATGATATTATTTATTTATAATTTGTTACCAGCATAACCACAACATTCTGCGTCTTACCAGAACTGAAATAAACGATCGTTACGTCATAACAACGTAAACGTGGGACGTGCAACAGGACAGTAAAGCCGTTTTGGACACAAACCAACTAATCATCGCTTATTAATAAGGTTCTTCTCGCCCTAAAAATGTACTTTTGTCTGATAATCTTTAACCCCTTACTAGAGTACTAGAAACAACAGACATAAATTGAGAAATAAATTGTGTCTGATATACGTGTATTTCACAGATTACAGAAACGTGTTTATGTACCAATATAGAAAAATGTTGAAATAAACTATTACACTGTTTAAAGATATTGCATTGTATTATACGATGAAATTGATTCTATTTTTTTGTTTTATTTGTAAAAGTTGATAAAATTAATTTTGGAAACAACAACGAATAATTATCTACGGATAATACAATACCATTGAGAAAATATCAGCACAGAGTAAAGAAAATATAAAACAACAAAATCAAACTTATTCAGTTACCGCACCTAAACCGTATTACATTTAAATATTATATTTATACACATGAAAACTTAAAATTACTGAAAAGACTAACAACACTGTAAAATTAAAGTTCCCGTAGATATTTACTGATATTAGATTAGATAACACAGTAACAATTATAGGTATAAATTACCAGCTAGCTAAAGAAATGCCTTTGAGTTATTCCTCTTCCTCGATTGATCCTCTGATCTTACTCAAACTTCTAAGACCAATATGATATTGTAGTATTTATAAACTTTAAGATCTTCAACTTCTATTGAATTGAAGTCTGAATTTCTAAAGTATTTGAATTTCTTTCAACCGATTTCTTACATACGATATTATTTGGCAAACCTAACTACGGGATGAAGTGGGATTTCACGAAGCATTTTAAATGCTGCAGACACATAATTATAACATTATTTTTTTATTAAAAATCCTTACTTATGGCTTGAACGTCCACCGTATTCTGAAGGTCCAATGCGTGTCATTGGCGTGTGCACTTCGACATCTAAGTAAACCAAAATAGTCGAGCGGTAGCCATCGGCCCGGCGACCGAGATAGCCGCAGTTACTCCGCGAAGCCCTCTCGCGCCGGTTCTATTTCGAAACGATGTCCCGACGCATCGCGCTTCACTCACGACAATAATACTGCACCGCGCGGTGAAATGGCACTGGACTTTCGCCGCGGGAGACATTTCCGCCTATACAGGAAACGACGTTTACTTACACCTGCATCTTAAAAAAAGATGCCACACGCAAGCGACTTCCGCTCTGAAGCCGTTAATGGCACTTCAGAACTTAGACTCCAAATTCCTGATCATAATGGAAGCAATAGGGTACTGTCTCCTACGAATGGAGTATCATCACCAATTAAATGTGCATTTCTGAATAAAGAAAATGGAATGCTGTCGCCAAATTCCAATGGACCACTGTCTCCACCCATATTGGATGCGACACCCAAGAAGCCACCAAAAGCTCCACCTTCTAGGCCTATATTGCCGATGAAGAAATCAAAAACATTACCAATAAATTTTGACGAAAAAGTTCCGTCTAGGACTCCGACAACACTGCTGAACGGAAAAAAAATGCATGTCTCAAATGTTGTGAAGGAAATCTATACCATTCCACACACTTCGCTTGACAATGGAAAAAATTTGTTATACCGATCACCGAGTCCGTCTTATAAAAGAAGCTCTTCTACTGCTTCTGTTGAAACTGGATCTATAGCAGAACTTGCTAAACGTCATATTCCTAATAGTAGCGTTCTGACATCTAGATCACCTAGTCCCTCATCTTATAGCAGTATGAGAAGTTCTACCAGTCATTATTCTACGTGTAGCAGTAATGGAACATTTGTTCCTTTATCCCGATCTTCAAGTATGAATTCGACACTCTATAACAGAACCCCTACGCCTCGCAGAATGTACCCGCAGACTTGTGATACTTCTGACAATGTGAATCTAAATGAACTGAGGTCTAAAGAGCAAGCACCTGTAATATTTGATGCAAATTTGTCTTTTATCCTCGGATGCAATAAACAGCCGCTCAGACAGAAATTTAAACCGGTTGCAGCACACTTAGAGCAAGGGACATCTTCGAATTATTTAAGTGAAAAAATTAATAATTTCTTGAAAAAAACAGATCATGTGATGGACGAGTGGCGAAGATTAGGTCACAAAGACGAACCAGATTTGGAAATGTATTACGATGGAAAAAAGAGAAAAGTCGGCAGATCTAAGTCTGCTACTAATATAATGATCAAAGGATTCACTATGTTCAGTAGAAGTGGTAGTAGAGCCAGCAGTGTATGCCGATCTTCTAGGGGGATTTCTGAAGACCGTACGACGGTTTCCGAAATGGACGAGGTTGGTGGATCATTGCACAATCATTTTTATTTCCAGACACACAAGCTCTTGAAAGCGTTACGCGATGTTCTCGCAGATACTACTAATACGTGCTTATAAATTATCGTCGGCTATTTGAGATAGTTTCACGCACTAACGGTGGCGCTTGCGATATACATCTCATTATTGCGTGCGTACATAGACGCGTGCCAAAATTTTTTTCATTGTTGACTTCTTGCCGTGGTTTTACGAATGGCGTAAGTTTTGTATGTCGTCGAGTAATCTATCAGCACCAAATCCCTTGTCATTCAAAAGTGGTATTTAAGATTGTTTCTACTTTTTATGCGTTCTTATGTTTAATTTTTAGCTGAAAGGTAAGTCTTAACGTACGATGGGGTTTCTCGCATTGCAAACGCCGTACGTCAATGCGTTCCAATTTTAACCTCTTACATCTGAAATATTACTTGCTCATTAATGTTTCAGTCGTGGATGGGTAAGAAAGATATATTTAAAATTATCCGCAATTATTATCGAATTGGTGGCGATCATTGCTATCATAATGATGAATAAATGTAATTAATTATGATGTAAGTGACTATTTAAAGTCGCTTCATTGTTTTTTATTATAGTTCTTCGTTGTACGGTTGGTGACCGATCGAGCAGATTTAATAGGCGCTTCCATAAAGATCTACCATAATTATTTTCATAATAATAATAACCACTTTTATATATTTTTCACACAACAAAAATATAAATTTACAGTTTTATAATCAAGCATAATATTTGTCCCAAATTGATAAAATAACTTTGTAAACAAGCTCGGAATGCAATGAGTCTAATTTTACACTAATCCTTGAGATTTGTTATTTATACAACAATCTTCAATCACATTATACGCAAAAATCTTCAATTTGAAATAAATTCGGTGGACCATTTACAATCTTACTGCGAAATTCTTTATGCTTTTAATGTTTTTTTTTGTTAGATATACATTATTTAGCAATGAAAAGTTCATTAGCTTCGGATGACACTACCTATCTTTATTTTCTATTACATGCCGATTACCCCTATTTGCATTAATAAATAAGTGATATTTTATATAAATAAGAGTTATATTTTTGTTTTGTCCACAGTTGTCTGAAGTGGGCGGCGAGTTAACGGAAGAACGCGCAGCAGCTGCGCTTGCGACAGAACGCGCTGACGCTGAAGCAGCTGAACGTTTACGAGTAGAACGAGACAACCGGGATCTCATCGGTAATAACCAGCGGTTGCAGCAGGTGAGTTATTAATTTACTGATAAAATGTTCTTCATTGTCAATTTATTTTTGAAGTGTATGGCATAATAACAACCACTAAAGCATAACTTAATGTGCCATCTAGTTGTAGATTTCACCTACCGAAAGTGGCAGGTATTCAGTAATCGTTTTCAAACGGAGCCATTAAAATATAAGACAACTGCAAAGTAGTCATTAGTACCGACGCTACATCTTAAAATCTATGAAGGGATTTATTATCAGCTTGATCATCAAATTCATACTGAATAGAATAATTATAAGAATTTAAAACTGAATCTTTTATCCACGTCCTTAACTAATTGTCGAAACAATCTACAATAAAGTTTATTTTACAGTTTTATAAAACACTACCAGCTAAATACCGACCAAATCTGCTCATTGCTTTAAACTACCGCTTTTCTACAGTCTCGCATTTATACTTGAATCCTAGACGAATAAGGGCTGGCGGTATAAGATGTGCTTTGTAGTTAATTTGTCGTTGTGTGCAATTTTAATCTTTCCCAGTGCCAGGTTTATTAGGCACTGGTTGAGCCCCACACACGCCGCTTAGACAGTGGCGGGTAAGTCTATAAACGAATTCCTGCTCCAAAAAAAGGTTAGCTTCTACGTATAGTTGTTGTTTTCATACAATTTTAGCCAATCAAACTAATTATTTGTGTGTAATTAATTGTCGTAATTATGTAGGCATCTGAACGGCTGGAACTTGAGCTACTGCACTGGCGATCTGCAGAGAGCGGAGGCGCGGAGCCTTCTGACTCGGAGGGTTCGGAAGCTGACGCCAGCGGAAACGGCGAGAAATACAAACGCAGGTATGTCTTATAAGATTTCCCCTTATTACAGTCAAATTCTACAATTTTAAGATGATGCTAAAATAATCAACATTGTTGTCTGCAAATGAGGATAACAATAAATATTCTGTACCTTATTACAACAACATAAAACTTACAGATACGAAAGCGCACACAGAGAGTTGCAACTCCTTCGTGCCCAGCTCCGCAGACAGCACGAGGATGACCTCGAACAACTCGTTACAGTCAAGAAACAGCTCGAGAAGAAGGTAAGCCTGATATTTTTTACAAACAGCACAGCAAAGAACTAGTGGTGGTTAGCAGAAAAAGGAGTCCAAAAGCGCAGATAACTAGTGCTATATAAGACATATTGCCCTCCGACCTATAAGATCGCCTTTTTACTCCTCTTTTAAAGAAGATGAACCGAAAACGATGAGATGATTTCATGAACCAAAAAATGATTCTTGGGCAATAGGCGCTAAGTTCGTCTCTTTTCATGGGATCAATGTTAGATATACTCGTAATATGAAGAGAACACGTGTGCTGCGACGCCACACGGGCCTCCTTGGTAAAAAGGGATTTTGTCAGGAAGCTGTTCAGAACAACCAAATTAGATATATATGCCGGCAAATATTTTAAACACTTTAGTGATAAAAAGTGTGTGCTGTTTACTTAAGTAAGCAGAGGTCGGCTAATCAACCAATTAAGCGACGCTCCTGGTATCTGAACACCTAAAGAGACTGAAATTTGTTTTGTGCGCAGTCTGACTACTGAATAGTTTGTTTGGTAGAAAAGAAATAAAATTAACACTTAAATCAAACTTCTAAACATTTGTTTAGAAGTTTCAAATAGACCTCCGCTCTACATGCTGTCGCGACAGATATATACGACGCTGATGACAATATCAGTGGATGTCTCAATTGACTTTGTACAAAATAAATTATTGGCGTAGTTTTACTTGTCGAACCTTACAAATTAGAATCATTTCATCTCAAGATTCCCGAGAGTATATCAGTTCTCAACAAAATATATCTCAAGCGTGTTGCATTAATAATTAGTGATGTAATCAAAATTGGCCAAACTAAGATTTTCAAATCTTTCTGCAATGTTTATCAATTTGACATCCATACATACGATGGAATATTCAATTAAGAAACTATCTATGCCCATGAACGAATCAATGATCATTCGCATGATCTAATAAGCTACTTCAGATTGAAAAATCTATTGAAAAATAATAAATCAGCTCCTTTATCCTAGGTCTGGGTACTGGATGTGTGCCAAATTATATCGTTGATAATACTTATTTCATATTAACTACGTCATATGAATCTCCCAATGAATCTTTGACGAACGCTATATTTCATGTTGGGCAGAATTGGTTATGGTTTCTTTGTAAGGTTATTGTTTGAAAGGCCTGAGACGCATATAGGATGTCAATGTGATAGTTTTGGTAAAGATAGAATGAGATGGGATATTTTTTTATATATATTCTAGATCTTGACATCTAGTAAGGAGCGTAAAAGAGTTTCCAAAATTTTCCAGAAACAACATTCTATTCTATTGTTGTAAGTAAATTTGTCAGACAATCCTCTAAAATATGTTGTAACTATTACATTATTATTTTGACTTTAATCGTCAAATTATATGTTTTCGTGTAAAATTAATATTTTCGTTAAAACATAAACAAAAGTCGGATTCGAAAAGAACTTGGCACAGATTCGCACAAAACACGTAAACACTCGGCGAATTATATGTATACGTGATTACGTCCGACGGAAGCTCAATTAAGTTTGTCTTTATAACTAAAAATAATGAATTTTTGAAATGTTTTCTTTATTTTTATGTTTATTTTAAACTTTTTTCGAATCCACGTGATTTCTAGTACTCAGTTTATTTTGCAACACGTATTAAATATGCATAAATGTTTTATTTTTAGGTTAACTTTTTCATGTAAAACTCTAAACATACAAACTTAGAATGGGCATTTTTCTAAATAGATCGTCAAATAGATCTGAACTCTTAGACAGAATAAGTTAAAGGCTTATACAAACTTAATTGAACATTAATTTGATGATCATTTAACAGTTAGCTTTTTTTATTTTGTTGACAGTTTGATACAAATAGAAAATCATTTTAAAATACGTTAAGGTTTCATTATTAATTGTCGACAAGAGTTGACTACACCAAATTTGGTCATCTGTGACACAGATTGTAACTACCACTGTCGTCTAGTGGCTGAGGCCACCTACTTCAGATCTGGAGGTCTGGGGTTCAATACCCAGTGGGAGTAGAAATATTCCGCCATAACAATAATGTTAATAGCATCGTTGTATTTCGGCACTTGCAGGTGAGATAGCCAGTTGAGGAATCCGGGTGTAGGTCGCTTCCGTCTTTACTTACCATCAAGTGAGATGGTTGTAGTAGGCCAAGAGCTACCCCGTTAAGAATAAAAAAAATGTTAAAGAGTACTTATTACTGAATACTGCGATTTAGCGCCCATAACACCTATTTACCTAGTACTTTATCTACTTGATATATCAAAGATCATCCTTGCGCACTAAATCTGATAGCGAGACCGAAAATTATATCATCTTAGATATGAATTCGTAGGCATTTGTTTGTTGAACTACTCGAATTTATCTTGCCACGGTCGATGTGAACGTTCAGTTAAGATTATCTTTTCGTCTCAACCAGAGTGTTTAAATTATTTATGATTGTAAGTTTTTTTTTGTGAATTTTAAGTCGTTATACTTATTGAAAACCTAAGGTATTTTATAATTTTTTGTACAATGGAAGGTGATGAAGACCTGCGGTATGAGGTAGGAATATAACAATGGTTTTCATATTACTTAAATAGTATTCTGTAGAGTCACTTTTAATATCAGTTTTAAATAAAATTATTACGTATATTCAAAGAGAGAGAATCGTATTTTTTCTATCGTTCCAAGAACACTCGTAACGTACTCTTTCATTTATCACGCTCTTTGCCAAGAGTTCTTACTTAATTATTTGACCACATTCATTATTTCTAATACGAATTGTAATAATTCTGCAGCTGAAACATCAACTCCTATAATTTAGATGGCTTTAGACAAAGCCCTCCTCGAGTTAGTCATGCTACGCGATTTTGGGTGCAGCGTGGTTGGTTATGTTTCGTCCTAAATTTCTCACGTATCTGGCAAGGCATAAGCACATGATATATAAACTGATTGTGTTACAAACGTTCGATATGATAGATTATGCAATGCTTCATATGATAATAAAATCCTAGGGTTATTGCTCTCAACCACATAGAACGATTAAATGCAATTAATTAAATTTATAGTAAGACTGGATGCAGCTGGCATCACTCCAAATCCAAAAGATTAACTCTCTGCGAAAGGCCGCTATGATATAGCATTGTTTACATTTATTATTATCGATTCATATTGTGCCAACATATTACTTTCAGTCGTTTTATATATATATATTTATTTGACAATTGGCATTCACGCAATTTAATAAAATGTATTATACATAAAGAATGTACAAAGGTACCTACTACTTAGTTCTAAAGAAATCTCTTACAGTGGACTCGCGAAATGGGAGCTTGCCCGATTGAGTTATAACAAGATCAAGAAAAAATATTTTGTACAAAATTTATTTAGTTAGTTTTATTCAGTTGAAAATTTAGTTTCTTCAATCTAGAGTATTTGAAAAAATATTTGGGTTGGCAAATACTACAAATTTATTTAAAACCCATTCTTTTGATACCCATATTATGCATACATTGGAAGTCAAACACAACTTGTAAAAACATTAAGTTTTAGAAAGCACCAAAAATCATTTGCATCTTTTAATTTATTTCTTTTCTATCCTAGGTTCAGGATGCCTACGAAGAGGTTGAAGAACAACGCGCAGTTGCAGCACAATGGAAGCGCAAGTTGCAGAAGCTCACCAACGACATGGCCGACCTGAGGTCGCTTCTAGATGAACAGGTACTACGCCACTTTTTTACTCGTGATAAAACTTAGTTTGCCTTGAGATATGCAGAATAACGGAAATACAAATGTGCTAAATAAAACTGTAAGTTATTAAATTACTTTTTATTGACGAACTAACGGTTGTTCAATTAGACCAGTCCAATAAGATATTGTGGAAAAAAGTTTTAAGTAGTTACAAATTATAAAAAATCCACTAATAATAGATCCATATAAAGGTATATTGTTTTTAATGGTTCTATTTTAATACCTTGCCTCTTATTTAAACGCATATATACCTTAAAGATACAAAGTAACATCAGCTCAGCGACGAAATAATTTTACTGTTCTACGGTAGCAATTTTAGCAACACATTATTAATTAATAACCTGACAACAGACATGTCGCAACAATTTACTGGAGAAGCGACAGCGCAAGTTCGACGCGGAGCTTCACGGCGCGCAGGAGGAACTGAAGCGTGAGCGCTCGGCAAAGGAACGGCTCTCTCGTGAGAGAGACCAAGCGCACGCTGACAAGTATGTGCTGGAGCAGAACCTCTCTGTAAGTTGATAAATTACTTAGCATTTATAAAACACCATATCATATCAGCATATAATGATAATACTCTTCCAAGAAACTGATCTGTGTAGCCCAAAAATGTCTTCGATATTTTTTAGACCAATTTAAATTGTATATCAAAGATACCCGTCTTGTTCCCATAGGAAGCTCGTCTCGAGCTCGAGCTGAAAGAAGAGCGATTAGCATCGGCAACCCGCGAATTAGAAGAGCGCGGAGGCGGCGGAGACGAAGTGGCAGCCCTGAGAAGAGCCAGGACAGACCTTGAGCGACGAGTTAGAGACCAGGAAGAGGAGCTTGATGACCTCGCTGGGCAGATACAGGTCAGTGTACTAATGTAGGAATGAAGCAGACATGAGCGAGCCAGGACAGACTTTGAGTGACGAGTTAGGGACAAAAAGGAGGAGCGAGACGACCTTGCTGAGCAGATAAAAGTCAGTGTACCATTGTAAGTAAGAAACAGGCCTGAGGGGGCCAGGACATAAGATAAATGCATTAGACATTTCTTCGTTAACTGATAAGTTAAATCAGATCTTAATGAGACATTAAGCGTCCGGGTGAATATAATACAGATCTTACATTCCGTTCCGATATTTTATAATTTGAACTGTGTGGCAAACATATGGCTAAGCTTTTTACCGTTTATTGTGGGATAACTCTATATATGTTAATGACACCAAGGAAAGCCATCAGATCATTATTCTCTATATTGATATTCGATATTACATGGTCTTTTGTTAGGCGATGGTTACCGTTCCCACTCGTCAAATAGTAGTTTCGCCAATTAGACATTCGAAATTGCTAGTAATTAAAAGAGAATATCTCTATATTACTCCTTTTTTATTTTATTCATTACTATACCTACACACATATAACAATTTACACAGAAAATATCAATTAGTTTTCCAAATAATATATATATGATACAACCCACGAAACCGTAAGACATACAACTTATTATGTTTTTTTCTCGTAGATAATCGTCATAATAAAGTCTGTTTTGTCTATAAACAGTTGCTGGAGAGCTCCAAGCTCCGGCTGGAGATGCTGCTGGAACAACAACGCAAGGAGGCGCGGCTGGAGGCGGCCGCTCGTGACGACGAGATGGAGGAGACCAGGGCCAACGCCGCTAAGAAACTTAAGAGTACGTTGCAAATGTTTTGGTCATATTCTACTCAAAAGAAAGAAATAAAATGACATTTAAAAATCTGAAATACACTCGATTCTTATTTTAATCGACATTTCTTTAAATGTGCGTTGAAATAAGCTTAAATTAATATGACGTCAACTGACATTAAAGTAGAAACAATGCCAATATTCGACTATAGCTGTTAAGTCCGACATATGAAAATTAAGAAATATTCCTAATACAAAACTTTATCTTTTGATATTTCAGTGCTCGAGAGTCAGCTTGAGGGAGAGCACTCAGAGCGAAGCCTTCTGCTGCGCGAGCGTCACGAGCTAGAACGTCGCCTCGCCGCGCTAGAGGAGGCTGCGCGGAACGAGAACCATGAGCAAGCGCAGCTGGTTCAGCGGCTTAAGAGGTAACACATATATTATTTATATATTTATTTACAGGAAAAATAAATAAGAGAAGTTTAAATAGAGGATGTATCATATATATTGTTGATAGACTACTTTACTGAACGGAGACTTTGTTTAGATTAGCTGCATTCAAAGATTGTTAAGCAATCGCCTGCCTGTCTTTTATTTAAGATATTATGTTATTTGGGAAAAAATAATCCATACGATTGAGCCTTTTATTTTGAATCGTAAATTTGGTTTTTTATTCTTAAAAACTATGCAAAATGTTGACGTACTTTAAGTAATTGTTGAAGAATTGGTCCTCATTGTTTTCTTCAGGTCTGTAATGATAAAGTTGAATTCATTTAGTTATTTTGTATACAGGGACTTGAAGAGATACAGAGCTCTGTTACGTGACGCGCAAACAATGCTTGAGCAAAAGGAAAAGGAAGGCGGTGCTAAGGCGCAGATTAGACAATTAAAGAATCAGGTAAATTCTTAATTTGAAAATCTCTTTAAAATGACTAAAGAGTTTCTAATATGTGCAAACCCATATTTATTATTATTTATGCTTAGTGACATGCCTTGACCGGCTTTCTCTGGGTCCAAATCACTGACCACGGCTACTGTTTTTTTTATTGTGTCCAATAAGAAGTGTTAGGGTGGAACTACGTCGGGCTACACGGAATCGAATTGGAGCCGGCAGCCTCACGCAGTCGATAGTTCAACGCTCGCTCAACTTTACCTTGCTCTAACAAATTGGTATTGAACGACAGAAATGGATAGAGCGACATAATAATGCGATTCCGTGCCGGCTAACATAGTTTCACACTTCTAGGTAGCCTGTTGACAAATTAATAATATATATTATATTATCAAGAAGAAAAGGAACTTATATTAGTTTTAAGTTTAGTGGTGTGGTTCAAAATCACGACCAATGATTATTGAATGAGTATTTATAATTTTAATTAATTATTTTATGTGCAAGAAATCTCGACGAGTGCTTTACAAGATAAATTTCATATTCTCAGGTGGAAGATCTCGAACTAGCAGTCCGCGCTGCGACAAAAGCGAAGCAAACAGCAGAAGCGGAAGCGGCAGAAGCGAGCGCAGCGCTTGAAGAAGCGACGCGAGCGAAGAATGACGCAGCCGAGCGAGCGCTCACCGCGACCAGGGACGCGGCCGCGGCTCGCGCGCAGCTCGACGACGCTGAGGAAGAGGCTGCTGAGGTTTGTAATAGTGATCGCAATGGTAAGGTGTTGATGCACTAAAGAGATGATTTATAATCACCTTAATGTTTATTATTACAGTTACTTAAGAAATACCGCGCTAGTGCCAACGCGTTATGCGCTGCCCAAGCTGAAGCGAGAGAGGCGAGTTCCAGAGCTGAAAACGCGTGTGAAGAAGCGAGACAGAGTAAAGAGAGACTGGCAGAACTTGCGACGAGACTGGCACACGCTGAGGCGGGACACACGCTTGGCCATCACGAGGCTGAGAGGAGACTGGAGATGAGGAACAAGGTGACTTTAAAGTTTTTATTTCTATCTGTCTTCTTTCTTCTTATCTTTTACATATATAAAAATATTAGCTGTTCGTTAGTCTCGCTAAAATTCAAAATGGCTTGACCGATTTGAAATTTTTTATTGTGTTTGATCGGTTTAATTTAGGGATGGTTTATAAATAAAAAAAACTAATAATTCTAAATAAAAGCGTCTAAATATTCTTTAAATTGCTCATTTAAAATCGAAAGAATTTTTGATAGATGGCAGTAGTGGCAGAGTGTGGGTGTTACAAAGTTCACCGGGTCAACTTAATTCCGGAGTCATTGAACAATAAAATAAACGACGGGAAATAGTCCTACTGTCATTTCTTTCATTGCCACAATAGACCGCGTTCGTGGCAGGCAAACGTAACGATAGTAAAATTTTCGGATCAACATAAAGCGAACTGTTTACCAAAAAAAAATTATTTTTAAATTTGATAAAAAAAGAAATGATGTTCATTAGTCTGTCTATAAATCACAAAAGGTATATTTATTTGTTTTATTATTATAATAAAAAACAAAAGATGAACTCCATATATTACGAGTTACTGGAGTGCAATTGTTTTAATTTAGAATTCTACTTTATCCCTGATTAACAAAGTTGATAAAATATTTTCAAAAAGCTGGGGATGCGTATGAAAACTTCGATCATATAACCCAAGTGGTATTGTACAAACAGGAGCTAGAATCCAGCCTGGAGCTGGAGGCGACCGCCCGGGGTCGGCTGGAGGGCCAGCTGTCGCGGCTGCGCGAGGCGCACGACCAGCTCGCCGCAGAGCTCGGCGCCGCCCGCCAGCGGGAGCACCACGCCGCCGACGAGCTCAGGAAGCTCACCAGGCATCTCAGGTCCACACACATCCATCTCACTCACTCATTATTATACTTTCATCCCATCTTCCCGAAGAGAGGCGAACGTTTCCTAGAGCGACCGGGAAGGGTCATTCCGGCGCACTTAATGACAGTGACGAAATGAATTGAATTTGGAATACTATTTTAATTAAAATGTTTGAACGCGATTCACTTCGATAAAGTCCTAGTCGGTAATAAAAAAAAAAGCGCGCATGCCGACACAGCATTATATTATATTCCGTTTTTTATTACTTCTTATGAAAGTATTAGCGACAGATGTAATTTTATTTCCACAAATCGATTAAAAGATGTGTTCTAGCAGTGAAAGTAAAATATGAATACCAGAAAGTGTTAACAAACATCTCTTATTTATTTTTTCTTATAGAAAATTTAACCACGAACTGTCTACTTTAGATTCCTTCGCTTCGCTCTGGATTCAAACGATTGCTCTCGCCCTCGATAAATTATTTTGGTCCTTTTTGACATAATCTACTATTTTAATATATTTGCTCAAAAAGTAAACTTTTCCATGTGTGTTCAAAAATTATTCATTTCCGAACTAGTGCTTTTTGTTTTCTTCCTGTATACAACATCCAAATGCATAAAGGAGGTTTTTAATCAAAAAGTTTTCTCTAGAAATGTTTGCATGAAATGGATGTTTTACAACGTAAATACTCCTAAAACACTAAAATAAATTTTTCCACACAATGAGGCAATGAAACATTTAAGTTCAAAATCTTTTTCGTATAGATAATTTGTGAAAAGGATATACTACTTTAGATTTAAAGTGTATTCTCAGAATGAGGCCTAGTATATTTTTTAATTTGAATAGTTATTGCAATTTTAATTCCAATTCACAGAGAACTCAAAGAAGAGAACTCCAACCTGAACGCTAAGCTTAGTGAATCAGCGCGTGCTAAGGCCGCGGCTGAAAGTGCAGCGGCCGCAGCGGCGGCAGAGGCGGCGGCGGCGCGCGATGAAGCTCGTCTGGCTGCGCGGCGAGCCACGGCCTTACAAGAGGCCATAGCTGGTGACTTATCCAGTCCTGGTGATTCAAGAGATACTGATAGGTAATTATGAGAATATTTTTTTAGTTTTCCTTTGGAATCCGGTCCAGTAAAACTTGTCTGTTAATAGAAATAGGGTGATTGTTTTATTTTAAAAAAACTATCTATAAAATACCTTATCGCTTTGTGTCTAATTCGCAATATGACCACATCAAAACTTTAAGCAAAATATCTAAGTTACCGTAATTTTTCATCATCCTCTTCTTAGCATATCTGATCAGGTTAAGGACGCTTTCTATAGCGATTCTGACGCTATTATTATAATTACTTTATTATAAATATGCGTTCATATTCGTTAACGTTTGCAAATTCACAATAATTTTATCTTTAAGTAGATGTCGTGACCTCATGTGAGGCTATAATTATTATGAATAACCTAACTTATAACCTATACTTTTATGCAGTGACAACGATAGCTACAGTTCGGACGAGTCCATTGGCACGTTCCTGGCGAACCACAAACTCAGTCCATCGGCTCCTTCGAGAAATAGCCTCCACCTGGATTCGCAGAAGTATGATACAAGATAAAACTAAATAGCCTATACAATCACATAATAGTTCGTGGTCTTTAATCAGAAAGGGATAACAAACAGATTATTAGAAAATAATAAACCTAATTATCACATATCTAAACCCTTATTGCTTTTCTAAATCGCTATGAACTGTCAAATCACTTGGACCATTTAGTTTTTTGGGAGTATATTCAGGGCTACATTGACAAACGTTGCCAAATTTAAATAAAAGAAAATAGATTGTTATTTATGCCAGTAAGAGTTTCCTCGGACATGAACCTTATATTATTAATAAATGAAATTATATTTTGTTTGAATAAAAATTGAGTTGATGATTCTGAGTAGCCCCAGAAAATTCAGCAAGCTCTTGCAAAGTAACCTTGTATAGGCTGTTGATGATTATGCAGACAAAATTCTAATGCCATTTTAATCGTACATTAATATTTGCAGATCTCAAACGCCCGAAGGCCGCCAGAGCCGCTCCAGCATATCATCCGTGTCAAAGCCACTAAGCCCCACCAAAGAGTCTTTCGCATAACAGCCGGCCGCCGCCGCGGGGCTCCTCACGAGCGCGCTGCCAGTCCTCTGCGCCGTGTTCTGCTCGCGGCAGCGCCATGACTCCGCGCACCATGTTCTCGAATGAACTTTAAAAAACAAAATGTCAAAGTGACAGTTGTCAGTGCAAACGACAGCGCTGCTAGTGATGTGACTTGCAATAACAATGAAACTGATTTTATGCATTAAACACCTCATTCTAGACTGCTCTACATTAATACACGTAATTTAACGATTTCAAAAATTTGTACTTATCTAAATTTGATAATTGCCATAATGGAGATTTAAGTGTGCAATAATTAATTCGATATAATATACACCTCCTATATTAGACTGCTCAATGTTTATACACATTTTAATGAATAGAGGCTATGCAATAAAAAGTTTACAAGTTTTTCTAGAGCTTTTATGAATTTTGTACGAATAATGATAAATACATTTGATATCGGACGTTAATTAGACGTTTGGCGCTAGTGAAAGTCAATGGTATTAATTGCGATAATGTTAATCTGAAAGTGAATGCATTCCAAAATATTGATGTTCATGTTGATGAACTGTAGGCCCCGCGCGTGCGGGCATCAATGTTAATGATCCTTTGACTCATTATCGGTCTATGAACAAACGTTCAGCGTACACTAGCACCATTCATAGGCTTTGACTTTAATTTATTTAGTGTAGGAATATTAGAGAATTCATATGTATGCACTTAGATGTCGTGCTGCGTACTCCAGCCAGTCAGTATTTAGACAACCTAGTGGCGGGTATCTTACAAATTAATATTAGACCCTTTGTTATTTAGTTAACTAACTTTTGTAAATAACTAGATGGCATATACATTTTATTATTTAATTTGTAATATTTGTGTGATCAGACTGTTATTCTATGGTTTATTTGTTACAAGTGAGTTGTTGCTTTATAGTAGACATTCAATACATATCTGTTAGGTAATAGACTTTTTTAACCTTCGACAAAATATGATATCACATTTTTACATGTTTGTTTTGCTGTAATTTTTAAATAATTAGAATCTATTAAACCTTATAAACTTATTCCTTGTAATTGTAATAATATAACTTTATAATTCTTAAAATTACTCTATTTATACCTATATATCTGTGTCTGTAACCGCGTTTATGAAATAAAATTTGACTATGATATAATGTGTATTGTACGATAATGTGATGAAATGTTACTGAATTCACTATTGGTTGTAAAATGAAATATTTAATAAAGTAACAGGTATAAAGTGACTTATTTATTTTATTTATTTTCAACCTCAAAATTTTACTTATAAATATCTTCATCAATAATATAATATAATTTGACATTAAGGGTGAGTGAGTATTTAACATTTTAAGTATTATGTTATACGTATTATAATATTGAGCAAACTAAAAAGTTGCATTCAAATAAATTACTAAAGTTATTCACATTATTATTTCATCATAGACTTTTAATAGAGAAATTATATTTATTTTACAAATTCGTATATATTAGTACCTAATATTTTAAAATTATAATATTTAGTACTTACAAGCACAACAAAATGAAAAAAAAGCTAAGTAATAATTTTCCTGAAATTATAAACGTAAAATTACATCGTCTTCCTATTATTTAAGATGGTACGTTATTTAGATAAAAATAATCCTTTTGATTGAGCTTTTGATCGGTATTGTGAAATTACGGGTGTAATTTAATTACGGTTTGTTCATTTGACAAATCTTTGAATGCAGATAAATTTTAAAAATCTAAATGTAAAAATTAAGATACTTTGTACTGCCATGCGACCTGAAAGCAGACTTATCGTCAATTAAGACGTCATGACAGTTTCTTAGTAAGCATCGACCCTAGGAAACATACCTTTCAATAATTTATTAATTTATGATTTATTTAAACTTTATTGCACATATAGTTACAATTGGTGGACTTAAGACTGTTAGACATTTTCTCCTAGGCAACCAGATAGTTGGATCCAGAAAAATTAAAAGGGAATAAGAGAAGAGAAATAAAAGGGAATATATATTAAAATCATACACATCAGATGACAAAAGCCGACATGTTTTGACAAAAGCCGTCGATCAGCTATCTAGCGTAATTATCAAATTTCATAATTTTTCAGTTAGTGATGTGATTGTTATTTTCGAAAGGCTAAATTGAAAGGAAAATTATCTTTGTTGTTGAGGGCAGATATTTATTAAATGTAGTGTAGTGTGGACAGTTTTTGTGTTAGTCAATCGAAGTAAGTTTTTTTCATGTAAATTTAATACAAAATACACTCTTTATGATGTCTAAACTGCCCCCATGCCATTAGATAATCCGAATCACCCACCCTTAATAAAAAATGAATAAAGTTGAACAAGGGATTATCTCAATTCCTATTAATTACATTCAGAGAATTTTATATCTATCAGATGTTATTAGAAGGCCAGTCATGGCCGCATAGACCATAAATCCCTTCACTTTCTAGTATGTAAAAAAATTCTTTGACGTAAACCATGCTAGGGCTGTCATTCATAGTATTCTTATCGATAAATTAATAACACTTGAATTTGTTCAGAATACAAGTAATTTCCTGAAAACCTTTGTACCATATTAGAGATAATAAAATCATAAAAATAATGCTGTTAGTATTATTTTTATGATAGCAGATTTAAGAAAGATGTTGGTAGTTAGCCATGAAGACTAAGACAAAGCTCTACCATCAACCCAACTAAGCAGAAAATTTCTACTTCCTCTGGGAATAGAACCCCGGACCTCCGGATCTAAAGTAGGACCACGTACTTCAGATCCGTCCGATTTAGATCGTCAGCGACTAGAGTGCAGAAGTAGTTGTGTGTTGTAAATTTAATTTTAACGCAAGCATAAAATAATATTATCTTTTGAATTATAATATTAAACGTTGCAATTTTCAGAAATAGTTTGGTACTCGAGTTTTTATGTACAATACATGAAGTAATCTCATCACAATAAATTCTTACAGAAAACGATGTTTCCTCGAAATTTGTATTCTTTTTAGTATTTTAAGGCATAAAATCCAGACGTAATTTTAGGATCCTGGATGTTATGATATTTTAGTAAGATGATCAATCATAATATCTAGAATAATAACCTAATATAAATATGTTTAAATTTTAATTTAATCTGTGATCAAAATTTACCATTCATCGTGTAACCTTTGTGCTTAATAAACTGTAAGTCGACGAAAATATTATTGATTTTCTATAGTCATTTTTAATTTACAGATGTTATAAATTTTTGTGACATATTTTATCGTGAAAGAATAAGATTAATCCTAAGGACATACATCTCTACACTACGCCCCCTATGTCGTGTCGTGTCAGAAGTGAGTTTGTAATGTCCAATCGGATACGGATTATTAATTTGTTTTTCTGGTAGTATTATTGTTTTTTATTTCATTTATATATCACTTAATTGGAAATAGTTTAAAGTAGATTTATTTCAAGAAAGCTATTCAAAGAACATTAAATGTCAGTGAGTTTTAGATTTGTTTCAATCGGTCTCTGTCAATCTTACTATTGCGGTCTATCGATTTTCCAGGAAAGGCGTACAAAGGAAGTAGATTTCCTAATTTCTAATAATTTATAACTAGTCTTATATTACCAAGATGACTGACTCAAAGTATTTCACGACCACTAAGAAGGGCGAGATATTTGAACTGAAGTCAGAGCTGAACAGTGACAAAAAAGAGAAAAAAAAGGAAGCTGTAAAAAAGGTAACTTACATAAACACTTATCTACTATATACACTACTCCTTTATTAGTTACAATAATTTATTAGTTTCCTAATCAGAAAAGATTCATTTTAAGGGTAATGGCATCTGAAGTATATTATAATTTGTGAAGTACCCACTATCCAGACATTATAAACATTGTTTATTGAACTCTGGGGCTGAAAAGGGTTGAAAATTAGTCTGCAAAGTATTTACCTTCTATTTTCTGTGTTGCTACAAAAGACAAACAGCTTTACTACAAAGTAATGTAAATTCACATATATAAAATTAGTTTTGTAGAAATTGAATTAACTTTTGTAACTTTGTAGGTCATTGCTTCAATGACTGTTGGCAAAGATGTATCTGCATTATTCCCTGATGTTGTCAACTGCATGCAGACAGACAACCTTGAATTAAAAAAGTTAGTGTACTTATATCTGATGAACTACGCTAAATCTCAACCCGACATGGCTATTATGGCTGTTAACACATTTGTCAAGGTGGGTATAAGTAATTGTGGTTTAATTATTTTTGTTCTTTTTAAATGTTACAGACTGCAAAAAATGTGCTATTCTTTAAATATAATTTGAGTTCTATTAGTAATAAATCTGTTGAAAAATTCATATTTTGTGCACTTTGTAACTTTTTGATTCATATTGATAATTTAGGTTATATTATGCCAAACTGAATTATGCATGTCTTTCAATATAATTAAGCAGTTTTAGGCTGGCTAGACATGAAAAGATTTAAGAAGCGGGAGCATGGTAATTTTCATTACATAATTACTATGAAAATTTTAATTAAAAAACTTTTGCCATAAATTATTACCTAGTGTAGTCATTTGTGTGTGTGTGACTTGTCTTTTTTTGTCGTTCTAATGTCCACTATACCATATTATGATGGCTGGAAGGATCTACCAACATACCAGCTTATCAAGGTAAATGATGATCCAGAGAACCAATCAGCTCATCCATTTGTAGATTTACACATTTATCTGACCTAAAAACCTGATCACACTTGAAAAATGTCCAAGACAAGCACTAGACATGTATCTAATTTGTCCTGAAACTCTTAGAAAAATATGCATGGAAATTCACTTGATGACAATAAAAAAATCTGTCCTCGCACAGATGTGTAAATCTACTGTTTCCAAAGTAATATGATCTAGAAAAAGTTGTTGTTATGAAGATAATCAATATTGAAATAAATTTACATCCATGTGCCTCATTATTGTATCAGAATAGAAGCACTCAGGCTGTATTATCATATTATTTCATGCAGTAGAAACTTGCTAATCTAGGTAATTTGCTACAAAATTGTATTTTCCTTTTTATCTTAGATAAAACTTAATTTTCTGGAAGCATTGACTATAGAAATAAGATTCTGTTATGCACTGTTGATCCAGGTCTCACTCATGATATTTTTTGCTAAGCATTTTATGAATTCTATTGTTGTTAAAAAACTTTTTACCACTTTATTCTTTAATTGAAATACTACAAATATTTGTTTTCTTGAAAATTAAAATCGGACATTTGAATAGTGAGTTTCTACTAAAATGTTCAGCCAGAAATTTATGAAATCAAAATATCCCTTGTTCATACATTTACTGGTAGTACCCTCGGTTTCCTAACTTCCTGGTCTGATGCCTGCTTCTAGCTCAAGTTGCTTCAGTATGATTGATGTATTGCTTCTCTTTCTTTTTATAATCAATACCGAATGCAAACCACGTTGAACACTCCAGGACTGCGAGGACTCAAATCCGTTGATCAGAGCACTGGCTGTCAGAACAATGGGTTGCATTCGGGTCGACAAGATCACAGAGTACCTGTGTGAACCGCTGCGCAAGTGTCTCAAAGATGAGGACCCCTATGTGAGGAAGACGGCAGCTGTTTGTGTTGCAAAACTATATGACATTTCAGCCAGCATGGTGGAAGATCAGGTATCCATTGCGTTAGTTAAGAAAATGATCACTGATATTATAATTTTTTTTTATAGCATCCAATGAAGTATGAATTTTAAATATTAATTCTTATTATAATCTGCAACTAGTCCTAATCTTACTGGCCACATATCAAGTCATATGTGGCCAGTAAGATTGGGACTAGAATAAAAGATTTCATTATCATATCACAAAAAATTAAATAATCACATATTTTACCTCCTTGTTCCAGTTCTATTAGTAGCTTTGGTTTCATTGAAATCAAGTCATTCTATATTAAACTAATCGCTTTGATATGCTATATAAAATGTATAGAAATATTAAAAACACGAAACTAAAAATAATAAATTTAAAACTACTCAACACTATCGCCTACAGTTGTATATATTTGATTAATATTTCAAGTTAATGTCTCTTTGTTATTGCCACACTGTGTATGTATTATTCTAGAATAGTATTAATATTTGTTAATTACTTATTTTTGTATTATTCTAATATGTGTTTTTAAGAGCATAATTTTATTACAAAAGTAATATAAAAACCTCTTAATTGGTTTTTAGGGATTTTTAGACCAATTGAAAGATTTGCTGAGTGACTCAAACCCAATGGTAGTAGCCAATGCAGTTGCTGCTCTTTCGGAAATCAATGAAGCTAGTGTATCTGGACATCCTCTAGTGGGTTAGTATAGTAATTCTTTTTTAAAGTAAATTACAAAGCTTTATTTATTTTATAAGAGATTAGTATCATGATAGCATAACCTTGTGTTAAACCTGCTGCCTAGTTATATATAGTCCAAGCAACCTTTCCTAAATTTTACATTGATAATTTAGTGGTCATAGGCTCATTAGCGTAGCGATAACTATAAGGCTATGGTTGCTTAGGCCCTTAATGGGTCAATCAAAAATGTTATCTCGCGATCTTCCGTTCCGGCGTAAGGCCGGTTAAGCTGTTATGCCTACTGTTTTCACCCACCTGGCTCTGTGTGGTCATCACCAGCGGCTAAAATCCTCATGGTAAGAACGCTGTGCCCAGCAGTGGGACGCATAAGGACTAGATATTGGTGATGAATTTAGTGGTACTGTGTGTTAAATACGACTTAAACGAATATAATATTTAACTTAAACGAAGTTAAATATTATATTGGACTAGTTACTACAACATGCTAGTAAAGGAAATATATAGGACTATATAGTCCGTCCGTATTGCAGTAGTTGTAAACATTTTTTGAAGCTTTAAATGTAATAAAAAATATAATTTTTGTGGTTCAGAAATGAACGCGCCCACTATCAATAAGCTTCTGACTGCCCTGAACGAGTGTACCGAATGGGGACAGGTGTTCATACTGGACGCGCTCTCAAACTACTCGCCGAGAGACGCGCGTGAGGCACATTCCATTTGCGAGCGAATCACGCCTCGATTGGCTCATGCTAATGCTGCTGTCGTATTATCAGCTGTAAAGGTAATTATTATACTATGTTCTTACCTTTATACCTTATTTACATTTAAATTGTAAATATCAATTATTATATATTTTATTACCTAAAAATAAATAGGGTTGTTTTAGTGAGTGTTGATGATCAAATTGTAAACTAGTAAATAATGGCTTAAAATCTCAGGACCATTTTGACATAAACTAAATCTTCACTGTTAATATACCTAGTTGGTGAAACTAAAAAAATTATAAATAACTAATTAAAAAAAATAAAAGCATAGATTTGTGTTTACAGAATTTAATACTGATCCAATAATAAGGATGAAATTCTGTGAACACAAATCTGGAATAGGAATCTTCACCTTTTCATAAAGATAACCACAGCACTAATCAAAACATATTGTGTAAAAAGAAATGTTAATATTAATGAGGATTATAATAATTTGAATTGCAATAGAAATTTAATTGAAATATAATGTAGCATAGAGTAGTCGAATGGCGGCCACGTACCGTTAGATCTCATTGTGGGAGGCCTACAAGATGGACCGACGATCTGGTAAAGGTCGTGGGTAGCCGCTGGATGCGGGCAGCGCAGGAGCGATCGGTTGGGAGATAGGGAGAGGCCAATGTCCAGCAGTGGACGTCTCTCGGCTGTATGATGATGATGATGATTATGATGATGATGTAGATGTAGAGTATAAAGTAACATGTAAAAAAATTAAGGAAATTGTATTGGTTTAAATTAACTTGACCGTTTAGTTCTATTTGACATTTCTACATTTCTTATATGATTAGATACACAGGATACATTGCTAACGAAATCTGATTTATTTCCAGTGAGTTAGCTGTTACTAAGTTGTCAATTTTCTGTTGACATCAGGTTCTGATGAAACTGATGGAGATGGTCTCCGAGGATACGGAGCTGGTGAGCACGTTGTCCCGCAAGTTGGCACCACCACTAGTGACTTTGCTCAGCGCCGAGCCTGAAGTGCAATATGTCGCACTCAGGAACATCAACCTCGTTGTGCAGAAGCGGCCTGAGATACTCAAGCATGAGATGAAGGTACGTAGCAAGATTACTTAGTATAAGGTTGCCAAAGTTTAAAAATTAAGTCATTGTAACGACTTTATCGTTATTGCAACACAATAAATTGAGAATATTCTTTATTGACACAAATATTAAAATCATCTTGTATTCTTTTCACTTTAAATAGCGGTAATTGGCTATTGATTGTTGTTAATAAAAAGATGGCGTGCTTAAGTTTCGTTTCATATTCAAAATAAACTGATATTTTATTCATTTTTGTTTCTGATAACAAAGTACAAAACGAAAGTTTTGACTTTCGTCAATAAAATATTTTGATATTTTATTCAACTTTGGTTCATATACAATGTCCTTTTCCTCAGGTGTTCTTCGTGAAATATAACGACCCTATCTACGTGAAACTTGAAAAATTGGACATCATGATACGTTTGGCGTCTCAAGCGAACATCGCTCAAGTTCTCGGTGAACTGAAGGAGTACGCCACAGAGGTGGATGTAGATTTTGTCAGGAAGGCCGTGAGGGCCATTGGCAGATGTGCTATCAAGGTAATAATGGATTTATTAACATACTATATCGTTAAAAATAAAAATTCTTCATAGATTTAAGATAGATTTTCTATTAGAGTTTAGGCTAAATAAACGTGAAGGTAGTAACGTTTTTGGGAAATCAACTGAAAATGAGATGGTGTCATGTGTATGACGTCACAATATGAAACTAACTCCATTCTTTTGTTATTATGACTGCATAGTAACGGTTTTTTTATTTGTACTGTTGTCCTACCAGTTGTAACGGTAACCACTCTCACCCACCCACCATTGGACTCCAGCGTGCCCAAACTCCTCATATTTCCCTCTCATGTTAGAAAGGTCTATTGGTCAGCTGCTATTTATAGCAAATAACTTACAAAATAAATCATTTTGTTCAGGTGGAACCATCAGCAGAACGCTGCGTTTCAACTCTGTTAGAACTGATACAGACTAAAGTGAACTACGTGGTGCAAGAAGCGATAGTAGTCATTAAAGACATCTTCCGCAAATACCCCAACAAGTATGAAAGCATCATCAGCACACTTTGCGAGAATCTAGACACTTTGGATGAGCCTGAAGCCAGGGCTTCTATGGTGAGTTGTACATTGTATTTTTTTTGAAAGAAAACTTACCCTTGTATTTAATTTAAGCCGCCAATTATATAGATAGCGATTGCAGTTTTTTAAAAATTTATTATTACTAAACAGTTAAGTTTTCTATTTTGATATCGTAGGGTATATACGCGGTCTTTACCTATAGTAAATTCTTGGATTAACTGACGATATGATTCTTTATATTTTCTATGAAATAGCTTATTTAGTTTCAATTAATTTCTTTGTGTTTTTATCACATGTGACTTTATCTTATGTGACATTTCATTTTGTAGATCTTAATAAAAAATTTCTATTTATTCAAAACTATCATAAACTTGAAGCCATTATAAATATGAATAAGTTGTTCCCATGAAAGTATTTTATAAAATCAATGCAGGTATGGATCGTGGGCGAGTATGCAGAACGCATAGACAATGCTGACGAGCTTCTGGATTCATTCTTGGAAGGATTCCATGATGAAAATGCACAGGTAAACATACCTACATAAATACCATCATATTTTCTATTAAAAGTACAGGTAGTGGCCCCGATTCTGTTGGGTACATACTTTAGTTAATTAAATTTAAGTTCAATATTAGTAAACCAATACAGTACGACTAGAAAAAGCACAGATGACTGGTGACGTCATTTGACCACTCTAAAATGGTTTTTATATAAATATCTAAAATCTTTGAAGGTTTTTGTCATAGACTACTTGGAAAACTGTCAAAATAGACTTTGTTAGCTTGTTTCGATTTTCGGAGTAGGCTCTCTAGGTTTCAATAATCTATCTACCGTAAGTGTAGCTTACGAGGCGTTGAATTTTGACGTATTATATATACATATGCAAATTCACTACTTTGGAAGCAATACAAAATCATTAAAACCCAGCATAAGTGTCACAGTAAAAGATTTAAAGTCCTATCTACAAGTAATCATGTGTATTGTAGGTACAACTACAGCTTCTAACGGCGGTGGTGAAGTTGTTCTTGAAGCGGCCAGCAGACACGCAGGAGCTCGTGCAACATGTCCTAAGCCTCGCCACTCAGGACTCTGACAACCCAGACCTCAGGTCAGCATAAATACGAGCTGGTGTTGTGGGCTGGCAGTACGGACGCGCTCCGTGCAAAAGAGGTTGATCAGTATCATTGCTAAATCGAACATACTTTCGTGATTATCAGATGCAGAACGTGCCTAGTATGTATATATTAGAAATGTGCAAGTTTGTACGCAAGTATAGTGAATTTTATACAAAACGTCAGGTTTCCTATTAAATATTCAAATAGCTTCCCGATTAAAAGATATATTTTCAAGCATTTTAATATACATGATAAACATTAAACATAAATTAAAGTTATGACAAGAAATCTATTAAATTATTAAGTATAACAAATTTTGATTAATAAATGCTATTATGAAAACATTAGTACATGTGCTGGTCTACGGAGTCACTCCTTTACTGTAGCCACGTCTACTTTACGTACTAAGAGATTTAGTGATTCCTTTCTCTGTCGCTCAACTAGAGAATGGAGTTCCTTACCAGCACACGTATTCCGTGTTAAAAGAGGCGTGAAAAAGCACTTTTTGGGCTGGCAAGGTGAGGGTGGCTAGGGCAGTATTTCACATGCTTCACTAGCTATCTTCACATATGGACTCGTCTACTGCTTATCATCAGGTGGTGTCGAGTCATTTGCTGTGCTTTATATATAAAAAAATTATATAATAAGTTCGTTAACGATAAATTACGAAAAATATAATAAAAATAATATTATTATGTTAATTATTTATTGTCTTTGTTATGTTGATGTGAGTAAACTGAAAGCACAAATGTTTATGACGAATTGAAATAGGCAAAATGAATATTAAACATTAATTGGGACATATTTTTATTTCTTAATCACATAATTTAAAGATGATATAGAAAGGCCTGTGCCCAGTAGTGGGACTTATTGTCCATTGATGTTTAGATTTTTGATGGTACCACTAACGCCATTTATTAGAAAAAATTTAATCTAATTATTATTAGCTTTTCTTTCGAATTTTACCTATTATTTTTATTTCTATACCACTCTTGAATAAACGTTATAAAAACACAATAAATTTTATTCAAATCGGTCAAGCGTTTTAGTGTTTTAGACTAAAGAACAACTTTATATTTTATAACAGATGTTAGCAGACGTAATAAGTAAAAAGATGCTTGTGTGCGCTTAGGGATCGTGGATTCATCTATTGGCGCCTACTGTCGACTGACCCCGCGGCGGCCAAGGAAGTGGTTCTAGCTGACAAGCCGTTGATCTCCGAGGAGACGGACCTACTGGAGCCCACGCTATTAGATGAACTCATCTGCCACATCAGCTCGCTCGCTTCAGTCTACCACAAACCGCCTACTGCTTTCGTTGAAGGTAAACTGAACAGATAAACTAAATAGTTTTGTGAGAAGTTATTTTTTGTATTTTTAAAAGTAACCATTAGTCTATTGTGAGGTAGACGTTAGATTAGCAATACATAGGACAATCCCAAGGTCTGTGGTTGTGGTTCAGCAGTCAGTTAGTCACCTAGATGGTGAAGATTAACGGTTCTATTCCCTTATTTATCAAACATTATTTGAAATGTTAAAGTAAAATAAAATATAGAATAACTGTTTCTTTTTAGATTTTACGGATTTCAGAAGCTATGATTCTGCTGTTAAATAAAAAAATATTTGTTCTAATAAATATATATTAAAATTATTCCGATTCGTTTGAATTCCAATTGGAGTTTTTATTAAGTCTTAAGTATATTCAATTAATATTTTGGCGTAATAAAATTTTATAAATACCCTGAATATTTTGAATATAAATTACTACCGTAAACACAGTCCTATTAATTTTGTGACGTCACTTAAACTTTCTTATACATACTTGCTTGGATGCTGGGATAGATTATTATCTATTTACGGATGGTTTCGCGTATGAGACGTTAAATTTGATCGTATTTCACATACATAATACGTCAAAATTATACATTTGATCTTACTCATGCCAAAGACCATTAAATAATCTCTATTTAATAGAGATGTAATTGCATATATAGGTGATATTGTAATGTTTGTCAGGTCGCGGCGCAGGAGTCCGTAAGTCATTGCCTGCCAGAGGAGTGGTCACTGAGGATTCTCATACACCACAGCCTACCGTTATACCCAACCAGGTATACAAACTATAATTTTCATTTTTGTTAGTTTAATAATAGAATATCTTTTAGAAACGTAAAGTTAGTTAAGATCGAGACACTTAACCTTTAAAAACTTGAAATAAGGCTTAAAATTTTTAATATATTTACATAAAAAAGTGACACTTATTAAAATATTTTCCATTTATTGAAGTGTGACAATGGCTTCGGTGGATATCCATGAACTAAATATAATTTTAGTTTAGTAACCACTCCCTCAGTATAATACATTAAATGAATTGACAGATGACCGGAAGTAAACGTTTTTGCATTATTTTATGGCGCATCGTAAAAAATGTACATTTAAAATAAGATAACAGATTATCTATCGTCAAAGTGTCGCCTAACTTAACGTTCTTGAAAGTTATTCTATCCCTTTTTATTGAATTGAAAAGAAAGTGATGCGAATAACTTAAATTCAATTTGTTTCGAGTAAAACGGAATTGGGACCATTATTCAACTCTATTTACAGGGGATATAAAATTTATCAATGAACGAACTTCTCTTAAATATATTATATTGCTGTTTATTAAACATATAAAAACATTCCATTTGCAGGAGTCTCTAATTGGAGATCTACTATCGATGGACATCGGCGGCCCACCTCCGGCCCCCGCTCCTTCCTCTAACTTAGACTTACTCGCGGGAGGACTCGATGTATTGGTAAGATACCTATGCTAGTTAATTACGGTCAGTTTTCAATAGCATCATTTAAAATTACAAAACCAATATAAAATTATTTTATATTGTTTAATATTTGATATTACACATCGCATGCGGCATATTTTTGAGTGTCCAATAAAACTGAAAACAGAAATTCGGTTGCAGTATTCACTTGATAAAGAATTTTTTTTATAAATAATAAGTGAATATTCTTTTGAATACGCTACTAATTGTTTTAATATAATTTTTTGATCATAACTTGATGTGTTTTCATTGTTCTTATATACAGTAGTTAGCCGACATTCGGACAATAAATTAAATACCCTTTACTATAAATATACTATTACTATACAGTATATTAGATATTTTTGAGATATAAATCTTTCTACCAAAAGCTTGTTACTACACGTTTCCATCAACTAGATCAATATTTAATGTCATTGTCTTATTGTAATCACGAAGTTAAATATTATATTTGACTAGTTACCACATGGTAGTAAAGGAAATAATAAAAAATATGTATTCAAGGACTATATTGGCGTACATTTGAAGCTCGCTCGCTCACCGTAAGGCGAAACAGTGATAAAATTAAAATTTTGTTTAATATGTTATGTTTTTACAAAGACAGGCATTTAAGTTTGAATTGACAAAAGCTACGTGGGCGAGCCTCAATTGTATTAATACATTAACTGCTAAACACTTGCGTGGCGAGTTGAGTAGTTCGCTATAACAGTTAAAGCATCATGTAACACTGCCACCGCCACGTGAGTCCGTGTAACCACAGTACATTGTGCATCGACTCGCAAGGTGAGCTTACGGTAAAGTTAAATGTTTTAAGGCAAACTCACCTCGCGAGTCGACGCGCACAGATGTCACGCCTGGCGCGTGCTCCGGCGCACTTGTTACTTTCTAGCGCTCGGACCGACGGCCGAGCGCACCGCTCGCATGCCCAATAGAGGTTAGCTCAACATTAGGCTAAGCTCAATTGTGAAGACACGCGTAGCCTGATTCTGAAGTCACACTGAACAAATTTCAACCTCTCATACATTCTCTTAAGGTCGAAAATTGAACGCATGTATCTAAATGTCACCTGATAACGCAACTGCTCTTTTTGCATTGAGGGAATTAGATGTACTGTTTAGTAAAATATAACAAAACCAGCCAAGTGTGAGTTGGACACACGAAAGGTTCCGTACCTTAAATATTATTATGGTAGAACAAATGATGTAGGACTAACCTCTTTAATTTTTATGTTGTAGGGTCTGAAGTTATACTTGGTCGTATTAGATCAACTATTACAGTTCAAATTATTTACGGCTAAAACTAATTGTATTAATACCACCTTAAATTTTCGACTTCATTTTGATTTTCATTATTGGTGTTTTTAACGGCGACAGAAACATACATGTTTACATTCGGTAAACATTTCTACTGGTCTACCTATTATGGTTCATAAGACACAGCCCGTTTACAGACGGACGGACAACGGTCGTTTCGACGCGGCGTGGTGTTTCTAATTTCAAATGAAAAGTGCAAATAAAGCGCATTTATAATATCGAATGACGAGGAATCGTCGTCGATCGAGCGCTGATCGGTATTTTTAACTTGCATTTTTTCCTTATTCCATTGCGCCGCGTGTGCGTCCATATTTTTTGTTTGGTGATAGTTTTGCATCATTTTTATACAAAACCCTAAAATTGCAACTGTCAAATAAATAAAATTTTGAACAGCATTAATGAATTAATTTACAATTTTTATGTAATGCTATGTTGTAACATGTCGTAACTTCCCAAAATGCGGTCGTCTTTGCTTTCATGTTGCTAGAAAGAGATACACTACATTTAAATTTAGAAGGTGGACTTTAGAATCATGCGCAATATATTGAATTCGGGTTCACTGCGTCTTACTGTGAAACGTTTTTCTAAGTATGTATTTTATTATTTTCAAAAATTACACTAATCAAACAACGCCTGTTTTGATCGAAAATTGCTTCAGTCATTGTATTTAGTTCCCAAATATTTAGGATGGTTGGTAAATGGGTTTATTTGATATATATTACAGAGATAGAAAATAACTATAAATCGCATCCGTTCATAAAATGGAATATAATATATGTTTATTGTACATCAAACAATTCAAAACGAAATTCACAGGGAATAATAGACCAATGTTGTGTAAAAGGAGAACTTATCGCTAAAAGCGATCTCTTCCAGGTAACCTTAGGATGGACTGGATTAAAATATAAATTACTCACGGAAATAAGAATGAAAACCTTTTCCTAAGTTCAATGGATGGAAGATATAAGCGTTTCTTGAGGAATCAGGGTGTAGCTCGCTTATATCTTCGTCACTTTCCATCATGTGGGATGAAAGCCAAGAGCTGCCTCGTTAAGAATGTTTTATGAGACCTCGGCTTCTATAACGTTAAAAACGTTTCGGACCCGGTGAATTTTCACAATGTTAACTTCATTCATTGACATTGAACTGAAAAAACTGTATATTTTTATTGCTATATACAAAAAGCCATATACACTTCTTTAAAACTGACTCGTATTTAGAGAGCCGCCACTTAAACAAACTTTCTAAGAGTTGTCAATGTTCACATTAAGTTAAACACGTTTCGGAGTGACACAGTGAACCTGTTGAATGCAAGCTTATTCTATTGATGATATCTCAGCTGGGTGGTCCTTCGGAGCCGTCTGCCGGTACGGCGTCGTCAGGCACGACGGGCCTGCTGGGGGACATCTTTGGCGTGTCCGCCGCGCCCGCCTCGCACGTACCTCCGAAACAGTGCTGGTTGCCCGCAGACAAGGGAAAAGGTATTTTTATACTCGATATTAAGTAGTTAGGTATATTTAATGGTCAATGGGATGTTCTAACAATAAACTAATGGTTGAACAAAAACCGTTAAAAGTCGTGCAAAACAATAGTTTTAGATATTCTTAAAAATTAGAAGTGACTAAGATATTTAGATTTATTTATTTATCACTTGTAGATTATTTAGGATAGGTTGAACTAGCCATGGTTACGAGCGGAAAAATAAGCATTAACGGAAGATAATTGTCGCACCATGGTTTAATTATACCGGAATATTGTGATTAATGTGCAATTGTCAATGTAAATTACTTTTTGATATAAAAAGTAGTTGAATCCATTTATGTAACAAATTTAAAAAAAGAGTCTGAAAAATGTTGTCTGCCACTGATTCCTTAAAATAATTGTTAATTAGATAAGCACTATTTAAGTAGTTTGAAACAAAATTTCAAAGAAGAAAGTTATAAAAAAATAAATGTTATTATATGAAAGCTTTAAGCTAGCTATTTGATCAAATTTAAATTTCCAGTTTCCTTTTATGTGGCCATATCTTTCCTTCTTATAATGTAATTATATATCCCTTCTGATATTGCTTCGATCTTATGAGATCCCTTGTGCACTCCCGAAAATGACATGTTACTTTTCATTGATGTAAAGTGACAAAGACAAAATGAGCGTTACGAATAAGCTGTGACAGTAGCATTTAACTCTTCCTATAACTACAAAATAATCTGAATATAATTTTAACGCCGAAAAATCCTGTAGTCTTTTGACTATATCAAGTGCATATCACTATCAAAAAGCATTGTCTATAAATTATATTTCAGGTCTAGAGATCTGGGGAACGTTCAGTCGTCAGAACGGCCAGCCCCGCTTGGAGATGACATTCACCAACAAAGCCATGCAAGCCATGAGCGGGTTTGCCATACAGCTCAACAAGAACAGGTCTGCAACCAAAATAAATAAACAAAAAATCATTTATTTTATATATAATATATTTTATATATATCATAATTGACAGATCGTGGACCCAATGCAAGCTTGTAGCAATTCTTGTCTCAGATGGCAACGGTTTACCAAAACATAATATTAATTTAATGAGATTATTTCAACATAACAAATAGTTTTCCATATATAAGTATTTAAATGATATTACTTTGTATTTTCATTACCAAGTTTAAATAAACTGCAAAAGTTGATGTCAAGTCACGGTGATAGGAAACTATTAACTATATATATATATATATGGTGAAATGTGTTGGAAATTTCCTTGACATTAGAATCAATAATATGTATCAAAGTTGGAATCAAAAGTCATGGATGTTTTTATGTTTAGGCCTGCCACCGTTTATTTACTAAACAACTACGTTATTTCGTATAAATTAATAAAGAATGCTTGACAACAAAACTTTAGTAAGGTTACTTCAATCTGCAGAGAGAATATTGGAATTGGCCGTAATTGGCCGTAGACGGCGGAATGATGTTTACATGTCATAGAAATTACTTTATCATTTGAGGAGATTGTATAAGAAAGGTATTTATTAATACGTTTAGTTTCGGCGTGTATCCGGTGGGAGGTCTGTCAGTAGGCGCGCTGGCTGCCGGCGCCAGCGCCGATGCGCCGCTCGCCTTGGCCACCACTGGGCCCGTGCAGCGAATGGATCCACTCAACAACTTGCAGGTCGGTCAATCCTACACTTATATACATAATTATGTTTCACAACAATCTACAAGAAATTAAAACTATTAATTAAATAACTATATTTTTTGACATTGACGATGTAAAAACTATTAGACTGCCTCAAATTGAAGGTATTCTTTGGATCTGAATATAATTAATAATTACATGGCTTACATATACACACAACCACCGTAATCGCTCTTACAGGTTGTAAGTCTAATTATAAGATCATCCGAAATCAGCGCTGGACTAAGCTCAGTATTTTGCTGAATTTGGTACGAATTCCCGTTCTTCATGAGATAGAGATGACAATAATGAATATATTACGATTTGCTCTGTGAAAATAAAAACAACTAAAAATTTTGTGACAATAATTTTTTTGCAACAAAACTGTTTAAATTCCTTATTTTAATATAATTTTGTAGTGTAATTGACATAGGTAATCAAATAATATAGTTATTTTTTGCAATAATATGATTCTGAATTCAATTGTAATAATATGATTATTTAGGTGGCGATCAAGAACAACGTAGACGTGTTCTACTTCGCGTGCCTCATCCCCGCTCACATCTTGTTCACCGAGGACGGCCAGCTGGACAAGCGGGTGTTCCTCACCACGTGGAAGGAGATCCCCGCCGCCAACGAGGTCCAGCACACCCTCAGCAATGTGAACGGCAACGCCGACACCATCGCGCACAAGATGACCCTTAACAACATTTTCACCATCGCCAAACGGAACGTTGAAGGACAAGACATGCTATACCAATCGCTCAAACTGACCAACAACATCTGGGTACTTCTTGAACTCAAGCTACAACCGGGAAACCCAGAAGCCACTCTTAGTCTTAAGTCTAGAACAGTAGAAGTTGCTAACTGCATATTCCAAGCTTACGAATCTATCATTAAATCGTAATCTTTCCATTATTTGGTAAATATGTATATGTTGAAGTATTAAGTTATCTATCGACTGTAAATTCCAATGTAGTTAAGTATGAATTTATGAATGTTTTATTTAGTAAGCATTAGCAGCTGTGTGGTTGCGATGTGAGAGTTCGGAATTTATGATATGTAAAATCATACATGAGGATAAATAAAATATAAATATTATGTTATACAATGTGCCTTTCATTTGCAAAGCGTAGTACGTGCGCAATCCGGAACCAAACTACTAAATTGAAAACTAAATTTGATGTTGTCTCTTTTTTCTTGGTTTAATATAAGTGTGGTAGCTTCTACAAACTTGTTTTATTGCAAGAAAAGTGGTTCAGTATCGCAGCATGCACCATTGGGAAAAAATATTTAAATTAAGTTAAATAAAACTAAATTAATAAGTATAAGAACTTCATATAATTAATTCATCTTTTAAACATGGTCCAGACAGCGACCTTGGATATGCCGCTTTCTATATACAAAATTGTAAACATTTTTTTATCACATATACGGAATACATTTGACCATTTTCAACATAATAAAATGCATGGTGCTATAAAACAGAAAAATACAAGAATCTATGAAACAATCTTTAAAAACGGTAAAACAATAGAGATTCTAAAATAAATTCATCGAAGTTATAAAAACCTCAAGATAACATGAAATTCTCTAAATTTTTGAAATATTATTGCGTAGATATTTCGTGAGTTATAGGCACATTTATTTATTAATAATTAATTAATAATAAAATATATATTTAGTGCTGTTTCACATGTAACTGAAAATTATATACAATAAAAATAAAATAGAGGAAAAGCTTTTTTTAGAAAAGTAATCATCTGTGATGATAATAAACTGTTCTATATACATTTTTATTGAAAAATAACAATGGTCACAAATGTGTTGTTCAGACATTAGCATTATTATTTCTCAATAAAGCTTATATAGAATAATAAAATCGGATTATTTGAAACAGTTATCACCTTAATTTAGGCACATACATAATAGTTTCTAAAATTTCATTTTATATTTACCACATGTTTGGAAACTACAACCAGATTTTATGGTACACAAAATCATTGCAAACTATTTTACATTGAAAAGTTTAAATCCACTCAGAATTATTTATGTACATTTATATCTTACTCTTATTACATAAAAATACAATTCAAATTTCATTGTTTATAAAAATTCATGCAATCACAACAAAATTTATAAAATAAATATTTTAGTCTATTTTGACGAGAAATTCTTCGACTTCAAGTTTTTGTCTCATAATCGCGGATAATACGACCTCGGTGCTGCAGACCACATTCAAAGTCTTCTCAGACTGTAATAAATAGTACACGAGATGTAGATCGTTTGGTACTGTCAGTACCAGATAGCTATAAGGTCTTTGGTTGTGCATCTCTTGTATGGAGATATATGAACGCCTATTCTTTTCCACTTTCCCACCGCATAATTCAATCATTTCTGTGAGAGAGGAGCGAGTGGGTTTGACGCATGGCGTGAGAAAGAAGGTGACTCCTTCAAAGAGTCTTTTCCTTTGTTCCCCGCAGAGTAAAACCTCTGTTATGTCGCATTTAAACATTTTGTTGAACGCTGCGTCTCTGAGCTCATGTTTGGCTTCGTCAGCAAACTTGTTGAGCCGTTGGCTCTCTGTGATCCATTCAGAAGATATGAGGTGTTTGACGGTAACGAGGCAGCTAACCAATTTGCAGGTTCGTACCAGTTTCTCCATGACGAGGTGAGTCGCTTCTGCGGCTGATGTCACCACGAGACCGCCTAGTTGTCTGTAATTTTTAAAGTAATGTCACATGTCATGTTATTAACCGACTTCAAAAAGGAGGAGGTTCTTTGAGTTGTATTCTGTTGGTATTTTTTATGTTTTTACTACACTGATATTTATGATCCAATTTATATAATAATAGTTGTCATTTTCCCAATTTAACATCTAGCTAGTGACAGCTTAGACTCTCACAGAGCCTAAAGATTCATCATTCATTAATCACCCCTTTCGATACGCAGGGGAAGAAAAGGTGGAGTGAAAAGGGGAAGTGAGTTGTATTCCGTCAACACACATATATTCATGTTATCTATAGTATCGATATCGATACGTTTATGTAGTATATTTCTGTTATGTATATATATTTCTCCATTATCTCGTATCCATAACACAAGCTCTTAATGATGCTTATAGGTGCGAGTGTGAGATATACTATTATTATTACTTTAGCTTAGAGTCTGCTCCCTAAATACAATCCAGCTGTCTATTGGTGCTAACTCCATAAAAAGGCAACAGCTATTACAACAACTCTATCGTATAGTTTCAAGGTTGATTATCGCGTACATATTGTTTCTTCAATTGGTGATTGTTTTATCCCATGAAAAATAACTTCATGGAATATTTCGAATGCTTAAAAGTCGCATTACTTAGAGCGTGTTATTTTATACTAACCTGATAACTGCGGCGAATCTGGTCTGGTCTCCCGGTGTGACCGCGGAGAAGAGGACCCTGGGGGCCAGATGCAGCGGCGGCGGGGGCGGCGGCGGAGGCAGCGGAGGGGGCGGAGCGCCGGGCGCCGGCGCGGGCTCGAGGCGCGGCCGCTTGGCGCGCCGCGGGGCCGCCGCCGCGCTGCGCTTGGCGCGCTCATTGGACTCTTGCGTTATGTTTATTGGCATTTTCCACGCGTCTGTCAATTACAACGTAAATCGCTTTAGAATAATGTTAGTGAAATATCAAATATACTATATACTATGATGGAGTTTATAGTTGGCGTGGTCACGCCTATACTATTGATGTACAGCAATAGCATTGGCAGTGTTGTTTCTCACTTAGATAGAATTGTTTATTTAACACTAACGATATTGATTGTATTTCGATAGTATTAGTGAAATGTATTTTGCATTGCAATTTTTTGTATATTTATGACCAATTAGTGATAACCAAACAAATGGTTTCTCCATTATATACTTGCGATATATCGTCGCTACTAGACCTGCAAAACAACACAATACTATTGAAAAATTAGAAACTGGATTGTAGAAAAGAAATCCCAAATGTTATATAAGAAACTAAAGTTAACATTTAGTTATAAACTGCCTTGCACGTACGCGTCCTTTGTCTATGGTTGATTCGCGGATTTTTCATCATTTTTCATCATAATTTTGTTAATATATTTTTAACAATATTTTGTGTACACATCTATATTGTTGAAATGGAAATACCAAAAAGGGAAAATAAGAAAAAGTTGCTTATTTCTACAAAAATAATAATAATTAAGAAGTCCACTTACAAAGCAATATGATATACACTTTATTAGATATATATAAGAAATGAGATATTAATTAAACTGGACAAAATTGTATGCTTGCAAATATATTGTTTGTGGAACCAATAATGACTGTCTATAATTTGCAAAAGTACTCACTCATCAAATGCGACACTAGACTGTAGTCCATTCTAAACGGACTTGTTAAATTAAACTGCTGGTATTTGGCATTCTCGATCTGAAATAATACAAGCAAATATTGATAAAAAATTTAAAAAGGAGACTGCCCTAAGCCTTAGCAGTGTTTTGAATAAATAGGTTTATTTTTTTCATATGAAGCACTAAAATTATCAAAATGTTATTTGCTAGCTAGCTGGGTTTGTGATATATTTGAAGTGTAGTGACTTCCTATAGAATAATGTATTGAAAAGTTTTATTCATATAAAAACTAAAAAAGGTGTGCCTATTTTGAGTGGAAGCCTATAAGTAGGAGTCGTATGACTGACCTGTGAAAGCGCGCTCATATTTCCCAAGAGCAAGTCAGTGAGCCAGGCGGCGGTCACCACGGGGATGCCCCACTCCCGCGCGCGCCGGTACTTGTTGCCCTCCGCCCGCTTGCAGATCAACACGGTATTGTCTCTGGTCATGTACGGTGTCAGCTGTGGAACATATTGCATATGCTTTTATGCAAAAGCTTTAAAAAACCCTGACTTCCTGATCACGTAAATAAGTAATCATCAACCAATTTAAGTATCAAGGAAATCATTCCAAATTACACCGAATCACAGAGAATTTAATCACGACTGGAAAAGATTTTAGAAAGGCTGCGTCGAAGTTATTTTCGTTTGAATTTAGAGCCGACGTGCTCGGTGCAGACGTCGTGTCCCGCGGGCGCACTGACCTACTCGCTGTAGGAGCCTGTCCCGCGGGTGCACTGACCTACTCGCTGTAGGAGCCTGTCCCGCGGGTGCACTGACCTACTCGCTGTAGGAGCCTGTCCCGCGGGTGCACTGACCTACTCGCTGTAGGAGCCTGTCCCGCGGGTGCACTGACCTACTCGCTGTAGGAGCCTGTCCCGCGGGTGCACTGACCTACTCGCTATAGGAGCCTGTCCCGCGGGTGCACTGACCTACTCGCCGTAGGAGCCTGTCCCGCGGGTGCACTGACCTACTCGCTGTAGGAGCCTGTCCCGCGGGTGCACTGACCTACTCGCTGTAGGAGCCTGTCCCGCGGGTGCACTGACCTACTCGCTATAGGAGCCTGTCCCGCGGGTGCACTGACCTACTCGCCGTAGGAGCCCGTCCCGCGGGTTACTGCCCTACTCGCCGTAGGAGCCTGTCCCGCGGGTGCACTGACCTACTCGCTATAGGAGCCTGTCCCGCGGGTGCACTGACCTACTCGCCGTAGGAGCCCGTCCCGCGGGTTCACTGCCCTACTCGCCGTAGGAGCCTGTCCCGCGGGTGCACTGACCTACTCGCTATAGGAGCCTGTCCCGCGGGTGCACTGACCTACTCGCCGTAGGAGCCCGTCCCGCGGGTTCACTGCCCTACTCGCCGTAGGAGCCTGTCCCGCGGGCGCACTGACCTTGGCGCCGATGTGCTCGATGCAGAAGGTGACGCGGTCGCGCTCGTCGTCCCGCCAGCCGGAGACGGCGGCGCGGTGATGCTTGGCGGGGCGGTCGCGCGCGGCGTACATGCTCGGCAAGTGCAGCGCCTGCCACGGCGGGGACACGCCGCGCCGGAGCATCGCGTCCGACAGCCAGTACGCCGTCACGCAGCGCTTGGCATCGCGTAACGCCTGTGTCATATGCAATAGTACAATCACACGAGTTCATTTAGTTAAATACATTCATAGCGTAGTGTCAAGTCCTCGGTAGTCAGTAATAATAATAGTAGTTATAAACGGAGAACTCCGGCCTGTATTATCCTACTACTACTCCGAATCCGGCTATATATTAATATATATCCTAGAATTCGATCATTATTAGAAACATGATAATAGAAAACCAGCGTAATAGTAATGTCGCGGCTTTACCTGCATGACGACGCCATGTTTCTGTGTCTCACAGAGCACGTGCGTGACGCGGGTGCAGTACCCCGCCTCCACCTCCCCACCCCTCCTCTGGATCGCCTCTGCCCAACGAGCAACTCGCTCTGCCCCCCAAGACTGCTGATATTCAACCTAAAAACATATTTTACTTACTATCTTTGAAGGAAACACTTGATTTTTACATATTGTTATATAAATAATCAAATTAAATCGGAATGTACTGGGTGGGTCGATTTCATCAAAGCGTTTACCCAAACAAAACGCTTGATAAGTTAGTTACAACTGAAATTGGCGAAATGTTAAAAATGTAAAAAAAACTTTTTTTTTACCAATAATTGTATCACATTTATTTCAACTCTGTACTTTATTAGTAAGGCAACAAGACTTACAATGTGGAAGACGCAACCGAGCAGGAACAGATCTGGAGGTAGTTTTAAGTTGGGGTTGTGCCCGTAGAACTGTGCGCGAGGCGGGGGAGCCCTCACGGCGCCCGCATACACTTTGTTGCCCACTACGCCGCCAGGAGATGCCTGCGTTCATAGTAACAATTATTACCGTTACTATATTTATATCTTTATTATTCAATAGTTTAAACACACTTCAAATTTCCTTATGCAAATATATAACAGTACAAAAAGCATCCAAGGTAATTGGTACCTACCTATGTGTAGGGGTTGTAACTCCCTACAGATTGAAGTAATTATGTTGCTATGGGGGTTACTCCGAGGAGTGCTGAATAAAACCGACCCGTTAGAGTGCTGCTGTTACACTAATTTATTATGTTATAAAGTAATATTAAGTAGTAAACTGATGCGCATGCAAACGCAATCAGTTTATTTGAACACAATTCACACAATTACAATTAAAATGCCGAATATGTACGTTGGCTCGTACACTATGTAAACATAATAAAAATGTTTAATTAATATATGTAACATACATTATGACTACACACTATCACCAATGCTATATCGTTGGATGAAGTTGCCAGTCACACCACCACACAAATTTAATTCAATAACCACCTGCATATAAATAATTATAATAATGCAAAGGAGATAAAAAGTAATAAGTAGAAAATATATACGATTTTTTTAAAACTTTGTGACTGCCTATAGTTCCTACCCTTAGTAACCTACCCTTTTGATCTTTGTCGGTGACAGATCCGATTAACCAGTCCATATTTATTTTGAAAATTGAAGAGTGACAGATAATCATAATCGTAAATAAAACCAATTAGATTGTATATTTACCGCTACCTGATGGTGATGCGTTGGTCCGAGCAGCAACCGCGCAGGCGCACGTACAGCGCCGCCGGCCGCGTGGGCTGCCGTCATTAATCTGAGGAAAGACTTCCATCATCGGTGTTTATCGGGTGGAAAGTTATTCTTTCCCACACTAGTGCTTTTGTTTTCCTACTGCATATATATATTAATTTTATTAAATTGTCCCTGCAAAATGTTTAGTATAAGCCTCGCATTGTTCAAAATGTACTATCATTAAAATGTTTTTCATTGATTTCGATTTGTTATTTTTTTTTATTTTCACAAACATATTAAAAAACGTTGTTCGATTCTATATCCAGGAGAACTATCGGTGTAATTATTATTAAAAAAAACGGCTCGAGAGACGAAAGAATACGCCTCGGCAGAGGAGGCCAGACGGCCAAGGGTCAGGGCGACAGAGAGAGGAATCGCCGGACAATTCTGACGTTATCGAGCAAGACTGCCAGCTAGAGCCATCATTGGTCCATCACCCAGCCCCAAACTCTTCAAATGGTCACTAAACCAATGGTCTCGTCGAGAAGTTGGGACTACGTCTGGCTAGATATGGTATGGTTATTATTATTATTATTAGTTATAAGTATTAACAACTGATACTATAGTTTTCAATAATTACAATCGACTCGTCTTATATTACGATGATAAGATAGGTATTATAATTGTTCTTTTAAGTGAGTAAGGTCGCACTCTTATCATAGTCAACATAACTATGATAAGAGTTGCAACCTCATGCATAGTCTTGTTCGCTTTTATACACTTCCAGCTTATGTTTGTCAGTTTACCTGAGGGTTCCCGCGGCCGAAGGCTCATGGTCAGCGGGCGGGGCGGCTCCTTGAAGACGTATAGACAACATGTTTGCTAAGGCTGTCTTCGTCTTGTGGTTGACTAGGAGAGCGCTGCCGGCGCCTATGATGGAGTTAGCATTGTCTTTATAAAAGAAGATTACTTTTATTACTACACAATACTAAAGCATCTAGTTTCATATAAACAATTAATTTCTCTCAATAAAGCAACATTGTGTATGTTGTGTGTTTGTGTGCGTGCGAATATTTTGAATCTTAGTATAAATCTGTACCCACAGAGTAAGTACAGTGCCAGTACTGTCGTTTAGCAAACACTGTTCTTATTGATGATACATTAGTGTTGCATGAACGTAATGTATTTTATAATTCCTGTGTATAATTTACCTTGTTGTTGGTCTTGGGAGGTAGGGGCCAATAGGGCGTCGACCTGAGGCTCAGCGATGGTGGCGCCCACTACATGTTGAGTCACACCTACTCCCACGCCCACACCTGGGGCTACCTGTATAGGACAATCTTAATTTGTATTAATCTGCTTCGGGATCTTCTAGGGCTACATTTCTAATTCTTGTATATATCTAAGTAAATCATATTTTACACAAAACAAAGACAAGCATGTATTTACTTTTTGAAAATAATTTTTAATGTCGATCGATCGATATTCTTTTACCAAAACGTTTAGGGATGCCCTTAATGTAACGATAGCACATTTGTTAAAAATTAGAGTCAGTTTTGGATATAAAATCCATTTGCCGTAAGAAAATAGTGAGTCGTTTGTGCAAATACAAAGTAAAGAGGTGTAAATAAAATATATATTGGTAAAAATAAATTTTTACAAAGTAATTGGTAAGTGTACTATGTCAGTATAGTGTGTAGTGTGGTAAATGTAGTTCGCATGTGGCTATTTTTTATGACAAGTTCAAGGTATCTTTAGAGATTTCACATTTAAATTATTAATATTAATAATTTACTTGTTTGACCGCTGCATGATGGTGAGCCACGTGATCTCTTTGAGCCTGAAGTTGTTGCAAGCGCTGGAACTGCTGCTGCCGTTGCAGCTGCAACTGCTGAAGTTGTGCATCCACTGGGCCGCCGGTTGAGGCGCCAGCGCCCACTGGACTTGCGACTGGCGCGCCACCTACTGTAGACAAAGAGTAATGCTGTGTTTCAATAATCAATTTAAGTAAGGTTATATTTACAAGGCGTTGAATTGTAACATATTATACAAGAGAAAGCAATATGTAGATAGATTATTGGAACCCAGCTTATTTATATACAACTCATTTTTTTTTATATTTATCCGTAAAACTAACAATTTTAATTTTCAGTTCATATATTTTTTATATCCATCAAAAAATAGCAAATTTAGTACGGTATAACCAATTTAGTTTTGTTTTACATTAAAGTAAAATTCTAAGAAAAGAAGCGATATTTAAAACCGGTTTACACCGTGATATGTGTAATTTTATCAAAAACCCTATCAATAAAAAGGAAAAATTCCAGTATTACCATTGCTATATAATTGGTATGAAGTTCTGAATAAAACCTGAAAGATATGGGAATTCTGTATATGTTAAAACATGAAACTGTGTAGTGTAATTCAATCAGTTTTGTGTCAGTACCAAGTGTTTAGTATTATAATAATGAAAATTTTTGATTTATTTGGGATTCAATTAGAATTATTTACACAAAAAATCATTTTTATTTTAGATTTAATGTGTACATCTCATCTTAATTTTAAATACGATTTACGTACACTTAATACATACAGTATTTAGATAACATATTTTTATACAGTTGGTATCTTACGTTCGATTCCAATAAGATCCATTAGATCCATAGGGACAGCTTTATTCACTAGTGAAGAAGTGGCATAGAAAAAAAAACACAACATACAACTGTAACAAAAAATGTGTGAGATAAAACGTCTCTGACGCAGATGCGGGAAAGGTAAACTGAATTATTGAACGTAAGCTTAGAACTAGATAACGCATTGAAATTATAATTTCTATGAAAACAGTCACAACCTCTATTACTATGTATGAGTCTATAAATTTGATATTCGGAAAATATACATAAATAGCTCATATATGATGTTGGACATAATTATCATCTTACTGCTTTCATATTATATAATGTGTCATATAAACGTAAAAATGTTAATTTAATTTTCTTAAATAAATTATGATTATTATGATTAATTATTAAATTTATTATGATTGAATTTTGATTATCATTATTTCGAGGCCGACAATGATGTTACAAAGAAAACAATGCAAGTATGATTGTCAATAATTAATTAATTATCATACGGCATTTTTTTTATGGATAAAATTCAGTTAATTCAGACCATAGTACCAATAGTAACTGAAAAATACACAATATTTACCCGGTGATTGTGGCGGTTGCGCCGGCGCAGGGGTTTGGATAGTCGTTGCTCTGGCACCTTGCTGCTGAAGCCATTGCACCTGTTGAATTGTAAGTAATATAATAGATCGTCTAGCTATTCACTATATATGCATGTACACTATATGCATATGCAGTTCGAATCAGCATAATTTATATTAATTACCAAATACTGTATATGAAGGCTTTATTTTCCATTTAATTTAAGGGTTGTTTTTTTACTACCATACTAATAAGGTTGTTTATTAAAAGATGTAAATCTCAAACTGTATGAAATACTTTTTAAAGAAATTAGTAATGCTGCGAACGGCCTTTAAAGCGTTTCCAGGTTACCTATCTAATCGGATTGTAATGAGAAAGTAACAAAGAACTTAAATATAATTAAGTCCATGCTTCCTGGTTTCATTATTCTATCGAAAGATAACAGTAAAACTACTTAAATTTTGTTTCCTAGCAAACTTAATTAATTTACTCAAAACAACAGAAGTTGCTGATAGGCCTACTATAAGATAATGATAAGGGCTGATAGGCCTAATGATAGGCTGATAGGCCTAATATAAGTATAGCCCCTAACAGTCTTCGATCAGCAAGACACCTATCTTTAGAAAGAATATTAGAACCGGCCATAAGAAAGAGAAATCACATGGACACGATAAGAACACTGTACCTGTTGTTGCTGTGTTAGACCAGGTGGCAACTGACTCCGTATGAATGTAACGCTTTGTGGTGCGCCTGTTTGAGTAGGTGTGCCTGGAGATCCCGCTACCACACCTGGTTGCTGTAATGTTTTTTTATAGGTTTTTTTTATTATGTGCAGACAAAACTCGTTAATCAAGGGATATTTACACTAAATTGCAAAGGGACAACTTTACAAAAAAAATTTATAATTTTACCTACCAAAATTAAGAGTGGGAATTATAGTTTAATAAATCTACTCTTGTGATATGTTTAGTTTTTGTGCTAATTAATGTATTTTGAACATCAAGTAACATAATTAGTATCTGCATTCATATGTAGTAAATGTATTAATTAGGACGCCTTACAAAGATATGAAGATTATTACTTAATACTTGTTTAGAGTACTTTGGCTCATTATTTTTGACATGCATGACTGACTGACTTTCATGCTAGGTCATGCCTGTGTGAAGAAAGTCAGTGGTTTCGGTAAACTCAAATATAATAAAGTGATATAATGATGTAAGATAAAATAAAAAATCTAACAATTAAAACTAAAATTAAATTCAAATTCAACAGCGCAGTGGTAAGCTAAACACAATGATATATTATACGTGTGGTTAGTTGTGTGTGTGTATTTCCTCGGTTCGATATAAGACTGCTCTTTCAAACACGGAATTATCTTGTTTTTAGTCTCAAATTTATTAATTAACCTTCAAAATCTCAATTTTATTATCATAATTTCTACATTTATTAATACTACATTTTTAAAAATGTTTAATTGAAATACTAATCTAACTATATTATTAATTTACTAGTTATTTGCCTAAAAATATCTTATTATGCACCTATACTTGATTTTAAAGTTGATTCAACATTATAATAAAATAGAGGTCGACACAAGGGAAATTAGTTGAAATTATACATATCATTGAATAATGTATTTTTTTTTCATGAACCCGACTTTGAAGCTACAATTTGATGCATAAAATCCAAGAAAAGGTAAAAACCTACTACCTTTAATTTTTTGTTAGCGTACCAAACGTATTTTTAGGGTTCAAATGGTCCATTCACAGACCGGCTCAGTGTGGAGATTGAATAAATGTTAAAACAATAAAAAGCAACTGGCCACTGTTTGTGCTCTTTGGCTCTCGCGCAGCCGATCTAGTTTGTTTTTCTTTAACCATGCCTTTACTTGTTACAAACTTTTAAAAAATTAATTTTCACTTACAGGTTTAGTTTACAAAAAAATTATCAGTACCTTAACGCCAATTGTACCTTTTTCGTTATCGTTCCAAATTCAATTCGAACGACCGAGACAAAGCACTTTGTAACTTAACAAGGCATATACAACTAATATTAGTAAGGCCTTAAAAACCAAAATTTTAAAATAGAATACGTTTTTCCATTTGGTTAATTTAATGAGTTTAAATTAGGTAAAATACTGACTTGTTGCTGTGCTAAAGCTGCTGCACGCTGTATAGAAAGCTGTCGCCGTTTTTGCAACTGTGCAACGAACATCGCACGTTGTTGCGGATCCATCTGTTGTAGTTGCGCATGCGTCTGCGCATCTAGATGTATCAACTGACGACCACCGCCCGACCATGATACCTATAGATGTCACAGTTGTCAAATAAAAAAGGATGATACTAGACTACAGATAGAATAATAGTATAGTATATATGAGCAGGATTGTGATTGAAATATGAATATCCTTAAAAATTTTAAACAATGACATCTTTATCAATGTAGTACTTAAAATATGGAAACAGATTCTAGCTATAGAAAAATGGAAATTAAATTAATTTCATTTCAAATTGGCATTACAATAATCACTTTGAAGGAAGAATTAGAAATTTTTTGAGTTAAGAGAACACCATGATAAGTTATTATCAAACAAGACAGTGCAGTTGGAAATTATGTTGAAGCGTGCAAGAATATACAGTGCATGTGATGAAGCAAAACACACAAACAATTAAATATTTTTTATTAAAGAATCAAATAAAACATTTAAACTTAAACAAAACAAAATGAAATTACCTGTAGACCAATGATTGCAAAAAGAGGGCAGTCGTAAATACTAATGGCAAAGCATTTAAGCCTTAATCTATTACTATCACTCTTACCCTTGGGCCTACTGCGCCTGGTTGAGCTATCTGCTGTCTCTGTTGTAAGTACTGCTGTTGTTGCCAGGAGACATTTTGTCCACCTTGCACAATCTGTTGTCCACCAGGAGAGACTATTTGCTGACCCCCACCATGGGTTATGATTTGCTGGATACCACCACCTGATGAGATCTGGGAGCCAGCCTGCGGTGACTGAGGCAGCTGTGACAATACTTGCTGTGTCTGACCAACAGCCTGCCCAATAATTTGCTGTCCAGATTGAGTCACAATCTGCTGAGACGATTGAGCAATTACAACCTGTTGCTGTCCTTGTTGAGTGATCACATGTTGGCCTCCTTGTGATAACACCTGCTGAGTACCCTGAGTTATTATTTGTTGTCCACCTTGATTCACAATCTGACCTCCTTGGTGAACAATTTGGTTTTGAGACACAATTTGTTGACCTCCCTGTAAAGTGACTTGTTGATTGCCATGAACCAATATTTGCTGTTGTCCAGTATGCTGGTTTATCAACACCTGCTGAGGAGCTTGAACTATTTGTTGCTGCCCAGAGTTATTTAGGAGTTGCTGCTTTTGTACCAATATTTGATGATGTGTCTGATTTATAGACTGTCCTTGTGATCCTATGGACTGTTGAAGAATTTGTTGATTAGTTTGTTGAATGCTGTGTTGTTGTGGACTCAGCTGTTGTTGCTGGTTATTAATCAAAGCTTGTTGCTGAGTCTGCATTATTTGTTGTTGCAAAATTACTTGATTTTGTGGATTTCGTGTTTGTACCAGAGGGCTCCTTATTATCTGGTGTTGTCCTTGGACATTCTGTACCATTTGTATATTTTGCTGTCTCCAAGTACCTTGAACAGGTACATTACTAGTTTGCTGACCTTGTATAGATTGTTGAACTGATTGTATCTGTTGACTAATAACAGATTGTTGACCAGTATTACCAACTAATTGATTCAGTTGAACATTTTGTCCAGTTTGTGCTTGAGATGTAACCAAACCTTGCTGGTTAACAACACCCATGTTTATATTTTGTTGCTGATTTGTCAATGATTGTACTGTTTGTTGTTGGATCAGGTTTTGATTTTGCCCTGATAGCTGTTGACCTGAACTTATAAGTTGTTGATTTATTACTTGTCCTTGCCCCAAACTTTGATTCAATTTAGCATTTTGAAGACTTTGCTGTAGGTTTTGAGTAGACTGAGCTAGCTGTTGAGCAATATTCTGCACAGCTTGGGATGCAGTCTGTTGACTCAAACTCAATCCCTGTTTCATAGCTAAATTCTGCTGATGAGCTTGCAAATTATTGGCACTCTGACTAAGCATTTGACTTATATTCTCAATTTGTTGCTGTGCGGTAGTCATTGATGTTGAAGTTTGAATATTTTGTTGTATATGGTGTTGATTACTTTGTATATGTTGAATCTGATTTGACAAGCCTTGATTGATTTGTGACACAGAAACGTTTGGTTGGAAATTCTGTTGATTTTGCTGGTTATTTATCTTGTTCTGTTGTTGCTGTTGTTGTTGAAGCATTTGCATTTTGAGTTGATGTTGTTGCAGCATTTTTTGTTGCTGGATTTGTATAGCAGTCAGCCCATGTGGCTGCTGCTGCTGCTGCTGCTGCCCATGATATTGTTGCTGTTGCAAATTAACTTGTTGTGTCTGCACATTCATACCTGGTTGAGACACAATAGCACTCTGTCCAAACTTTTGCACAAGTTGTGAATTTGCCTGTGTACTTTGAATTTGAATATTCTGTGTAACAATACCTTGTGGTAAACTTTTACTCATAACACTAGATGTAGGTAAAGGAGTAGTGGTGTAACCAATAGAGGATACACTAGATGTAGCTATTGACGACGAATTAGCCGTAGAAGGAGGGTGGTTCCAGGGCATCCTTAGTTTCAATTTATCAAGCAATGCTTGTGTGCTATCATCCTTATTTTCTGACATGTTTTGTGTAGGTACTTCGTTTTTAGCAATACCTTCTTCAAAATCAAATCCTGTGATAGCACTAATGCGATCCATTGGTTTCGGTGGTGGCTGTGGAATTATAAGTAGCTTTGGATGAAATATTTCTGTAACAGCTTGAATTCTTGCTTTTAAACTCTCAGACACCCAGTCTGGGGTCACTATTTTAATTTTATTTGCAGGGAGAGTGAGTGCCGCACTATATTTTTTGCCCGAAGCAGAGCCACAGATCAGATGAGTGCACTGAAAGTCCAGGTTCAACTTCACTTTGCCACCATGATACGTAATCAACGCGAACAGTGTTTTGGCATCAGCCGCACTCACTTTAGACACACATACAACCACATTGGTGAAAAGCTTATTCTTACTAGGAGTGTAGGGCTTTGTGAAGGCCAAATGCCTTAACCTGGCACAAGCGTATACCCAGTTTTCGGTCACTGCTGGTATCTGATAGATATCCTGAGCATCATCGAGGTCTGTGTCCGCAACGTTTGGTCCACAAATCAAGTGAGTTACATAGTCTGAGAAATATTTTGTGCTTTCGGCACCACCTGACTGCAAGAGTAGTAATACCTAAAAGAAACATAAGCAAGGTTACAAGTTACTTCGTATAATGATTAGTAGTAAACAAAATAAAACAAGAAATAAAAACAAACCCTTTCGGAGACATCGCCAGACAAGTAATACTTGACATCCTTGAAAATTGGCTCTTGCAAGGTCAAAGAATCTAGATCGTCAACAATCGTTACCATTTTCTATTTCACTAAAATATTAAAATAAAGTGGGTTTACGAATTAAAAACACATTTTTAACATTCATCAAAGCGCCGAAAACTCAAGCAAGCGACGACGTCCATGATTGGTGTTGCCATCTTAGTAAAAAATCTAGACATGGATGGTGCATGGATATTTTATTTTTATATGAAATTTTTTTTCTTTTTTTTTTGTAGTTAAATTCGGCCTATTGCAGGGAAAGCAAGGGGAACCGTTCAATTGGTGTAACATTTCCCTTTGCCTTATGGAAATTTCAGTGATCAATGGTAGGCCTAGCTATATTATTAAAAGGGCATTAATTAGCACGATATAACGATCCTTTTTGACATGAAATTACACCAATTTTACTTTAAAAATACAATAAGCAACCACCAATCCTTCCATTATGCGTCAAACTTTTAGTCCACATTGATATAATTTATATTAATTTTGATTACTTAATTTACACGAAAATGATCAAATTGTAACAATTATACGGGACTGTCAAACCTCTGTATTGAATCAATTTCGTCTATTAGGTATAATTTTTTTACTTGATAATTTATTTGCAGATTGAACATCCTCAGTATTAGTTCATCGTCATTACAGTAGGGAATCAGCACAATTTTTATTAAAAACGGTGCGAGTATAATATATACAATGAAATATGTATGAAACGCATATAATGTATCATTATTATAAACCTTATTGATTTTCATTTACGATAAGGAGATAACTTTGTATTTTATTAAGATTTAAGTTTTTTTAAAGCTAGTTTCGCTTATTAGTTTCAGCCTTACTACTACGGTATATATGTCAGTATCTCATTGGCAGATCATTTCACCGTTCATTATCATTACATTTGAATTTTCCTTTAAGTCATTAAGGAAATGGCAGTGCCTATCATAAATCGTCCAAAATTATCGTTAATGGCACCGATATTTCGAAAATATCTAATTAATATAAGATATAAGAAATAAATCACAACATAGCTACATGTCTGTAAAACTATGTCTTGAAAACTCAAGTTTAGGTACTTATATTTCTTGTAATGTAGACAACTTAACAAAAGAAGTAAATAGTATAATTTTTTGCAAACTTTATAGTTTCAAGTCGAGAAGGATTGCTACATCATGCAATATGTGAAATACATAATTCAGCATTAGATTTTTCAGTGTCACATGTATACGAGACACCTGCAACATTTCGCCGCCTAAGAATTTTTCGACATGCATATATTATTATGGGTATTCATTTCAGTTCATCCTCGGTAATCAATCACGCCGCGAGTACTCATCAATCATCATATCATTGTATCATTTATTTGTACTCTCTCAATAAACATCCAATTTAACAGTTAAACAAGTATTTTTTATTCTATTATATAAATAGGTGTAAACCGTACATCATGATTATTCACTAATGTGTAGATTGAGTCCATTATAATCATAGTATTATTTGATTTCTCTGTCTCAAAAGTCATTGGCAAAATTGCCTCGTACCATTTGGCATTACTCAGTCCATGAGCCATTGGGATTCATACACCAGTATCTCAAAGCTATACTATCTCTATAGTACAAAGGATATGGATGGGATGGGCTGTATGGACTAGTGCCTTTTGACTACTTATATGCTTTGATCTGATTGTTGTTTAGCATTTGATCAAGTATTTTTGGAGTATTTTAAAATATAGATTATTGAATACCACAGATTTCAGTATAATGTCTTTTTCAGAATGCATTTCTAAATCAGTGAATTAGACACTAATGTAGTTATATTTTTACTTGTCATCATATTACAAATTATAATGTCACATAGGTTTTTTAAAGATACACAGTGGATTTACCGTCAAGATTTCTCTTATATAGTTAAGAAACTGGGTAATTCCAAAAGATACGTGTGTTAATCATTCGCGCGAGGAATGTAAAATTAACGTTTTGTGATTTAATATGTTACAAAACACCTTGAAATATTTGCTTAATATTTTTATGGACGGATATCAATTAATATTTATCACAAAGGGGTTTATAGAAATCGGAACTTAAGTCAAGAGTTAGCCTTTTGGTAAATGACTTCCAAGTCAAAAAGCAAATATTTTTTCACTATGACATTTGCCGAATTGAGACTGCATCACGCTAGTTTAATTAAACATTCGATCTCATCATACAAAAACTACGCTACGTAGAGAGGAGCACTGACCACTCGACCATACCGTCAAAATTGAACATGAAAAACTATTTAACTTTTTGTAATATATATAAGTACATAAAATATAATAAGAAGAAACAAATATATACAAAATATAAATACAAATATATAAATACTCCCTTGAAGCTCCCCTACCCTAAGGCTGCCAGAATAGTCAGTTACTAGATGACAAACAGTCATCTAGTAGTAGTAACCGACTATTTTAATGATATTTTAAAAATAACAAGATCAACTGTATTGATACTTTTATGGCTGAGAGAGTCGAGAAAATAGGTTATTATTAGATGATTGGGTAACCTTTGTGGATATAATTGCTTAGATTTTTTAGAAGCATCAAAACCACAACCCACAAAAGAAGTTGATCTTTAGCCAGCTCATAAATTATCCCGTATAAATTATCTATCAAAGTCTTATCTAGAAAAAAAAAACAGAAAATAAAGAAACAAAGATGAGAAATGAGAAAGACGTAATTAGAAATAAAGGAAAATAATATTACAGAAATTAAGATACATTTGTCATTTGTTGGAGTAGTAAAAACTCCCTCGAAGATAGCCGCTATCATGAGTAAGCGATAGGAGTCAAAGGAATATGGTTTTCTTATAATTATATAGGTAGATAGATTCTTCTTCGATATTTTGTGTCGTTAATACAAGCTTTTTATATTTTTCTTTATTTGAGTTGTATAATAAGTTCGATTGTAATAATATTGTTATTATGGAAAATAAAGCACTACGTATGTGAAGATGGCTCTGATACAGAGGTTCGTTAGAGGGTTATTTTAGGATCTTAGGACCTTCCCTATGTCCACAGTATCAAGTATATTGGTAAAATTTAAATATAAAAAAACACTGGCGTACTGGAATACAGGCAAAATACTTGCCTAGTTCAGACTCCAGTCTCCTACTATCTTATGCACCTGTGTCACATGATGTCAATGTAATTGTTAAGCTTAAGATGATGAAAGAATAAATAAACGTTATTATTTGGTAAGTAATTATAATTTATAGGAAAACGATATTACCTAGTAGTATGTAATGTAGATCATTATCAAATGGCGATGAATACTAAAACATTGCAATGTTACGTACATTAAAAAGAGTCTGTAAAATCAATAAAAAATGTCTTATTAAATTTCTTAATTATATTTAAATATGAATTTATAATCCCAATTTCATTTAGATGAACCAGATAAGTTGATTGTGTTCGGAATTTATTCTATTTAGATTTGGTGAAGTAGGTATGTATCTAAACCAAACTAATTCTCATCAAATGTGCTCATTAAATCCCGATAACTAATGACTATATAAATCAAAATTACATTTTATAAACATAAAGTTTCCTTTACATTTCCTAAAATACCTATCGTGCTAAAGAATTTTCTAGTACGGCCGGCCAAGCCATTATTTTACTACCCTAACGTTGAAACTCGTTTGAATATTTTGAAAAATCCTTGTAACGTCAAACATGTCAGAGCTTTAGTGTTAACGCGATTTTTTTCTATAAATTTAAAAAAATATTAAACTACTAATTGTGCCCACAACTTCGTTCTTGTCGATGACGGAAAATAACATGTCGTATCGTACAGAAAAAAAACTCTGATAAAGAATATTGTATTCCCGTTTTTGCAACATTTTTGATAGATGGTCAGTTTCTATTGGTCGTAGCATAGTGTTATAATTATAGCCTATAGACCTCCTCGATTAATAGACAAAAAAAAACAAAAAAATTAAATAATAGTTTCAATTTTAATCAGTGCTTCCTGAAATAAGTGCGTCCCACAAAAACAATCAACAAAAAAACAAACTTTTCAACTTAACTTTCAAGTCATATTATTTTATATACGACATGTAACTGGAGCTCGAATTATATTAACAATATTATATGTCAAGTAATGTACGCGCGGCAGCAAGCGATTGTAAGGCGCCGCGGCGCGCTAGTACATTAGAGGAAATGTTATGTCACGATGTAAGACTGGTAATGAAGGATAGGTTGTTAGGAAGGGTATTTGGTAGGGAGTGCCCTAGGGAGTAATCCTTGCAGACAGCAGCGGAGAGGTATGAGTGAGACCCAACAAGGATGGTAGAAATCTGGTTTATTGATAATAATTTGTCCTTTATATATTACATTGTGTTACTGTGCACATCGATATGTTTTTATGTCTCTCATAGGTGTAAACTGCCACCGTCAGCATGGTGGTGCAGTAACGCCGAAAGTAGATTGCCTCCTTGCTGAACACGCAGACACAAAGTCCAATGTTTGGCTGGTAGCTCAAACATACTCCCAACTCCAGGAATAAAGTATATCTGTAAGGTTTCTCCACCTGGGCCAATTATGATTGTTCAAAGAGAAGCTTGAATAAGTATTCTCTATTTAAAATAAGTTAGCAAAGCACTAGGGAGCTAAACGTAATAACAACAAAAACTTAGATCAAAAACTTCCGCGGTCCAAGGAATTTTAACTATAAAAATATTAAACCAAAAAACTTGACTGAATGTCGTTATATATATATATTAAAAAATAATATCAAAACACGGAAAATAGAATTATTTATTCATAGAACATGCCTAAAATAGTTTGTAGTCTTTTCTACCAAAATTTAAAATTTGTTGAATTGTTCAATAATTAGAAACCTTAGTTAATCTGGTAAAAAAAGTCTGGCTGACCTATAGTTTTCGTGAATAAAAAAAATAATAAAATTCAAAGAAAATAGAATTCGTTTTCTATTCTAGCATTTTTTTCTGATTAACTAATTTCTTGAGAATTGCTATAAAGACAAATAAGAATTCCTTAATTAATAAATGGTTTTCAATTTTAAAATCATACTTTTGTTTCAGTAGCATTTCCAGATATTAACTTATCGAGTTAAATGAACAGATCATGAATGACATAGCTAACTTGGTATTTTGTATAAAATTAAGATCGATTTGAATGTCGCATTCTTGCTATTCTAGTTCTGTAAGATAAATGAAAATTTCGTGATGTTCACCGTAATAGATGAAACCCAACAGAAAAAGCTGAAAACCCCATAAATAAGCCTCACTTGTCCTCCACGTAGATAAAAGTAGTAAAGGGCCGTGATGCACAACAAGTGCTTTTAGCAGTAAGGACAATTAAATATTTTTCAATATTAAGCATCGAACGTAAATCCAGTCTGTCAATGTGCTAGAGATAAATATACATACATATTATATTATTGTGGTCGCTTCGTCAGTTCTTGGTCGGCCGTGACCATGGTCACACGTGTTTTAAAATGTTTTGACAAAATGTTTGGTGCGAATATGGAGCAGTTTTTTAGTGTTATTTTTTATTTATTGTTGTTTATAAGTGAATTGTATGCGCAGTCTCCGTGCCCAGCAATTTTTAATTACCAGAATGATGGAGGTGTCATAACGGGGCTGGTGAGGATACCACCTTCAGGACCTACGTCTTCTATACTTACGAGGGTAAACTTCAGCATTCCTGCTCGGCTACCGTCGGTTAGTATTGAAATATGAATTTTAGTGGTTGTATAGGTATACAAAGGATCTATGAAATATAGTAAATTCTGAACACTAAAATATTTTCAAGTTTCGTGCATCTTAAAGTTGACATAATTATAGTTTTATTGAAAATTGTATTGTTTTGTATCTGTGTCCTTTTCTATACGCTGAAATAGATTATAGTTTATTATCGATATACAGGAATACAGAAAATGACATAAACTTAGGTACTCGTAATGGGAAATGATGCTTAGGTAGGTTTGTTTCTAAAACTAAACATATTAATTGACGATATTATACATTAATACTCATATCGTCAATTATTATGTTTAGTTTACATTGTAGACATTGCACGCTAGTAAACCCACGGGTAAATATATATCGGTATCTCTCTCTCTCTCCTCTTGTGTGGTTTTACCTATTGTACACTTAGTAAGTAGAACATTATTTTGTATATACATATAATCAGTGTAACAATTAAGGATAAACCAAATAAATAAATAAGGATGGAAACAAGATTTTAATAAATAAACAATGATTAGATGTGGTTCTAGGAAACATTCTTGCTCCCGTTTATTTTCTTTTGTTATTCAATTACCGATGTGCCTAATCCACTATTTTTGATCTTTATATAAAATACAATTACTTACCAGTTGACTTCACATTAAATAATGTACAAAACAACTTGTCTTCGGCATTATCCTATATAGTATTGTCTATAATTACAGACTATGTTTTACAAATTTACTATAAATGTATTTTATTAGCTTACTTCTACCTTCTCGTAAATATGTAGAAACGTCTTTATCATACACAATTATTCGTGATTCTGCTATTCTGAGTTTATTAAAACACGACTTTGCGCCCCGCTTAACAATTCATGAGTCACTTTTTCTTTCTTTTAATTGGTATTCACACCTATTCAACTAGTTATGAATGAAGATAAAAGTATAAAATTAAAATTAAAAACATGATTTCAATTCTTTTAATAATGATAAATGTAGGACCACAAATATATGTCCAGCGCCGCCGACCTACTCTTCTTTTTCTGATCGAATCTGCCTCCAGGATCTCTCCTTAGTTTCCTTCCCACCGACCACCACCTCTCAGAAGGTGTATAAGTCCCTCTGCGAGACCTCTCCTCCATCGAGGACTGTGGAAAAATCCTGGGTTAACTCGCAATAAGGTGATGCTGTGTCTATGGTGGTATTGGAAAAGCATTGTTCATTATAAGCTTTTACTGCCGGGCAGAAAAATCGATTTGGTTCTCTACTGCCAACAACTGATGAGCAAGAAGTTGAGAGAAAGCGGTCGGAATTGATTAATAGAAAGGGTCTTATCATGATAACGCTAGACCACATACATCTTAAACCACTCAGCAACCCAAAAATAGGATATAAGTCCTCTACTTATACCCTAATGATGGGTTGCTCTTGTGCCGAGAGGACCTGATGAGGACTCTTAAGTATATGTCAGATAGTTAATGTTTAAATAACAATTATAGTGAATACCTACTCAAGATTTGAGGAAAACATATATAAACGCACGTCGCATTCGTGTCACCCAATAATATTTTAATTGAAATCTACAAATAAATAACAATTTTGTTTCTCTACTCACTAATTTATCTAACCTAAATTGAGAATCATTAAGTGCTCGTATTAGGAATTATAGATACCTATTAGATACTGACTAATTATATAATCAAACAACAATACATTAAAGTATTGTTTTATTTGGGTAGATAGGTCGCCAAACTTCGTAACAAAAGCCTTGTTAGGTTTTAGGAATAGAAAATCTTACTAGGGTACCTCTTACTCCTTGCTTTGCTTCATATTTTTACTGGTCGGGGACTGCGTTAGTTACTTCGTGTTACGTTATATGCTTATATACCATTTCATGGGCTGTAGTACTTTGTTAGAAATATAGTTACTCATATCACAAGAAATACAATATTTCTGAGCTGTTTCATTGTTCAATGAATCATTGAAAATATCGTGGTAATATATAGAAATATATAGATGATTTCACTAAATGTTGTAAGTTTAAAGTAAGTTTTTTGTAAGTTTTTGAGTTTGATTATGAGTTTCTTGTATATGTGAATGAAGAGACTTTAAAATTGGCAATTCTTAACATTACAGTTTTTAAAATTATAGAGAGTTGTCATAAAGCGGACGGCCAGGAGTTTTAGCGAGTATCATTATTTTTTCAACAACTTCAACCTTATTGCCAATATATAAATTCAATGTAAGAATTTAATTTATAATTATTTATTATTTTCACACTTTTTTGTGTAAGTTTCTAAGGTGGGTCGGATAAGTGACCGTGAGTATTGTTGACTTGCTCGTCTGTTTGGAGTTTGTTTAAAATTTCCGAATAACTTTAGAAAAAGTTATTAAACATATAATACTTGGAGGTTGTCCTCGATTTCTGTGGGATCATCAGATCTTACAAAACATACGGTCAAATTGAGAACTTCTTTTTTTTGAAGTCGATTGAAAAGTGATATTATCCTCTCACGTTAGTCCATGTAGATGTATTTGAGATCGAATCATTTTGAAAAATTTATTCCTCTTCGTCATTTCTTTATCAACGAATAAGAATTATCTTCTGTACCCAGTTGAGGACCTATTAAACTGAAGAACTCTTTATACACTTATACCTACTTTATCGAAAACCGTCACGAACCATTTTCCTAAGTTATCAACAGCTTGTATGTACATTCTTTGTTATACATACTTATTTCCATTTGGTATATGACCCTATTCACCCAATACTTAATTTTATAACAGAAGCAACGGATTTACCCGTTAACTAATTTTACCTGTTTGTTTTGCTCTGTTCAAAAAAAATTAAATGATTCTTATCGAATATTCAAAATGTTTCATAGAATAGCGAGTGACTTCTAAATTTATTCTACAAATGAGATTGTATACGTAACAGGTGCGTAGATTTGACACTTTATTAGGTAAATTGCACGCGTAGCACAAGACACTCGAGAAACGTTTTGTCTACACCATCATGTAATAATTTTTAATTTTTCTCGAGTTAAAACTTCAACTCACGTACAATGACCTGAGAAAAGTGACGTTTCAGTGTAGACAAAATCTACTCGAGTTCCTTGTGCTACGCTTGCTGGGGACTGTACCACGAAACTACTACAAAACTCTGACATACTTCAATAGTAGACGAATAATATTTCTTGTGACACTTTCTGTATTTCATGGCTGCGTATCGTAAGCATCTGCCGGATTAGAAAAGACTTAGTGACATACAAGAAAATAGCCTAACCTATCAATATTAGGGCTTCTAATGTTATCAAATTTAACTATAAAATAAATATATTTATAAATTTAAGTTAAGTAAATATTATAATTGCAACTGTTAGTCCACATCGCATGCCGTGGCTGTCTTTAATTAAAAACTAGACTTAAAATAATTTAATGTCCATGGGCTACAGTTAAATATATTTTTTTGGTACATGTTTGTTTGTTGACTGCCCTTAAAATAAATAAATTCTGCCATTGTCAAATCAGTCGCAATAATAAATGCTAGGGTCTTTATTATACGACTTTATTTAGCGACATTTTACAATTGCACAGGGACACAATATTGAAAAAAACTAAACCGAATTCATAGCACTGCATTCGCAGAGGATTTAGTATTCTCCTTTATTTGGTTAGTTGGATTAGTTATGTTATCGCATAAATTTGTTTGGCAACATTCGTATTCGATAATAAATTTAAATGAGGAAATAATTGTCAACGCTTACATAACCATGACGTGATAGAAACGACTACATTGTAAAAATGCTCAACTTTGGCTTATGTCAAAATATTGTCATTAGAAAAAAACATTGATATACCTGATGCCTAATGTGGTATTTAATACTATACTAGTATTAAAAAATAGAATTTTTGATTTATATTTTCAATACAAATAGATTCTTATATACCAATGATTATTTCTATGCATCTTAGGCGGTCATTGAGTGTGAAAAAGTACTAAAACGGGGAACCGTAATTTGGATTGAACTGTATCGATCGTATTTGTTGTCAACTCTAAATCCTATGTAAATGGCAGTAGCTTCCCTTTTTGTAGTATTGGAATCTATTTTTTTATATATGAATTTATCAGCTAAACGCAACTATGATCGACACGTCTCGATCTGACAGGATATTAACCTTCTGCTGTTACCAGCCTGTCGGGCAGTGACGCACGATATGTGCTGAATAGTGTCAATGTGCATACTCTACAGATTAATTATTAAAAAAGAGTAATTTTAATTAAATTCTTTTCATTTTAGGTTTTGGGTCTTATGAAATAATTTAGCTCTCTTTGAACTTTATTTTTAAAGAAATAAAGATCTTTTACTAAAATAATTAAATTTCGATTCTATATATCTCGATTACGCTTAAATTTAGTTTTATCTACGCCTGGATTCACGATGCTGACACAATACAGGTTTTGTAACGCTACTCAAAATTTCACTGCGGCGAGCCATATTGGAATTACCCAATGTATTCGATGTGCTTTTTACACAGTATCATGAATTTGTTAAAAAATATACATATCTACTGTCAAAACTGGTTAAAAGTATAACCTTATTAATAATTTTAGATTTAAAAAAGATTTGTGGTAGGGGTAGACATCAGTGATAGTTCTTGATACTGAATACATACTAGTTTCTCCTACTCTCTTTTTACAGTAGGAGAACTGTTTTGTTTCTTAAATCTTCGTATGTATGTATATAGGTATTACGGAAGAAGTAAAAATTTAAATGACAATCAATAATTTTATTTTTCTTCAAAGTTGGATAAGAAACATAGTGGTCGCCCGCCAAACAAGTTCATAATGTTAGAAAACTCGATATTAAAGAATGTTGAATAATAATAATATAATTATAACATTTACATTATACATATTATTATTATTAACATATTTTTATTTTTATTATTTATATTTTAGGAAATATAATGAATTTTCATAAAACTCAAATATGTTTTTTTTATTTTACTACTAAAATAAATAAAAGATATACGCCTATCACAATGAAACAGCCAGAAGTAGGATATTCCTACTTATCTTTTGAAGGTGTTGTGAACGGTGCGAATGATTTTTGATTGATAGTCACGACAAACTACAAACGGTAACTTTACTAGCTAACATTAGGTTGCTAACCCCAAATTTTTTCTTTTATTGTTTAAAAATTATCCACTAATCCACCTTGCGGTGTTAATATAGCTTTCAAGTTGCAAAAGGAGAGGGTTGAGGGTGGTATAGGACAATTAAGTAATTTTTGCCCACCGCCTTTTTTGTAAAACTCGTCACCACGAAAATTGGGTACCGACTCCCAAGATAATCGCCACCGAGATGTGTTACGATACGATATGTTCGCATACTTTATGCGAATGTTACGCATCAATGTAAGTCGCAATGATAAATTCGCAGTAACGCGACAGGTACATAGAGGTAAAGAACTTTGCAACATGATTTTTATTCCTGTTATCGCTTCTACGTAGAATATTTTTCTTTTTATAAGCTAATAGATGCTCTTAATTATTAAAAGTGTGTATTAGACTGCGATAACAAAATAGGTATTATGAAGCAGATAAATTGCTTAAAGTAAACAAGCTTACATATAGATACGTAACACGCCAGTAACATAATTTTCAATATTTTTTTAAAATATAATTTATTAACCAGATAAAACTGGAACCCTAGCGTGAGTTTAAATCGTATCGAGACTTTAGCAAACGTTCAGCTGGCAATCGCATATATAAAAAATAGTTTTCAATACTTCAAAACAGAGGCGCGGCTATAGTTTCCATACAGTTTGACAGTTGACCACAAACACTATCGAGACTTTTCAATTCAATTGAAACTCACTCTAGGAGTACTGATAACAATCGTATTAAAAACTAAACAGCATTTTGATTTTTTGGCGCCATTTACGAAAATGACGGCTTAAAATCAAATTAGAAAAAAAGGCTGGAACAAACCAGCATTGAAAGTTGTATCAGATATGTTACTTTAAATTTAAAAAACAACCTAAATCACTACAAAAGAAAATATGACGATCAATTTATCCATGTAGATGAAAATGTACACAGTAAAATGTAAAAAGATCTCAATTTAAAAGTTATGGAAAATATTTGCGTTCATCCAATCAAAGAATGTCACAACTATTTGTGCAAAGTTCATAATGGGATAAGTAACTAAATATTTAAAAATCATTCAGTTTTCAAACGCTTAAACGTTCAAACAATTGATAATAATAAAATAATCTGTAACATTTCCTAGTTTAAATTACAAAAAGATTAAAATAGTTCTATAATTACAATTGCAACAACTTGAAGTGTAAATAATCTTACAATAAAAAGGGTTGGAAATTGAAAGGAATATTTATTTATTTATGTACATAGAAATGGTTAACAAAACTGACATACAACAATTGAGTACTGCTTATAAATATATAAATATTTTTATAATAAAAATAGTACTAAATTGTTATCTACAAAACTTATTACTACTTAAGCAATGCGTTAATTAGGGTTTGTGTATATGCGTACGTGTCTGTGTGTGCTATGTAATATAGAAAATTATTTTACTTCTCCAATGTTTTGTTTGTGTTTATATACACTTGAATCTCTGGCTACCTCCTGTCTGTTCTACTAGTCGTTAAGGTACGTATGCCGAGACCAGTTACAGTATATGACTATAGAAATAACAATAGGTTTATTGATTGTCATGACCTGAATATTTCTCGAGTTTTCATCGTGAATATAAAAATTTGTGGAAGGCTTATCTACTTAATTGTAATACGCCTTAATAGTATGTGTACGTCATTTCACTGATTAGTCATGTTTTCTGTTAAACAAAATAACCAAAGACGGTGGTGAATGAATTAATATTTTCCGGTTGTAATATGTCGCCAAATTATTTAGATGGGAAGTGGTATTTGTTTTAAGTTATTGAGATCAAAAACCTGTTTATTAATCAGTATTTTAACATTTTATATTCATCAACGAACATTTTATATATTATTATATAAATGTTATCTACTAACTAGCTTGCTTGCTCTACTGGCTAGAGTCATGATAAAACAAAAAGATCTACAAAGAGTTTTTTTTAAGTATAGTTTGGAATCGTATACAACATTAATATAAGTTAATAATTATAACTTAATTGACGTTACAAAAGGCTAAAAGTTTATTTTCTCCAAATCACACCTGGTTAGTTGTTTTGATCCTAAGATCAAAACATAAAAATCGGAAAATGGTTTTCCCCGTTTTCTTTTTAAGGTAGAGTCTATATTGTCTCTGTATTTTCTACGCTAAAGGGGTATATAGCTTGCTACTCACCTTTAGTGATTCTGTTATTCAGTTCTGAGACCTAAAGTATAGATCATAAATAGTAAATTATAATTAATAGGAGACACTGATCTTAAATTCACTTTTAGAAACTTACAGAATCGGAACCTATGATATTATCAATAAAATTAATCTATGGAGTGATTAATAAAAGTTGAAGATTAAGATTTGTGTCCCAAGGAGAAATTTGACTAGCAAGTGGTGTTTTTATTACAAAAAGTGATGGATTGTAAATACATGAAAATACACAGATGTAGACACTGATGTGGTGGGATGTGTTTTGAATAAGACGTAGGACCTAATGCTGTCGGCACACTCTTTTAAATTAAATTTAAGTTCAGTATATTCAGATCTCTCATCATATCATGGGAAAAGGATATCAAGAATTAAATAATTTAAATTAAGACATTTTGAAAGAACCATTGACAATTTTTGAAGGCATGTAGTGCGGCGCTTTCTAAAACCTGCATTTTAGGATGTGTTTTAAAGTCGAAAATTGAAAAACTTTCTAAATGTCACGTGATATGCCAACTGCACTTAAGTTTAGACTTCAGAATCAGTGCCATTAGCTATATTTGTTTTAGTCAGGTTGGCCAGGTGCTATTGTTATGTACCTAACCGTAATAGTTTTTTTTAATCACATGATAACAATTTGTAAATTAGGAAGACAATTCTAATAAATCGCTATTATATCAAAAAATATAGGAACTAAACTAAAAGTTTTGAAATTGTCCTTAAAATATAATCTTATATCAATAGTAAATGATTATGACTTTTGACTATGTAATATGAGCGACTCTTTGCTTGTATACAATTCGCAAGCGATCAGAAACACCGGGATTAGAACACGGCACCTATCGCTAAGTAGACCAGGGTACTTACTGAACGTTCGATCAGATGGCTCTCTGATAATATATAACATAACAGTGAGAAATTTTACAAAACGAACAATACGTGACGCAGCCGGTAAGTTTGTATGCTCATTAAATATAAAGATAAATAAATAATTTTTAAATATAATAAATATCGGCCATCAATGATAAGAACATTAAAATCCGTTTACTTGAACTCTCATTATCGTTGGAGAGAACACTTTAGTAGCATAAATATACATTCTACCAACTATTAAGTATTGGTAATAGTCGCTACCCTATAAAAATGCACTTCTTGCTGTGACATGGTACTAAAGTATTAAGATACCTCTGAAGCCGATCGTATGTACCGTATATTTTGCTTCTATTTACTATATAACTTTGTACCGTATCTTCTTCCTATTTACTATATAAATTTGTAGTAAAACCAGATTGTCGAGTATACAAACGGAGATACAAGATTATCGGCCCAATTTTTGGTGGTGAATATTCAAATATTATTTTATTAGTTTAAAACCTAGGTGTTTAATAATTCATAACCTTGTGGTTCTTGAATGTAATTAGGTAACTTCATATGTTATTAGATAACTATAAATAATTGTATAACTTATTAAATACATTTGATACTCTAAATTAAAAGAGAAAATATATAGCAATGACTTTTGTGACTAATTTCGTTATTAAGTGCAAATCTTTCATTTTGTTACACGAGGGGATACATCCATACCAAAATGCGATAGGTGGTGGATGTTACGACATTTGAATTGTTCAATATATAAATACTTAATTAATTAATAGTCACACCAAGTTATAACATACACATAATTTTCAATGATTAATTTTAGATACGTGTGTACCGTTCAAGATTAAAAATTGACTTTAGAGTAAATGATAAAATAAGATTTTCTTACAATAAGTATCTTTTTTCGTTAAGAATAATAAATAAAGGTCACCTGAGATTGGATATTGTTACTAAGTCGGAAGACGTCGGTGTCTGTAATACAGTTGCATAAACTAGTCCAAATACTATGGTTCCAACCTAATGTTGCAACCGAAAAAAAATTAAAATGTAAACTGAAAAATATACAACCATTTAAAAATAAATAAACGGTATCATTAACATAATTATTCTATAGATAGCCGCATTTTTAGATATACGATACGATACGATACTTACCCACGATAGAGTTCTATAGATGGATGAATTTTATATGTTACTTGTTACTATAGATAGTCTGATTATATTTCGGGAGCCGCCTTACGACACAGTTTTCGATCCAAACTATATATTGGATTAAATTTCTAAAACATTATGATAGTTTAGAAATTTAATCCTATATTTTAGAAATTAACATAAATTTTATCCATAGATAATATATCCATTATATAATTATCGCAATAATTACATCAATCATCGTCACTCGACGCCCGCATCATGTCAATATGATAAATAGTGTATGGCCTAAATGCATGTAGGCATATTATTCATATAAAACTTTGCGCCTTTTAATTATGATTAAAATACATAGATAATCCTTATGTATTTATCCCATAATAGTTTTCCAAGACAGTGGGGTTTACGCATACGGTTTTTTATAATTACTCTTGTTTTTCTTAATCATAAATAAGTAACTAAGTATAAAAAGTACAGAGGTTTTATAATGGGATCATAAAATTGTCACCAATTATAGTACAATATTAGATTGAATTTTTTTTACATACGTATACATATTAGATAACTTCAGACTTAATATCATTTCATCATAAAAAACACAATTATCCAAAGATAAAAAACATATGAATATTTAATGATACCTTCGACAGAATATATTTTATAAAGAACACTAAATCAGATATAATACAATATAATTTAATTATTGGAATATACGAAGTTACTTATTTACTAGTAAATAAATTAATAGGACAAGCAAACTTGTAATATTTACTTTATGTAGCTTAAATGGAATTCTATTACGTAGGTACCTATTTTAATTATACAAGTTGGTAAGAATATATGACTACTGTATGACAGAGGTGAATCATTTACTTACTCCTGTTATCAATTTATTTTGTAATTATATTATTATAAACTTCAATGTTGGATAATTATATGCATTTAACATATTGATTAATTGGACTCAAGATACACGCACGACCCATCTCTGTACCAAGGACATTACTCTGTTCCAACAGGGAAAATACTTTTACATTAGTATTGCTACGATAATTGCCCTACAGACATTCAGTAATCAGAAAATTCCCAACAATATTGCAAAAGCCGGAGGGTAACAGTAAGTCATGTTTTGATGTATAAGTAGGTGTGTGTAGGGTTGCCACATAAATAATATTTATCATTTATAAGGAATTCTTATGTGGACATCGAAATCGTAATGAGCTTAAGACGAAAAGAAAGTGAATGTGTAATGAAACACTACGCAGGAAGAACTAAAAGCAAAAGAAAATCTTATTGATTGCGTTTACATCTGAAATCTTAAAAATCAGGGCACACCCGCCCGAGCCGGTGTTCAAAAATGAACAGGAGGCGGAACATACAGCACCAACATAAAAAAATATTATAATTTTTTTTCTATGGTGTCTTGTTTCTAGTTTTATATGTCTAGCATATATATTAAGTTATTATTTAGTTAAGGCGCTTATCAATTTATATAAGGAAATCGTTTAATGCCTTTATTATTTAACACTATAATATATATACAATGCAACATCACACAAAAAGAAGAAAACGTTTTATTATCGAAGAAAATGTTTGTGCAATGGGCGGCCTTATCAATTTATCTCTTCTAGGCAACACATCACTTAATAACGTGTAGCAATCGCCATAGTTATTACTGCAAAATCAGCAGTCAATCGCATTGTTTTGCAAGCGATGTAGACTTCTAAGATTGAGTTCAATATAATCTACCACTTTCTACTACCTGCTTGTCAAGTGCTATCAATTCAATAATCTTCTGAATTCACGCCCTCGTATTTATCCTGTTTATTGTAGGAAGTTTACATATTTATATACTTACAGTGTTAATACTCCAAAAGCTCAAATTATAACAATTTACGCATTTCAAATTCATTTTATTGTATGTCTAAGTGCAAGACAGGTTAAATAGTTACATATTATTTATTACCTACAGGTAAACTATCAATTTCATCAGATGGTGGTATACACTAACGGGAACAAAATACAACCTTACATTTTACTACAAAACTAGTCTTGAGCACTTGAGAAGTACTTAAAACTGGCATTCCCCTTTTCTCGAAGACTTATTACACACAGTAAATGTTATGTTGAGCCGTCACATTATTATTCCATTTTATACTTTCCTTCAACTACAAAAGAACTTTTGTCGAATAAAAAGGTTTTAACCACACTTTTTCCTTATACAACTTATTGTTCCAAAATAGTTGTAAGAAATTTCATTTGCTTTCGGGGTTCGAGTTGCAACAGAAGATTGTCCGGAAGCTTTATAAAACAAAAAATATGTCGATGATTTAGATATCTTGATCCAAATCACTTTGGACATAAATAATAATTAGCCGATATAGATATTTTTTGGGACGAGATAAATTTTAAGTGAAAATAATTCAACTCACAGACGTGTTTACTGTAAGTATTATAATTGTGTGATGTATGCGCACACACAGAATTATCCAGCGCGGGATATTCTTTGTTATTAAAATGAAAATGATAGCACAACCTTTACATGTGAGGCATTCACCTGCTATACAAACTTATTCTGGAGCGAATTCTGCAGAATTCATTGAATTTAGTAGGTAATGAGGTAGTTTAATGAGTTGGGGTGCACGAAAGATACTGTGACGGAAGTCAGTTGTTTAATTGGAGCTAAAAAAAAGGTATACCCAGCTAACTGAAATATGGTTTGCTTGATCTACATATTATTTTTTTACAACTATCCTGAAAATTTAATTTACGGTGATTACGAAATCGTGGACACGAATAGTATGTTATTACATAAATATAAGTTCGCTCGAACCATAAAGTACGCGTTGATGTCTTTTCTATCAAAGATTTTTTCCATAATCGGTAAAATAGGAAAAATGATAATGAATCACAATTTTTGTTGAACCATGAGAGTAAAATGAGTCACAGAGTTGAAATTATATATTCAATGTATGTTAATATATAGGTATTTTGAAATGCCGATGCCTAAACTTGTTTTAAATACAAATTAACCGACATAATTAATAACATAGTAACTAATTTTTATTTCAAAAATATCTATCATACCGTTCACATAGCATCAAGTAATGTAGGAAAAGATATAAGTGGCCTGTGTTAATTTGAGTTATATGTCAGCGAAAAGATTATAATGGGTAAATTTATGCCAATGGATATTAGAGCATTTAAAATTGGACATTCTGACTTTAAGTGTACTTTTCGAAAAACAGTTTGTTGATTTTAGTTGCACGTAAACGACTATCAGACTAAACAATAATTCTGTGTTAAAAGTAAACTATGAAATTAAGATAACATTTCAGCTAACAATAAGGTTACTCACCTCTAACTATTAGATAACTCATCATAAAGCTTGACATAAAATACAGTGCGTCTAATGTATACCAAGTAAGAAGTGGTCGTTCCAAAGACAATTCAATTTCCGTTTCTGCCACACGCTATATTTTTGATATTTGACGCTCTATTGTATATAATCGATTTACCTCATTTCCAGACGTACGTGGGAAGCATAGTGCCCATCGATCCTAAGCACGGGCTACAGAGGTACAACCAAGGCCAAGAGCTCATCTATCGGGTACACTTCCCCGTGACGTCACCTCTACCGCGTCTTACCTCCCTCGTCGTCAATGGATATGAGATGTGTTACGGGCCAGTTGGTGAGTTATTATAAATAATAAGACTTTCTGAACTAATCATTTTTACTTATACGATGAAACAAATTAAGAGTTGGGTCCCAAAATGCAATGCAGTTATCACGCTGCAAAATGCTAAAAAATCAATAGAACTCTATCAGGCGATCTTTACGGTTCAATATCGTGTTAACACATTATACCGCAGAAGTGCAGGAAGAAGGGTCAGTGCACAAAACTATTTTGGTAAATAAATATTTTATTGAAATCCTCCTTAGGGATTTATTATAAGCTTTTGATGTGTACAAATCGTAAAACGATTTAGAAATACGAAATATTTTTCATAAAAAGAACAATTGTACAAGAAGGAAAATGTAGTTATAATTATTTTAGATTTTAGTGAAATATACATAGAACCAAATACTCAAAGAAATGTATTGATTGTGTCGGGGTTTGAGTACACTTCTTTGAAACAAACTCGTATTTAGGGAGCCACCTGTTGTGTCACGCTGCTCATAGCCAGACAATTGTTTCATAATTATCTGGCTATGTCGGGGAGTCTTTTACACCTGGACGACATCTTGAGTTTTAAAATTCAAAAACTTGTAACAACTCATTAGTACCTATATTAGCAATAAATACTTGACTGATAATTTAGATTATTTATTAACAAGTATATTATCAGCAAAAAAAAATATTCCGGTATCGTTTTAATATTATTTGTAGGATGGCCATAAAAAATATATTTATTGAATTATACAGAACTTGCTTAAAAGAGTTCATTTCTTTTATTTCTTATATTCACAACTCGGGGTTAGGTTCCCGTTCAGGGGATAGACGATGGTTTAAACAATCTAAGAATCTACTTTAACAAAGAATATGTTATGTGCTATATTGATTGACATGTTTATGTAGCGTATAATATTTATAATTATCAGAATTTGAAGTACCTAAAAACTTCCTAAGACGTGTCGTTAAAATTCATTTCAGATATTCCCGGTCCTAATCAATACGTTAGCACTATCAGTTTGCAACACATTTTATACTTGAGAGGCAATACTTTGTTCAACCCATTCGACATACCAGAAAGCTATGAATCTGAAGATGAGCCGTTATATGACTCAGGTATGTGAAAACCTCATTAATAATTAATTTAGCCCGGTCACGAGAAAAGCGGATTAGAATAAAATCTGTATCAGACAGACACCGAAATGAGGATATTCGTAGGAGAAGTAAACTCACTGACATGTCATAAGATCTACAAGTTAAAGGGCAACAGCAGGGGTGGAGCAATGCGGTGTAAAAGTTCTAGCATAGCAAGTGGAAGACGACAAGACACTACAGAACCGTACTAAATGAATAGTGAGTGAATAGAATAGAATATGAAGTAGTCCCTTGCTCGACATGAAGCTAATCTGTGAACTGAACCACAGGGATCATAATCAACGACCCTGAAAAGGTGTTTAGGAATTTTACGCCTGACCTTGACCGCCTGTTTAACAAAACTCAGGTTCGGTCTTGGTTGGAAAATTGCTGGAAACTTTGCTGGCAGCGATGGCTTCGCTTGGCATCTTCTCGGATAATCTTTCAAGATTATTTAGACATGTGCAGCGTCGTACAGTGGGTATGATTGGAGATGCAAAGGTAATAAACACCCCGTCAGCTTCTACATTTTCATCGTTACATAGCGTCACTTAGTGCCTATTATCGATTGTACACGAAGAGTGCTCTGAAGAGGTTTTTGACCTTACCCCTGTCATTTCTTTCTTACACAGGCACTCGCAGTATGTAGCATGCTGCATTAGCTATCTTTGTATATGGACTCTTCTTACACAATGAAGCGGTATCGAGGCATTTGCTTTGCCTTTTATAAATTCGTATTAAAGTCTTTATTCACCATTGGACATTATAACCTTATATGAATATGGTGACGAAGATACTCTATTGTTCTTAAGAAAAGGATGGTCATGACTTCTCTATTTATAACTGTAAGAACACTACTTAGATTTAAAACTCATCCTTTCAAAAACTTTCAAATTGCATTTAAAGCACATCAAAAGCATGCAATTCGTTTGCAGAGCGGTGTCTTTCAGAACACCACACTTTACTAATTCTTATGAGTTATGACTTTTTGAACTGCTGTTCATAACATAATTTTCAAAATTTCAGGACACTCAATATCCAGACCGTTTCAAAACAATAAACGTCCAGATCAGACCCAAAATTACCCAGAATACACAACTGAGATGAATCTAAGACCAACTCGTCCTACTGTGAACTACCAGCCTTCACCTCGACCACCAAATAACCATTACCCAGTTCAACCACTACCGCCTCCGGTTCCACAGCAACCAGCAAACTACAACCCGTATGAAACTGAGAAACCACCGCAACAGCCGGACTACAATCTATATGAACCAGATAGAAATTTAGTACAAAGACCGTAAGTTTATTTTTTTCTATTCCAAGCTCCATGAGGACTCCATATGCGACGGTATTATTACATAAAACATATATTTTTTTAAACAAGCAGAGAATAGAAGGAGTTCCTCGGCATGTCAAACTAGCTTACATACGACGAGTCGGGAGTGACTGGAAACGAAATAGCAATCAATACATCTGGTATGCGCTTAAGCTGCATTCTCTTGAGAGTTCGTGTTACTAGGGGAAACTACAATCCAATATTGCTGTATAATATGAATTATTTAATTATAAATAACGTGCTTTAAATTCGCAAATTATTTATTGAACATACAACATATAGAACAATTGCCATACAATTCATGGCTTTACTCTCTTACATCCAAATTGCCTATAAGATGTCTTCTCATACCTTGTTTAACTATATTATATACGGAACAGATTCCATTGTTTACTCACAGTCAGTGGTATAGTAATTTCGATATTTGAAAAGTCCGATATTTCAGGTATTTTTTAAAAGTTTTTACAAGTGATTTAAATTTAATTATTTTGGTAGTGTGACAGAAATGCGAGGCAGTTTTCTATGTGTGCACGTTAACATAATAAAATTGTGAACAAATTTTTCAACAAACAAACAAATATAATCAGTTTTAAATAGTATAGAATAATAGAAGATATAATAAAATAAATAACAAATTGAGTATAATTGATAAAAATAAATATGTCTGTAAAAATATTTGTTACTAATTGGCTTCTAAAGTTACACTATGATAGATAGAGGAGCTCCTTAAATCTAATCTTTACAAATAATTAATTGTTTGACATATACAATCACACACACCGAACAGATTTCTACAAACATTAACCTAAATATTGGTTATATACGGAACTAGTTAATATAAAAATAGATTATTGTTATTGTAGATAATTAGATAAAATTGGGTACATTATGGAGGGATTACCTGGTACTTTTAACACAGAGTAAATAAATATACATTTATATATCACACTTTTCTCCGAACAGAGCAACAATTTTTTTATATTTGTAAAACTACTCTTTAACAATGATCGATGAAGTTAGTCATACCATAGTCTTACTCATACCTAAGAATTTTTTCCTTAATTAACGGGAAAACCTCATTGACCCTTTTGTTCCGGTTGTGACTTGCCTAAATAAATTAACTTTTCATTAATCTAATTAATTTTGCAAACTGAGTTTTTCATCGAAAAATTTTATTGATCCAACGCAAATGAATTTAGGAAATTATTTTTCCTCTCGCACAAATAATATTTATTTTCTTTTTTTTAAAATTGCTGATCCTCTCTAATTAATCCTAAGGGTGCACTCGTAGCAGGTAACTGCTACAAGGCGACCTTTGCACCTTCATCGTCTTGTTACTTTAAATGTTCTGCAGGTGTTCCTGAATAATTTGATATATTTTTTCATTCGCTTGTTTCAGTACTCCGAAGCCTACCCGACCTGCAGTCGACTCCGGGCGTGTCGAGTGCGGGATCGTTGCTGGCGGCAACGACAAGGTGCCCTTAATCATGAACGGGCAGAGCTACGAGCGAGGCGAGTGGCCGTGGCTGGTCGCTATATACAAGAGGAACGACGGTAGCCTGACCTTTAAATGCGGGGGCACCCTCATCTCTGATAGACATGTCGTTACAGGTTCTTACAATTTTCTTTTGTCCAAAAATTTAATGGATCCACCTAAAGGAACAACAAAATTTTGAGAAAAATTTTCTATTTTATGCTTCAGCTTTTTTTTTATCATATATGACCATTATTTGATTACAGCTGCCCATTGCATGAAGGTCAGAAGTGCGGTGACATCGATGCGAGACATCGTCGTGAAGGTGGGCGTATACAACCTGGAGGACTGGGGTGATGACCAGATCGTTACTAGGACTCTCGAGTCCGCTACCATCCATGAGTCCTACAACTCAACCTCACTTGCCAGTAAGTGTAGCTTATGGGTGCTTACTTTGGGACTGTGTCTAATTATATTTTCATTAATTTAAGATGCATAGATAATGGTTGGATTACTCTTTGTAACTTGATTTGCCTAAAAAACTGGTTTGAGTTCTTTTTCCTTTATGGTTAATGGTAATAAGACCGAAGATGCAAGCTAACCCTCAACCAGCTTACTGAACTTAATTTGCTTGAACACAACAATTCTGTTACCATTATTGTTACGCCGGTAGACTAAAGTAAGATGGAGGCAGCTAACCAGGCCGACTTAGGAAAGTCCTATGACAAAACCACCATATTTCTATATTGACTCCCACTGGCAAATATTCGGCTATAATGGAAAAGTACTTCATTATGAATCGTGATTGATAAATGTTCTTTGCTTTCAGATGACATTCTCGTGTTCACTTTAGATAAGAGTGTAGAGTTTAACATAAATATCAGACCAGCCTGCCTATGGGAAGGAAAGACCGATCTAAACTGGATTGTTGGAGGTTCAGGAGTGGTAAGTTATAATAATTATTATTATTTGGTTACAATACTTGTCATTAAAAATAATACAAAGTTGACTTCTTCTTTTAAGTGTTGTGTGTATATGTTTCTCTCTCTCTCTCTCTCTCTCTCTCTCTCTCTCTGTGTGTGTGGGTGTGGGTGTGAAAAATAAATAACGTCATTGGTCGTGGTACTGACAAATGCATATATAATAAATAGTTTCCAACAGAGGAGCTGCTTTTATTCTCATACAATTTGACAAATGAGGACTAACACGACCGTGACACTCAATCTCATTTAGACTTAGGTATGTACACTAGAGGTTCAGGGTTACCATGTTTCAAATGTTTTTCATCGACCAGTTGTGTCTTCTGCAAAGTGGATGAAAACAGTCTTAGAAGGGGTATGTTCTCTTATAAATGCGAAGGTGGCAGGGTGGGGTAAGAACGAGCTGGGCCCGGCGGGGCATGGCGAGCCGCGAATGGTGCGCCTGCCCATCGTCAGCACGTCCAATTGCCGTGCGAGCAAACCAGACTTCCACAAGCTAACCTCCGATACTACATTGTGTGCAGGTATGTTTTTTCTCTTAACTTTTCCAGTAGCTCTTGACATTTATCACACCTAATGGATGATCTGGCCGAAGATTGAAAAGAGCATCACCCTAATTCCTCAAAATATTCTATTCAAATTTGGTACACTTATTGAAGGGCAACTGAGTCCATCTGGTCGTAAATCTATCGAGGGATCTTGGCCTGAGAACAGGCAAGCAGCTCCTCAAGCTTTGTATATGGTATTTTTTACATATTAAAATCCAGTCAACAATAAATCTATAATGTAAAAACATAAAAGTGAATGTGGTTTTTTAAATTATAGAAATGTAAAATATTACAATGTATGTTTACAATTATATTTCTTATGATACTCAATAAAAATTTAAATTTGTGATATTTAAAAACATTCCATCCCCGAATTCTTATCATCTTAATATTCCTAAACATTATTGTATTTTTTTTCCATTAAGCTTTAAATTAGAATGAAGGCGAAATGACATTTGGCGAATTTTGTAATCAAAAATATATTCTTATAAAGAGGCTATGAATTTATTCAAAAAATTACTGATTATTACGCCTGTATATTGCCACTCAATGAATTAAAGGAGGTGTAAAATGCATGCAAAGTGTACTTCTACTGCTTACCATTATTATCAGGCTGTGATGAGTCATTTTGTGGTTTTTATGAAAAACAAAAAAGAAACTTGATGAGGAGATGTTTCCCATACCACTACGGTCTCCCTTGCTCATCTCAATGTGTTTATCTCATTTAAGGCGATCGAAACGGCATCGGCCCGTGTTTGGGAGACTCCGGGGGCGGTTTATACGTCCTAGATGGAGGACGTTGGCGTCTCCGAGGGGTGGTCTCCTTGTCCCTTCAGCCAGCATCAGGGGAGAGGACGTGCGATCTCGATCAATACGTCATCTTTACTGACGCAGCCAAATACATCAGGTGGATAAGGAATATAGTACAATCTAGTCAAATCTGAGCAGCATTTTAATGACGAAATCCGACAAAATTTCGGCAAAATTAATTTCTTTTTACCCCTATTGACGAACAGATTGATATAACACAAAACAGTAATTTGTAACGATTTTCGAATCGTTGGACACATTTTCGGATGACTCTTTTAAATTTAGGCCGATATTAATTATAGTGTGGTGAATTAGGGACATAACCAAGTAGCAATATGAAGTCAAAATCACGTGATTTTAAGTCACACTGTGGTGGTAAGTCACATTGTGAGCTTAATTTAAAATCACGATAGTGAATCTAAGATAATGATACTTTATTTGTTCAAAACGTGTCTTTGGGTGTCATATAAATGGTGTAGTTTCAAAATGTCGTACCTTTCCGGTGTACAAATTGTAAAATAATAATAAATGTACCACAAAATAAATTTTTCAAATCCCATACAGTTTAGTGATTTTAATAGGGATTATTGAAAGGCATGTCCTCGTGCAAAGAGGGAAATAGACCCCGGGCTTTGCGAATGTGCAAGCCGACTTGAAAGGTTTATAATACGAAGCTGTATGACAGGTGCATTGGTTAGGCGTTTAATGCACTCCAACGTTCTAATCTAAAACACACTTAATTTTGTTCTGAAACTTTGGAAAACGTATCATGGTTGTAGGCCTTCAGATACTTTTGCATACAGCAAATTGTGAACGTCATTTCAAAAAAAGTCGAATATATCGAATAAATAATAATTATTTTTTACACCAAGACTGTCAACACTTCTGAGCCAAATTAATTTATGTAGTTATGACCACGCAAATTTGAAATATGAAACATTATAAGAAAAACAAACAATATTATTATTATAAGTATTGTAAAGTTAGCTAAATAGTTATTAGTATCTTAGACGTCTTTATGATTAATTATAGTCAATATAGTTTTAAGCTTTGTGAAATTGGACGATGATAGCATCCGTCAGCCTTTAATGAAACTAACCTGCCCCCCTAGACAACATACCTTTCGATAATCGATAACGCATCCGCTAAATAAAAATTGTTTGGGTTTTGACAATTACGGTTAATATCAAATCCTATACATTTTTCACTAAGCGATAGAGATAAACAAGAGAAAGGCACTTTGTCGAGGTGGGTGGTAACCTCTTATTTTTTTACTAAGAGGCACCTAAAAGTCATTGAAATAACAACAGTATAGAGAAATTGAATATGTGTAGAATGTTATTCTAGTACTTTTATTTTTCTTTGTATTAATCAATTGCAATATACATTCCTCCATCAAATTCTGAAGAAAAAACAGTTTGTAATGTTCATAGGTTAAACTTAAACCCGGTCTGGTCAAAGTCTTCCGATATGGTTAGGTACGTTATCTCAAAAAGCCATCAATTTATCTAAGAATGAGGATTTTAAGAACTTCTATTTTTTCGTATTAACTAGCGTACCTAAAGAACTCTTAAATGTTGTATATTTATTAGCTCTTATAACAGCGAATAAGCGTAACCAATATCTACGTTTCACTTGTTCTGCAGGCGTCTGTACTAGACTCAGATCACTCCAGAAATTCCGAAGGACAGATTTACGCATTTTTTTTTATTTCTTTAACGATTGTGAATAATTGTTCTGCCACATAAAACGCATGGTTTTACTTGAGCTTGCGTGTAGCATTGGCAACATTCTTACTACATTTAAAACCTACTCAATGCAACCAAGTTATTGCAATTTCTTTGGAACAATTTACACAGGGTATTTGAATAAGTTAAGTTTCCTACTAAATAAATCAATTTAGAAGTTACTTGTTTTTTATTGTAATAACTATTTAAAGAATATTGGTGAATTGGTTTTAATAATTTCCTACTATAATTGGCTATCAATTTTAGTGTGCCTATTGTACTGTGTAACTGTGCACGACTGTGCTATAGTTTTCGGTAGTTTTTTATCTTTTCATAGTTTTGAAGTTTTTGATATTAAATTTTTATTTGTTTAATAGAAGGAAACTTTCTAAAATCTCTTCAAACTTTTGAATGTGATTAAATTTATTAGTTTAAAAATAAATAAGTTACTATTTATAGCGGTTTATAGTTTTATTACTTAATGGCCCCTATTCCGTTGTACATGGAGTATATTAAATTTAAGTAATTCACATCTCTTTCAAACCATTTCATTAAGAAGGGATAGAATGACTTTAAGAAAATTCAAGTTAGTTGACACTTAGACGATCCATACACTTTTGACTTATTTTAATCGGCATGTTTTATGATGCGCATTAAGATAAGGCAAAAATGCATAAATGTCACTATTTTAGAAACATCAAATGACATCACCTGTCATCTGTCTTTTATAGTTTTATTGTACTGAAAGAGTAGTACTGAACTTAAATTTCATTTAGTTAAGTTATGCACTACGGATTCGGGGCTAATCAGTATCAAATAATAAAAACGATACTTAAAGCGCACTATATATAGTTACATACCTTTTGATAAGAACAACCTGGAACCTTTGTGCAACCTGGTCGAAACGTCAGGCAATTAAAAGGTTTGTAGTTACCAACTGTGAGCGTTAAGTACTGTCTTTATTATTTTGTATTATGGGACACGATAGTTAAAAAGCTAGTACTAACGATGCAAAAAACTAATCAACTAAAGTTCACTCGAGGAGCATTGGCAACCTTACTTATTTGTGGATGGTCAAACTACCAGAAAATGTGTTGTTTGTTTGCAAAGTAAATTGTAGAAGAAAACTTAATTCTACGGGATAAGATTATAGCCTAAATTATTTGATTCTTATACTATATTTACTTTAAGCCCATCAGCTGGTACCATAAACTATATAGAGATACTAACTTGTTGGTACCTCGTAGAGTAAAGCTTATGGACACAATGCAACTTCTCACTTCTTACTTCTTACTTTCTTACAAACTCCCTTCTTCTTCTTCTTGCACGGGAGCTGGTCTTGTAGTATCAATGTTATGTCTCTATCTAATCGTCACTTGTTTTTACCAATTATTAATGAAATAGGTACTGGAGCATCACTGAGACAACTATTATATATATTTGGTAGTAAACTCAAGAAGAAGAAGCACTAAAATATATAACACTAATTTCACGGCTCTTTAACCCAAATTACTTTGGTTTTTTTTCTTAATCAAGAGTTTTATGAGTTCTCAGGAATTTTAGAATATTTGTTAAATGGTTTTTTTTGTTTACAAGATAAAACTTATAAAATGGAATGTAATATTAATGATTACGATGTAATGATATGAAAATGAGAATAATATGATATTATATTATAGAAAAATGGAGCAAAGCTACTAATGAAAATTAGCAATCGATGCTGTAATATGTATACCATATATTGTGCGATTTTACGACCCTTTTCGGCATAAAAGTACACTACGATGCAGGCTCAGACGAGATGCATTTTGATAATCGCATTGGAATTGCTTAATGTAAAAAGGATTTTAACATAAGCCCTCGCTTAGCAATCGTGCGTAATTGTCAAATCACATACATTTTCACATACATTTTCACATACATTTTCACATACATTTTCACATACATTTTCACATACATTTTCACATACATTTTCACATACATTTTCACATACATTTTCACATACATTTTCACATACATTTTCACATACATTTTCACATACATTTTCACATACATTTTCACATACATTTTCACATACATTTTCACATACATTTTCACATACATTTTCACATACATTTTGACTTCCCAAATATTTTTACAATTCCATTGCGATAATCGAAATGCATTTTGTCTAGGCCCTCTTTGGGTGCTGTCATTCCACCATTAGCCATGTTGTAGCCAGAGCTGCCAAACAAAAATTTAAAAAGGAGTTTTTGGCGCGTAATGGCGGGGGCGGTTTGGTGCTGTGTGTTTTATTTCATATATTGTGTTGTAGTGTTGTTTTTGTCATAAAATTGGTGTAGTTTTAAGGCAAAAAGGATCGTTAAGTCATGCAATATATGGAATACATCAATCAGCGTTGATTAGTGACTTACGTGAAATTTTTCAGTGTTTCATTTCTATTCATTCATTTGCAAAGTAAGTTCATTTATTTAAAAACATTATATGATTTCATTCTCATTTACTTATCATTTCGTCGTAATCATTATCAGAACATTCCATTTTTAAAAATTTTCTCGTAAGTCATTAACAAAATAGCGGGGCCTATGGGCCTACCATTAGTCGCCAAAAACTCCATGGGGCAAAGGGCTACATTACACCAGTATCCTGGAGCCATAAATAAAGATAACTACATTAATGAAGATATGGCTTAAAGGTCTTAGTTACCAGACCAAATAAAAGAAAAAAAATATTAAAAAATCAACCTTCAAAAATGATATTGTGATCATTTTGGCGCGCGCGTGTTCAATAAAATTATTATGTGACTGTGAGACGTGCGCCTGCTTGATACCTGGATAATTGTAGCGTATTAATAACAAAATCTGACGATATTTTATAATCGATACGATGTCATGGAATAAAGTATTGTGTAACCAAAAGGAATTACAATTATTAGGAACGTTGAATGGTGGACAAAGTTTCAGGTAAAACTTGTTACTATGTACGTTGTATATATGGTGTAATTATTGAAAAATAATAACATTTTATTAATCTGAATAGAAAAGTTGTTATATATCGTATAGTTTTTTAGATGGACGTATGATAAAGCAAAAGATGAATGGACGGGGGTTTTTGCAAAAACTGTGTGGCTGTTGAAACAAAGCAATGGCAGTTTGAATTATCAAATACTGGGGTCTTTGTTGAACAAATCTGGTACAAATAATGTAAACGCAAGTGATGAAAGCAGTTTCAAAAAGTTACTTGAAAACTATTTTCGTTTAGATCTTAATTTGAGCTTATATCTTAAAGAATGGTCAGAGAAAGATAAACTATTTGAAAATGCTTGCAAACAATTCTATGGTATTAGAATGTTAAATCAAGATCCAGTGGAAAACTTATTTTCTTTTATTTGCAGTCAGAATAATCATATATCAAGGTAAGCACTATATTACCTTTTATTGTCATTAACCAGAACTTAATTACTTACTCGGCAGAACATTATTTGACACTAGTTATTTTTACAGGTAGTCTTTTTGAGCATAGTAATCTGTATTTGAGTTATCAAGAAATGAGCATAATCTTCCATTATTGCATTAAAACCTGTAAATAACATGGTTGAACTAATAAAAATCAATGCTCAAAATAGACCAGAGGTATATTTGTCTGATAAATCTTATATAACCATAATCAAATAATCAATGATTATTTCAAATGTTTGTTTCATGAAAAAATACATTTAACTTGTATAGGATTCAACAATGATCTTTAATTTATTCAAGCATAACAACTGTTTCAAAAATTCTGTTATCTGCAGTCAGTCTTTTAAAGTTACTACTGTTTTATAAATTACATTAATATTTTCAACAACAGGATATCAAGTATGGTAGAAAAGCTATGTACTCATTATGGTGAAGAAATATGTACAGTTGATGGTGTGACATATTATTCCTTTCCTACAGTTGAAAACTTATCAAATCTCAAGGTATAACCACTTTGAAATACTATGTTCTTTCTAAACAAAAAAATATATAAATAAATTTTATTATTAATTAATTATAATTTTATGAAGTTTTTATTTTTATTAAATTAATATCTTGTTAACTTTTACATTTAAATTATTTACTTTTAAATTTTATTAATTAGGCTCAAAAATAATTTCAGGTTGAGTCAAAACTACGAGAGCTAAATTTTGGATACAGGGCCAAATTTATTCAAAAATCAGCAGAGAAAATAGTAGAGTTGGGAGGAGAGGCATGGTTCAAGAGCTTGCAAGAAATGAAGTACAAAGATGCTCGCCAAGAGCTCATGAAACTCCATGGAATTGGGCCTAAGGTAAATTATCATTAGGATATAAAAAAATATTTTGTTGTGTTTATTTTTCAATATTTAATAGTTATTCAGCTTTTGATGATTTACATTCATAACAATTTACTGTCAAAAAGATATTCCCTCTTTTAAAGGACCCATAAGCTGTATACTAAGCAAAGTAAGATCATTTAATACAGTCCTTTGCTAAAACTTCACAGTAGTTAAATAATATCAGAATGTAATACAAAAAGCAATTGAATTAGACCTGTAAGAATATGGACTCTTGCCTGCTTAAATATGCACTATAAGTGGTGCTGTACAAGTATTATGTGTGTAAATCATGAAATCCAGTAAAAATGTCACAATGTCACAAAAGGAAGCTAGACTAGAGATATGTATTAAATATTATTTAATACATAGACCATATGACATAATAACAGACCTAAGATTTGAAGTTCTTTTAGTATTACCATCTTGAAGCATTTCATTTTTCTAAACAAGATTCAAAGTAAGTGTAGTATATTAATTTTTAATCACTTCTATTCATCCGTTTTTATTTTGCTGGTGAAATGAAGAACATAATTATTATTAAAAACCATTATTCGAAAAATTCTATCAATAAAGTACATTAAGAACATTATTTTAGGTGGCGGACTGCATCTGTCTCATGTCACTAAATCATTTAGAAGCTCTGCCCGTTGACACACATGTGTATCAGATAGCAGCCAACAACTATTTACCTCATCTGAGAGGCAAAAAAAATGTCACACAGAAGATGTATGTTGAGATTGGAGACCATTTCAGAAACCTTTATGGCAATATGGCTGGTTGGGCACATACTGTAAGCTTCCATTTTCTTTCTACCGGGTGCTTATTCAATAAATTACAAATATATATATATATATATTCTTAATTTTGTTATAGGTTCTTTTTTGTGCAGATTTAAAGAAATTACAAATTAAAGATGAATGTGATATTGAAGGAGAAACACAAAAGAAAAAGAAAAGGAGAAAATGAACTGTGATATTTTTTTAGGTTGGGTAAATAAACAATCAAATACATTTAATGGTTTTATTTGTGGCATAAAATATTCTTAAAATTAAATACAAAAGTAAAAATGGTACTTAAATATATTATAATTTTATTCATATGAGTGATATATTTTTTACAAAAAGTGAGTAAACATAGTTAAAATTTTTTTACAGATTTTTCAATAGATGGAATCATAATTACACACATAACTTCACACACAACATAAATTTCTTTACAGATCTGTGCAAGTTACACGATATTTTCTTTTGCCGTAGAAGTGTCGAACAAACGTACATATGAATTCAAACTTTGATAACACTATGTACGTGGCGGGTTTGAACCACTGTCTCCCGCATAGAAGTCAACATTACGCACTATGATACCGACGCATCCTACTGGTGTAAGTGACTTAAATTAGGGTGTGATATCATTTATACAGATTTTATTTCAAAAAATATTTAAAACTTTAAATGACGATATTAATACGGAGGTGTCGGAGGTGTATTATGTATTCTTTTATTTTATTTCCATTTATTTTGATGTTACACCTAAACTTGCTAAACAATGATCTTTATTAGCGATGACATAGTGTTTATGATGCAACATAAAATAAAGTCCCACTTATAAATTGAATAGAAAGAGGTCATAATACACACCTTGGTACAAAACCATCATTACTCATTATTACATCAGTGAACAAGTACCCCCTATCGCGCTAACTATAGCACAACCTGGAATGATAACTAAGAAAATCTTTTAGAAAGACAAATATTCCAATATCACATATAATAATATAAACTAATTAATTGAATATTGCACAATACTATAAAATAAGATATGAAATAAACTTACAAACTATGAGATTAAAATATTATGTAGGAATACTTATAAATGCATGGTCAGTTGATTAAATTCACTTCCCCTCCCACCTATCACTTATAAAACAGAGTGAGATACGCGAGTTTTGGGTTTTTGAGTGCTGGCCCATTTCTTTTTGAACGCTACAAATGCGACGTTGTTATACCGACTTACAAATATTATGTTACTGTTATCGATAAAGAAAAAGCAATTGACGTTATGCATGGCCCCTGGATGGATCAATCCAAATTTGGTATTTTCAGCTCTTCCGTGACTCGAAAGGCACATCAAGCTGTTGGTCACGGAAAGGCGTCTTTGTTTCTTCTAAAATTGTCTTAACTCCAGTTATTAGACAGTTTTAAATTTCCTATATATAATAAATACTGTGTAAATCAAATAATACAATCTTGTACGTCAAACTCAGGCTTATGTTAAATTTTAAGTTATAAAAATATATTGAGATTTTTTATTTGTTACCGTAATATATTTGTGGGCAGTACTCAATAAGAGCTTGAAGAGCTCTGATCTCGAAGGCCAAGTCCGTTATAGCTGGTGGAGTGGCGACGAGCGTGGGAGCGAATACTGTGCTGAGATTGTGAGCGCTCATCTTATTTAGCTCGGCCTGCTGTGACACCCTGAAATAGATTTTGTTTTATATTTCTTTGTTTATTTCAGATACTTAGAAAAATAACCGTACTAAAACTGAAGCAGAATACTGCCAAGTTTATTTTATAACTATCTATCTCGTTCTTTTAAATACGAAACTATATTATATGCAAAAATATAATTAAAATTAGTAACTGGCTATGCAAGATTTGAATACATTATTTTCCAAATTCTAAACGAAAATTAGTTCTATGTCTTACGTCATTTATTTCAGTGCTATATTGTATTGTAGCGGGTTACGCGATATTGAACGTTGAAGCCGCACGGTAGTTCAATAGATAGCTGAATTTTTTTACAGGGAGTTAGCACCGTTAGATAGCTAGATTGTAATTAAGAAGCGGCATTGTATCAAAACTTGTAATAATAATAAGCCTATTTTGAAATATTTTAATAACGTTAACAAATTAACAGTTAAATCTGTAATAGAAAAATCAGCCATACATTCATGAACGCAATAAACACTGACATATAGATCAACTTTCCTACCTGTGTAAATGCAGCACCATATACTGAAGGCAGTTGAAGTGCGCAGGCGGTAGTAGGTCCAGACATTCGCGCAGCATCGCCACCTGAGAGGCTACCGTTTTAAGTTCTGTAACAAATTTATTTTCTTTCATTGTGCTGTTTGAAAATCATCTCTTTGCTGATATAATAATGATAAGGTCACGTTTTTTCTATTCAATGAAAGCATCTAATAAAGGGACTTGTTTCCCACGCGACATAATGTTTTATCATAATCTTTTGTGCAGGTGACCCTTTAGTAGTATTCAGGTTGCTACAAGTATTTATGGCTAGTGGTAAGCCATTACTTTTAAGTGGCCTTTGCTCCACCAAAAGTCATATAAATTCGAACTATAGTTGAAATTATCTAACACACTTTGTTGCATGCAAGCTGAAAGCATAACAGCATTGGCCCATCATAATAAAATATGAAGGAAAAAATTACAAATTCACTTACGTATGGCTTGTATTAGTTTAGGGTGTACTTCATAGGTTATAAGTGGTACTGGTAACAGCCTCAGGTATAACTTGAGTGTACCAGCAATTACATTAATATTGCTGTACACACTCAGATCTGCAGCTTCACCATCTGAAACAGGTTGATAGGCATTAAGAAAAAAGTTATTGTTTTAAAGTATATATTTATATTATGAATTTGTAGTGCACTTGGTAAGCAACACAAGAGTGATTCCTGTTTTTTTTAAAAAAAGTTTGTTTATTGAGGAAGAAGAATGATTATTGATGACCAGCCGGATAAGTGGTCAGTACGCCAAGCTTGAGGTTTCTCAGCCAGAGGTCCCAGGTTTGGGTCTCAGCTGAGGCAATGTTGGTGTGCTAAGCATGGTTGTGTTATATTATTTATGTGTATATTTTGAATAAGTATAAAAAAAGTGAATTTCTGTTATCTAGTATTTGACACCCAAGCTTGTTATTATGCTTGGACTAGATAATATAAACCATATGTCATTCATGAAAAAAAAACTAACCTTTATCGAAAGCCATTTTTAAGGCCTCAATTTCATCTGCAAATCCAGACACTCTGTAGATACCTTCCGAATCCATTCCTCTAGTTTCTATCTCATTTACACACTTCCTAACTACAAAGGGCAATGTACTTGAGTGTGCATTCAACAAAGTTGTCAAGTCTATACCGAAAACTCCGCGGATTTTCTTCAAGTCTGGTAAGCAATGGTTTGGAACTCTCTCTGAACACTTGGAGTGTGCTATGAAACCACAATCTGAATTCAAAATGAAAAAAATGTACAATATAAAAGTTATAACAGATAAATATAATGCAGAAATAGATTTACACATACCTTCACATTTCACACCCTGAGCAGTAAATCCCCATAAAAAATTTGCACAAAACTCACACCAATTCAAACCTTTAAAGGTGTGAACTTTAAAACCATGGGCTTTAGAGTATTTAGTCAAGAGGGGGTTATCTTCAGATGATGGTGTTAAGTCATAAGTTGTCTTTATTGTTGTATCTCCTAATGTCTTTGTTTCAGTCTTGTTGTGAACAGGACTAGCCTTGTTTGAGGTTCTATATTGAAATGTAATTAATGAATACAGTGTTCATTGAAACTACTGATATTGCATTATTTTCACAAAATAAAATTTAAACTTGAGTGACATCTAACATCTAATTGTTTAAAACATTATCAATGATATAGAAACCAGAATATATATCTTTTGCCAGTCAACAGCAAGTCAAGCATAACAGTTAGTAATAAAGGTGGTGTTAATACTGCAACTGTTTCTCTTGATGTACTGTTGTCTGTACAATCGAAATGTTTGCTTTTCACTTACTGTTGTATTCTTGACAAAGTGTTCAATTTTCTTCTGTTTAAAGTGACATATGGGCTTTCAGTATAACTTGCTTTAGAGTTTATCATTTCAAGGATCCTATGAGCCTTCAGCTCCATGTGGCAGGTAATAAGACCATCGGCTACCAAGTCATATATTGTGTCATACCTTTTGTCTTTTATGTAATGTGTCCCATCATAATACAGTTTGTAATTATGAACTTTATCATTAAACCTAGTGTTCAAACAAATATTACTGTTACTTATAAAAAAAATGATATTTTTTAGTTAACAATGGAATACTGAAGATAATACAATTTATTGTTTTTTCTTACCTCCATGTCAGAGTATAAAAATCATTATATTGGTTCCCTTGCCTAATCAGAAAAGCACCATTTGGCTCTTTTTCTAATAATAATGTGGCCTCTTTGTGACCCATGATGCCATGGTATTCTTTCCCGTAAAACTCCGGTCGTTCAGGGCATTCCTCGCAGCTAATTCGCTTAGGTAATGGAGCTTCCATTTGGATACGATATACTGAAATATTCATCCTATCTTATAATATCTGTAATAGGAACTGTAAAGTAATTTAAATGCAATATACTTACGCTCAGGTTTCCATATATTTTTTATATCATCCATTATTAATATTTATCATAAAATTGTATTTTATCAATTGTTTATATACTTAAAATTATAAAAAATCCACAATAGAAAAAACGTAACGTAAACAAACTTTTTTGACAAATCTGTTTTTTAAATTCCAACTATTACAGAGAAATCAAAGGAAATAGAAGCCCGTACAGCCATGTTTTATATAGTTATTTCTTTATTTATGTCTTCGGGCTTAACGATGGAAGTTAGGCATCGACTTTAATTAGATTAAAAAAGATTTAAGCTACATAATCCTTTTAACTACACGTAGGCCGTGTGTATGAACGATTGCTATAGGATTCCAATTGAACTAAACTGTATTCACCATAACTGCTCGTCAGGGTGCAGATGAACGAATTTTAGGCCGAAAGAAAAATTAACAACAATGACTGATTTATCAACGAGTTAGAGTTTCTGCCAATATACTTCACTACTAAAGACGAAATCCTGTAGTTGTAAAAAGTTTATTAAGTTATATATTTAAATAATTTAATGTCCGTCTTTCCTTAACTCTAACATATATATTTAAAACTTTTTGTGACAGTAGTATAAGGTGTAAGGTCTTTCTCGAAATTAAAATTCATTAAAAACTATCCACCTACGGTCAATCATGATATTAAAATAAACAACATAATTAAAATTTTGATAAAAAAGGAAAAAGCACGAAAACTTGAGTTACATGCATAACCTATAAATTAATATAGGTGCTATAAATTAATAAAAAAATATATTTATATTAACATAAAGAATATAAAATATTGGTATGAATTGGTAAAAAATTTGTCGATTTTCATTTGTATAATATAATTTTAAAGGCTATCTACAAAAAAAGCGCTTTGGGTTTTACTTATGTATAAGTAGTTTTACCCTTATTGTATATTATTTTCTCAAGTTCACGTTTCAATGAAGTAGGAATATACAGATAAATAAAAAAGAGATTAATGTATAATTTATTCAAATTATGTCTTTGAAATTGATTACATTTTAATTTACAGCGGATTGTTACTGCTATTGACCTAGTTACCAAAATCAAAACAAATTTCCGTGATGCGGGTTAATAAAATATTGTCATTGCCAGTTTTGCTTAAAAGCTAGATTAGCGTCTTCTTTCAATATGTTCATATCAACTGACAATTTAAATATACCAAACTAATCTATTCAATCTAATAAAAGTTTGATGATAAACAAATAGAGGGCTTCTTAGTATTTACCTACCTCGGGCCCCGCGCTGTCTTAATGCGGCAGTGTTTATAGCAAAGATTACTCTGAATCGTTTTACATTATAACGAAGCGATCAGTGGAATGTACCATACATCTACAATTCCTTCATATAATAAAATCTCAATTTTACAGGTATACTAATTTAAAAATAAATACTTAATTTATTTTGACACTTTTGAAATTTGTTTGAATTTTTGAAAATATCCTTTAGTCCTCATAAGAAATATACTTTGCAAAAATTTTTATAGTAACAATAAGTAATAAAATTTTCCAATATGAGCAATTTATATCTTCAGTTCACGGCTCAATAAAGATATAGAGAGTATAGTTACAAAAACCGTAGAAATAATTTTCGTTTACTTTTCGTGTCTCACTATCGCCTGTTAAGCTTCATACTGTGCGCTATGGGGTGCTATCTTACTAAGCAATGTTGTTTAAGATAAAATTTAGAACTACTTTTATACTTATATATTTACATACGTAACGAAAACAAAGTAAATTTTGGAGTATTTATAACTATTTCTTATATTTATTTATACACAAGACTGATTACAATTATTACAAATATTAATGCACATGATATTACATGTATCTGAATGCTTGTTGATTTTCAGATAAATTTTAAGTAGTAAAGTAAAACCCCTTACTACCTAATATACATACGTTTCTTTTGCTTTTCTTTCCCTTAGGGCTTTCGCATAGCAACACAGCATTAAATTGACCAACCCAAGCAGATTGACCAATTATTGCTGAGCACGGTTTACATTTTGTCATTTTCATCAATATGGTACGCATCAAGCAAATAATAAATGATTGGCATCACCAAATTGTAGTCAGTTTTGCCAGCATTTACAATTAATTTCAGTCATATAAGTACCCACACGAGAAGCTCGTTGGCGTACTGATTCGAACGCTCTGGTTTCAATTACGAAAACAGCAACTTTCGCCATGATTATTCCCTGGACGGATCAATTAAAATATATTATCTCGAACTCCTCCAGATTCGGAACGAACGTTAAGCCGTTGGTCCCGGTTGTAACGACAACTCCTTTTTACCCACTGTTAGCAACTAGTTGGTGACGCTCAAACTCCTTTATACAAACGTTATTTTTGATATTTATGGTTTTTTACCTAGTTGGTATTTTTTCATCATCACGATTAGTTCATTTATTACAGTATCATTACTTTAATAAAGTAATGACGGAAGAGTAGTGAACTATATTTCCATTTTTAATTTTTTAAAGTATCATAATAAGATTTGTTTGTTTTAATATTACTTACCTTCTTGTTTTTCCTTATAACAGCTGTATGAGCGGGCAGTGAGCGGTTGTAAGGCGCCGCGTCTCGCAAGTACATTATGGTGAATATTGTGCTATGGTGTAAGTCTGGATAACAAAGATTCCACTCCAGTTTCAGGATTCCAATCCATTCCAGGTTGTAACTCTGGGAGTGGCACACTGATCCTGCCCTAAGGAGTAGCCCTGGCAGACAGATCGTAGCTTGAACATGAGCCATCACAATTTTTAGGTATTTATTGTTCCATATACCTAGTTACTTAATAGCATATTTAATAAAATAAGGTACTATGAGATAAATAAGTTATATATGTACTTACAAAGGTATATGGGTAAAGGTAAAAGGTATGTGGTAAAGGTATTTGTATAAGGTACTTATTCTATAAGTACTTTTACTTTAACAAGTTTTATGACTAACTCGTTTATAAAGCATGTAAGTTTAAATTCTACACATTTGAGTAAATTAGAGTCCTTCTGAGAGCCGTTTAGACGTTAAGCTGTGGCTATGTTGCAAGCGATATACGAGAATAATGTTTCTCATGCAGCACTTTACTGACGCAATTTGTTTTCAACAGTCTTAATAGTCTCGGGAAAATACTCCAAAAAATTTTTATTTATGTCAACAGATACAGTTTTTTAAAGTAAAATAACATGAACAACATAGAAAGACATATCTTTAAAAGCATTTTACACTAGAAAAAGTCATCATATAACAAATAAAAAATTGTAAATTATTTGTATTATTTTATTTCTTTTTTTAATTTAAATTAAAGACTTTAAGACTTTAAGCAATTCTATATCCAGACAATACTTTTTCCAGTCTGAACTTTTCGGGAGTATATCGTAACAAATTGACTGACTTAATCGCTGCACACCTCACCTCGTCTTTAGGTATGCAGCCACGAAAACTACATATATATAAAGAAAGCCTAAATTAACTCATTACAATCTCATCACTTACACTAATTAGTCCCCCTTAACTTCATTTTAATTTAGTGATAGAAATATTTTTTATAAAAACCACTTTTAAAATAAAATGAACAGTATTAGTTTAGTTGAAATAACAATGGTATTTAGTTTCGTAAAGTTTAGTGACTGTTGGGTGTTTACGGATGTCGACTATAACGATATTTCCAAGTCTTTGTCGGAAAATTATGAAGACTATGACAATGATTTGACGATTGAAGATCTGAAGGAATTAAGATTCAGTCTTATATATCCAGGTCAGTCATACGAAAATTATTTGAACCAATTTTAAAAATCACCTTGTGTCAATTCAATTCAATGAAATTAACTGCAACTGCAACTGCAATTGCAACTATGTAGTTAGCTTGCGGTCTTGTCTCCTGAGTTAGATACCTAGTGAGCTTAGGCATCCTAAGTGGTAGGTAGTGTAAATATTTTAAGGGATTCATAATATTTTGATACAGACGAATGCTATAACATCACAACGCTGGCCTTGTAACTTAGTAGAAACTATCAACAGATCTACTCTTATTCTAAGAAACGAAACTTCGAAGTCGAACGAAATCCAAATGAAACTTCGAAAGAGACACTACTCTAGTTCATATTCATGTCTTCTAAAGCGCGGGGGATCTCGAGATTACAATTTTTTGATTTACGAAAAATGGCGAAAGTTCTTTTGTATTTCTAATCGAAATTAGAAAGCTTTAATCCTTTCGAAATATGAACAATTACTACAAATAATGGTCCAAAAAGACAGGGCATTGTTTAACGGTATTTCTTAATTCTAAATAGGTACCTGCAAGTTCTGAAGATCTCATACTGAAGAACTGGCGTAGTGGCTTGAGCACTTTGTTTCAATTCTTGCGTAAAATTATTATTTTGTTTTGTGAAAAACATGACATCGAAAATTAATTATTTCATGGTAAGATTACAAACAACAAATAAAACATCTGAAAACCAGTCGCAAGGTAGAGTTAAAAATAATTAGAAACTGATTCTTTGATTAAACACATTGTATTTATTTCAATTATATTCAAAAATATATTAATATAAAAATTATATATATTAATTCTTATATAATTCATTTTATGACGATAAATCATACTAATTTTAAATTTTAAAGATATTAGCTAGATAGTAGGTGTGAGTGTGAGAAATATTATATTATTATCTCTGGACAACCAACTAATGAAATTGAAGTTTTTGGCGAGTATTTTTAGTCATCAGCTGATAATAATGTATGGAGTGATTAATCACAAAAGGAGCAAAAAAACAGAGATTTTACTGCAGTAAATGAAAATTACTTAAAAAGGTGATTCAGCCAAGATTCAATTATTTCATGCTGCTTTATTACGAAAACTTTTTGTTATAGTCGGTGCATTTAGGAGAAATCTGTGCTTTTAGTGTGAGTTTCAATCGTATTGTAACGTTTCGATTAAAGTTGCGTTGAAATGATTATCGCATATATAAAAAATCTTTTCCAATACTTCACAACACAGTTTCAATACAAATTGAAAGCAGACCACTAACACAATCGAGACAGCTCAACTCGAATTAAACTCTCTAGAGGTATACGTCATATATTTCAGATTCGAATGTGCTTACCTTTGACTGCGGCATCGGATCACGTCTTCAATTCCAAAAGACTCCCTGTCTTACTTGAACGTAGCTATAAAGATTCCGTTAAACAAATGTTTCGACAAGGCGATAGTAAATAAAGGCGCTGGCTGAAATTCTGACGGATGATGGTGCTGGTTCTGTACCCGTGGTATTTTAAAGTATATAAATAATATTCCATAAAATAATTTTCTTTGGAATACAAAATTACATGTATACATATAGTTAAAAATCTGCTGTACTATCTTGACTTTTTCTCGCTTATATGTCAAATGAAACAGATGAATCTTGTTTTATGCGATTTGACTAAAATAGATTTAATAAGCGTTTAAAGTGTTAATAAAGTTCCCTGAGGTTTGAAATCCGCTCCTTCAGGCACGAAGTGGTGCGGCGCTGGAAACATTGCCAATGGCTACGATGACCTCGGTTCCGCCGCCGAAACCGACAAGTGCTGCCGAGAGCACGACAACTGTCCAGATGTTATACCTGCAGGAGAGACTAAGTACAACTTACACAACGATGCATTTTATACAAGGTAAGATGTCCTATGGACCAACATAAAGGTTACTAAATTATTTGAGTCGGTTATTACGGGGGTAACTTAAGATAAAAGCCATTTAGATCAATATATGCTCATTAAGGAAGGAAATACAACCAGCAAATACTATAGAAAAACTCGTTAGGAGATACTCCACTTTCGGAACAATCACATTCCGCATGACAACTACAAAAGCAGTAACACCCAACTATAATATTTTTTACGAAAAATAGAATAAAATATAAATTTTGCCATGATCATGCTAAATAGTATATTGAAAATCGCTTTGGCGTATGTATAGCTAGGATGTTTTACCAAAAAGTATTTGTCAAACTGTTATTTTGATACTTATATAGTTCCTAATTTTAAGTAACTATTTTAGTCTTTCGACAGCAGCCTAGAAACAATAGAAACGATTTAAACCCTGTATGTAAGAAGAACCTGTAAGTTGTGACTAAAATAAATAATACGGTATAGTCAATACGGTTACACATCAAAAATAAAGTTAGTTAAGTAAATAAATTCTTAAGAAATGAAATCAATTCCTACGTCGTGCCTAGGTGCACTTATTTAGCTTGTAATTAAAATATTATTTAATTATTCCATCTCTTCCAATTCGCACATAAAGGAAAATTTATTTTAACTGACTAGTTGGTGATATTAGAAAGGCTTATATTAATATGATATCGGTAGTTTAAGTGTAGATTTCCGGAATCAAGTTCGACACAAAATTGGTATGCTTCTAAATTTTTAGACTGAGCTGTAAATGCGATGAAACTTTCCGACAATGTCTACGGAAAGCCAACAGCAGCACAGCGAAGCAGATAGGCAAAATCTATTTCAATGCGCTGGGCACCGAGTGTTTCAGGAAAGACTACCCAGTTACTGGTTGCAAGAAACGTGGCGGGTAAGTTTCATTTGTTTCTATCCTATCATAATATATTATGAGAATATTTATTTATTTTTATTTTTATTTTTAACGTATAGCTCGTGGCTTTCATCTCACCTGATGGTAAGTCAATATAAGGCCAAAGATGGAGCTACATCCTAGATTCCCGAATATGAATAATATATCAGTTATAAATGTTTTTATACTCCCACCAATGCTAACTCAATCAAGATATAAGAAATAAAGTTTTTATTTACTTTTTGGTTTGGATTTAATTTGGATGGCATTTTTTTTGTAATATATAAAAATGAAGTTAAAAAATAACAAACATTGAAAAGTTTAGAAGTTTCTTATGCTTCTTCTTCCCTACAGCTTAAAGTAGTTGGTTGTAGATGGTGGGATTAGGTAATTGAGTCCATTTAAATAAAGAGCATTTTGTATTTTATTATTTATACTTCTTAGGATTTTTGATAATATATATTTTTAATTTCTTTTCAGTTGGCTCAAGAATAAATGTGTTATATACAAATACGATACTACAGGTGAAAAAGTGTTCCAATGGTTTGACGTGCCAAACTACTGAAAACTTACCTTATATATATTTGGACAACTAAAACGTCACATGAAGTTTTATTAAAATAATAATAATAAATGACTGATTTATTGGATATAATAATAATGTCCAACTAAAACGTGTCATGAAAAATACAATGAATAAAGAAGCGGCATTTGTATTATTTATTTTGTTTCAGCATATTTCATTGGTACATTGTTAGAGATTTATCCATTATAATGTTTGTCATAATTCACCATTAATTATAAGTAATATACAATTTTTATATAATTAATTATCAACACATGAATGCACGGTTAATATACATTTTTATATTATCTCGTATAAATAACCATACAGATAGTTATACATGTTGTGATAAAAGATATGGATACAGATATATAACAATATATAAACAAGTGAACAACTCGAACGGTGTTAGAAATAACGCTAGAATATTTATTAATGATAGAAAAACTTCCAATACAGGTTATATAGTTAGATATGTAGCACAGTGCTTAGCTAAAACATTACACCCCAGGCGCACGCATTAATATGTACAACCGATTTAAATATACATATACAAGTAATTATACATTATTGTGGACTAAACAGTGGGGTTATACATGTTGGTTATCTAGGAATCGCAAGCTAATTCTGGATTTTATATGTGAAAAGGTTTAAATACACGAGAACGACAATGTATTGGATAGATACGAAGCGATTTATAGGACTTAATAGAGAATCCCTTGTACAAAGTGAGCAATCTCGAAATAGCCTACAATCCAAGCGACCTTACCGTTCAATATGTACAACAACAACTTTAGAACATTTATATATTATTTAAATTCCAACGTCGCTCTGTAGGGCATACCTTGTAGGTACCTACGTTACATAAGTCCGTTCACAATTATGAAACTTTCAACACGTCAATACATTTCATAAATTCTTTAGTGAACCAACAAAGTATTATTACACCATGAACCGTAACGTAGAAAATTTAAAATAACAAAACGTCAATGGAAGCAGTCTTTTATTGGTTCATTATTAACAACAGTAACTACTTCATATTCTACCTAGAAAATATATCTTAAACATTGAAATTTAAATAAATTTTTGAGTAAACTATAGCGAAACATAAATTATGGTTGCGATTCAAATCTTTTTTTTTAATAATTACAATTTTTGTGTTTGTTATTGAGATATTATTATAAGAAACTGACCTCAAGGTACCTACCCAATGAATTTCATACCAAAGTCACCTTATCATTGAAGCTAAAATAGTACTCAATTGTTCGACATTCATTAAACAAATAGAGCAATTAGTAAATAAATACTAGAGAATATAAATTCATACAAAGTTGATGTTATAGTCTCAGAAATTGTACTTCTAAGTGATAAATGACGCAGATTATATTATTAATACGAGAATGATATAGATGGTATCACGTCTACTATCACAGAATATTATTATGTCGAGAATAATTAGAGGGACCAGGCATCAACATTCAAGGAGCTTACGTAATCTTCTTAAATTAGTAACATTTTGCGTATAAGTATAAACTTCTCAGCTTCACATTGGAAACTTCAATATTGACAAATCTTTCTAGGCACCTATATTTTATTAACTTCAAGATAAACATGTAATCAACTGTGAATAATACGATATACAAACTAACTTTGGTATATGTATTATAGTTTTGGAGAAACATGATAAAATTTATTTAAATTAAATAACATCTTGCACCGATACATTTGTTACATGGATGACTTAATTATTGCCAATGTTCATTTATTAAAACACGATCATATTGTACAACTTTTATACACTCGCTTATGTAATCAAATGTTGTTTGAAACTGTAATCGTTTGTCAAACAGGGTTTTGGTCAATAGGACGGTTATATAGAGACACAGTGTCGGCAAAAGGGAATTTTTCAAAAATAGCCTCTACAAACGTTGAATTAGTTCATTTATATGAAGATATAAGACCCATACATGGTAATTACACAAAATTAATAATCGTGGAAAATTTATTATATTAAACATTAAAAGGTAACTCATAGCTAGCGCTTGAAACGTAACGTAGTAATTACAACAACGCTATGGCACAAGGATTGTAATACAGTCTCTACATATAATAGCTTGTATATTTTCATATCCTATACAAATATGAAATAATATTGTTCCAATGCAATATTGTGTTAAACAATTCACTCGTATTCTAACCTAACCGATGGGGAAAAGTCCGAAGACAGAAAACTTCAGATACATGACTATTATCTGGTGATAAACTCCAACCGTGAGTACTATCGAGACAGCACTAATACATGAATATTCACTAGACTGTGCGTTTATTGAATTATTATTTACAAAATTTCCTATATTACGTACTTTTGTACCGAATCGATCGGGCCGAGCGAAAGATATACTCTAGCGCCACGTCCGATTGCGAAGAACATGAGAGTTGGAACAACCGCAGCAGAGAGGCTGAAGGTCGCGGCGGTGGCGGCGATGGGCCGGGGATCCTCACACACGCAGCGGCAGCCACGGCGGAACAACACAGGAGGCCCAGAGCCCGCCCCGCCGACATTATTTGCCCCCTAGACCGAACTTCATGAAGATGAGCTCTTTACCCTTACTGAGGATATCCCCACCGGGAGCGGTCATTTCAGAAAATTTCTGCATGAGATTGGGCTGGCTGACTGGTGGCTGCTGGGTGGGCGGGAGTGGCTGGGCAGTGGGCGCGGGGACTACGGCGGGCCCAGGGCGGCGCGCCGGCGACACGCTGACGGCGGCGGGACCCGCGGCGGTGGCAGTGGCGACCGAGCTGCCGAGTGGAGTGCTCACGGCGGCAGTGCCGGGCGACTGCACCGTGGGGGAGCCCGCGTTACCAGCGCTCGTGCGCGCGATCGTGCTCGCTGGCTGACCGATCGCCGCGCCTCTCGCCCTCGCCTATCACACGAACAATATCCGTAACTATTTCTCTTCAAAACCATATAAGATATAATAAAATTGAAGCAAACAATTTATGTTGAGCATGATTTTTTCTCCTAGTATGCTTTTGTCTGTTTTAACTCATAACTTTCGAGAGCAGCGGGCTTTGTGTGAAATGAGAACTAATCTGTTTGAGTTTATTTAAGACAGCATCACTTCTTTGAAAAAAATCTAAAGAACTATTTATTAACAAGAGTCAGACTTCATTATTGGTATTTATAATATTATTTCAAAAAGTAAACTGAAAAAATGTAAGCTCAAATCAACCAATAACTATATTCATATCTTTCCTATAGGTAACTTAATAATGCTAGTATAAGCAAAATATGAAATCTAATAAATAGGTCAAGATATTCATGATATTTTGTTTTATTATAATGAATATTTAAAATATACTAAAGGATATATTTATATCAGTATTTTATATGCATTGCTCAGTTTCATCATGGTTTATAAAAATATTGAGTCTTATTATTTTATCTATCAATTTATTCAAGTAATTAAATAAATTATTAATTAACCCGTGCATGCCACAATAGAAGCTAACAAATATTTATGCTTCGAAAAATTTAAATAGTACGACTCAACTTCTTGTGCAATATGAAAATACATGCATTGCCATACATAAAAGCGAGAGAACTTTTTTTAAATTCAAAAGACAATTTTGTGATTTCTATGTAATTTTTTCAAGAAAAATTCTTCTTTGTACGGTTCCAGTACATTCATCATGCTTCTACAACAACAGAAAGCATTCAAGAATACTATTCGATTACTTAACGAGTCGCAGTATGTCAATAATCGTAACGAAATTGATAACATTTTCTAGTACCTCGATGCAGTAATCGTCTAGTAAAGGTCCACATTCACAGGCCTCAAGAGATTGTATTCAATGGTGAATGGGTTATGGTATCTGATGTGAGTGAAGTATACGCCAGTGTTAGTTATGTCTAGTCTCTGTATAATTAGGTCCAGTATATGACATGGCATCTAATGATGTGTTCGAGGGTAACCATGAATTCGATAACCGTAACAATCTATGGACCAAGAGCGCGAGGGGCGAACCTTCATCGCAGATGCCCCGTCTCTTCACTGAGCGTAGTAATGACACGCAAGGTAAATATAGATAAAATAATGAAGAAAAAGAAATAGTGAAATAATAAATCTAGAGTTATGAAGTGATAGTCAAATAAAAATTTAACGACTAGTTTGTTGCATAGTATACTTGAAACAGTATTGTTGTGGGTCGATTATAAACGGTATTTTTACCTGAGAATTCGCCTGTTCTGGATTACTGGCGCATGTGTTGTGGTCTAACTGAGAAGGGGGAAGAGGGCAGGCATCTAGCAAACAGATAATACACACAACATATATAGTGACCACAGACAACCACTTGAATCTTGGATCACACCTCACGCGCATCGTGAGCTCTGTGCGAGTCTATGTTGCGTGTATTTAGACAGATAAGCCTACCCACGTTTTGTGAGTTCGTGAAATTTATCCGTGAAGGGGCTAAATGTAAAAACATAAAAATAAAACAGGACAGAGAGTTGGATAGATGTAGAAACAAAACAAGGTTTTAAAGGCGAAGGTCCAGAAACTGGTCTTTATTTATTTAGAGCATTATTAAGTGTCTTCATGGTTCTTTCCTAGTTTTTAATAATTATATAATTAATTCGTAACAACGTTAACGATGTTTGTGACTGTGTAATCCAAGATAGGTGTTAATTAGCAAAGTGTACACCAAGAGTCTTTGTGCTCCGTAGATTGCAACCGGACTCGCATTTGTCAATTCCGTTTCACTACTACAGTATGCATATACTTATACAATTTTGTTCTCGCAAATTCAAAAGTTATTTTTCATATCTAATCTTTATACAAAACGACTACTGAGTCCGTTCAATAAAATTCAATAATAATTGTTAAATATCTCACCGATGTAGATATTAAAGATGAAAACGAATGTGCCTTATAGTAATAGTTATTTAATAAATATTATCACCGTCAAACGAAATCCTCTTAGCAAAACGGAACATATGAACTTGATCTCGCTTAGCGAGTCCGATCGCAATCGCAAGACCGTGTACAGGAAAGATGAAAGAGGGAACCAGAGCGAAATAGCTAGCGTCTCTCAGTAGTCACATAGCAAGTCCAAGGTGCAAACATGAAACACTCAAAGCTCTCGGTGAACGCGACTGGACGAGTCACCGCACTTACCAATCGATAGGGCGGCCGGGTCGTTCGATTCATTGGAACTGGGAATCGATTTTGTGATTTCAGTATAAAAGGTGGTGTCAAGTGATCATGATCATGTTGTGGTATTTCTGAAAGTATCCTAAGTGTAAACTTGTTGATTTCGCTTAGATGTGTGAAATTTTGTTTTATTATAAAATTTTGTCAAGGTAACGGTAAATTATAATAAAAAAGGAAGCGGACGGCCCAGCCGCCCAGATTCGTTATATTTAATCGTACGGCTAACAGGGAGAGTAACTATGACAGCGATGATAGAAAAGGCTTCAGATGTCACGTACCTGCCTTGCGGTGGTGGTTACGGGGCGCGGGCGCGACGTTGTCCCGGGGAGGCGGCGGCGGGCCTCGCGCTCCCGGCCCTGGCGCCGCGACCCCGCCCCGCCCGCGCCCCACCCCCGCCACTCCTACAGCGCCCATGCCGCCCGCGCCCCTCCCTCCCATGCCTGGGCCTACGTACACATGAATTTATTGATCAAACAGAATATTAGTATATGAGTTCCAACTAATTTTTTGCTATTTTTATAAAATTTATATTCTTAGGGCCTCTTTATATGATGAATTGTAGAAGCTTCGATATCAAAGTAAATAAACATTTTATCTATATGTACTAACATACCAACCATCTGCACTAAACGTCATGGTATTATCTTTGCCTGGGAAAGCATGTTGATATCACCACACAGGAGGGAAGATTGTAAAAAATCAAGTTGTCTAAAAGTAATTTAATTTCGACAACTATATTTTTTAAAACTTTACTTCTGATCCTATAACTTTCATATCCTATCCGATTTGTAGATAGTTACTTTCGAGTGCGAGAAATAATAATATTATCCCAATCACAAAATTATAGTTGAATTAGCAAGATATAAATATATGCTAATAAAAATAAAACTTGATATTTTCTTATTTACTAGAAATTGACTTCAAGTTGTCATTGAGAGGCTTATCGAAGTGTTAAACGTAGCTTTGGCGTAGCTCGTAGCGCATGTTCGTAGATGTCGTAATATCGTAGACCGAAGTGACCTTGGAGAGTGATAGATTATAGGACAATTCTAATTTTAGACTTATTTAATGTCACAATTTCACTTATTGATGTATATTTATCTGTTTATAAAATTAGCAAAATAAATAAATACCTAGGTTTCATATCACCCGCACTGTCAAAAATTAAGCAAAAATTTTATTACGAATTTAGTTTAATTTTAACTAAAAAATCAACCAGTATCATTTCACAAGATAAGGGTAGTGTTATTTAACTCGAAAGTTTATAAGTAAAATTTATTTATTATTATAATTTTACTGCAACTGCAATGCGGATAGATAGAGTTCAATATAATCCTTTTCTGAAAATCCAAGATTATACATCATTAAACAGTATTAATAAGTTATTATTATTTCTATATGATATTTTATTCATTAGATTAGAAGGGAAAATTGTACAGTTTCTTTCTCCTCTCCGAAAGTAATTGTTGCTTATTAATTAGGCCGCCTATTGTTTTATTTTGTTATACGTGTCCATGTGTGCAATAAAGTTGATCGATAAATTGAATAACTAACCTTGACTTGTCTGTCCCGCCGCGTACTGGTCGTTAGCTTCCGTGAGGAAATTGCTCGGCACCAGCCCCCTAACACCTTCGATCTCCGCCATGTAGAACCCATCGTCGTCCATCTCACCGTACACGTGTATTATTTGACCAGTTTGAAAATTTAACTCCGCCTGGAATTTAGAAAACTGTTGCATTACTTTATGTATGTTCTTTAGTATTGTTGTATTGTAGTGCGGAAATAATAAAGAAAATGTAGGGGCATTCAGTGCCTGTTGTGTACGGTTCATACGGACAGCCTACAAGTGGAGCCGTAGAGGAAAGACTAGAAAGCCCCCTCGCGCGTATTGCTCGCCACGTCTAGGTTTGCCCAATAATAACTATTGGTGTGAATCCTGGTAGTGGTCTTTTCTGATGAATCGCTTCGACGAACCCAGGTCACTGCCTCTAAGTGTAGTGAAATAACCGGGGAGCTTTAATTATTCCTTAATGACCAAGTTTTGAACGAACTCTACACACGCCCGACGCTAAGCCAGTAGCGGGTAGGTAATTGAGCAACTCCTAGCATAACAATTTCCTTTTTGTCGCCTAATAAAAACAATTTGAGGAATCCATACACATAGCCAGTGCAGCATTGTCCCCTACGTGCCTTATGACCTGATATGGCTGTTATCGATACCGAAAAACTGGTAAATGGTAACACTGGTGGTATTGCTCACGCGTTTCCTAATAAAAAAAAATTAAAAAACATTGGAGACAAATTTGGCCCGTGCCCCCAAAAGAACATACCTAATTTTATTTAAAAAAAATCTAGTGAAGCTTTCATTTTAGTTATAGTATTACAATAGTCTGTAGTAGTCTGGGTACACTTTTGCTTAGATGATATATAAGTTGTGCTATATTTTTTATCGTTCAAGATAACAGTTCCACCATTTAACTCATAACAACACTGCACTATGCCAAAAATTTGATAAAAGGCTCACATCAGCATCAACGTTAGGGCTCAGTTCCTGCGGATCGTAGTCGTATAACGCCACCATCCGGCGCACTGGCTGGTTCTGATAGGCGTCGGTCCACCGGTCGCGGGGCTTGGCAGCCGCCGCCTGCCCCGTCACCTCCTGCTCCGACACCTCCATCACCATGTTGTGCGGTACATAGCCTCGCCGCCCACGGCACTCCCCCCAGTAAAAGCCGTCGGAATCTTTGTCGCCCCATACCTAATCGAAAAATGACAAGTTTTGTACAAACTTCTGTGACTATGTATATACGAGATTTGTTATCAATCAGTTATTTATTGAAATGTTTGAGCGGTGCTGACAACTGCATAAAAGCCTTTTGTAATGTCAATCGATTCTTTGTTAAAAAGCCAGTACTTTAAAATCTTTTTAATCGAAAAACGGGATTTAGGCTTTATATAAAGTTAAGACCAACTGATAAATATCTGCATGATAGTAATTGTCAAATGTATCGTGTCTTGCTAAGGTCGCATGAATAGGTTGCTGTTCTTTATTTATTTAAATGCTTGCGTTGATTTTATCGGGTCACAACTTAAAGAATAGGCAGTGTATTCAAAAGACAAATAATAAAATCAAATAAAGATCTATTTAAAGGATTTAGCTGCTGACTGTTTTCTGTCGCTGTCGTATATTATTCTTGTTAAAATACTTTAAATAAATTCTACTTAGCTTGTTTATGAGTATCACCAAAATGAAATATAGTCCAGCGCCAACTATTCAACACCGAACCAAAATTAGAATCAGAATTTTTGCGTATCGAAACTCCAACATAATACTCGTATATCCCATTTGAAATATATTTAATTAAATATATTTATTCTCAGTGTTCATTAGCACCTGATGTGCATGAATATATTCTATTAGTAAGTAATTATTAGTATTTAAGATTTTTTTATTTATTTCTTTATTTAACTATTTATGTACACACAAAGACAATTAATATAATAGAATATTAGATTATTATAATTATGAATTTAATTAACCTTGACAGTATCTCCTTCACTAAAGGGCAGCTCTTCATCACAACTCTCAGGGTTGGGGCTCATGGTCACAGGGTCATAATCGAAGAGCGCGATGAAGTAGCGGCCCCTCTTAGACTGCTGGTTGGGTTGCTGCGCGTGGCGAGGTCCAGGCTGCGGGCCCCGAGGTCCTGGGGGTGGACCACCCCGGGGCCCGTACTGAGTGTTAGCTTGTTGTTGTTGCGTCTGTTGCTGGAATGTGTAACGTTTTATTAATAATATAAAAAGATGATTGAAATATTGAAGAATAATAAACATCAAAATTATTTGAAAAGCTTTTAAACGACAAGATTTACAGAATATATTTTTACAGACATGAAGTTTCAAATATTCATCGATGGGAATTTCTAAATTTCCGGAAGGGTAACATGCTTGAATGTATGTGTCAAGAATAAAGGGAAATGAACCTGATGAGGGTTAGGAGGACGGCCTCTTTCATGATGGTTTCGAGGAGGTGGGTTCTGGAACTGCTGCGGCTGCCCAGGATACTGCTGCTGGTTACTTGGGAACGGAGCGGCTGCTTGGTATGGGGGTTGCTGCGTGCCATGGTAGGCTTGTGTACTCGGGTACGGCTGACCCGATTGCTGCTGCGACGCTTGCGCTGGTTGGGACGGTTGCTGCTGACGTCCGTACGAACCAACACATTAATAAGGTTAGATTTTCCATTAAAACCCCAACAGCAATTATAAAGCTCATAGCCAAAATCTTCCTGATTGGCGTTGCCTCAAGCAATAAAAATATTACCTGCTCCTCGGACGTAAATAAATAAGACATTCCGTTGTAGCTCTAGTCAATCCCCATGCACAACGAAAGCTAGCGTGCAGCGTTTATATTTGAAACCACATATTTCATAGTAGAGAATTTATAACAGTCGGTTTCAAAAGTGCTGGTCAGCATTTAAATACGTAGAAATAAAATCTCGGAAAATCTGAACTTCTTCAAGGACTTTATTAAGTATATTTTACTCATCAATCTATTTTTTTATAATAAACGTTTCAAAACAATTATTTCGATAGTGTGTAAAGGAGTATCGAGTGTTCGCGTCGAAGCCAAGACAACATGCAGAAACAATCATACAACACGCGCTGAACATGCTCGAGTGAATGACTTGTATCGAGTGCTCTGTAGGGACCTATAAACATGTCGCGACTACCTGACTATACTCCAGGAAATTAACGTTAGTGCTTATCGTGTCTTTAAAACCTGGACGTGTACGGAACGTGTGAACTTGTGTCAAGTGTGTAGACGGACATCGAGGACGGTACAGTAAGTGAAGATGACAACACAGAACACCGAGAAGTGGAAACTCGTGATCAGGAGAGAGTCCGCACAAAGTTGTAAGAGAAAGAGAGAGCATAGTGAATAGTGCTAGCACATGGAGAGCACATCGATGACAGCTAGGAGAGATCGCAGACCTGCGGGCGGCGACGCGTCGCCTCCTCGTCCTCGCTACCCAGCTCCACAGCGCCCTCTTTAGTGATTTCGATGGCCGGTATTCCAGATTGCTACCACACGGTCATTCAATATTTTAGCATAATAACAAATTCTTTTTAAACAAGACAAAAACAAAGTGAAAATGGGAGTGCTGGCGGAATGGTCAATGCTGAATTCAAAGATGATAAATATCTTCTATTGATGATGACATGAACAGCTTTGTTTCTTGGTGATACCTTCATATTGCAAGTATGTCAAGCATTTGTATTTATCATCACCACAGTAAGCGGACGAGTACAAGCTGTAGAGAGTGTAACCACATATTAGTACTCGAAAGTAGATATTCACATAAGTAGAAACAGGCAGAGTAAGTGAAGCCGCATTAATATGAAAGCTATAAGTAGTGAAAATTAAAGTTCACTGCCGTGGTAATATTTACAGTAATCTTATTACGAAACCTATTTAAAGTGTTTTTGCTTTGCGACATTTTGGATTACTGACCCGTGATAAATGATATTGTGTAATGATGGCATGTTGATGGAGTAAATGTATGAAAGTTAGCAATTAATTATCTAACTAGAAATTCGTATATATTGACTATTGCCTAATAAGATGAAGGCTATGATTGAAATTATCTAACAATTGTTCTAGTTCTGTTAAAATCACATTTATCTCACTTGTCCTATAATTTTCTAAAAGTATTTCTATGAAATATTTTCATTAAATATTAATACTATTTTTAAAACTGATATTTCATTATTAGTATTAAACAAAATATTGTAAATTAGCTATTAATAACTTCTTTTCTACTGTTTTTTTTGTCTACATTGAATATATATAAAAGCATACTCAAATTAAATTTGTTTTCATATGCTGATAATTTCTACTATATTAATTCATACGTAGAATACGGGCACAATGTGTAAAAATAGTAAATAATAACAAAATATTATATAACTAATAACACAAACCAAAGTTCACTCTCAAAGGTAACAAAATCCATGAAACGCTAAACAAAAGGTGTGTTTATAAAACTCCAAAAAGAAATAAAAAAATTATGATAAGACGTGTTAAAATTCCTTACCGAAGGGGTTATTTTGTCGAATATACTCTTTAGGAGGCCTGTGCCGAATCCGCTCGTAGGCTATGGAAAGGTGTATAACAGTTATGTGAGAGAGCGAGGTAAGGTTATGCTAAGTGGAATGATACAACTCATGAGCTCCATGGCGGTATAGTCTGTGTCACAAATTACAAGCTCTTTATTTGTACTAGGTTGTATATCTGTAAGGTGTCGTGCGTTGTTTTGGGTATCGGCCAATAGCACTAGAGACTACAGATCTAGTCGCAAGCAGTATGCATTTAATTTTGGAACGATCGAGCCGAGTGCATAGCTATAGTCGATGGCGCGGGTGGTCGTGTCGTGAACCGTTCGGCAGAGAACTACTGGACATATAGAAGATGCCAGCGACAGAACCACAAAAGATAGTATAAAGAGTGCAGTTTGCAACACCGATAACTCGTAACAAACTATCTGTTAAATACAATTTCGTTTTCTGATAAAGCCTTATTTAATTTTCTATTCTTTTGAGTCTCTAACAATGTTTAAATTCTAAGTTTTTTAACAACAGATCGTTTGCCACGCCAGAAAAGAGCAATGACACTGATCATTATAATGACAGTAGCTAAGAAGACACAGACGAAGAATCATCAGAGATAAAAACAAAATGTGAAGCTCATAATAAATACTCAACAAACGATTCAAAGAAACAAACTGGCGAAATGAAATCTGAATGAACACATATAATATACAACATTGATTTGCAGACAAACATAATTATGTTTTAAATTAACAAAGTGCTGTGCCGATCAAGAATTTAATTTTTTATTAAAGTAAATATGGTTTCAAGATAATTTTTAACACTGTAATATTTCAATAATTATAGTTGAAACTAATGAATAAAATTTGCTTGTCTGAATGGTTAATGAATTTAATTAATTATTAAACACCAAACTATTTTCATGGTTTGATCGATATCAATTTATCGAATATTTCTTATTGTTGAAATCAATATCAATCATTTTCAATAAATGATACATACAATGTAAGATTCATAGAGCGAGAGAGAGAGAGAGAGAGTGGTCACCTGAGCAGCATGTGGGTCGTGTCGGTTGGTCGTTGGGAAAATTTCCTTATCGGATAAATTTTCATCATGTTCTATCACTTGTTGATGTTGCTGATAAGGTTGCGGCCTTTGAATGGCACCTCTGTATCCAGGCCCAACCTGGTTCGGCCCAGGACCAGGTCCACGGGGCATCCTTGATACTACCCCTCGAAGTACAGCCGGGGGAATAGGTGTAGGAGCACTATCACCTGACTGGCTGTCCCGTGATTTTGTACGAACCTGTAAAAATAATACGTAGATACACTAAATGTTTAATAATCTCTGACATTCTTGTTTCTAAAACCATAGCACAAAATACAGACATTGTATAAGTGTATTAAGTTTTTTTAATACCAAAGTAGCCGACTACAGCCAAAAGAAGCTCCATACAGCCATACTTACTGTGACACACTTAGGATTGAGGCCGATCAATTTCCCAATATCGATGAGAGCGTGGTCACCGGTAGGAGAATCCACGTCCGTCACTTTCTTGCCATCGGCATAGACTGCGTATCCAGTGACGGGCCCGGATGCTGGCGGACGTAGCACAGGTTGCCAGGTGACGAGCAGTGTGCCATCCTGAGGTCCCGCTTCCACCTGCGACACCGCACCAATCACCACCAAGAATCCAGCCGAAACATATCACGTTAGCCAATTGGGTTTTGACACTTTCAACTTTTTGACACGTTAAGGCCAAATATAGGAGGGTCGGTAATAAAAAAGGTGGGCATTGCTAATCTAGCTTTAAGGTGAGCCTTGGGAATGGTTAATATAATTTTAATCCTGGAGCTGGATTTATGGTTATGATTGACGCGTCTTCTGCGTGCTGTGTGCGTCGAAGTTGTGATATTACTTCATAGGGATAGGGGTGTACCAGTATTGTGAAATGGAATTATACATGGGAGGGTTCATAATCACACACTTGGTGAATTATTGGAAAGCTGTCTTCAAGTGCGTGTGCTCAAGGGATTACATTTGAGATAATATTTCATTAGGGTATTTAGATTTATTTATTATTATTATTAAATTGAAAATCAATAAATGTTTATAAGAGTAGTTTGTTCAAGGTCAGCGAGCATGTTTGTTAGGTCAGTGTATATTTAAAAGCATGCTTTGTTCCGTCATGCTATTTTTAAATATTTCTTAATTTTACGTACCATAATTTCATTAGGCGGATCTGGTAAGCCCTTGGGTAGTGTTCTGAAATCAGTGTATGCGCCAGGAGCCTCTTCTATTGTAACTCCAGATGGAGGTCCTGCTCTCAGGTGTTTAGCTCTTACCGTCACTCTATATTGAGTGCTCGGTGACAAACCAGTGATTGTATGACGGTAAACTCCTGGTTTTACTGTTCGGACCTAAGAAAAGTATCATCTTTTAAATATATACCAAATATATATACACTAGCTCAATTTAACTTCTTTTTCTAAATTGCCTTACTTCAACATTATTAACGCAGACTACATGTTGATGGTTGGAGTTGGCAGGCAACCAAGAAATAACAGCTTGCGAGCAAGTAACACCACTCGCTCTTACGCAAGTAGGACCCATGTTCGCAGTATCACGACCAATCACCATAGTGCAGGCTGCATCACGAGACGTGCGACGAGTCACAGTTACTGAGCGTACGCTGATGCGATGAGGCTATTGAAAATAAAACCCGAATAATTTGATCAATATTAAATTGAAAATTAGATTAAAAGTAAATTTTTGCATAATTGGATCGATAATGGCATACGAAGTACATCTAAAAGCAGACAGTGATATTGAACTAAATAAATATGTGCTCTTTGATGATGAGAATGATAACTATGGTGGGTGTTATAGACGAATGAGAAACTAACATCAATAGAATAAATCTAGAAGGGACTTACCCTGTTTGAATCGACTCCTTCGACCAAAGCTCGCGTGCGCTCGGTGGCTTTGACGGTAGTCTTGAGTACGCCGTCGACGTAGACATGGTAGCTCTCGATGTTAGCTTGTTGGACTCCCTCAGGTGCAGTCCAGCCAATGAGCACGGATTTGTTCAACTGCCTCTCCAGGGTGAGCTGCCGCGGCGCCGGCACTAGCGACGAGAAAAACAGCTCGGCTGTTCAGGTCCGAGGGTTGATCGCATAGGAGTGCAGCCAGGCAGGCGAAGTGCGAGTGATATGCGAAGAAGCGTGCAGCGAAGTCCAGTGGAACGGGACGGGACATAGGAAAGGATAAAGGAATTCTATAGATATCTATTTCTACAGTTTCAATGAAAAATGCATGGTTTTTGTTGAATCTTACGATTTTGGAAAAATATTTATACTATATTTTGATTAAAAAATGTGATCACCTCAAGCATCATGTGCACTTTATGCACCTGAGCTGGCATGCATTTTATTGTTTTCTATTTTATATATAGATGTGCTAAAAATGCTTGATAATATTATTTTAAAAAAATATGACTCATTTACCTTAAAGGAAAGCCTCTAAATTAGAAATTCTATGACTATTTCGCGTATCTATTGGAATGGCAGTCAATACCTACAATTATAGTTCTAAATTGAATTACTATCATTATTCTGTTTAAGAATGTTCTCTAAAATTCGTGCCTCTTCAAAAGCGATATGGTACTTACCGTTGTCGTCATCTTCGGGGCCTTCGCTGATGTCGGCCACTTCGCTAAGCCGTGCCACGTCGCGGCTAAGGGATAGGTCACTGACTGCAGTTGTTGCCGACTCGTCGACATCACGCAATGTTGCCACCACGGCCTGCGAACAAGTCTGTCTTTACCAATTATATCTGTAGTTGAATGGCGTTAATTTTCCCCGCATACAGTGTTCACTTCACTTTAGTTTTTTACAACTATTTCAAGAAAAATAATATATTTAAGAGAAAAATCAAATGTACAAAACACAGAAGGATGAATAACTGTTTTGTAAAGATTATTAGATTATTACGAACAATGTGTTCCTCTGCACGTATTAAAAATCCAGAAACATACTCAAAGTTTTTCAATATAAATAACTTTTACCATTGAAAGCTACTTGCCAATATAAAAATTAATAAAAGGAGATAGTTGTGAGGCAAAACAATTTGGGGACCCAAGTTTTTGTTAAGAACTAGCAATCTTCAATACATGTAATAGGTTGGAAAAAAATTCTTCGCATTTTATATGAAACCTCAGGACATTTTTTTCAAAGTTAATTAACACTTAATTTTTGTATATATGTGCCATTTTGTTCGTAGACTTTCTGCCATCTTGTAGTTAGAGACTCATGACGCATGTCTGTTGCTGTAGAAATTTTGGGACTGATCAAAATAACGCAACAAGTAGTTTTGGCAGTACACTCTTGATGTTAACCTCACATTGCCTAAAGAATTCTGAAGAGACCGAACCAGATGAAAATCTGACGGTTAAAGGTCAGGGCTATATGGGGGATGAATTAACACTTCCCAGCCAAGCTCTCTTAATGTTTTCTGAGTGGCTAAAGATGTATGTGGTCTAATGAAAAATAGTGGGAAACAAAATTTTCCTAATTTGACTCATTTTTTTAAATGTCACCTTTTTAATGTCATGAAAACCAGCCAGGTACAAATAGGCAAAGATATTTTATTACTAGCTTATACATTCTATATATGAAAAGACTTTTTCCCCGACCTAATATTTACAGCAAGTTTCATCTCATGTAATGTAGTGCATGTAATTGTGCATGTAAAATAGCCCAGTGTAAAACTTGCAATATTTATTTTCTGGTCACAACTGGTTCTAGCCTCAACTAAATAATTTTATTTTGTGACCTTATATATATTAAAAAAGAAACATCCCAATAGGTTAGTTACGAAGATCTAACCAATTGAGTCTACGCAAACAAACTGTGTCGGTCCAACCAACGTAAAAAGTATGCACAATTTTAATTTTTTTGTTGAGCTCAACAGAACATACAGGTAACCATTATTTCATATAACTAGATAACTTGAAAAGTATTGTTTAAATTTTAGAAACAATACAGCCTAATTAGTTGGCTTCTTTAATAGATCCGAAATTATTTGGATTCGTCCTCAAAAATTGTTTACATACACTTATTCTGTAAATGTAAATAAATTATAGCAAATATTTAATTACAAAGCTTTGCGTGTAAATCGGTGATTATAAGAAAATATATTAACTACAATAGTAAAGGTAGTGAATGTTACATAAAAAAGCCATTGCGTTTCATTTATTATAAGTTTAGTTTTTAGGCATTGTTTATCTATTGTGCTTGTGCTTAGTAATTTCCAAATTAGATGGCCACATACCTGGTGAAATTCCAATAAGTCGTCTCCGACTAATCTTTGTACGAAGTTTGACGGCACTAGACCTCTTCGCCCATCTAATAGTTCAGCGTCTAGCATGGCAGCATTGGAGTCAGGTGGACCCCACACTAATAAGTAGTCCCCGGCGCATATTGATAGTTCTCCTTCAGCCGATTCAATTCTAAAAGAATATTTAGAACCAGAAATATTTAACGGTGCTCAATTTATAAATAGATGTGAGCTGCCTAGTTAAACTTACTCGGGTGGATCATATGAAAATCGCGCAATGTAAACACAGCATCGTCCTTTCCCAGGAATATCCAACATGTCTACTTGGGGTTCATTCGTAGCACCGCCGTTCATGAAATGTGTATTTCGAACTGAAAATTAAGTTTTGTTATAGTACGGACTTATTTAAACAGCTCTAAGAATATTCAAAACATACTGACCATCTATGTCTATTGCAGCATTGGGTATCATTCTTGACAGAGTTCGTTGGTTTCGGTCGTGGCTAAAGCCTGTGTCCATGCCAGTTATTCTATCAGGTCCAAATTGGCTATCTAATCCTAAACTCCATGAAGGTTGGTGTGGTGTCACCGGGGTGGCCACTCTTCCTACTCCACTTGTAGTTGTTCCGTACCTTCCTAAGCCGAGATCAATTTCGTCTAGAGGTTTAAGTTTTATATTCATCGCATTTGTTCCCAATCCACTCGACAATAGCGGATTCGTGTAAGTGCCAGTACCATACGCATTAGTAGCTGACAGACTTGTATTCAAATTTCCAAGTTGAGTTCCCCCAGTAATGTTTGACAGAGTATTTCCTAGAGCACCAGTTAGTGACGATTGTATTCCACTAAGAGTAGTATTAAGTCCACCCGATAAGCTTGGCTGCACGTTGTTCAAACAGCTCGTGAGCCCAGTACCGGAGATCGTTCCTGACATTCCAGAGCCTGCAAGACCTCCTCCTAAGCTCATACCTGACACATTTCCTGTTAAATTATGAAGATTACTATGCAATCCGGCTAAGGTATTGGATATTTGGCTTATATTGTTAACTAGAGGTGCTGTTACTGGGTTGGTGAAAGTAACTTGGTGGGTGTTTCCTAGGTATGAATTAGTGGAATATGCTGACACGGGATTGGAATACGACGTGGGATTGTGCGCGCTCATAGAGTATGCTACGGAATTGGAATTGGGGGCGGAAAACTGTCCGGTGGCGTGTAATGTTGACAAGGTGGGCATCGTATTGCTCTGGCAAATAGCCGCATGACCCGACGTGCCAGTATACGAATGAGGTAACGGCGAAGGCGTTGGCGAATGGAATTCCCCTAAACCTTGGTTAGATCCACTTGATTGCATTCCTGCGTATAAAATTATAATCTATTATTAAATATATCATTTAGACACCTAAAATTTAAAGATGTATTGTAATGTTGAAAAAATAGTGATTTAATACAATGAGTATTCTAAACAAAATAGCGAAACATAAAGAAAGAACACATAAACATTACGAAGGATTTGTTGCTTCTCTTTTTTCACGAGCACACTATATGGAGATTTGAAAATAAAAAATGTGCTGGAAAGTGCTTTTACATTGCTGACTGAACGTGCGCCTTGATTCTCAAAATAATAAGCAGTCCCTTGCCTTTTGCCATTGTATGGTGAATTGGAACTCGATGGAGTGACATCGTACCATGCGTCGTGGATCTAGTGTGCTCCAACTCTGCAAGAATCCGGTTGTCCTGCTCAATCTTGGCCATGATGCGCTCAATCTCTGAGGCGGGCTGCGAGGGTGGCGAGGACCATGCCGTGCCAGCTGACGCGCCCCGAGCTCGCAACGATGACGATAGTTCCAATTGAAGCTCTTCACACCGAACTGTCTCCAGTGCCGCCTATCAAAGTATAAATATAAGTTATAGGGATTGTGTGCGTAGTTAAAAAAAAATTAAAGGTTATATTAGTTTTATGGATATTTGGATCAAGCCAACCAGGAAACGCATAAAAAAACCTGTGGAGGAGAAAGGCTCCAAAATTAAATATATTTTCTGAGTACACTAGTACAAACAAAAAATAAATACAATAATTGGTTTTGTATTTCTTTTATAAGTAATTAAATTGAAGCTGACCTAACAATATAACTACCTAAATAATTGAGAAAAATATTATCTTTACACAGCTATTGCTAATTAAGAGAGCGCGTTCTCACGGTTGGTATGGCTTTGCTACTTACTATCAGGCAAAGGTAATATGCACCTTTGCCACTATTCATAATAAAATTACCAACCTTCTTTTCAAGCTCCCTCGCCCGTGATTGGAGTTGTTCAACGTTGTGTGCATCGAGCGGCGAGCGCTGCGCCGATCGTAGTTGCGCGAGCGCATCTGCGTGCGCACGCTCAGCATCTGCGCGCGCACGCTCTGCTTCGCGTAATCTCCGCGAGAGTACATCAGTGTCTGCGCCGCTAGACATCCCACCGCCCGCTCCGCCGTAACCACTCATATTCTGAAAAAAAAGGCGCCGCCATTATTTAATTATGTTTTCAAATATCAATTACATTGTTTTGGTCAATTTATTAATATTTTTATGAAACACACGTCCACAAATAAGAAACATGAGATATTTTATTCTTGAGGGCACAAAGTAGGCTGGTACAGTTGGCCTTCAAATTAGATTAAAACTGAAATGCGATGTTATACCAACTTTTAAGATAACTGTCCCTAAGAATTCCAACCTATGGGTACCTATAAACTTAATAGTAATTTAGACATTGTCTAAAGACTAAAAAGTGTTTGGCGACTTCTGATGCTGAAGCCGATCGTACAAAACGTTTAACACTTACGGCCTCACTAATTAATATTTACCAGAATGGTACACGCGTTATACGGTATTCTATCTCTTTCATGCAAATTCAAATTGCATTACGATCGAACATGAAAAAAGATTATTGTTACTTGACTAGTACGCCTAGTGTGAGTTTCAATCGTGTCGAGTCCTTTACGTACGATAATCGCATATTTAAAAAAATCGTTTAGACGCTGCTGCCGCTTCCATACAATTTGACAGCTGACGACAAGCACGAAAGGGATTTCAACTCGATTGAAACCAACACTAGGGGTACAGGTACCTCAATAAAAATTAACATTGCAGAGGTTATTGTAAAAAGAAAATAAATTATATTTGAAAATTTGTATCACACAAGTGTGTACTTTAGTACTAGTATTGTATTTAGTAAATTGGAAATTACATACAATATTAGTAATTAAAAGCACCACCAGTTTATTCCTATTTTAATTATAATTAATAAAATCTATGTAAAATTAAATATAATTTTATTTAATCATTTTGCAAAACCATAATTTTTATATTAGTTTCCGCCCGCGGTAACGCACGCGTGGGGTTCAGTCTCTCACAAATTTTATATAGCCTCCTAACCTCCACGATGATCGACTATGCAACACAAAAAGATTTTTAACCAAAGTTTACCCCCTACAGCCTAACAAACTTTACCTCTTTATAACATTACAGTATAGATGAATGTTGCTTATAAAAAAAATAACAAAAACAAAACATATTATACATACATGTAAATACCATCCAGTCCAGTCCATGATAAATAAAGTTACAATTAACAACACTTAACAACTTCTTTAAAATCTTTTTCCACAGTCAACAATACGCTAATTCCAGAAGCGAGCGTAGTCATCCTTGTAACTGGCATACATGAATATATTATCGATTTTATGTAAAATTCTAGTGAAATGCCAATCGCCCTTCCTAGCATCGATTGACGTCACAGCGATAAGAACTGACTGACAATGCTCTAGTTCCACTCTTCTTTAAGGTGACTAAATAACGCTGCACTTTAGTTGTATACCTAACCAGCCGCCAGGGGCTCGTCAACAAAAGTCTATTACTGTGTCGGATAATTACACCTTTTAACAATACAAAGCAAAAATAAAGAAACAGTACGTAGTTGACATTTAGGTCATTGCCAATTAACAGAACTTGAACATCAAAATGATAAAATAATTAAATCGGATTGTGGTAAAGATATAATGTTTGTGTCGTAACTTAAATTATCTATGCTGACGAGAAATTAGGAGTTAAACCATGCCTGAGTAATCAATCAAACCTAACCTAAATAAACTTAGTCCAGTGATACAAGCAAAACCTTCCCAAATAAATGTAAACAATATATTAAAAATTAAATTTCCATTTTACAAAAACGCTACGTAGACAGGTAATTGTCGACATAGACAAATTACAGCGCTGTAATTAACAATTTTAGTAATTTCGCCAAATATTTGAACCATAATACCTAAATTTGAACCCATTCTAGTTGATGCAAAGAAATAAGAAGCTGCGATTTCCTCATCATTATACAGGCTCTTGAGATACGATACAGATAACTCGATACCAAAGCTCTTGAATTCAGAGACCGTTCAAAAGAATTATGCTAATGGCATTATGATATTGCTGGTTCTATTTTTTTTAAACTTTTTTAAATTTGATTTATACATTTTATGCAATGTGTGATGTTACCTGCTTTACAAGACTATCTATTGTGTCAGTGATTCAGGCCTGCTTTCTCTCATGTTGAATTTTAAAGAAACACAATATATACACATCAGAATTATTTTGCGTTGCATTAAGCTCTTAGTTTTTTTATGTCAGGCAATGTCAAGCAAGCAGATTGTCCAGTAATATCAAGAAATCACACTATTCTATTAGTGCATTGACATTCTGAAGACAAGATATGTTAATGCCATATTTGCTTGCTATATTTACTGGATTCCTTACCTTCTACGCCTTATTTTCCGCGAACTGTTTCACGAATGAAATAGGAAAATTGCTGATAGCTTTTGATGCATTGATCTATCCAAAGGACAGACAACTGTACCGCCTAATAAATACGTCACTTTTCATTGAATGGTGAAAATAGTAGGCCCAGTGAGTACCATGAAACGTTTTTAATGACAGGCTGGCCGAGTGGCCGCTACCACTAGCTATAGGCAACTCGCAAAGAGGCTGTAGTTTCGTTTCCCGGCTGGTACAGATATTTATATAAAAAATAAATACACTTGTTTTCGGGCATAGCTATTTAATGCTTATTCATTTTCAATTTAATATGTTTTTCATTAATTAGTAACCGTAACATATACTTAATGATGCTTGCTTACATTTGGGTAGAGAATGAGTGAAATGAGAATATTATTATTATTGAAGTAATGCTCAAAACCAGTAATTTTACTTGCCATAATTTCATAAGAATATTATAACAGCAATATGCGAAATATATACGCGACTTTGTCAAGACGACCGTCCGTCCTGGGTCTACCCCGAGCCTACCCTAAATTAGGGCGATTAAGCCTTAGTCAAGCACACTAGCCAAGTGCGGGTCGGTCGATTTCATACACAACCTAAGAATTTCTTCCTGAATTCTCACACTCTCTCATAAATAAACATATGAATTAAAAATTTGAAAACCTTGGTACGTGAGCGGTTCGAACCGCTGCTTCCCGCATGAAAGACAAGCCACCGACGATTCATTATGCTTGTTTAAGCCCTTGTAATATAAGCATGAAAAAGAACACAAACTTTTTTTTCCAATGATTTGGCCAGGTAACTAAGACCTTTAAGCCATATCTTCATTAATGTAGATTTTATCTTTATTTATGACTCCAGGATACTGGCAATGTAGCCCTTTGCCCCATGGAATTTTTGGCGACTAATGGTAGGTCAAGCTATTTTGCTAATGACTTTTTTAAAAATTTTGAAAATGGAATGCAATGTAAGTGATTATGATAAAATGATACGAAAATGGAATATTTTGATGATGATTGCGATGAAATGATAAGTAAATGAGAATTAAATCATAAAATGTAGTTAAATAAAATGAACTTATTAAATGAATGAATGGAAATGAAACACTGAAAAATCTCACGTAAGTTACTAATCAACGATGAATGATGTATTCCAAATATTGCTTGATTAAAGGCTCCTTATTTGTCATATAACTATACCAATTTTATGACAAAAACTACACTACAATATATGATCAAATGAACTTCCAAGGTGAAGTTCGATCATTATTATATGAGTACGCTTCATTCGAAGATATAAAGACATATGTAGTACTTTCAACTTACAAGGCAACTTCGCACGTTTAAAAAGATAAAAATTTGGTTTCTAAACGGAAAACATTCGATTTCAGAACGTAACGGCTACTGTGCTAGTAGATGTCAATTGGTCGGGAGCCTCATTCTTTAGAGACTGAACAAAACTTCCCTAGGGTCAGGGTGGGTGGGCGTTTATATCTTCGAATGAAGCGTACTCATATAATAATGATCGAACTTCACCTTGGAAGTTCATTTGATCATATATTATATTTCGTAGCTTCATTCTTCAGATATAAAGACATATGTAGATGTTTAGCGATGGAAGTTTTGTCCTTTTACATATTAGGATAATTTTGGTTGGGATAGTGAAATTCCTCTGAGACTCATCAACAATTTAATTAGCTATAAATCACATTTTTGAAGTAAATCATATTTATATTAGTTTCTTAATTATTCTAAGCAAACAGCTTTTGCAAATATGCCTTCATCAGTGATAAGGCGATGATACAATTTCGTCTGAAGTTTCTGTCCAGCCAGCACACGTTCTAATCAGATCTAATGAAAGGCCAGCCGATTTGGCGGCTGACGTGGATGCGTGTCTTGTGCTGTGTGCGCTATACACAGACACGTCTACGCCACTTGCGGTAAGCATCTGCTTAATCCAGCGACTTACGGTTTGGGTAGTCGCAGCGCCGTATGGTCTTTTATATGTTTTGAATAGAGACTGAGAGTCTGGGGATCTGCGGCTTTCTGTAATAAAAATATAGTCTTCTAAGGTAGTGGCTGGACAGATTCTCTTATTTTGATCAAAATATGGTAGGAATAATATTGGTTGTTCGCGACTTGGAGCTGAAGTTTTTATGATATCTGAGATAATAATATTAACTCCATTGTGACATAAATCTATATTTATTAATTTTATAAGAGATAGAGTCTGTACTCGATGACCCGTACAAAACGCTAATAATATTGATAATTTTTGAATTTTTTTTTTTTTTTCTAAGGTAAGGCTTCTATTAGAATACCAGTTTGAAATGTAATCCAAAACAGTTTTTGGGGCCCATGTCCCAGTATACTTAGGGACGAAGCGGTAGTAGGGTTAATTGGGAATATGCATACTAGTGTTATTTTTAATTTTAAAATAAATATTATTTTATTAAAACTAACAATTTATTTAGTACATATTTTAATACTGGGACAATTTTTAAATGCCCGGTTGATACCCACTTAAAGTTATGACTATTGCCTTTAATTACATTATTTATTTTTCTCATACATATTCCCTGTTGTGACGGTTTAAAAGAACTTAGTAAATGAGTCTATTTAAATAAAGTTATTTTTGACTTTTGGACTGTTGGTCTTATTTTTTATGTGCCTTTAAGAAGCCTTTAAACTTGTTCGTTTGTGCCAATATCGCTTCCTAAAAGGAGTGAAAGTGCTGATCTATGACAGTTTACTGAATTATATTTTGAATCTTTATTAAATTGTTCTGTTAAAAAAAAAGTAAGATTGAATAAGTATTGAATATTCAAAAAAGTTAATATTGTATCTTTACAAAACGTCCACCAAAGTTTATATGTAACGTTATACTGGAGAATACTATTTTTCGATAGGGATGATATCATTAAATTTAACGCTGCTTCAGGGGTTCCTCTTCTAAAAAGCGCGTGCCGGAGAGCTTCGCTGCAGCCAGGGTATTTCGATTGAGGAAATGCTGATGTACTCTGGAACACGAATGAGATAGATAGAAAAATGCTCTATATTTTTTGAGTCTAAAAATATAATATTTGAGACTAACATGCTTTTTAGAAGAGGAAACCAGAGCTGATAAGGCCAATAAGGAAATATCATTATGCCCCTAGCTTTATCTTTAAGGATTTTATATAGAAACTTTAAAATTAAATTATAGGTGGGAATATGTAAGAAAACCACCGATTCCAGTGAAGAGTAAGGGCATCTACCGCTAACGCGTCAGGGTCCGGTTTCCAAGAAATGTAATGGTTACATTTGGCATTGGTACGTGACTAAAAATATCGCCATGAGCTCAAGGTAATTTATATGAAATTCTTTTTCACTTTCTTTCCAGCTACCGTTGACGCGTTGGTTATTACAGTACGCACCCCAGCCTGTCCTAGATGCATCTGCGAAAATTTCTATATCAAAGTTTAAGATATCCATAGGATAGTAGGTTGATTTGATATTATGTGACCACCAGTCAAGTTCAGGAACAATGTCCACAGATGGTTTAAATTGTGAGTCATACATACCATACTTTTTAAGCATAAGAAACTTTTGTCTTTAGTAAAGTAAAGTATAGGTAGTTTTGTATATAACCAACCATAGCGGGTGGCAGGACAGACAGCTATTAGGGTACCTATTAATTGCGCAAAGTTACGGATTGTACAAACCGGTAAAGACTGAAATTTCTGTACTAAAAGTGCTATTTTGTTACTTTTGTCCTCTGGCAAAGAGATAGACATTATGAACAGAATTATAGATAAAACCTTTTTTTTTTTTTTTTTTTTTTTTTACGTCAGAAAATCCTTTATGGATACCCAGGAAGAAACGGTGGGGCTTGCCCCCTGGGTTATGTGGGAGTCACCGGTGTAAAGAGCCGGCATACCCACTAAAAACTGACGATACCCATCTTACCACATAAGTGCGGCGCGACCGAGGTAGCTCGTCGCACACTTCTCAGGTCGCGCACTGTGGTCGTCCTTTCGGACTCGTCTTAGGGTGGAAAGCGCCATGGGTATGGGGCGCTTTCCAGCCGACTGCGGGGCGTGTTTAAGGTGAGCGGTGGAGCCCCCCTCCACCACTCCACACCCCTAGCTAGGGCGGTTGAGGCTGCTGCGCATACAGGTGCCTCGCCCGGCCTCGCCTTCTACGGCGGATCGGGTTGGCGAGGGGATCTTCCTCGCGAATCCGTTCCGCAGCCTCCTTCTGTGCCACCACGACCTCACAGAATTCGGCGACCGCCGACCATGACGTCTCGCTGCCGACCATCTTGCTAATGATAGTCGGCAGGGAAAGGTCGCTACCGATGACTGCGGCGAGGACAGCGCGCTGTGTTGCCCACGCCGGGCAAACCTCCAGCGTGTGCTGCGCAGTGTCCTCGTCGCCGCCACAGTCAAAACAGCGCGGGCTCGTTTCCCGTCGTGCGATTTTGAAGAGGTAGCTGCCGAAACACCCGTGTCCCGACAGCACCTGAGTCAAGCGAAAGGTGAGCGCGCCGTGCCCTCTTCGTAGCCATGCTGTCAAGTTTGGCCTAATGGCTTCCAGCGTGCGAACGCCGAAGATAGGGTTCTCCAAGCGCTGCCGCCATACTCTTAGGGTCGAAATGTCCGCTCTGTCTCTCCACCGCCTGACCATATCTGGCGGGGGACGAAGACCTTCTTGTCGAACCTCAGCACTGCGTCTGTAAATGACCGCCAGCGCCTTGGCATCTAAGTCCCAGGGAGGTGTGCCCGCTAGTGCGCATGCGGCATCGCAAGATATTGTGCGGTAGCCACGCACGACTTTGGTTGCCATAGTACGTTGGGCCCTGCGTAATAAGGCTGCGTTCCGTGGCGACAATGTGTCCGCCCAAATCGGAGCCCCGTAAAGGGCCATCGACCTAACTACCCCAGTGTACAGCTTACGGCATGCTACACTGGGGCCTCCTAAGTTGGGAAGGAGTCGACTCAGAGCGGCCGCCGCCCCGACAAGTTTGGGACTAAGTCGGCGAAAATGTTCATGAAAACTCCACCTGGAGTCCAGCTCAAGACCCAGGTACCGCATGTGCGGCTTGATTTCAATGCGCACTCCATCGACGACGAGGTGAGCGTCAGGTGGTGGTCGTCGTCGAGCGCCATGAAACATAAGGGACTCGGTTTTCTCCAGGGCGACCCTTAGTCCGAGGCGCTCGATACGGCGAATGGTCTGCGAAGCGCCAACGGTGGCAATGCGTGCTGCTTCGGCATAGTCAGCACCCCTTGCGAGAATCAAGGTGTCATCGGCATAGCAGACGACCCCGAGACCCCGCAATCGTGTGCCGCGCAGCACCCAATTGTACCCGATGTTCCACAGGAGAGGCCCGAGGACAGACCCCTGTGGAACACCGCATACCATGACCCTTCGGACGAGTGCCCCGTCACGGTTAGTGCACATAACGGGGCGGTCACGCAAATAATGACCCACGATGTGTCGGAGATAGGGCGGCACGCGGTGGTAGCGCAACGCCTCATCAATGCAGCTGTAGGGCAGGGTGTTAAAAGCATTCGCTATATCGAGTGATACGGCAATCGCCACACTGCTTCTAGAGATTGCGTCGTCTGTAAATATTTTTACGCGCTTGACCGCGTCGATAGTCGACCTACATTTTCGAAATCCATATTGGGACTCCGCCAGATTGGGGCCAGTCGAGTTTAGGTGCTGGACGATGCGGGTGGATATAATCCGTTCTAGAAGTTTACCCACTTCGTCCAGCAGCACAATGGGCCGGTAAGCCGACGGGGTGTTAGCCGGCTTGCCAGGTTTGTGGAGTAATACAAGGCGACCTATCTTCCACTGTTGTGGGAACTGTCCCGACGACAGGCAGAGATTGAAAATGTCTCTCAGACGAGCCTCTAAGATGGTGAGGGACAGCGCTAGGACCCGTCCGGGAACACCGTCCGGGCCCGGGGCTGTCTTTTTTGCCCGGAGCCGAGTTATGGCAATATCCATCTCCCCATCGGTAACTAATGGGGGAGGGTCTTCATCGGGGTCAGGGTCTCGCGAAGGAGGCACCATAACTGGAGCGACGTGGTCGGCTCGATCCGGGAACAGAACCGAGATTACTGACTCGAGCAGCTGGGGGTTGAGGGTCTCCGTGACCGGGGCACCCCGACCGCACAGCTTGTTACGAACTGTACGGTATGGGCGTCCCCACGGATCCGCGTCTAACTCCTTGAGCCACTGTTCTCTAGCCACCTCCTTGGCCTTGAGTATGGCCACACGGAAAGTGTGGAGCTCCGTCTTGTAGGCAGCATGAAGCTGCTCTTCGATAGCGGCGTCGCGCCCAGTCCGCCGTCTGCGGTATCTGGTGTACGCTCTGCGCCGAACAATGCAAGAGCGGCGTATGTCGGCGAGGTCTTGCGACCACCAGTAAACCTCTTTCCTCGGCGGGCGACGTTGTGTGCGAGGCATTGAAGCGTCGCAGATGCGCGTCATCGACTGCCCGAATGAGCGGGCCGCATCGTCGACATTGCGGTGGAGGTCCACGGACTGGGAAAAACAGTCCTCCAGCAGTATGGCCTCCTCCGCTAGGTCTTTTTTGAGTTTCGCCAGTGACCACCGGGGAAACAGCTGCGCTCGGTCACAGGACCTGGGCACGATTGAGTTGCCGTTCCCTGGTGGAGACACGTCGAACGTAATGTAGCGATGGTCCGACAGTGTCTCCACGTCATCCTCGTGAACCCGCCAGTTGGACACGTGCGCAGCGAGAGCAGGGGTAGCAAACGTTACGTCTACTATGGATCCCCCCTGCTGTCGCACGCAGGTGTTGGCAGATCCCCGATTGAGGACCAGAAGGCCAGAAATCGCCAACCAATCTTCGACTACTGGACCACGAGCATTTCTAATAGGAGACCCCCACGCTGAAGACTTCGCATTGAGGTCTCCCAGTACTATGGTCTGAGCTGCTGCAGTACGCTGGATAGCAGCGCCGACTTCGCCAATGTAAGCCTCAAATTGGGCCAGGATACGATTTGGAGAGAAGTAACACGCTATGAGAGCTATGTCTCCCCATTTCGTGACTACAAAACCATGTCCCCGCTCCAAGATGTTCAGGGGCGGGGAACGGGACGACGACGATCTGGTAACCAGAACAGTTGAGTCCAAATCGGCAGCATAGTTAGGATTGCTTGCCGGACAGAAGTACGGCTCGGCGACAACGGCTAAGTCTATGGACCACTCCGACATGGTTTGCAAGAGTATATCTTGCGCACCGCGGCAGTGGTTCAGGTTGCCCTGCAGAAGATGTAGTTTGCGTGTATTTGGCATTATGATTCCGTCTGCATTGCCTCAAGTTCCGCCTGGAGGCGGTCGGCCGTGTTGACGGCAGGGATCCTTCTGGCCGCTCTCCTCACTCGGGGAGGAGGAGGAGCCTTGCAGTTCTTCCCCCTGATAACGTGGTCGGCTGGCCTTTTGGAGGTGGCGCAGAGCGCACAGTGAGGCGTAGCCGAACACGTCTTAGCCTGGTGATCTGGCTTCCCGCACCGAAAGCAGAGCGCACTGCGATCGGTCTCCGCCTGGCAGAGCCGGCGGGTGTGGCCTATGTCGAAACACCGGTAGCAGGTCATCTGCCGTGGCTCTTGAGCGCGAACTCGCGCAGAGCTCCACCCGACGAGGAGACGACCCGCTTCGACTAATATTTTCACAGCACCGACTGGGCACTTTACTAAAACTGTGCCAAGGCCGTCCGGGCCACGGCGGATCTCCCCACAAGAAACGTCGGCGTGGGCACAACTCGTCTTCTGCGAAATTGCTACGACAACCTCCTCCTTCTCCACAGAGTCATCCAGCCCGGATACACGTATCTCAGCGCATTTGGTGGGTCTGGAGACCTGGATGTTCTTAGACTGGATTTCGTCCGCGAGGATCCCTCTCAATTTCTCAGCCAACAAATCCGCTTTTGCCCTATTCTCGACAGCTGTGTCGGCCTCGAAAACTTCAAAAATGCGGGCACCAGTGGCAGCCTCCTTCATTCTGAAGGGCTGCATGTTCAGCTCGCTGAGATTCAAGCTGGACTTGGCCTTCTTGATAAGGTCCGAGTACGTGAGCCCATGTTTCTCGGCCTCTGGATTGAGCGTAATGACAACCGCCGCCGTGCGAGGCTCACGAAGCCGGCGCGGTTTCTTCGACTTTTTATCATTGCCTTTCCATTGCACTGCGCGGGAGGCAGCTGCAGGAGCAGAATTGGGAGCCATGGGCTGCGCCTTTGCCTTTTTTGACCTCACTACAGTTACCCACCCTTCACTATTGGGCTGGGCAGAAGAGGTAGTAGGTCCGGTATTGGCCGTGGAAGGCCCGGGAACCACCGGAAGATCAGAGTCTGGCGGTGATGTAGACTTTTGGCTCTTCTTTTTACCCTTCTTGCCGGGCTGGGCTGCGGGAGTAGAGGAGGGCTTGGCCGCCGAGGCTTTGCCCGTTGGAACGGACTTCGCTGTGGCAGCTGTTGACGTGGTTGGAATGTCAATATCCATTGGGGGCAGTGTCGCCTCCCTTGCACGGTCTGCGGCCAGAGGTGGCCGGTGCCGTTTTTGAGGCAGAAGCCTTTCATCGCGCTCAAGTCCGTCAAATTTGGCAGAGATCATGGTACTAATTGACCCCATGATTGTACGCGACCATTCCTCGAAATATGCCGCCATTTCCGTATTTGGTTGTGTCGGCGGGGCGACTGAGTCACGCCACTCTCTTGTACGAATTTCACTGCGAAGCTCCGCAAGTTCTTTCCGCAGGTCGGCTAGTTCGCGCTTAAGGCGCTCGTTGTCGCTCAAGAGTTTGGCGTTTTCGCCCGAAACAGAGCATTTAAGAAGAGCCCTGGTATTCTGGGCGATCGAGTCCGCTGCCTCTTTGAGGGCCTTCTGAAAAGTGCCCTTTAAATTCCCTGATTTCTGGGCCACCTGCCTCACAATCTCAACATCTTTCTCAACGGCGTCACCAATTTGCGACGCAAGTGGAGTTTCATCCGAGGACATGTTTATGTCAGAACTGCATGCTGAGGTGGAGCGCAGCATGCGCCTTTCCAACAGCTGATCTGCCATCTCTTTTTCGGCTCTAAGTCGCAGCTCTTCTTTCTTGGCCGCGTTAAGTTGTCGCTTAGCCTCAGCCAGACCTATGTCGCCTGTTTTAATTGGGCGGCCCCTGCCGCGGCCTTTACCTCGTCCGATTGACGCAATTTTTGGTGACGTCACCGATCCCTCTGAGCCGCTGCCCGAGTTGTGCAGACTTGCGTCTCCCCTGGTATTGTGGGGGCGCTTTCTACCAAGAATTGTTGACGCTACCGTTTCAACACTTTTTACCGAACAATCGTCCGACATTGCCCCGGACATGCAGTCCGTAAGCGCGACCTCATAGCTTTTAATAATGTCGGCGGGCCGAGCCTTGCTCCAAAACCTGCCAGCTGCCTCCTTCTTTTTCAGCGCCACAACGCCGACTTCCTCACTAGCCTCACTCGTAGTCAATTTAACACTTGCCGCCCGAGATAACGACAAGCGCCCGTGGTCAGCGGGATCGTATGACCTCGTGTCAACTGACACGGAGCAGTCTTGGCCCCCCCCAGATACTAGGGGCCTGCCAACGGCCGAAACCGAAGGGAGGGATTCTCCACCATCGGTGGTACCCTCCTGGGGTAGTTTAGTTTTAAGATCTGCGTCCATGGTGGTTGTTTCCATTTTTTGGCGAGTTAGGTTCTCGCTTACTTCCCTATCACCGCAGTGCTAGGGACCAGACACCCACTGGCCATTCAGCCCATCGCCACACTTCGAGCTTAGGCTTGGGGCTTTTTTATTGAGGTGAGCTCCTCTCAGGCTAGACCTCAGTGGCCTAGCCCCTTGGCCCTCTCAATGAGGGTAACAAGTTGCTCGACGAGGTCCTGTCACACAGGGATCCCCGCCGCGCAGTTGACAAAGAAGAACCAAAAAGGGACTTTGCGAAAAGACGCGAGCGCGACGAGCGACAAGCCGCTCCCGACTATGTCCACCACAAAAGGCGGACCGCAGGCCTTGAAGGCCCGCCAACCCACGAGCCGAAGCTCCGTTGCCCCCCAAGGGGGCCCCACCGAATGTCCAACCACTCTGCAACCCCTCTTCCAACGAAGAGAGTGCAAGAGTAGCGGAAAGGGTAATTTTTTTTAGAGAGGTTTTCTTCCTCGCGACCCAGCGCTAAGTGCAATGCGCCGAGCCCCCGACCCCCACAAAAACGTGGAGGGCTACGGGATTGTGTGGCCGTGCAATGCCCGCCCTTAAAAAGACCAGGCAGCCACACGGTGTCAGAGTATTAGCCAAATAGGTATCCCTGTACTAAAAAGAACATGAATACCTAAGTGCCCAGGGTACGCCGGCCAATCACATTGTGAGACCCACCGTTCGCGCCAGATGCAATAGCATCGAACGCGACTGGCGAACCCCCCAATGCAACCAACACGCGAGGAGGCTCTCTGACCCAGTACCCCTTATAGATAAAACCTAGAAATCGGCAAGATTGTCTTGGTTCTGAACAAGTCTTTTCGAAGTTAATTACAAAACCTAGACACTGTAATAAATTGATTGTTTGTGTTACATTAGTCTTACAGGGTTTATAATCATTTCCTATGCACAGGTGTCATCAAGAAAAATTACTGAAATTAATTATTATTATTTTTTATTATTACTTAAATTAATTAATTAATTATTTTATTTACTATTATTATTATTATTTATTTATTTTTAAATTAAGATTTATTGATTTATTATTACTATTAATTATTTCTTATTAGTTTCGTGAATGTTCTGGGTGCTACAGAAAGGCCATAAGGCATGGCATTAAATTCATAAATAATTTCTGACCCATTTATTTTTGAAAATTTAAATCGCAAATATTTTCTATAAAAGTGAGCAATGGGGACAACCAAGTAAGCTTCTTTAAGATCTATTGTGGCCATGAAACCATTTTTAGGTATACGTTTAGTGGCCGTTCTATAATCCTCCATTTTAAAATGACATTTGGAAACAAATTTATTTAATTGCTTGAGATTCAATATGAATCGTTTACCGCCATTAGATTGTGAGGTTAAAAATTTTTGAAATGAATTGTTCATCACAAGGGTTACATCTAGAAATGGCGCCTAATTTCAGTAAATTTTCTATAGTTTCTTTCATGTCTTGTCTCTCTGAATGAGAAAAGCTATTATTTGGTTGAATTATTTGTGTAACTGGCTTATCAAAAGGTATTCGAAATCCTATTTTGATCCAACTTAATATTACAGTATTCTTGGTAATTTTTAAGCAACATTCGTAAAAATGTTGTAATCTACCGGCGTGACTCACCGTAGTCATTGCCGAGGAGCAGCTCGCGGAGAAGCTCGCTGCTTCCCGTAGTTCGGTGACTTGGAATGGAATGGAGCAGTCGAAGTCGCTTGTGGGTGCTTCTGTGCGCCTACTCTCCCCCCTCTGATCGGTGACGGAATCGAGAAAGAGGCGTCCAGTTTCCCTTTTTTGATTTGCAACCCTTGCTGTTCAATCGTTTTTGAAGCTTTGATTTTATCGGATAATTTATTTCCAAAAAGAGATTCATCTCTTTCCGGGTCCTGAATAATATTAAGCAACGATTTTTCTAGCGATGGTATGATTAATTTTGTTCTATACTGAGTTTCCATGTAATGTAAATCCGCTAAAATCCTACAGGCGTCTGATAACATTTTTGTTGCTTGGACTTTACCTCGTTTATCGTCCTTTGTCAAGAGTAAGGACATAGCTCTGTTTATTGCCGTTATACCCAATCCCAAGTTTTGTTGGATAGTTTCTGTCTTCTTATGTCGAGCTCTGGAGGCATCATTTATTGCCACTGAGATCTCTGGATTAAGTGACGGAGCTTTGAGTAGCATGCACTTTTTGGGAATGGCATAATCCTTAAGCAACTTCTCTTTCGGTTCTTTAAGGAGACCGAGACATAGGATAGGTAACCAGCGTTGAGCAAGGTCATTGTGAATTTTTTCACCATAAATCGGTGTTTCGTCGACTGGATCACCCAAGGCACACAAAAATTCAGCATCCAATTCTGGGGTTGCTTATTCAGAAGCGACTTTTATCACCGGTATGTTACAATTGTGTTATATCAATTGGCTGTGATTCAGCGAAATTTCCATTAGATTGAAAAGTCGTTATCTCCTTTAATTTTTCGTTATCATCGGGAATCACATTGTCTGGAATTACAATATGATTTTATTGAATACTGTAGGTAGGATTGGTATAAATAATTTTACATAAAAGAGAGTACTTAAAGTCAGTAATATGAAAATATATATATATATATGATTAACAATCATAAAATATGTCTTCGTGTTGACCCACGTTCAACCCCCAGACTTAGTTTTTGCCACTGTGTTGACTCTCGTTCAACCTCCTGGCTAAAATTATTTCCTTTGTGTTGACTCGCGTTCAACCTCCAGGATAACATTTTTGAGAAAATAATACTAGTATCAATATATTACTATCCACAATATTGTTCGATATTTATATTTAAAACAGGTAATTCCTAACTTACCTGAATTATCTTCAGAATCGGATTGGTCCGAATAAATAACTATACGTCGGCGATGATTCGTTTGTAACTGTTTATCTTATAACTTCTTTAATTTAACTTGATAGTACTCGATTTTTGCTTGCGAGCTCCGCGTCGGAGTTTTTACAAATCTAAATGTGGGTATATGAAAAATAAAATGGTGAAATCTACCGAGGTGCTTTCGTTGCCTCGCACGAAAAAAGAATGAGGCTCCCGACCAATTGACATCTACTAGCACAGTAGCCGTTACGTTCTGAAATCGAATGTTTTCCGTTTAGAAACCAAATTTTTATCTTTTTAAACGTGCGAAGTTGCCTTGTAAGTTGAAAGTACTACATATGTCTTTATATCTGAAGAATGAAGCTACGAAATATAATACAATATATGAAATAAAATATACAGCACCCAACCGACCCCGCCATTACGAGCCCAAAACTCCAAGACATACTTATAAATAATAACATTCATTAATAACGAATATAATAGAATAGGTAATTTAATTTATAATGATTAAATTTTGATCAACTACGGTACTCGAAAGGTTTTAGCAGTATATGACGTGTGTTTGTATTTTTGTCAAAATAATGTTTTCAATCAATAAAGCAGCACTGCTTGATTTTCTTGCATTGATGTATGGGTATAAGTTAAATTAATTTTAAATAATTTTAGCAAATAATTCAAAATTAATACCGTAATTAACGTTTCCGGTGTAATCAGTGCATGTACAACTAAGTTATGTTACGAGAAACCTATAATTAGTTGTACGTATCTATTTGAAACGCTTTATGCACAAATTGGCTTTACGTTTTCTCAAAGTAATAAAATGGTCTTGTCATTCTTGTGTTTTTAAAACTTAAAATATAACATTTAATCCTATGGCATTCCATCCATTGTAGATTGGGGCTCCTATGTCTATGATAGCTAAATACAAATACAAAAACTTCATCGTCACTTGCTCATTATAAAATATATAAAAGTAGTAAAAGAAATTAGGTATTATAATTATTATATAAGGATTATTAAAATGTTACCCAAAATAAGTAACTATACCGAAAAGTATGTCATCAGAATATCACAGCTTAAAAATATCAATTTTATGCGATATAAAGCCATAGATAAAAATCTATGTATCGGTAGAAAAAGTGCGGTGACCTGATTTCTGGGTGCCTCCACCCCCTACCCCTGTAGGCCGTGAAATGGTCGCAGACTCCTTGGCGACGACTGGAGCATTAGGCGGGCGGACCGAAGGCTTATAAAACTTTACTGCGAGAGGTCGTTACTCTACTCAGAGACGTGACAGATAGTGTTTTTCTGAGATGTGTTCGCGTATTGTTGACCGCACATCTAGATTTTTGGCTCTTGTCAATGAGGTTAAGGAAAAATTACAGAGGTTTTTGCTTGGACTTCTTAATTAATTATCTGATTTTGAACATGAAAATGTCAGAAAATGGTAAAGCAGTGCTACTTAAAAGCATGTAATGTATCTTAACCAACTTAAGAAAATCAAAGGTACAAATAAAAGTTGAGCACTGAGTTATTTAAATTTTTCTCTCGTGTTAAAATAAATATCATTGGATACCAATAAACACTGACCTTCCTGAAATTCAAATCTCTATTGTTTTCATGTTTTTACAAAGGTAGTTCTTAAAGGTACTTCTTCTTACTATTACATGCTCTAATTTACATAATGTGTTGATCGTCTTTACTACGACATGATTTGCTATAGGTAAAAAGACGTATTAGATATATTCCTCTTTGAGAAAAATACTACTCGCTATGTATTTCTTAAGGTCCAATTTCAAGATATTTTTTTAGTCAATATACTGCATCATTAACAATATGAATTTAAAATTATAATTTTAAATTTATGAGAATAACAACAATGTACTTATTACATACAAATTATCGCGTCAACGCTTGTGAATACCAATAATATAATTTCTCATTATGTTGAGTTATTTTTATTACTTCATATGCTGTCACAATAAGAATGAATTTTTCGTAATCGATTCGAAACTAACTTCAATTGAACTAATTTAAATCTAGTTTTCCAAAACTTTAGTAACATAAAATTTAACTTATTTTTTATATGTATTATTTTCATTAGAAACCTTAAAAACGTTTCTCAATACAGGAAGTGTTAATTGAATGTTTGTTGACTTAACATTGTGGAGTGAAGTCACTCAGTTCTGCGATCTTATTCTTTTTTGACTGTATGCAGTCCTTTACTATGGTAAAGGTCTTTATTTTAAGAAAATTTCACAAGAAACGATGATTCTTGAAAATTTATCGAGAAACGAGAAGACACTCGTGGGTTTCAGTCCCGCCTCACGCATTCCGGTCCAATTGCTATTTCAATTTAGCTGCCTTGATCAAGTATTTTCCAAAAGCCCCTTTTCTCGTTTGTCTTTTGTTCTCATTAGCCAATGGGGTAGTGGTTCACTGTTAATAACGAATCTTAAATATCTCAAATCAGCGTAAAAACGATGAAATTAGGGTTTTCGCGCTTGTCACTTATTTAGCTGAAGGCGAAGCTTTTATCGGAGCCAATAACTAATGAATTCTGATTATAATTTTAAGGATTGTCGGAATATATTTAGAAAGAAACTACCTAGCTCAATAGCTAGGCAGACGGGGCAGACGGGAACAATGTTCCAGGTTCTAATCCCGTTAGGGACAGATATTTGTATATTGAGTATGAAAATTTATGTTTATTTAGTATATTTCTTATATTTATATACATATTACAATCTATATTTCTCCATTATCTAGTATCCATTACTCAACTCTTAATAATAATTAAAATATTATTTTTAATTTTGGAGTCAATGTTTAAAGCAGTTAAAGCACAGATTTGTGTTTCAGAGAGGATATATCGGAAGGATTTTCGCAGGACACCAAAATGATATTAAACGCCCTAGATTGATCTTATCAATGCCAGAATATAAGAGGTCGAGACTTTCTATAACAAGCAAATTCAACCAAACACTCTGATTCACTTGATGTTATCTGAAGGAAACCTTTGCCTACTGACTTAATCATTATCAATCAATCCTCAAATTATTAATAAATTTAATTTATAAATAAATTAGAATTTGTATATTATGTATTGCCCATCATTAGGTTTATTCCACAAAGAAAATATCAAGATTTTTATGCTACTCTAAGTCTTAAATGAATAAAATTTTGTAAATGGTTCAATAAATACGCTACTACTCTTGTTCAACGCTCAGGTTGTGATTTGAACTTCTGTGGAAATTTTCTTAAAGAGTAATAAATGACGATGCATGGATTTCTTCAAAACTAGCGTGATTACTTTTTTACAAAAACATCGACAAGGTTCCTTTAGATCTCAGAAAATAAAAAATACATAAATGATTGCTTTGGCCATATGGAATTTTAAATTTATTTATGATTAAATTAAATGTATTACCATGATCTAAATTCATATAAAATAACATATATGATTACACAATCAGCACTATTATCCAAATCTCAAAAAACAATTAGATAAATTTAGTAACCAGTGGCTAAAACATATGTTTAACTAATTTACATTACAATGTTAAATATATGTTGCATCAAGGAGAAAACATTATTGTGTACAGAGGGACACGGCGATCAACATAGGTATTCAAATTTGTATAATTGAATAACTTGTGAGGATAATTCAACCGCATTAGCTACGAGGAACTGGGTGCTCGATAATAAACGTATTCATTAAAGGATTTGTAATCAAAGTTATTGTGGACAAAGTTGTTATGTATTTATTTGATGTATGAGTGCAAAGTCATCAACACAAAGAATATTAAAGTACATAATGAACCTTTTTTCACAACTTTTTCATGTAACCGCTTATCGTCGAGTGTAAAACTCAATGGTATGATAAAAGGAACAAGTCCCAACTTGTTCTGTAGTCATGAGACATTATAAGTTTCCATGTCAAGATTTTATGACCTATATTTATCTTAAAACTACTTTATAAGTGAAGAAGATCGAAGGAGTTTTCTATCCACGCGAAAGTATGTACATTTTATCTGTTTCGTAGTTGCAAAGTTTACTAATATTAAAACATGGGACGCAGCTGGTGCAACCCTATTGCTATTGGACCACGGAAGTTAGGGTAAACCTTAAGCGGGATATTTTTCACTATTTCATCAACTTGTTGAAATGTTCTTTAATTAAATAGAATAAATGAAAACTGCATCCAATGAGAAACAATACCGATATTATAACTTCATCTTATTGCTTTTAAAAATATAATAAGAGCAAACTTCTTTTTAATGATCGTGAAATTAGGTTTCATTATTACACAGATAACAGTATTTTTTAACTAGTTTATTTAATCTATCAAGGGGAAGAATCTAGACATTATTTCAAGGTTTAACGTATTCCCTCCTTCATACAACATGGGTTCCTTTAAAAGAGGCGTGAATAAACACTTTTTGGGACTGCAAGGTGAGGGTAGCCAGGGCAATATGTCGCTTCACTAACTATTTCCAGTTTCCGGAAGTATATCGCGGCTCAATGAAATAAAATAAAAATAGAAAATATATTGTATGGCCAACTTTGTTGTAATTATATTTCGCTGTCAATCTTATATATGGAGTCACCAGAAACATAATTTTCCTTAAAATAATGTCTCCGTATATTTGCACGTTGAGGAGAAGAACTTTGGCGTTATCTTTCAAATGCTCTGTTAACGATAACGAAAAGAAAGCAGCATTCGTCATGGTTGGTCCCTGGATGGGTCAATAAAATTTGTTATCTAGAGCGTCTCTGTGCTTCGGAAGGCACGTTAAGACGTTGGCCCCGATTGTTAAGTGAACCGCTTCCACCCTGCAACCCATTTTGGCCCATCGTAGTGGTGTTTTGACCGTATATCCTCATGTGCATCCCCCACGTAGGGAGATTTATGCCCAGCAGCTGAACGTATATTGAATATAGATGATATGTTCAGTGATTAGAACAATGTTTTTGCCTAAACTTTTCAACAATAGAAAAAGAAATAAGTTAATAATATCGGAGATTCCATGACAGCACTAAAGCATTTTATTGAACATCTTTATTTGCATACACGACCCTATTTCGCGTGACAGGTGCAAGACCTTGTGCTTAGGCAAACACCATCTTATTGAGAGCCATGTTATATCCATATTTATGTTCAAAGTTCATACTAAAGTAAAAATAAATTTATTTTATAGATTATTAAAAGACATTTCATTACTACATAATGTAAAAAGGGGATAGATAACGAATTTTGATTTTTAACGAAACTCAATCATATGCTACTTTAAAACATAATTTAAAAATATGTTCTATAATTTAAAGTTAAATACTTGTACTATATTTAGATATTGTAAATACTAGAGCACGACATCAGAATAACTTAAAATAATGTAGGCATTGTTTCCAAAGAAACGTTTACGTGCCAAGGAGCAATCTATGACTACATAAAGTATAACGTTAATGTAGCCTCTACTTCTATTTATATACAGTCTATTGTGCTTTGTCACTTTTAACCCCTAACCACCCCAGACAGTGTGGTGCGTAGAGCAATCTGGTTTATCATAATGTCTGTGGCCAAAGGCTAAGAGAACAGCGCATAATTCATCATTAAACAGTTGGTCTTCTATACATTAACAAATATTCACCTTTAAAAACCATAAAGTCATAAAAATAAGTGCTCTACAGAATAAACAGAACTTATTAACATATTAATGATTAGTGTAGCTTATTACTACTTTCAATATCTGTGTAGATTAAAGACTTGTGAAGTTTCAATATGAATTTCTATAACTAATAAATTTTTTGTCTTAGATTCATGTTTTATTTATCGATTGTCATTAACCCATGCAATATTAACCATAACATAAGTTTTTTTTCTTAATCGAAATAAAAGAACACATACTACCATGCCAACGAAGTTCTTGAAGTTATGATTTAAATATCTACCTACATCCAAACTATCCACGCTCGCTAATCGTCTTAGAAAATCGAAGGCCATTCACAAAAATGAGAAGTTCTGAATATCGTCTAGACATAGTATCAAATGACGAGGGTACACAGTATTAATCTTATCCAGATACTTTATCTGGGTGTAATCCATCAATACGACGGGTATCAACTCTCTAATGGGCCTAAGCGATCATGGTTACATTACGATTTTTCTGCGTTTTCATATCACTACAATAGGCGCACATTTTCTGAGCGAATATTTCATTTGAATCTTCTTTAGTGATTCTTAAAATATCGAAATCGGTAATCAGTAATTCAGTTAGAACGATCAAATATATTGAAATGTATTAGTTTATACAAATGAATTTATAAGAATTTTGGAAGACGTATTACTAAATAAAAAGGAGACAGTTAAATTCTTATTATATAGCATAGGCGTAAATAATAATTATTTGACAACATTTCTTTTATTTCATAAATAAATTGTGTGTCAATAAGAAAGAAATATTGCAGGAGCAATGTAATATCTGAAATCAATATTTTCTGAGAAATGTCGATATGTTTGGTGAATTATTACAAGTCGTTTAAAAGCTCTCCATAGGAAATGCTCCTTGAATATGAAGTCGGTTGTTGTTACGGCGACCGCTTTTACCCACCAACCCACATTCGGTCAGAGTATTACGGCTCAAACTCTTTATGTGCTTCTCCCATGTAGGAAGACCTGTACCCAGCAGTGGGGCGTACATAGGCTGTAGATAATGATGATGTGACGTCACTCACAATGAAGGGGCTACCAAAATTAATGGGTGCATGGACAAACATGTTCTGGACATGACGGCATAATATCAAAGCGGCTCCAAATTATATAATGTACTGCTTCCCATTTCATGTCGCCATCTCTCTCTCGGAGTTGAATCGAGCGACGCACTGCACTTCATTAAGTATCAATATTATATTATATATATTAGTTCAGTATTAGTACTAGAACTTCAAAAGTAATGCCGAACTTCAGAAGATATGCCTCGCATCATACATAGTGGGACATTGTACTGGCTCAGCTCAAAAAGAGGATACTCTTACCAACTCTTTTTGAAATCGTGTCCTACTCAATATACTAAGTGTAAAAAAATGTATAATGTTGGTAGAATAGTACTTTTGATCGAGTTGTTTGATGTTTATTCGCAATTTTTCGAATATTACACCATTAACTTCGGAATCATACAAAAAACATACTCTACAAATCTAATTTCATTTAGAATTTGGTTTATAAGTTTTAGTTAATATTATTTAACGGGAAAAATATATAAAATAAGATGTGTATAGGCAGTCTTCTGATATTCTCACAGGTTCTTGTCAGTGATGCCTCTCAAAAATTTTCGACCCACTCAAAGAACCAATTTAAACAAAAAAGATTACAACAACAACAATGCGATGACCACTACGATTAAATTATTCCAAATAGTTTCATAAGTCTTAAAAAATATATTTTTTAAATTAATATTTAATATCGTCATCATCAATATTATTTTTTGTTTTTACTGACCTTTATATCCTTTTGTATACCATCGTAAAACGTTTTTTTAATAATTTAAATCTTTATTCAATTAATTAATTGATCTAATAACAGAAGCGTTAAGTTATTTGTTATAAAGCAAAGTTAAGTTATTTGATAGCTAAATAAGTAGGTACCATTGTTGTATTGCTTGCTTGTGTTATGGAGAAGGAACCAAAATAAAGACCTTAACTAAAGAAAATATTTTAAAGAAGCAATAAATAGAGAAGTATAAAAGTACAGACTAAATAAAAATACTGATATGTCAAACACGTACCGTTAGCAGTCTGTTGTTAACGAATTCATCAAGTATAACCAGATAAAAATCCTGAATTTGAGTCACCGGGGCGTGCAAAACCTTTTCGGAAATGAAACAAGCTCTTTATCGTTGTTTTCGTTAGCCAATGCGGGTAGTCGCATAGCATGTTGGCATAGTAGAAATGTTTAAAGTACGGCACGAAATACGGCATTTTTTGATAGCATGCGGATATTGCTGTATTTTGTTTTGATATAGGGATCTTTAATTCGTTCTTGCTTATAGAAAATATGGAGTATGCAATTTTCATATGATAAAAAAATCAATAATTCTAATTTCAATGTTATCTTAAAATCACAATTAACAGTGCCTTTTTTACTTATAACACTATTCTTGAAATAAACTTGGTTTTTTATAATAAAAAGAAAAGCTATAATAATAATTTAATATTGATTATTCCATCTTTTTTCAATTCCATTTCCATTTTATTCTTTTTTTGGTTAAATAATAATTTCCTGTTTGAGTAATGGCGAGTTTAATTAAAAAATCACAAAACAATCATAAGATTGTTTTGTGATTTTTTTGAAATGCGGCATACTGGCATCGTTATTCACTATGGTGGTAGCTCTTGAATATTTCATAGTAGGCCCGGTAAAATGACCACTTTTATTTATTTTCCTTGTGATTTTGATTGCTGCAGGCTCGAGCGCGACCGGATTACATACTCCCATTTTGTTTTTTGTTCGCGTGACTCTTAAAGGTTTTTTTTATAATACTTCGGTGACTGTTAGTTACATTTGAACGCAATATATATAATAAAATATGCTTTTAAAACAAAATCCACCTTTTTAAACTGCGATGCCTTGTACAGTTAAAAACCTCCGCACATCACGCCCTCCTCGCATAACACGTTACTTGCAAAATGGCTCTTATTACCTACACCTATAGCATCGAAGTGTATTAACTTTATCTACAGATGTGTGTACATATAAAAATGGGGAAAATGTCGACTAGTTTTCATACGTCCAATGGGTAGACAAGGGTACAACCAATTCCGATGAAAAAATACGACAGAATTTTGTTGTTATTTTATTATGTTCATTTTAATTATGTTAATGAACGAACGCTCTGGTTTCGATTAAGCAACCTTCGCCGTGGTGGGTCTATGGATGGGTCAATCAAATTTGTTATCTCGAGCTCCTCTGTACTTCTGCAGGCACGTTCTAAGCCAATGAACCCGTTATTGTTACGGCAAGCGATGTCACCCACCAACCCGCATTTAGCCAGCGTGGTGGAGTTATAGCCCAAACTCCTCTTGTGTTTCTTCCATGTAGGAATGCAGTTGATGCACGTTTTCAAGAAACTCTTCAGAGTATAGATGCCAACACTGGACTGGAAACAAGGACTGGATCCACTGCAATCCTGCTGCATTGTATGGCATACTGATGGTCTAAAATGGACACTGCACTGGAGCTGATGTTTATGATAGGACTACGAACTTCAGCTATGCGCAGGAGAATGTGAATAAGAATATCAGAGACAAAATTATCTACATCCACAGTGACAGCCAACAGCTCTAACTTCGCATAGGGTCGACTTGAAGCTAATCCTAAATGCTATACAGATGCTGATCAGGCTCATTAAGCACATTTGGGTGCCTAGACACACCGGTGTCCCTTCCTTGCAAGCTCGCAAGGAAAGGGGTCCGGGGAAAACATTATTGGACCCGAACCCTGCGTTGGAATCTCATACAATACGGTGTGAATGGCATTCAGGAAGTATGCGGAGCGGAAGCAATCAGAAGAATGGGATGGGATTGCCTCTCTCGCACATTCCAAACGATTCATCTATACATCAAACCAAATCGCCTTCTTTGGACTTGGTGGTCCAAAGAAGGCGATTTGGAACTTGCAACGTAGCAGGCTACGTGGCTTAAGTGGTGATATTACTGGCCACTATAGCACTAATAACATGCTATTTAAAATGAAACTGGTTGAATCGCCTCTGTGTAGGGCCTCCACCTACCCATGGTACTGCCTACCTTGCGGCATACGGACCGAATCACGGAAGAGCGCGAGGGTACTTGCATAGGGCTCTTTCCTGTAGGGTCTGTGGGGAGTACACTGAACAAATGGAACACATCCTATGTAATTGTGATGCTCTCGCCAGAAAAACAATGGGTCTCTTTAGACTAAGCTATCCCAGTCCTGAAGATATAAGGCTGCTGACTGCAGGTATGCTTAGTAAGTACATGTTGTAGGTATTCTAGGATAGCAGACATTAGGATTAGGGAAGCACAAAAGATCTCATTGGGTCGACGTGCTCCGGGAATAATCCTGGCCCTACATCAAGATAATAAATAGTTCCACGTAGGAAGACCTGTGCCAAGCAGTGGTACGTACATAGGCTGTTGATGATGATAATGATGTTGAATCAATTATTATCATAGGATTTAAAAGTATTATTGTTAGTACGACTTATCTTTTCTATCGCTGCATTTAGAAAACATAATCTAATGTTATAAGTTCATTTTGTTAACTTAGTTTGCCAACCTTATTTAATTTCCATTTTCTTCTCTCCATGAGTTGAGAGAAAGTTCCAAATGGTTTTTTTGTTGGTTTTCTAAAGTTCGTATGCAACACAACTCGCAAGGTACGGGCGTGCGGCCAACCCCTCGTAGATAATACGATTTCACACGTTCGGATGGGCAAGTATACTTGATTTAGTTCCGATAGAGTGCGTAAATATAACCAAACAATAGAATTTTACATCCTTGTCAGATTTCGGATTATAATATTGAAACTTTAAGCTTTGCTAAATGAATACTTTATGTCTTGTGCGTCATCATATTTACGTCTTTTATTTGGGAAATATTTTCAAATCTTAATAGTAGTCTTGAACGTTATAATTTCACAACCGACGTCAAGACTCCATTTCAAATTCATGCATATTGACCTTTTGTGTACATTATTAATTTGTTACCAGCCTATCAAACGAAGTAACCACAAAATAACTGATGACAAAATCGAAATTGAAATTTAGAATAAAATCCTACGTGGACTCAATTTTTATACTCTCTACACAATTTTATTATTAAAACTATGTACAAACCTTGTCAATAAAAGTCATTTTGTATAAAGTTTGGGATTTGTTATAAATATTCACTACACAAAGCCACAAAAATGAGTAAGGCGAGTTGTCAAAAGCACTCAACCACACCCCTTGTATTACCAATCGCGTGTCGCTCCCAACGATCAAACACGGAATTTAAAATAACAAAACTATTTAATTTGCTGGATAAACAGAAAATTCTCAAAAGTCTACATATAAACCAAAATCATTTGGTTTAACCATTCTGGTGAAACCAAATCTTCGAAAATTATTTTTTGTCTATTTGGTATCAAGCGAAAAACCAACAAAACATCTTTATATGTTCTTAATTCCAACGACGAACGAGTTAAAGAACAGTGAATCAAAAATAAAGGACTGGCAGAAATTAATTCTATTATAAGCCAAATAATTGTCCATTATACCAAATAATAATTAAACATTATGCGCTTTACTAGCAAATAAATAATTAAAGTAAATGAAAATTTATTTTTGAGTATATTTTGTGTATGTGTCAGTAAGGAATTTCACGCTCTAGCTATGCAACAGAGAAAGGATTCACTAAATCGAAAAAACAAACAATTTTTTGGAGTTATTTATGTTGTAATAGTTTTAACGGTAATTATACAAATATATCATAAATCATTATAATAACAAATGATACAATTACATATATACTTACACACATGCATATAATATAATAAAATAAATATAGATTAAGCTGAGAGGAAATGTTCTTTCAGTACTCATCTGAAAACAATCCAATGATGACCTCTCATGCAGCGAGTGTGAATGAGAAATCCTTTAATGTACAATGTGGATAGTGAAATAACCACTGTTTTGATGGGAAGAAAGAGAAGGAGTTTTGAGGAGAAGAGATGCAGCGAAAAGACGAGTATTTTCATGAGGATTGTATACAGAAAATGAAGTCAATGTCTAGACGCGTTTTTATCCAAGTAGCAGACATCAGCGTCATCTAGAAGTGGGAGTAGGGTAATATTTTAAAACTATTCTTAGCATTTTTTTTGGTACACTTCTTTTAAAATAGATACTGATCTAAATGACATGTAAGAAGTGTCATAACAAAAGAAAAAGAACATCCATGACTTCATGTCACCAGTTTTATCTTATTTTATATGTGGGCAATGACAGACGCAACAGTGCATTCAACCCTTTGATTCTTAGTCTTTTTTCTGTTTTTCAATAGCAATTTCACTATATCTCTTGGCAACAAAACCTGTAGTTCTCCGGCTTTGGATATGACATCACAAGAAGACTCATTCTTGTTCCAGCTAGAGCATCATACTTGCATAGTGTTCCATTATTGCTGGCTTGTTTAATTTATAACAGTCGATTAGTTACATCGATTTCTGTTAATTTTTTGATCCCGTATTGTGAACTAAGTTGAATATCTATTTCTCAATCTTGAGTAATTGATTGTTGTTTTTAGTCAGAGCTGGAGACAGTTTATGACAATGAAAAGTTTCAAATCATGCAGTTCATTATCATTGTCGCGCGTTTACGCTGTGTAATTAACGTAAACGTCGTACGTTACCCAGTAAGTTTAGCTAAATATAGAAATCAACACCTGGAGCGAATATATCAAAACAACAACCACATAAAATTTACAACCACAAAGTATTTTGTTGTTATCTACCACAAGATGCTTCTCAATGGGACGTTCTAAATTTGAAATAGAAATTCAGTTAATCAAAATTTGAGTTCCACTTAAATATTCAAAGTATGTATTATCAAAGACCGTAGAATAATAACACCTTTAAAGAATAAACATGCAGCTAACTTAAAAAGCACAAAAGAGGCTTCTGTTTTCTTACTTCGCCGACTTAATAAGGTTTCTTAACGATGAAAGATATTTATCCGAAAGCTAAGTGAAACGTGCAGTCGTATCAATAGCTGAGTGCATGGAACGTTTTCAGTACAACAACTGTTAATTGCCTGATCGCGTTACAGCACGCCACCACGCCACACCACTTATGGATTAAGACTGTTTAAGTTAACGAGTTCAGTGGTGGTCCTAAGACATTTATGCACGCGTTAAGTTTTACTTGCGTGATTTATAACTTAATAAAATATGTTAAAACAAACTTAGTGGCCCCAATTCTGATGTACTTAATTAATAAAACTATTTAAATTTAAATTCAGTACTACTCTTTCATTTCAATCTGACCAGAAAAAGACAGTTTAACGGTGACGTGATTTGAAGTGTCAAATGGCAGTAAGCAGTGGCTTAAATGGCGATTTTTAAGCATATTTTCCTTATTTTAACGAGCATCATAAATCATGCCGATTAAAATAACTCAACAGCGTGTAGATCGTCTTAGTGTCAACTAACTTGTCGTAACGAAAGAAATGCAATTAATTGTATTCTAATTTAGTCAATGCACAGTAAAATTGATGCTAATAGGTGTATAAACTTTGTTGAATACAATTGAATACCTAATACACTAGGATATTAAAAAAGGATATCAGGGTTTCATATCAATACATATTAAATCCATTTTGGATGGTTCAAACGCTGTTAAATTCATTTTGTTTCTCTCACTTATATATCAATTGGCCTAACAAGCCTAATAACGATTTTACTAAAACAAGTTGACACCATAAAACAATAAGTAGGTAAATTAATTTTAAAACCAAAAACCCGTTGAAATATTTTTGTAATATAAAGCTGTTTATGATCTAGGGAAGAATACGCACACGTCTACGAACATTTATTCAAAATTAGTCAGGTCATTTAGCTACAGGAGATCACATGAAACCCACAAGATACAAACACACACAAAACATCTTCTGGTTCAGTCCGGTAAAGCGGAACAGGCGAAATATTGGTGAACTCACTATTCATTTGAGAAAAAGTTGTAAATATCCGGATTTTGATTTCAAACATCCAAGGGTTTGTGTGAAGTTGACCTAATTTAGGTTAGGCTCAAGCCCATCGTTGGGGACATATATGAGCTGTGAATGATGATGATGATATAGATTTTAGGGGTTTTTAAATAAATCTGTAACAAACATAAAAATGTAACACATAACGAAACCCTGTGAGTATGTGGCTATGATATTTTGATAGCGTATAATTAACAGGAACTTCTTAAATAATGAAGCTCTCTGAGAAAGTATATTATTCAATATTACTTACCTAAAAATATGTTTATTTTTGGGGAAGTCCAATCCACCATTTTAACTTCATTTATGCATTAAAGAAAAAATGATATAATATCAAAAAAAAAAGATTGATATTAGTTTGATCATTACATATATAATTAAGAAATTATATTGAATACTTATCAACTCTAAACATTTTTGGTATTAATAGATCAAAACAAGATGATTCCATTTCAGAACAAATTTTGTTATAAAATAAAAAGAAATGGAATTTTCTGTCTATGTATCAAACGCAGGTGATATTACTTACTCTATGTTTTAAACGTATTGATTTAATAATAATCTGCGTAGCTCAATTATAAGTATAGCTGTATCAAAAGAACTGGTTGTAAAACAGAAGTAATCGATATCAAAGGACATTGTTGTGTTACAGTAACTAGCTCGCAGTTTGGTTCAGGTATTTTCAGTTATTTTCTTATATTTATATTTATAAATTTACTTAATTATAAAAGTTATTAGTGTGAAACTACTTTGACTTAGCTATTCCTATAATTTCCAGTAAAAGAAATAAGATATTTTTTACCGCCCAATAGCTTGAAATTAAAGAAATACATATGAAGTAATTTCTATTATTAATATAATAAGAAGATTGATCAATAAAATCGTACCCCACATGCGAAGGAACAAATCGTCGATTACTGATGTTGACAGGCGCGAAACCTTTCCAAAAACGCCATGTAGGCCCACCCCCACACAGCAACTGAGCGCTACGGCCGAGTGTTAACTGCTCGTTAAATTCACATTAACCTCTTCTCAAACTGATCCCCTCATTCTATCGAGAAATAACAAACAATTTTCACGAGTAACAGAGAACGAGTCGATCGATAAAGGCGAAACTAGCTCTAACTTTTTAAACCCGTATTCAGCGCTTTGTTATCGTTACAAAAGCCTAACTTCAGATGTACCCGACACTGAGAAGGGCACATATTGGTGCTGACTAACTCTAAAGGCGTACTCACGGTAGACTGAGGTCCTTGTGCGCGTTACATGGGCTCCACAGTACACTGCACCAACGAGCCTGTCTGCTAGTTCGTATATTAACTGATGCACCTTCTCTTGTGCACTCCGTCCTCAATTTGCGTAACATTTATATAACGAGACACATTCCGCTCGCGAACAGAACCGCTCGGTCAGAGACTGGCTCGCGGATAGGCCCGGAGCCTGTTTCGTCCTGCCATTTTGGTTTCGATCAGACCGCACGGCGCGGAGAATGACGGCGACCGCTCGCGGTCTCGTCCGGTCTCTTCTTTCACTATTTCGCGTTTCGAGAGGACCTTTAAGTTAAAATAATGATATCGCAGCGGTCACTACATACGAAGAGAAAATAAAAAAGTGTGAATCTGTCGGGAGGAGCGGTCGGCCGGCTGCGAGAGGCACATGCCGCTCGATAGTCGGGCGCGTGCGCGAGGCGCGGCGACCGTGACGTCACGCCGCACTTGCGCCGCCGCCCTGCCTCCGCGACCTCCTCAATGGGCCGCCGCCGCCACCTCTTCAGTTTCCACCACGCATCGACGGCTCCTTTACGCCTTAATTATTTAACTATCACTCACTTGGACAACCCTCACCCACTTACCAACTCGACGACATGGTCAATCAGTGGCAATGCACGGCCGTTTGCTTTTTGTCCGATAATGATTCTGATTCGGCAACAGGATAACCGGATTCACTTACACTAATTAATATGTTTACCGCAGAATCTTGTCAAATTTTATTACAAAAGCGATGAGAACTGCACAGTCCTTATTAAATCGATATATATTATTTTTGTGGCCTATTCTCTTAGACTGAATAAAATACTTACTTCATCGTCAGCTTCATCACTGCTCACAGATTTATGTCTTTTAATTTTTATCATTACTACATTATTACTGCCACATGTTTCAATTCCACCATCCACATTTGTTTCTTCATTGCTTAGTTTATGTGTATAACTATCATTTATTTTGTGAATAGTATATACAGCATTATGGTTATATGGAGACGAACAACTTTTATTTATAGGTGCATTACTTTCTAAATTAGTAGTATCTTCTATATCTTTTTGTAGATTGTCAGTCTGGACACTAACATTTTGAATTTCAGATTTCCATTCACTTGGCACTGTTTCTGTTTCAGAGATACTAACGTCAGAAAATATACACAACAGACTTCTTAAACTATCAAAATAATTACCAAATTCAATATTATTCGTACACAGTTTCATGTCGGAATTAAACAAAAATGCAGTCTGTCAGTACTGGTGAAATCAATATTAATAAGAGATAAGTCAAATTAAGCTCTTATCTGCATTGCTATGATTATTCATAGGGGATTTAATTAAGTGAATTATTGTATAGGTATTATCTTAGGATATTAATATAAAGTTATTAATAAAAATAAAGTAATTAAGTCAACAAACATCAAAAAACTGCTCTATCACATATTAAGGTTTGAATAGCAAAGCTTTGAAGCACGTAACAAAGGAAAAAAAATTCTCTTAGTAATGTAATCTCCTAAGTAATGTAAACAACCTATTTATAATAAATTAAAATGCAATAATACACATATTATGAAAATAAGATAAATTTATTAAGAAATATCATTTATTATTTGGTTCAGAACAACATTATGATTTATAACAATCTATAAAAATCTATTTCACGACTTATTTTAATTCAAAATATTTTTTATAAAAATAGTAATATGAATATTTTATATAAAATATAAAGAGTATCAAATTAAAAGTACATATTGTATGTGGTATCTCAATGAATCACGTTTAAGTTTATCAAGGTTTGATACCCTTTCTCTTTTTCAGGATAAAAAAATATTGTCAAATATTTAAAACGGTGAAACTCATTAGTACCCTAGTCCTAGAAGTGGAACGTAGTGCAATAAAATATACATCTTTATAACATTAATTCCTATTGATAAATTTTAAATTTAGTCTAATTCAAGTTTAGTCTAACAAATGTTAAAGACTGTTGATGAAAATGACTGTTGTCAAACAACCGCCCCTTACCCTAGTTACTTGTATACTGAGATATGCAACCTTAAGCAGGGTTGAAGATAGTTCTCCCTTATCGTTATTATGTTACTAGATCTGAAATAAACTTATTGAGTACACATCTTCACTCAGAACTATACATCTTCCATGACTAACTTTGCAGCAGACAACAACTGTCGGGATAGGTTCGAAATATTTAATATTTATACGTTGTATTTATATTCACAATTTATCACAAATGTTGATCATATTTGACTTACTTACCTTTTTCCTATTTTAGCTAAAATACTATAGAACAATGGACGTACTACTCATCATAATATATCAATTGACGAAAAGTCATGTATTCAAAGGTTTTATCTAAAAAAATATTATTTAATTAAGTCATAAGAAGAATTCATTGTGAAATTATTACTTTTAAAATACTTATAAACATAGTTATATATTATTACACTAATTAGGTATACACTGTAGAAAAATATCTACAACAAAGCTTTGACCCTAGCAGATACAAAATCTTTTTAATAAATAGACTTTGTGGAAAGATAATGTATTTATATTATTATCTACAGAAAACCCTTTGAGCATATTGCCGTAATACGACTAGTATAAATATATTTCTACATTAATAGAAAATAGAAACATTTTACATCACAGTTGCTTTGACAATTTAAGGCAATAATTAACCTCATATTTCCGATTACGTATTCCTTATCAACATAATATTAAAATTGGAAACAAATGAAGTGACATAAAGACCCTGTGACGATAACAGTCTTAAACTATAAGCGAACCTATACCAAAGAAAGACATAACCTACATTTGGTTTAACATTTAAAATAGCTGATATACTAAAAAATTAACTCTTAGTAACTAAAACTCTTTATACAAACGTTGCTAAGTTTTCAGGTCCCTAGTGTGCTAAGCTTGCGAGGAATCAGTCAATGTCCAAGCCTTTGAAGCTGCTAGTGAGACTAGCAAACATGCCTCGACTCGGTTTTTTTATCCTCTTCTTTTCATCGGCTTTGAATATCTCCGTTTCCATCAGCCAGTCGCGATAGTTGTCCTCCATATTTTTTCTTTGTTCCTCGTGAAATTGCTTGACAGGAGGCAAAGGGCCACCGTAGTCTTCGGGCAACAGCTCTTTATCGACAACGGATGCAGGACCATCCGATGAAAAGTTCAGCAAGTTGAGTAAATTAGAGTGGATCAACGGTTTGACGAGACACATGACTTGGTTGATGAAAGACACCGTATGAACGACGTGGATTTTTTTAAGACGACATGGATGTGCGTTCTGGAAAATATATAAACATATGGTAAGTATTGGTAACATTAAGGCTTTTTACAATGCAGACAAAATTCCTATAGTTCGAGACTCACAAAACATATACTTATAACTAATATTATATACTCTAATAATTTCGTATCACATTGACAATACCCAAACTCATCATATTATTATTTTCACTATCTCCATCAACAAAGCTCTTAACTATCATTAGACTATAAGATCGATTTAATCAATGAAGTACCCGTATATCAGATATAATAGAAGTTCTTTTGCTTATGAGCGCCTTGAATTTGTAAGAGATAAAATAATAAAAGTGTAAAAATAATATTATACAATACCTGAATATAGTGCATGAATGCTCTTAAGGCTGGAAGCGTAACCCTGGTCAAATGTCCGAGGCTGCAGCCCTTCATATCAAAGATCACGATGTATCCGTCAGATAGGCAGTCTTCAGACAGCTTGACATCATTGAACATGCAGAACACCCTGACAGCATCCGCAAAGTTCAGCTTACTATAGTCAGATTCTGACAGACGGTAGAGAAGAACGTGATAGCCCTCTGTGGTTTTGTTAGGGAGAGCTATCATGTGCCTGGAAATAGCAAACATTTCCTCAAAGACATGAGCACTTAAGTATTTATCTTAATTACTTACTACTAACAAAATAATATTGGATAACGTTTGTGTTCAAGTTTTTTCCAGGAATATGACAAGGCGTCAGGCGAAGGCCACAGATTTGTTCCCAGAATCATAATTTAAACACATTATTATATCTGATGAGTCCAAACATACATTAGAACTCTTGCATGTTCATAATTGAACCCAGACTAACTCCAGTATTAATCATATATACCCAAATGACTATATCTATGTATTTCCCATTCTAGGCACCGGCGTTTCCATATGAGCGATACATATAAGTTTGGACGTCACTCTGGTTCAAAAGGGATTAAGCATGGATGGTATGAAGTCGCATATGAACACCAGCAATATCAAGGAATCACTTGATTCTAATGTTGCCTTTACATTCTGGTAACAAAAGATGCATACATGCGCTCTAATTACAATGGTGGGTGAAAATGGATGCCATAACAATTGGGACTAAAGGCTAATCGTGCCTTCCAAAACACGGAAAAACTCAAGTTGACAAATTTGATTGACCCATCTAAGGACCAACCGTGGCGAAAGTTGCTTTGTTTTCGTTATCGAAACCACTAAGCCAACGATCTCCTCAGGCACATGTAGTCCGTTAAATACGCCATAACAATTAATTGTGCAAGTTGAAGCACGGCCTTGACCTTGCTTTATTCCACATCATCATTTTAAAAATTCAACCATAGAGCTTTGTATAATTTAAAACATTTTAGTTGCATTTTAATTTTTAGAAATAAAATTACTAACGCGGTGAAATATGAATCAAAAATGAAGTCGACAACAAAATCTCGTTCTTACGAACCTAGGAAACGTTATCAAAGTACAGTAAACAGTTAAACTATGTGACGATTCTAAGAGATCATAGTCCTTATTGTAACCTTGATAAGAGTCACGATTGGTCAAATAATGTCTATTTATATAAATAAAAATTTATTTGTGATTAATATTCATTCATTTAAATTTAGAGTATTTACAATGACATTTATTAATATGGTGTTCACAAAAATTTATCGTAGCTTATAAATATTTAAATTTTATGAATAATAAGGGTATTTCCGCTGGACACTACTACAAAAATAAATTTGAAGCAGAGTAAATTTACAAATAACAAATTACTTCAAAATTATTAATCGATTTACATAAAATATTTTATCAATAAAACTTTGATGCAGCTCACGTATCTGTAATTATAATACTATCAATCATCCTTCAAATCATAACACAGACTCAGTAAATGATAAGGTGGTAACGAAACCTCCATTGTACTCTAATATTAAAAACTTTTTGTTAATGGTATTAAATGTAAGTTTAATAACAAAATATAGTATAATTAATTAGTGAGATGAATAGTAGTATAAATCTCGTTATTAAAGCTGTGATACTTAAAGTATATAGTTGGTCAAGTGTAATTCAGTTTTAAATACCTTACTGTTAGAAATATCGAAATATGAGCAGAAATAAAAATAATTTGGTTTTTACAATATCGTTCTAAAATTAAAATAACCTTTTTAAAATAAATACTATAACTTTTGATGACATTCAACCTTTTGCAGGTAAACCTGTAACGCGCAGTAGAAAACCGGTGTCGTGCTACACTTTGCCCGCATGTTATACTGAGTGTAGACCTTTATGGTAAAAAATTTTAAGTTAAGTTTTCTTTTTCTTGTATCTTATTTACTATATTTGTAATGACTAAAGTTGTATTCTATTCTAACCTGATGTAATAGCACCACGTGATTTTATACTCCCTTTCCATTTCATTATTAGTGGCAATATAAAAAGCATAATTAAAATACAAAATCTTGACACGTTTTGGCACTTGTTACGAATTCATCTCTAATCATTAATCAATAATCATTCTAATTTTAGCCGTCAACGAGGACGTTTCTCATTATTACCAGGATCCTGACGACATTTCCCCAGTTTAATTATACACTTATTTATTGTTATGCATAAAAAACATCAAACTTTTTATTAAAATTCTTATTAATTGAAATGATTATCATAATGAAGGCACATATTTGTGCCTTTACTTCTTATCAATAAAAATATATAGTCACGTAACTTGTGCCTGTGCTGTCTTGACAATGATCAAACAGAACCGTCGGAATACTTATAAAATACATAAAAATTGCGTAGGAAATAATAATAATAACGTGATTACTCCAAATTACATTTTATTTTTTAAATTTTTTCTATCTACTTTTAACAGAACGATGTTTGTTCAAGCAGCAAGTAAGAAATAAAGTAACTTACGTAATATCCAAAATGGTCTTGTTTTTCGGTAACAGGGGATCCCTGTTTGTGAAGAGGTCCGGTGTATTCGCTCTCAACGTGAAATAGCACTCTATCGTGTCTTTCGTCTCTTTCACTTTGTAGTAGTTAGAGTGGAGAAACAACACCAAATACTCGTCTGAAATGTACGGTAGGTGTGGCTGGCTCTTCATCCTGAAATTGGAAAAAATATTGTAGTAAGTTTTAACTTTTAAATTCAACAAGTTTTGTTAGACTACTTCAAACTTTGTCCCTACTCTATCACAGTAAAGACTTACTAAATAGTATAATGTACTATTATAATTCTTAGTAAATCTTTAGCAATTCATAATTATTAATATTATACCTATATAATGAGGAACAACAAATTAAAATCCATAAAATTATAAAAGTAATGCAATGTGAAAGTTCAGAAAACTTTCTAGGCGTAATTCAGGTTATGTTTTGCATCTACATAAAATCTTTTTAAAGCTACTAAATCAGTCTCATTTATTTGAAATAAAAGGGCTAAAAGTTTTTAAGCAGTTGGCAACACACGAGCCTGGTTTTACAACTGCTACGGTAACTTATTTTCATCTAAGCCATGCTTGCTTGCTACCGTAGTACTATAATTTGTTTATGGACATAAGGACCGTAAGACACTGTATAACTTCAATACAAGGTAAAAAAAAATATGTATGATATATGCCCATCCTTGAACAATTAATCGATTATCCAGAGTCCTTATAAACTCTTGCGACTGCACCACAGTAAAAACGTGGCGTCTTCAGTAAGTTTCCCCAGCGCTTAAATTGGGGTCATTAATCGGTACGTGTTTTGCATACTGTCCTAAAAGCTATGCTTGAGTGATTTTCGATATCACATGTGATATCACATACAATATTTTATTAACTGTAAAGAAATTAAAGGTCTTTTTATGTGATTTACCTTAAGATTTTAGACAGTGCATAACAAATAGTACTTAATATATATAATAATCCAATACTTTTTGTATTTTAAAACGTGGATAATGGTCCACAGGGACCATTATCCACGTTTTAAATGAAAAGCATTAAGTATTATGGCTTTTGGCATAGCCAAATGACCTCATCTAAAAAATAGAGTATTGCTTTATCAAATGACGGGAAATTACTTTTATAGCTAAAGGGATAAAGCCCTATTTCTTTAGCTACAAAACTTCAATAGAATCATATGCATACCGCATGACTGTAAATCACTACAAAAAGAAGCAGTTCTTATATAGTGTTGACTTCAAAAAGCCTCCTCTATCTGAATCTCTACGTAATAATAAAATCAAGAAAGAACTTTCGATTTATTGGACTTTAAACATTAAAATGACAATAAATGTCAAAATTTTGAATCAATTCCGATTAATTATTCCTTTATTCAAAATAAAGGAATTTATTATATTTATTTACCAAAAAATATTAAGCTTTATAGCGGAAATGGTGTCCTTACAACTTATGAAAGAGAAATATAACTTAAATACATCCAATTAATAATGAAGACTAGATCATGTGCATATGGATATACATTAATGCACAGATTATCATAAATTTAAATTATTTAAGCAAATTTATTTCATATTATATTATATATTACTACTTCATGATAATTAAGCAATATATCTTATATACTCATAATATATTTACTATAATATCAAAGCTGAAAGATTTATTTTTTAGGCTGGAGCTACTATTGTTTTTTGGCTTGGGTCAAATTCTACAGCAGAACAGCTCTGCACTGTTCAAAATATTAATTTTAATAATACTTATTTTCTAGATGGTCGTAACTTCAAAATTACATAATGTAATCAATTCTGCAATTATAAAGCTGTTTTAGATCATTTTTGTTAGCTTCACAGTTAACAATATTATTTAAAATACTTTAAAATTATTAAGCAATTGAAGTTAATTATGAACTATTTGTGTCAAAATAAATGTTTTATTTTTGACACAAATAGTTCATAATTAACTACTATTCTTTGTTTGAAATAATATCCTTTTTTTCTTTAAAAAAGGTTAGCATGCTTGCCTACCAACTTTGGACCAATCAAAGATATTCGTATGTGTTTTCTTTAATCATAACAATATTTTGTAAAAGTTCTTGATATAGTACTAGACAAATAAATTAAAATGTAATTTTTCTCCACGCTTCAGTAGTTAGCTTAATTGCTCTCCTAAAAATGCTTAATTAGTGCTGTCTTGTAACAATAACAATATGGTCCAAGATAAGATACTAGCACGTCAGACTCCATAAAGGTTTCATCTAAATCGCAATGTCATTTAGTGTTAGACAAAACATAGGTCGAGTTCCTCATTCCACGGGCCCTTGATAATCAGAAATATACAAAATGTCAACTCGACTTTGAAACACGTTTATACGATATATTTTCTAGAAAGCAAACTCCACACGCACATTCGCGCCGCGCCGCTGCTGTAAAGACGTACACTTATGAATCGCCCTAATGACCCGTTTAACGCGCTAGTGACTCGTACGAAATACCTGCCAAGTAGACGCTAATATTGCGTGCTAATAAGTTAATTTTAGGCAACTTTCGTGAATGCGGCCAGAAGGTTCTATACACTTTTATCCTAATCGTGATTATGTAAGGAATACGCAACCTTTGGAATGTTACAATAAAAGGTATTTCATAATTAATTTGATTTATTAAGTAATATTTATTCAGAGTTATGGACGACGCATGACTGAACCCGCAAATGATGTGACTATTACTAAACATTACCAATGTATACAATACTTAATAATTTAGTAAAAAAATATATTCTTTTATTAAGGACTTTTGTGGAATAAATTGTACTTTTAATCCAAAATCCCTAGATTTTCATCGTTTGTTTGTCTAATAAGACAAATAAACTTTTTGTGAATAAAAAAAAATATTTTGTTGAACTGCGATATACTCCCAGAGATTTTCAAAATTAAACCTAAAAACAGTTTGTGAATAGTAGGCAATAAATGTAGATTTTGCTACAGGCTTATTTTTAGAGCATACCTAATGGCTCTATTAAAGATGAGTTTAGAAGTGAAGTGACATTTATGGAAAATTTTAATTTCGTTGGCTTGAATGAACGCTTCCAACACTCTCACTCTCGATATAGGTGTCCGTCAATGAAATTCCATTCATATGTGCGCTTTCACCCAATCGACAACATCGTTTAAATAATTACTCAATAGTACGGGTCATTTGAAATCGGGAGATGTGAAGTGTCCGTCTATTTATACCATACGATTGTGTTCTTTTCGTGTATGATATCGAAGTTGAATTTGATTACGACTTAATTGACCATATCTTCTTCCGATAGGAACTAGGGTTGTCGTATTAGTCCATTTTTTATTAACAACGAATATGGCAAACACGTTTATTTCCACCTGATGGTATGCGGCTAACGTAGCCTAAAGACACGCCCTTAAATAAAAATCCAGCGAATTTACTTATCGCTGAAACTCAAAATCAAAAATGGAAAAGTATGTTATTTTAATTACGATATTCCAATTCGAGTACAGAACTTAGGTACGTAATGTACAAATATCTCTTCGTGTCCTTTTAGAAAAGATAGAAATCATGTGGACAATATTTTGACTAACCTAAATGCTAACTACCTTCCTCCTAGATTTATTAAACTACTCATAAGAATACATAGAACACGTGTAAGATGAATATTCACTCAATACATATCTCAATATCAATGTGTGTATATATATATATATACACACATTTATTTATTCACGCCTCTTTCAGAGTCCACGTAATTAAAGAATGGAAATAATTTTTGATGATCCAGTAGCTATATTGATTACTGGTTGGCTCAATATCAAATAAAATAAATTAGTAAATGGACTTAAAATTGCTATACTTTATAATAAAAACACTGCGGGAAATTTTGTAATTGTTTAATTTTAACTATTATTTTACTATGTAAGATTTTAATTATATTCTTTAAATTCTTCAATCTTGACTTTCGTAAGCGTATTAAATATACTTAGACTAAATAAATGTATCTTAACGTTGACTAGATAGATATATTATATACACGAAAAATATTTGAGAGTTCAAGACTCTACTACCAATATAATGCTTATAATTGTTAAAAAAGAACCGCTTACCACTCTCTAATCTGCTGCATCTCTTCCTCATACTCTTCTGGCAGGGCTTTCTGCCATCTCATGAACGGATGCGAGTACTTAGTCGCTGACATTGCCAGAAGCTCACGACTACAACTAGAACAAAGTAAATAAAAGACTTGAAATAAAAAGGTTCCTTTATGAGCATACGAAAGTCTGATCTTAGCGGTAACATTTATTACGTTTATAGCACTCGCATGTTGCCTAAAATCTGAATAAAGCGTTGTAAGCAGGCAAGTGTCCTTGACTTAATCATAACATTTCCCTGAATGGAATTCACTAAGTTAGTGTTATTAACAATTTACTAAAAAAAAGTAATAAAAAGTAAAATAAATTTAAAGTAAATTTTTTCATATATGATATGAAAAAATTATCATCTTATAATAGGTATAGCAGTTTATCAGTTTACACATTCTATCGTATTTATTATTGTAGAAAGCATATTATTGAATATTTGCTAATATTTGATCTAAACCCGCGGGATTATTACATCGAGTCCGTTATCAAGACCGCCTCTCGGAAACTCCTAGTCCTGAACAAAGTGCCTAGGTATTTCACGTCTGACCAGTTATGCCTGTTCATTTTTATGTATTCTCTCTAAAAATTATCTGAGTAAAATTCACAAAGAATATACATATTTATATATATTATACATATTTTTATTTATATTATACATATTTTTATATCTAATATAAGTTACTTGCCAGAGTACTATCTAACATTATTTACACATAGTATGCAAGAACAGAAACTGTAGACAATTATTTATAATTTTTTATTTTAATAATTTTAAATGAATTACATTTAAATATTTTGAAGAAGATAATGGTAATCATCTAAACAGTAGATAGACATACGTTTTTTACGAAGTTCTTCAGAATCCATTAAAATGATTAATGAACACAAAACGGCGAACATGTAACGTGTACATAACAAAACTGTATGTAAGAATTTATGGTAAAATAAGAAAAATATTTTTTGAAGATACTCGTAAACAAATAATTAAAGATACAGAAGAGATACAGTTTTGCACTGTACCTATACATATATCCAAATAGTTTCTGAAAGTATAAAAGAAACTTTTACCCTTTTTAGTTATAATTTATTAATTAATATTTTTGATTTTAAATATTTATTAATTCAACATTTCATCTAAAACACATCCAACAAACTTTGATTTAAATATTTTAACAATAAAATGGAAATATAAAGCCATACACGAGTAATCAACTTGTCTCTTAGATCTCATAGTAAGACTTCTTTGAAAATTAAACAGAAAACAATAATTAGTAACAATGCTTAATTTTTTGCAATCAAAATATAAGATTGCAAAAAATAGCGACAGTGAAAAATATTGGAATGCGGCGTCCAATTATATTTTAATGTTGGCAGAAATAATTGCTTAGGTTACAGCAATTTTTATAAAGGATTGAGACCTTCTAATTCCTTTGGCAGTCTAGTTAGGTAGGTACTTGCATCAATGTGATTTAATAGTTTTTCCAAAAATGGTGCCTTTTACGACAGTTCCAAAATAACTAACCAAAAGAAAGAGTTATTGGCTGTAAATATTTGGATTTTATAAATTCACTAAAGGTGTGATAAACAATATAATAAACAGCTTTTATAAATAAATATATATTATAAGCTGACTAAATCTTAGATTAACGCTCACTTTGAAAAAATGATTATCAATCCAAAAATATTTTTGGATTGTTTTACGTAAATAAACGACCAACCAATATAATATGTATATTATGTATGTATATTACATCGGTTTGGTTCAATGTGCACATTGATTTAATTTAATATGTAACACACACATCTCCACGTGCGATTGCGAGCGTTACTACAAAGTTATTATCGAAAAGAAAATCTGATAAAAACGAAGTAAAATAATACTGTTTTACCACATTGCTATCATAACTATTGTAAAATATATCTTGGAGCGAAAATTTAAAGAAAAAAAATAAAAACGTTCTTTTTCGAATATTTATCATCATATTGAAGATGAACTACTTAATATAAAAAAATTACTTAATTTCAAACAATCATCATTTAGGAACCTTAGCTTTGCGTTACCAACCAAATTTGTCAGGTAATTGATTGTAAGCGTTTATTGTTTACACTGTCTGTCCATCAGTTCCTAATTAAAAACTTTAAATTATATCCATACATTATTTTTTTACTGTTGTTCATTAAGAATTGAAAGAAGTTCCGTGCTATGTCCGATAATCAACACAACAAAACCTCTTCTCCGCTAGAGAGTTCGGAATCAGATATATAACCAGAGAAGAGGATCCTCTTTATCAAATAAAGATTTTTTATCTTTATTACTTTTCTTTTATATATTTCCTTAGTTAATCCTTTGCATTTTTTTAAGCTCCAAATTCAGTTTAGATATAAATATTTATAATAATTGTGTTAGTGCATAATGATTTACCGATGAGAAAATGCTCTTGATGTCACTTGATACAGATTATTTGTCATCACATTTTTTTAAATATTGATTGGTCAAAATTCGCTAACCCAGAAAAACCGCAATATAACTTGTTATTACGGTTACCAAGAATCTAATTCGGCGTATGCGCATCATACTATGATGTTACGGCATAGTCAGTGGACCGAGACTTAGTCAAACGCAACGCACGAATCGCTTTTAGCTTTTGTTAATTACTTATTAATTCGTAATAATATTGTTGGTGAGTGGTGGTTTAATTTGGGTAAATAATCATCACTAAAGTAATCAAACAATATAGATGTGCTATTGTTGTGTAAATGCCAACGGGCTTTAAAAAGGTTTCATATAGGGATTTTCTATAGATAAAGAAATTCATTACAAGATATCAAATAATACAAAATAATAACTGCCGCATTAGCCGCAATATAAATTGTGTAAGTACCTACTTAAAATGGAAATTACGTAAAAGTAAAGGAAGTACGTAGGAACTTCATAATTCACAGATCAATTTATGTGTAACTAGACAGTTGACTTCAACCATGATCAGAATAGTTATAATGAAGCAAATAACTGCCAATCATGTACAGTCTTCCGCTTAAGTAATTATTTACGACAACCTTATTGCTCTAGGAATAAGAACTGTCATAAGTGACCACTCACTTTTGCTTTCTATCTCTAATCGATTGGTAATCAACTTGGGGTCAGTAATGATCAACTTAAGACTTAAGATTTTTTTCTTGTCATAGAATGGTCATACAGCATTTGGTCCAACTATAGTGCATACTAACCTTCATCCATAGACACTAGCAAAACAGTCGACAACTCTTAAGTACTTAGGGGACTTATCTCCTATACTTGATTCTTCTAGATTATTACAGGTGCAACGCACGAGTTTATTTTAAAGTCCCATCCACCTGATGGAAAGTGGTAACTGTTGCCTATGGACCCTTGCAAAACCAGGGGTATCACCAGTGTGTCACCCGACCTTGTCTTTGGGTTTTTTTATTTGAGATCTTGGTTTTTGAGATATATACTATATTATTATGTTATAGAAAAGATTATATTTTCAACCAGCTAATTTTGAATCATTAAATTATGTCCCGAATCTAATTTTTATTTATTATTATTGCAAAAAAAATAAAGCTTTTTATTGGATTGTTTTTATTTTGTTATTTTGCAATTAAGCGCATTGCTGTGCCCGACAGGGTCCACACTGATGCTAGAATATTTTAGGGTTTAAGATTATACAACAACGACATGATGAGCAATAACTGCTTTATTTTGATAATATAAACGCGTCTACCTTTAATCTTCTGTAACCGCTTTCCATAAAGCGGGTGAATGATGCTTTACAGCCTTTGTTATAAAAATAAAACCTATTTATATCAGAATGTGTATGACGTGATATAACGTTTGTATAATATCCATAAATCCCAAAGCATATTTATTTCCAGATGACGAATCATAAATGCACAAAAACCTGATATTATAAATACAAAGGAAGTTAAAATTAAGTTACTTAATCTTTATTCACAGAATTTCGTAATACTCAACAGTGCTCACTTTCTACACTTGACGAGAAAGTAAAGAGCACAGTACACTAAGCCGGTCGGTGCTAGGGGCGTGGTATGTACGACATGACAGTATGACTGGTCATATAGCAATTTTAAATTTATTTTATAGTCGAAGAATTTTATTATTTACTACTTTTATGTTGGGCCTGATTCATAATGTAAATAGGAAAGGAATTGGCCGCAAGCCTCGGCGGAACTCACACATTCCTTCTTCTTTTCTCCTGTGACTTTCTCACAAACCTTGGCTAATCTTTTAAACATATATATCTCATAAACGTGCGACTAGAAATTATATTTTGGGTGACTTAGTTACTAATCCGTATAAATTTTTTTGTTTAAGGAAACAAAAAATTGTTTAGCCCAGAAATTACTAGATTCTTCGAGTGATATGCAGCACCTTTTCTGGGTGCACGTGCTTCCCTTATATAACTTTAGAAGCATTTACCTCCTTCTAAAGTTATGCATTAAAAGGCTGTGGAAACGAGTGGTCAGGATCCCCGTCTACTTTGCCACGTTTGCTATGTCCCGTGTTCGAAACTGCAGTTCTTTGTATGAAGATTACAATTATTTGTTCACGGTTCTTTGATGTTTGTATGTTTATTTAGTATATATCTGATATTTAAATAAATATGGCTCATAATATGTATATAAATAGCAACATTATTATGTATTAAACTGAATAAAAACCTTTTTGTGCGGAGAAAAATGCATCTACGCTTACCCTGCACCATGGGGACTGAGTTACATGGTGTTGTGGACCACCAGACCAGAGGTAGGTGATGGAGACCGAGAGTACCAATTGTAACGAATCGATGTTCCAAGTTCTCGCTTTAACCTTTAGTGTACTTAATTTAGTCGGTTAAGTACATCTAAGAATTAGACGGGTAATGCACAAGTTGTTACGTCATGTTGCAAACCTGACTTAAGCGGCATAACCGATAGTTTGTTGAGAGTCAGATGCAAGTATATGTGAAGCTAATTTAATAAATTTAAATAGACTCGAATTATAATGCGCGATAAATACCTATACACTTTTATTTTTTCATCTAGTATGGCTTTCAAATTACGCTTTATTATTATTATTATTTTAAAATGAAATTTTAAGTAAAAATATTGTTACATTGTTTTGTTTTATTATTGTAATAGTAATAATATTACACACTCACACACACACACTCACACCTATTGTGTAGCACAAATTAAGCATCATTAAGAGCTTGTGTTATGTAGACTAGACAACGGAAAAATATATAGATATATAATAATATGTAAATAAATACTAAATAAGCAAACAAACATCTATGACTCGTGAACAATATTCATACTGATCGTACCAATATCTGACCCTATCGAGATTCGAACCCGGGACCTCTGGCTACGCAGACTAGCCACTCTACCAGACGGCAGAGTCAAATAAGAATAAATAGATAAGACTGAAAATAAAAGGGATATTCTTATTACATTATTTCATTCAAACTCAACTAGGATCCTCTCGACGAATCAACCGATGTCTCTATTCGCCATAACTAGTAGCGGCCTGACCACTGATCACGTTACGCGACGCATAACTCACGTTATGTACACTCGCTTGTTATTTACTTATCACATACCTGACCATACTAATAACTGAATACTCTTTATTTATAAAATAATTTTAATTTTTTGCGACTAAAGTTTGGGTAATTTGATTAGAATTTTATTTACCTTTCCTTCAATTGAAAAAGGTGCTGCTTTTGTGTGAAATTGTATGATTGCGATTAATTATGCTTTAGTCATAATGGAAATTTGAAATATAATTTATGTAATTCAAACTATATTGAGAGACCCACAACTGCCAATAATACAAAATATTTTTACGTTATTGTCATTTGCAGTTACATAAATAAATTACATAAAAAGTCAAAGTTCGAAAGGGTAACAAATAATTACCATACAATGGAATAAAGTTTTATATGCAATTTACAAACAATATTATGACGTTGGTCATAATGAAAAATAATTAAACAAAAAATATTTCCAATAAAAAATTCCACTAAGCAGATTTAAACCAGCTTCGTTGTATTGTATATTTATTAATTACATTTACAATATTAATAATGTATGCCTTACTTATGCATGCCTTCTTTCATTATCTAAACATAAAATAAAATTCTAACATGCTGATATTTGGTCATTAGAGATACTTAATAAAATATTAGTATTTGCGGTCTTTATTAGAGCAACAAATACCAACACAAAAGTTATTAGAATATTTTCTGTACAAAATTTCTGCAAGGAATTGAATTCAGATCACTATTTTCTTCCCTGAGATCCGATTATTATGAAACAAAGCCTTAATACTGTTAGGGGCACAGTTTAATCTACCAGTTAAACCCGCAATGAAATTGGTTCTGTAAATAATTTTTGCACCTTAAGACAATTAATACTGTAGACTTCGACCAATAACCAGCCTACTTAGAGCGATACAAAACTACAATTAATATTATATTGTTATTAAAACTAATATAGTTTTTTTTTAATAAACATAAAGTTTATCTTTAAGTTAAAATCTTCTCTTTCTATCTAGCTATGACTTCTTAAATTATGTCTTATTAAAGTGTAGGTACATAATAATCCTAGATTCTTACCAAGTGCTGATAACGTACGTACGTAATATTAATAAAGACTTGCGGTAGAGACAAGTCTTTATTAATATTACGTACTTGCTTTTGCTCGCCTACGTGTAGAATTGGAAACAAGTATCTATATAGGTATTATTCTCCATTAAAATACAACCATATTAATTTTTACGTCTTGCAAGAAATAGGTGGAAACTGCATTAAATTACATTTAGTCGTTTTTTCCTGATATGTGTATAAACATACAGGCCGAAATAGACGAAATATGTTTTGGATTTCGTTGCTCTTAATATCTGAAATGTATAGACATCGACCTGCTACAATTTATTATGATGTATAAATAATAATATCTTCACCAGTCCAGTTATTTTACGGCCATTTATCCACATGCAAAAATGTAGCTACAGAGAGTTTAACTTTAAAAATACGTAAATAAAAAAGAAAAACCACTGGACATTTCTGTGTAAATTATTCTGTTAACCAGTTAAGAAAATGGTTTGATCTTACCATTTTACCATTCGGTTACCAATCGGCGGTACTCTATCCGTTGTTTGTTAGCTATCTTATTCCACAAAATATGTTCACCAAATAAATTTGACATTTTAAAAATAAGCTAAGGTTCACAACCAAATGGCTTATTTTATTTAAATTATTATTATATAATATGTATACAATATGAATTTTATTGACCTAATGTTGTTAGATATGTCCGTCCTTGAACGATTAATATGGTAATAAAAATCGATACCCGGATATATTCTTCTTAATGGTTAAAACGCTACTTTACCTTCGAAGAGTGGAAAACAATTTATATCTCAGAGGATCATATACTTAAAAATTGCTTGCTTTGTCACGGAACAAAGTAGCAGGCCGGGATAGCATACCTCCCAGTTTTGTTTATAATTGTGCATATGCTTTAACTTTGCCTGTTTAAATTTTAATTAATAAATCCCTGCAGACTGGCTCATTTTCCACTGACTGAAAGAAAGCTCATATTGTCCCCAAACTCGTTTAAGGCGATTTCTCAGAACTTTGTTGCGTTTTGATCATAAAAGAAAACTCAAATGCTATACAAAGCGACTGCGATTTTTTAAATTGAGTACACTAAAGGATGACGCTAATCTTGGGATCTTACGTACCTAGATAAAATTTTTAATGTTTCTATACCAACTGGAATTAAAATCTCACAGAATCAACCTCTGACCAGATTATCTCGACTCTGTGAGAAGTATAGTCTTCGTTTTCCTGACTTTGACATCTTCCTGCGTGGGTTAGAGAAAGAACCGATTTAATGCAATGCAGAATATACGCCAATGCATTCACCCATTAAACATCTACGAGCCTGTGTGAGGAAACCTAACGCACAATTACACCCAATACTTTGCTCGAGGAGGTGGCAACGCTGTCACTTAGTTGCTCCGGGTGGCAGCGCGAAGTAGAAGCGTAACTATTTATGAGATGGGTCCTAACTGACAAGACAAGGAAGAACCTTTGGAAAAGAAAGACTGTTACAAAGGTTTTCTGTTTTTGCAGGAGTAAGGAGCAACAGGATCATTTTAGTACCTCGGCCTACTAACATCTTGAAGGAGAAGTCCCACATACCCCTGTACCCGTATTTGCCCACGAAACAAGCTATACGAAAGGCACATCCCGAGGCCTTATATTAAATAGTAATAGTAGTTTTTATTTTACTGTCATTGTTTCTATTAATAGCATACCGTGAAGACACGTAAAAGGATTACTTCTTCTGCAACACCATTAGTAATGGAAGTTTAGTTTATAAGTTCAAATATCTTAAGGTAAACTGTTGTGTTTTCCATTAAACAAAATATACAAAAACAATAACTTTTTAAATAACTTATTAAAATGACTTGATCCAATGGGATCCATTGGTGATTGACAATGATGATGACCTTATTAAACAATCAGGACCGATGACAGTTGATTTGAAAAATAGAATCAATTTGAGTAGCATTTAAAAAACCAGTATATTTTTACTCTCTTTCGAACTGACTCTTACATATTATGTAAAATAGTTTGCTTAAAAATATTGTTCGTTGTGCACTAATAAATACCTGTTATTTTAACTTCTTATTGAATGACGCAGCAAATATTTTCCATTCGAAAAACCCATTTCTAACCTAAATACTAAAGATTTAATTAACCGAATATATATTTACCAAAATATAACGAAAATGACAACTTTCTAAAACATTTTACAAATACTTATTCGAGATCAAAAATTTTTGATTTGAATGTACACACGCCTGCAGATCGATTTAAACACATCGAAATATGTACATGTTAGTACTTTAATCCGTTATAAGGAATACTTTGCGATACTAAAACTTATAGTTCAGTACAAAATAATTGTTAATATAAACTAAGATTAACGTAAGATTGTAACGATTGATGTCTGTTCTACTATAATTGACGATTTCTGAATCGAAGTTTAATTCAATTGGATGAAAAGTTTATTTCTGTAATTCTAGCATGGCAGTTGAAGTCCTGTTTGATGAGATGAATTATACTCGTCCCCGCGAGCTCATAACATATTATTTTCAATCTGCAGCAACTTCTAACTTCTGATGATTGCCATAACGGTACATACTCTACTCTGGAACTAGTTTTGAGGAACATTTCCTTTCATATCTAGAACATGTTTTTAATATATAAATATTCATTCCTAATATTAAATCGTGCATGAAATTGTCACCTTGCAACACTTTAATATCAGCCACAAACTTAGCGTCAGCATAAATGCCGGTATAAAATGCGGTCGTGTCAAATTAATCTATTAGGCACTTAACTGAACGTATCCTTTTTAATGAAAACAAAAATATGATAAATTTTCAAATAACAAAAACAAATGCTTACTCTTTTACAAGTATATCCTCCTCGATGTCCCAAAAACTATACACGAATAGCACGTGAAAACGCGCGAATAGAGGTTCGTAAACTCGCCTTAAGTGGCACAGTCTAGAAACGAGCGAACGCACTGGCACACTATGCGCGACTGCTTGCCGTCGCAATCTTGTCCAACATGCAATGGACGGAATAAAAAGTTAAAACTTTCTATTCGAATTTAAGAATCAGAGACTCAGGTATTTCAAAGAAGGTATGATATCAAAGGCACTAATTTCAACTGTTATAACACGAAAACTGGATTATTGCGAACACGTGATTAAAAATATTATCACATGACCGACATTGCTAAAACTACTTTTTAACAATAAACTAGTGAAATATAATGTTATTGGGGAATTGTAGTTTTTTATTAATAACTCACAATTTCCAATTCACAAAAAAACTTAATCGACTTATGTCATATGATTAAAAAACGTCGGTTCGGTAGTGATAGCGAAAAGATACATCCTTTTCTTGGAAAAACCCTTTGGGGTTTTTTAATTTAACTTGAAATCTGGTCCAGAAAATGTAGTGCACGAAATAAAATGTAAGATAAGTAACAAATGTATAAGATAGATAAATAGATAATGTTCATTTTGCATATAATTACACAATTTAACAAAAAAGGTTGATTTATCTAGTAAAGATCTCTACAGGACAGCAATAAGAAGATGAACGAACGAATAACATTAAAGATAAATAATATTTAAGCCACTCCCATAATCAATGAAAATTTAACGACGCATGTTTACAGCAAAATAACAAATTTGATGATTCAAGAATATTTCATAAGCAAATGTGCAAAACAAACCAATCAATAAAAGTTATTAGACCAAAACTACATAACGATTCCGTAATAACCAATATACTAGTTTATTTACAAAGGATATAACTTTTCAACAACATGATAACTGTTGTTAGGCAAAGTTTGATTACTGCAAAAACTAGTGATAAGTTTTTGGCTTATGTCTAAATTAAACCTTAGTAAGAAATAAAAACTTCATTCAAGTGCCTTCAAAATCGCTTCATATATGAATCTTCTATTTAAATAAAAATTAATTGCCGAAATTAGGTATTAAGTACTCGCATGACTCAAATGACTGCAGGATAAAGCTTGTATTAAAAAAAATCTTACTATAATGTTTTTAAAATCTTTTAATAAGAAAAGTGCGTAAGAGAGTGAGTGATACTATTTTTCTTTATGAAGTATTATGTAAAAAGTTTTTCAACGGACTTCAAAACAAGAGGAAATTTATGCTATTTCTGTGTCATTTGTGAACTTATTTACAAAATTATTTATTATTTAATAGAATATACTCCTGAAGTCATCCCATGGTCACTAAGACAGGATCTGATGATGGATCCCAGGGAAATCAGAGCAATCAAATTTTATAGGCTCGTGTTTCACAATTTTTTCTAAAGCTATTCTGTATTTTTAACAAACGACAAACAGATAAATAAAGTTTTAAACTAAGGTAAATACTGATTTCGAAACACTAAAAAGACAAAATTAATTCAATTTTAGAAGTTATCCAATTTAAAACTATTTTTTGAAGTTGGTGCTAAGTTATTTTCAGAAAAGAAAAGTTAATCCGAATAAATGTTTTTAAGTACAATTTTATTTAACTTAACTAAGTTCAATTTTTTATAACGTAAACATAATAACGTTACTACCATAATAAAACAGCAATATATTTTAATGATTTATGTTTTCAATTTCAAAACATAATTTTATTTCGTTAGCTCTATAAAATGGTTTAAGATTTGAATAACAATGTCTTGCGTCTTAAAAAGTATTATTTTAACAAATATAGCATTAACATTTGTTAATTGCTTTATACCTAATTTGAGTGTAAAAAAGTGTAAGTAATTATATAATAATTGAAAGCCTTTATAATGAATGACAAGTATTTTTTATAAAGTTATTAAGATTATAACATAATAATTAAGCAAAAATCATTTTTTTCTTGTTCGACTGTGTACATACGTAGTATTTATTACATTACGAACAAACTAGTTTTATATAGACTCTAATCAATTTTAGTCTTAAGAGGGTTATTTTTTTGTCTAATTGTTTATCATATTGTTTTACCTCAAACGTAATTGTTTAATGTAACATGTTTAAGTCAATAATCATATATTTTCAGTTGATACAAAGCTAATAGCAAGGAAACGTCAAGACACACTAGATATATGTCGACTTTTCAACTCTCAAAACAATATACTACAGTCAAAAGCAATCGACGCTTCATCAAAGACGAGTGCGCCGAATCAAAGAAACATAAGGTCGAAAAGAGATACTAATTTTATGACACTTGGAAACCCTGCTATTAGCGCGGAAAGTATTCAACGAATTGAAAATATAGTAGATAAGCTATATGAAGATTTAGAAGAAAAAGGTCAAATAGTGACTCACAGAACAAGGACTACAGTGAAGGTATCTAATGATAATGAAAATACTAATTCAAAATAGCTAACTCATATAATCATGAAATAATGACAATTACCAAGATATATTTTTAAAAAATCTTAAACTTTTTGTGCAAAAAACCGAAAGACAACATTAAAATAGTCCTTTCACAGTTTCCCGGTCCACAAGTTGTAATAAAAAACAATTGTTGTGTACAAGGAATGTATCATAACTTATATGATACAAGTGAAGGCAGTATCATGTTTAGTGTTACATAAACCAACTGTCTTTAGTGAATAGGGTTATAATAATTTATTTAACAATACTTGTAATGTCATTGTAATTATAAAAAAGCCAAAAGTTACATAATATATGTTGCAATAATAATATCACCATTCGAAAGACAAAGAAACATTTAACAGAAAAACGTAATTTTAGATTTCTTAAAAATCATAATACAAACAAGACTCAGTCACTTGTTTTAAAATTATAGTATCCGCATACATTATCATTTAAAATTGACCTTATGTTAATTAATCTTACTGTATTATTTTTAATATAAAGTATTATTTTTTATAATACTCTTAGAAGTTTTTTATATCCCTTTTTCTTTTTATATACTAATAAGTAGAACAAAAAGCTTTATATTTTGCTTAATTATTGAGGACTTCATTGGCGTAGTGGCTTGAACGCTCTGGATACGATTACAAACACAAAGCGACTTTCGCCATGGTAGGTCCTTGGATGGGTCGATCAAATTTTTTTACCAAGCAACCCGCATTGAACCCGCCCAAACTCCTCACGTATTTTTCTCCTATGACTTGATTATTGTTTTTGTAAATATTGAGTACATATTATTTTTTAGAAATATTTACTATAGAAAATTATATTTTACGAATTGTCTTGATTTGCCTTAGGGTGATGCAAACAAAACTATGAGACGATTCAATTTTGCTCCAGCGGCGTTACTAGGTCCTTTACCGACACCTGGAGCACAACTTTCTGACACTAATATAGACGACGGTTTTCCTTTCATTTCTTGGCCTAAAAAGTGGAAGCATGGAATAGTTCCCTACTTCATTGATTCTAAAACTTATGGTAAGCTATAACTAAACTAAGAACTACCACAGACTAAGCTAACCTTCAATAAGCATAAATATTTTTAAATTACGAATAATTTTAAAACAGCATATAAACCTTGTTAATAAGCTATGTTAAAATTACAATTTCTTATTTAAAAATTCATACTAAAGCTAACGAATTTGTTATTTGATACAATAGACATATAAAAATTAAAACTATTCGTATTTCACTGTAATTAATTGCGTTAAAAATATTGGATGAGTAACTTTTACCCACGGCTTTGACCACATGAATGTCGTTTATTGTAGATGCAGACAAATTCTGTGGTAAAAAAGTAGCCTATATCCATTCTTGTGATTCAAGCTTAGTCTGATAAAAATCATCCCAAGAGAACCCAATTCCATCTTGGAATGATTTTTGGATTGATAAATAGCACATCTGTCCCAATTTTCGTTTAGAGCCGTTTTGCCGTTCTGGGATGATTATGTTACAAACATTGATTCAATCTTTATTATTTATATAATATAAGTATGTAAAATACATACCCTTTTTTCTTCCACTCAGACGCTCAATTAGCGGATGCCATAATGAAAGCTTTCGATTATTTCGAGAAGGTCACTTGCATTCGCCTACAGAGGCTTCGCGACAAACCGACAGACATAGAATCGCTGGAGAACGTAGAGTGGCTTTACATTACCAACCCTTCGGGCATAAGGCAATGCGTACATAGCAACGAAAAGAAAGCCAATAAGGGCGTACAGGTAATTTTATTCACTTATTAATGTATTGTTAAATTGATGAGTTAACTTTAAATATCGTATTCTGTAATAAATTTAGTAGAAATTTAAAATGAGGTAACTTTTAGGATTTCGGGCTTGTTTTTAATATTCCAGAGGAATGAGCAAAAAAGTTACAATATGAGTTTTTCAGATGGTAGTATTGGGTTACGACTGTTTATCCCACGGTGAGATAGTACATGAAGTAATGCATATACTAGGCTTTTCTCACGAGCATACGAGACCTGATAGAGATCAATATGTTACTATTCTGTGGAATAATATAAAACCAGGTAAAACTAACTATAAATATTAAATGTTGCTAACAGTTCACTAACTATCAAACTAACTAACGGCTGAAAAACTTAATATAATTTAGGTATTATCATTTAACTGTGCATATAAATGGGAAAATACAAAATTAGCACTCCATAATATATACAGTACTCAATTAGACGTTGAGTTTCTGCTCAATTTGATTTTAAATTGGAATTTTCGGTGATCTGCTTAAACTTTGTGGACCACACACACACACACAATCATACATTTGTAGAGTTCTTAAAAATTAAGAGAATTTGTAGTATTTGGCCTCAAGTTAGTATATAAATAAGTGTGTAATAGAATTGAAGTATCAATAAATACACAATATTCTGTAATCAAGTAGACCCCGCGCCTAGTGAGCTAGTAAAGGCTAGAGTAAATATAGATTTAAATTTTGTAAGACACCAGAAAAATGCAGTGCATTTGTAAAACAAGTGAACGGAGTTTAACAATAAGTAACTTACAGAAGCAATTCGGTGTAAACAGACTCCCACGTGTTCTTTGTATCCTCGCTCTACCCCTAGAGAGTAATTCATAAAAGCAAGTAGAAGCAAAGGATTGAAGCGACCCAAAAGATGTGTTACGACTTACGATGGCGTATAAATAAACGATTTATTACCGAATAACGACACAAAAATGTCTGCAGACATGACAGAAGAGAAGCCATTTCTTTTTGTATTCATGTTCACATGCTTTCTTCGACCGATTTTGTAATTAAATAAATATATGACATCCTATGTTTTTCCGTTATCTAATATCCATAATACAACCACTGGGCTATGTCAACCCGATGTGAGTGCAGTTAATATAATATCAATCATATTTATGATATGATTAAAAATTTGTTGGTTTCAGGTTATAAAAAATATTTCGAAATGCGGACAGAGGATCCTCTATTGGATATACCTTATGACTATTCTAGCGTCCTTCATTATCCCCAGAGAGCATTCTCTAAGAACGGTCATATCACGATCATGGGACAGGTGAGTGATTAATTTAGAATGTGCACGATTAATTAACTCTATCTCTTTTTACTATTTTAGCAAGACCTTATTTCTCCTTCAAATTTTCAATATATAAATGTAAGCGAATTATTACAATTTCTTAATTAAAATATAATATTTCTTATTTTAGAACGGTGCGAAGTTAGGCCAGCGTGAAGGATTAAGTGAGACAGACGTAGAAAAAGTTGGTCTAATATTTGGAAATGAATGTGTTGAAAGAAATAGACAATATCTTTTAAAAACATGCCCTAGCGCTGTAAAATCCAATAGGCAATCGTTAAACGTATCCCAGACCGACATATCGAATTATTTCAATGGAAAATTATGGCCTTATGGAATTGTCAACTATAAATTAAAGGACGTAATAGAATTTTGTAAGTTATTGATCTGTACTATTTCATATTTTGTACTAAAATAATCATTTCTAAATTTGCTTTATTTATTTTTATAATTTCTTATTTCTTAATTCTCAATACCGCTGTCTACTTAGTCAGAGCTCCCGGGTTCGAATCCCGATAGGGGCAGATATTTGTATGATGAGTACGAATATTTGCCCACGTGTCATTGATGTTTTTATATTTATTTAGTATATTTCTGATATTAATATACATATTACTAACTATATTTCTTCACAAGCTTTGAATGATGGTTACTTTGTGCTAAAGATAATAGATGTGAGCGATAGAAATATTATTATGTTACCATTTCTTATTATTATTTACAGCTATTGAAGAAAGAGAAAATATCAAAACAGTTATCGATCATATAGAAAATGAGACTTGTATTCAATTTAGAGATATTTCCAACGATGAGGTTGTTGATGAAATCGAAATACGAAATGAAACGGAAAACAACAATGACAACAACGATAAAAGAAATACAACAGAGTTTGAAAATGACATCGCAATCTTCAGAGCAGGTAAGTAGGTATATCAAATACATACATCAAATGAAATTCTTTTTTATTTCCTTCATTACTTAAATCGTTTATTCACTAAGGTCATGAAACTAATTCAAAATCTAACACAAAACGTATAAATATAAGTCAAACCAAAGCCCGAGCTCCAAGGAATGACGTCAAAAAATCCCTACGACATGCTGAAAGCATTATTGTCTTTACTAGATCTTCTGGGTCGGGATGCAGTTGCCCAAACTCAGGAAAACCTCATGGAAAAAAAGTAAGATCTTGAAGTCTATAAAGATTTTCTGGCTAAAATTTTTCCAAATAATAAATAATATTTCCAATGACAATATTGTCACTACATAAACTTTTTTGCAGATTCTAAAAATTAACGGTGACTGCTTCAATTCCGTTAATGATCTGCTTCACCTTTTTGTACATTTATTAGGCCTAGACCATCAACACAATATGCATGATCGAGATGAATATTTAAAAATCCTATGGAATAATCTGACTCCAGGTTTGACAATAATTTTTTTTTACATTCTAAAGTACTATTATATTAGTAGTCTTGTAGTAATAGTAGAGGTAATAAGAAGGTTTTAATAGTATCAACATAATATTACTGCAGAAGTTAATAAAGAGATGAAAAATAAATTGCCACCTGCTGCTTCCGTGGGCTTCGACTATGATTACCAGAGCGTCATGCATTACCCTTGGCTTCAGATAAAGAATGGTGTCACTAATCTTATGTTTCCCATTTGGGTGAGTAAATATTATTTTTAACTTTAAGTTAACTTTGTACAAAATTGATTATAAAAAAGTCACCGATGTGTCTAAAAGTTTAAAGAAATGCAGACACAATAATGCATTTTAACTTCATAGCTAAACTTTTACCTAAATGTTAAGCTTAAATCAGATCACATATGTATATGCATCAGGTAAGAATTAATTACCCAAATAAGCAACATACAATTTTGTTACGTGCGTATAATAATCTTACGTATAATAATCTTATAGTATAATCTTTTTAAAAGTAGAATTTTATGTGAAATTACTTAACCCAAAATAGAATGTATTTTTGATGTACATTACCGGAATCTTAACTGGTTATTTTATGTTGTGACTATTATGTAATAATAAACTGTAAGTCTTAGCATTCACCTGAAACTATATTTTTTATACGTTCAGTCGAAGCCATAAAACGATGTTCAAAGGAAACTCGTTATGAAAATCAATTATTATTTATGAACGTTCTGAACCCGAGAAATATTATCCAGCTATATAATATATGGTTCATATGTTTTAAAAAAAACAACTTTTATATACAGACTTGAAAAAATGAAAAATAAGGTGATAAAAATATTTAAAAAATTACGAGTCACTCGTGTATGCACGAAAAATGCGAGTGACAGATTAATTTTATTCAAATAAATTTATAATGGCTAGAATAGCTAGATATATATGACTGTGAGACATATAATTATTTATTGTAATCTTAGAGATGCGGCTCTCCTTGGAAATTAAAATTACTACAAAATTGAGTATTGCACATTGTACTATCACCAGAACTAAATGTGTATGCAAAATTTCAGCTCAATCGGATACCAACAAATGTTCGAAAAATGGTCTACAATTTTAAACGGGCAATTTACATACAAACAGTGCAGTTTAATAAAAGCTGGTAAAAAGTTTTAATGTTCTTTTCAGAATGACGGTTGGGCCATGGGTGACTGGCAGGGTCTAAGCGCAATCGACGTGCAAAAAATAAATGTCCTTTATTACGGAGAATGTTCAAAAAGGCAGATCCAGACGGAAGATCAAACTAAATAAACTCAATAAAAATGTATTATTTATGATTTTATTTAAAGAAATAATTAATTATAAATCCATTTTAATCGATCCATTCCCAACGATTTTTATCAGGATTTAAATCAGTCCAACTTATAATATTTGCTAAATCACTAATATGTATCGGGTTTTTTCCGTGCTACATTTTTATTATCTGTGCCATGAAGTTCATTGTCCATACCTTCTTCAATATAATCATCATTTTCTTGTCCACTGCTTATTTGCTCATTTGAATCATCTCCTTTTTTAAGGCTTTCGTCGCTTTGCATATGATTTGGTGATGTTTCGTTATGCATAGCTGATTTACATGTATCTAGTAAGTCACTAACTTTTCTCTTGTTGCATTCGTGACCAAATATTAGCCTTAACCTCATTTTATCAAGAGGTGACAGTTCTTCTGAAGGTTTAATCATCAGACCCGGTATCTACAACGAGAAATAGGATTCATTTATTGACTTATTTTTATTCATCAATAAATGAATGAATAAAAATTAAAGTAAATATTTATTACAAAACTTTGGGTTTCACTTTCCAATATGTATTAAAAAGAGATAGAAATAAGAGAAATGTTCGTTTAATTCACCCAGGCCGTTCTGTGAAAAAATAATCCTTATTCCCATGATGACTTTCTTAATACCCAATCATGTTCATCGCATTATTATTGATGATATTTAATAGTATTCTATAATTATCCAAATAAAATGATCCGCAAAAACTTTGCAGTATTAAATATTGAAAATTATGTCAGTCATATTATTATAATTTAACTTATAATTTTAGTACACTGATATATGCAATAACTATTTTTTTAAAGAAAATGAGTATAAATTTTTACCAAAGGTGCTATAGTTGCTTGACCATTCTTACTAAATGCTCGATCGTGGAAATGCATAATACTGATAGGATCATATTCCGTCTTAACTGGAGAGAAATCGTCATATCGAATTCGGAATAGTGACTGGTATTCTAAAGGAAAAATACAAAAAACAATATAAACAACAAAAAATACATAAATAACATAAATTACTGTATAACATTTTAACACATAAAGTAGATCTGTTATTTTATTTTAATAATGTGGGCAGTTGAAGAATATATTTTGCGAGTATGTGCTCACTACCACACTCTCAGAAAACTATTGCGATTTTATATATGAAAAATAGTCTATAATAATTATGTATGGGTGTAATCAGTAAAGACACGTTTTTTTAAAAAACATAAATTAATTATGTTTTGATTCCCCGTTCAACAATAATAGCTACTTATACCCTTATTAAAACTAAGGTATTCCAATATTTTAAAAATGAAGTTTGTTACTTAAGGTTACTTACTCGCAGTTACTCTTGGAACTTACTCGCATGTATATTTTCCCACATTATTCTGACGTACTGATCCCTCTGCGGATGTGTTACTTCATCTTGGAAGCCGATGGCATGCATTAAAGAGTGCAAAATCTCCCAACGTTGCAAGCATTCGTAACCCAGTATGAGATTCTGTGAACATATTTATGATAAATTCACAGACATTAGATCCTAAGTATAGGGTTCAAGAAACTCTGACGGCATGATGTCACACAGATATAAAAAAATATTATAGCTAAGTGCCGAAAATTTTTCGCCTTTAATATAATGAAACTGATTGGTTTGTTGAGCTACTATTTTCGATCCTCCAAGGCCCCAAAACAAAGTTACTTTTTATGACCCTAGGAACACTACATTACCCAATACTTATTATGTGGCTGTGATTTTTATATCTAAGTGTCCTTCCCCAGTCAAGCCATCCTATTAGTGACGGTAGATTATGCCTTCTAATTTTTAATCATATTAATCTTTTGTCTTACTTTATTGCTGATATATTTTTTAAGGATTACATTCAAATGTAGTCATATTAATGCGGCACAAAGAACTTTCGACTGGTTCTGTCAACATTAAAATGAAATATTTTTCGGCCGATCGTTCTATCCAAATACAGAAGTTCAAGTATCTAATAGAGAAAAATGACAATGACGGGAAATCAATACATACAGAAAACTTCACCATTCTCAAGTGTCTCGCACGGCGCGTGCTGGTTAATTCCAAGATCAATCAATACCTGCACTCAGAAATCCACACTAATTACTCACAATATCTACAGCTGTGTTGTTGTAGTTGTCAGTATGCACACACTCCCTTATTTTTTCCGGATTGGTGATGTGTATCCACGGCGTATTGTGCTTCGGCTCAGTGAGAGCTTTGAACCTGAGACACGAAACATCTTCCAATGTGTTCATGACAATTTGAACGCGGTGAGCTATGAGAGAATCTAAAATATTTGAGGAATTAAAAATAAGTCTGGTAGACTTGCGGCAGAAGTCGGAGTTCAGGAACGCTGGGGATTTATTAAAAACTCTTATTTCCTCTTAGAGTCTACTTCTCATTTCTCATCAACTCTATCAGCACAGAAAACAGACAGTCTTTAAGCTGCATAAATAAAAATAAGAGTGACATTATGAAAAGCTACAACACCAACAAAATTCTACATTATTATTATTTATACCTTATCGTGGTGCTTTATAAATAATTGGATTTGACAAGCTTTCACATATGACATTTATTTAAGCAACAACCTTTCCTTTTGATTTATCGTAATTAATAATATTGTATAACAGTGTAGTCGATCACACAATATGTGGGACAACAAGGGAAACAAAATCGTGTTTAATGACTTCCTAATCCATTAAAAACAGTAAACCGCAAAAAATAATATAGTTGTACATAAAAATAATATATATATAAACATACATTTCAGAGAGAAATGAAAATTAAATACTTATTTATATAATTTATAAGTTTCCACTTACCATAACTTTTAATATCTAAATAATAATACACAATTCCCAAAGGCCATGGCACATCCGGCACATGCTGTCGCTTGTTTACGAAAGAAGAAACTACCGTATCTCTATTAGACCAGATTTCCGTTACATCTGTAATAAAAAAAAAGTTGACTTACACTGAAAACTTGTATACTATTGATCATCATTAAGATATATACAGCCTTTACACATCCAACTGTTGAGCACTGCTTAACCACCAAAAGTACATGAATCAAATTAATTATTCATTATTGATGAATCGTTTAAAAGAGCACTAAATACATGTTTCACTCGTGAAAAAAAAACTGTTTTGCATATATAACCTACTTGTCTCATAAACTATTTAAAAAAATGTATAATTCAAGAGGGTGCCACTTGAATTTGTGCATGTGCTGACGTTGCAAAGGAGTTCACATCATTTTTCCTCTACCGTTAAAAGAGTTAATTTAGATTTTTTATATAGAAAGCTTAGCAAATGGCTCAACACCACTTGATGGTAAGCAGTAGAGAAGTCCATATGTGAAGATAGCTAGTGCAGCATGCGACATACTGCCCTTGCTACCTCCATCTTGCCAGCCCAAAGAGTGCTTTTTCACACCTCTTTTGAAAGAACTCATGTTGTATGAAGGAAGAAATACGTATGCCCGTAAGGAATTCCACGCTCTAGCTGTGCGACAGAGAAATGAGTCACGAAATCTCTTTGTGCGTAGAACAGCACGCGTGCTCCTGAGTAGGAAAGGAGAAGGAGGGATAAGGCTTGTGGGTGTCCTTAATATCCCCCATGCACTGTACTATCGTCTGCATAACAAAAGATAATAATTCCTGTCGTGGTTATATACTATTTCTTCATGGTAGAGTTATAACGTATATGGGTCATACGACCATTCGAGTCTATTGATACCCTTGTCTTCTAAACCGCAAGTCTCAGGTTTGAAGCCTGTTCCTAACCCTGGTTGCCTCTGCAAGCATTTTTACAAATACCTATCTACTTGGTGTGAAGGTTGAGAATATAAACGTAGAGATAATAGAAAAGACAAATTCTATTTTCTAAAAGATACTTAAATAACAAACCCTTTATATTTTTATCTCCAAATATAAATTTTACATTGATAAATAGTATCGTTAACAAAAAGAAATATGTATTTATTTTACACATGACTTCTATTTTATTTTCCTGAAGCCGTTAATCTAAACAGCACGAAATATTGCGTAATAAACACCCAACACTTTCCAAAGTACATTATTCGGTAGGTATAATATAATAACAATCATAAAATAATAATAATAATGTAAATGTAATTGAACTTCGTTTTATTCATATTGAACTAGGATAGAAAACTAATGAATTTTATTTATGCTCCTATTATCTTAACTGACGTTTTTCTTATTGATAAAAAATCATATATATCAATATAAATGCTATTTTATTTTAAAAGGGAGCGGGTATTTATCAATAATGCTCAGCCAGGCAAACCACAGAAAAATTCTGAAACGTAGACTTTGAGCCAATCAAAAACAACCACCTGGTTGTTGAAAGTGACAGTTATTGACAAATACATTCCGTCAGTGTTTATATGCTCAGTGCATTCCGTAACATTTTATCGCAAGCAACTATATACATCAAAGAATGTTTTTATGTACTGTCCAAGATTCCAATAAATATAATAGTTAATAAACACCTATTTCATGTGTTTTTGCCATTATAATATATTACACAAAACTACTAAAAAGTTATTTTCTGAATTATTTAATTAAATATCTTAATGTGAATGGAGTGTGCTGATTGTGTATTTTTTCTGAGAAATCAGCCTCTCAGTAGAAACAGTCTGACCAATGCATATACATACACCCACTGAGCATATAAACACTACGTTTATACACTACGTTGCATATACTTTATTTAATTCAATTTTTGTATTATGGCCTCTGTTAACACCTTTACTCTTTGGTCTGCGCTTGAATAAATGTCACTGTCAGTGGTCATAAAAAAGCGAGAAGCGAGCTGTGAAGGTATTTATTCATAAAAAAGTGAAAAAGATACAACCTATAACATAAAAATATTCTTGTATAATCGCCGCGACATAATAATGCATCGTACTTTATTTATATGTATAGCTTTATTCATTCCTTCTGCTTATCAAGCCGCTACATCCCATGGATCAGTTGAACTAGACGAACTATCTTTCGATAAAATTACTAGCAAATTCGAGGCTTCACTTATCAAGTTCGACGTAGCATTTCCATACGGAGATAAACATGATGCTTTTGTGGCACTTGCAAAAGATGCTAAGGACGTGGAAGACCTTTTAGTGGCAGAAGTTGGAGTAAAGGATTACGGAGAAAAAGAAAATGAGGAACTTGCGAAAAAATACGGGGCTACAAAAGACAACTTCCCTGTCGTGAAACTATTTGTTAAAGGCAAAGAAAATCCCATTCCGTTTGACGACTCCAAAGGTTTTACTAGTGATGAGCTACGAAGATTTGTTCGTGAAAATACCGGCTTGTACCTTAGTCTACCTGGATGCGTAAAAGAATTGGATAAATTGGCTATTAAATTCATGAAATCTAAGCCGGAAGATCGTAAAAAGGTTTTAAGTCATACCCAAGCAGTTGTGGAGAATTTGAGCAGCAAAGTACTTAAAAAAAATTACTTTCAATTTTTGCAAATAATTGTTGCCATGAAAATAACTTTTTAATTTGAATTTCAGGAGACCTCTTCTGGAAAAGTGTACAAGACAGTTATGGAAAAAATTATAGAAAAGGGTGATAATTTTGTTAAATCTGAAACAGACAGGGTGAAGAAGATACTGAGCAGTAAGGTTTCTGAAGAAAAGAAAAAGGAACTAGGTGTTAGACTGAATATTTTACAGACATTCCAACTATTTGATATTAAGAGTAAGGAAATGAAAGAAGATCTGTGATCACAAAGTATATTTGATTATTTTATTAATTAATTAATTTATGTAACACCTCAAGATTTGTTGACAATTATTATTATGTTGTTTGTTTTTCTATCAATTTTCACAAATATTATATTTTTTAATTAAGTAGAATACAAATTCAGCATATCAAAGTTAATGTTTATTGCGAGTAACTTGCCTTTATTTGTATTCAAAATTAATAATGTATTGGTAAGGTAACAATATCAAAAAATCTACACAAAAAAGTTATCTGTTGCTATTGCTTTCTCAATTGTAAAACAATGTACATGTGTGTACTTAATTTCTAACATTCCATTGAATGAGTTCATCTTTTGTCACAGTTTACAGTGCAATTACCAATGTAAAAATGTTACATTGAAGTTCTATATTTTATGTTAAAACAATTATGTCTGCATTCTATGTAAGTTGAAGTGTAATATCAGCATGATTTATATATATTTGAAATCGCACAAGTGTTGTCTATGTTATATTTCTTGTTTATGTATACAAATAAAGTGTGACAAGAGGCATAAACTGCTTTTTAATTTAATTTAAATAAGATGCATTCATTGTAAAAAATTACTTTCTATAAAGTTAAATTCTGCTTGCACAAAAAAATTGCACAACAAAGTAGTATAGGCATACTCAGAGAGCTAACCAAATTATATCATCATGTCCTACAAACTCAATTAAGCAACTGAAAACAGTTGTTCAATGGAATATAATTATTTTCTCCATACAGAATTCAGTAAAGAATGTATTGAGGATTATGTTGCTGCTCTAAATGAAAAATAATAGTCAAAAATTGGCTAATGGGTGAAAATTTTACAATAAAAATCTGATTCTTCGAATACCTTACTTATACTTTTTGAAATAGAATATTCTTGTCGGAATGTATAGACAAAAATTTCAACATAACTGAAATTTGTCCATTTAAAAAAATTAAATGCATAAATCTACTTAGCTTTAAGATTAAATTACAAAAGAAGTCACAAGTGACTAATATTCTCAAATACCAGCTTTTTATTTCACTTCACAATATAGTGTACTGGCAATTTAAATGTGTAACATTCTTTTTCTTATATGTATAATAGTTATTAATTTGAACATAAATTGTTTTTATTTGTGAATAAAACATCATAATTCCATCAATCAAAAAAAACATTCTACAATGTATTGTTTTATACTATTGCCATGCTTGGAGATAAAATGAAATGAAGGCTTGCTATATTAGTACAGCTATTTACATTAGTGCAGCTATATATTCACAAAAGTGGAATTTGGTAAATGTGTCTTATATGAGACTATCTCAAAAGACTAGGTAAAAATATAGTAACTTTATTCAAATTAATTTTTATGGCTAAACAAATGAAATATACTAGCTAAATCATTAAAAAAATTCATAACATTAAAATGAACAAATTGCACCAATGTAAATAACATTCCTTTTCATTTTCATGAACACTTATAATATCCTACATTAAATAATATTATCCATGTTCTGCTAGGTTATTCTATCAAAAGCAAGTTAATATCATTTCAGTCACATTAAATTAATAAAGTCACATTTGATGTTACAATAAACTTGACACAGTATTGCCAATTGCATCCTGTTGGCTTAATAGCAAAAATATAAATATACTGAATTGATTCTGTATATTATTATGTTAAAACTCAGCTAACACACACAATTTAAAATATGTATATTCAAGTACAATTCTAAAATAATAAAAATATTTATTATTTCTTTATAGATTGTTGGAAATTTGTTGTATGTAGGTTTACTAGGTAGCAATGAAGAGAAATTAAGACAAGAACTTAGATCAGAGTGACATGTTACTCATAGGTGTCTTCAACTGTAACAATATTACTAATATTAATTGGCCTTTTCACTTTCCACTTTAAGTTCCTTTAGTTTTAAAACTACTCCATCAGCATCTGCATCTACTGGTTTGTCAGCCTTATCTGTATTCTTGGGTTCAGGTGTATCAGTGTCTTCACTTCTTGTTATACTACTTTCATCATCCGAGGACTGATCTTGGGTATACAAACTACATTTAGTTCTTACAATCTCTTGAGCCTCTGCAAATTTCTTTTTCCATAGTTCTGCATCTGTAAAAACAAATATTTATATTACACTTTCATGGTAAAAGAATTAATCTAATTATTTAAAAAATTTCTACATACTCTGTGCATTTCCAAATTTTATAGCAAGTAGCTCCTGTTTACACCTTTCATCTGCATAATCAGCGAAGACTGACCAATTGAAGGCCTTATCAGACCCACAATGAACATTCATTCTTATGTCAGGAGTGATGAAGTGATTCGCACAAACTTTTAGAGTCTTATCACGTCGCATGACAACTCTAACTGTATTGTTTTCTTTGTGGCGCAATAGTTTAATATCTCCAGTTCCACGCTCCTAAAATAAATTGCATTTTAACTTTTAATAAAAACTTCAAAACCAAATCAAATATAAATAATGCGATATTTCCAATTACTAAAGTGTGGTCATTTAGTATTGGTTAAGTTGATGTTCATTGTTTCAACTATTTTTTTTCTTTAACAATAGTTTACTTAAAAATTTTTACTCTAAATATAATGGCATTTCTTTAACCTTCCACTCGTGGTCACTGGTGTCATATCGATACAGCCGGGCACGAATTTTAACCAATTCTTCTTCGTCTTCCTCATTTGTATGGATTTCCACTATAGGTAATGACACAATGGGTTCATAATGAGGATCGTGCTCCGGGGTCTCAGCAGTCTCTACTTCGCCACCTTCGCTTTCGCTATTTCGCCTCACGCTTTCTTCAGTCTGCAAATCGTGTTAACGGATTAGAATAATGTCCCCAACTCACTAAAAGGAGAATATTTTATATTTGAACGTATATCATTTAAATTATTTTAGTTATCAACTAAATCTGACCGGAGATGACATCACAGTAATGGATAACAGTTTTACTTTTCAAAAAAATAATAAAAACTTATTAAAACACAATTAGAATAAACAAACTCCTAAAGTTCGTTGATTGCAAAAAAAGTCAAGCACGCAACAGCAAAAAATTTGACGTTATTCAATTTATAGACAACAGTATTTTTTGGTCAGTTGAAAAAAGCAAAGGTATACCATACAGCCAAATAAAATATTACGAAATGTGTTATATCTGCATTTCAATAGACTAATACCAAAAAATAAACTAAAAAAATTATAGAAATATATGTACATATAAGTAATAGTATGGTGTTAATTTTTTTTAATGGATTAGCACATTAAAATTCTCGATCTCAATCAAAAACAGGTTTTATTTTAATAATAAGCTCAGCAAAGGACTTGATACTGCCTGATGATAAGCAGTAGAGGAGTCCCTATGTGAAGATAGCTGGTGAAGCATACGACATACTGCATTATCCACCATCACCTTGCCGGCCCAAAAAGTGCTTTTTCACGCCTCTTTTAAAGGAGCCCATGTTGTATGAAGGAGGGAATACGTGTACTGGTAAGAAATTCCACGCTCTAGCTGTGCGACAGAGAAAGGACTCTCAAAATCTCTTAGTGCGCAAAATAGACGTGGCAACAGTGAAAGAGTTACAAGAGCTCTTCAGAGCACTCTCCATGGTACAAACGATAAAAGTCACTAAGCGACGATATGTCGGGACGCACTTGCAGAGGCTCTAGGGTGTTCGTTACCTCCACATCGCCCATAATACTCATAGCGCGACGCTGCAACCTGTTCAGAGTATCGAGGAGGTACTGAGCGGAGCCATCACAAAGGTGCGAACAATACCCACACAAGACCGGACCTGAGTTTAATACAGAAGGCATAACTGTTCAGGCGTGAAATACCTACGCACCTTGTTCAAGACTCAGAGTTCCCGCGAGGCGAGCCCCATGCCGAGCATGATACCGCTCTGCAACGACATAGTGGTGCCCTGAAGAGAAGGAAGGGGAAGGAACGGCGACTTTTAAGTTGTAAACGCGCACACTTGCGTTTTCTTAGCATTGAACCCGACAAGATTCTTAGATCCCCATTCAGAGACAAGGTCGAGCCCTATCGAGTTCAATAGTAAGATTCGCTCATTCTCTCACCACATCCACGCGCCCAGCAGTGGGTGTCCATAAAATCCCCCATACACTGTACTATAGTCTGCATACCAATGAAGGCTTCCTAATAAAAGCATCAAGTACGCTAGAAGATCACCCGTTGACCGCTTCGGCCGAAAACCGTACTGTCAGTCATTTATTAAGGAGTGATTTTCTAGGTATCGGATTAACTGGTTATTTAAAACCCGCTCCGTGACTTTACATAGGACTGAGCTGATAGCTATTGGACGGTAGTTAGACGGGTCAGATTTATCATCCTTTTTGGGGACCGGTTGCACATTGGCTTCTCTCCAAGATCGCGGTACACAGGTAATAGAGAGTGAGAGACGGTATAATCGCGTTAAGACAGGGGACAACTCCATGCCATCATGTCCACTAGGTCACTTTCAGGTTATCTATCTGAGGGCCTAGACAAAATGTATTTCAATCAAATAGCTAAATGAAAAATGTATGGGATTTGACAGTAATGGTTGATTGCTAAGCCAGGACTTAACTAACAAATCCCTTACATTTGAACATTTTGCGGTTCGATAGCAATTATCGCGGTAATCATTTTTTCTGCACCTTTTACATTAATAATTACCCTTGCATCAAATTGCAAAACTACACCAATTTCTCTTTTCAAATTCCACTCCAACACAACAGTTTTGTAATGATTGTAAAAAAAAATTTCATACCCTAAAACATCCTTCCTTTATTACCTAAACTTTTACATCCACATTGGCACATGTTAAAATCCTATTGCCATTTTTTTAAGAGTTGTGTTGGGTGCCGTATATTTTATTTTGTATACTGAGCTTAAGTGAAATTTATATAGTTTCAAATCATAAAGAATACCTACATCAAACAATATATGGAATAAATATTTCAGAATTGATTGATGACTTACGTGAAATTGTTTCATTTGTAGGTTAAGTTTGTATTTTAAACATTATCGTATCATTTCAGTCACATTTTCTTATCATTTCATTCTAATTTTCTTATCATTTCAGATGAAATGATTAATTAAGATTAATTGTTAACAGTGTATGCCATTTTCACCTTTTTTCTCGTAGTCTTAAACAAAATGGCGTTGCCTGCCAGTAGTCGTCAAAAACTTCATGGAGCAAAGAAATACGTTACACTGGTATTCAAGACCAAGTAAATAAACAAATAACTTCATAAGATGGCTGTATAGGCTTCAATTCCCAATTCTTTCCCAGTAATAGAGAGAATATAAAAAAAAGCTAAAAAGGAGTTTTTGGCGCATAATGGCGGGATCGGTTCGGTGCTGTATTTGTATTTGTATTTTATATATAGTGTTGTAGTAAAATTTTTGTCATAAAATTAGTGTATTTTCATGCTAAAAACGATCTTTGTTTCGTGCAATATATGAAGTATATCATTCAGCGTTCATAAATGTTGATCACGCTGAGAGTTCGTGATCGACGTCGCTGTTGAGGAAGGGTGCGCGGGAGGGGCGACAAATTGTTCAAAGGCGTTCATTAATGAAGCGGAAATCGCTGATGTTGTTAATTTCACCGAGGAGTCAAGCGTTTTAGGGTTAACTTATTGTCCTAAAATCGATATAATTATGTTTTCTGGCATCACGGCACACAAAACGATCTGTCATATCTACTAGTCATATCTACTAGATTTTCGACCCATTGGGTCTTATTTGTGCTGTGATCATAAAGGCCAAAATTTTCTTACAACGATTATGGATAGAAAAGTTAGATTAGGAGGATGTCTTACCAGATAGTCTTTTAAAGGATTGGTTAAATTTCGTTATCAACTTACAGTTGCTATCGCAATTAAAATTAAAAAGGAATGTTATTTGTGAATCACCTTCAAACCTTGAATTACATTGTTTTGTTGACGCCTCCCAGGCTGCTTTTGCTGCTTGTGTATACTTGCGCTCATCAAACTATAGCAGCAACGAGATAACTGTTAGGCTTTTATGTGGAAAGGCTAGAGTTTGTCCTTTACAATGTACTACCATACCAAGAAAGGAATTGCTAGGTGCATTATTAGGCGCTCGGTTATGCGCTAAAGTAACGAGTTCCTTTCGTTTTAATTTAAAAAGGAAAACTATATGGACCGATCAACGGTAGTTCTTGGGTGGTTGAAAAGTGATGTAAAAAATTTAAAGGCATTTGTATGTAATAGAGTAAACGAGATAAATGAATTAACAGTCGGTTTTCAATGGCGGCATGTGCCAACCACCATGAACCCTGCTGACCTCGCTTCTCGAGGAATGGACCCTCAAGACTTAGCTTCTTCCACTCTGTGGTGGGAAGGTCCATCGTTCCTAAAAATGAGCGAATGTGAGTGGCCGCAGTTATCATGCTTGCCACAGAAACTGCCTGAGATGAAGATACAGGTCTTATCATTAACCAAAAGTATAAATGAGTTTATTGATTTTAGTAGATATTCAAGTTTTTCTAGGCTGAGAAGAGTAATTGCCTACGTACTTCGTTTTGTTAACAATTGCAATAAAAACCAGACAAAATTACTTGGTCCGTTACACATAGACGAATTAAATAAGTCACAAGTAAGATTAATAAGATTTTGTCAATTAGAATCATTCTCAAATGATATAAAGGCTCTTAAAGAAAAAAATCAGTTATATAATAAAAGGAAATTACTAAGTTTAACGCCTTTTATTGATGCGGACGGAATTATGCGAGTAGGTGGAAGATTAAATAACTCTAGTTTCAGTTTTGACAAGAAACATCAAGCAATTTTAGATTCTAAGCATACCCTGTCAAAATTTATTATGTCCTATGAACACTTACGATTGTTTTACGTGGGACCACAACTTACTTTAGCATCAGTTCGTGAAAGATTCTGGCCAATTGGGGGTAAGGCATTTAGCTCGTAATATAGTACATAGGTGCGTTACATGCGTTCGATTGCGAGCAGTTACCGTACAGCCCATTATGGGACATTTGCCTGAAGCTCGCACACACTCTGCTTTTCCTTTCCACTCGGTGGGAATGGATTTTGCCGGTCCATTCACAATTTGCAGTAAAAAAGGATGCGGTAGTCGTAACAGCAAATGTTATTTGTGTTTATTTGTATGCCTAAGTATAAAGGCTGTCCATCTAGAGCTCTTAAGCGATCTGAGTACACAAGCCTTCATCCTTTGCCTTAAAAGATTCGTTTCTCGTAGAGGTAAACCTTATGAAATCTATTGCGATAATGGTAAAAATTTCGTTGGAGCTAGCAATGAATTAGGTAAGGTAGGGATGTTAGGGAGTTCCGTAACCGTAACCGAAACTATCGGATATCCGGTATAAAATAATATCCATAACCGTAACCGAATCCGAAATAAAAGTTTCGGATAGGGGCGGAGCATAATTGCGACACATTATTGCACTAAAACTTTTTGTTAAGTATAATTTGCCTTTGCTAAATTTTGACAATTAAATATGTTTAATTATTATTAAACATATTTAATTGTCAAAATTATTATTTATTTATTGTAAGTTGAAAGACGATGTATGATTCAGAGCAAATGAAAATTAAGTAACTAGTAATAATAAATAAAGAAAGCTGTGATGACATTAAACTTAAAATCTAGTAATAAATATGTGTAATGAGCATTCCAAATTTAATTCTAATTTTAATATTTTAAATGACTGATTTTTGTTCCTACCAATTAAAATCATTTTATTAGCTATTATATTTAATACTTTTGATATTCCTTAAAATTCTAATATCCGTAACCGAAATTATCCGAAACTAACGGATAATCCGAAATAATTTCATATCCGTATCCGTATCCATATCCGGTATAATAATCATTTCTATATCCGTATCCAATCCGTATCCAAAATTTCATATCCATAACATCACTAAGGTAAAGTACTAAGATCCAGTCGTCAAACGGTTTACGAGTTCTCAAATAGTGAGGGCATTAAATTTGTTTTTAGCCCGGCATATTCTCCTCATTTCGGAGGGATATTCGAAGCCGGTATTAAATCGGCTAAACATCATCTAAAACGCGTATCTGGCAACGCTGCCTTAACGTTGGAAGAGCTGGCAACTCTATTTACACAAATTGAATCAATCTTAAATTCCCGCCCTTTATCTCCCCTCTCGTCAGACTGTACCGATCCTTCTCCTCTTACCCCAGGCCACTTTCTAATCAGAAGACCGCTTATGTCGATTCCAACCATGCCTATGAATGTATCCAGACCCAACAGATACGAGCTGATTGAGAAATTACACCAACACTTCTGGGAGAGATGGAGCCGGGAGTACATCGCAGAGCTGCAGCAGCGGATCAAGTGGCGCATGCCGCAACGGGAGCTCGCCTGCGGAAACGTTGTCGTACTAAGGGAAGACAACCTGGCGCCATTACAGTGGCGAATGGGACGGGTGTCCCGCACTTACCCTGGAAAGGACGGTGTCATCAGGGTTGTTGACGTAACTACTGCAAAGGGAGTTCTTCGAAGAGCTGTGAACACGCTGTGAGCATCTGTTGTGGGCAATAGACTTTGCCTATTGCCCACAACAGATGATTTTAATGTGGTTGAAAGATGTGCTTTCAACGTCGCGGAGGATGATCACGCTGAGAGTTCGTGATCGACGTCGCTGTTGAGGAAGGGTGCGCGGGCGCGCGCGCGCGCCGCCCCGGGCAGTCGCCGGCAAGCAGCAATACATTTAACATCTTTGTATATTTCTATTTAACTAAATAATTACCTAAACATTCTAAAAGTGGTTTTTATTTCGACAACCTTTAACAAATGTATTACGTGAAATTATTGAGTGTTAGATTTCCATATATCATTTATTAGAATAAATGAACTTACTTATTGATTTATCATCATCGTATCATTCTATTGTCATTTGGGGTATTATTTTTTCTTAATATAATATATATCGTAATAATACATGCACCAGTATCTTAGAGCCAGAAACAAAGAAATAATCATGTAAGACAAGGCAGTATGGGCTTTAGTTTCCTTTGCTTTCCCTATTATAGGGCTAATTAAAAAAAATAAAAGCGAATGGGTTGGTGTGAGTTTCATTCACAAAAATAAATATTTACTGTGTATTTACTAACAATAATTATTATTGTATTTTTTCTTAAATTCCAGGTGACTCTATCCATCTTGTCATAATAGTGGTTTACGGTCTTTCCAGTTGAATTGAAAAAAAGAATCAATTAGTGATGGTACAAAAGTTAATTAGTACGCTGAAACAGGTCTTTCTTATTTTACATCGACCCCATTTACAATTGGTTTATTTTAAGATTCCCTCCCGCTAGTCCAATATTTTGATTCAGTTTTGTGCTCGACTGGTTCATTAACTTTTGCTATAAGTCAGATAGAACATTCTTGATGCAAAACATAGCAGAGATGATTACCGAACAACTTCGGAACCCCAATGAGTTGGATATTAGCCTCAAAATGGAATTTGGTCCATTTGAAACAGTACATAAGTGGAATAGACTGTCAGAGTGCTATGAATTTGTTGGTGCGAGGTATGTTACATATCATGAAAATAATACTAGATCTCCAAATGTGTATCAGAAAACGTAAGAAAAACCTGAAATTATAACAAATTTATTCAAATTGCAAATTAAATTTCTTAGAATAATCTATTTAATTCACACAATCATGTTGTACTTATTACACATATTACTTATTTTATTTACAGACGTAGCAAACACACAGCAGTGCCATACAAAGATGCTATATATGTATTTGGTGGTGATAATGGTAAATCTATGTTGAACGATCTTATCAGATTTGACATCAGTGAGAAATCCTGGACCAAAACTGGAGCTATGGGTATTGCTCCTGCTCCACGGTACCATCACTCAGCTGTGGTCAGTTTATTCAATTGTATAATTTACTTAAATTTTCTTAACATTATTAAAATGTTTGAAAGCTTATAATAATGAATTCTTGTGGTTAGATTAAATTTTGAAAGTTTGCATGAATTCTTTTAATTTAATACAAATAATCATATACTTGATTAACTACTAAACTTAACAATACTTACTAGTTCTCAAAATTAATTTTGCATGCCAGTTGCTCATGAATTAAATACAATTTGTCAACAATAAACACAAAGTATACCGTTTTCAAGTGAAATTTTTTTTTCATAGTGCTCTAAACATTTTTGAAAGGCCTGATAATACTTAGAAAATTACAATTTTCTACACATGTAGATATAATAAATAAATGAAACTTAATAATGAATGAAATTAAAAGAAAACTAGAATTATTAATAAATTTATTTTGCCTAAGTTTTTATTTATTGTTCCAGGTCCACAGATCATCCATGTTTGTATTTGGTGGTTACACGGGGGATATTCTTGCAAACTCAAATCTTACTAACAAGAATGATTTATTTGAATACAAATTCCAGAGTGCACAGTGGGTTCAATGGAAATTTAGTGGACAGTAAGCAATACCAATAAATTAAAATCTATATTAACATTAGATATTTTTCATTAGTTTTATGTATTTTAATAGCTAAGCTTTTTAAAAATACAATCATTAAACAAATGAGAACAAAAAAATTGCCAACTGTTTAATACATCAACTCTTAACTTTAGGGAACCAGTACCAAGATCAGCTCATGGGGCTGCAGTATATGATGACAAGTTGTGGATATTTGCTGGGTATGATGGGAATGCCCGCTTAAATGATATGTGGACCACCAACTTAGTGGCAAGTATTGAGTAATGTCTATAATTTAAATTAGTTACATTTTCTTACTGATTTAGTTAATTTATAATGATAAATAATTATATCTATTATAATAGAAAGAAGGCAGGGGGAAATGTGCAAAAAATGTGATGATTAGATAAGGAAGCTGGTGGAGAAAGCTGGCTAAAATGAATAGAGAGAATAAAATAAATAAATCATTTGTTTTAAAATATGAAATTAAAAGCTATTAAAACAAAGTAAATAGCTTATTATAGTAAGAAACCAGCCAATCACTCAGAGTAGCAAAAATAAAAAATTTAATAAACATCAAAATATCACTCATATAATTTAACCAAATATCTTTTATGCACAGTTTCTGAGGTGCATTGTGACGGTGGTTTATCTGTTTGTATGTAAATGCTATTGGTTCCGTAACTTTCAATAATTTGTTTATGAACAAAGTTAAGTAAGTTAAACTGTGTTTATACTAAGATTAATCAATGAGTACTGTTTATCGTAATATAATATTAAATGACAATTTCCATTTCTTTTCAAACATAAATATTTTATGTAGTTTATTATTGATTTGAAGTTTTTAATAATACCTAATAATAATAATAAGCTCATTTTATCCATACCACATTTATAAGAAATGTTTTGTAAATTACTTAAAAAACTTCCATATTTTGAATGTTTGTGGTTCCTTATTTAAATGTGACCTGCCTCTTTTACTTTTGGCATCAGGTTAATTCAATTTTACCAGATTTTAGGCAGTTCTTATTTTTAATGAAGATAATTTCCTAATGTCATGCTTTGCGTTCTTCCTCCTTTAGACCCCACCTCTCCTTCTTAGACTAGTCACAGTTGCATGCCAATTGCAATAGCTTTTTTTATTTAGTTAGTGGACATTGGCTACAACTGTGCTTTGAGTAGATGAAAAAGCGGTGCATTTATCAGACCATTTTGTGACCTTTAGTATACCAGTTAAATGTGTGTATCTGATGCACACAGTTCCACAGTTAAGCATTTAACTATAATGCATTTAGACAAATATAACATATTAGGTAAGAAAGAACGACAGTGTCTCTTTATATGATCCTTTGTGTATTAAGGGTGAAAACCATCAATGGGAACGGGTAGAACAGAAAGGCCAATGCCCACCTACATGCTGCAACTTCCCCGTGGCAGTATCTCGAGGGAAGATGTTCGTGTTCAGCGGACAGAGTGGCGCCAAGATTACTAACGCTCTATTCCAATTTGACTTCGAAACGCACACGTAAGTGCTAGCTACTGTTAAGCTACATACTTAGATATTATAATTAATTTTTAAAAATAAATCAATTTTTATTTCAGTTGGTCGCGGGTATGCACTGAACATCTACTACGCTGTGCCGGACCGGCGCCGGCTCGCCGCTACGGCCATGTGATGTTGGCACATGGACGACATTTGTATGTGTTTGGGGGCGCCGCTGACAACACATTGCCAAATGATCTACACTGCTACGACCTCGACACTCAGATGTGGTCAGTATCCCGTTCCAGCTACTTTAAATTTTTTCAGCGTAACACTCATAGTAGGGAACTTAATCGGGGAATTTGGGATTTAAAATAAAGTCCATGTCAATTACCTTTATCAGAATAGTTAAAAAAATCGATCCTCAGAAATACTCGAGCACAGATTAAGGTAAGCTGGATTAGTTACATACTGAAAATTGCTTTTTTTTAATATCCTGACAATTTGCACGTTAAGATATGGGAGGGTCACAAACTTGCTAAAAAAACGTCACCTTGAGATTCTCGAGAAGAATTTTTTTCTCAAAGTACCACGTCAAATATTTTTGTGCGTGCAGCTACAATGAAGCATGTATTACTCACTCCATGTCTCTCCTTCCCCTTCACTTTTCCTCTATTTCTTACTGTCCTTACACTACTTTAAGCACTCGTAGCATTATGCATTATATGACCGACGTTGTAGTTAGTTTCTTTAAGTTTTGTAAATAAATTTAGTTAGTTAAGTCTTATATCTGCTACGACGATAAGTATATTATAAATTGATATTATAAATATAAAAATAAATTAAAATAATTAATTATTAATTTTGATATTAAAGTTAGGTTAGATATTTTAATTATAACTGTTAGTCCTCATCGCATGCCGTGGCTGTCTGTAATTAAAAACTGTACTTAATTTAATGTATATGCTGTAGTTAAATATCTTTTGTTGGTTTGTGTTTTTGTTGACTGCTCTTAAAATAAATAAATTATAAATTGTGTATTTCTCGACAAAATAATCTTCAAAAAGTTGAAACTACGTCAGAAACGATATAAAATACCTTGCGGTTTTGGAGTGTCGTTGAGTTACTCTGTTCTGCGGTAGGCACATTAGTCCTTTGGCCCCGGTAGCTACGGAGACCGCTTTCACTGGTGAGTGAAAGTGGTCTCCGTATTGGGCCAGCGTGGTAATGTTAGTAGTCTCCCATGTAGAAATGCCTGTGCCCAGCAGTAGGACGTCTATATAGGCTGTAGATGATGATGATGTCTATTCCTCAACTAGGTCTGTCATAAACCCATCTGCCGATTCTGATGTGCCTTCAGGGCGGTTATTCCACGCGGGCGTCGTAATCGAAGACGGAATGTACATATTCGGGGGAACTGTGGACAACAATGTTCGAAGTGGAGAACTCTTCAAATTTCAGGTAAGTTAAATATCAGTACCTTGTCCGTTACTTTAATTTCTTGATTTTTATTTTAATATTATAGTGGGATCATAATACGATTTTCAACCACGGCCTTAGGAATTACCATTGGTATCAAACCATTTTAAAGATTCAAATAAGCCACAGTACACTATGAGTATACAAAATTATATAACTTTATAAAACCTACTACATATTACTCAAGTTCGTGTAAATACTCTGCATTAAAAAAATACACTGCCCTTTCAGCTAACAACCTACCCTCGCTGCACCCTTCACGAAGACTTTGGACGTATCTTAAAGTCTCAACAGTTCTGCGACGTAACACTACTAGTGGGTGACGAAGAGACGGCGGTACTGGCACACCAAGCTATGCTAGCTGCACGCTCGCAATACCTCAGGGTGAAGATCAAGTTAGTAATAGTTATTTATGCAATTGTTGTTAAATGAGGTAACAGTATCATATGTGTATTTTATTACTTTATTATAATACAAGACTTTATCCACACCCATGATATGAATCCTCTTTAAAAGGTTCTGAAACCATTGGGCGTTTTAAGAATTTAAGAATTCATGAAAAATTCAATTACTAAGTATATACAAATGAAATAATTATTTATTGTGGCAATCATTTTGTATCGTGTATTTAAATTCACTTGCATATATATTTTTATTACGCCTCTGTGGTAATGAAATGTTGTTAATAATGTTTCTATCGCCTTTATAAGTATATTATGAATGTTACTGACCAATTTATACCTTCGCGATTATAGAAATGCGCGCGATGAATTAGCGAAACGCATCGCTGCGGGCGAAGAGACAGCATCAGAGGTGTATTCTTACAAGGCCAAACCGCAGTTGACTGTCAAATTGCCTGAAGCCACGCCGGAAGCCTTCAATATGGTGCTTAATTATATTTACACTGACAGGATTGATCCGACTGAGAAGGGTGAGATACTTTATTTACGGTCGGAAAAAGAAAAGTTTTACCTAGGTAACATCATTTTTGGTAACAACAATTGCTATAACTAAATAAAAAATGCAATTGCTATAACTAAATATAGAATTTGACTGTGAGCGCGATATCTAAGCGATGGCTTATATATTGTCTAGAGAGGCAGAGTGTAAAAATATTATTAGCTTCTTTATCACTCCGATAACTATAGGGTTTCTTTGATAACTAATTGACCGTCTTATAACCAACGCTGTGTTGTTTGAATAGTCCAGTTTGTCTTCGGATGCGAAAATGAAAAGATTGAAAAGAAAAGAAGAATTGTCTTTGAAATTAGTTGAGTAGCAAGATTATTTTATACTTTCTGGTAACTGGGTATCTAGAGTTCTTTCAGCCCCTAATTGAAACTCAATCAATATAAGTAAGTCATCGCCACTATTTCTTTTGTCACTTTGTTAATGGAATTGATTTATTAATGGCCACCACAGATGAGGACCCCGCGTCTCCAGCCACCGTTCTGTTGGTGATGGAAGTTCTCCGCCTGGCCCTCCGGCTTAAAATCCCTCGACTGCGGGGTCTTTGCGCGCGATACCTCCGCGCCAACCTCTGCTACAGCAACGTGTTGTCGGCTCTTCACGCCGCTCACCACGCTAACCTACAATGCATCAAAGAGTATTGTCTACGGTAAGATCAAGGTAACCATTTTTAGATAAGTAGGTGCATTAACAAGATCTAGTGTCGATTGACAGTAAATTAAAGTTAATCAGAAATTTTCTGCTCGGTTTGGTTAGGCTAGGGCGTTTTCATAGACATGCATTGAAGAATTGTTCGTATACAGTATTTAGAGTACAACTCTACGACTAAGAGAGGGACGTAGACTAGAAAGAGTGCTCAAAATAAAATTATTCGTACTGACTTAAGTAGATGATAGACTTTATTAGATGTGGTTCTAAGTTCATATTTTTTAAAGCAATGTAACTAATTACTTCATCGTGTTTAGGTTCGTAGTGAAAGACTACAACTTCACCCCGATCGTTATGTCCCCGGAGTTCGAGGAGATGGAACAGAGCCTGATGGTGGAGTTGATTCGCCGCCGGCAACAGCCGCCCAAACAGCCAGCAGTGACCCACGAGTGTGACGAGGAGATTACCGGTATGTAATACCTACAACACTACAGGTGTGTTCGAAATGCACATCTTGATATCCAAAAACAGGATCTAGCGAAAGCCTTCCTCCAAAATAGGATCAGATTCTTCGAAATTGTCAGCATTTAATGGTTTTAGCAGTCGCTGATTTTTTTTATTTTTCTGTTTTATAAAACTTGACAAATAATTAAGCTTTGCGTAAAAAAGATCGTTGTTGTTCAATTATGACGATTAAAAGTTAAATAGGTTAGTTTCCAGTAGTTAGTGTAATTATTTTTAGATGGTCTTACATACTTCTAAAAATAGTGCATTAATGAAACCGGTTACCGAGATTATTATATTAGAGCGATGAACGAGCGCGTTAAAAATTACTACTTTTATCTCTATCGTGTTTTATGTAGGTATAGTTTAGACCAGATCTGACTCGAGAAGTACAATAAACCTGCCCCCTTATCGTCTAACTTCTGGTCCTTATCGTCTAACTGGATCTATCGCTGCTTATTTGTCTTTCATTGACGTATCGCTTTAGTATGCCGTAATGATTTTGTAAGCGAAAGCTACCGCGACAGATATGAAGGTCCGTGTGCAGGCACGACGCTAGAGCAGGACATGGGCGTGCTGGCGGCGGGCGGGTCGAACGCGGTGGAGCTGGCGGACGTGCGGCTGAGGGTGGGCGACGCGCTGCGGCCCGCGCACCGCTCCGTGCTGGCCGCGCGCGCCGCCTACTTCGAGGCCATGTTCCGCTCCTTCTGCCCGCACGACAACGTCGTCAACGTAAGCCCCACACTCCTTGCGACATTATTTTTATTGTAATTCGGGACAAGTGCCCAAATCAAGAAGTTAAAGTATCGTCTTGATTTGTACAATCTTTCATTCATCAAGAATTTTAAGTGTCTCCCCAGGTGTCTTCGTTTATGGATGAGAGGTCCATAGTAATATGAGGAGCTTTGGGGCTTCAAGCTCCACTACACATTACCATGAAACATTAGAGTTACTTAACCAGGCGAAATTCTCGCACGTTACGCAGCTTAGACGTATTTATATGTCCCGCTCGGTTAAAAGATTTATCTTTCATTGAATAAGTATTTAGCTTGCATTATCCTGTCAAAGTTCTAATCAATGCCGAGTGCATTGATTTCTTGCTCCTGCTTAACTTTATCAACTCTTCAGTTAACAACGTTTACCACTGCTGCTTTGTTTTGGATACTTTTTTTTTGGATACGTTTTGGCCACTTTATGAGTTAACTTTTGAGAAGGTGGTTCGCAACGACGACGGTAATATATTTCGAGGCCATGTACCGCTCCTTCTGCTCAACAGTGTCATAAACATTCATTACACTGGCCAATTTGGAGACAGTTTTCAGCTCCTCCTAATATAATACCATCAATATAAACCACAAACCTCACACATATAAACCTCTTTGACTTTCATTACAAACACTGGCCACTTCGAGGCCATGTTCCGCTTCATCTGCGCATGCGACAATGTAGTCAACATAAACCTCACACTCCTTGTTACGTTACACTAGCTTAGAACCTAAATGCACGCACTTATGTACTGCTGTACATCTCAATTAATATATATTGAGAACTATCCTATTTTTTATCATTACTAGGACTATGCTAGTAATGATTAAAACTGTCACATAAACGCGCATAATCTTTTACACTAATTGATAGGATCAATGAGTGGTAACCGTGCCTCGGCAAAAGTAGTGTAATACATCCTCACTCCTTCAGGTTCTGCGGTGACTAACTTCGCTAAATCACTGTGAATGAATATTTCTAGCTAAGGATCGACATGGCTTTCTACTGGAGGTCTACGTTCAGCAGTGGACTATTGAGTGATGATCTTATAATTAATTGAGACTTTTTTTCGGAAAAACCTTTTTTACGAAAAATTTTTGATCTTTTCGTAACGGGTACAGAACACTTAGGTAGCTTAGGAACGGCTTAGGTAGTACTGTTTAACGTAATATGTATATATGTATACCAAGTATTTATTAAATGCATCCTTTAATTCTATTTGATTTTACGTTCAGATCCAAATATGCGACACAGTGCCCACAGAAGCAGCTTTTGATTCATTGCTCCGGTATATCTACTACGGCGATACTAATATGCCCACTGAAGATTCATTATATCTGTTTCAAGCACCCATATACTATGGTAAGTGTATCGTAATGACACGCAAAAAGCACGGAATTTAAAATTTTTTTGTACAGAAACGGAACAACAACTTGTTGTTCTTGATAATTCAAGACAGCCAATGTTTTTTTATAAAGGTTTCACCAACAACCGGTTGCAAGTGTTCTGTAAGCACAATCTCCAGAGCAACGTTTCTCCGGAGAACGTTCTCGCCATACTACCAGCCGCGGATCGGATGCGTGCCGCAGACATCAAGGAATACGCACTCAAGATGATAGTCCACCACTTCAGCGTGGTAAGATTTATTTAGTCCTATTAATTTGTAACTATGTATAATAGTTGGACTTTATTAAAATTACACTTAGTTTATTTTTACTATTTACTTTAATTTATAACTAAGGAATGGCTTGATAACTATATCTATCACTACGTGGTTATTTATTATTATTATTTATATATGTACACATAAATGGTCATAATGAAACTGACATAAAACAATTGAGGACAAAAGTACTGCTTATTTTTAACTTAATTTCACCAGCAGACCTGCGACAGGACTATTTGAATTAAATAGTGAAAAATCAATATTATGACTGGATTAATACTTTTAACACTGTAGATTAAGACGTGCTCCTGGATTTTCTTTGCTCAATAAACATATATCCAACGACAATCTATTGTTTTCGTACTTATCTATTTGGTTGCCGATAGACAATTCGCCTTGACGATTTATTATCTTCATAGACTTACACATCTGCTGGCGTTCCACAGGGTGACGTATTTCCAAAAAGCTTCATATGCGCTTTCATCCTACCATATCTACAAATTTACTGTCAAACAATCACCAGGCCAATTAGTGAAGGGAGTAATCAAAATAAATAGAGATCTAACCCATAAAAGGGCACCTTATGCCCATATCCGTTTGGGTGTGGATTAGCTTCAACGGCTTGACAGAACTCTTGTTATGACGATCTAAAAGAACTTAGAAAATGACTCTTTAAATAATGATATTTTGACTTTGATTAAAATTTTTGCATACGGTTTATATTTGGTCTACGCAAATGTTTTCCGAACGTTTTCGATATTCGTATGAAACTCAAGTGGTTACCCATTTGTGTTCGCCTGAGTGTGTATATCCTACTCCTTTTATTCTATTTATTCCATTCAAACAACCCATTATTATTATATGATCGTTTTAAGTTTCTTCATGATTCTCATTTTTGAGTTTTGAAATCGAAGACAAGTTCATTTCACAATATTTTACAATTAAAAGAAGGTATAACTTGTATCGAGAAGAAGTTGTAAAATTTAGTAAATAAGGCAAGCTCAGACACTAAATAGCTTTCAAAAACAAAAGTTGGAACACTTGTTGTTAATATGATACTTAGGTTGTTCATCATTATATGTATTTTCGTAGTTATATATTTATATCATTATGTATTGTATGTGTGCAAACATTTAATAAGTACCGATGTATGTATATATTTAGTATTTGCATGTAATATTATTTTAACTGTATTTTTTCGTTATACGTCATATCTTACCTTAAGAACTTTATTTTTGATCCTGCCCTTTCTAAGGTTACCTGTAACAGATCACTTTTAGGCGGTATTCAGAATGTTAAATGTTTTTCAGGTCGCCCGCCAAGACGCCATCAAGAACCTCGCCCAGCCATTGTTGGTGGACATAATCTGGGCTCTCGCTGAAGAACCGAAGTTCGACAAAACCCCCCCGCAACAACCCAACACTGTCCCCGCTTCGACCTCAGCTGACGCGATTCCAGAAGACCCGGAAACTACGCGACATCGTTCAGGGAAGTCATAGTACTGTAGTAGAAACCTTTACCGCTATAATGGTAAGGTTAACTTTGTAAATATTTATAACCTTATAGTAATAAACGCGATGCCTTATAATAACATTATCTTATGTGATATGTAATAAGCTATATGTGTGATTCTCACATTTTTTCCGATAGTGGTTTTTCCGATACTGAAAGATTAAATTTAAATACAGTATATAAGCTCTTTTTACGTGGGAAAAGGATGGCAGCGTGTTTAAATTAATTATATATATATTTTTTATAAAATATCAGCAAATTACTCGACATCACCTGATGATAAGCAGTAGAGGAGTTCATATATGAAAATAGCTAGTGCAGCATGCGACATACTGCTCTAGCCACCCTCAACTCTCCTCACCCTCAAACTCCCGTGGATTCTTCATAAAACAGGGAAGTCAAAGCGATCAAGCCCGTGAAGCCGTGATGTGTATTAAATCTCGACTGAATGAAAAAGAAGAACCACAATTTATCTAGGTTTATCAAATTACTCGAATTCTTTGCATAACGTATTTAATAAATAAGTTTACTATATAATTCCAGTAATTTTATATCTGCCCTTTTCCCATATTAAATAAAAACATATTTTTGAAAAAGAGACGTACTGTAATTAAAATATATATATATATATATATATTTGCGTAAGTCCAATAATAATGTCAGTGGATTTCATCTGAAGTTTGTTACAAATCACTTGCGGGTTAAATAGATCGTTATTGTAATAATCAACCAGCGAGAGAATAGATAGACAATAAACTAATCAATCAATATGTACACAATATTGCTGGTAACAAAAACCTTTTTAGAATTATCTCGCTATGAAACCTCTTTGGTCAAAATTGTTTTCTTTGACCTTCTTGTTTTTTCCTATTATCAATGATGTTTTTAAATATATTGGTGATGCAGTATTTTACGTGCAATTTTTTTTAACACTAATTATTATATTAGAGGATTCGGATTAAAAGTATACTACGTATACTGTCTATTCTGCCACCAATGGACTACAAAAAAAATATAAAAAAAAACAAATATAACATATAACAAATATAATATAACAAATATTACAATTCAATTTTACTTTTAATTTTACACATTTTCATGCTAGTGACAGTAATAGTTATTAAGATAAATAAAATAAACGAAAGTTGTATATTTAGTCAGCAGAATATGTGTTGTAAATTTTGATATAATATGTATAATTATTGTTTGTTAAATAAAATCCATACAAATTTCTTATTAGATACTTAAATTATGTGTACATTTAAGCATTAATGTTTCAAGCAGCATTAACGAGACTGAATAGTATTTGCCTAAAATTAAAATTATAAGGGCAAACCCGTCTAATAATAATAACATTAAAAATTATACAAGGTGACGGAAGTGGTGGTTAACCTTTAAATGTTAAAGACATGAATTCAAAATCATAGTAAATTATTTTGAAACTTATGGACTACTTTCTGGAATTGAAATAGTTTACTGGGGATAATACTCCAACCTTATTATTTTATATGAAGATATTATTTAATAATAATATAGCTACAAACTAAAATTTTATGTGTGTATACAAAATGTCAATTATTTATAGTTATTAAGTGTTACTAGCCAAAAATAATTGTTATTTATTTAACTGTATCATAAGAATAATATAAGAATAACTAGCGAGTTCACATTATAATTAAGATGCGAATGATAGACTTGACTCTAGACTTATCCGGGGGTAGTGTGTTAATAGTTAGAAATTTTTTACGCATTTTTTGCTGATAATTTACATAATCTTATTCAAGTAATATAATAATGTTGGTTTAACAATCACATAAATATGTATCAGATAATATTGGGTTCATTTCATCGCTATAAAAAGGTTCATATACCCACCCTCAAGGCTCATTTCTGTCCTGTACCATATTCACGCTGATTCCCGCACGTAATTAGACACAATTTACTTGGGCAAAAGTAAATTCTCACGTGAAAATTGTTCTTTGGGTTAGAAATTGCTTGAAATAACAAAAGTCATGCATCACTGTTACTGGAACATTTGCTTATATCTGAACTTGCATTACTCATCTACAGTATAGAAGTAAACTCATGCTAGTGCAAAGACTAAGCGCAGCACAGCGTAATCTAAAAGTTGATTGGTTATTTGAATTCAGTTAATCATGAATTCGCGCGCAAATCGTTATACGTGCTAATTCTCGAGTTGTTATATTATAAATATAAGCTTTACATTGTTGATAAATGATGATTTTGTTAAACTTTACTTTTTGAATAACGTTTTGACTCAAATTATCATGAATAGACCGTAATGTATTTTAAAAAATAATTCCTGCATAAAGGACTTTGTAACTTGTGCAACAAATAATAACTTCTTTGTCCCGGCCGGATAAAGTTAAGTTTTAAGACAAAACATTATTTAAATAGTACATAATTCATACGAAATCAACCTCATTTATTTTCGGAATTTTCTAGTGATTATGCACGAATATGCCGAGTATATATAAGATTATGGTAAAGCAAGTGGCCGATCTCGAGTAGTCTGCACGTATACACTATATTCTTATTTTAATCTAGTCCTAATAATTAACTAGTATATTACGCCTGTAACTAACTTGTCCGCTTGGATAGAATGTTATAAACGCAATGATGTCCTAATCCAATGTGTGGTTAATCTTTTGACGCTCTGGGGTTCATAAAAGTAAAGCACTGTGAAACAAAAGAACTAATATGACCAGCAATCTCCTAGTTTTGGTAATAAGATTCATGGAACCACGGAATGGAGACGAACATTGTTACATAACATTTACATTACTTATTAAATTATTTTCAATAATAGAGAAACTAGACTGCCATGAGAGTGTTGATAAAATTGTCATAATCAAAATTTTCCTCATTATGGGTAGGAAAAGGATAGCAAAAATCTAAAACAGTTACATAAAATAGTATATGGTGGTTTAAACCATGCACAACAGAACCTCAAAGCCAATATGGGTGAATATAAAATACACCTTTCTAAATGTCACATGATATGTTAGCTGTGCTTTTTCAAATCATATTGAGAGAATTTCATCATTGCATTTATCAAAAGAAGAAGTTACATTGGACCAGATTCCATTGTGAACGGCCTAAAATTAAATTAAGGCCAGAAAGACAGACTGGTAACTATATTTTGGCAATATGTTTTAATTATATGCCGCTCAGTAAGCCTCTTCAGCCAATTTTTTATTGCAAATTTCCTTTAGTAATCAATAACAAGGCTTAAAACTTAACTTTTTAAGGCTCATATTCAAGCACTTAATAGTTTGCCCTTTTTGTAGATAACATGCATACAATATTTTCCATTGGACTGGTAAAAAAGTTTAATTTGTTTTATTAATTATATCCATGAGTTGCTGAATCTCAGTATCTCCTACAAATGAAGTGATAGTGATTAGCATTGTCACCACTCGAGGATAAATTGGCAAAAATTCCAACTGTTTCTAGTGATAACTCATATCTTGCAAAACCATCCATAGATAAATTATTGCAGCCCTGCATTAGTCACCTGCAGATGACAATAATACTCCTATCCCCCGATTTACACAATACTTGTTTTACATGTTTTCGCTTTTACACGGTTTTCTAAATAAGTTTTTTGTTTGTTTTTATTGCACTCTACTAAATGCTACTGTTATTGAACACATGCGCTGTGTACACATCTCACGGGGAATCCCAAGCTTATGTGCTGACTTGCTGCACATGCAGTGTCTGTATTTCTTCGCATAAAATTAAAGTTTTATCTACAGAAAATTGTATTTGAGTGAAAGTTTCTCAGTTTCAGAAAGATTTAATTTTCCATATTCGTAAATTACAAGTGAGTGCATAATAAAAACCTTTGGTTTTATTTTTTGTTCTTCTGTTTTTTTGTTTAATTACAACACTGTTTTTTTATATGTAATATATTACATATTTTAACCTGTCAATGCATTTTATTTTTATTTCTGTGTACACCTAAAAATATTGAAAAAAATCACAACTGTTAAATAGCAAAATTATGCATTTTCTGCAAGCTTTTTGATTTACACGGTTTTGACTTGAAAATTTTTAATATTCGATTTACATGTTTTTCTCAGAAATGTATCTACCGTGTAAATCAGGGATTAGGAGTACCTCTACTGCAAGTGAAAGTCAAGCTCGGTGCAATACATACTTATTCTTTTGTGAAGTACCCAAATCAAACATTTTTATCAGTTCTTCTTTATTATGTGTGGATAGTGAATATGCCACTAGGTACAATATGATTGTTATTGAAATGAAAAGATCTACAATTGAACTAAGTAATAATTTAATCACATTTTATATTTAAACAAAATTAAATAAACTAATAAATTATTTCAATTTTCATATTTGTGTTTGATGTCCTTCCATAGTTTCTGAAATCAAAAATATGTTTTTTAAAATTGTGAAACACTCAAGTTCAATTTTGCAATTTGTATAAATACAAACAATATTTACATATTTTGAATCTTTAGTGTACCACAGAAGAGATTAAAGAGGACCTCTTCTTTTTGTTACATATATCTTTAGATCAAGTTATGCAGTTAATTACTAGCCTATCAGATTATTATTATGTTCAATGTCTCTATAGCATTACAGAAATGTCATGTAAAGGTCTCCATGCTGACAATAAGATATGTGACAAGTTTATTTTTTATTATTGTTTCATAAATACATATTATGTCAATGATAAAATAAAGACCCTTTAGCTCGGCGTTGGTTCAGTAATAAAATATTTGTCTTCTGGTAATTGGGTCCTCCAAAATTCGTTTTTTACAATAATTTATGTATCTATGTACATACAACCTATTACAAGATTCGCAATTAAGTTTAGATAAATACCAATACATAACGAATCTAGTTTAAAGGATAAACTGCAATAGTTCTGAATAAAAGCGATCAGAAAATTACATAATACTTACCCCCTTGTTTACACTCTCGAAAATCGACTGAGAAATTATATCAAAGGTTCTTTCAAAAAAGAATGTACCCGATGCTACTGCAAGTGCAAACGTAGACGTTCGCTTAAATACAGTTCGATTTAGCGTCGACCACATGGACATTTTGAAATTCAATATAGTGAAAATCAGGCGAATTCTTAAAACGACCGAAAATAAAAGTTTTTTTGTCTATGACAAAGACTATTTTATTTTTCAGTTATTTGGCCTGGTAACTAAGATTTTTAAGCCATACCTTCATAAATGTAGTTTTTATCTTTATTTATGGCTCCAGGATACTGGTGCAATATAGCTCTTCGCCCAATGGAGTTTTTGGCGACTAATGGTAGGCCCCGCTATTTTGTTAGTGACTTACGAGAAAATTTTAAAAATGGAATGGATTCTAAGCAATTATGATAAAATGATACGAAATGGAATGTTATAAAGATTACAATGAAATGATAAGTAAATGAGAAAGAAATCATAAAATGTTAAATAAATTAACTTACCCTACTAATGATTGAATGAAAATGAAACACTGAAAAATCTCACGTAAGTCACTAATCAACGATGAATGATGTATTGCATATATTGCACGATTTAAAGATCCTTTTTGTCATAAAACTACACCAATTTCAAGACAAAAACAACACTACAACGCAATATATGAAATAAAATATACAGTACCCAACCGACCCAGCCATTACGCGCCAAAAACTCTCCTGGCAAAAACTATAGTGTGTACAAGAAATAGAGAACCATTACGCTTGTTTTACTGTCATACTTTGCCAACTTTTGATGCCGCAGCGCCATCTAGTTATTTACTCCCTGTACCACAAAGTAAACAACAAAAACAAATTATTTCCGAGCTATCGGAAATATCCACATTTCCTAACTACATAGTGAATGTTTTGCCGCTGGGCCAAATGCTGCTATTTCATACTTTGCGGCTCAAACGAACTTTTAGAAGTGGATAGTGGATGAAAACATAGACTTCTATTTACAATTATATATTTACAAGCAGAAGGAAAATTTACAATATTAATATTAAAAATAAAACGAAAATTATAATTATGAAACGAATGCAAAAATCAGAGATGAGTGACAGACAGTTATGACAAGAAAAATTATGAAAAATAAACTTAACAAAACGTGGTATAATGTGACGACCAGATAGAGTCGCCACATCACTCCCCCTCCAGAGTCCTCGTCATAGATAACGAGCAGGGAAGTGCACTTTTCGTCCGGACCTGGTTTGCCTGGCCGGAACGTTCCTATAGGCTCTGCTATTCACCTCACTATCAGATTCTTGATTGATGTTAACTGGACTAGTTGCATCATTAACCATGTGTGCCGGCTTTAAGCGATCTATCGACACTGTGCACGGCTTCCCGTTGAGAAGGATCTGAAAAGTCTTTACGCCTCTCTGCAAGACTTGATGTGGACCAGAGTACGCAGGGTGCAGTGCTCCTCGAACAGCGTCTTCGCGAATAAAAACGTGCGTAGCTATTGCAAGCTCCTTAAAAACGAATGTGGCTCTGTTACCATGGCAGGATGCCGGAACTGCCGTAAGTGCTTGAATAATGTTCTTCAACCGGACTGTGAAATCTGCTACATCGGTAGAAGCACTAGCCGCTGGATTGAAAAATTCCCCGGGTAATCTGAGAGCTTCACCATAAACTAATTCGGCAGAAGAACACTGTAAATCTTCCTTTACAGAGCTTCTGATTCCCAGCAGGACTAAAGGGAGAGATTCCGTCCAGCTTTCGCCGTGACAGATGATCGCTGCTTTCAATTGTCGATGAAATCGCTCTATCATCCCGTTGCAGGCTGGATGGTAAGCCGTAGTCCTCTTGTGCTTGAAACCAACTAATTCCGACAAACAATTGAAGAGCGCTGACTCAAATTGACGACCGCGATCTGTCACAATGTCCGTAGGGCATCCAAAACGGGATATCCAGCCAGATAATAACGCTTTGGCTGTAGTTTCTGCTGTTATGTCCACCATTGGAACTACCTCAGGCCAACGTGTGAATCTATCGATGGCAGTGAGGCAGTAACGATAACCGTTGGAGACAGGAAGTGGACCGACAATGTCTATATGGATCTCCGCGAACCTAGATTTTGGTAGGCTGAAGGTACCCAGCGGTGATTGAACATGCCTTGTGACCTTTGCACGTTGACATTCCATGCAGGCACGTGTCCAAATACGACAGTCCTTTTTCATGCCGGGCCACACAAAACGTTCTGACACTAACTTGACTGTAGCTTTGACACCAGGATGACTAAGGGAGTGCAGACATTTGACCACTTGTCTTCGGAACTCGGGTGTTACGTAAGGTCTTGGAACTGACGAGCTATTATCACAGTACAACTCGGTGCAAGTTCCAGGGATTTTCACTTTGTTGAGTCGAAGCGAGTAACTCTGATTTTCTGTCAAGATCTGTTTTAGCTCCGGATCATTTTGCTGGAGCCTAGCGAGATGTATGATGTCTATAGGCTGCTGAAGTTCTTCAATTCTGGACAGGGTATCGGCAACAATGTTATCTTTACCAGCTATGTGCCTAATATCCGTGGTGAATTGTGAAATGAAGTCAAGATGTCTGAATTGCCGAGGTGAACAATTTTCCTTCCGAGATGAAAAAGCAAAACAGAGCGGCTTATGATCAGTGAAGATGGTGAAGATGCGTGCTTCGAGCATGTGTCTGAAATACTGGATAGATTTGTAAATGGCCAGTAGTTCGCGATCATACGGTGAGTATTTCTGCTGTGCAGGGCTCAGTTTCTGCGAAAAGAATGCTAGCGGCTGCCACTGAGAATCCTTCTTCTGCTGCAAAACAGCACCTAAGGCGGTATCTGAAGCATCTGTTACGAGTGCCAGCTGTGCATCGCAATCTGGATGAGCTAGTTGAGCAGCATTGCAAAGACTTGTTTTGCAGACTTCAAAAGCTGTGAGAGCTTCACTGTCAAACTCAATGGGGTGTGATCCCTTCACTGAACCGGTAAGCAGCTTGTTGAGAGGGGCTTGAAATTTAGCGGCATGAGGAATAAAACGCCGGTAAAAATTGATCATCCCCAAGAAACGGCGGAGCTCCTTGACGTTCTTCGGGACGGGAAAAGACTTGATAGCCTCGATCTTATTGTCTAGTGGCTTAGTGCCATCTGCAGTGATGTGGTAGCCTAGAAATTTCACTTGACTGACGCCGAAAATGCATTTTGCTGGGTTGATGACTACTCCGTATTCTTTTAGCCTAGCAAATACTTGGCGTAGGTGTAACGCATGAGCTTGCTCGTCCTTAGAAAATATAAGAAAGTCATCGAGGTAGGCGTAAACAAAATCGAGTCCTCTCGTGACTTCATCGATAAATCGTTGAAAAGTTTGCGCGGCGTTTCGCAAACCGAACGTCATGTACGGAAATTCAAATAGTCCAAAAGGTGTTGTGATGGCAGTTTTCTGAATATCCGCTTGGTTAACTGGAATTTGATTGTATGCTTTCAAAAGATCTAAAGTGGAGAATATGGTACATCCGGATAAACTATGTGAAAAATCATGAATATGGCGAATGGGGTAGCGATCTGGTATGGTGCGTGCGTTAAGCATCCGGTAGTCGCCACAAGGACGCCAGCTGCTGTCCTTTTTTGGGACGAGATGGAGTGGAGATGACCATGGACTCTCAGATGGTGTCGCTGCGCCACTCTTGATCATGGCTTCAAACTCAGCCTTAGCGATCTTGAGCTTCTCTGGAGCCAATCGACGCGGAGCGCAGTGTAAAGGCGGTCCATCCGTTGTTCGAATGTGGTGGACTGTGGAATGCTGCACTATGCGATGAAGGCCAGGAGGTCTTGTTATTTCTGGAAAATCTTTGAGTATATTTTCGTATCCTGAAACCCCAGACAGTGTCTTCACTGAAGAAATCGTGTCTGCTCTTCTAAATGTAATGGATGAAGTAAAAAGAGATGTGGTGTTGTCAATGAGACGTTTGTTACGGCAGTCGACCACAAGCCCGTAGAAAGAGAGGAAATCGACGCCAATGATTGCTTTGCTAACATCAGCAACAACGAACTGCCAGTTGTACTCTCGCCGCAATCCTAAGTCCAACTGAAGGTTGACGAAACCATATGTGTGAATGATAGAACCGTTAGCTGCATACAACTGGTAATTGGCTTTTTCACGACGTTGATGGATCGCAGATCGAGGGAAGACGCATAAATCGCTACCGGTGTCGACGAGGAATTCAATCTTCGACTTGCGATCAGAGATGAAGAGGCGACCAGGTGTAGAGGGACAATCACTCATCGCCATCAGAGATTGCCCTAGGCGTTTTCCGATTGAAACTTGCATGGTGGAACGCACTTTCTTGCCTGGCTGCCGAATCTGTGATGAAACCAGCAGTTGGGAAACCTCTTCTGACTAGATGTTGATCTGCTGAAATTTGATCTTTTGCGACTGCGTGACACTTGTCTGAAGCGGGAGCGGGAACGGTCTTGATGTTGAACCTGGGTAGAAAGCGCACTGACTTGCTTGGTTAGCTCCTTAACTTGAGAAGCCAATGTTTCTATTACTTGTTCGTATGCTTGGACCGACGTAGCCGCTACCTGTGACGTCGAAGGCATGATGTCGTGAACCTTATCTGCTAAATCAGCTAGAGCTTCCAAAGTGGACTGCTGTTGAGATGCAATGACAGTCTGGATGTTAGTTGGGAGGCGGCTGGACCAGATAGTTTGGAGAAAATCGCCTGGGACGCTGGGACCGGCTAAACGCTGCAGATGCCGAAGAAACTGCGACGGGCGACGATCTCCTAGCTCTTCGTGTTGCAAAAGTTGCAATACCTCCTTTTCGCGTGATGCCGACAGTCGCTTGATGAGTGTGGACTTCAGTTTCTCATATTTCCCTGATTTTGGTGGATTGATAATGATATCTTTAATTTCATTGGCATATCTCTGATCAAGTGTGGACGTAACAAAATAGAACTTGGTATCATCATCTTTGATACCGGAGAGGTGAAAGTTACCTTCTAATTGTGCAAACCATACTGCCGGCTCATCTGGCCAAAACGGCGGCGGACGTACGGCAACGCGGCAAAGCTCTGCAGGTGGATGGGTCTTCGATGCTTCACCAGTGTGTTGTGAATCGTTTTCAATCATTTTTTCGTCAAAGTATATTAATTAATCTTGTATGTTATTTTTTTGTGTTCTTCGCGGGGTCACCAGTTTAGAAGTGGATAGTGGATGAAAACATAGACTTCTATTTACAATTATATATTTACAAGCAGAAGGAAAATTTACAATATTAATATTAAAAATAAAACGAAAATTATAATTATGAAACGAATGCAAAAATCAGAGATGAGTGACAGACAGTTATGACAAGAAAAATTATGAAAAATAAACTTAACAAAACGTGGTATAATGTGACGACCAGATAGAGTCGCCACAAACTAATTGTAAACTGTCTTTAATATATACATAGGTAACCATATGAGAGCACGCCAAAAAAAGGATTTTTTGTTTATTTTAAATACTTACACCACATTTTCAGGCCTTTTTTAGATCACAATTCTTTAAAGATACCGTAGAAAAAATTAAATACTGAGTAATAAACATTATATCATATCAAAACCGTATATATACACCCTACTAAGTGAATCATAAATCATTTATATAAATGTACATTAACATGATTTGTCGCAATCAAATGCTAGTAAAATATTTATTATGAAATATAAATACACAGCGACTTTCGCTGGATTTTTTTGCAATTAAGAATATAACAAACCTTAATTGGCCCAATGTTTCCGGGAGTATATCGTGGTTCAAGTTAAGGTTGACAAGTAATTTATTTTTGTCATGCAGTGACATCTAGTGTGCACTGAGAAAATCTATTTCACAAAGTTTTAGGGTGTATTTCACTAGGTAGCGTATTGAAAAATATATTCCATAAACTTATCCATCTGTTACCCCTCCTATCTATGGACTAACATTTAATCATTTTTTCTCTGTACGGCTTTGGCTACAAGATCTTTCGAGTCTCTACCCTGATATAACATGCTTTACTCTCTAATGCCACAAACTCAAAGTTTAAGGGCCCAGACAAGATTCATTTCGATAATCACATTCAAATTGCTAAATATAAATTGTGTGGGATTAGACTTAATTATCCGTCGTAATATACTCCCCAAGCACTACTTTCTAAGTACGCTTAGAATCAGCAGACTTATGCTTTCAGGACTGGAGCAGACCAAAGAGACCCATTCTTTCCAACTAATTGCTTCCACACCACATTATTCTTAAATGCCATTCGCACAGTACTGGATGAGATTCCAACATAGGGTACAAGTCCAATAATATTATTCTCGGACCCTTTACTTGCAAGCTCATCTGCACTTTCGTTGCCAGGGACACCTGTGTGTCCAGGCACCCAAATAAAGCTTATTCTGTTATGCTTATCGAGTCTGTTAAATTATATAATTGTATTTAAGTTTAGCCTTGAATAAACCCTATGCGAAGCTAGAGCTTTCAACAGAGCATGGCTGTCACTGAGGATGTATATAGTTTTGGCTTTGAAATTCCTATCTTCATTCTCCAGCGCACAGGCAATAATGGCAGAGGCTTCTGCCTTGAATACATTTGTCCATGCTATGACTAAGCTCGTAGTCCCTACCATAAACACCAGCTCCGGTATCAGTATCCATTTCAGAACCGTCAGTATACCACATAACGCAGTTTCGGTCTAATTCTCCATATAATGGCTTTATTTAGGTTAATAGACAGATTGCTAAATTGGAACCATCTTACGTAACTCCACCTTACTTAAAGCCCCTTGCATGAGGCTCGACACCGTACTAGCTAATATCCCGCTGACTAATGTAACTATAACATCGGCATATCCCACATGTTATCGATGTTACCAATCCACCTCCCGAGGAAAGGGTTGATGTCATGCTCCACCGTGGCCCTTTAAACTAATTCGTAGGTCGTACAATCAAAGACCCCTTCTATATTCAGAAATGCCCCTACGCACAGCTCTTTATTTTCAAGAGCCACTTTGGCCTGTTATACCATTAGATGAAAAGCCGTCATGGTTGAGTTGCCTGGCTAATAGGCACATTGAAGGTCGTGTAGCGGCTTCTTCCCTAGTGGACCATCTCTGATAAACCCATCCACTAGTTTTTCAAGTATTTTAAGCAGAAACGACGTTAAACTAATCGGCCTGCATGCTTTAGCATCGTCATTGTCAGCTTTACCTACCTTGGTTATGAATGTTAATTTGACTTGTCTACAATATCCTGCAAAGATGTAAGAGCTGTTAAGCCATCCTGCAGCAGAATTGGGTAGATGCCATCGACGCCTGCTGATTGGCACGATTGAAAACCCCGTATAGGCTATTTACTTTTGTTCATCTACTACCTTTTTAGCCGTATCCCAATCATTCCTGAATGTTCACGTTAGCAACTCATTCTGGCTGATTAGGCCATCTGCGCTATACGACTGATTCCAGAGTGTTTACCAAACATTGCTCGAAGTGTCTCCTTGCCTCAGCCAACTCAGTCAACCTGTCGTCTCCATGAGAGTAGGTTGGCTCTTTTTACTGTCTTAGCTTCATAACTTAATATGAGTTTCATAACTGGCCTCTCTAGTAAAACCATCGGTTGGTGCATTTTTAAAAATCATCACAGAAAAATTAATAGGGGAAAAATTAAACGTACCATTTGTTATGGGCAAAATATATCATCTATTTACATTTTTAAACAAATAAAATGCTGCTATGAACAGTATTTCTTAAAAATAAAAATATGAGTACTAAATTGAGATAATCATGCATCAACACTGCAATTGTACATAAATACAGTGTACGGAATGATAACTTTTGTAATATTATGTACCCAAACCAGTTTACTGCATTTTAAAAGGCCGACTAGTTCCCACAATTCAGTGTAAAATCAAATGCATACAACAATTTAAAAATTTGGCGTTAATAATTTATTAACACTAAAATTTTCGTTGATATCAAACAATATCATTCAATTGCAACTTTTAAAAATACAAAATTATTTTTAACATTTTCAAGGGCTCCATACTCTTTAATTTACTACTCTTTTTAAGTTTTATATGAAGTTTAAAAATAAATTATAGTAGAGTTATTTCAATCAATCTGTTATATGCAAATGTAATATAAGTTATAAATCTTATCATTTATATAATAAAAGCATGCTGTTAAGCTTTCATATGAAACCCTTCATTGATCAATTAAGTTTTACTTTAAATCTCAGATTATAGATACTAGGGAGATATGTATGTAATCATTGATCAGTAATAGCAATGACTACATAATATTATATTATAATTTTAGCTATGAAAGTTCACTAGTTTTGATTATTCGCATTAAATGCTTACCAAGTGTGCACAATATTTTATACTTTCATATTTGTATAAAATTTACTGGCATAAATAACCACTGTTCAATATTATTGTTTGTTAAACATATTAAATCTTGAAGATCATTTTTAGGTACTATTGCCAATGATTTTAGGTTTTCTTTCTTAAAAATATGTTTCAGGTATATAGGTATATGCCTAAAACATATTTTAAAAACGAAAAGTAATTCATCTATGTCTGGCTATTGTAATTACTTAGTGTACCAGACCTCATCGAGTAAAAGTGTATCCCCAAAGTGTGTGTAATGTGTACATATCCCCTTTTCTATTATTTAAAATTCATACACTTAGTTGAATAAGGAAATTTAAAATAAATTATTATTTTGGTTACATTATACAATACTGCCAAAATCATTAACATAATTTCACTAAAATAGTTTAAATGGCTAAACTAATCAAGGTTGTAATATACACAAGCATAATAGGAATTGACCAGTGGACCACTTGCTTTTTAATATTAAAATAAACTCATAGTTATTACACTTCTTTCAAAATATAAAACATTAAATAAAAAACTATGAGATACCAATAGACCATTACAAAAGGACATGTTCAAATATATAAAGAAACATTAAATAAATGGTATACATTTTTATATCCTATATGCTCAAGTTTCTTGTATAATACACAACACTCCATCACATACATTTTGATATAATGAACAAACAATCATACACATTAACTATGCATTCATAATATACTAATGTAATTTTTGGAATCATTATTTCCATGTATTGTATGTACATGCTCTGTTACTTGAGAATGTTCAACCCAGCAATGTTAACTAAAATGGTAAAAAGTAATAAAATATATTGAATCAGTAAAGATTAAGAATAATAACTAAACTGTAACTGATCATTACTGAAAATTTCAATTTTTTCTATTACACTGTTTGGGGCCATTCTGTAATTGTAAAAAAAATATTTTTCTGTGCCTTATATTATCAACTAAAACTTCTATTTCATTGGTAAACTTTTGTCTATGGTGTTAAATCCCCCTGCTAGGGCTGTGCAACATTTTTCTCTGTATTTGAGCATTGTGTAAGCAACATCCATGGCACTATTAGCCATTGTATGTGACCACTAGCAGCATTTCTTCTTGGTTTTGTGACTCCTTTTAAGATGTACTGTTTCACTATTCTTATTTTCATTCTGTCTCTCCTTCATTTCTAATTTGGATCTTAGTACCTGAAATATATAAATTAAAATTAGAAAATCACCATTTATTATTGCACAATGACTTTCGAAGTCAGACTGTATTTATTGCCTTACTGGTTTAGAGGATTGAGAGCTCTAATCTAGATAACGAAAAATATATAGTCATGGTTTGTACCAATTTTGTTGATCAAAATTTGTTTTGCTTCTTGTTTCAGAAGGCAATCAAAAGTCATTATGTTTGGTGCAAACATCCACAGTATAAAGAAAGACTGTCTGTACCATTTCATAAATGTTATTTGGCAATTATTTTTATAAAGTACAGCAACAGTCTTTACTATAATAACTACTACTCTTTACTTATTTATAATCTTTAAGGTATTACAATTGCATTTTACAAGTTATAATTTTCATCAATAACATGAAGTGGTGGAATCAAAATAAATTAATTTTAATATTACATTCATGGCTTTTGTTCACTATTATTTGCCACTTATAATTTATTAAGCAGGATATTTCATCCTGCTTAATAAATTATATTACTTATAGATTGATGTAATGACAGTAAACAGGAATATACCTTAAATATTTAAATAATTCAGTACTAAAATGTTTATAAAAACTCAGCATCCCAAGTTTAAAATATCATTAGTGTTGATAACACAAATATTTGAAATAAAGATAACAGCTTCCTGGAATGTATGGGTAACTATCTGATGACTAAACAACTCAACTTTGACAAAAAATTTGTTATCACAAATAAATATAATTTAAGTTTTTAAAAATTAAATTAAAAATAAATAAGTACAAAGGAACTACATAAGTTTTAATGCCCCTTTCATTCATGGAATATACAAAACCAGATAGATAATAATTTTTCTACTCAACCAATTTCAATAGAGGTTTGATATAATTATTATTATAGTAAGAGTGTAATGATATGATTTATTAGTGATATTATTATACCATTACACTCATACCTATTATCTAGTTCAAGTTATGCATCATTAAGGGCTTTATTAAGGTTATGGAGACAAAATAAATGAAAAAAAAATAGATAGTAATATATATATATATAAATATAAGAGATATACAGAATAAACATACAAACATTTATGACTCATGAACAAATTTTTTACTCTTCATACAAACATCAACCACCTATCAGTATTTGAAACCAGGACCACTAGTTTAGAAGCCTGATCACTCAACCAGCAGGCTGTCAAATATGTGGTTAATAAATAAATAATAATAATAATGCTCAATAATTTAGCAAATGGTAAATTCAAAATTAATTTAATGAATGTCAATTACCATTTTTGTGATTGTAAGGAACATTTCCTCAACATTAATATTTTCCTTTGCACTAGTTTCAAACAAAGGTATGTTCATCTGGTTGGCAAACCGCTGTGCATCCTCTGTTACAACAACTTTTCTTGAAGGGCAGTCATTTTTGTTTCCAACTGGTAATATAAATATATCATTAATGAATATAATTAACATTATTATTTCTTGTAACTAGAAAATAATTAAAATAATTAAACCTAACATTTAAATATTTATGTTTTATCCTGTTGCTAAATTATAATCAATAATCTGTATTTGTCAAAACTTGTTTAAAAATAAGTATTTTTAATTTATACTTCTGCTTGAAAATACAGAACAGAATTTTTCAGCATTTGTAACATATACAATAACTAACATAACTTTATAACCTCTGTAGTAATGAATGTAAATCCTTATTTAATTTTGATTCATTGTTAATACTAAAACATGTTCACTTGTTTCCATTTAGTTATTTACATTTGATTTATCATTAGCATTGTAGTTTTTAAAAAATTAATAATATTGTAATTATTCAACACATCTACTTACATAATTTAATTAAAGTTCTTATTACACATGAAAATTTATGATGTCCAATATGCAATTTTTATAATAGTTACTAAGCCCAAGTTATTAATTTTGTAACAATATTTTAAAATATATTATTATAATATATAGGTAATTTACTTTACCCGCCAGGTATAGACAAAGCAGATAAAAAATATATATATTGTGTCAATATATCTATATCGCAATATGTATACCATAGAAAGCACGTTAAAAGATTGTTGTCTCATTTTGAGTTTATTCTGCTGTTAGTTTCATTAATCTAGTTAGGATATGATTATGATACGCGGCTTGCTTCTTTAGACAAAATTTTAATAAGCATGGTCATAGACTTACCTAAAACTTTATTCACAACATCACAGTTTTGTTCAATCTCATGTAGCCATCTCTTGACGTTCGCAAAGGACTCCCCATTTGTGACATCGTATACAACGATGACGCCGTGAGTTCCTCGATAGTATGTGCTTGTGATGGTTCTAAATCTCTCTTGGCCAGCCGTATCCCATATTTGCAACTTCACTCGTTCACCGTTTATTTCAAGAGTTCTTATTTTGAAGTCAACACCTATTGTGGTGATATAACTACCAGAAAAGGTGTTATCGGCAAATCTTAAGAGTAAACAACTCTTACCAACACCTGGAACACAATATTCGCATAAGATAATAACACTTAAAGTAGCCGTTAGGAAGTTTTAACATCCACTACAGGCCTCGCCCACTCACCACTGTCACCGATAATCAGCAGTTTGAAAAGATGATCAAACTCGCGTGCCATTTTCCAAATATACTGAAATTACTTCTCTAATTGGTCATGTGTTTACTAATAACCTTTTAAATGGATTTAAAACAATTTTACTCATCAAAATACTATTAAAACGCATGCCGTAAAATGTTAAGCTTGCGTCACTTCACAATACGTCCGCCATTATTGTCAAATATTTTTTTACTTTTTTTTACTAGTGAATAGACTATGGGATACAGCAATAAATATATACATACAAAAAGTTGTTACTTATAATTATAGTTATCACGCTCACGCCATGATAAGTTTAAGCAGTTTTTTTTAATTCAAGCGCTGGAAGTTATATTTTTGTAGCAATAAAATAAAAATTTCACATCTTATTATAATATCCATTCCAAGACCGTTGTGATTAAACATCTTTATTTTTTACATAACATTAAATAGCAGCAAAACTTATGAAATTATAAATTTCCAAGAAGGCTGCATACGCTCGTTTCCTTAGATGTAATTTAAGAATTGCAAATCACTAATCGACGAACTGACAATTCCTTTTGTTTGACGTTGAGCTGTCATTTCTGACAGCTACTGACTGGATTTACTTTGCTTAAAAATAGATAAATACAAGGCGTGGTACGAAAATAACTCCAATAAAATAAAATACAACAATGTCAGCGACTTTAAAACCTTATTTAACAGCTGTACGCCATACATTAACAGCTGCTATGTGCTTAGAACACTTTTCATCGCAAGTTGTCGAGCGATACAACAAGCCTGAGGTCGAGGTTAGAACCAGCAAAGAGTTGCTTTTAAATCCCGTGATTATATCTCGTAATGCCAACGAAAAAGTACTGATTGAATCGTCTATAAATTCAATAAGAGTGAGTATTATGATTAAGCAAGCAGATGAGATAGAAAAAATTCTTTGTAAAAAGTTTATGCGTTTTATGATGATGAGAGCAGAAAATTTTATTGTTTTGAGACGGAAACCCGTAGACGGCTACCATATCAGCTTTTTGATTACAAACTTCCACACTGAGCAAATGTATAAACACAAGCTTGTTGATTTTGTCATATATTTCATGGAAGAGATTGATAAAGAAATCAGTGAAATGAAGTTAGCTGTTAATGCTCGAGCAAGAATCTGCTCAGAAGAATTCTTGAAGAGATTTTGAATAACTCACTTTTTTTTTTTGCATTATTTCTGTATAAATGAGATGTAAAAAGCTAGCTTATCAATTAATTAATATAAATGTGAGCATTAGAGATATACATATTATCTATGTATTAGAATGGCTGATTATTCTTTAAGTAATTATATAAATTACGGCAAAAGTTCACAAACTTTTCTAGTTTAAGATGCAGATACATAGACATGTATTTATTAAACTGAAGATAATCCCAGGTAACTATGGTGCATTTCTCAATTAATTTATTATTAACCTTCCAAGCTAGACAATTATAAACAAATTATATCCAGATATAATTTACAATTGCCAGTAAATTTCTGCAATAATAGTTTATATACAGTGTATTCTGCATTTCCAGATTTAATTCACTTCTCTAAAAAAAAGTATCATATATAAAATATTGTAAATTAATTTTAGAATTAATATGGTACTAGTAATGTTAGCAGCAAATAATAAAAGTCAAAAGGTTTTCCATGTCTTCAATTCACAACCAACAGAGTTGTTTTTATGTAGTTTGAGGATAACTAATATCCTGCCCATAACTTATTAAAATAACTCATGAGTCATATAGTGATTCATTCTCCTACTTAAGATATTAACAAAAGTCACATACTCAACAGAAAAAATCCACACTGTTTATATGCAATGAACTTGTAACTTAGGTTTTGTTTAGTAAGCATGTAACCTGTCAAGCATACAATTCAAATACAATGGTTTTTAAATTATCTTGAGGCTACCTGGTATACATTGCCACTTAATAAATTAACCCATGGATTTTATTTTATCAGCCTATAGCAAACAGAAATATTTAATATCCTATTTTTCTATTGTGTTATTTATAGTGATTGTAATTTTGAAGCTTAAAGGAATCAAGTTTATTAATTATATTATCAATATTTTTTAACAATGAGCTTTAAAAAAAAATTACAAGATGTGTTAACATCCAATATCTTACACTCACATGTATATTACAAAATCCATATCAATATATTAATTTAAAAATTAATATGTTATGTTTTAAGTCATTCCAGGTATTAATTTTGGGGTTCTTGTCAATATGTTTAATTGTATGTGTATATTCTTAAGCCTTTGAGATTTTAGAGACTTCAAAGTTATTATAATCTTACTGATTTTTTGTAGTAATAACAGAGTCAACCATGATAATCCACCAAAAATTATGTAAATTAGGAATAATAAAAAATTATGCAAGTTTAAAACCACTTTTTTGTATTGGTAATTTTCTATTAAATAAATACAATTTAATTATAGAAATATTTTTAAACAGACTGTCATTATAATAAATATCTTTCAACACTAGATGTTTTTTATTAAATATACCTTAAAATTCCTTCATTGATGACATGATTGAACCCATGCTGTAGGGTTTTGTGGTGTTCTATTTTATATATATAAAAAGTAACAAAGATATGTTTTTATTTATAGTTTCTCTTTGATTTTGTGTTTAAACAAACCCAAATTTGTAAAACCTGAACAGTAGCTACCTACTTGTGTAATTAAGAATTCAGGTTTATAAAAAGTACATTTTATTTATTTATTAATACAGACATTTTTAAGGATAGAAAATCTGTAACTTAGTTTTTGGACTTCGCGTGTCGTAAAGTAAAACCCTCTCCTTTGAAAGCTTGGAAAGTTTCTGTAGGTATTTCTTCTTTTGCGCTGGTCGGTCGGGAATTCCTTATAAATTTTAAGGTACCAATGACATAATCATAGTCTGGAATACCACGTACGTATGCCTGAAATAAAGCAATTAATTTTCACTAAAAGATTAACTGCCAAGAAACTGGGATTGATTGTCAGCTTCAGACGAATGTTAATTGTCATCTGTTCTTTGGAGTTAAGTTTGGAGCCTCGTCTTCACAGTAATTACATAATTTATATTTCATTGTATTAAAACAACTCATGACAGGATCATTAAATGCACTTAGTCTACTGATAATACAGTCCAAAAAGTGACAGAACACACAGTTTTTGAATAAATTAATTTTTAATACTTCAATAGCTGATTTCACTGTAAAACGATCCATTGAGAGATGCGTAAAATCTCTACTAGGTCTTTGCATTATGTCACTTTTCCTGTATTATTTGATAACCAAAGCCGGTGAAGTTTTTAATATAACTAAACATCCAATTTGCATTTGCGACCTTTCTTTTAGGTACTTGTTTGGTTGTTTTTGTAGTCAAGCTAGTAAGGTAGGAAATCGGCTCATACCCATTTAAAATCATAACCTATAAATAGTTAACCCTATATTATATTATTAAATATATAAATAGTTATACCCATACAAGGAATTACATGTGTTATTACAGATATAATCTGTTTTGTGATGAAAATTTTATTTACATAATAGCGGCCCCCTCTGATATATACTGTATGGCATACTCACTTGTCTAGACTGTGAAACTTGCTGATCGGACTCACTTTCACTAGTGAGTTTCTTTTTCTTACCATCAAGCCTGTTTCCCTCACCACTGAAAGCTATGAAACCACTTGGCTCTGGCATTAGAGTTGAAGGATCTTCATCCATGCCATCACTAATAGTTGCCCCTTTTGATACAACTCTATCTTCTTTGTATCCCACTGGTGGGGCAAACTCCACCTTTAAATAATGTTCTAATTATAAATCTTTTCTAACATGAGTTGTTAAATTATTGGGTTGTGTTATCTATTTTAATAACAATAATGGATTATGTAAACCAAATTTTTTTAAATAGTTTCTATTGCATATTCAAACTTTAACATGTTTATATCTTCTCAAAGTAGGATTAAAATTATTATGTCATTAATTATAATTAATTACTTCAATTTATGAATAAAATTGACATCTAGAAAAATAGTCCAGTGCTACTTACATTCATGTCACATTCAATAATAATAACTGCATCCCCTGGTTTCGTTTCCAGCACACATAACTCATAAGCTTTAGAATTGTACTTAATGGCAATCACATCTCCTGTTGTAAGGCAAGAGAAATTTCGGAGACAGTTCTCAAGTACTGTGAAAAAATAAAAAGTAATAATATTATTTTGAAATGAGAATCCAAAATAATTTTCTTTTAAGGTCACATGGTTTACAATAAGTCCAACTGGCTTATTACATAGCTCCAATAGTAATGGTAATGGGATTCATCTGAAGTTTATCGCCTTTTCATTGCTGGGTGACTGCACCAATTATTAATAAATTTACTTTAATTGACACTAGTTATAATGAAGGGCTACATAAACAATAAATACATTAAATGTTAGTAATAAGCCTAAGGTTTGTTTTTATAATTTAAAAACAAGAAAATGTGGTCACAGTCCTACAGAATTGCAGACATTTAAACAATATTATCATCCATCCATCTGCAAACAGATCACACAAATATTATTGATTAGGGAGGGTCTTAACTGCCTAAGAAACTTGTGAAAATGGTGAATTGAGATTGGGGACAATATTAAATGATTATGTTAATTATTTATTAAAATAAAAGATTATGAAAGAACAATTACTTTGAGAGCTTAGGTCTAATTTGTTTTATAATCATTTAAGGTCTGGTGGGCAAGTATATCTTAAAATTTTTAAATTCATTAAAAATCCAATATTATTGGACCCATACAATTTCTATAATTATATATTATGAAACTACAACATAAACATAATATTTAAAACAAACATATGACATATATATTTTTTGACATTAGCATAAGATTTAATATAGCTCTCAGACTGCTGTGCATATCGAATACCACTGCTCAACATCAAACTGCATAACACATTAAAAAAATTGTCATCATGCCTATTAGCTTGCACCACTGTGGGACTGGACCGTAATGGATTACAAAAATGCATAAGTGGATTTCTAATAAATTATAGATGATATCAAACTGTCAAACGTAACAAACTGTGTAATTCTGAATATTTGCCTGAACCCTGAATAGATTATGCCCAAAATTTCAGATTAATGAATTAATAAAAATGATCTCCAAAATATTTGGAATTCTACCCAAAAAAAATTGTTACCTACACATTTATACTATTTATTAGAACTTTTTGGTTTTACCTGCTTTTGGATTAGTTATATCCAGAAAATCCTCTGACAGGGGCTGGAACCTGGAGAATGTAGCTACTGGCAGTGATACATTCTCTATTTGCAGTAAGGCTCCCTCTTCCAATAGTAAATTAGCCATCATCTATAGAATTTAAAATATTAAAAACCGACCAAATTAAAAGTAACATTTTTTTGTACAAAATATTTTTGTAAGTTTGGTTTGTAGTTCATTGAAACCCAACAACAGATAATGTACTAACAGTATCATCATTATTATTTTTTTATTTGTATTTAAATACAATCTACTGTATAATACAAACCCAGTGAGGTAAATAAACTTTTCCTTCATCTGCGACAAACTCCAGCACACCACAGTGTGTAACCCTTTTCATTTTCTTATTAGTCAGTTTAAAGATCATAGGATACTCTATATTTAAACGGGTGAGTAGTTCCAGTGCTGATGGAGGCATTATAACTGAAATTGTAATTATATATAGAGAGCACATAGTAATGTTAACCGAGAATTTAGAAGGCTTTATTATTAAGTAAAACTTACTCTTTCCGCCTCTTTCTACATCCTGCCTTTCATTTCCTGGTAACATTGATACGGAAAAGCATCTATACGTTACGTTAAAATTTCTTATTTCGTGAAACACATTAAACCCAAACTGAAACAAGATATATAGATTGATATAGACTTATGTTGTTTTTTAAAGCAAAATTCCCTTTACCAAGTAGAAAAGTATTTTACCATTTTTATTTTCAAAATTTACTAACGACAGAGTGCACTAATAGTATATACAATTATTCCTTTTTGATAAATAATATATATGTTCCCATTTAAGAAAAGCTATTCAAATATTGTTAATAATTTTATTGTGGTTGTATGACATGCATAAATAACATATGAAACACAGATTAGAAAGAGTATATACGAATATGAAAATGACAATTGAGTTTTGGGTTACCAGAAATGATGTAATGATTTATAGTAAAATGATTTATACAAAATGATACGTTTTTAAAAATACCCAATATAAAATGTAGTTCGAAAGAAATGCGAGTATATTATTATGGCTATAAAAAGATCTACTACAGGGAAGTTAAAGGGAACTAAAGTACATACAGTCATTATATAGATATTTCTTTATTTATAGCCTTGGAATACCGGTGTAACTAATGCCTTTGCTCATAGAGTGACACATGATAGGCCCCACCACTCGTTAATGCTTAAGTTGGATCTTCGACACCAATAAAACATTGAAATAAAATCTTAAAGATAAGAAGAAGGATTAAAGGAAACAGGAAATTCATGCATTAGTTAAGTTTCTGAGCAAAAATGTACGAATTTTCTGTTACCTTTAATTTTTTTAGAGTTCGAGAAAGAGAAAAATCATACAGTATTTATTTTAGATTTTTGAACGAAAAATTACTTTTCCCTTTCTATTCATCTCCCATTTCATTCATTTGTGTATGTGGCAGCCGCGGGTGTAGAGTATTCGTCAATATTCTTTCCACCGAAATAAAATAAATTTCAGATCCATAATTTCTTAATGTAGAATTTAACAAAATAGTGAGTTAATATTGTTCTTCTGTGTTTAAATTATTTATAGTTTGTAACACTTCGTCGGTTTATAGTTTTGTTGGAACATGAACGCCATGTTGATTGTCAAAAGTGTTTTCGGATAAGACAGCAGTGAATTTTAAATGTAATATTTTTTCAGACGCCGCGATTTCAAAAGGGCGCTATTTATTCCGTGTGGTGTAGATAGTAAAAAAACGTAACCATGGCGCAGGTTTTACCCATACGTTTCCAAGAGCATTTACAGGTGAGTACGCCCATCGGTCCTATTGGATTTGCCGATAGCGCTTCCATGAAGGAACTAATTTGTCAATCGGAGCACAGGAAAAGTGTTATAAGATGCTGGTGCATTTACTGTTACGTTGCAGGATATGTGATTATCAGCAGTGGCATTGCGCAATCTGTAAATGTCAGTTTCCACCCCCTATTCGGTCTAGGTAACTTCGGGGTGTGCGGCCGGTATTGATTTGTTCCACATTTCCGACTAAATCATATGTTACTCAAAATACTTACCAAATATCATTATTTTGGTCAATGAGTTAAACAAACCAAAAATGGGATCAAACTTTTAGTTCTTAATGAAATATTAGTTTTCTTTGAATATCCAAAATAATTCTTTAATTATTATATTATTAGTAGCTACTCATGTAGATATGTGTCCTATATATTCTACTTTGCTTTTCTGAAAACACAAAATAGTAATTATGAAACACCAATGTAGTGTCTTGTAAATAGTTACTAATTTTATGTAGTCAAAATTGCCTTATTAATTTTACATGGTAACAGAAACTGTTTTTAAAATTTTAACAAAAATTGGTTAATTTGAGCTCTGAGTAAGACTGATATTTAGCAGTAATAACTCATAAAAATGAGTAATTTCTGGAATAATATTACTTAATTTTTATCTTATTATGTACACTATGCTGTGGTCTTTTACTCTATATAAACTTATGACAGTGTAATCTTATGTAATATTCTTAAGGTGCCTCAAAAATTCTACTGCAACTAGAAGCAGATGAGAACGGAATACTCATATGAATAGAAGATGTTTTTTTCTTGAGAAAACTGAAAATAGAATCATTAAGACACAATCAAATTTTTAAATTGATGGTTACTATAGGTTAAAGACAAATTAAAATTAATAAAATACTGACAAATCAGAGACATTCAATTGTGAATAAAAAGAAATAAAGTTTTAAAAATAGGTTCTGTTATATAAGAAAAACAACAGTTTATCATATAATTTATGTTCTTTATTTTTTAATAATTATTAAATTTTGAACCAATGTTCATTTTTGATTTTTTAAGCAGCCTTGTTCAGTTGCACTAACTTCCCCAGAGAAATGCTTGTTTCAGCTTTTACAGTGTTGGTGGGTCACATTCCTCGAATAAGTTTTGGAATATGATATACATTAATTCTGGGTTTCATTTTACTAATTACAAATGTTTTGCTTATGAGGTTTTGAATCTTGAAATAATATTATATGTCAACTTATATCACTTTGTAAGCAAAACCATTCATATATAGATTTTAGAATGAACTTTGATTCTTTTACAGGAATGAGGCTTGACTAAACAAAATAGCCAGCTGTTCTGAAACTGATATACAAAATGGATGTATTAAATTGGCATTGAAGCATTTTCTGTCTAATCACACAATACATATTTCTTGGTTAACTATTCATTTTGATTGAAATTGAAAACTAATTGAATAAATGTATTAATTAATTAATTAAGGATGTGATACAATAAGAAAATTAATTTTAATTTTACAGATAAATGAACAATAATAAAGGACTATACAAAGTTGGCATTTCCATGTTTTTTTAATATTTTTAATGTGCTGGCTCTGGATCTAATAGTATTAGCCAGTCAGATTTAAACATTTATTAAAACAGCTCAATAATACAGAATAAATTCGTTAATTAATGTAAATATAGGACTAATTAGATGTTTAATAGAATAGCACATCTTTCTTGAAAAATACTATTTCATAGTTTATAAGGCTTGTTCTTGTTAATTGACTAATATAAATTATGACCATAGAAGAATGTCTGTCTCAAAAATTATTAAATTCAAATAAGTTAGTTTTGGGGACCCTTATTTTAATATACATTGTTTATGTTAGTGTTTATAATTATATAAAACAATATTAGGAAATCTTTCGTATTTCTTTAATAAATACATATATGTATCTATTTCTACAGTTTGTCTTTGCAAAAATGATGAATTAACATTATAAAACCAGTAGGTTTTATAATACCACTCACTACATTTCTACTCACTCACTACAGTGCTCATAATAGTAAATTTTAATATTTTTTTGCTAAAGGTTTGGAACACAAAAAAATTTGGAATATTATTTATATAATTATATTTATAATATTACATTTAATTTTTTAGTAATATAAATACTAATTTCTTAAAAATTTAAATTTTCTTTACAGCTTACAAATGTAGGCATCAACCCAGCTTCAATATCATTCAACACCCTCACAATGGAGTCTGACAAATTCATCTGTGCGAGAGAAAAGGTGGGGGAGACAGCTGAGGTGGTGATCATTGACATGGGAGACCCCACCAACCCCATCCGGAGGCCAATCAGTGCTGATTCTGCTATTATGAATCCTGCTAGCAAGGTCATTGCACTTAAGGGAAAAGCTGGAGTTGAAGGTAGATTTCCTTATTTTGTTTCTTAGTTGGTTTTAAATATATAAGACTTTCAAATTTCAATAGTTGTTTGAAAGGGTCCAAATGTATACATATTATAGTCACCGGTCGTACCTTAATGTACGTAGGTATGAATTTAAGCGGTCCCGAAAGTTCACAATCATAATTCTTTAGGTACGAAAAAAAAATATTATGTACATGTAGACACCATAATAGTACAATATACATAGCGCTGGCGCACGTACCCCTGGCATATTCTCAGTGTCCGTACTGGACGGACGGACGGTCTACCCGCTCAACTATGCATATATGATATGACTATCATAATTAAATTATATACGATAGCTTCTACAATTGGGTCCCTTAGCGCATTCTATGAGTTGAAAAGTTCTCGGGCTAGCATTTTACCCTATCATGTTCCCCGTCCTTATCAGAATAAATCTGCTGAGACCACGCGTATTGGTCACAGCAGATATATTCACAAACTGATTTTGAAAGCCAGTTTTAATTGAAAACAGTGAATTACAAATCACTAGTATCTGTAGTGACGCAGAAATAGACTTATTAGGCAATTAGCCCAGTACTCATTGCAGCATTTTAGACTAGCTTTTTGTTTTTTGATCTTAACTAAAGAGACATTTCATTTTATTGGATGATTTTAACGTAAAGTATGTTGTTATAATTCGTGTTATAATGTGCCGGACCACAAACTTTGTTGCCAGCTTTAGTCTTCTAAGAGACATTGTAGCTTATCATCTCTATAAAACTACGTAGAAAATATATAGTTTAATGAGGCTGATCACTTGTATTTTGTATGACTATAGCCGCCAGTGACGCATACTTGTTTTGTTTTGGCACAGAACTAAAATTAGATCACGGAAATCGTTCCTTCCCCGACAAAGCTGCCCAATGCACCTTTCTCCAAAACTAAGCTTTATTGAATATTTATATCATTTGAAGTCTGTAGAGTTATATGGTCCTTAGCAAGTATTCTGAAATTTATGACTTTCCAGAATGTGGAGATAAATTAAGCTTTTTAAATTACGTTTTTGCAATTTTTAAGGCTTACATTCTAAAATTATGTATTGACGTGTTTAATAATACAGTTTTTCACTCCTTTTCAATATGCTATAATACCTTTATAAATACACTTTAGGCGGCAATTTTTATAGGATTGGAGGGATGGTAGGCTAGATGTCGTCCGCTTGACCTCTTTTATTCAATTTAAATTCTATGAGCGACAACAGTAATGTATTTTTGACCGTCTCTTTTTTTTAGTGTGGTTCATTTTTTCTTATCAAAGATTCAAATTATATGTACGTATATATCAGACACAACAATAGATTTTCTATTGCGGGTGAGGGCCGCCGATGACGGCCTGGTAAGGGACAAAAGGTTAATATGCAATAATGCGATAACATAATATGTAGTGTATTGTCATCAATTTATCTATGGTCGCGATATCGCAATCGATTTGTATTATATGAATAAAGCGCTATACTTACACCGTTTGTGGGATTTATTATTATTTTATAATGTCTTTTTATTGATTTTCTGTAGGATATTTTTTAAATTATATTAAAATATATTAATTTTAAAAAATTAAGTATAACAAAATTATTTGGTTGTCCTGTTTGAATCAAAGGTAAATCACTGTTAGCGTAAAATAAAATTATGTCAATTAGATACGCATTGATTAATTTTTTAATACATTTATGTACACGTCACAAGAAATAAAACCAAGATAACATTATGTATGCATAAATAAGTAAAAATCACAGATACTGTTTATTGCTAAAAATATTTCACCATGCCCGCAAGAATGTTCAAATGTTGCGCTTTATTTATGATATTATAACTTTTTCCCGACATTATTCCCAGGAATTCTTCTTGTTTATTTAAGTGAACTCATTACCTTTCTGAAAGCGATCGCCGAAGTTCGTCTGTTATCTTGATCGTTATTTTGTTTAATGTAAGTAAACAATAAAAAAATCCGACTAAACTGTAAAACGTAACTTAACGAAACGTAAACCGATAGTTTTAGAGTTAGTAGGAGACTATTATATAGATATATTGGGATAGAGTTTTTGTAGAAGTAAATTGTAACGATTCAAATTTACTGGTTTCATTTGCAAAAACAAAGAAACTTCCACCATGGTTGGGCCAGGATGAGTCGAATAATATTCTATTATCTTGAACTGATCCGTTCTTTTATCTCGCTTGTTACGGCAACTGCTTTCACCGTTGAGTGTGGTGTGGTAATGTACAAAACCTATTCGTGTGTTTCTCCCGTGTAGAGAGACCTCTGGACAAGCACAATCCTATTAATTGGTATTGGCTCTCGTGTTTACCGGCAGGTTCTAGGTATTCTAAAAAGATGCAAGAGTACTTAATTCTGTTATCCACAGAAGAGTAAAAAGTATTGCATCGTCTACTTACAAAACAGACTGTCTAAAATCAAAACAATATGAAGATGTATCTACTATATAAGATAAATGTTATCTTCTTGTTTTACGTTACAAGCTAATATTTACATTAACTGTATAGAAATAAAGTATAGGCTTGGATCAGGCATCCTGTATCGGGTTTGTAGTGTGAGTTTGGTGCGAGAAAAAGAAAAATATCTATGGTGAAATGCAGAACGCAGAATTTCCCTTCTATAATAGTATATAACCAAAAAGCGCCCGAATTTTAACACGTATATTGTTGTAAAGCGTCATCACAACAGACAGCTTCGAAGATAGCGGTGAGCTCGTATGAGTCACGCCGCACCGCCCCGCGGGTCACTGTTTGTCGCGAATGAGTGGGCTTAACCTTGATAACACACGCTGTTTATTAAAATACTAATTAAAAATATTGTATATATTCGTTTTACTTTGAATCGAAACAAGTATTGTCAATTAGCATATAACACGTGATACTGTAACCGTTAACTGATACCGTTTCATTATAGAATATGTCTTTTTTCTTTATACAAAACTCTGATATCCTTAATCAAAAGGCTGTAAAATTTATGTGTTTTGACCATGTTTCTTCCTATTACTCTCAATTAAATTGGCTGCTGTTTCTTGACTAATCTCTTATTTATGGTTGCCTGGAAGAGATTGCTTTTAATCAATAGGGTTGCCTATTTTTATTTTCTTCTGTATATTTTTTGTGTGTAATAAAGTTTATTATTAATCATATTATAAAAAAATTATAATAATGTTTCACAGCCCAAAAAACGCTTCAAATCTTCAACATCGAAATGAAGTCCAAAATGAAGGCACATACTATGACAGAAGATGTGGTGTTCTGGAAGTGGATCTCCCTGAACACGCTGGCACTAGTGACCAAGATGTCTGTGTACCACTGGTCGATGGAGGGGGACTCCACACCTGTCAAAATGTTCGATCGGCATGCGTCCCTTGCTGATTGCCAGATTATTAACTACAGGACTGACCCCAAACAGCAGTGGTTATTGCTCGTCGGTAAGTTAAAAGTACAAGTCACATAAAAGAATACTGCCAATTTTTGTGGACATTACTTTGTATCTCTAAAGTCTCCCCTGACAATGGCTGCCGTATGATTTTTTATTTTCTGATCTTTAAAATGCAATGGTTACTGGTATGGTTTCTTTCATAAAAATTTTAGCATCAATGTGATTAATATGAGGGTCGTTCCTAAAACTGTATAAAACTTATTATAATTAATTAATAAAAATATATTTATTCTTGTATATATTTTTAACAGCAAAGTGCTCTATAAATAACGTTTAATCCATATCTTTCATTACTTGTTTTGTGTTAGGAAGGTCCCCTTTATCGCTCCGTTGTTTTGCTTTTTACTCTATATAACGACTCGCTTTTTATAAAGTATGTAAACTTGTGTACAGGTATCTCGGCGCAGCAGAACCGCGTCGTGGGCGCCATGCAGCTTTACTCTGTGGAGCGCAAATGCTCGCAGCCGATTGAAGGCCACGCCGCTTCCTTCGCCATCTTCAAGTCAGAGGGCAATGCAGAACCGTCCACATTATTCTGCTTCGCTGTTAGAACGGCACAGGGTGGCAAACTGCATATTATTGGTAAGATTGAAGAAATCATACAAGACATACAATAAAAAAATTAATTCTTCAAAAACGTTTTATACCAAAAATTTATCTCTTGGATATTATTCAGTAATGAAACACATTTTTTCTCATAAGATACTATCAAAGAAAGCCAGAGAAAGAGAAGCCAACTTTGATATCTTATTTTTCCACAGAGGTTGGTCAAGCACCGGCGGGTAACCAGCCGTTCCCCAAAAAAGCGGTTGACGTTTTTTTCCCCGCTGAAGCGCAAAATGACTTCCCAGTTGCAATGCAGGTGTCGCCCAAATATGACGTCATCTACCTGATCACGAAGTACGGTTACATACACATGTACGATATCGAGACTGGCACATGTATCTACATGAACCGCATCTCATCCGATACCATCTTTGTCACCGCGCCCCATGAAGCCACTGGGGGAATTATTGGTAAGTGAATTCAGTTTTACCTAATGAAATGAACCTAGAAAATTTCATCTCAATTAAATAGTCTTGTTGTTAGAAAAAATAGGCAAAAAAGATATATTATTATACTCTTATTTTTAACGGGGTAACTTGATACATCAATCACAGAAATATTGGCTATCTTATACCCACAGCCAGAATCAAATTTATTTATTTATTAATACTGTTAACGTTATTGTAGCAACAGCAGACTTAAAAATTAGTATTTTTGGTCTGAATTCACATGTTTCATAATATCAATTTTGAAGAAAATCTTGTACCAATGTATAATATTGCATAAACTTATACTACTTCATTTATTTTATACTCGCTACTTCACACTGAATGTAGCTCTGGCCATACTCTTCTTAGTTCTCTCAGTACCGACTAGGAACATTAAAATGAAACCAAGGTGGAGTCAACCTATTTTTCGAATTAAGAGAGGATTCTATTACGAGAATTTTTTTATGAGTTGTTTACTTTTCTCACCAGGTGTGAACCGTAAAGGTCAAGTGCTGTCAGTGACTGTGGAAGAGGACTCTATAGTGCCTTACATTAACACGGTGCTACAAAATCCTGAATTAGCACTCAGGCTGGCAGTGCGCAACAATCTTGCGGGAGCTGAAGAGCTATTCGTTCGGAAGTTCAACATGCTCTTCACTAATGGACAGTATGGAGAGGCGGCTAAAGTAAGCATTCTTTCGTAGGGTATATTATTTTTGTATATTTTCTTAGTTGTGATATTCTATGCTGTTTTCAGAAAAATGCCATGGAAAACGCTTTATCTCTATTCATACTTATTTTACTTGTAATTAAATGACAGCTTAAAGTGTCTGTAATGTCCATATTAAGTTTAGAATAAATGTGTGTTAACAATGGTTCGATTACAACTGTATTTCTCCTCCGCATCTTCACCCTCATATAGCACTGCATATATTTTAGTTATATACCTTTCGTTCTTGGGCAATGGCATGGCTTACTAATATTAATGTAATTCAAATATAATATAATGTGTACACAGAATGCTGAGTACATTTGTGCAAACAAGCCACAAAACATAATTATGTCAACTCATTGGAAGTTGTGGTTGCAGACCTTGTAGTATTTTATTATTTTATGTTTAGGTGGCGGCAATGGCCCCCCGTGGCATCCTACGCACTCCGCAGACTATCCAGCGGTTCCAACAGGTGCCTACTCAGCCGGGACAGACGTCGCCTTTGCTGCAATACTTTGGCATCCTACTGGACCAAGCGCAGCTCAACAAGTTCGAGTCGTTGGAGCTATGCCGCCCTGTTTTATTGCAAGGTAAGTATACTGCTGAGTGAACTGACTGACTAACTGACTTCAGACTTCTGAGTGGTTCAATTAGATATTCTTTGTAAGTTTGACACCCACAAACCTCTTCTGATATTTATTGTTGATTTTTGTTAATAATTAATTCTTTCAGTCTTGTCACAGATGACTTAACCCCTTGATATAACAAGGTGGATTGATTAAAACCTTGATTAACATACTTAGGACTCACATGTTGCCTACCTATCCTTTAAAACTCTAGAGATAATGTCTTAATAATTCCCATAATGAATAATGAATACCTTGGACTGGTCCTAATTTACTTAAAATTTGAACTATTCTAGGAACTATGTTTCTCAAATATAAATATATAGAAAATATAAAATTGAATTTTTGGAAAATTTCCTAATTTCTTATCCTCAGGTCGCAAACAGCTTCTCGAAAAATGGCTAAAAGAAGAGAAACTGGAGTGTTCTGAGGAGCTGGGAGACCTTGTCAAGCAGGTGGACCCGACCCTTGCCCTATCCGTTTACCTGCGAGCCAATGTGGCCAGCAAGGTTATACAGTGCTTTGCTGAGACTGGACAGTTCCAGAAGATTGTGCTTTATGCTAAGAAGGTATGCCTGATTTTGAATAGAAATTTAAAAGTAATTTACCGGGAATTTAAAGTTTGAAAAATTATTTATTGGACAATTGATAGATAAATTTTACAGACAATATAAATATTATTTTAATGTTTAGTTATATAATTATTTAGAATGTTCATCACACAAAAACTAAAATTACCTGCTATATCTTAACAAAACAATTTTTGAATAGTGCTTCCTAATGTAACATAATGTATATTTCATACAAATGAGTTTTTATGGTCAAATGGTTAGTATACCTACCATTTAAAAAAAAGGAGTACAAAATGTTGGCAGAAAATAATTTCCACTGATACAAAATTGTAAAATATTATGGATAGTTTTTGTTTAAAGATCAAGTAATCACTTGATTACTCAACAAATGGTGAGAAAAGTATTCTAATTTAAATGGTTTTTATGTTAGGTTGGCTACACACCCGACTACATCTACTTGCTGCGTTCAGTGATGCGTACTAACCCTGAACAAGGCGCGGGTTTCGCGGGAATGCTAGTGGCCGAGGAGCCGCCCTTAGCTGACATCATACAGATCGTAGACGTATTTATGGAGCAGAACATGGTGCAGCAGTGTACGGCCTTCTTGTTGGACGCGCTTAAGAATAACCGGCCCGAGGAGGGACCGCTACAGACTAGGTAACATCACATATACAGCATGTAACACAAAGGACAAGACCACACACGCTACGTACGCGCGAACGCACACATTCAGTTACTGGTCTGCCTAAAGACGCTCGTAACGCTTTGGGGAGTTCTCAACATTTAGCTGCTACCTATCCTGTAAAAATCAAGAGAAAGTGCCTTAATAAATGTATTTATCTGCAATTTCCTCTTAGTACTATCAATGTCTAAAAAAATACTAACAAATATTTGAACTGTCAGTCAACTTATTTTTTTTTTAACTTATATTCAACAATTGCACCAATTTATCACGTTCATTATAGTTGAAAATTGAACTCTGCCTTAATGTCAAATTATACAATACATATTCATATATATTTATTTAATTACATCTATACTGAGACATCGTAATGCACTTTAATGGATGATTTACTTTACATAGGCTTTTGGAAATGAACCTGATATCGGCGCCTCAAGTGGCGGACGCTATCCTTGGAAATGCAATGTTCACGCACTACGACCGCGCGCACGTCGCTCAGCTTTGCGAGAAGGCCGGTTTACTGCAGAGAGCGCTAGAACACTACACAGACCTTTACGACATCAAGCGTGCTGTTGTAAGTACTGTACCGCCATATCAATATTCCCCCGTCAACGAATCGATCATCACATCGAACCCTGAAATAATTCGTTAATTTTAATGTGGTGTATTTCAGTTTAATTATTATTGAGACAAATAGAAGACCGTACATAAAACTTATTTATACCACAATGTGAATTTAATATTTTATTGTGGCAATAAAGTATCTTGAACTAGAGATTTTTGTGTTATCAAGTATACGATGTTTTTTTTTTGTAAACAAAAGGATTGTTGGATTGCCCAGTTTGATTGTTGATAGTTTTGAAAACCACATACCTGTTTTGCTATATAAATTATTAGGATTTCTTGGACAGCTTTTTAGAAAAAAAGAATCTGTCTTTCTATCTATCAAAATAATAACAATATTATATTTTTATTTTCCAGGTCCACACTCATCTACTATCAGCTGACTGGCTTGTGTCCTACTTTGGTAGTCTCTCAGTAGAGGACTCGTTAGAATGTCTAAAGGCCATGCTTCAAGCCAATATCCGCCAGAACCTTCAGATCTGTGTGCAGATTGCTACAAAGTACCATGAACAGCTCACCACCAAATCTTTGATCGAACTCTTCGAGAGCTTCAAGACTTATGAAGGCTTATTCTACTTCCTTGGTTCCATTGTCAACTTTAGTCAGGATCCAGAAGTTCATTTCAAGTATATTCAGGTAAGGTTTTAATAGTTATGTAATGCCATGTAATATAATGTTTGTCGTGAATAAATAACAATGTATTGTTCCCTATATTCAGGCTGCTTGCAAGACGGGTCAGATTAAAGAAGTGGAACGTATCTGCCGTGAATCAAACTGCTACAATGCTGAACGTGTGAAGAATTTTTTGAAAGAAGCCAAGCTTCCCGATCAACTGCCGCTGATCATTGTCTGTGATCGGTTTGACTTTGTCCATGATCTGGTGCTCTACCTCTACAGAAACAGCTTGCAGAAGTACATCGAGATTTATGTACAGAAGGTACTATTATTTCAAGTTTCATGAAATAAATATTAAGTCATTGAGGCTTAGAAAACCTTAAATGTAGATAAGATTTGGTGTCTTTTACATGGCTCAGGTATTAATGGTCATTCAAAGCAAATTTCCATGTCAGAATCATCAGCTTAGCCCATTTACAGGTGAACCCATCTCGCCTCCCGGTAGTTGTCGGTGGTCTTCTGGATGTGGATTGCACAGAGGATATCATCAAGAACTTGATCCTCGTCGTACGCGGACAGTTCTCCACTGATGAGCTTGTCGCTGAAGTTGAGAAGAGAAACCGGTAAGTTATATATATGAATACTTTTACTGTACATAACATACACAGTAATAGCTCAGTGTTTAAATGTGTGGGGAATGTAAATTAGTTTTTGGATTAAATATATTACATACCTTATTACTGGAATTTTATGGTTTATTGGCCTAATTATTGATGACTATTTTTAAATAAAACTTTCGCCGGGTAATTTTCAGACATAATTATCACACTGATAAGCTATTTTATTTCAAAATCTATATCTAAATGTCTAACGTCAGTTAAATTTATAATTGTTTGAATTTGTTGCACAGATTGAAACTTCTTCTACCGTGGCTGGAGACGCGTGTCCACGAGGGCTGCAACGAGCCCGCCACTCACAACGCACTCGCAAAGATATACATAGACTCTAACAACAATCCTGAGCGATTCCTCAAGGAGAACCAATGGTGATACAATTTTTCTATATTATAAAGGCTTACTTTAAATTCTTGGAACTTCTAATTGTTAACTCGTTAGATCTTCTCTACTAATTCAATTCACATTTTTTCTGATTTCATCCCATTACTGCCAATAGACTGGGTTGACATATACATATAGCAGTTTGGTGTATTTTGTGTTCCTTACCAAAGACAAATTTAACCCTATTGATTGAGCTGAGTTTTGTCCGGTGCTAAGCATAATCATTGTGTATGTGAGATATTAATCTCATAATCATATTTCCTCAAAATCATATTTCCTATTTCCAGGTACGATTCCCGTGTAGTAGGGCGATATTGCGAGAAGCGAGATCCTCACCTAGCGTGCGTTGCATATGAACGCGGCCAATGCGATCGTGAGCTGATCGCGGTATGCAACGACAACTCACTATTCAAAACGCAAGCGCGTTACTTAGTACGACGTCGCGATCAGGACCTCTGGCTCGAAGTACTTTCGGAGGCCAACCCCTACAAGCGGCAACTAATTGATCAGGTACAATATTGGAAGTCATATATTTGAATTATTCTTCTGAAAAAACAGTAAATTCGACATTTTGTGTGACTCAATAGACAAGATCTTAATTTTTGTCGCTAAATAAGGACAGACTATTAGAGCTTCATGTTCTGCAATTTAAATCTGTTAATTTAATGTTTATATATATTTGCATATATGATATGAAAAATAAAAAGCTTCGTGTTGCTCGTCAACATGCCGTTAATTCACCTCGTCAATTAGCATAAAATTATTAGAATTATACTGCCCACAGTACATCTATATGTGCTATATTTTTTTACATTTATTAATGTATCCAGTGATTTGTGTTAATTTATAATAAAAGTAGGATTAGTTTTAGCATGTTTCATATTAAAACTACAGTAATTTTTCTAAGGAAGTCCTTAGGGATTTTTGAATGAATTAGTTAAAGTTAGAAGTCTATTATGCATGAATATGTTATGTATATGTAAGAAAATTAACCTACGGCCCACCCAGAGGAACAGGGTAAGAGGTCCACTAACAACACCCTAGTAAAAAGAAGGCTAAAATGTGTGCCACTTAATAAATATTCTCCTATTTTTTACTTGTTTTAACATGCGCTGTTTTTGGTTATGATAGACGAGTATTTTTGTTGTGTAAAATGAACAGAAATTATTTTACATTTTAATAATATTTAATAATAATATTATTATTCCAGGTTGTGCAAACGGCCCTTTCTGAAACTCAAGATCCCGAGGATATATCAGTGACAGTGAAGGCATTCATGACTGCTGATCTCCCTAATGAGCTAATAGAACTGTTGGAGAAGATTGTGCTTGACAACTCTGTATTTTCTGACCATAGGAACTTGCAGAATTTACTTATTCTCACTGGTAAGATATAATTCATGTAATCTAATAAGAACTATCAATTGTCGTTAAAATTTATTTTCTTGATAACAAGTGGTCTTAATATTTTGGTTGTTAATTCATACTTAAGTGACAAATTGCTTGAAACTATATTGAAGGTATTATAGACTAACCACTGGAGATTTTATTGAAATTTAAACCTTATGTCAACAGCTATAAAGGCCGATAGGTCCCGTGTGATGGAGTACATCAACCGCCTGGATAACTATGACGCCCCCGACATTGCCAATATCGCGATCAACAACGAATTATATGAGGAGGCGTTTGCCATATTTAAGAAATTTGATGTCAATACTTCTGCTATTCAGGTAATTTATAAATGTTTATCAAATATGAAGATTATTATTATTATGAGTATTATGAAAGTCCTCAACTTGAAAATTAAAATTTCGATTAGATATAAGTAAACTTGATGTTTAAGATCTGTATTACATGGAGTTTCTAGGAAGTCTTCCTAATTTCAAGTACTCTTGATGATGGATAGGATATTTATGTATTCATCTGTTTACAGGTCTTGATAGAACAAGTAAAGGATCTGGAACGTGCATACGAGTTTGCTGAACGGTGCAATGAACCAGGCGTTTGGTCGCAGCTGGCCAAGGCTCAGTTACAACAAGGGCTTGTGAAGGAAGCTATAGACTCCTACATCAAGGCCGATGACCCATCTGCTTACATGGATGTAGTTGCAACAGCCACCAAGGAACATTCCTGGGATGATCTCGTGCGTTACTTACAGGCAAGTGTTGCTGATGAATTAATAGAAATAGGTTTGGTTTTAAACTTAGAAGCAGTTTCTTTTTAATTGAATTTAAATTCCTTCTCCATAATGTTTTTTACAAATAACATATATATATCATTAATTCAGCCATTGCATAGCCAATTCCACAAAACTAGTACAGTAGGCAAATATTTTATTATCTACATGTACTTGATAACCAATACTTATTTAACTTCTTTAATGCCAAACTACCTAGTGTATGTAATAAAATTTTTAAATATATTTTAAATCCAGATGGCACGTAAGAAGGCTCGCGAGTCTTACATCGAGTCTGAACTCATATACGCGTATGCACGTACCGGAAGACTGGCTGACCTCGAAGAGTTTATCTCCGGACCTAACCACGCTGACATACAGAAGATAGGTGACCGCTGCTTCGAAGATAAGATGTATAACGCTGCCAAACTTCTCTACAACAACGTTAGCAACTTCGCCAGGCTTGCTATCACCCTTGTGTATCTCAAAGAGTTCCAGGGTAAGTATTTCAAAATTCCTACTAACAAGAACTTACAAGGTAGTTTGAAAGTACTTCAACTTTTAATGTATAATATTTATGAAGGTTTGAAACCTAAGGTACCTTATTCTTTTACAATTCTTAAAGTTCTTAAATACAACGTCATATAAATGTTAAGGCGCGGTGGATAGCGCACGCAAGGCGAACTCTACGCGCACGTGGAAGGAAGTTTGCTTCGCGTGCGTCGATGCGGGAGAGTTCCGGCTCGCTCAGATGTGCGGCCTGCATATAGTGGTGCACGCAGACGAGCTCGAGGACCTCATCAACTACTACCAGGTGCTTGTATGACTATGTTGCAGACATAGCTCATATTACTATATGGTCATAATAGTATCATTATGAAATTAGTGGGTTTACATATCTAAATAAAATAAAAAAGGGTAAAACGCAATATCAGTGTTTTCTGAACATGGAAGAGAAAATTTAAGTGTCATTAAAGATATTTGTCTTAAGACCAAGGTATTGGATAAAAAATTTCACTTTAATATTTGTAAAACAAATGCTTTTTTGATATCTTATATATGTTATTATAAATTGGTGCGTTATGTCGTAGGACCGCGGCCACTTCGACGAGCTGATTAGCCTTCTGGAGGCGGCCTTAGGCCTGGAGCGAGCCCATATGGGCATGTTCACGGAGCTCGCCATTCTCTACTCCAAGTACAAGCCCGCCAAGATGCGTGAACATCTCGAGCTATTTTGGTCGCGTGTGAACATACCCAAGGTGAGACATATTACTTTGTTACATCTAGCTTTTGCCAGCGACTTCTTCCACTTGGAGGCCGACATCGGAAGTTGTAAAAGTTTTAACTTAAAACCTTTAAATTCAAATAAGAGCTATTATGATAAAATAACTAATGTTTACGTTAACACTAAAGATATTGATACATTACAATAGTAATAAAAAACTATCAGGCAAACGTTTCAACAAAATTTAACCTTTACATAATACGATACAAGTCATTTACATAATATGTTTATCATTCGTTCAGGTGTTGCGCGCTGCCGAGCAGGCCCATCTGTGGTCAGAGCTAGTGTTTTTGTACGATAAGTACGAAGAATACGACAACGCCGCACTCACCATGATGCAGCACCCGACCGAAGCCTGGCGTGAGGGACACTTTAAGGACATAATCACCAAGGTTAGAATTTGGCTTTTTAGATACAATATTAAAATGTCAGCAGCTTAAAACAGATTAGCTCATAAAATAGATTTATCTTAAAACTACAATATATAGCGATACTGAAAATTATGAAAAAATTATATTTTAGCATAAAGTAAAATCTTAATAGCAATAAAGACAAAACACACACACACAATTATAAGCGTTTAAAAAATAGTAAATATTTGTATTTCTTTTATAACTGACCTTTATGTTAACTAGTATAGTCAGAAAATGCAGTGACACACTTGATACAGATATCATTTTGCATAATAGATGTTATACCAAAATTGATTTGTTTTTTTTAAATAATTAATAGAGTTTTCTAATAAAAGTAAAAATTTAGATTTTTGGCATATATTTCAATAATATGAGTTATTTGTGACGAAACAAGAAAAGAATATACTAGTATTTTTTTTGATGATTCCAAAGTTATATGGTGTAGATATAAGAAGACTGGCTAAATAAATATTAAACAATTGTAAAACACATTAAATTGCATTTCGTTATTATTATTGGCATACCATTTATTTATGTTGTCAAATAGTCCATTGGTCATATTAAGCTTCCAGATTTCTAAAAAGTAATATTTTAATTGCAGGTGGCCAACATGGAGCTGTACTACAAAGCAATCCAGTTCTATTTGGACTACAAGCCTTTGCTGCTTAACGACTTGCTGCTGGTTCTAGCGCCGCGAATGGACCACACGCGCTCTGTTGGCTTCTTCAGCAAGGCTGGCCATCTACAGCTTGTCAAGGCCTACCTGAGATCCGTGCAGAATCTCAACAACAAGGCTGTCAACGAGGCCCTTAACTCACTCCTCATTGATGAGGAGGATTACCAGGTAAATCTATTAATAATTAATAAGAATAGTATAGAATCACCAGTCTCATTGTAATGATTTTCTGAAATTGTTACAACAAGATCGAAATTAATTTAAATAAAACCTTTTTATAGAAAAAAGTTAGTATTAGACACAATAAAATATACTAACTCAAAGGAATTTTTGTTGACCTTTTGCCGAGTTCTTTTAAGCTCTTCTAAGCTATGTACTATGTAACATTGGGAAAATAAGGATTATCAAACTTATTTGTATAAACAAGGCTGATTCATCATCATCATCATAAAGATTTTTGATGCCCCACAGCTACATATTATTAACTTTAAATAACTATAATAGTTGACAAATAAAATTGAAAAAAAGTATTGCGCTAGTTAGCTTCTATATATACATATATAGAAGCTAACTAGCGCAACACTTAACGCACATAAGATTCTTGGAGTATGTATTCTTGAAGAGAAGGGGGAAAATAAGGAAACCATGACTTGACTCGTCACCAGTATATTGACAACTTCAAAATATATAAAAACAATCTAGTATCAAAATACATTAAAAAGTAAACTGACATATGAACAAAACAGGCTTTATGAAGATATGAAGAAGTGGATTAGCCACCAGCAACAATAGGTATGTAATGAAGTAATTTGTCTTGTAGGGTCTTCGAACATCGATAGACGCATTCGACAACTTCGACACAATTGCGTTAGCGCAACAATTGGAGAAACACGAACTCACCGAATTCAGAAGGATTGCTGCCTATTTATACAAAGGTATGTTTCAATCAAAAATTTAAATGAAATATTCGACTGAGAAATAATTGACTAAAAAAGAAAGCAAATTATAAATATAAAAATTACTTAACATTACTATTTATATTTAGTATTTAATTTTTATTACTGTTTTTTTAGTATTTTTTATTAGATTACATAGATGCTGGTTGAAATTCTCATGTCTTTGTCTGTGCTTATTTCTTTTGGTTAAAATGTAATTAAGAACGGTACTCACCATTTTTATTTTGTATGACTCGATATTTAACAACCCGACATAATTTCTATGATGTAAAATGGCAGGAAACAACAGATGGAAGCAGAGTGTGGAGCTATGCAAGAAGGATGCGTTATACGCAGACGCGATGGAATACGCGTCGGAGTCACGGCAGCCTGAGGTGGCAGAGGAACTGCTCAACTGGTTCTTGGAAAGGGATAATTTCGAATGCTTCTCCGCATGCCTTTATCAGGTATTATCAATTAATTTGCTGATTAAAGTGTCGCTGATTCCCATTTTGCTAGTTATATAAATAAATACCGAACTATTAAACTTTATCTCGAAATTTAAACTGTGAATTTGTTTTCTTATATTTTATTTTGACATTATAAGAAATATTTTGTTTTTTTATTTCAGTGTTACGACCTCCTAAAACCCGATGTTGTCATCGAATTAGCGTGGAGACATAACATCATGGACTTTGCCATGCCATTCCTTATTCAGGTATTTAATAATGTGATATTATATTTCTAGCCTAAAGCGCAGCTTGTCAACTTGACGACCAGATTCCGCATTAATTATATTCAAATAATTGTTAATTCGTATTATTATTTTTAATGATACAGACTGTGCGAGAACTCACGACAAAAGTTGAAAAATTAGAAGAGGCAGACGCAAAACGAAGTACCGAAAACGCGGAACACGAAGCTAAGCCCGCAATGATTATGGAGCCACAACTCATGCTCACAGCAGGTATATGAATAGTTATATATATGATACCTAGTTATTCATTCGTTGATATTACATAAGCGATAAGCAACTACTTTTTTTGATATAGAGATGACAAAATTAAAAATTACCAAATTTGAAACACGTAACTTCACTTCCATGTGTCATTTTCTGTAGAGCAATTTGCAGGGACTTATCGTTTTATATAAAAATACATTGATTGCATTATCGTTCCTGCTATATTTATTTATATAAAATAAAATAATATTCATTTACCCTATTGTAGGCCCCTCAATGGCGTACCCAGGGGTGCCTGCGCAGGCGTCACCGTACGCGTACGCGGCGCAGGCGCCGTCGCCGGCGCCCTACCACGGGTACGGCATGTAGGGCTCCCTCTCCCCGCGCGGCTGGGGGAACTACGCGCGCTACTGACGCCCACACCACGCCAAACCCTCACGACCCTACAATGCACTGCGTCATCTTATTGGTGCTCATTAGGGCCTACGCAGACATATTGTGCGACGTGACTTTTATTACTAAACGGTTAAAGTCTTATAATAATAATAATAATGATTATTTATTTCTCTTTCACAATATAGCCAAATGTTAAGAATAAGAAAAATAAAAGTTTAATTGTAAAAAGTAAATATTAACGCCGAAAAGTTCAACCTTACTCTCTTAATTAGTGATAAAGATCGCTCCGAAAGTCTGTCTGTGTAGTCCGTTATAAATGTACTCTCTAAAATTTCAAATAAGTTCAGTCTAAAAATTAAGAACAGTCGTAAATTCTGTGGTAATGGAAGATATTTGAAGTTAATTTTAATATTAAGTGTTAGCAAAAATAGATATCACAATGAAGTTAGTGTAGCAGCAGTGGTTATTCGCAATAACATTCAGCAAAATCCATTACCATCGAAATTATATGATTAAGAATCAGATCTCAAAATAGAAAATGGTCCTTTTTTATATTTTGACTCTTAATAGCTATTGTATATTATACTTCACAGATCAAATACATGTCAAAAATTATTTCTCATTTCTTTAAGCCTCTTTCGTGGTAGTGTAATGACATAAGTACTGACTTTAATTGTAATTTTAGAAAGGATTTACTCTGATCGTATTCTCGTACCAATATGCTGTTAATGTGGAAGCAGTCACACACCTGCGAGACAACCCAGCTGTTTGGTACAGTCATCTCAGTATAGCGTACTAAGTGTAAGTGGGAGGAGCCCACCGGCGGTCCTGTTCGATGTTAAGGGATATCTTCTCTATGCACTCGCGACGGCGTCCAACCAACACTTTCTTGTAGAAATAGACTTTGACCCGTTTATTTATAACTATTACACTAGCGAGGCCTAAAATTATGTTCTATTTCTCCTTTTTTCGTATTTGTATAAAAAGTATTATAGGTTACGGTCGGAAGTGCATAGAGACAGCCATAATCGTTGGAGATTTAGTTCATTGGGCTGATATAATATGAAAGTAATAAATTGTTAGCCTGTACAAATTATTGATATATTGATTGCTGAATAGCTGTCATGATAATTGAAGTGCTTTATTTTTGTCAGTGATGAGAGCAAGTTTATAGATAAATTAACATGTCACAGCTTTACACGGAAGGGGTGAACCCGGCGCGGTAACAGTCGGGATCTCTGTCTCGTTCCTATTATAAAGAAATTCGGTACAGTTCTTTAATTAAAAGAAATGTGGCCAATACATGATCGTACCGCGCTGTGGACTCTTCGCCTCTTGTAGTTAGTTAGTCTATGTGCTCGCATGTTCTTATTGTTACGAGAAATATAGAACTTGTATATTGAGATTACTTGTGCAAGATTTGTGCATCAATATCAAATTCATGTTTTCTGTATACTTTATTAAATTAATAGTTTAGATAATAATAATGTTGAAGTTTGATGTAAAAATAATGAACTTATTGCGGGTGCGCGTAAGTGCTCTCGCAAAACTCTAAAACTCAAATGTTTCTCGAGCAGCTGTGACCAAATTATAGATTTGCCGTCTAATATTAGATCTGCCACTACATGCATAGTAAACATTCACGTTATGTTCGTGTATATAGTGGTTGTAGCATTCAAACTTATGAGTAATTTAAAACTTTTAATTTCAATTCTGTTAGTCTCTATAAATAGCCCATTGTTTCTTTTCCGTAAGGGTAGGTCAAATATCTTCGTTATAGTTTTACTATGAAATGAATACATTGGTTATAAGAAGAGCCAACAACTGTGCAATAAAACGTTACTTGCACTACCATCAATCGACGACTTATTATAAATCAAAAGTTGAGTATGTGTATATAATGCTTTCACAACTGCACGTTCGTCCAGTGGAAAATAATTTAATGAAATATTGGCACCGGATTATTCGAGTTTATGTTAAATAAATATTTTCTAGGTATGTTTAGGTTTAGCTTAGGAAGAATAGTGAGTGGTACTATATGTTATTATTTTGAGTAATGTTTGCGAACGTGTGCGAGACTCGTAACTATCACGCGTGCTGGTTTAGTTGCGTTATTTTATAATAATTATCACACTTTGATTGATGCCTTCACTAGTTAACGTAAGTCGTAATATCTTATCCAGTGTTTCTGGGCACTTACAATTTATTTTATCGTATTTTTTTAATTTTTGTAGAGAATGGTTAACTCTAATGAAAATAGGGTCCCAGATAGACCGCTATTAGTTTCATAGACTCCAGATAAAGTTGCATCGCGTGCAACATTATTATTGAGAGTGTCATTCAATTGATCATTCAAATCATTCCTATCATTTAAATTATGATCAATAATATTGTTATACTTCGTTTATGACTAGTTTTCTTTATTAATAATACAAATTATTAACTTAAAAATAAAGAGAGTTAATTGTTTATTATTAGCATTGTATTTATTCATGTATGATACTGTTTCCCTGAATTTTATTATAGTAAGAATATATTATATGAATAAATACGACGTATTTTATTGTGATTCTTCAGCATTGCTTTCCAAAAAAAGGTAACTGGCATAGTAGTTATCTTTGATCCTGATTCTAAAGGTACAACTCTAAAAAGTTATACCTTATACTTTTTCTTGTGATAAGAAAAGGAACATAAAAATGTAGAACTGTCAAATTATTGATATGTTGATTAAGGCCATTGAGCTTAATTTTGTTGTGCACGAACCTTACAATAAATTTAAATTCAATATATTTCATTACAATCCAGCAAGAAAAAGAGACGACCGATGACGTTTTATGTAGTTTTTAAAATGGCGGCTTTTAAACTTGACGTTCCTAATAGATATTCTATGCCAAAGATTTAAGAATGATTGTTAAATATTCATTATTCACTTATCATTTCTACCCCTTACATATTGAATTGGATTGAAAGACTCAAATAATTTTATCACTATCAAATATAAAGAAACCATAGCAATTTAAGGCGGCATTTAGGGAGTGAAACGAGAGAGTACACACCCTCCGACACTAAACAGACGCAAAATATGTAGTTGTACACCGCCACCACCGTTTTATTGTAAACCGCTTGTTCGAACAAAGAAGGACTAAAATTAAACACACCTTTCTATAAGACCTGTTTAAATTACAAATATAATGAGATAATGAAATACCTCTCTACATCTGGAACTACCAGTATATATGTAAGGTATGTCTGGCACTAAAATTACACAATGAATTTGTGGCTGAGTTTACAAATACAGGATTAAGTTTACCGCCAAAACTGAATAGGCCGCTATTCTGCTAGTTTCGTGGGGTGACCGAAGCCTAGTGATTATCTGTTTACTTTTTTATTTATTAAAAGGTAACTCCCTTAATGCTATGCTGTAGGCTAAAGTTTTATTATTACGTACTATGCTTTAACACTAAACGACAAACGTTTAAACAAATAATTTTATTTAATAAATATAAGGAGTAAATACTCAAGTACTTTGTTTATATTATACGTAGTACATACTTTATTTATATGTAGTACTTTATTTATGGTGCCTTATGTTGGTGTAATTTGTTATTCAGCGACATCTAGTGTGCATTTAGAGAAATAATTTCACAAGTTTTGGGGGGTATTTTACTAATTGGCCCATTAAAAAAAATATTTTCTAAAAATTATGCATCTGTGAACCTATGGATGGTATTTTGGATGACAGACCAGGAAACAAAGGGAAAATGGTATGGACATATTCAGCAAGAATTACCTCGAAAACCATGGAAGTCGTGACTTTATTACAACTATCAATAGACTTCGAATTGGTCATTCTAACACACCCGCACACCTTGCAAGACTAGGTGTTACTCAAGACAGCAATTGTAAATTCTGTGGTTTACCAGTGTGTGACATTGAACATATTGTTTTTTAACTGTCAAAGTTTTAATATAGACAGGTCTTAGTAACCAGGCCAAATAATTGGAAAAAAAAGGATAGTTATATGAGTTTTTGGCGCGTAATGGCGGGGAGGTGGTTTGGTGCTGTGTATTTTATTTCAAATATTGTGTTGTAGTGTTGTTTTTATCATGAAATTGCTGTAGTTTTATGGCAAAAAGGATCGTTAAGTCATGCAATATATGGTATACATCATTCAGCGTTGATTAGTGACTTACGTGAGATTTTTCAGTGTTTCGTTTCCATTCATTCATTTGTAGGGTAAGTTCATTTATTTAAAAACATTATTTCATTCTTATCATTTCGTCGTAATCATTATCATAACATTCCATTTTCGTATCATTTTATCATAATCGCTTAAATGCATTCCATTTTCAAAAATTTTCTCGTAAGTCATTAACAAAATAGCGGGGCCTACCATTAGTCGCCAAAAACTCCATGGGGCAAAGGGCTACATTGCACCAGTATCATGGAGCCATAAATAAAGATAAAAACTACATTAATGAAGATATATGGCTTAAAGGTCTTAGTTACCAGGCCAAATAATTGGAAAAAAAGGATAGTTATATATAGTATTGTTTTGATTTTCTCAATTTTCTTTTCTCATTTATTATGACATATAAACGTAAAAAATACCATCACGGCGACACTCATCTGAAAAAGCGTTGGCGACTTAGGAACAGAAGGAAAGATCTTGATGAAATTGATACAGATCTGAAGGAAGGTAAGGCTTATCTATTTTTCGGGCACGTGGAGGGGATTTATTCGAGGTTAGATGAACTAGTACAAAAAGTTAGATGTATGGTTAGATTATATCCATTAAAAGAAAACAACGTTCTTTTTTTGTATAAATTGTTAGTACGTACTAAATTAATTTTGACGTTATTTCAGAAAATTCTGAGAAGTTACTGAATCAAGAGGTTGATTTAGACTTGCCAGGCGCAGCTCAGCACTACTGCCTTCACTGTGCCCGTTATTTCATTAATGAACACTCTTTGAATGAACATTTCAAAACAAAAGTCCATAAACGAAGATTAAAAGCATTGGAGTTGGAACCATATACCATAGAGGAATCAGAACGAGCAGCAGGTCAGGGCAGTTTTAAGTTACCTAATAAAAGAAAAATTGAGACACAAAGTAAAACAACGGATATAGATAAAGATGGAGATGCTGTGTTAAATGAAGTGAGCCCAAAAAAAAAGAAAAAAGTTGAACAAAATGCTACATAGTCACAGCTTAAGATATTTCACTTATAAATTAGGTCATAATTTGATCAATCCAGCAAGACTTCTATCTTCTTCTATCTTTATCAATGGTACTAAAGCAACTGAGAATTATGTCTTTGTAGTTCCTTATATAGATTTTACAGAGCGTATTCAACACAGAGAATTACTTCAAAATGAATTAGTGCAAAGAAAATGCAATATTGATCTTAACAAAGTAGAGAATCTTTGGTCAATGTATAATGAGCTCAAAAATCTTAAGTTAAATTATGACAATAGGAAAGGAGAAATATCAAAAGAGCTGGGTAAGCTTATAAAAAGTGATCCAGATAATGAAGTTATAAAAAAATTAAAAATACAAATTAATTTGATCAAAGATAATTTGAGAAAACTAAAAGAGCCTTTATGGTCAGCTGAAGAAGCGGCAGTGATTGAAGTATTAAGGTTACCTAATGTTTTGCATCCAAATACACCAGATGGTGAAAATAAAGTTATATACACTTATCTTACCCCAAAAGCAAGTAGAAATCATCATTTAAAAGTGGCAAATGATCTAAATTTAATTCAATTTAAGAATAATGAAAATTATTACTTAAAAAGAGATGCAGCAGTTTTTGAGCTTGGTGCAAAATTTTACTTCAGCACTATGTTGAAGAAAAATAAATACATTCAATTTTCAAATCCTGATTTTGTAAAGAGTGTTATTATTGAAGGTTGTGGCATGAACCATACTGATCCAGATACAAGTTTTATATTGCATCATAATGAAGAGTCAAAATTACACATAGATAACCGTTTACATTTAACAGGAGGAGGGTCTTTGTACTCCTTTATGGCTTATTATGCTAAAAATGTTTTATATAGTAAAGTGTTTCCTTTAAAATATTTTTCAATGGGAAGACAGTATGTTCCTTCTTCATCTATTGAACATAGCCTGTTTCATGTTAGCCAGTCTTCAGTTATTCAAACTTTTGGATTAGAAAAAAACTCCCAAGAAGTAGATACAATTCTGAATGAATTAATTGAATTTTTAAAGCAATCATATAGTCAATTGGGCTATCATTTTCGCATGAGTATTGTATCAGCAGATAAATTACATTTTTGGGAATCTCTTAGAGTAATATTGGAAATGTATTCAGGCTCTATGGAGAGTTATGTTGAAATTGCAAACATATCTGTTAGTGGTGACTTTATAAGCAAGAGACTAATGTTAACCTATGTTGACAGTAAGCAGACCTATTTTCCTCATGTGATATCTGGTACCATATTAAATGTGCCTAAGTTTTTAGCTTGTGTTTTAGAACAAGATGACAGATTTACTGTACCAAAACTTTTTTCAGTAGAAAACTGGTCCATATAGGATTATTTATTGAAGTAAATAAAAAATAAAGATAACTTAGTACATTTTTTTTACAATAAGTATCTTAACAAATATGTCCAAATATTATTTCATAAATAACAATCATTATAAATTAAAATTAAATTCAGTTTTTTTCCAGTTTTGTTTGAGTGGGTCAATTGGATCCTGTAAAGTCATTTCTATAACATCCACATGGCCTGTTTTAGTTACCAGTATCAAAGTATGAGTTCTGAAAATGAAATGAAAAAAACAATACTATAATTTATTTAATTGATAGTGAAAAACCATGTGTAAAATTCTGTGTAGTTAAATTAAAATACTGGTTATATGGTTTCCTTTTATTTGAATATTACCAGTAGGTTATCTGGTGGTAGTTACCTGGTCCCATATCTTAACTCTGGCATGGAAACATATATGGGACTCATATATTCATAGGCTGTTGGACATCTTCTTTGTAATTGCAGATCTGGTAAATGCCTGGCAACAGGATTATAGAGATTAATAGAGCAATAAGTAAAAAAAAAATATTTAAAAATAAAGATGCACATAAAATACCTTTCTTCAGACTTTAATAGAAGCAATAGTTCTTCCAGAAGTTGTTCTTTCTGATTAATCTTATTGAATTGTTTACATATTTCCTCAAGTTTAAACCTTCCAGCTTGAACTTTTATAAGAGGTTCATCAGGCAGACAGTTGCCAAATCCTAAGTATTTGTCTGTGTGAAAGGTCAAATTTTGTGAGGCATTGCTGTAACTACTTATTATAGGATGGAGATTACCTGAAGTATCTCTGAAATATGTCCTATGCTCAAGTTTTGATGATCAACTACAGCTAAGTGTACAAATACAATTAGTATATATATATATCTTATCACTATTATTTGATACTGACACAGTCTGCTAACAGCATTATATAATTGTTCCATTTTTTTCATATGGTTTAATGTTTTGAACTAATTATATTTAATTTTTGCTGGTAAAATCAGTCCTTGATTGTCTGACATAGGCAGGCACCACACTAATAAAAATAATCACAACATTTCATAACTAAAAAACTCAGTGAATTATTATATACATTTAAGTAACCTGAGAAGCCAGGTATTCTTATATTGTAATCACAAACTAGGCATATTTGGTTATATTAAATCCAACTACAACAACCACAATAAAATTCTATCAGCAAAATTGGCAGGCAAAACACCATTTATTAAAGTTTATACAATAATAAACAAGAGGTACCTTCATACTAACAATAAATATTGACAAAATTAAGCTTGTTGTACAAGTGTTCACATTGCATGTGAACATTTGTCAAATTTATAGCATCAACTAAATGGTTATTTTAATTAAAAGCTTTTACTTACTGAAATTCCGCAGTAACAAATATAAATTCATTACAGTTTTTTACATAGCTTTTAATGGAGTCTACATAATCTGTTGCAAGTTTTTCACCTCTGACATAGTCTGCAACAATTTTACCTCTGCCTGTAAGAGAATAGAATAATGTCATGATGAAACAGATAAAAATACTTATAAATTATATACAATTCAAAATTGGTTTTGTAATTGAATGATGTCTATAAAAATGACCTATAATATCTATATAATAATGACATGAAATCTCAATTTAGAACTCGTTAATGACTAAGTATATCTATATAACAGTGCTTATAAGATAGGACTGATTTTTTTTGCCATATATTTTTTATTTTATCTTAAGTACTTACTATGAGCATTTTGTACAGTTTTTCCAGGAATATTAAGTAATACACCAATTTTTTTCCTTGATGGTGATAGTGCTAGCCATGTACCTTCTCCAGAACCAGATTGGTTATCACGACCTGAATTTTTAAAAATATATTATTTACGATTATCAAATATCAAGTTTAAATATCTGATTAATTCAACAAATGTATAACCTCCAAATACTTCATTATCTTCTAACCATGGTCCTAAAGACTGTGTTGGTCTGTCATAATACTCATCACGATTTGAAGCTAAAATCAAACTGTAATCTCCAACGTCTTCACTTGTACCCACAAATATGAAAAGAATGCACATTTTATTCAATTTAATTATGGCTCAACTGACTATCACTATTTAGTTGTAGTGTCAATCAAGATTTTGATTGGGCCCACTAATCTATGTCTAATCTATGCATTTGAGATTTTTCCTTATTTATTTATTTTAATTCGAATATTGTTTTGTTGTGAAGTTTTTTTATGAAATTGTTTTAGTTTCATAGAAAAAGCTATAATTGTATCGTGCAATATATGTAAATCATCATTCAGAGCTCATTAGTGACTTACATGAGATTTTTTAGTGTTTCATTTCCATATATTCATTTGTGGGGTAAGTTCATTTATTTATCATCATCGTATCATACCATTTTCATTTGGGTATCATTTTATGATATTCATTAACATAACATTCTATTTTAATATCATTTTATCGTAAACACTAACATTGCATTTCATTTTCAAAATGTTTTCTCGTAAGTCCTTAACAAAATGGCGGTGGTTTTAGTACACTGATTTCCCGGAGTCAGAAATTAAGAAATGATAATATACTTGGTTGTATGGACATTACTTTCTTTTGCCTTCCCTATTTTACGGAGAATTAAACAACAATTACAACTGACTGCTGTCATCTGCGACCCACCATCAGACGTCAGAATGTACCATATCAGTCAAATATCTTTTTTTGCGAGCTTGATGACTTTTTTTTATTAATTCTATTATTGTAGTATTTGTTACTATGTGTGTATTATTGTGTAGATGGGACTTGGGGTAGATCGAGCATATTTTTGATAACGCTGAAACTGATTGGATCTTTTGTTACTCTTATTTTTGTTTTTATGATGGATTCAAATTTATCATTTTTTAGTCTTCCAGTAAGTTATAATATCATGAACGGAATCACAGAACAACATGACTCTAATAATAGTCCGACTATTATTCTTATTTTTGTTTCGATTTCAGCTGGTAGATTCGGATACAACAGATTTAACATTAAGAATTAAACCTGATGAAGGCTGCTATGATGAAGTGTTGGCACAGTTTCTACCTGGCGATGAGCCATTGGAAGAGCCCGACCTAAACGGGCCTACGACGCTTCATTGCGAAATATGTAAAAAGAAATTCGACAATGCTAAGAAGTACTATGGCCATTTGAGAGTGCATTCTAAAGATAATCTTTGGATCTGTGGTGAGATTTTTTATTTTATTCACTAATTATTTAATGTTATGTCTGGATACCATTATTGGGTAGAATAGTATCCAGACATAACATTAAATAATTATAAATTGCTTCTTAAAAGAAAAAAAATTACACAAATTTATTTTATAAAGCCTACATGTTTTTGGTAAAGTTCAGTTTAGTGGTATAGAGAATAATATAGAATTACTTATTTATATAGCTCCAGCTAGTTAGTTTTATATCATGTAGAACTTCTTTCAAGTATATTTACATACAAATATTAATGGTTGTAGATAAATGTCCAGATCAGAAGTTTTCAACAAAGCAACAACTGATGAAGCACAGTTTGACACACCAACCATTGGAGCGTGTGTGGAGATGTCCACAATGCAGCATGGCATTTGAATCCCTTTGGAGGCTCCAGCAACATCTCTTTGCTAAACATTTGGATTACAGGTTTATTAGCTCTATTCAATATTTAATTTTGTTAGAAAATTTTTTACTTTGTACTAATTGCAGCAATTTTCAAAACTGGATATAGTGTAATTAAAACTTGATTTCAGCCTTATTGCAAAGATTGGCTAGACAGGGTAAAATAGAAAAACCATTTTTCTTTACACTATTTAAGATCCATTACACTGTCTTGTATAAAGACTATTATCATATTAGCATAAGTAATAAATTATTAGGTTGTGTAATAAAATATATAAACTTATAATAAATATGTATAAACTTGTAATAAAATATCTATGGCTTTAATATTTATATCTGGCTGGTTTGCAAGACATTAAAAAAGTTATATTTCAAAATAGAATCAAATTAGGAAAATTTTGTTTTCCACTATTTTTCATTTGTTTTTCTTTCTGTCAAAATAAATGAAGAAATTAAATACATTTTAAAATTTTATTACAAAAGAAAAATTCAACGCAAGCAGCGAAAAAATTGTGACGTTAATGGACCTAATGCAGTGTCAGTAACAGTAGCATAAAGTTTATATAAGTGTTTTCAATTCCATAATTTTGATGTCAAATATGTATCTCGCTCTGGTCGCCCTGTGAACTATAAATTAGTAGCTATTTTTGAAAAAGTTGAGCAAGATCGGCATATCATCAGTTATGACATAGCTAATGAATTGACCACACAGTTTTGACCCATTTGTAAAAAGTTGGGTACACAAAAAAGCTTAATATTTGGTGATGAAAAGTGGATCATGTATGACAAAAACATGCAAAAAAGGTTGTGGTCAAAGATTAGTTAGGCTTTACAGACTGTGAACTGTGTGTGGATTGGAAGGGCCACTGGGCAGAACCATCGATTCATACTCTACTGCCAACAACTGATGAGATTAAAGCAGGAAGTTGAGAAAAAGTGGCTGGAATTGATTAATAGAAAGGGTGTGGACTTTCATCACGATAATGCTAGATCACATACATCTTTAGCCACTCAGCAAAAATTAAGAGTTTGACTGGGAGGTGTTAATGCATCCGCCATATAGCCCCGAACTTGCACCTTCGGATTTCCACATGTTTCAGTCTCTTCAGAATTCATATTAAGAGAGGACTGCCAAAACTACTTGCTGCATTTTTATGATCAGAGTCCCAAAATTACAACAGCAACAGAATCATGGACAAAACCTATCACCTACAAACAAAATGGCACATTTATACTGTACTGTACTCTAAAAAAATGTCTTGAATTTTCATATAAAATGTAAAGAAACTTTTTCCCCAACCTATTATATATGTGAAGTAGGCTTGAATTTTTTATTAAATTTATTTTCAGACCCCATAAATGTGATATTTGTGAGAAATCATTCCACAAGCTGTCTGATCTGAAGAAGCATAAATCAGTACATACAGGTTTGTTGGCTTACTGGTTTTTTAAGCCATAGATGAATTCAAAATTTTGTTCGCTATGATTTTGAATGTAAAAATAAATAAGAGTATTGATTTAAAAATGTAATTAATGCTAACATAGTTCTACGTCCATTCATTGACTGCCTAATGTAATAAAATAAACTTTCGAATGTCTATTGCAGAAATATGTCAGTGATATAATGATTATTTTTTACAGATGATAAGAAGCATGGTTGTAAAATTTGTGAGATGAAGTTTAAGGATAAATCTAATTTAAACAGACATATGCTCAAACATAATCAGGAAAAACCATTTTGTTGTATAGGATGTGGCAATAGATTTAAACAAGTGAGTGGGTAAATTTACTGGCATGGAATTTCTTTATTAAGTAAACAATCTTTAAAGTACTGATATATCAGATACAAATGATGATATGATTGATAAAGAAGTATTTAACTTTTTAATTCCTAAAATAATCAACAAATAAACTTGTAACAAATTCAAATTTCATATTAGATATACAATATTGCATAATATTATTTTACAGCTAGCTTCTTTGAAAAGACACAGTCAGAATTGTACTTATGTTAAGAGGGGCTTTGAAGAAAAGTCAGTGCGCAAGAATTATTGCAGAGTTTGTGGAATGTCCTTTCAATACAAAAGTGCTTTAATAGAACATAGTGTAAGGTAGGTTACTGTATTTATTTTTAATATTAAATATTGATGCAACTGTAATGGTAAAGTTGTGCCAATGGGATAAAGTATATTATATCTTTAACCATTCTTATATCACAGGGAACATACAGTAACATCCTCAAATGAACCAACTCAACCAAAAGCCACTGAAAGTACACTAGACAGCAGAACTGAAGACAATATTGTAGATGATATTCTATCTGCCGAAGATGACTATATGACTATGTCTGCACAAAATGGACTTCTCAATGCATATAACACACAAAATGATGTGAACTCTAATATGGACAATATGACCCAATTAGAATTCTTAAAAGACATGAATCAATTGCATATGTTGGATGATGAATTGTTCTATAATGATATCGATTTTGAAAGCTTTCAAACCAACCAAATGTTTAATATGAACTCCAATGAAATAGATTACAATACTAATGATAGGAATGGAGAAATACTATTCGATTTCGCAGATCCTAGCAGAAGCATAGATCAAGAAATAATGAGTGTGCTATATAAAACTGACAATTTACCTGACGAATTGCTAAATGTACCTGAAGTAACTAACTTTATTGATAAACCTAATGAATTTATAGATAATCCTGTTGTGTCTGTGAATGAGTGTGCTACTATATTTGAGAGTGATGTTGATTTGGAAGCCAGTGCGAATTTAGCTGCAAACTTAAATCAGTTAATTGGAGAAAACAATGTGCAGTACATTTCGACAGAGGATGATGACACATTTATTATAAGTTTGAAAAGTGAAATAGATGCAGAACAATTGACTGACATGTTGAATATAGATGTTGAACTTGTAGGAGATAGTAGAAAGGATCTAGAAGATCATAGTCCAGAAAATGTTTCTGAAGTAGATAATTCTGTTAGCTTAGTCAACAATGATGAACCTATTGTCATAAGGATAGAAAAACCCACGTCTAATGTTACTGTCAATCCGTCTGCTAACAATGTAGATGTGCAAGTAAACAAACAGAAAGAAATTAAACAAACTGATAAAGCTAAAACGAAAAAGCAAGTTATTTTCATGTGTAGAAAATGTAATAAAATTTTTAAAAGAAGAGATAACTACAAGTCTCACATAGGTAAGATTTCACTGAATGAATGTGGTTTTTAGTTTTATCTATCAATTCACTAGCTCGTTAGATGGATAGCTCTGCTCGAAGGATGTAAACACTTCGTTTAGTGCCACACTATCTTTTAAAGTAATACTAAGTGGCGTTAGAAAAAGGCAATTTTGTCACCTGTAACCAGTTTTGAATGACAATTATTATTTTAATCCGTACTAATTTGCTTTTTAAACCATGCCTGTTTCAAAGCGATAAAACAAATAAATTGAATCAGACCCCCCATTTTAGCAAGTCAAACAACAAAAGGTTCATTGTATAATACGTGACAGTGTCGTATACTGTGTGTCAGGCACTCACGACCGGTCGCTGCGCCGGCACAAGTGCTCGGTGTGCGAGGAGCGGTTCAGCTACCGCTCGACGCTGAACAAACACTTCGCGGCGCGACACCAGCCGCGCGTGCTCAGCGCGCACCAGTGCTCGCACTGCCCCAAGCACTACGGCGCCGCGTGGATGGTAACCGTCACTATATTACATATCACTATCTAACTAAAATACACAGAAAGCGATTAGAAATCTTTCATTGGATGCCTAGACTTGGATTCTTACTCGGGATCCCTCGCCGAGTAGACTGTAGCTTGGAGTCCACTCAGCGAACTGGATATAAAAATCATATAAGAAAAATAAGATATACCGAAAAATCTTGAGATACGAAATTGACACAGTACTTGTTTTTTAGTTGAAGGATCATATCGAGAGAGACCACGATAGATTGACGCCATACGCGTGTGAGAGAAAAGGCTGCGGGAAGAAGTTTTACAAGAAATGTGATTTAGTTATACATGAGAGGTACCTATGATTTATTTCTTTACCACTATTAATGACCATTGGCAAATATATAAGATAATATTCTAAGCAGCATAGGCGTTGCTGCATAGGAGAAACATATGAGGAGTTTAAGCCATAACCCTACCACGATGGCCCAATACGGCTTGGTTGTTCGAACGCTCTAGTTTTGACAACGAGAACAAACCAACTTTCGTCATGGTTAGTCCCTGAATGGACTGAATGGAGCGACCGTTTATGTTGCTAATAAATAAATACATTATGACCTTACACGATTCTTGACTCTTATTTCTTGAGCAATAAGCGTTATGAGTTGTTTAGTCTATTGTTAACTTTCAATTTTATTGCTAATACAATAAGTGTTTGCGATAGTGGCCTTTACTAAGCTATCGACAAACTAAGCCTTGATATTTAAATGTGCTAATGGAATATACATGGCATAATGAACCTAATGTGAACTAAGTAAGGCGAAAATTGAACGAACTAAAATTATCATCGCGTGTTTTCTATGGAACTAAGCGCAGTTAGCTCTTATCTAATATGGACGTTACTCAGTTGACCTGAAGTTCATTATGAGGTACAGTAATTAATGTAAATTAAGTTTTAATAACCAGCTTTCTAGAAATATCTATGAATTACATTGATGATTAAACTGTGCCAGTACACATTAAAGTTACTTTTACAACCACCAGACATTAACTAATCTCCATAAATTGTAACTATCACCGCAACTGAACTGCCTTTACATAACTTTAAAGTCTATGTTAAACAAAATTTAATGAAAAAATGGTACTATAAGATACAAAAATATTTAGACGATATGAATGTGTGGACCATTTGAGTTTTTATTTATTGAGTGTCATAAGCACTATTACATATTATATACATTGTAGTACTTTTTTTACAATTACATGATTGGAAATTTTTAGATATATTTACTAACTTTATTTACTTTTAATAGGTGTATATATTTCCAAAGTTGTATAAAATACTTTGACTTTGCCTTTGAACTGGAGTTTTAAAGGGTGTAAGCACCGTTAGGTAGCTGAATTGTAATCAGGGAGCCAATTCTGAATAACTCGTAGTATAAAACATTTTTATAGGTCCGGTGTCGTATAATCGTTTTTTTGTAGGTATCACTCAGGCGAGCGGCCGTATTCATGCGACATCTGCCGCCGCCGGTTCCCGCACTTGTCTCACCTCAGACGACACGAACGCGCCGTTGATTGCACTAAATGGTAACTTATTTCTTGACACATCAAACAACATTATAGTATAATTACCGGAAACTGCCTGAAACGTCGAGCGCTAAAGTACATTTATAATTATTTATGTAACTGTTATATAATGTAGGGTATTAAAATAAGAACGAAGTCGAGTTTTTATACTGTTGCATACAATACTATCCACAGCCATCCTATGAATCCTCTTTAAAAGGTTCTGAAATCATTGTAAGCACCATGTACTAAGAAAATAAAATTTTGATATTGGACGTTGAAAGGACCAGAACATCAAAAAGTTGCTGCACAAAAACTTCTGTGCAAGTTACATAACGTAATCATTTCATTAATCATGAACACAAGTATGATGAAAGAAAAAGTTTCAAAACGCTTCACTGATTTGTTTCGGAGCATATTTCGATTTACACTAAAAATGAAATTAAACCAATTAAATATTTTCTTAAGAAGAAAACATTAAGATATTTAAAGTTATTTTTTTAAGTTATGAAACCGGTATTTAAATTTAAAAACTAAATAAAATAAAAAAATCTACACTTCTAAGCTTAGATTTTAAATTTATATTAATATGTAGTCCAGACATATTTTACTTCTAACTGATGTTAGATTTATGTTTGTATCGGCAAATAGATCATTGATATAATATTTTCTAAATATTTTGCAGGGCGCGGAAGCATTGAAGTCTTCCATCGAGTGATCAACCTCAAGAGTATAAGGATCTGCTTTATCCTGTGATATTTATTACTTTTAAATCAACTGCCGAGTGTAAATTGTTCTTGATGGTTACTAACAATTATGAGAATAATTTTTCTTTAAGCATTTTTTCGTATGAATATATATAAATCATGTTTTTATAAGTATTATAGACGCTCCTATTTTAAATTCTAAAATGATACGATGTACATTATTGTCTTAATATGAAAAATTTGATATTTACTTCGGCATGTTCAATCGAGAGAGAGAGAACCTAAAGAGGTGCCATTCGTTTTTTCATTGCGGCTGGCTCCCTAAAAATCCTACTTTCTTTAGAATTATATGTTGCCATCTAATGATAATACCTTAACCTTAATAGGTTCAATTTTGCCTACCCCGGTTACATACAGAATACCTTTCCACATAAATTAATGACACAAGTTACGAAACTATTTTCGTTTATAATTTGGTTAATAAATATAGTGGAAACGTCTTTTAAAATAATATTAAATCGCCAGTTGTAGGTGTAACATTTAAATTATTCAATTACCTGTGGTTTCTATTTGAGATACCATGAGGTAAGGATTTTATAGTTTTTATATTTAGTTTTCCATTTTGAGAGTCAGATTTGTACTGAATTTAAATTTGTGGTACCAAAATTGAGCACACACTATCCTAACAAATATATAGATAGACTGATCTAAATATTTTAATAATATTTATTTTTAATAGTATTATCAGTGTAATTGTGCAGATTTCGTATCGTTTAATGTATTGTTGTTAAGAAATAGAATCAATCTTATTTAAGGCTGCCTGTAGTTTAGGTAAGTAGATGAATTATAAATAAAAATATCATGAAGAAATAAAATTGTATTATACATAATCAAGTATTTTATTACAATACAATTAAATTATTAAGGTTAAAATCTGATACAAAACTAATGTTTTAAACATTACTTTTGTATTCGATTTAATAGTTTTAACAATTACAGACACCGTTAATAAATATATACCAACTTTATAGATCAAACGGGGGGACGCCTGAAATTTAGAATTGACTTTGAACAATTTTATTCTCGCACTAGATTAAATATATAATAATAAAAAATTACCTGTCAAAAATAAACAAATACGTAATGGGACTTTTAATTTAACAGGCATACGTTACCTTAACCTTAACCGACATACTCACGGTTTTTATATCACAGCACAAACAGTCAGTTTGGATATTTTAAACATTTAATTTTTTTTTATTACTATCAGGCAAAGGAATGCTACAAGGAGTTATACCGTCAAGTAGAAACAAATACATGTTGTTAGTTGTCATGACCATTATTTAATATTTTAAACATATACATATCGAATCCAACAAATGTTCTAGTGTTGCTGGCGGGCTAAAATGCTGTAGACAAGTCGTTTTTTAATATAATCTCAGTGAAGAATTGAAGAAGTTAATCACTGTCTTATATACCTGTCGCAGTATGTACTAAATATCTTCTTTCTCCGCTATACGCATGCTCTGCATGAACGACTCCAAGCTGTTGGGACTGTTGACCAGACTGTCGAATGTATGGTGGTTGTTGTTCAGCTGAAGACACAAAGTGGATTATCAATCCTCGCCTCACTTTTACAAAAATCTTTTCATTAATTTTCTATTGATTGTCAACTTGTCAAAGGCTTCAAAATCGGCCCTAACAGTACAAATCAAATGTATTTTTAATCTTAAGACCTGCTGATATCACTCGAATCGCACGGAAATCGCTTTCATTGTACACTTACGGTACAGAGTAATTATATCAGTTACTAACTATGTAAGTTCAGACGTATCAACAGAGGTCCCTTGATAACCGTAGGTATAGATAATATATATTCAAATTTTGTCGTTGCAAAAATAAAATATATTTCAGATACAACATTATTTTACAGGGCCAAAGATTCCAAGTCCAATAATTCCTATGTAATTGTAATCATAGAGTTACTTACGAATTTCCGCACCCAGGTAGAGAGATGTTCTGTGTAGTAGGGGTTGGTGAACCTCGCGTCTATCATGAGCACGGCGCCCCAGTCGCCGCGGTGACGCACACAGCGTCCTATCGCCTGGTTCAAAGCCCTGAACAAAACATTTATTTTAATTCGCGTTAATTTTCATTCATTCAATTTTATTTAATTCAAAACAAACTATAACAATTTAATTGAAATAAATTAAATATACAATTTGAGGAATATTCAATTTCTGTCGAAGTTTATGGATATAATTGTATCTATTGCTTAATAATTTAATTGTACAATTAAAATGTTTTTGTTTAAATTATGTCCACCGCAGCTTACCTATACGCCTGCACCCGCAGCCATTCGCTGCTGCTCAACAATTTGCGCGTCTTCATGTATTTGTTGTTGTAATTCATTTTTTCTTTAACAGCCATGTCGTATGTGTTTGGATACGGTATACCGATCTGCAATTAGAAAAATGGCTAGATTAGAAAAAAGGTATATGCCCTATGGCGGGATGCAAAGCTAACACAAAACTCACAATGCTCATGATTATTTTTTATATTACGATAAATTATTGTCACTAAGAGCGACAAGGAAAAGACATACTCGTCTGGTAGATCTATTGGGGACCTTTAAATGAATTTCCCACGTGAGCGTGGTTGTTATAGAACCACTAAAAGTTGCTCTAATATCTTTGCAATGATATCCAAAATGCCCTGATTACTATATACAAAACCTCAATTCGTAGTAGTTTAGAATATGCCTCAGCGATATGGACTACTTCTTACAAAATTGATATTAATAGAATTTAAAGTATTCAAAAATAGTTTTCCTCTTTTCATTACTTCCAGAATTATCATTATTATTTCTTAAATTAATAAAGACATTTATGAACGATTATTCATTTTTTTTTACATTTAAAGAATTATAATTTCTCAAAGTAGTCCTCAAATTCAAGAAACTTTAGTCTTTAGAGTATGCGGCCACTAGAAGTAAAATTACAAAACACCAGTCCATAGATAAATCCTTTTGTTATTTACCGTAATAACTGCTCTCGCTTGGTGATCCCTGAAATCCATCCCTTCGGATACCTTTCCTCGGAACACTGCGAATAATATTGCGCCGCGTTCTGTTTCAACGTACTTATAATAGTCCTGGCAATAAAAGAGTATAACTATAGTATGAAAGTGTTATTATACTTTGATGTTCCTTTTTTAAGAATTATTTTTATGAAAGGGAAGTTCAAGGGATATCCATACATCCATGTTAACGTATTTTTTTATTTCTGTAGTAGAAAATACATAGAACTGGGGATTTTCAGTAGTTTTTTATTTTAAACGACTTATACTTGTTACTATATGTATTATATTTATATTGTTTGTTGATATCTTTCTACACTTCGTATTCACCTAATCTGTTTGTTTCTGAGAACTTTTTGCTTCTATACGTTGTCACAATAAATGCTCATATTGAATGTCAAAATACACACATTATAAATGTGATAAAACATTAGATTGAGATTAAAAGAAATTAAAACCATTCGTATTAATAAATTTATTTAAAATTATTTTTAATTTACTTTCCTTATAACTAATTACATTAAATTTTAACTTACCTCCATGATATCGTTGTGATCTCGAACATTCCTACTTTCCATAAATATGTGTTTCCTTTCCTCCAATTCACTCCAAAGACCAGTTTCTTGCCACCTAAATTTTAAATAGATGATCAATATTGCTTTCGAAAAAGATCACGAAGTTCGATCGAGTGAGATTCGCATTAAAAATGTCACAAATTGAACAACATTTTTCGCGTAAGAGGAGAACACGTCCAAGCTTTAACAAAAGCCGAAATTGTTTAATACGATTGAACGCGTTGTAGTTATTTACTAGCCGTCCATGTTCAAAATGGATTAGTGCTATGTACAGTGTAGTTCATGCCAGATGTGTTCAGATCATGAACGATCATCGATCATACACACCATGGTGTATATTTGAAAACCCATGTGTTTATGTACTGTGCGAGTGCAGTACAGTTCATGTATAGTGAGGTCACAGTTAAGTTCATTGCAGATGTGCCGTAAGTGTGGAGTTTACATATTATTGTGTAAGAAACAAAAAAATAATTAATTTACAAATACGTATATTTTTCCCTAAAGCTTTGCGTCTTTATCTTCTAAATTTTAAAAATTGATTGGATAGTAGAGCTTAAGAGTCGGCTCCCAAAATACAAACCCGCTATCTATTGTGGCTAGTTCTCTAAAAAACCCGAATAAACCGAATAACCCGAATAAATTAATATTTTCACAAATCTCATCATTTAAAAAAGAGAACGTATCGCATTTAAACAAATTAAATATAATTTGTTTTACACAAATTATTATCAGAAATATAAAGAACTTAATTTGGACATGTACATAAATTGTTTCTTATTTAAGGAGTTCCTTCTATAACAATAATATTCATACACACGTGTGAGTAAACACAGCTTTTAGCAAGTATCACTAAGAGGATGGACATTAGATGAGGCAAAACAATTTTTAATATTATTCATATCTTTACATATTATATTAGAATAGTTTACGACATTATTATAGACCATTTCATATATTATATTTCATTTTTAATATAATAAAATTTCCAAATCAATAGATTAAATTTGATAGTTGTAAAATATTCCTATAAACTACTAATTTAATGTCGTATTCGCTGTATAAGAAACTTAGATACTATGTGGTCAAAATAACTAAATCAATCAAAGACATGAACCCAATTACATTTCAGTGTCTTTGCGTGCCAAAAACGTAACATCAAATTGAAAATTAACTAACGAAACATCAAATTTTGATGTATTGAAAATTTCTTTTTCCTATGTAATAATTGAACGTTATTTGAAAATCGTTTGTGGAGTGATGCTCGTCAATAGTGCGGTGATATTATTATTTAGATCGCACAGTAGATACAGCCACCTAGTAGTAGACACAGATACCTGGCGGCGAGGCAGCGCATGAGGTGGTAGGAGGGCAGGAAGCAGAGCAGGCCGTGCGGCGTGACGCGGCCGGCCCACAGCACGGCGCGGCCCAGCGCGTCCTGCACGTGCGCCGCGCGCGCCGCGCTCGCCGAGCACTCCAGCCGCCGCCCCGCCTCGCACGTCGACAGCGTGCCCACCCACACCTGCGGCACGAGCGGACCTCAGGACCAGGACACAACAGGACCTCTACAAACTTATCTATAATGCTTCGTCACCGTCAGACCGTCACGATACTCACGGCGTGTAACAGCGAATTACAAGAATATCAAGCAAGTTGATGGTGCTAGCTCTTGAGTGTTTCTCTTTTTGAATTGGCTGATGTACAATAAAGATATATTCTACTCTATTCTATTCTTGCTTGATATTGTCATAAAAAAAACTACATACTGGTTAGGTTAGGCTAAAACATACGCAATGTGAAAAATCCAAATATAACGTACCCTATCGCTAGATATGACATGGTTAGGTGTGACTTTCAAAGGGAACTCCGCGTCTAATTCAGAGTAAAGGCTGACGAGTGGCGCGAGTGTTCCCGAGGCCAGAACGATGCAACGGGAAGCCTTTAGAGCTTCGAACACGATGGCAGGGTTCATGCACATCAGGCGAAGCTCTAATACGTCCTTCTGTATTTTCTGTAAAGGAAGGTTAAGTTTTCTGTAAAGGTATTTTAAATCTTTTAAACATATTACTTTAAATCCGACTCGAAGGACCAACCCAAGTCACTTTAAACAATTATGCAGTGTAAAATATTAAAATATTCAAATTTAAAAAAGGAAACACATAAATTTATAAACCTCTACCTATTGAATTTGAGGTAATTTAAATATCTTTGCGAGTTAGAAGTTAATCACACTCACAAATCAGATTGGATGTAGTCTCCCTCTTAATAAAGCATTATATTAGTGATTTTTTTTTGTTTTTTACCTTATCGCTTTCCTTGATATAATTCTTCTAAGCAGCGTTAAATCAAAAGATAAATTAAAAATAATAAAAAACCATTAAATTAACAAGGGATCCTAAAAGGTATTTTAATTTTAATTCCATTTATTTCAACGCCTGTTCATTTTTTCAACATAATTAACTTTAAGGTAATAGAAAATCAGATATAGGCCCTAAATAGAAATAAAGAGTTCATAATACACCCCCCGTTTTGTTACTATGGCGATGTTCGATACTTTTATCAGCCTGAAACTGAAATACATATTGTACAACCTTACCGCGTTGGTACGTGTTATAAATTTTAAAAAGAAACAAAACTATAGATATTTTAATGAAAAATTATCTCTGCATAAACGCTGAAAACCTACTCACCAGTTTGCTATGACAAGGGGTTACGCCTGTCAGCGCCGACAAATCAAAACGATGGCGATATTATCTAATCGAACTAAAATAGCGATTTTCCAAATTTGGTGGATTTGCAAAATCTCGGTGTAACTACAACTTGATGCATGTTGGGAGTTCGGCTTCGTATCGACCACACTGGCCACGTGGCGATCCCGCGAAAAACATCAACGAATAAAATAAAAGTACCCTCCAATGGAACAATAATTTAGCTAACAAATTCACGGTAATTTACAATCTACCCTACAAAAACTGTCACTAACCAACGGTTAGAATTCGACACTTACTCTATGCCTTAATTTAAGTTCTTTTAATGTGATTGGACACAAGATATGTCTCAAATCACTTTTAAAGAGAGAGAACAAAATAGTTTACCTGGTTAAACTGCGAGCTTCTCCACGAGACTGATTCATTCATATGATCAGTGAACAACGTTCGGACTAGGGCTGGCTTGAAGTCGTCTATGTACTGTCCCTCACAGCGGAACATGTAGGCTAGCAGTGTTCAATACAATATTAAAACAAATATACAGTTTAGAGCTTGGAGGTAGATATTGGCCCCAATTCCGTTATGCACGAACTAAATGCATCTATGTCTTTCATTTCAATTCAATAAGGTGGGATAGAATGACTTTTAAGAACGTCCACTTAGTTGACATTTAGATGATCTATAATCTTGTAACTTATTTTTATCGGCATGTTTTATGATGCGCATTAAACTAAGGCAAAAACGCTTCACAGTCACCATTATAAAAATGTCAAAGGGCTATCGGCACCGGTCAACTGTCTTTTTTTGGTTGTATTGTACTGAAAGAGAAGTACTGTAATTAAATTAATTTTAATTCGTCCACTACGGAATTGGGACCATTAATTTTAAGGTATAGAAAAATTATGGATACAATAATAATACAGTTTAAATATCACAAGCGCATGAAGAAGAAGAAAGATAATGGAACCTAACTTAATTACAAATGATTTCGTTCAAATCTGAAAGTTCTGTGGCTGAGCAATCCAGGTGTAGTTCGATTGCACCTCCGAGTAAGTGATGTTAATGTCAGGTCAAATGAAGGCTTAAGTTTTTTAGTTAATATGTAAAAGAACAAGTATTTTTCTCTCAAAGAAAAGAACATATCAGTTATTTCCTCGTTTGTGCGCCAGCGCCGGCGTGCTAGTGCAGTTTAAAAGTTACGATGATATTTCAACACTATACTTACTGAATACTGTGTCTAATGATTCCACCAAGTTGCCAGTTGCTTGAGAGACACCTAATAAAGTTCGCGGATCATCACGTAATCTTTGACAGAATGCTTCAGCATTTCTTTTGAATTCTGTAATAAGTATAATAATTAATCTTAAAACATTAAATTTAACGGTCATATTTGTGGGGTCCGGCTCAAAGGACCACAAGGATGCATTTGATATAACATGGCAATAGTTACATCTAATCATCCATATCTCAGCATCATCAACATCGACAGCCTATATACGATCCTCTGCAGGGCAAAGGCCTTCTTACATTTGAGATACATGAGATTAGTCTACGCTGACTAAATGCGGGTTTGTGGGTGTACGTTAATCACGTTATTTTTATTAATTACAAATAAATATCTATTAAGACTTAAAATTTACTTACTTAATTATCCAATTAATATTATTTACATAAGACATTGTTCACTGTAAATATTACTGTTTACTAAACACGACACGGAAAAAACCGTTGTCATTATAACTGGGACTAACTGCTTACACTGAGGACCCCTCCAGGAATCAACTAAGAAAAGAAAAGTTGCTTAGTTTTCGTAATCAAAACCAGAGTACTCGTACTACTACTACAACGAGGGCCGCATCTCTTGGAGAATGGTTTTACATTCGACATATTTTTGTAAAATATACTCAAATAAAATCTAGTCTTTACCTAGGTGATTCCCTTGACCCAGGTTGTGGTATTCTAAGGTCTGCACGAAGTCTTTGGTGTTCCACGTGTGAATTGCCTCGTTGTTGTTCACGGGCTTGCTGTTCACTAGTGGCAACTGGTTCCCGAACCTATCCAATAAAGAATTCCAAATAAAGATGGTGACCCATCTGCAAGATCATCTGAGAAGCTTTCCTATAATGGTCGTGATGGAGTTCGCTATGTTTTGTAGTGAAAGGGAAGATAGCCAGCCTACTCCCTGTTATGTAGGAGGTATTAACACCTTTTGTCTCCAGAATGCTAATGCACCATTGATTTCTTAATGTTACTATTTTCTTTAAGCAAAGGCTACCACTTACCATCTGGAGGGTTATCTGCTTTTTTGGTAATCTTTGACATAATTGGACCAAAGAATTTTACACTGAGCTTCTCTGAACAGTTTTTAAATAAATGTACAATTTATTAATGTACAATTTCGTGGTAATATTATGACAGTTAAAGTGGATTCATAATGAGTCGTCTTACCATTCATTCCAAGTTTTGAGAGTCTTTTCGATGTATTGAACTTGATTGCTTATTTCTTGACCAGAGAAGAGGTAGCCGGAAACTTTCTCGAGTTCCTGAAATTTTATTAGTAATTCTTGTTACACACACATTACTGTGAATGTGCGTCTGTGTATGTAATCGGAACTAGCTACACTGTACGTTTTTATCAATTATAAGTTGAAGTCGCGTCATTTATTTAGACAATTCAAACCGATGGTTTCACTGTGTCAACATGTTAGTGAGTTTTTGCTGTATTTGCTACAAGCTGTCTGCCCTGGCTAAATACATTTCAGTGATTCCTTTTAATTGTAAAGGAGATATATATAAGTTTGTATACTAACAGAAAGTGCTGCTTGCACCTGTTCCCTGGTGAAAGAGAAGGAAGCAGAGTCTCTGCAGATGTCTTCAATGTTATGGGCCTCGTCTATCACCACTATATTGGAGCGGAGGTCGATTTGCATCTGTTAAAAAAAGAAAGTCTTCGAATGTATATCAAGACTACACACAACAAAAACAATAAGTTATATGCCAGGTTAAGTGCATGGTTCATCATTAAAATACTATTCTGTAATAACCAGCATAGTAGCATATCAATACTCGTATATAGTGTTTTCATAACCTGGTATCCTTACCAGCCTACCAGCCTTTATACATTATAGACAGGCACTCCGCATATCGAGTCTTTTTACAGTTTTGATAAACAATGTCTTATCTCAATCTCTATCCAACTCTATTGTTTTTAGTTGGTCGTGCATTGCTTAGGCATACCGACTGAACTGTGTAAGTCTGACAAGGGTCCCCAAGCACGGCGCAGCTCTGCTCCACCCCGTTCTCCAGCATAGTCAGTTATACCTACGATAAGGTGATAAAACAAAATTTAGCTGATCTTACTTACGCTGTTCCTAATACTAGGTTCAATCAGGTAGTTATATGGACAGAACACGATGTGGGCGCCGCTTGCCATACTCTTCGCGGCGTAGTACGGACATGCGCTGTTCATTTCACCCAGTCTAACTAGATCATCCAAGTCGAACGCAGGAGGCATTGTTTTGTGATTCAAGGCTTGGCGGTTATCAAAAAACTTGCAATTGCTTTGATTTTTCTTCTCTCCTGATGCGAATGTCTTTAAATAAAATTAAGGTTAAAATTAATGACCTGGAAGCCATCTGTTTAGAAGTATTATATTCTAAGGTGTTAATAAAGAACAATATCTACGAGAACTTCAATCATCATCAAAGTCTATGTATACACACACATATACAGTGTATATGTATATGTGAATGTGCACACACATACACATATACATATACAGTGTGTAGGCACACACTCTACTATTTATATGGGAAAAACTCATGAAGAGTTTTTGGACCATAACAACTGGGCCAATGGCTTGACCTGCCATTCGAAGGACAACGGAGGTCGAAATAACAAATTTTGATTGAACCATCCTGGACGAAAATTGCTTTGTTTTCGAAAGCGCTCTGGTTTCGAAACCAGAATGCTTGAACCAGTACGCAAAAGAGCGTCTCCGAGAGTATTTTAAAAAGCAATGTCCAACTTAACAGATGATATCGATATTGTATGACCTTTTTCTTTTCTAGACGTTTTTCTAAAATTATTTCAAACATTTGTAATTTTATCTGCACAGACACTACACATTACTGTTTTCTTACAGCTGAATTACTTGATATAAGCATAGTCATTACTGAACACCATTCATCTCGGTTACACTCATTACAGAGAGGAATTACACTCGGTTATCTTATAAAGAAATATGAAACTATTACAAATATTACCCTGATACATGATCTGCACATGTCATTCTTCGAACTCCACGCCTTCCTGTCAAATTCCCTTAAACAGCTGTACTCCCTGCTCGACAATATAGTCATCTTGGCTTCCCCGCAGTACGAGGTCCTCTTGAACTCCTTAATGACTTGCTGCAGTTGCTTGTGCGTCCTCGCCCCGTAGTATATCGTCGGTATACTGCAATTAACATCATCCAGTTACGTAATACGTTGACCAGGAACTTGGAAACAACCACCGCTTACCCTTCAACAAATATCCAAACTCAGATTCGAAGATAAATTCCACGAACCTCCATATATAATTTATACGGTGCAATTAATTTAAACCAGTAGCAAATTAAAAAAAATTATCTTCCCCCTTATACCACTTTGGCAGTCAAACAGATCAGTTCGATGGTGGCGAACGCGCAATCGATTCACCGCTTCATTTCGATTAAAGCACAATTTTGTATAATTGGCTGCCGAGCCTGTTGATGAGGTGGTTGCCTTTTGGTTATAATTATTTTCTAATCAGCTACGCTACAGAATACGTATTGAATAAAAAAAAACATTTTCTTCTATGTAGTCTTCAGCATATACTTTTGTACTTTGGATGAACAGAATAAAACAAATATCTTTTTTTAACATCAATCCTGAATTATTATCCCTATTTGCAAAAAGCAATGCAAAAATTCCGTGCATTGCTATTTTACTCAAGTTGCCGTAAAAATATGAAATATATGTAAAATAAATTATGTAATAAATTATGTAAAATAAATTATGTAATAAATTATGTAATTATGTAATTGTGTATTATGTTGTTTATGTATTATGTTGTTGTTTTGTGTTTTGTAATAATAAATTATGTAATTTATATCACACATTTATATTTTCTTTTTTTTATCTCACGATATTTTCACTGTTTATATATGCGGGTATTGTAAAAACTGATTCATCTGAGCCAGATAACTAATTTAAAAAACTTTATTGTAAGGGAATATTGAAACACAAAGCAATTTTTCATTATTTCAATTACTTAAAATGGCCTCAAAATATTCAAAGATAATTAATATTACGTTTATATCGCGTCTGCGTTAAACCATGGTTAAACTGTAAATCCTTATATGAAAAAACGGTAGCGCTTTTGCTGTAAAAACCCGTTAGTTAAGTGGGAAGCAACACTTACATTTGTGATTTTAATGTGGTATTTATAATTGCAATAAGTAACAAGCCATAGTCAAATACGTTAACGAAGATAAATCATTTCTCACCTGACATTCTCTGGGGTTTCAGGCTTGGGTGATTGTGCGGGTTTCTTTGGTGTAGAACATTTCTCCGGTGTGTAAATTTTATGATTATCACGCGATTCCGACGAGTATATTCGCCTCTGCTTTTCGTGTATTTTTACTTGACTACCTGAAAAAGAATTAGTAGGTTAAATGAAGTTCTGATAGTAAATGTAAAAGACAACCTACATTATTTATTGTGTTAAAATGATATGGCATATTTATGTTAAATAATAAATCGCTTGAAGCTTCTCTGCGATCAAATTAAGAATATGACCTATAGCCTCTCCAATTGCAATGCGCCATAGCACCGCTTAGTACCTTCTGTAGGTTGTACCATGGTGAGTGCTCTGAAAAGCTTTTGACCTTATCCCTGCCTCTTCTTTCCTACTCAAGCAGCGGTTCTCAATCTTTTTTCTCAAAATTCATGATGGAACCCTTTTTTACGAGGAGAAATCCATTTGCGGACGCGACGGGCGTGTGTGACAAATATGTTGTTGGGAACGGGAAAAGAATATAGCCATTCACCATTCACCACAGATTCTGCACCAAAAACCGTCGAGAGGCGTCGTTTTAAACATCATTAGACACAAGTAGTAAGTATCAAGTCATCCATATTTGTGTCTGATGACATTTATAGAAGAGATTCATACTTTCGGGCTTTTGTAAGTTGGGTAAAAAAGGATTATGAATCCATGAATTCAGTTTCATTTTTGTATTCTGTTCTTCGGAAAAATATTTGAAGATGCGCGCATCGAAGTGAGATATTGGACCAATTCTTCAAATACATCATCTTGAACCATTTCTAAGTCGTTATCGCTAACAAACTCACTGATGGTGTATGTGGCGGGTGTGTGTGAGACTCACCTAATACCCATTAAAATTGTCCGGTAACTCCGCTGCCCTTCACGGGAGTCACCAAGGTTCTGCCACAGGAATTTACAAGACAACATAGCACCCCGTACTATCCTCCTTCTTGATAAAAATGGACGTTAAACTAATCTTCTGTACTTATGTACAGAAGATTAGCCCCACTAATTCCTGAGTTCAAACATAATGTCTCTCAGTGAGCTCTACCGGTGGTGGCGAAGCTACGATTCGAGTTATTCTGTAAGCAGGAAGTGCTTTTACATTCGATCAAAATTAGCTCTAATAAGGTTTATAATTTAAAACATGGTGATGTTGGACAGTCGAGAAGCTACACTATACTATGGCTACTACTACAGCACTGGATTAGATACCTATACACCAAAATATATGTGGTCCAGTACGTTGCAATACCTCATGACATTTCAGACATACCCCACCCGAAGCTCGCGCTCGGTAATGGACGGCAGTCGGATTGTATGCGAGCCTACTGATAACTAATGACATCATTATATTACGTATTTGTTGTTGTAAAAATTAGCCTACATATAAACTATTAGTGTTGCTATTTGTGGAAATCAACAATTCACGTTGATTGTAACTGGTCAATTAAGTACATATCTTGGATTAAAAAAAATGAAGTCCGTAAATCCGTAAACAAAATCATGTCAGTATACCTAATGTGTTTCGTTTTGAGCTTTCCATTGTTGATGTCGTTTAAATAATTACTACTATTATTATGCTTTAATACCGTTACATTTTAAATTTTACATGATTTTGTTTGTTGAAGATAAGATTCGAAAAGTCTGAATGATAATAGAAACTTATTTGTTTTAGTTTTTTACATCTCAAGTAATAAAATTGAAATATAGTACTGATTACTGACAACTTCGAAAAATGCAATCGAAGCAATCCACTTAAACAGCTGTTTAAGAAATTCACGTCAAAATTGATTTATTTTGTTTCACGGAGTCTCCTGCTCTTTAATGTACTCATATGGTGTTATATATAACTAGAGAGAGTATGCTTTGGATCCATACTCCATATGGCCCATGACGAGACAATTTCTAGCAACCTAGAAATCAAGGTAATATTTTCTCCTTTTTAATTTTATATTTGATTTGAATGTAACAACTAGTCACAATTGTTATTTTATAGAAATTTCCTTTTTTTTAAAACGTTAATTGAATAATCCTGCCGATCAAAGCAATAGGTTTTTTATAGTAGGTAGTCCCTGAAGATTCTATGTGAAAATTTTATTAAGAAACATATAAGCATATTGAAACATATTTCGCAGTGAACCACAATAGATCGGTGGAGCTGAAGAACTCTCGTCATTCCGCCACTCGTACCTATTCACGGTGAAGTGATCTCGAATGCGAGCCGTGACTTTGTGGGGTTCGTTTCAATACTTTCATTAGGGAGCGCTCGCAGGAGCCACAACGTAATCCCAGTAATGGCGTCATTGTCATCCGCCATCTTGTATCATGGAAACGTACTCCAGTTGACAAAAGGAGTATCGAGAAAAATGTTTGTAGATTTTTAAATTTTCAATCAAATCAGATTCAAGGGTTATTTGGAAACCGGATTTTTCAAATGAAGACATTCTTTTTTCTGTATACTACATTAATATGTAATTCCCCCATTAAAAAACAGGCTATGCCTAGTGTGGGGGCCAGATTGTTTAAATTATGTTACACTTTTTTGGAAATAAACATTATTATTATTAACTGAATAAGGTTTATACCGAATTTCACCGAACGCGATATGAACGTAATATTATACCCTGTATTTTAAAAATCATCTAAGAAATCACTTCATTTTTACCTTAATAAGAAACTTTCTACGTTGAAGCGAAGTTTTATGTAAGAAGAATTTAAAAATGCTATAAAAGGCAAAATCTACTGAGGCACCGGGGGCATTACGGGTGCAGGAATTTTTGTTCAATATTGAATTTACTGTGTGACATGGTCCGCTTCAGTCGGTTTTACCCTTAAAAGATTATGGATAGGGGAGCTGCCCTTAAACTAAGCTTGGCTGTGATGTTACCGGGACATTACAATGGAGTTACCAGGGAGTTCTAGTGGATATTCCCAATGCTGCTCTAATGAGACACTGGGTGAGCCCCACAAACGCCCGCTGCTTAGCCAGTGGCGGGTAGATCCGTAAACGAATTCCTCCTCGAGAAAAAAGGTAAGTTTTACCTAATTTCTTCAGTTTTCTGACAGAACCAGACTATGCACTTTCTCAAAAGCAAATGCAGGAGTCCTCTGAAAAATGGCTAAGGACACCTGGTAGTCCTTAGCCATTTTTCCAAGAAAACCCTTGAGGTTGGGAAGATTTTAAAATTTATGGAAAGTGCCTAAACCGAGAGAAAAAAGGAGCTACTCAAGGACCAATTGGTAAAGACACAATAGATCATTCAGGTCGCAGTGACCAAATAGTGGCAGGACTGCATAGCCTCAAAACACAATATGTATAAAATAAAAGTAAAATCTACCTTCCCACAGTCCTTTTCTTATAACTTTTATAACGGCAACGGACTCCGTATAAAACTTTATTACACATTCAATGCTGCTTCTTCAAAAAACAGTGTGGTCAAAATCCTTTATAATTTAACCTAACTTAAACCTTGTATGGAAAGGCAATAAATTTCAGTCGGAACACCGTTACATCATGCATCATCATTAACAGCCTATATACGTCCCATTGGTGGATACTAGCGGGAGAAACTCATGAGGAGTTTGGGACAAAATCACCATGCCTGTCTGATTCGGCTTTGTGGGTAAAAGCGGTTGCCGTAGCAACCGGCAAAACGGCTTTACGTCCCTTCCGAAACACGGAGGTGCTCCAGTTAATAAATTTGATTGACCCATCAAGGGATCAAGCAACGTTATTGAAACCAGAACTTTCGAATCATAACGAGCTCCTCGCAATAGCGAGAAACTGTTACGAGCGAGCTCTTTGGGTTAAATCATTGATGCTAGGTAATTAGAGGGTTGGTACATTCAGTTGAAAATGTAGGAATATCGATTAATCTTTGTTTGGTCACTCAGGTCGATAAAACATGTGTAACAATATATCGATGAGTAACAATTTTTGGTAGGTAGTTTTTTAAGATTAAAAAAGTTATTCAAACAATACAGGCAGTTAGTTATGATTAAAACTTACACTAAGTTATATTAGGTCGTGGAAAAAGTATTTTCGCATAAAGTACGAGTATGTATAAACTTGTATTCAAATATTTTTTGCTGCACTTTTTGGATCTGGCTGGTTATCAGGAATTTGTTACCGACTATCTTTCATTTGTATTTCTTTCTGTCAAAATGAGCGAATAGAAAGCAAAAATTAAATACATTCAAAATTTTATTACAAAATGGGAAAAAGCAACGCAAGCCGCGAATTTTTTTTTGACATTTATGGACAAAGTTGGTTTGAGCTTTTTCAATTCGGGAATTTTGATGTCATAGATGCACCTCGCTCTGGTCGCCCGGTTACGGATAAATGGACGCTATTTTTGAAATAGTAGAGATAGATCGGTATATCAGCAGTAACGACGTACCCGAAGAACTGGGAATTGACTACAAAAGAGTTTAGACCCATTTGAAAAATGTTGGGTACACCAGCTCGATATTTGGGTGCTACACGAGATCCCTAAAAGATATCTAATGAACCGTGTACTCATTTACGATTCTTTATTGAGACGTAATGAAACCGAACCGTTTTTGAAGAGATTGATTACTGATGATGAAATCACGTATGACAAGAACGTGCGAAAAGGTCGTGGTCATAGGTCAGGTGCAGGTAACCTGGGTTAACTCGCTGCTGCTGACTATGGTGGGATTGGAAGGGCATTGTTTATTATGAGCTTTTACCGTCGGGCAAAACCATCGATTCGGATCTCTACTGCCAACAACTGATGAGATTAAAGCAATAAGTTGAGAGAAAGCAATCGGAATTGATTAAAATAAAGGGTGCGGTCTTTTATCACGATAACGCTAGACCACATACATCTTTATCCACTCAGCAAAAAGTAAGAGTTTGGCTGAGAGGTGTTGATACATTCGCCATATAGACTTGACCTTGAACCTTCAGGTTTCCACTGGTTTCGGTCTTTTCAGAATTCTTTAGGCTGAGTCAAGTTAACATCAAGAGAGGACTGCAAAAGCTACTTGTTGCGGTTTTTTGATCAGAAGTCTCAAAATTTCTACAGCGACGGGATCAGGTCTCAACTTACAAGACGGCAGAGTCTACGAACAAAATGGCACATATATACTGGAACTATACTGAAAATAATGTCTTGAATTTTCATATAAAATGCGAAGAAACTTTTTCCTTAACATATTATAATGAAATTATAGATACCTTCTGCACCATCGCAATGAGGTTCACTTCGTTTAGTGTTGAAACTGTCCTTTTTAACAGGTGAGTCATAAATGCTTCTTTCACCTGTGAAGGGAAATAAAACAAAATTACTAAATATAGTAGTTATCAACAAACCAGTGTTTCCAAAAGAGGGAAAAAATATTAACGCCACTAAAAATATAATATATAGCAATGTGTTTTTAGTTGATTTTAATCATATCTATTTAGTTAGGAGCTGACTATAGTATCCAGAAGTATATATTTATAGGCTTAGGTTGGCAGCTACATATTTTGTTATGTATTATGTGACGAAGTGTATTTTTTGATATAAACATCACATGAACGTCACATCAGGCAAGTTTTTTTAGTGTTACATTTTAGTAAGTTAATAATTCAATACTTTTCAGTATTTTAATTATATTTTGAAATCTTGACTTTCATAACATAATGTACCTAGACTGAATAAATGTATTTTTGACTTGACTTTGACTTTATTTTATCAAAAAACATACTAGTATATATAGTTCTCTACAAGACCGCCAATAAACAAAAAAAAAGTGCATTTTTTTATTATAGGTATAACAATCATTCTCATTTCTGTTATTAAATCGTTATTGGTATCATTTACTTTCCACACACAATATACTATTCGTATATTGTGTTGTAGTGAAGTTTTTATTATGAAATTGATGTAGTTTTATGCTCAAAATGAAATTAATGTATTTTATATATTGTACGATATAACGTGAGCGAGTATATCGTACAATATATAAAATACATTATTCAGCGTTCAATAGTGACGTTCGTGTAATTATTCAGTGTTTCATTTCCATTCATTCATTTGTAGGGTAAGTTCATTGATTTATGATGGTCGTATCATTCCATTCTTATTCTGGTATCATTTCATGGTAAATATTAACATAACATTCTATTTCCATATCATTTTATCACAAACTTTGCATTCCATTTTCAAAATTTTTTCTCGTAAGGCAGGGCTTACCAATATTTATCAAAAAGTCCTTGGGGCAAAAGGATACATTACACCGGTATCCCGGAGGTAGAAATTAAGAAATAATTACATAAGATATGGCTTTATGGGCTATAGTTTCCTTTGCCTTCCTTATAATAGGGAGAATTAAACAACAACAAGAACATTTGAGGTTATGTTGACAAAATAAGTTTCAATAAAAACAATAACTACGCCTGGGCGCATTTAAAGTTTGTTATGTAAGTAATTTTACTAACTCGTAATCTTTCCTCATATTTCTGGGATAAAACATTCTATTGAGCTTCTGTCTGATATGTTGCTAATATTGTTTATTAGCAATTATCTAACATTGTATTGTTGACATAACACAAGACTTCAAGTTAGTATGTTTCACGTTTCGTTGTTTTGTAATTGTATTTCTTGCATGTCTAAATTATTACGGCAGTTTTTTTGGTTCCTTAAATTATTATTCAAATAGAAAATAATAAAATAACTTTGACAAATGTATCAGATTATTAGGGCACTTTACATGTTGCCTGTAAAGTGCCCTAATAATCTGGGTTCTACTTTGATATTATTGGCATATATTAGAAAGACCCATAGTAGACTTTATTGATTTATATTCTAGAAATACAAATTTATTCCTAGCAAATACTAAATGGTAGATGACAACCTACGTCATCTATAACAGCTGTCATGTATCCTTGGCTGCATTCCGTTTCGTACTAACAATGCTCACGGTGATAACCGGTACTCAAACGCGTTCCGAATCAACTGTCAAGGTCACGTTCAAAAATGTTTTTTAAAAATATTTTAATAAAAAAGTGTAGAATTCGTACCAAATAATTTAGTGTTTATCGAATGAAACTAAAGTGATAGTGATCTTATATTTCATCTGTATAAATTACAAACAAAGCGAACTACACCTGGATTAGGAAACCACAGAAGAACTGGCTATCTTACCTCAAACTGCCGGATCACAAGAAAGCTGTTAACATTATTTATTCGGTGGCATAATAGCCCAACTACCATCTAACGTGAGCAGAAAATTTCCACTGAAAATTGATCCCCGGACCTCCAGATCTCAAGTGGTCTCACTTGACCGCCACTTGATCATAGAGAAATTACTAAGGTTAGATATTATCAAAAATAAAAAATCAGGATCGCAACTGTAAAGTTAACGCTGTAAGAATATCAATGGCGCCAGTTAGATCGCTCTCAGCGCTGTGAGTACCCATGAGCGTGTTTCGGAATTTACTATTTGTGCTGTGAGCAAACGGTATTAATATAGTACTTATCTACTGAACTATTAATCATTTATTTACTACCAAAATATAACATATAATTTATGATGGATGTAACCAGACCTACGTTTATTATCTATTTATTGCTGTTTTAAATAAGTATTAGAACAATAATAAATTTTAGATGATGCATATTGGATTTGATTCCTAGATTAGATTAATTTATCCCTTGCCTTGTACCGCATATTTCAAAAGCGTACACTGAAATTTGCCATTGCTACAGCATTTTAATAACTCGCCTGATCACAGTGTCCGTCATTAAAGAACAGGAAATTGAAAGAAAAGTTAATACCTTCAAAGATCGTTATTCTCTTTTAAAATGTGCAACAATAATTTCTAAGAACAAATAACTTGAAAATACATTAGTTTCTATAGTTATTCTACAAATTTTATTCTGTAAATAACATATAGTGTAATAATGGCGTGCGCAAAAATTAAGTATCACGAATTCTGTGCTTCCCGTCATTAGCTCGATCTTCCAGCTATTACCGTTTGGTTTCGTAATTAAAATTATGACACATTTTGAGGTGTGACGGCAAATTTAACGATTTACCTAAATTTTTGTTCTTAACTAAGTTTAGTTAGTATATACCAAAGAAATCTTAGTTGTGTGTGAAGTCGACAAACCTGCACTTAGCCAGTGTTGTTGACGAAGGCCTAATCGCCCTAATTTAGGGAGGGCTCGAGCCCTTCGGTGGAGACGTATGTCAGCTGTTGATGATGATGATGTTACTAAATAACTTAAAGTTGGACAGCTTTAATAGTCCTTTTGAGAAACCAACCAAGCCAGCTCCAGTCAACAGGAAGGAGCTTTGTACATTTTTTTTTTATATTAAGCTCAGCTAATGACTCGACACCACCTGAAGATAAGCAGTAGAGGAGTCCATATGTGAAGATAGCTAGTCAAGCATGCGTATACTGCCCTAGCCACCCTCACCTTGCCGTCCCAAAAAGTGCTTTTTCACAAAGGTCGTTTGTTCATTAAGGTCGAAAATCGAACACACCTTTTTAAATGTCACGTATGAAGCCCTTTTTAGAATAATTTTGGCAGAACTAGGTGCACTGCACTTAAATTACATTTAGTGTGTGTACTACTATACTATGTAGGTAGACCTATTGCCATATTACTTATTGGTTATTTATAAACATAAAAATAATATAAGGGTTTTTTAGATTCGGTTTATTTTATATTTGCATTGTGTATTACCTTATATTGGTATTTATACAAAACTTAAATTTGTAACATATTTTTCATTATAATGATTCAGATTGCTCATAATGATTTGTTACAAGAAATAACTAAAAAGAACCAATTGTCTATGTTAAAACAACCGTTATCATTGATCGTCTTATCTTTTTTGTGGTAGATATCACAATATCAATACCGACATTAAAATTCAGACAGTTCGAAACACGACACTACAATGGAAATAGACCAGTATTTGGGAAATCAGTACTTGATGGTCAGTGAGGAAAACTTTGAGACATATCTGATACATATCGGTAAGTTCAATGTTGTGTAGACATCTTTTACTAAATTATTTATTTATCTTTAATTTTGTTGATTGTGAATGACTTATATACGAATCAATATTAATATTACAAATAATTCTGAAGGATGACACTGCAGAAATTAATACGGTGCTAAACAAAGATTACAAAATAGTTTTAATTGAAAATCAATAATTATGTTATCATGTAGGTAAATGCTTCGGCAACAAGCTTCCAGATTATCATCTGGATTAAAAAAAAACTTATTTAATTTTTTAAAATTCCAAGCAATAATTAGGCGTGAGAAATAAACATGTAAATATAACTTGCGTCGCTTTTCAATGCCAAAGTATTCTCTTGGGCTTAGAACTTACTAAGAGTTCATGTAATTCAATTTGCTATTAATTGATTTTGTATTTTTTATCAACATACTCTATTAACAGGCATGGGTTACGTTCAGCGAAAGATAGCTGTAAACGTGAGGCCGAAGCAGAGTCTCGTCAAGAACGAGGATGGCACGTACAAATTCGTAGTCAAGGCTGCCTTCTTTCATTGGGAAATGACTTTTGAGCCAGGACTTGAGTTCGACGGCGATAAACCTGATGGCACTAAGGTATTTGAATAAGTTAAGTTAATATAAAAGACATATTATTAAATTTATATTTTGTTGTTGATAAACGAGTTCAGTCAATCAATTGCAAACGAGAAGTCTTTCGATAACTGACGATGTATGTATGGCTATCGAATAGTACTATCAATAGTATTACTGTTTTTGGATTGACTAATGCTGTTGGCCGCAGATGGCTTTTACAGCGTTACCGGGGTTTTAAGGAGGCAAGAATCATCCCCCTCAAGCCTTAAGGGGCGATTCGCCTGTCGAGGATTTCTAATCGACAGGCATCACCTCCAGAGGAGGTATCCCCCTGTCTCTTAGCGTCTCCAGGGCGCTCGAACCATGAGGTAAAAGAAATATATTTAGGTACTTAAACACTTACTTAATCAAGGTTAAATAAAACAGAAGATGCTTTTAGGAAAGGAAGCAAGGACTTCAATAAGATATTAAATTCTGAAACTATACGTTAGTACAGCGCAGTTGGCTGTAGTAATTATAGGAACTATTTAATTATTCCTATTTATTTAAAAATTTCTTAATATTTCTATGAAATCGTACTATATTATAAATAAAGTAGTTAGTACTTACAATATTAATATTGTAAGTTATTTTTTCTTCATACAAAGTGTTTATAGTCCCCAAGCACTTCTCTAAATTCAGAAATAGCCATAACTTTTATATTCTTTTTTTTGTATAGTTACTTCAACAATGTTAAATTTAATAGATATCAGCATATCAGTATCAATAATCTAATCTGAATGATTAAGAATGTCAGAATTCACCTTTATTTGGAGTCAGTGACCTTTAACTAAAATACAAAATGATAATAGGATCTTATCTGTGACATAGTCAAAAGAAGAAATGGCATTAATATTTTCATGGTTTCCTAGCTTCAATAATAGGAATAATTTACTATAATTAAATTCTGGTCTATAAGGAGCGCATGAAAGCCAAACTAAAACAATGGAAAGGATTAGCTCTTTGAACTATACGTTATATCACGTCAATATACGTTAATATCACGTATTCATTTATATTTTTAGATAAAAACATTGATAACATTTGAAGGCAACACGATGAAACACCAACAGACTGACAATAACGGAATGGTCTCCACTCACGTGCTAGAATTCAGCCCGAAAGAGACAAAAGTGGTAAGATGTTTCTTCTTTCTCAATAAGTCATTAAGGATAAAGTTTAATTTGCTTCTAATTATCATTAACGGCCTCTTTACATCTTACTACTGGACATATACCTATATGCGTCGGAGAAACAAATGAGAAAGGGCTACAATACCATTACGCTACTCATTCAATACGACTTGATGGGTGAAAGCAGTTGCCATAACCTGGACCAACGGCTTGATGTGCCTTGCGAAGCATGGAGGACCTCTAGAGAATAAATTTTGTTTAACATAACCAGGGACCGACTACGGTGATAGTTGTTTTGTTTCTAATTATAGTGTTCTAATGATATAAAATATTAAATATACAAGATGATAGAACTATAAAAGTTTAGATAAAGATGAAACAGTAAAAAAGGAAAATGTAAATAGCCTCACGTATCAGAAGGATCTACAAGCAATATGTCCTATATATTAAAACGACACAAGATCAAAATAGCCTAACAGCAAAACGACCAATTATAGAAATCGCCTCTATGTACAATTAGAAAAAAAGTGTTATTTCTATACAAACACTATAATAATAAAAATCTGGAAAACGGAGGAAAACATATATAACGAACCAAACGAGAACTTTTCTAAAAAATACACACAAAAGAATCTTAATCGTTATTTAATTAGTTATATATATTAATATTAATATATCATCAATAATATTAATAGGTCCGGGAAAAAGTCTTCGCATATAGTATGTATAAACTTGTAATAAAATATCTTTGGCTGTACTATTTGTATCTGGCTGGTATTCACGACATTAAGAAGATGATTTTTCAAAAAGAGAATCAAATTAGAAAAAAATCGTTTCCCACTATTTTTCATTTGTTTTTCTTTCTGCCAAAATGAGCGAATAAAAAGAAAAAATTAGACACATTTTAAAATTTTATTACAAAAAAGTAAAAAATGCACGCAAGCCGCGAAAATTGTGACGTATATAACGACGATCTAATGCAGTGTGAGTAAGAGTAGTACAAAGTTGGTTTAAGCGTATTCAACCCGGGAATTTTGATTTCAAAGATCTGGTTACGGATCTGATTTGCTATTACGGATAAAATGGACGCTATTTTTGAAATAGTAGAGCGAGATCGGTATATCAGCAGTTACGACATTTGAAAAATGCTGGGTAAACAAGCTTGCTATTTGGGTGTTACACGAGCTCTCTGAAAAAAACCTAATGAATCGTGTACTCATTTTCGATTCTTTATTGAGACGTAATTAAACCGAACTGTTGTGGAAGAGATTGATAACTGGTGATGAAAAGTAGATGACAAGAACGTGCGAAAAAGGTCGGTCAGGTTCAGGTAACCTGGTTAACTCGCTATAAGGTGATGCTGTGTCTATGGTAGGATTGGAAGGGCTTTGTTCGTTATGAGCTTTTACCGCCAGGCAGAACCATCGATTCGGATCTCTACTGCCAACAATTGATGAGATTAAAGCAAGCAGTTGAGAGAAAGCGACCGGCATGAATGAATAGAAAGGGAGTGGTCTTTCATCACGATAACGCTAGACCATATACATCTTTAGCCACTCAGCAAAAATTAAGAGAGTTTGGCTGGGAGGTGTTGATACATTCGCCATATAGACTTGATCTTGCACCTTCAGCTTTCTACCTGTTTCGGTCTCTTCGGAATTCTTTAGGCAGTTTAACATCAAGAGAGGACTGCCAAAACTACTTGTTGTAGAAGTCACAATTTCTACAGCAATGGGATCATGTCTCTACCTACAAGATGGCAGAAAGTCTACAAACAAAATGGCAATGGAATGGAATGGATCTACTGGAATGAAATGTAAATTATCTTTGAAAATAATGTCTTGAATTTTCATATAAAATGCGAAGAAACTTTTTCCCCAACCTATTACAATACTGATTTTATATTCGCTTTTTATTACAAAGTTTAAGTAGTTGTTTTAAGTATTAAGTACTAAAAGTAATCAAGTCATTTAGTACTTAAGTAATCTAAATTTCACATAATTATAAGTGAGTAGCTAACAACATATTAGTTATAAGTAGTGAACATTTTAAAGATTGAATATATGTTTTAAAGCAATTTTGTTTAATTTGATTTGTGTTTTTTCAGACAACCACAGTCAGTGGATCGGATATAGTGGCTTATAGAATATATAAATTAGTGCAATAATAAATAAATTTAATTTAAAGAATCGAATGTGTTGCATGTGACTTTTCATAAGACGACAGTTTTCTCGGCGGACAAAATATGGGTACTATATGTAAAAATAAAATAAATAAATATGTTGACTGAATCGACATTCAAAATTACTTCATGACATCTCCATTTAATAAACTAACCACGACTGCAAATCGTAGTTACGGTTATTTAACCAAAGTCGATTAAGACATCCAAGTTTACAAAAGACTAAATACAACCCATTTTTGTGGTTTCAGACATGTTCATCAACTTTCGTTGCATTCGTTACCTAAGTTTACAGACCAATCTTTGACAATTTTAAATCAAAAATTGGTCGGAAATGTTGTCAATGTTTTTACTGAATCACAACTTGTATGGATACCTTTATGATAAAGAATACAGAATTAGAATAGAAATTTAAGTCGATAGGTTTTCTCTTTCTCTCAGATGATCAGAAAGAACAGAGCAATAGTTATATTTAAAGAGTTTGCGACAAAAATGTCAATGGATGTGATAACCCGTATATTTTGAATAGCTCCTAGGTAGTAATATAAGTCGTTTGCTCTGCTGCCAGAAAGTTCAAAGTCAACTTAAAAGTTTCATTAAATCGGACTCAATTATAGACCTTTTAAATCGGCATAGGTTATTGACTATCACTATCCCTTAACATCAGTTAACCCGTAAGATAAAACTGTCAGAGAATTCTTGTATGAGCTATTTTTTAAATATCATTGTGGAATGGCACTGATTTAGTTCTTCGTGAACTAAAATTTAAGTAAGTTCAGTACTACTATTTCATTACAATCCAAACAAAAAAGGGAGATTACTGGTGATGGCATTTGTCTTTTCTAAAATGGCGGCACTAATGCACATTTGCCTTACTTCAACGCGATTTATAAAAGTTGATAAAAAGGCATAACTGTAGGAATAGTCCAAGTGACAACTAACTTGACGTTAAAAGCCATTCAATCCTTGTCATATTAAATTGGAATGGAAGAGATGCTTCACTTTCCAAAACTTACTTTTAGTTGCTTAGGTTAAGTGAATACCAATACGAATCGAGAGTAAAAACTTAAAAATTATACTAAAATCTAGAGCTAGCTAATCTAGAAGGAAATTTAAAGCAAAAAAACTGTTAAATAATATTATATATTGTGAATTAATTTAATGTATTACTTACTTTTTTAAATTTTATTTTGTAAGCTCAAAATTATGAATGTTGTATCTTGCTTTATCTCAATGTTAATCTATAACTGGTTTACTAACACTTATTCAAATTAATCTTTTATATTATGTACTTTGTTGATCTACCAATAAAATAAAATAAAATAAATTATTGAAATATAAGTTATATATTCATATAAGTTCATGTTTATTTATTATTATTTATATTGTAAATAAGCAGTATGGTACATTATGTAAATAAACAATAAGTAATAAAACTATAATAAGTTTCAAATACGTTTTTAATTATTATGAAGCCTCTGATTTGGTAGATTACTACTGACAATTCAACTAGACTGACAGAATGAACGAAAATTTTATCCAAATGAAGTAAGTCTTTACAATACAATACCTTCCTAATAAATTAAAAGTTGAGAGGGAATAGGCGAAAAGACTAAAGCTAAAAGTAAAGTAAAAAGTCTACTACTAATCTACTTAGCGAAATTTTTGTCAATCGCCGCAAGACAGAGCCTATTCTGAAAAACGAAAATATTTGAAAAACCATCTGACAGTATTAAAATAAATTACATCAAAGGCTGCCTAAGATACTTCGTATTTGTCTTCGACTTTTCGGTCAATGTGGTTCCTATCTTATTTTATTATCATTACACTATGTTATACTCATTATTATAAATACATAACATTGAAAACATATTTTACCGATTATAATAATATTTCTCACTCACCTATATAAGCTAGCCCAATCAAGTACCATTACGAGCTTGTATTATGGAGACAAGATAATGGAGGTATATTGATAGATGTATGTATTTATAAATTTGAGAAATATACTAAATAAAGATACAAACATTCATGACTCGTGATCCCACCGAGATTCGAACCTATGTTCTGGCTATGTAGACAGGGGTAATGTCCACTCGACTAGACGGAAGTCTGAGAGGTTGGTACATTGGGAAGGTTTCCTATTACTTTCTATTTGTTTAATTTTTCTCGCTTATCTATTGAAGTTTGTTTTAAGGGCACTTTTCGCCGCAATCAGTTTGCATGTAGTAGGTAATATGATTTATAAATAAGCATCAACCGAGGAACCCGCTAAAAGCAATTAGGTACTATTAAACGAGCGTTTGAATAATCAAATTTCTGAACCCAATCCCCATATCGACTTTCACTTAACATGGAAGCCGAACCCTGGCTAACAACCCAGAACATTCTCTCCGGGGCACTTTCGAAAACACGATTCCCTATTCCATTAGACCCTCTCGAAGTTATCTCGCGTTATTTACATCGCCTGACCGTACCGTCTTATGTAGTCGACCCCTTATGTGTTGGGGTCTGGTTGGGTACATAAGTGAGCATCGTGACGCCATGGTCTTTATTGTGTTTGATTTAAGGGTGATATTGGTTGGTTGCGTGGTGGAGAGAGGTGAGGGGTGTGTGCCGGGTGTCGCGGTGTCGTCGCTATGGCAACGCGGCGCCCGGACGCCGGATCCCGACGCCCGCAGTGTCGGTTGCCGCGCCCGCACCCCGCCGCACAAGTGACACGCGCAGCGAAAAAGCACAACCACCCTCAGTGTGTAGGGCGCATATCCTTTCAAGGTTCATTCGGATAATATAGTTACGAAAAAAAATGAATACCTACAAATTAACTAATTTAGTATTAACTTAGGGTAATGATAATGATAATAATAACCATCACCAGCCAAGGTGTAGTCATACTACCATAAGGTTTAGTCCTGTCAGACTTATTATGGCTCTGATGTACTTGCAGAACATGGGGCCTTAAAACCGTTCACTGCCTGCTCGTACAGTGCATTCTCTTGTTATAGTTGTTTTTTGTATTTTCAGGTGCATATATTTCTGGTGGAATTGATTGATGTAATTCCATCTCAAATTAGCTTTACACTTGTTATTTGATACGTGAGTCAAACAAGAGCACAGTTTATGGAAGGCTATGATTAGTGGAAGCCTATAGATATTCGTAATTTCGTAACACCAAATGAACCTGCTTCGTAGGTATGTAATAATATATTTTACGCGTTTGCCTGAAAAAGACGTCACAGTGGTCTTTCGTGGTTTAAATCATATCCTCAACAATCTTTTCTCTCATGGTCATCATACCTCCCAACCCCTGGGCAAAGGCGCTGGCAGGAGGGGGCTCGCACCTTTTGTTTAGGACACCCCCTCGCCCCCTGTTCATTTACTCGCGTCCCGCTCTCAATGCTGTTTGCAAAAGGTTTAGATGCCTAAATGTAGAGGGAAATGTCACGTTTTCACTTTTTGTGTTTGCTTTTTATTTCACCTACGCCAAGGTTTTACTGGCCGATTTTTATCGAAAGCAATTACCTATAGGAAAGATTTGTCTATCGATATAAAATTGATGGTCTATCTGAGACATGGAAGTAGTGATCAAAGAGCTGTCCTTTGTGGATAAGAAAGACTATAAGGCAGGGTTTTTGTCGGTGCGTTCCAAAATACATTCCTTTTTCTTCTGCAAAAAATAAAGTGAGACACGACGAGTTACGTTTAAGTTATTAATCGAGGGAGTAGTCCAAGAACACTCAGACTCGATGCTCCTGTGACAAGCTGAGAATGCTTCCTCCCACTTTATGTTCTTGTGAGTGAGTGTAAGATACTTTCTATCATCTTGCCGATCACCTATTTAATCATGTACACACATACCCAAATTGCCGTGTATACCGGCTGGTAAGATAGGAAAAGGGTAAATAGCTCACTCAGTTTGGTGATCACATATTATATTTCCGATTCTTATTTATGAAATGTAATAGAGTGTACTTCGCAGATAAATAAAAAAGTGAAAAGTTTGGACCTTTTACAAAGCTCTCTGAAGAGATGGCAGTTAATCTTGGCGTTTTAACACTTTTATTTCGATAGCGGGTAGTGTAAACAGTAACTTAATAATTCCAAAAATATAATCACAACAAGGAAAAAAAGGTTTTTCAAATTTTTATATGTATTTTTTTGTTTCTTAACTGGATAGTTTATGGCCTTCAACTCAACTGATGGTAGGTAAAAAGGAAGATGGAAGCGAAATATAGATTCCTAAACCACAGAGGACCTGGTTATCTTAACTCCAACTGTCGGAATACAACAATGCTGCTAACATTATCGTTATAGCGGCTTAGGAAATATAGTGGTTGCTAGCCCGCCGGACTTAGATAAAGCCCCAACCAAGCCACCAACAAACCGAGGAGAAAATTTCTCCCCTACTGGGATATATCATCACCACAAAGGCGTTTAGAAAGTGTTGTACAATGCTTTTTATATTGCAAATAGGTAGTATTTTTAACACGAATAAAAATTATAACCGTTTTCAAGAACAAAAGATACGCATTTATACAATAGTGACGATGATGATGGGCAAGTAGGGAATGTCAATAATAAGAAATAATGCAGAAAAAACAGAATATCCGCAATCAAGTCTAAGTCTTCCAAAAGCTCTCCATATACTCTGTCTGTCTACTGGCAAGAGATGTCATGTACTTAAAAGCAAACATCCTTATTTCCAGCATGTGTTTCCCTTATTTTTCCATAAAGAAGATAAGAAAAGTAGTTCAAATATATATTTTTATCTACCCCAAATTAAGCATAATTTAGAGTTATAGTATACCAATGAAAGAAAAAAGAAACATAATATTTTATTCATGCTTTTTTGTCTGTTTTATCATCAGTCATCATTTGTCACAGTTTTAACTTTGCTGTACTGGAGATGAAAACTTTAAAAGAGTTTTTTTGTCTGGAATTAACGACCCTTTAGGAATCTTTGGAATCATTGGAACTCTTAGGAGAATTCACGCCGAATTATATCTAGTTATAACTAAAGCTGAAATATTATATGTTAAAAATATTGAAATCCAATATACAGATATAAGGCCTAAACTGCATTATATATTTTTAACTAAAATTTATGTAACATATTAAGTTTCACGAGAAATACAAAAAATGTAAAGCGTAATTTTTGACAAAAACGTCTTGCAGTTAGATCGATACGTGATTCCTGTCGTTAATACGCGGCCGTGAGGCCCCGCCTACTATTCACACGAAAGGTGATGATTGGCCAGTACTGGGCGAGTCCAGTGCAGTAGTGGCACGCCTAGCTGTAAAGCACAAGTAGCCAATTTAAATTGAGAAAAGGTTTTATAATTATGTAACGACTAGGTAACACTTAACCTTTTTAAAGTTTTGACAAAACAGTCAATCAGCCATCAGGCCAGATTGACGTAAAAGGATCTGACCCAGATCTAGCATTTTAATTTCAAAACAATATTGTATGGTAAAATAAGATACTACATAAGTGAGAGCAATGAAGAAAAATAAGCCGAAATATTTAAAAGGCAAAGGTTATAAGATTTTATTTACAATTTTATTTTGCTTTGGCATGGGAAGAACCTTTGGTGTTTTTCAAAGTGGGTGAATTTTGTATTGTGCATAATCAACACACAATACATTACTTCCTTACTTGACTGTACCAGTATTTTGACTGTACATATCTTGATTTTGTTTTATCATAATTTTATTTATGTTGGCTGGACAACAATAATATTATTAGAATGTAATTAAAATGTGCCTTTTAATTAAACTCAGAAGATGAAGGAACTTACATTTAAGATGACAGTTCACGGTATCCACCCATTTTATCACATCCCTGGATATTCATGACTCTAAGCAATCAATTCCAGAAATAGGAAAATAACCATACTTACATACATAAATAAAGACTTAATCTTGCAAATAAATTTGTGTTTTCATTAAAACTTTTGTGTTTGTTGGTTATAGTAATAATTTAGTGTAAGCAATAGTGGCAGAAATGCATTTAGGAGTTTAGCTTTAGGAATGTTAATTCATATTATTATGTACGAAAATTACATGAAAGATGTAATAAATCTTTTGGAAAATATGCACTTTATGTTAGAGATTTATTAATCCAATAATATAATGTAAAATTATATAATGTCATTAATAAGCATAATATAAAAGTTTAAAAATAATAATAAATCAAAATGTTATTGGTCTGTGTAACGGCTGTAAAGGTTTGGGATGTGTAGTAAATTCTAATAGATAGGTAATCTGGTGCAAATATCTCACCAAAATACAATAATTCCTGAACCGTTATAGCACCTATACAAAAAAAATAACAACCCACGTAACTCAATTCCACTTCCATACAATCGATCATCACAAGAGGGCAGATGCGTCCGCACAACAAACAAAAGCTTACATTTGTAATACGTCTAATTTCACAAAGAGCAAACGCTATTATAGTAAGGTACGTTTTGTTCACTGATCGACAGATTTGATAATTTGAATATGGAAAGGCATTGGAGCGAAATGGCGGCGTTGCGTGTGCGCATCCATTTTACACGTGAAATTTAATGTTATAGGATTTGGTCGGATCAACTTTAAATACGATTTTTATAATATTACATACAGGAATTCATATATTTTGATAGGTAGAAATATGTCATATGTCTATATTGGTCTTTATGCAGTTTACAATATAATTTTAATAATAAATAAACGAGAGTGATTTTTAAGTTTCTAAAGTTGGAATATAGCGGATGTTTTTCAAGTGTTTTTCGGTGTGAAGAGTAATTTTGTTATTATATGGATCAGGATATGGACGATTAACCAACTCTTAACGTATAACCAACTCTTTTATCCCGAATGTCAATATACCTGCAATATTTTTATGTTGATGATGACCTTGATATTGCAAGGAGGTAATGGTTACAATGAGGATGGTTTATTTATTTAACACAGAAGACCACCTATATATATTTCTCATTTCTGTCACATGGGCAAGAAATCATAGATTTTATATATCATCAGTTTCATGGCATATCAAATATGTATCACTTATCAGAAGAAAAAGACTTCAAAGATAATTATGAACAGTTAACATAATTGTTTACCTAAAATACTTACCGAACTTAGATTTGCTAAAGTTGATGTTGGGTATGCTCCCATCGTATTCGATTGCTCCATCGAGAGCCTTTAGCTCTGTGCCGGTGGTCGCCGTCTGCTGGGCCAACACTTGGCCAATTCGAGCTGTGAACATCAATCATCAGTACAACATCAGTAGGAATTACCAGATTACCTGTAAATCATAAAAATTCTACCTTACTTCTTTCTACTTATAACTTTATTAGAAATTAGGGTATTAAACATATTATTTTTATAATCTCAAATCACCATTTTTGTTGAGCTATGCTCAGTTTATTTACGTTAATCTAGGATTAGATAATAACAAAGACTTAAATGACATCCATTAAGCGAAGTCCCAGAAGCAATATCGAAATACATTCAAAGAATTTGGTAACTTGTTTAAATACAGTAAAGATAAAACAAATATTTTAAATTACTGAATAACTGGCATGAATAAATAAAGCAGTTTCTATATTAATTTCTGAGAATTGCGGCTCGTTGTCCAATTGTCGCTAATTGGGAGTGAAGTTCAGAACACAAACCCGAAATTTCATATTTACCAAAACAACCGACCAAAACCGCTAAACGCCCCACCCCACGCTTTGTCAACACAAAGAACTGTGAAATCCGTGCAATTTGTACCCTCTGCTCTTGGTGGTACGTATATACTTATCGATTTATCGCAAACACGGCGCTGTTTCAAAAATTGAAGCTAGGTTGAACACGGAGCAGTTTCATATTCTGCTGCCTTGTAGCAAGGATGGATTTCTGTTGATTCCAAATAGGTGTATAAGATTTGTTGGTTCAGTGGTGGTGTGTAAAAATGCCGTCTTGTCGTAGGCATGTCGCCCCACCCCCGGTGACATTTTTATAAAGGGGGTCGGGGGCCCACCCGCGGACGCTCCCGTCATTTCGTTGTCATCCAGGGGCTCCTTTTTGCACGATCGTGGCGCGAGCGTCGGCGTCGACAATACTGTTCAGTATTTTTATTCTTTCCGTAGAGAAAATACGGCAAAAAAATAAGCAGAGAAAATCACGAACAATGCCGCCCTTCGGCGAGATTACCGCCATCAGAAAATGAATGCTTTGTTAGGTCCGTCCAACGAAATGTATCCGTTGTTACATTAGGCTTGTCGTTTCTATTACAGGGACTTGTAGGGCATGAGCAGTTGCCATTCAATTTTGAAAATTAAAACTCTATCCAATGGAAATTACATAACAGTATATTACGGCCCAAGTAAGTAATCTCAGCAGACCGTAAAGAGCACATCAAAAAAGATTAAACGTATGACTATGGAGTCCATCAGAATTACATTATAAGCGAAACTGATAATTCTCTTTAGACATATTGTTTTATATTAGTTGTCCATACATAATCTGTCCCGAACGCCACCTATAAAAAGTAATCTGAAATGTCAGTTTTGAATACAGACAGAACAGTTACAAGATTTTCCATAACTTGTCAATTATCAATTATATTTTTTTCTTTTTGTTTTTAATTTTCCGTGTTTTCCTGTTTAAAAATAATTATAATTACCACTTTTATTTTTAAACTACTGTTTTTTATTTTACTTGCCTTTTTTAAAGTACCTTTGAATTAAAGAAAACAAGACCTAAATTCAAATCGTTAGAGCGGATTATTATTTTTAGCGAAACTAACGAACAGCTATATTTATATGCAAAGAAGAAGAATAACGATATAATATAATAATATACAAATACACTTAAAATAATAACAACACAAGCACAAAAAAATTATTTAGGATAGTTATTACAGTTATCAAAGTATTCAACAATCTTCCTTCAGAGATAAAATCAATTAACTTGCCAAAATTAAAAAAAAAAAACTTAAGATTGTGGTTACTTATATACCTTAAATGAATACTTTGATACAAAAATTAGTTAATAAATTGTAATTAGCACAAGTAATAAAGTTCTGTTTACTATTTGAAATTGCATACCAGGTATGGGCAATCAGTTGGGACTTCTGGTGCATTACCATCAGCAAAATTGCACACAGAATTGGCGATAATTATTTTATATTCTTTTTTTGGGCCAGTCAACACCATTGTCCTCGTATCTACGACACTCATGATGCCGCAGAAGCGCTGTTATTATGCCTGGGCTTTGGTGTGACGTGCTGTACATATCATATCATTTCAACGATTTCTTTAACTAATCTACATATCTCCTTTACATTGAATTTTATATATATTACATTCTCTCGAAATTTATCAATAAAATCCCGGTACCTACCATTAGGAGAAGATAACTAAAACAAGATAACCTAGCTATTATAATAATCTACAACAACTTCTATTATCGATATAATTTATATCGTCCCAATAATCCATGTCATAATAATATACGTCCAAATCTAGAATATCGAGATAAATATTTCTATGTACGCCAACATTTCTCTACAGACCTATAGAATAATATCTCTATACAAAAACAAACGATTCTCGTTTAGCAAATCACATTGATGATAACCAATGCGTACCAGCCGCAGTTAAAATTATTTTTATTTTCAATAAAACTGATATGATTGGCGGCGATGCGTACGGCAAAAGACAAAGCTTTTAGAGGCACCGATTTGTAAGAGCATCGCGTTACGATGCCTCTTTGATTCGCGCGCCTTTTCTTAATGGTTTAAAAACCTATGACTTCCGTTCACCTTTGAGGATATGCCGCTTGCTTTTTGTTTTTCATAGGCATAAGGTAATTTACAAGTAGAAAGTTAGATAATGACTTTAAGTTACCAAGAGAAAAAAGCGAGAAAAAACGTCTAGTATTTAATGAAAAACATTGGACAATCGGCAACCGTTTTCATCCACTAACCCTTATGGCACATCTCACTCAATTTATCATTCAATGTTATTGATTACACTTTTCTCACTTGCCGTTAATATTTCCATATGTTAGCAATCAAATCTTAGCCAAATATACAACAAACCACAACCTTCGTTAAGAGAAAATTGTTACTTGCTCTTTTTTATAATAAGTATTTTATTTTTATTTTTAAGTAGTATTTCTCAAATAAAATTATCTTTCTTTGTTTTTAGTTTCAACTGGATATTCAACGAGATAGTTTTAACTAAAACCTAAAAACAATACATGTAATTAGAAAATAAATCCTGAATATTTATTTACTTTATAATTACGTGTATATCCAGTCCGTGGTAAGATGAATATGTTTTGTGGAAAAGCATGAAATTTATAAATTATTTCGTAGAACGACCAAATTGTGATTAATTCGCAGTTATTTTTATGACATTTTATTTTCGCTAACTAGCTTCTTGCAGATGGAACCTCCTCGTATAACTTGGTTTTTAAATGTAAGGTTAAGTAGAAGCCACATTGTTTTACTACATCGAATTCGTTACAGACACATTCCGTCAAACAAGTTTGTATATGTTAAAATAGACTCCCCAATTGTGAGAGCAGTGGTAAAGTTATATATGCAGTATTTGTTGTTGGAATGTGTCAAAAATCATCAAGAGCGATAATAGTTGGTTTTAAAGATTTTAAAACTATTTTGCCAACCTCCTGATCGGATGGAGCGAAACTGGCGTGTAGGATTATTTTGTTAACTATTCAATGATTTTTCTTCAATTTAAATTAAATTAAATAATAATTACACCACGATGGGACTAACATAACACGCAGTGTGTCTTTAATTAAAGAACAAACAAAAGAGTAGTCTTTAATGTATGTGTTGTGGGTGTTGCTCCTAAAATTCTAGATTCAAATTGTGCTTCTGTTAGATTTTGACGTATTTAAATTTATCCGATGAATTAAATATCGAGACGTGCTAAAAATTTTAGTTTTAGTGTTTTTTATATCTAAGAGTAAGTTAACATTGTAATGTACGGTAATAAACTAATAAAAATATCAAAAAAATAGATTACTGTGCGAAAAGATGTGTGACAAACTATCAACAAAATTTAGACTTCAATAGATAAATATGATTATCAATATTCTTCAATATCTGTCGTTTATAGCACGATAACTCTCGTAGACGCGATAACGACGTTAAAAGAACTCGTGATCTCCTGGCGTGCCAAACGAACGTTATCGAAAAGCAATCGTTGCCGTGTCGACGGCGATCGTTGCGATCGTAACCCTTTATCAAGATGGCCCGCGCGGTGACGTCTCCACGCCGCGTGTTTTTGTGGTAATGACAAAAATTATTCAATTTATTCATTGCAGATCGGATGTCTGATTAAAAAATGGATCAGAGATCACTTTTTATCGGATGAATAAACTGGTTATTATTGGAATGTGGAATTTTTTGAAACATCACATAAAATATGCTCACTTAAACTTACGTAATACGTATAATTCCTCTTTTACTATAGTATCATAAAGATTTTAGTAAACTAAAAACTACAAAATATATCGAACTGCGAGTGACTAAATAATACATTCCCAAATCATTATCATCAATAATAGCCTCAATAAGTCCCATTGTTGGCAAACGTTTTTAACATTGTCAGAAACACATGAAGAGTTCGGGCCATGAGTACAACTCATGGTCCAATGCGTGTTTGTGTATAAAAACGGTTGCTGTAGCAACCGGGATCTTTGGCTTAACGTGCCTTCCGAAGATCGGCTGGCAACATTTAATTGTCCCAAAACATGGGAATAGTTGCTTTGTTTTCATAATCGAAACCAAAGAACTGGAAGCACTACTTTCACCCCAATATCCTATCTAGATTTCAACCAATTAATATTAAAAAATTTAGTTTCAAAAATACAGCCTAGGAACTTCAAGGCACTAACTACACTGTAGCGTCATGATTTTGAGTTGGTACATGACATTAAGTTAGGTAGGTAAACTATAGTGAATAGTTAGTTCCCTCATGATAAAAACAAAGCAGTTACGCAACAATAATATGAATATTCGATGCCACAAAAATATTGTATTGTTCTTTTGTAAATAAAAACATTACCGAGGGAAACTGAAAACGCCCAAGAAAACTGATAACCAATAATTTAGTAAACGTTCTTAGGCGGTGAACAAAGCGAACTCTCAAGCATAAAGGTAAGGAAATAGCCAGTAAAGCACAATGGGAATATTATTAGGCTGCCACAATGGAGCTTTGATGTCGAGCAGCCGAATAAAAAACGGATGTGTCAATAATTAACTGTGTGATTCGGGAGCCTAACGCCCGGCGGCCATCAATTTGCTACGTACTTTACCGAGCCGGTTTATTATAAAAAAAAAACGAACACGCATTGTGCTCGGACAAAGGGGCGAAACTCGCTGCGTACTCGCGTCCCGATTTGTTTTTGTTGTCTGTTACGCTGGGGTGAAAAATATTACACCCCCAGGCGTATGTGTGTGAATGGACCGCCTATGTGCACATGGCGATTTGGCGGCTCTAATGGAAAACAGAATTGGTTATTGGCCATTAACAATTTAAATGAGTAAATGTGCTGCACACTGCGGACGAACGACGAAGAGTACCATAGTTATTATGTTCATTTAATAATTTTATGGAATTATAAAAAATCTAGCCTCTTGAATTCTTTTCCCCATTATATTAAATCTAAGTAGTCTGAAATAAGCTTAATATCTATTCAGGAATGGTACGGCAGAAGAAAAATGAAATATGATACCTATAAATTCTGTTGCGTTACACGTTACGCACAATATTGATTATAAATTTATTTCGAACAGATATGGTATTTGCAGCACAGATCTACTCCATGAAACCCCAAGCTACGCCCCTGCATAATAATCGAGACGCAATAGCAACAAATCCGCATCAATAGGGTACGCACAATTTGTACCCCGGAGGATCAGGAAATTCATCTCGCTAATCCGCCGGGCTGTGAATAGTAAAAGTGATGGGTCTATTCATACCCGTCGGGGGCCGAGGGAGGCAGAGGGTTGGAAAGCGCTAAAATTTAATAAAGCCGGGGCTATGGACAAGCCGGGCGATTAATTACGCACAAGAGACCGTAATGATACCTACGCAACTTCTCGGTAAATAGGGGTGTAGTTGTCGCGCATATATAATTCATACGGGATATGTTGTGGTGTACGGATAGAGCTGCCTGAGTGCCTGACAGATTCATTTAATTTGAGGCTTAGGATCTTTTCAATTATTCAATTTTGTAATGACGATATAGGATTTGAAATAACACAGCCCTCGAGAGTACGTTTTAAGAGCATAGATGGACTAACTCCTACAAATATTAATACGATATTAATACTAAAATTGCGGGACGTGAGAAAAATTCCTAATGTGTTTCTGGGCCATTGTAAGACCAGCCCACGAATTGTAAGTATTAATATTCAATTGATGACGTATGATGTTGAATTTTAATCAGAATCATTTTTGCATAGTAGTATTAATATGTACACAACATATTTTGCCTTTTACGAACACGCAAATCGTTGTAATATTACCTCCCAGTACATTAAAATATAGATCATATTACTAACAATGATCGGGACTCGATTGTGTTTATAGATCTTTATCTGTTTGAGTTGCTTTCACTTCGCTAACGACTACACTTTAAAATTGGTATAGAAAAGCGTCCAATTAAAAAGTCTTTAATCAGGGATAATGTCGCACTAATACACTAGGATAAAGAGTAAATCGACCATTTTCCGTATACGAAGTTTGTGAGTTTCGAACACAAAAAACTACGTAGTGAGGACAGGGTTAATCTTTTACTTACGAAAGGCGTAGAGTGCAAAATGAATAATATAAAATTAATACTTAGTAGAACGGCGTTTAGAATTTTACTAAATGGCGTTTGGTTTACTCATAAGGATTCACAAGGAACTCTAAGTAATATTTAATCAAATACTTTGAAGCAAATTGCTCGGTTTTAAGCAAACGCTTGTAAGCAACATATATTACTTTACCTAGTATCTTTTCTGGTATTTCGTAATAAGATATAACTTTAGGTTCTTTGATTGTTGGATGCGCGTCAAAAATGTTCAATTAATAAATATGAAAGGCGTCTCCTAATTGTAGCCTATCAATCTTTGTTTAAAAGAATGTATTAATCATCACTGAGAATTTAAAGCATTAAGTTGTAATCTTCTTTGATATTAGTGACTCATCGAACATCTGCAAGGCAATAGGTATGTTTATTCCAAATTCCAAAATAAATATAAAGTTAATGTACGAATAGATATTGTAATATTTAAAATTATTGCTTGATTTAAAGCATACCATCTGAGTGTTTCTTTTTTACATAGAAGAAAGCAATCAAAGATTCTAAAATTAATACAAAACGAAATCCAAACAATGTTTTATATTATAAAATATTAAAAACAAACTTTGAAATGGAGAGAATCATAGAATAAAATAAATTCATAATACTTAAATATATCTTTCATAGAATGTTAAAAAGAACCTGCTTGGCTAATACAAATGATTCCCTGAGAATTTTTTTTTTTATATAATTTTAGTCTTGTTACAGTTTTGTAGTGACATTTTTGACAAACCTTATAAAGACATTGAAGTGAAATTAGTTTTAAGTTTATATAGAATAGTTTAGATGGAAGAGACAAAAAATTATTTTACTATCCAAACACAAATAACGCGCTTAGGCATACATTTAGAACAGACAAACAATCACACTATTTTAACGTGTCGTGTAACGTAACCGCCACACACGTGAGAAACGTATCAGGAGTTTTTGGACCAAAATAATGCTGATCTAATACAGGTCGGCCACTAACATCGGATCTCAAATAGTATGAGAACAATATGGGAAAATTGCTTCCAATAGCGGAAAAGAGATCTATAAAACTTAAAGTCATTTTGTCTAAAAATTAAAGATACTTATTCTTCTCCACATTCAGCAGGTATATCCTATTAGTACTAGTAATAATTGTAATACCTAAGGTCAAACTAAACTAAGATCTTTGAAGACGACCGAAACTCAAGCCAACCTTTTAGTAATTTATTGATTGCTAATACGGGTCTTATGATTGAACAAAATGATTTCTTTGTACGCAATTTTATTGTATATGAAATAAAAAGGTCAAAAGTGTAGTAGTACATCATAATGTAATAAACATTATTCTATTGACTGATTACATGCGCAATGAATACTATTTTATTACCATGGTATTTGGACATCTTCTGAAAGTATAATCTCACTGATATTTTGCATACTATTTACATCCTGGAGAGGATTTAATATTTTAATGTTCATGACAATTCCTTACACTTAAATAAAGTATCATTAAACAAATATAACTTTATATGGAAGCAATAATCGGATGTCAATGATTATGTAATTTTTCGATAAATTGCTTCATTAAAATTGAATTTTTTTATCGTTAAATTCGTGTTGGAATATAAATTTAATATAATAATCATCAAAATACTGGATGTAATTTTGGATGAATTTTATTTATATTCAATGCATGAGTAATCCAACTAATTTTGTGAGTGTGTGCGTATAAATTTGCATTAATTATTTGTAAGTTAAAGAAATTACAACACTTGAAACCATATAATTGTTTTAAGATGCAAGGTGAACATCCTAGTAGATTAGATTAGGCAGTGAATTACATAGGACCAGCGTTATTCGCAAGTAGATAAGTGTACGTATCACTGAGTCATGTAAGATCTCTAAGCGGTCTCCAAATAGAACAGATAGATTGCACGAAATTAACTGTTTGATTTGAAATTAAAATAAGTGCCAGGAGCAGTACATTGTACAATGCTAAGCGCTCCACGCTTTTATTCAACATCTCTAACAAAATAATTTGATTAAATTTCAAATCGATTTTTGTACGTCCAAACAGAAATATCACAAAAGATTGATGTTCAAAATCATTTAAATAGATTTTGAAATTTTTGATTACCAGAAAACAAAATATTATCTCCTTTTTAGTGCATTTAAATATAAGGGCGGTTATTTAAAAGTTTTTTTTGATCTTTGTATCGGCGGTGTTTTCGCTACTATGCTGGTACAATTCAGTAAAAATATATTGTACAGGCGCATGTAGGTAGGTGGGGTGGCACTCGACACGCATAAGATTTTTGCACGTAAGTGCCGGCATACACGCGCGGCCCTCCGAGACCTCCTCGATGGTACCGCTCGCTTCGTCAAGCGTTGTTTACTTCGTTTTATTTTTACTACAGGAGGGAGCACTATGTACGCTCTAACTAGGTACTTAGACAGGTTACCCTCTAAAAATAATTGGAATTTTCATCGTAACAAGAGAGCTTTTTTATTTTTAAACTTTTTTAAGTTTATTTCTAAAAAGGAGTGGATGAACGGGGTTCGGGTTTAGTTTGCTGGCTTTTACCTAAGTGTGTTCGTAATTTTTATACTGCATCCGAAATGTCTAGTATTCTAGATAATATAAATTTGGATTTGACTTAATCCTTATTTGGTTGAACCGCAATATACACCCGTGAAGTTTGAGACAGTTAAAATTTAATTGTGTAATACGGCTTGGATGGAGAAGACCTATGTCGTCATTTCTAAATCAATAAATATGTTATCCTGGATAGGATGGGAAAACAATTACATCACAAGCAAAGTTTCCTATGAACTTTGAATTTATCAATCAGTATATTGCTTATTATATTATCATCACACATACACGATGAGAAGTTCTGTTTAATGGATTCCTTTTGCCTACGAATTAAAAAGCTGTCAGGATACAACTTTATAATATATTATTCTGCGAGCTTCCTTGACTCCTGAGGACTTTTATTTGTCCAAGCCAACTAATAGTAGGTATCTAGTAACCAGGGGAACGTGCAAGTTAGTTATTTACGTAGTTTAAAGTGATTGTTGTTAATTATGAAGCTAACTTACAAGGCGCAAGGCTACTAAGCTCTAATTTGTACGATACTCAAGTATCGCGAGGTTCGTTATTTGTTTACGAGGAAATTCTTCAAGAGGGCACATGCAGTACACGGCATCTTTTGTGGAGTCGGTGTGTAGAGCTCAAGTCGTAATCCACGCAGCTTCGAGGGCCTCCACATTCGCTCTCCATTCGTCGTTAGTCGGGGCCGCGTCACACTTCAAACTTAACATCCGTAGTTGGAGCAAGATATGAGAATATGTCACGAGAAAAACTTCCTCCATAGATGAATTATGTCTAATTTTTTATCTATTTATATTTGTTTGGATTTTTAATTAGATACAAATGTATTTAATTTTATTTGGTTGTATATATATGCTTATTACATTTTTATTATATTATATTTTACTACCTAGTGCCTATCCCTTTATTTTTATTAACTTTCTTTCAACCCTGATTGTTTGGAAGAGTATTTGCTGTTATACTATTTTGCTTCTTGTTGTTACTAGTATTTGTAGCTTTGGTGCAATAAGTTTTCCATTAAAATTTATAATTAAAACATAATTTATTTATTACAAATACATTTTCATTAAATCATTTGTGCGCATAAAAAATTCATTAGGTCTTTCAGCTCACCGACATTGCACATAATTTAAGCAGTGTCTAGACAATCTAACGTATGCTACAATCGTATTATTAACTCGCTAAAGTCATCAACAAAGACCACCACGCTCAGCTGGCAGCATCGTCACCGTAATTGGCACTCGAGAGGCAATTAGCGGGCACTCGGCTCTGTCGCCGCTCTGGCCGGGTTCCTGAACGCTGCCTTAATCTAGTTGTTTGGATCCAGAGCCTGTGTTATGAGTGTAAACTGGTATGGTTGTAGATTCTAGAACTATTTAAGTTTTTAGGAATCTAGGAAATAAGAATATGGTAATTTCATTAACTAAGGAAAAGATAAACGTTTTTTAAATAAGTTCTTAAGGAGCGAGATTTGAGAATTAAAAAAAAAAAATTTAACCACTCTACAGTGGTAAAAAGTTTGTAATCTTGAGTTTCTCTGTGCTCCTAAAGAAAGGTACGTTAAACTGTGAGTTAAACATTAGGCTTGCGTATTGGAGACATTGTAGAAAAATGGAAATAAAAAAGTTTTTTTAGTTAACGTCTTATTTTTACTCTACAGTCTTAAAGATCTAAGAGATAATTAACATTTCATTTGTTACCTTATTATGACGATTGAGAAAATTTATGTTATCCGCCATCTTATAGAAATATTACAATATTGAGTATTATATTGATATGTTCCAAAAATGGTTTGCAAATTTGACGGACAACTTTCATCCATACAAATAGTGCAAGTTTATATAAAGCTTATAAGAATACATGTGTTAGTCCGACGTAATCTTAATAAAATAAATTTATAAAGAATGGAAAGTCATACGAAATTATCAGTCTAATTTATTTAAGTTATGATTTTTTATATTTATTTAGTTAGAAATTGAAGAATATAATAATAGTAGTGAAAAGTTTTTAATTATAAGTTTGATATTAAGTTTTTATTAAGAAATTCCAAAACTACCCGCAAATTGTATTATGCTCAACTGTCAAATATGAAGTGTTTTGATTTTTTAACCATACATACATACATTATACATTACACACATACATACATTATTTTGAAGAATAATAATTTTACACCCATTTATTAAACATATTTTATTTGATACTGTACCATACAGAAGTCGATATAGGTATTATGTGTTATTTTATTTTATAATAAACTAAAATTTAAATAATATAACATACTGATAAATCGGTCTTCATAGTCATGAACTTCTAAATTAATCTTTTCCGAACTCTGTTGGCGTATGGCGTGTACGAAAGTTCCAATAATTGAATTTCTTAAAACGGGGGTCCATAGAGGCCCTAAGCTCTTCTAAGTATTAATCGTTTGAATTAATTCGTTTCCTCACTTTAGGGTAGCAGCGGCATAGGGATGAAAATAGGGTTTATGTGGATGTAATGTTTTTATCTATGTCCTTTAAGTGCTTACTTTTGGTATTTGAAGTAAATGGTTTTGAGTGAGAGGTTGAATAAAGTTACATTGAGTTAGCTATGTTTCATTGGCATTAATTCTTGATTTATTTAGTGTTGTAAGTTAAAGTTTACTTTTTTATTGTTTCCATGTACATATTTATTTATTAAAAATGAAGCTTAAAACAATAATAAATTAAATAGAATAAAGACTTTTTTAAAGAATACTGTCGTATGAATACTGTGTAAAGATTGTAAAATAATATTGAAATTTTTTATAAGCTATCATGAAACAAAATGTCATAATATAATAACTTTAATAGGATAAGGATAATAAATTTTCGTGTAATTTTTATACTTATTTATTTTTGCTTTAAAATTTTATTGCTGTTAATTTTATCACGGGTTTACATTCTTTGAGCTGATTTTGAAATCTTTCCAAGTAACCATCCTACAAACGATTAACTTTTAAAATACAGATATCAAAAATCTGTTTAAATGTCTGCTTTTAAATATATGTTTCATTTGAAAAAATTGTTTGATTATGTTTAAACCCGACTACATTACCATTATATAAGTATTATTTATGAGCTAATACATTAAATTATTATTGTTTTCTTATGTTCAAGTGCAATATCAAAACAGCGACTACGGTAGGTAGGGTTCCAATAACGAGAAATTCCTCAGCGGTGAATTAAATACTTGCGGCTCTGTAATATCGGAGAAAACAACATCATTGAGGTATGGTATTCGTTATATCGCTTTTTGTGTAACTATTGGAATGAAGAATGTGCACATCTGATGATAAGGTATAAAACATAGATTAAATTCTCGTAGTAAATAGAAAAGCTGTCTGTGAAAATATTTAAAAAAAACAATACAATCTAAGCAAATTTTCTTTTGGATAAACATATTTTGTTCACTCGTAGCCAAATAACAAGGTGTTTTAAGGACAAAATTAGTGTTTTTTAACCATGAGACTGGCTGCAGGACCAATTGGCTTTAAAGAAATAATAGGAAACTTTTGCAACATCCATCCATGATTAAGTTCTTATCAATTAAAAATGTTGAGATTACGGGGATAATATATAAATAATGAATTTTTGTTTTTGATTTTTAATAAGAAGAAAGGTTAACGTGTAAAAAGAAATAACACCGTTAGCCAATGTGAAATATAATTAAAAATATCGCTTTCCAGTATCACATTGCATATCCATTTCACATACAAGCTATTGCGTCGCACAATCGCGACACCGCGGGGTGTTACCCACACCCCTATGTCAGCTACATACACCCTTACAAACTTACATTTGCATTCGTCACATTGAGGTAACGACCATTTTCAGCTTTATGTTATAGATTTTAAGAGTTACAGTGTTTAGATTCTGAACTTTTGTGATGCATATATAATGCGGTTGTTGTGTACATAGAGGGCGCGCCCCTCGCTGTCGCGAACAAACATGGCGCCGGCTAACGAGGTTTTTGCGAGTCCTCGTGAACGATTTCGCGCCTAATTTGGACGTTGCGCCGCGCGCGCTTGAGTATTTCAATTATTTAGATTTTCATATTGATGAAAGGTAATTTCGTATATTTGTTTTACATTCGCTGTTGTGTGAAAAACATGTTTGCCATTGAAATTTTCCCATGATATATTTGTAAAAGTATACCTGTAATATTCATAGTCATTAGCGTTTCAAATCTTATTTTAAATACACATAGGAACTGTTTATAGTTTATATCTGATATCTATAACGTTGTCCTAATTAAAATTTTGCATGTTCTTACAGTGAGAAGACCGGACGAATGATGTCAAACTATAATCAATAAATATCCAAGAGACAGAGTTAGAAGCAGATGTGGATAGCAAAAAAGTCAGATAGGAAAACCAATTGAAAGAAAGGGAACGGGTAAAGGAAGCTTACTTTTACGGAAGGACTAGACCATTAGATATAATAGAACGTGTCAGACAAACCACTATTGAAACCCGTTCGATTCTTCCTCAATAACAGAATTTCAAACTGACACTATTTGATGCCATGGCTTTTAATGATAAGATAAATCACAATCATTTTTTTTTAGTAAATAATAAATTTTTTTTATTTATTTATTATTTAATAAAAACATGCGTGAATGAAAGGTTACTCAATCTAACTAACCATCTATCGCATGTAGCATACCGAAGCGATTCCCAGTAGCTAAAAAATATACTAAAAACTTGGTACACTCCAATAAATCGTTACTATATTAACGATATTTGTATAGATACATATATAAGTATTTAGACAGACTAGTTTGGACGGAGAGACAATATTGATGCCGAGGGCGATCTTCGGTGGGCAACCGCAATCCGGGTGGGGACCCCACTCCACCAGTAACGACACATGTAGCGTATCTATCTGTGTGCGTCAAGTGACAAGATCTGTCCGAAAGGACCGGCGGTTGGGTTGGCTTTGAGCATTGTTGAATTAAGTTTGGGTTTATAGCAGAATTTAGAAAACGCCTTTGAAATTATTGATTTTAATAGTGTCACAAATAATCTTGATAAATCTTGTCTTTGTAATTTATCATGTCCATGCCATGCCAATTTTTAAAACCAATACCTATGATAAGCTAAACATAAGACTAACCTTACCACCAAAATTGACCACTGGCCGTACGTGTATTTTTTGATAAAAACCAAAAAAGGCTGCAGTAAAAACCAAAAACAAACACTCGAGTTCCTTCCGAAGCTTGAAGGAGCTGAAGATTGAATATTTTGACTGATCCGGGATAAACCATGGCAAAAGTTACTTTGTTTTGTTTAAAACAGAGCTCTTAAGCCCCGAGCATCAATATTAGGTGAAGTGTCCCCAAACTAATTACAACAGATAATTAGGTTTCCAGAACTTCAGTAAGGCGCAAAAGATTAATGGAAATTTCAGTATGTGATAATACCTAAAATACCCAAATAATCCAGATCTATATAATTTATGGGACACAATATATAATGTGTAAGAGACAAATTTATTCTGACGACTTTTGTAAATCAGACAGAAAACGGTAAAAGGCACATCAATCCTTATTCAATTATGTATTGCACAAAGATTTTAATAACAAAAACCAACTTATCAAACGGAAGAGGCTATACAAATCTATTCGCCAACTTGAAATGACCTATTACAATTTAACTCGCTTACCCTTTTACAACTGAAAAGGTTTGAAATGCGCGAGACGAAGCAGATCCATCTTAAATGGTGCTCTTAGTGCTTCATACAAACAGGATCAACAAAGAGGCTCGTTAAAAAGAGCATTGGATTCTAACAAAACGTTATTAAATCTTATTTCATCGAGAATAAAGATATTTTAGACGCCGTTATACTCATTGTATTCTAAACCGTCGGGTGCTTTAGTGCCTTTTCAAAGATATATTTATTTTGAATCAGTAATTGACTGCTTATACGAAGTTTTGTGATGTTTGTATTGGAATTATATGTAAGAATTATTCTAAAAATATATTAAAAACAGCACGCAGTGTATTTGAAACATTATCCTTTGTAGAAAGTAAAATATTCACACTAACGCATAAATACTAGTATATGCTGTTCTATAGAAATTCTAACCCAAAAATGTTCTTAGAGAATTAAATTTTTTTAACAACTAATAAATCTAATGTCTAACAGGATAACACACTAAAAACCATAATTTAAAAAATTTGTGCATTTGTACAAAGAACTTAATTAAGTATGTACTTGTCAAAACTGTTGCGAGAAAATAGCGCCGGAAGGTAAGTCCTATCGCAAGATAGATCTCTTGCGAAACTTGCGAACAATTTGCGGCGATACAATAATGTGGAAAAAATCGATTGACAAATCCATACGTTTTGTTACCCTTCCGAACGATTAGCTTCGGGCTGGTACACAATTTAACAAAATAGGATGAAAATGTCAAAATACAATCTATGGGCACAATCTTAGTTGACACAGTTTGTAATTCGTTACCAAAAAATTAAAAATACGCTTTATGTGAAGATTCTTAAGAATCAAGGATATCTGACAATAGCTTTGTAATGATGGTATTAAAGATACAAAAACCTTATCCAACGTAACACTAGAACATGTGCCCATATTATTTACGATGTTATTGTTGTGAATCGGTTAGTAATAGCTGATTGTGCAACGACAATAAAAGAGTTTGATACTTTTGTGACAAAAAGTTCAGAGACATTTTTAGTTACAAATGCATAGTTCTAAAGAAAGCAGTGCCATCATTTTAACTGAGCATTATAAAACTGACTTACAAATGAGTAACAATATAAAAATTCAATTATACGGTTTTAACTTTGGTGGTAATATTTTCACAGCTACCGTCATGTTTATGTGTTTGTCTTAAATCTTAATCTTATGAGAGTTAGGACGATATAACAACGAATTTGGACGATATGTTGTATCTCATTTTCGCACTCATTTGGAATAGCCTCAATTTGTCCATAGAGTAATTACTTATTAATTTTATTTTATTGAGAGTAAAAGCTAAATAGTATTCTTATGGAATAATGTTTAAAAATATTCTAAGCAGCACTTGAATCGAAAGATTCACTACATTAACTATGAACCAGTTGTATTTGTATTCGATTTAATTATTTATGTATAAGCGATGATCTTTTAAATGACAACTTACTGTCTCAAAAGATTAAGATTTGAGAAATAAACACAAAAACCATGACGATATCGTAATTAGATGTTGACTGTAAATTAATTTCACTCCATTATTTATTAAATTAAATAATTACAGGACAAACATAACAACTTTATGATTGGAAATAGAATATGTAAAAACTATTGTGTTATATACTTTTAAATTTAATTAATTATGAACATATTTTTAAATTATAATTTTTTAGATAAATGATTAGGTTAATATAATAGAGAAAAGTTTTTGATAGCATACCGTGAAATAACAACATACTCCTGCTTATGTATTTGAAAACTAATAAAAGTTGAATAAAAATAGGTATTTGAACAGACATAAACTGAATGTCACAATACGTGCTCGAAGCATCTCGTGCCCACAAATAATTGGCGAAACTCCACTTGCCCGGGGGGATTTTCGGATTATCCTCTATTACATCAGGAAAAAATTTATACGAGTACCTTTTGTCGTCGTGTCGACTATTGTGCGACTAAATTCTTGTTTGTGTTCCGAGCAGAGATATCTTAAGAGGATTCTCTGGAAATAGCAGCTCTTACAGGAGCTAAATTGTAAATGGCAAAGTTCATTTCGTGCTTTTAAATTTCACAAATATTTTTTGACAATAGCACAATAGCATAGTAGAATGGTGTTTTTAGTTTGTAGTTGAAATTATTTTTAGACATAATAAAAGTCAACGAAATTTTGTGAGAATAAATATTATCAGCAACATTCAATTGACAGAAGTCGTGGTTTTATATTCAATACGAGTCAGTAAGTAGTGGTTTAAGGCATATATATTTATTAGTAATTATTTTCTGAACGAAACAAATAGCTCATCTTGTTTAGTTTTGTATCAAACAGATCATTATTGTGTAGATTGCAGTTGTTCGTTTTGATGGTCTCAAACACATTAAAAAAGGTTTAATTTTTGTGAATTGTTACATCTTTAGTTTATTTATCCCTGCATTTATAAGTAATTTTTAGAAGTGTATCCAAGGAATCTGATGAAATAGGGATAAAAACATTTTTATAATTACCTGATTTTAATGAAAGTAGTACACTGTGTTCTTTCAGGATTTATATATATTGAAAAATAATTGTAAAATAGACATAGTCTGAACCAAATCAATCCTAATGTAAAATTAACCAGTGATTAGTTTTAAAATATTTGTGAGGACAATCCAGTAAGTAATAGACTTTTTAAATGATTTTTATTCACTTAATTTTTCGCAATTTTGTACATAAAAGCACTATACAATCTCCTGTGACTTTTTAAAATCGAATTTTATTGAATTTAGGCATAAGGATTTTCGAGACAAATTATTATTTTTTTTGCTCTTGTATTATATGTAATAATATATGTAAGTACTCACATGGGCACGTGCTTAAAATCTATTAAAATAACATTAATAAGTCGAACTAAGTTGACCAAACTACGAAATTTCTTAAAAAACCAATACCTACGTCTTATTCAGCTTTTATGGCAGATACTTTTCGCCATTTATTAAAGCCTTATATATAGGCACAGGAAATTGATTGGCTCGCGACCTCTCAACGTCAGTCACACTCGAGGGGACCCAAGGGACAAGAGTTGATTGAGAGTCGAGTGCCCGCTCAAGAATGAACCGGATATTGCACGGAGAAGTATTATAGCTGTAATATATGATCAACCAGTGAACCAAACAATGTTAATCTTTGGCTTAGCGCGTCAGCAGATTCTGTATATGATTAAGCTTACCCAAAAGGTTTCTAATATACTGAAGTAAATAGGCACTTTTCCCGTAGAATATTGGTTTTTACGTCTTGGGCTATAGAAGGAGTTTTTTTTATAGTAGTTCGAATAAGGAACGAACAGTAATGTGTGTGTGTTCAGTATTCTTACACTCACATAGACCTACATACTTACATAATAAATATTCATGTTTATTAGAGAAATCTTCACCGGCTGGGGCTTCAACCCGGGACCCTTGGCCCAATAGCGTCAGCGCCAATGAACCAATTCCATCAAGAAATATGCGCAGATCGAAACCAAATCGAAATTGAACTACGGCTTTACGGATACGTGTACTTAATACGAAATAACTAAATTTTACAATTTTTTAATTCTTAGTATTTAAAATGTTTATAATTTTAAATAAAATATAAACTAATAATTGACTAGGTTCAGTCAGCTATCTTTGAAAAGACAGTGTATTAAAAATACATAATGTTAACAGGACGTTAGCCTTTTTTCGAGGTACCCAGTAATTAGTTAAAATAATTTTATTTGTCGAATAAAAAGTGTTCATTGATAAAACAATAACTTTATGTTCTTGGCAACAATGTCGATCAATGGATTTTCATTACCTTACAATTAACAACATTATCTACTTAATTTTTACAACTCTATCCATTAGAAGCAACTGTTAATTTGGTAGTAACTTTATGCTTCTTAGGATCAAGCCATTATGCCGATCTCCTTCGCTACTTTTAGGTTTTTGAAATGATTGAAAACAATTGGTTTCTTTCTTTCAGGTTTGTGTCCGACCCGATGTAATTATTGATTCTTATAGATACATTTTTAAAAGGCTATCATAGTTAATAAAAATAATTAGAATGATGAAAAATAATATAGCTTTTTATGTCTAGAATCAATTTCGAGATGATGCTTAAAGGTTACTAGCGACGTTACAGTCCCTGTCGAGACAATATGACCAGTATGTCAATTTGCTACTTTTTTATTGTATGGTTAGCTTAATATTATAAGAACAGTTTCTATATTGTAATAACTACCAAAATAAAATATATTCTAATAATGTAACCAAAGAAGTTTATTTTAATTTTGACTATATTCTCGCTTTATTAATATGTGTTGTGTGTCTTGTGAATACATGTGTATTAATAGTATCAAATGTAAGGAAGTAAGCTGTTCTTATTTAATAATAGTAGAACATGTCTACACAAATGATAGGGTTGTACGCTTACTGAATTCTCTACAAAGGCTTCTAAAGCCACTCGTTGTCACACGCCTCGATATTTATTCTCCTCTTCCGAATAAATAGCCGACAGCCGACCCACTCTAAATATTTTACATGAGACTTCAAAGACATATGAGGTTGACACTAAGCGCTTTTAGTGTGACATTCCCCTTTGTCCCTTTTACGATATCTTAATTCACACCCCTAGCAATTTAATCTCCACTTTCAATTGTGGACCCTATTACAGCGGCATACGTTGTGAAATTGCAAATAGCTGCTTGGAAATGTCACTCCTTTGATATGTTAATTTATTCACCGATGTACAAAATTCGTCTTTAAATTTAGAGCGAACAAGGTCGTAATAAAACAGCTGTTTATGGTTTTGAGGGGTGTGCTTAGTTGAAAGCTATGTTAAGCGTAGGGTTGTCGGCAGGCCTTTGTAATTAATACATGGATTGGCGCCATTGATACGCCAAATTGCCAACTCAGGGACAACAAAGCAATTCTTTAGAGGGACGGAGTGTAGCAGTGCAGATGATATTTGATTTTTTTTTCATCACTTGAATTAGTAGAATATTATTTCCCTTTGACCAAATACAAGCCTTCTCCATTCCTAGAGAAGGCTTGTATTTGTTGAATGGTTTAAATAAAATTCATACTTTTCAATTACTTTTTAGTTTCCATATTAAACCAGTTATTTACATTTCATTAAACTTCATTACTTATTAACTTTCACTATTTTAAAAGTATTAAATTTAATTACTTTTATAAAAGCAATAACATTAAAAAACTAGGGATATATTTTAGTTTTTAATTAAATTATTCAGAAAAATATACACGATGATTAAAAAATATTCTTAAATACAAAAAAGTAGCTTCTTTAGTTTGTTCGCCCTTTTTTCTTAACATGCTTTCGTGACGCTTTTGAAAACGGCAGGGAAAGCTTTCAAAAGTTAGTTTCCGAATTCAACACTAGATGGCGTAGAAATAGGTCGCGGGAAATACTTCTTAGAAGTTCGAGTAATGTAATGTAGAGGGAGCTTATCACAATTACAAAATAAGGCTTGTTTTTTGCTATTCTTATTAGGTAGTACATAAAAATCATTAGATTATTTGGTTACTTTGGGATATAATAAAATCCCACAAAAACATTTTATGTTAAATGTTGCCAAGATGAGTCCTGATGGCTCGCCCTGTTAACAATTTATCCGATTTCATGTAGAATTAAGCTTCTAACTTTACATGCTTTATCTTCGCAAAGTCGACACAAACAATACGACGATAAATATCTCTTTAACTTCGGCCTTATCTTCACTTACTATTAGGTGAGTTGAAGGCCAAGTGCTACTCCGTTAAGAATAAAAAAAAGAATGAAGGAAAAACCTTGATTTTGAATATGAACTTAGCTTTTTGGAAATCTTTACCCATTGGGAATAAGGTATTTATTCGTAAAACGCACCCGTGCTGCGGCATGTAAAAGTTAGTAATAAGTATATTAATAATTCAGAAAACCCTACACTAAAAAAACTTGGCAAACAAGAAGAAGTAGCCATTTAACCTAAGGTGGTAAAAAGATTGATTCGAAAAGGAACCGTATAACAATTAGGTTATTATTATGTTTGTTAAGTTTCGTCAAAATGCTTTTCAAATTTAAAGAAGTGATTTTAATTTACTAAATCTTTAATGTTATGGTTATATATATATGGTAGGGCTTTATTGGCGGCAAGGATTAATTAAATATTTGTACTATATATTACACAAATTTACAAATATAAATATTTGGGGTTATTTGCTAGGACAATTTACAAACAAAAATAGTAGTAAAGTAAAAAAATACAAGAAAACTATAATTACTTTGATTTGTAAGTGTCCTACATTTATTCTCTGGATAACATAGGAATAATTGTAACATATTGATTACAATTTGTGACAATATAAAGTATTATCAACTAGAAAAATATTTTTTGTTAACAACTATACTTAGTTCCGCCACTGCCCACTAGATGTCAGTAGTCGAAAGTAACAAAAACAAAAAGTTTTCGCAAGTATTTTTTTTATTATTGGAAATACTTACAGAGTGGTCTGTGTTATATCTTTTAAGAGATTTATTTGTAGTTATATTTTAGATAACGACTTAATTTGGAGGAGGGATAATCTTCTTATATAAATGAAGATGCCACACTTGTTTTTCTTACACTCACAGTTATTATCGAGCCAAAGTATATATCTTAAATTTTCTACTGTTGAGATGTTATGTGTCTAATACGATTGATTTTTAACAATTTATATTGGGGAGAAAAATCCACTATTGTTCTCAGTTTTCATCAATACCATCACTAATGTTATTTTCCTCAACCACATTAATCCTGCTGTTGAAGCATTGAAGGACCTGGACTGCGTTGTGAAATGACCTGACGCCTTTGTAGTGAATTATCAGAAGATATATGCGTAGCCGAATTAACATCTCTACAATATCTGTGACATTCAAATGCATAGCAATAGCATTTGCGGAGAAGGCTATGGAAGGTGGGCGTAATTTTTGACTCATACTTATCATGGAGCTCCCACGTGGCCGAGTTGAACAGGACGGTTTCGTTTACGGTTCATATGTTGAAGCAGCTCATACTTTATGTCCTGTTTAATTTACTTTACCAATCTTGGGTAGATCCTACTTGCGGGAACCTTCGTCCTCCTAAAACTCCATCCAGATCTCAGTTTCTCCATATACTAAAAAATGTAGGCCATAACTTTAGACTCTCTTACTCTTCTCTTACTATTCTTACTATCTCTTCTTCTTCTCTTTGCTTCTTATACTCCTTTACAATGGATGCCGTCAGTCTCTAAAACTCGCTACCTGCCTGTCTGCTAGACAATTTCACATATCAAAAAGAGAGTTAAAAGACGCTACTGGCCTTATCCATTATTGATTACGTAAATCTTTATTTTTTATTTATTTTTTTATTTAGACTGATGTATTGCATATGTAGTAATATAAAATATTTGTATTTGTGTCTAACATATAAAAATCTCGTCACTGTGATTGTTACTGTACAGGCTCGACCGATTTCTATGAAATAGGCTATATTGTCCTTTTAGGCTATTTTTTACTTTATACCTGTAATAAATATGTATCAGATAATAAAAATTAGTAAAAGTAGTTATTACAAAGTTAGTTGTTAGTTATTAGTTATATTAATTAGTTAAATATTACCTATGTATTTCTTTTTTTAATTGGCTGACGTACAATAAAGATTCTATTCTATTCTACTCTATAATATTTATTAGTTTAGGTTATTTTTTTATGAAGAAAAATAATAATATAGATACCCCGATGAATATAAATGTAAGTCGCTATCGAAATGGTACATTTAAAAAATAAAATATATATATTATTTATAAGGATTTCCATTCTTTAGGTTTTTTTTCATATAAAACGAGCGATAAAGACTCAACATCGCTGAATGGAAGCTGTAGGACGAGTCCATATCCTCAGATAGTTAATGCAGCATGCAAATACTGCCGAAGTCCATGTTATGTGAAGCAAGGAAAACGTAAATAGGTTTAGTCAAACTAGGAAAAAGTTAAGGAAAATCATGAAAATTCCAATACAAAACATCGATTACAAAACAAATGCTAAACTAAATTTAAATAATAAATTAAACTACAAACACAAAACTAGCAATTCCGATAACGCAATCACGAACAGTTCGAATCCGAATAAAAGAGAATTAACGACTCATATAAATCAACATTAGGATAATGTCCCAAAAACTACCATCCCCGTTACGTTAACGGCTGCCTTGAATTAAAAATAAATAAAAAGCGCAGAGACAATGCTAATTCGTGAACAGAACGTTCGTAAAGTCACGAAACAGGTAATGCTTTGGCCATCATATTAATAGATTGACGTGCTCAAAACTGTAAAATTACCATTCCGAATAGACTCAAGAAAAAACAAAGTTTTTTAAAAGATAAATAGGTCCGTTGCAATAGACGATTAGGGGTGTAACGGTAGCGCGCACGACTCACCCGGTTATAAACATAATTTTAATGACTTGTAAACGACGTGAATAGGAAAGTGTATTCGGCTATGAATATTATTAAAAGGAAGGGTGTAACATTGCAGGCGGTGCTAGTCAGAAATATGCTTTATTGAACAGTTTATCTGTGGTAGTGTACGGCTCAAAGACTCATACGACCAAACATGTAATCACGTATAAAAAAATAAATAAAAAAAACACAAAAAATACACGTAAAAAATTTTTCCAATGACAATTTAACATAGCGATCATTATGATATTCGTTTATACCTCTTTGCTTTAAAGGTATTTTTAAAGTAGTATTAATCTGTAATTTACAGATCCTCGTGTTTCTAAGAAGCAATAGGTGTACTATTTCATGTCAACGTTTGGCGGATAGAAAAGTAAGTACAAATGGTTTATAAAAGTGACAAAAGTAACCATACACATTTTAATTAATAAACGCATGACAGATACCAAAGGCTGGTATTTTTATACGTTATGATTTTTCAATTAAACGTACCTTTAGGTTTATATTAGGAAACTGAAGGTAGCACGACAGGATTGTCACATTTGATCTATTAACTTAATTGAAAATTCATATAATTACAGTGTTTTATCACGAAACAATAGAATTAGCTAACTCCAAGGCGGAGCATTTGCATAACTGATTAACAATACTTGTGTATTCGTCAAACAAAACCTTGAAAACTCAAAAACTTTAAACTTAGTTAAACTCTGCAATCACGCGACGAAATCTCGGTAAAATTTACGATCGTACCAATTGGAGGTTTAAAATCAATTCAACTGTTTATACTACACTTTATCGAATTCTTACTCGAATTTATTATAACTGAGTACACGCGATTGCCTTGTACTCGGATGGTGTCACATAAAATTTAGTTATCGAATGAAAGAGTGCTTTTTATGCGCCGGTATACGTCTAACGTTGTGTGCGATTCTTGTCAAATTTTGGGCGTCGTGAAGTTTTTGTGCCGTAGCAATGATATAGAGTTATTTAATTGTATCAAAGCACCCGATGTGGAAAGGCCTGTACCTAGTAGTGGCAAGTTTATTCACTGTTAATGACGGTGAATGTAACTATATGGTACACCTGTAACCGCTTACAACGAGCAGTGAGTTTGATATTGATTGAAAAATATAATTTGATCATAAACAGCTTTTATACCTACTGAATCTAGATACAAAGGTAAACAATCACAACACTGGTGGGTGGAAGCGGTTGCAACAACCATTGGGATAAACGAGATAGCTTCCAAAGCAAGTTCAAGTTTGCACACTTTGATTGACCAATCTGGATTAATCATGACGAGAGTTACTTTCAGGTGGATATTACTTAGGTAGTGCATATTATACCTTAATTTTAAATTATAAAAAATATACAAATTTCGCAAAGCGCTTTTTGCATGGTACGAAGAAATATCAAACTAAGATCCGAATAATAAAAGCTTTTTAAAACTTTAGATTTCGTTAAATCCTACAAATTTAAAAGTGTACAACCCTGAAATAAAAAATGTAAGATTACATATTACTTAAAGTAAGCCGATGTCACAGATAATGCTTAAAGGAGCCATTCAGCATGTAAAAACTACAAGTAAATAAAAAAGAGTTTAATTTTTTTTATTTTAAGTATCTCATGGCCTCTTCTATAAGATGAACATACTTTTTAAATCTAACTTCAATTATCTAAATCGAACATATTTTCCTTTCCAGTGCAGAAGTCTATTTAACTAACTACTTATTGATCTATCAATTTTCGAGCATAGATAATGCAGCTCTCAACAAGGGAAATTTGACATTTTAACTCGATAAAAACCGTTCTGTAGAGATGAATTGATAATATTTGTATGATGAAACCGTATATTCTTTCTCGTAGGGCAGAAGAAAGTATCTTGTAAGTCAAATTCACTCAAAGTTAAATTGTAACTAAAACCTTTGTTTTCTTGTTTACATTATAGTGATTTTGTATTATGAAAAAACGTGAATTATCTAATTTCATAGTCACTTGCTTTCGCTGGTCGATTAAACGTATCCTGATATCGATACATCAGGATAATTTATGGAGGAAGCGTGGTAAGATAGTGCCGCGATCGGATCAGGCATTAGTTGGGCCATTTTCATTTTTATACCTCCGCTCACGAAGCGAGCGACTGGTTAAATATTCAAAATTTGCGTACCCCTTTATTGTCACGGAGCGACTTCCGGCAACGATAAACCTGCAGTTCACCGTGCGACAAATAATGGTGCGCGTGATTTAAAGTGTTTATCTAATGAGGTCGGTTCACATTTATAAATTGATCTTGTATAACTAATAAAAAAATTTATAGGTAATTTTCGTAGCAATTATGACCAATATAGATTTGACTTAAAATGTTAGGCCATTAAATATAAAAAACCACTTTCATTTTAAGTCGTGAAAATAATGTAGCTGGGATAAGAACTATACCTCCGAAAAAAGTAAGAATTTCTTGGAGTTAAAGGCTCAATTATTAGCCTCAACTTGTTGCTTGCTTAGCGGTCAGATTGGACGCGGGTTCAATTTCTGTTTCAGGGCATGATTTTCCAAGATCTCTAGTAGTTTATTGAAAGAGGTACTGATAATGACCAATTCACCTGCAGATCCCCAAAAGTCAGTTTTTAATGATGCTTAGTGTATTCATTTTAATCTTAAAGGCGTAGCTTGTGGTCTACATAAGATCTGATAGTAAATAATGATAAGGCTAACAGATGAAACGGAGCTACACCCGGACTCCTCAACCACAAAGGAATTTGGGTAAGAAAGGGAGGGATTCTGGCTATATAATTGGTGTGTATATGAGAATATTAATGTTAACTGGCATTTTGTATTCATGTATGTTGTTTCAAATGAGCTTGCATACATGCCTCGAACAGTCTGTACTTATTTATCACTATAACACGATATGGTTCGACATAGGCTGGAAAAACGACCGGCCTGCTTCAGACTGATTAGCATACGTGGACCGACACGGCAAATGGGATGTTTCGATGTAACTGCTTTACATAGCCGTAAAACCGAGGAAACTAGGCTTTTTCAACAACACGACATTCGATTTATCCTGCGAGGGTGTACGCTTTTACGATCATTGTTTGTGGCGATCCGCCTGTTTGGATAACTTAGTCTTCCATTTCCATACTTACTGAACGTATTTTTAAATAGCTGTATGAATTTCGAAACTATATTATATACTTATATACTATTACTACATTATTCTCTCTTGTAGCGAATACATCTCCGTTCAACTTCAGAATTTAACTAGAAAGCAATTAATACTTGTAGTAATGCCTAGTTACAGTTATCAGTAAAGATAGGTATCAAAAAGTAAGTACTGACAATTATAATCCTAATTATAAAGAAGGGATTAAATTATCCTGTGTGTTAAAGTAGATCATTATATACGTGAGAATTTCAGCAAATTACATTAGCAAGGTGAGGGTGGCTATGGCAGTATGTCGCATGCTTCACTAGTAGCTAGCTATCTTCACATGGACTCTTCTACTACTTATCATCCTGTGGTGTCGAGTCATTTGCTGAGCTTTTTATAAAAAAAAGAACCATTAACTAAAGCTTGATGGAGTTATAAACATTGAAAACTTAAATATTAGAATACTGGTTTAATAATATTTAAAATTTGGTTTGGACTTTTTACTTATTTATTTCAATCGTATGGTAATGGCAAAAGGCTTTATCAAATGTAAATTATGGATTCATTGCTGCGTTAAAAGGCAATGTTTATAAACAGCAGAAGAGGAAATATAAATCTCAGATTAAGTCCATTGCCATGAACATTAGAGTAAGAGTATTACGATCCAGGTTTAAATAAATTTATCCTTATACAAAAATAGTTTTTTTTACGATGCGATTTTTTTACGATTGCTTATTTACAATTTACGTGAAGTTTAAGTGTGGAATCTAGGGCCCTGTTTATACAGTTCATTATTATACAGCTAAGTTAGCTGACTTGTGGGACCTATCTTAATTGCATAGAAATGAGTAGCGAGTAGTTTCAGTTTCAGAATTGTACAAAATATAGTATCACCTATCGTCTGATGTACTTGAAAGGTCACTCAAGTAAACTTAGTTGAATAGAACCTTAAATTTTGTTATTCTTACGTAGGAAATTAAACTTTTATATTTTTTAATACATTGTTTATGTAATTCTCTTTTTGAAATGGCTGATGTAGTTCTATTGTATTCTACATGGCATATATTATATTTTTGTACATTTGCACCATGGAGGAAAAGTCAGTAGGTAAGATACGTAACTATTTCAAAGTTGATGAGAGGAAAATATTGTTGTAGATGACGTTTTGTTTTTTTAAACAAGTCAATAGGACAAATAAACCGAGCCACTTGCAGCAATGTAATGTAGTTTGAACAATATTGATTGTCCGTGTAATATTTTTGTTGATCCAAGAATTATTTTGTTTGTTACAATAAAATTAAAAAGGAAAAAGTTGTTACACCATTGAGGTTGAGCCTCGGCTAATTAATGGAGTAAATTAATTTGCATTAATTGCTTTTACATCTCCCCTGTTGACATTAAGGGGTGAACGAGGCGAAGATTCCTTTGCGTGTACGTTGACTTTAAGAAATGCAAGACAAAACGAAGGAAAAAATGATTCTTGTAAATTATACGCTGTCCCTTTTTCTGTTTCAATTGTTAAGAACTTACATGTGACTAAACTATAAATTTTTTAATTGCTTTTATTAGTAGTGTTCATGGCTCAATGGTTTTATAATTAGAGACCTCCTCATTTATATTCAAATAAGATACCCAATGAATGTTTTAATAAAATATATTTGAGATTTTTAGTTTTATTCACCTCTAAAAGTTTAGGCGTTATATTTTATTGACTTCAATGAATTGTTTTAAACTCTGTATATCTTTTTAACACACATATAAACAGTGATTGAAGTGATTCAATCTTATTAAATGTTTATAATCCACAGTTCCACACCATCTGATGATAAAAGGTGAGAAGAAGTGAAGCCTTATATGTAGTTTAAATTACTAGTTCATAAGGTACACTTTCAGGTTGGTTGATCTGCTTCTAAGATCGTCTGGGTATGAAAGTAGGATGCAGCAGCTGCATTTCGTTGTGTGTTCTGGAGTGAAGTGAAAGGTAGTGTTATTACAGGACATGAAGTCTTATTAACTCTTGTCTCCAAAAGTCCACGCACTTGCAATTTCAAATTATTTCTTGATATTGCATGTGTCTATTGGCTATGGTTGCCATTTATCGTCTGATGATCCTTCCGCTTGTTTGGTGCAGTCTTTAAATTAGGAAAGGAGCTCATGGCATTGGAGGAGAAAACATATTGGTTGATAAAGTATATCAAGATTTGGTAGTGTAGCAAATAATTAGGTGGTAATCTATGAGGAATAAACTACTCGAGCGACGAGAAAGGTCAAAACACTGAACTTAAAGTATAGTATGACAAGATCGATAAATATTGTGGCCGTTTGTCGATAGAGCCACTATTTAAATGAAAATCCGAAAACAGTTCATTAATTCATACACAGTTAGGAACATCCCCACCCCAAGTATCGAGAGGCCGGAAACGAGCGAAGGGTATGATTGCTACCACGCATAAATCTCTATGCAAATGACTTGGGGAAGATAGACGTCGCGAAATAATCGGCCGTGCCTTCGATAACTCACCATACTTATGAGAATGAGGAGCCTTGTATCACATTTTTAAGTGTGCATTTGTTACTTAGTGATCAATCCCGCTTGCGAGCTTAAACTACTATAGATGGTGATCAAATATCAATACTTGGTTAAGCTCGGAGGCGATATTGAGTTCTTTCCTGTTTGTGTTCTATCTACCGCTTGTATGATGATGAGTTTACTCTGAGTAACTGTTCGTCACGATTCCAACTGCTATTTTATAACGTTACATCGCTAGTTATCGGCTAGAAATTCACCATCACTTAATTTCAAACTGTTTGGTTTCTGAGGAGTTTCGTTCCAAAAAGCTCCGTTTGTCAAAAGCATTGGTTATTAACTATTTACTTCAGGAAAAGTAATAATGTTATTTGTCTAGTTTAGGAAATCAAAACTCACTTTAGGCAATAATCTTTACCAGGTGTAAAGTTCCCACTTCTGTATTTTACAAATAAACTGAGCGACTGCTCAGAGTTTTCACAAGAACCTTAGTTAAATAAGCATTTATATATTTTGAAGACATTTAAGTCGGTTAGACGTACCTAGTGGATGTGCGTATGGCGTACGAACTAGAACCCAGATCACTAAACGTGAGGAACTCGAGGAAGAGAACTTTGTTTACATTGACGTGAATGAGACTTCTCATCTAATAGCTCTAAAAACATTTCGATGCGATTCGTCATGCTTCTAATAATGCGTTTCATAATAAATAATGTTTAAGTTATATTAATTTCAATGTGAATAGTGGTATACAAAATAATCTGAACCCTAAAATGTAAACCCGTGTAGGGTTTACATTTTAGGGTTTCTCCTATTATTATTACATTAAACCACCGCTGAATTAAAGCCAATAAGACCCAATAAACATTATCAAATCGGTCAAGCTATTTTTGAGTTTTAGCGAGAATAACGAACACCTATATATTTTTAAATGTTAGAAGATTGAACCATATTAATTGTGCTCACGTCACCTGCAGGTACCCAAAAATCAGTTTTTAATGATGCTTAACGTTCTCATTTTAATTTTAAAGGCGTAGCTTGTGGTCTACATAGGATCAGATAGTAAATAATGATAAGGCTAACAGATGAAACGGAGTTACATCCGGATTCCTCAACCACAAAGGAACTTGGGTAAGAAAGGGAGGGATTCTGGCTAGATAACACTGAGAAAACATATTTTTTTTATTCTATCCAATTTTTTTACTTTCATAATATAATATTATGTTATATATATTATGAATAACATTATCTGCATGCGATATTTCTGCAGAGCAAGTTAAAAAGTCGCTTCCGTGAAATTTTTGATGGAAACTTTGGTATCGTGCGATTGAGACGTCAGCTCTTTGACAAGGGGAAAATTGGGCGCGAAATTTTCGTGACCAAGAATAGTTATAAACGTGATTCTCAAAGTTTTGTTAATGCCAGCTTTATTTACTTTTCGCTAATTGCTAAGAATATCGTTAAGTGACCTACAGCTGATAATAAACAAGCGTGAGCTGATAATGTAATTATACAAAAAAGACAAAAGGTAATAGTTTCATAACACACTGGTAATGGTCCTGTGCTTTATTGTCTCCAGAATGTCAAACTACAAAACAGCAAGTGATTCCTTAGTACCGCATGTTTTTGGTTACCTCTTGTAGTTGCAATGGTTACCCCTGACCATCAGGTGGATAAACTCATTTTTATTATTGTTATTCTAATTTTAATCTATTACGTGGCGATGAATTTTCACATTATTATAAAAACGTGAAATATATTAAAATTCAAAGCTCCATAATCAAAACCATCCGAAGATAAACTTTTGAAATCCAGGATAAGACATCTTTTTAATAATTGTTAGCCAAAACAAATACATTTACAAAACAGCGTATCTCAAGACAGTCGATAGCAGCATTTTGTATCTAGTTGTATGCATATAAGTGAGGTTTTTGCAAAAAGCTTTTGGAAGCCTGACTATTCATTAGGAATTGACTATGACTTGTTTGCTGAAATTATTGTGGTTGGCGGTAAAAGAGAAAGTAAAAGCTGTAAATAATACCGCATATTTTGAGTGTCGCTGCTCAAGCGGAGCTGTCACCCGCCACTGCCATATGCTTTGCGGTCGGCGTTTCTCACCGTCTCATCGCTATTTTAAAAAGTCGCAACTTGCGGCGAACTTTAATTAGATTCAAGCGACCCGACCGTTTTCTTCGTTTCAAATGCATCGTTTTTTTTGGCCAGTGACGGTGATTTGTAGTCTCGTATTAAATAAGAGTTTCAGCGAGTTTAAATTCGAGTCATCTGACTTTAAAGACATGTCTTTCTATCAGATGTAAAGTTTCATTGCAAGTATCTGTTTGGAATCGCTGTCAGTATAAATTTCATTTACTGCCTTTTTTAGTCGGTATAAACCATAGATTTTCAGTTATTGGGTTTTATTTTGTATTTGGAAATTTGGTATATATAAGAAAACTATTAGAAAGCGGAAATTTGCTTTTTAAAATATTATTTATTTAACCATTCAAAAATTGTTTTGTACACACAAAGAAAATTAAAACGAATACAACATGATAACAGAAAATTGTACAAATGTACTGCTTATGTCTATTAGAAATCTCTTCACATTAAATATTTTATACTTCTTCACATTTCATTACTATTTTGAAACCGTTTAACGTGCAATATGTTGATAAAAGGACATATAAATTATATGCCGCAGCGGCCAAGATTGCAACTCTGTGGATTTTTATACACAGAAAAACGCGAAAAATATTACCTCCTTAATTCTGATGATACGAATCTTCGATCGGATGTTATCAGACATGCTTATAGTTGAATTGAAAATAGATACTAATGACAATAAAGAATTAAATTTTATGCAAAAACATTTTGTTTGTATGTATTTTTTAGAAAGTTTTAGGCGAATAGTAACAAAATAAACAATGTGGACTGTATTTACGACTTCAGTTTTATTTTACTTCAGTTAACCTCAGAATGTTGCTACCCCTCAAGACAAGTTTATTATAATTATTAGACATAAGTTTATTCTCTGTCACCACTTGTTTACTCAATTGTATTCGCGATTATAGCTGGGCACCTGCTATTCTTATCAAAAGAAACACATTCATTCTGCAATTGGTATAATTGCAGGACACTGCTTATTAAATGGACACTTTATGTTGGTGTCATTGGTAACCCCTTTGGCTATGGGTCATGCGTCAGTTGTTTTGAAGGTTAAACTGAATCATACTTGCAAAAGGGAATATAATTAGACAGAATTATAAACAAAACAGTAATTTTTTAGATAGATACTAGACTATAATAGTTAAGAACGAAATGAATGGACGACAATTTTTAAAACTAGCTTTAACATACCGTAAACCACTATTAAATAAAATAATACACATTCATTCAAAATTTTAAAATTGGTGTTTAGACTACCAAACTTTTAGATAAAAATAATATTTTTTTTCTTACCTTAAACTTATATAAAACACCTTAGCCTTAATTCTAGGGGATGTCTGTTTATGGTAGGGTGATGCCCAAACTAGGTATAACCTGTGGCTATCAAACCTTCAGGTTCTATATGACTGAATGATGACTGATGTTAAATACAAGACGAAAAAGTTTGCATTACTGTGTTATAAAGATATAATTAATTTTCCTAGCATTTATTTATTGTTTCTATTTTATGGTAGATGATGAGGAAAAGCTCTAAACATCAACGTACTGTCTTGGCAAATGATGAGTGGCAGCAAATGGGCTGCTTCGAGATTAAATCTTCCAAGCCAAACTTGGCTCCAAAAGCCTTTTGATCAAATGCTCAAAGATTAACTAATTGATTGTTTAAGATTTCACATATTTTTGAAATCGACGTTTTGTTATGACAGCAAAAACTCAGAATGTAAGGGGTAGTTTCCTCAGAACATACTGTGTTCTTTTGACTGTTATAATGCAATTATAAGTTCAATAATCACTTTCCAATTGCCAAGCTGTATATGCAAAATGAAAATAGTAGTGGTAAGGATAAGGTCAAGCTCTTGAAAGCACTTTCCACGGCGGAGACGAAATGATAAAACAAATGCCAAACTGCCAACAACATGTTTTTTATGTTCTATTTGAATAATATTTTAGCTTTTTTATTATCCTGTCTCATATATAATGGAGTACTCAGAAGTAAAACGATATTTTGTTGCTAAAGTATAGATTATAACGCTTTAAAGTGAGAAACACATTAAAATTTTTAATTGTTTCTGATAAATTACAAAGAAACGTATGTATGTCCTACAATTGCATGTTTTAAATTGCCATTGGGAATAATTTGCAGATGCCAACTCTAGAAAAAAAAGACGAGTGTGAAATAATGAGCTATTACATAAAACCTGACCAATTAATTTATATCAAACGTAAAATTAAAGCACCTATCGTGTGTATGAATACAATTTCACTGCAAATTATCTTCTATTAATTTTTGAAAACGTGTGCTAATGAATTCTTACTACAATGATATATTTTATAAGTATCATTTTGCCTAGTAATATATATTTTGTGGTTGTAATATAGTTCTTTAAATATATTAGTTGATGTGTGTACAATAAATAAAGTTATATTATATTCTATCTATTCTACATAATTTTTGTAGTGTATGTTAAAGAACTAGGTAATGACAACCATAAACTGTAAATAATATATACATATAATAATATGTATATATATATATATACGATTCATTTATATATATTATACGATTTTAAAGGACTTTTAAATTCACACCTAGTTTACAAATTACGACTATGTAATCTTACAAAGTATTTTTCTTTGGTTTCTGTTGTGTAAGAACAAAAGTTATCGTTTTAACAAAAGAACAAGAGAAAAGTTCCGAGATTTTCAGTTAATTATCAAATTGAAGTAACAAACAAACAATCACGCCTACGCAAAAATACCCTCGAGTTGCGAAAGTCGGAACTTTTGAGTTCGAATAATAGATTTCGAAATTCGACAAGTTTTGAAGACTCGTACAAGTCGCTTTAAGTAATGATGTAATTTATCGAGTTGGCGAACTTGTTCGTGACGAAATATTATAGAGTACGCGGGCGTCGCGGGTTCGAGAGATATTGTATGTGAAAACTTTTAACATGGGCCGTCAGAATTATGACCTAGACTCTACGTTAATAGTTCGATACAGTTGTGGGGTAGTTTATACTGTATTTCGCAATTAACGGCTGTTACCCTTACCAAGAAATGTAGAGTAATAATTTACTTCACAAAACGTTGGTTTAAGCATTTTTGTTTTGCCCGATGCGACGTTAAATAATCATTTACATTACAGTGATTGTCTAAGAAATGATGGGTGGTATAGTATAAGAAACATGACGAAAGTAAGAGACTGGCAATTAATTACAAGATTTTTATAGTATCTCGTAGAAAATCTATAAAAAAAACTAGTTTTTTTTAAAGACTGCGCGCACAAAGGCAGTAATGAACGGAGCGGTGGCTAATTTTTACATTGAAACTAAAGATAGTGGCGCTGCGCCAGCAAGGTGTTTTTAAATTATAAACCACCTGGCTACACGTTTCCAGCCATAGACATTTGACGTTAGATCACTTAATTACTAACTGGAGTGAGGCGTGGAAGTAATACTCTTTTTTATGTTATATTAATGAATTTATTAGTTCACCGTGATTGAATTTATTGGTTTACTTTCTTCATTTTTAATTTGTTAACTTCAACGTTAGACATCCTTCATATGTTCAAAACAAATTACAATTTACACTATCTGTAGACCATAGTTATATCAAAGATTATAGACTATTACCATAAACAATATTTTATCATAACACCTAATTTTAGACAAATCTTGAGACTAATAATAGAATTATAAAATGATACTTTAAGAAATAAATACAAATATAATATTAAAAACCGGTATTATTTCCACGCTTCACAAAACTAAATGTATTTGTATTAAACAAATTAAACATTTTGTAGGTTTTCAATAATAGAATTTATTAAAATAAAGTTTTATTTTGTTGAAATTTTTTTTAGCAAACTATGGACAAATCAAACCTTATTCTTATTTACATCTGTGAAGATACGTCTGTGACTACCCGCTTAGAGGCATCTTTTTCCACATTACATATTTTTGCAGAATCAATTTTGTGCCTTCAATTCATTTAGTCAATATTTTCGCAATCAGTAAATTTAAGTTATTACTTATTAGGGTCAAAGTGTAAATAATAATATCATGCAGGTAGGTAAAGATTGTAATTTGATATTGTTTTTGTAAACTCCAAAAAAATGTATATCGTTATTGTAAATCCATTTCTTTTCTATTTGAAACCCTGGTATGCAATTGAGACTATATTAGTTAAGAAGTAAGTTATATTTACATGTAATTATTACATGTAAATGTCAGCTACACCCTATTACGTGTCACGGCGGGTTCATTGCATGTAACTAATGCATTCAGTATTGAAGCGCAATTTTCATGTTAGGCCGATGGCGATTGTCGTGCGACTGTCTTTCCATGATTTAAACGTGTCTATTGGCCGTTAGGGGCACGCGAACACTTGTCGTCTATTGGCACTGCGACGAAGAAATTTTGCGCCTCGCTTTACTTGATTAGTTTTGAATAGTTGTACAGTACTTGTCAAGGGCCGTTTTACACCAAAGCGGATACTAGACGAAATGTGCGGAGAAAAGCGGCTTAGTGGGCAGTTTAGCAGAGTCACTCCGCTTAGTTAGACATATTTTGATTAAGAACACCGCATATTCTTCGCTCTACTCAGTAATTTCTACCGAAACTAGGCGGAGACAAGATGCGTAAATAATGAAATTCTTTGGTTCCTTTTAAATATATATCTTCTCCTCGCGTCTCATTTCTGTTTTGGTTAAAAACAGCCCTAATTCTGCTATAGGAATTTACCAAAGTCCGCCAACTTCAATTTTTTTGATACAAAAATCGACCTCGTATTTCGCGATATAAGGTTGATTAAAATCAATTAAATTATCGCAAAGACATTAATAAAATTTGGATTAATGCTTATTTTGAGCTAGATAATAAGTTTAGCAAAATATCATGTTTGTTCTCCCTTCTGATAGAATGAACACACTAATTTTTTTCCCTGGTTCAGGTAACCTAACTACTAATTCAAATTTTTAGATTGACAGAGGAAGAAATTTCATCTTAACTACTAAATTGTACACATTCCTTGGCCAAAATGGATTGTAATCCTATCAACAAGATATTTTCCCATATTTATTTTCAAGGCCTGCATAATCTCTTCTATTATCTCTTTACTTGGGAAAAAAATATTCATATCTTATGTCATAGCACTATAACAAATAAAATTTGCAGTAAGACAGAATCATTGAGTCACTTATGTGACCCAGCTTGGAAACAATTTTATGCCCAACATGAGTACATATTTTTTTATGAACTTACCATGTTCATGTCTCTGCCATGCCAAAGCTCCACATAGTAGTGCCAATGTCTTTCCAGAGCCAGTTGGGCTTTCAAGCAGGCAGTTCTTCTCCATTTTAATAGCTGTTATTATCTGAAGGAAATTGATATTATTAATGAAGATACAAATGGTCATATGGTTATTTTATTTAAAGATGTATAGTAACTTATTAGTATAGTAACTTGGCATTATAATAATTACTGGTATATTTACACTACTTTCCACATTCAAATATTAGTGCACAATTTGTAAATAATAAATTGTTGTTATAGTATAATTTTAATAAAAAGATTGTTATTAATGGGATTTATACCATGTATGATATTCAGTTTCTTGGTATATATTTCAGCACTGTTGCAAGTGCCACTATCCCAGAGGTAACCATAAAAGACAGATAATGATCATGAAAGTTTAAAACATTAAAAATATAGTTTAAAACATTATAAACATTGTATATATATATATATATATATATATATATATATATATATAGTCATTCTATATAGTCGAGTCATTTGCTGACCATTTGACTCGACACCATCTGATGCTAAGCAGTAGAAAGATAGCTAGTGAAGCATGTGAAATACTGCCCTAGCCACCTTCACATTGCCGGCCCAAAAAGTGCTTTTTCACGCCTCATTTAAAAGAACCCATGTTATATGAAGGTGGGAATACATGTGCTGGTAAGGGATTCCACACTCTAGCTGTGCGACAGAGAAAGCAGTCACAAAATTTTTTGGTATGCAAAGTAGATGTGGCAATTTGATTTTTTGTTAAATTGTGTTAAATTTTTACAATTAATATGTCATATACAGGATATCAGACACAATATTTCTTGAAAACCAGCTGGCCTAGTGGTCAGTACCCCTAGACTTTGCCTTTTCCGCCAGGGATCCCGGGATCCCTGGGGGCAGTTGTTTGTGAAATAAGCATGAATATTTGTTCTTGGGTTATAGTTATTGTATGGTTATATGTATGTATATTTTAAAAAACACCTCATAGATAGATTTTATAAATCCTTTTTAATTTTATAAAATAAACTAAGAGAAAGAGATAAAGCTAGTGTACTTAAATTTAGGTTGAGAAGCCACACATTAGGTAAAACACACTCTTGTAACAATCTGCCTTTTGCCAAATGTATAATTGTACTTATTATTTCACAATTACATAGTACATGTTTTATTTTTAATAATAGAATATATCTAATAATATAATTAAAATATGATAACTACCTATGATAATGATACAGAAAATCAAGGATTTATGACACTATTGGCACTTATCAAAATATTTATGAGTAATGCTATGAATTATCTGGCACGCTTACCTTAGACATCAGAGCAATTTGACACCCATATGGCTCCACTGGCATATTCACAGACACGCCGCCTATCATTTTGTTGACACCCAGATAAGATACACCTAACAACGATGACTTTGAAGTTGATGGTACATTAACACAACTTTCAATCGGATCCACAGGCTTTTCTTTAGTAGGAAACAACTGTTTTATAATATTCCTTTTTCTTTTCTTTAAACTGACTTCTGGTAAAAATTCCTCTTCATCTGAGGTTAGAATATGGATTGATTTACTAGATTGATCATTCGATTCTTTATCACTGCTCAACAAGATTGTTTCATTGTCTCCTGTACAGTTCCCTCGTCTAGGATCTTTAAATTCATCCCAACTATCGTCATCATCCGATAACTCAATACGGTGAGACATTATTTCTATTATTTTTCGACTACTGTTGTTCCCGTTCGATTGCACTTAAACTTATAATAGTCTTTAAAATTTACTGATAAATTACGTTTTAGGCAATACATAAATATAGAGATATGTTCATCATACCATTATTTTCCTTAATTAATACGTACTTCTTGAAAAATAAGACCAAAAAATTAAATAAATAACTAATCAGCGGGTTTATATGTCGTTATTTTGACATTGCGTTATCAACAACTGTCAAATGCGTTCCGTTTGTGCGTGGTAGCTGTCTATTTTTATATCTGTTATGTTTATTGCAAGGTTACGTTTATCAATTTCTTATTTTTTCGTAGAGTGATAGGTTTTAAATTATATTCATATCATTTTATAAACAGAACTTATTAGAAATTTTATTTTAACAAAATTAAATTTCATAAAACAGAATCATTGTTTGCTTTCTAGATTTGTACAAATATTGTATCACTGACGAATCTTCCCTGATAGCTGTTACAATAATTTTTTAAATATAATATTTATTTTAGATCGAAATTGACTTGAGTTACCTAGTGGGTTTTCACTACGCTTAATTTTTATTGGTTCCTAAATCTATTTTTTTCCATTAGACATTATTCAATCTAGATTAATTGGCAGTGCTATGAAATCTTCTCCAAATAATACCTGGCAGAAAAAAATATTTTGCGAGCTATCTGATAATACACTTTTCCCTACATAAAAACCCGAAACTAAGTTTATTCTGTTTATTATTTAAAAAAGCGTGGATAATATTCAAGACAGCCAGTAAGATGGTTTTTTATACCCTTGTTACTTAAAAATAAATGTCGGTATAGATATGTTAGTATAAATTCTCTGTTCTATTGGGCATTAGGATACTGGCCACCGATCGATACAGCTCATGATACGTTATCCCGCTAAATTTTTTATTGATCGCCGTTTAACGCTAACAGGCGGGAGAAAACGTTTTATAACCTTTAATTGTACTGTATTTTATTACTGTTGTTGCGTCGCACTGTTGGGCTCGTGGAGTCGAACTAATGGGGCACATTGCATTTTATGGCAGGCTAACTTTGTGAGAGGGATCCACTTATTTACGTATGTATATCTTTTTATGTGTAGGAAGAGTCATGTTAATGTAGGTAAGCGTCGTTTTTGGATTTTTAAATATATTCAAATAAACTAGCATTTGGCTGAGAAAAGAAAAGTAAAAATGCTAATAATGTACAATCACTGAACTCGATTTTACTTAATGCATGATTAAAAATATCGGTTCATTTCATTTAAGATACTTTTATTAGATGTCTTAAATTTCTGGTATACTATCAACAGAAACATTCTAATAAGATTATGTAAAACATGTTCTAACATTAGTCATCAGTGTAATGCTACAAAGGTACCCTTTAAAACAAATCATTAGCGTTGTAAAATGTGAAGAAAATGTCAGGGTTTATAATATAGAAAACCGAGCTGTTCCCCTCTGCATAAATATATGAATAGTTAAGAAAATAGGTGTAGCGGCTCTTCACGTATTTGTAAATTCAGTATAAATCATCTAAAAACAAGAAAGAAACATTTGTGTTTACCCATGAAAGATCGTGAACGTGCAGGAGCAAAACCATGTGAACACATCGGATCGAACCGTCGATTGTGAGGCAATTTGCCATGTAAGTGTAGCGAACAATTGAATTTACACAGAAATTGTTGTTAGCACGTTATTACACTGTTGCAAAAACGTGTCTCGCTTAGTATGCTGTGCATTGAATCAAATGATTAATTTGAAATAATTGAAAAGTCATGAGAAGGTCTTGCGTCGTCAGTTGTAACGTTAGTTTTATATTATTATAGGAACATATTTTCACGGTTTCTTGGGTTGATTGATTTATGTGGCTAACAGGTAAAACAGTTATCTGCGGTTATTTCATCAGTGGTAGTATTGATATGTATGGTGTATCGCACCTATCACTCGTCTCATACTGGTTATATTGCAAAAAAAAACTGATACATATCCTTAGACTCATAAACCTATTTTTTATACCGATATTATAACTTGTCAGTAAAGGACATAATTGTTTCAAGCTAATTACTAATTTAGCACTACTGTCAGTAACTAGACTGCGAATGGTTGCTTCAGCGGAATTCCGTCAACTCGGAACACAAAAGAGTCAACGAAACACTTCCGTCGATAAACAGTGTAATAATTATAAAATCATGGTTCCAGAACTATCCACCATAACCAACATCGGGTGCTTATTAGTGGACAACACCTCGGTCACACTCGGCAACCTGCTCGTCTGTCATTTGTGACGTAACTGCCAATTTTCTTGTAACTTCTATTGAGACTTTTCATTATTCGTTATCGAGCTGGGTCTCACGGTGCTGGCTTCTGATAAGTAGATATAAGTAACCGCTTGATTTAAAAGTTTATTTTTGTAATCGATAAGGCTAATTAATAGCAAAATCTTTAGCCTGGATATCTACATCCGCGTAGATTCTTGTTCGTAGCTATTATGGTAATAATACATTTGTTAGTTTAGTTAAATCATCATCATCATTATGCCATCCAAGAGAAGCCTGCTCCAGCAAATCCACAAAAGATCTCCAAACTGGATAAATATTCATTGCGCTGCCCGCTTCCAGCCAGTTAAAAAAATTATATACCTTTATAATAAAAGCAAGTACTATATTTCTTACTATAATTTTGCACCCTATAGTTTTCCTAGATGCTTTTAAAATGAGGTCTTCTATTATATTGTCGTTTATTTTGTTTATATTTTTTTGGTGTATTTCTGGAACGTATTTGATTGAATAAATGATGATCACAATTAAAATACTCCTAAGGACTTCCGTCCTGTCCATCTACTGCCCGCCCATATACGTCACTCTACTAGGCACAGCCACGCGTAGGAAGTTACATATGAGGCAGACATATAACATCATTACATTGGCCCAATACGGCTTGGTGGTTGTAAGCGGTTGCCATATCAACCGGGATTAACAGCTTAACGTCCCTTCCGAAGCACGGAGGAGCTTAACAAATTTGAATGACTCATTCAAGTAGCAACCAACGCGTAAGTTGCTTAGTTTTCGTTATTGAAACTAGTGTTCGAACCACTACGCCAACGAGTGTTTCAACTTTTATTAAATTATCTTCTTAAGGCGTCACTGTCTACTTTGCTAGAGGACGCACGATTATTTGTGCACGAGTCATATTATATACTTATTTTAGTATATTATTTCTGAGATAAATGTAATGAATAACATTTTAGTATCAATATTTTTCCGTATCTAGTATCCACAACACAAGCTCTTAAATGAAGCTTAATTTTGAATAGTAATAGTTGTACTTTGAAGAAATATTAATACATAATCGATATCAGAAAATACATTCGTTCAGTCAGAATCCATTATCTTTATAGCGTGTGTAATTAATGCATGCTTTCAATGTTTGCTTATTCAACGATAACAAAGTCAAATGCTTAGCCCTGAGCGTCGATATCGATAATCATTAGTAATATAACAAAATGCTCCTGTCCGCATTGTAACCGATTCCCATGACATGTGGCATTGACAAGAGGTGGCATTATGCGCGCGCGCAATCGCCCGGAACACGCGTAAATCGTCTGTTTCGGACCAAGAAATACGGAAATGTACGTTTATATGTGTGTAATTTTGTTATAATGAGATTATTTGAATATCGGCATGTATAGATGGAGATAATTATTTACCTTCAAAAAGCAACTATCGTTAGAAATGAAGAAAAGTGTTGAAAGAAATTTCAACAAATCTAAAAAATTTCAATTGAAACGATCATTCGTTAGGTATTTTTATCGAGCTAGAGTCGTACTTACTAGGTGAAACTTACCCAGTGTAAAATAAGTTTGAATACATTGTAGACATCTTCCATTTTGGTATAATAAGTCATACTTAGCAAAATCTTACTACGCTAAAATGAAAAGTCAAAGTTACAATGAGATTATAAATGTATTTCGTTCAAATACATCATACATTTGTTTATTTCTTCATTCACTGGCATTAACTAAGTATGTTCCTATCTACAACGACATGTAGGGAGTCAGTGCTATCTATTTCACCACCCTTCGAATCGGTCAATATCGCTAGGATCAGATAAAACCCCAAAATAAGCCACTGAATCAAATTGTCAGCTATACAAATCTCATTTGGCTCAATGGTAGACGGGAGGAAGAGTATTTAAAACAATGATACGATCTTCGAAATACTGTGAGCCGGGAATCAATATTGAGGATCAAAAGATGAAGCTCGGGATCTTTATAGAGCTCATTCTTTCGACCAATATAAATGTTCATGTGAAGTATTTGGTATTTTTTAATATTCTAAATATTATGGGTATGTATTCAAGTATTCAAATTCTCGTATTGTTCATACATATTCATATATTGGTACGTCTGCTCTTGCTGTTTTAACGGTAATCTTTCTCTGTGGGTGAAGAGAGGACTAATTATTCCAGCTAAAACAGAGATATAATGCTGATTTTTATTGGTAAAACTCAAAGTGTGAAATTGAAGTATTTTAAATAAGTTAAAGTAACGAAAATGAAAATAGTAAAGAAGATGAAATTTTGGTATTATTAATTGACATATGAAATCTAAACTACCGGAAGACCAAAAAGAATTCTAATAACAGCTCTATGAAATTCTTCCAATCTTAACCCCTATAAGAAATTGGTTCGTCTCGGGAGATAAATATGTAATCTTAATATAATTGCGCCTCACAAACAGCGACCCTCGCCCCTATTGACTCTTTCGGTCCAGTGCCTCGTGGCGGGGACAGTGATGAGCTGGTCGTGACTGCCCAGCCAAGCTCTGATGGAACGGATCCTGCCGTCTTTAGGGTGCATGAAAATGACTCAATCAGATACAGACGCTACGAATCACACTTTGTTGTATTGGTAAATTTGGTAAGACCATTAAAATATTTCGTTCATTTAGCATATCGATTAAACTTCTGAATAAATTATGCTTTCAGGGATAGTTTTATATTTTCAGACTCAATAAAATGGATTTTATTCTTCTTAGATTGTATTAAACAAAGCTGAAAGAAAGTTTGTTTGGATATTTTTGTTAAATATGAAAGTATATTTCATAATGTTATAATATATTAAAGAAATGTTAAAGTACAAGTCAATAAAAACTGCTCATATTATAGTATGTTCCGTTTGAGATTTGTTTAAACAAACTTTTGAGTTGGACAATGTTGAAAATATTTCAGATGGCCTAAAATACAAAAGCAGATTGAGTGAAATTCGCCTCAGTGCATAATGTAGTTTGAAAATGTATTGAAATGACAAACAAAAATTTCAGACGTAATTTGCCTATTTTATTGGATAAATATTATCAAATTTTTTTTCAACAGGATTGTTATAAATTATTATCAATGTCACGTGACTACTGTTAACTTTCTCAATAAAATATCGTTTCCGGATCGACATGAAAAAGGCAACAGCTACAAAACGAAAAGACATTAGTCTCAAAATCGCATTACTCTTCGTTCGACGGAAATCGGCTCATAAAATATTTCTAAGCCAGACTATGGTGAACCGTGCCCTTAAGAATTAAGGCTACTGTAAGTTTTTGTAAGTAACGGCAGGAGAGGGCAAGGTGGTTCTTATTACGGTGGTCATTGAAGTGGCAGACGGTCAGTGTTCAATTGATATTAATGGCATTAAAACACCTGGTCACTAGCGGGTGTGAGGTGTGCTGGGTTTATATGCATCTTATTCTACAAATTTGAAATATCTCTTCCCGAGCTGACGCTTTTATGACCAGCCCCCTTATTGTCTAACTTTGTATCTATCGCTAACGCTTTCATTTTGACGTACGCCATTTTTCCATTGCCGCTTAAATGTTTATCATTGTAATTTTTTTTTCATTGTTTTTTAATTTAATTGCTCTTAATAGACTATAATTGAGATAATTTAATAATGTTGGACCAGTTTAATGTAAATGTATGAGTGTGTGTTGAAGTAAATGACTTCTATTCTATTGTGACATTTAGCTTTAGTACACTGTAATGATTTTAAAAAAGAAAGCTAACGCGATAGATATAATGTTACACAATAGGGTCCCTAGTAATTAATAAACATCTTCTAAACAAATTTCTTGGAACATAAAACAGCCGATTAGTTACTACTGTTTAAATTTAAGAAGTTTGAGACCACCTTACGCCTGTCGTAAGAGAAACATGAATTAAAAAATGTACTTTTAAAATGTCTTCGTGCTCTCAAATAAACATGATAACAGTGTTATTATATTATGAAGTATTTGAAGTATTATTTATTTATTATAGAATCTTACTTTAACATTAAACTCAATTAAAAATTTAATGTTCTTAATATTCCTTTGTCTTTTTTTTATTTTAAACTCAGCAAATGACTCGACACCACCCGATGATAAGCAGTAGAGGAGACCATATGTGAAGATAGCTAGTGAAGCATTCGACATACTGCCCTAGCCACCCACACCTTGCCTGCCCAAAAAGTGCTTTTCACGCCGCTTTTAAAGGAACCCATGTTGTATGAAAGAGGGAATACGTGTGCCGGTAAGGCATTCCACGCTCTAGCTGTGCAACAGAGAAAGGAGTCACAAAATCTGTTAGTGCGACGTGGCGTCTATTATATCCATTAAAATGCTATTTTAAATATTTATAAAGTATGAGACATTTTATCACGTCATAAAATCTTATTTTACGAGATAAGTATTCATTGTTTCGGCATGTAAGCCCACCGCCTGTGTTGGTACCAGGCGATTACTGTAATATTAAAGTAACAGCGTGCTAACGTCTCCATCGACACCTGATGCTCCAACAGCATATAGTGTGAACAATCCATCAAGAAATTGAGTCCTAAAAACCGGGCAATTGTTTGTCATTAAATTGTCAGCATTTTTTATTGATGACAGTTACAAGATGATTAAAATAAGTAGATAGTATTTGTATTTGTACGTGGTAAAGAAGTTTGACTTATTAATGCCATCTTAGTGGTATAAAAAAGTGTTATTATCTAAGTTCTTTAGGTTTGAATACATTTCATTCTATTCACTGGCACTATGGAATTATCGCTTGCTGCTAAACTGGCATCAAAAAGAACATAAGCTTAATGTAAGAAAAAGTTAATATTTTTGATCTGCATCTGTTGAACCTTCAAACGGTACTTTCAATTTCAGAATTGACATATCAGACCATCGAGAGCGAAGTATCATAACAGGTTAGCTCTCCCCTGTTATGAAGCTTCTTTAATGATTATTTTAGCGATTCAGACGAAGCTGTGCAAGTAACATTATAGTGATTATGAATTTGAAATAATGAATATTTCAAACCACACCTTTTTCGTTTCATTAGAAAAGTTATTTTGCACTTAACGTCTTCCTTTTCGCTTATATAGATTAGAAAACCATAGAGTTCTTAAAATGAGTGTAAATCGTAATGACGTGACATACAAAAGTGATAGTTAATACTATTTATTTATCGAATACCCATATGATAGGCGTGCGACATGCGACACTCATTTACGGTACGTGCGTGTTTCATATCGCAACACCTGATAAAAGATAATGAGTTTTCGATTAGCGAATAGACAAATTAACTGGAAATATATACTCTGAAATTGAACTTTTTCAGATAATATTCAGACTTATTATATCTAATATTTTTACAGTATCAAATGGTATTTCCACAACAGTTATAAGTAATGTATGTAGTGTAAATTAATACCTTAAACATATATTTAAAATATTTTTTATAAGTAGATTATTTTATATAATTAGATTTTTACTAGCAACATTGAGGTGATGGCAATGCTGCGCTAGCCGCTATGTTTTATTCTCTTTCTGAAAATATTTCATATCAAAAACGTAACCAATGTCTGTTTGTGGAATAAAAATTATTTTGTTTTAAAATACAATATTTATTTAATTGTAAACAAATTAGTTTATCAAGAAAAAGACTCGCTCATTCAACTACTGGTTGAACTTATTATCTTTATTTTATTAATTCTTTCTGTAAGAGTTAAATTTAACGCCCCTGTTCCTTTAAAGCAGATTCGTATTTGGAAAGATTTTGTTATTTGGAAAATAGAGTGTTATCGCTCACAAAGTTTCGTGACGCGTCCCATAAAGAGCGGGCACTAGCAGCGTAATGGCTTTCCGATTGCAAGACGTCATTGTCCACGACATTTGTCCAGGACAACTTAAAGGTGACAAAGATATTAGCAGTTTTGGAGACACTAGTTTTAATGACGTTTACATAAAGGCTACTTACGAGCATATAATCCAGTTAAAGTCTGCCGCCAAACAAGAGAACGTAAGTAACATAAAATAGTAATAATATCCTGCATTAAATTTAAGACCTTTATGATTTTGATAAATTCTTTGATTAGAATCAAAGGATAAAATATAGGTTTTAGGAAATAAATAAAATATGTCTTCAAGCAATGCAATTACAATTTCTATTCATGCTTTATTATCTTTCAGATAGTTTATGCAAAGTGTTTTTAATGTTATTAAATCATTAAGGAGCTTATAAAGTACAACAAAAGTCATAATTTCTATACTTATATTTAGTATATCATAATAAATCTATAGCTTGTTATTAATTTTTATTCGGCAGCAGTCATTTTGAATATCTTACCAACGAGGAATATCACCTGACTTTCTCGTCGATAGAATAAAAGCGTAACTTCTATCTATCAGGTTCATGGAAATTTCAGCTTCTATAAATTTTCCCAATTTATCAATTGTTTTATAATCGATATGAATATAACATTTATATTCGTATTCAATTATATTTTTAGTAGTATATTCAATACATTTATGGTATTATTTATTTTATAAAAGTTTATTAGTTATAAAAGCTATCAGCATAATAAGCAACTACAACTTAAAATTGAAGTAAAAAAAATATTTATCTTCTAATAATTATAATATATATCCACCCTTATAAATTGTTTTCCATTAGGCGCATTCGAGATCTTTATTTGAGCTCGTACTACGCACCTACTGAGCCACACGTCAATAACCCATCTGTAAAAACCATTATAATTCACCTTATTCTTCAGTCAATAAGGTTGAATACATATAATAGCGACACCTTTACCGTGCTGTGAGGGTGGCATTGTTTGGTATTGGCACTTTAAACTTTAATCAATTAAACTGTTTGGGAGTAATGTCCGCCCATTGTTGTTTATACAATAGAATCTTTATTTTATTCACTGTATAATGGTGGTTACCTATGTCCACTATTAAGTGTTCGACGAGCTGTCCAAGCTACGTAGTTATGTAATAATTTAGGTGAGGCGTTCGTTTTATTGCTTGATAAACACTTTTCTTTTGAGTTTGGGATACAGTGAAATGTTTACTATCGTGCAAAAAGTCGTAGGGTTTTTTTGGAAGTGATTAAACAAGGAAACTAAGTTATTATTATGATTATTATTATCTATAAAGTATACCAACAGCGATATTGCAACTGTACAACATTTTGTCTATGTTTCACTGCATAAATGGTCGCCAATTGCAGTAACTGTGTATTTTTGATGTGAAATATATCTTCTTGAATTGGCTGATGTACAATAAAGATATATTCTATTCTATTTTAACTCTAGTGTGAGTTTCAATTGTATTGAGATGTTTGCGATCGTAGTTGCATTCAGTAGAAAATCACATGTATAAAAATTAATTCGTTTCCAATACTTCACAATAGTGGAGTTTCTGTCGCTTCCATACAATTTCACTGCTGTCGACAAACATTTTAACTCAAACTAAGGTTACTGGTACAATTACATAACAAAATACAATCAATTTAGGTAACACTCACGTGTTTCTATTCTCTTACCTAGAATTATCTTGGCCAAATTATATTAAGTTAAGGATACTAGATAACAGAGAAATATAGATAACAATATTTATATCAATATCAGAAACAATAAACTTAATAAGTATAAAAACATCCAATAGTCGTAAACCAATATTCGTATTCATCATACAAATATCTGCCTCTACCAGGATTGGAACCCAGGATCTCTGGCTAAGTAGACAGGGGTACTGATCACTCGAGACGGCTGTTAAACTATGTATTGCCTATACATAATTTTATTTAAATTGACTTTCAGACAAAGAACTTTTAAATACTAAAGAGCGAGTAAGAATGATAGGTACATTTGTAAATATGATAAAGTACATTTATAATTTCTTCAGAGTACCGATGGGTACATCAGTAATCGATTGCCGATTCAAGATGTGAGCTTTTAACTCACATTTACCTAACCATTATTATCATAAAATCGAAAAAAAATGAAAATATTAGATATATTATAATGTTTATATATGTGTAATTTTAAGTTAGTTTTTAGGCGAATAGTGTAAGTTTTAATATAAATTACTTTACTTCTAAGGTAATGGCAATCGATTTCATCTAAATAGTTTTGCACATCTTCTAGTGATTTAATACATTATAATAATAATATTCGCTTACCACCGGATTGGCAATAACTTTTACACTGGTTTCATTGTCGAATATCTAGAGTGCTTCTTCATTTAACAGGGACGCGAAAGGACATTTTTAATCCAGGAAGGTGGAGGTAGCTATGGAAGTATGTCTGATGAAGCACGTGTATTTTTTTATTGAAAGATCGAGCAAATGACTCCCTTTCATTCTAACGGTAAGCAGAAGTGGAGTCCAAATAAAAAGGTGGCTAGTAAGAGCGCAAATGCAATACACTAGCCTTCTTGATCTTTGCCGATGATATGGACTCATCGCACTATTTACCATAATGAGGTGTTCTGTCTTTTGCTGCCTCATAAAAATACGATATAAGTTAAACTTATAGTAATTTTTTTGTTTTGAAACTTACAACAAAATTGATCACTGTGTAACTTCGGCCGAAGTACAGCTTGCGTGTGACGACACGCTTAGTTTAATGAGATTCTGATTGTTTTTTTCTGGGGCGTGGGCGCGCTAGTTTTAGGCATTCTTTCGCGGGGAAAAAATGACGTCAATCACTCAAAAGTTGGTGAAAAATTAGTGTCAGCAGGTAACGAGCCATGTCTGTCAATGTCGCAGCGTTTTGTTTTTTTAAATGAGGCGAAAATTCGTCCGCCATTACGCTAATGCTTTGGGGAACAGCGCCGGCTGACTCTGCGGCGGTAGATGGAGAAATAAGATTCGATCACGCATGTGGGGTATTGAGGGGTCTAATCAAAGTAGTTAGAAAGATACGCAAAATTGATGAATCGTATGGATTATGCTTAGTCAAAGTTACTAGAGAGTCTGTATTGTTCAGTTCGCTCAATTTTTCGTTGAGCCTTCACCTAACCGCATGGTAAGTGAAGATAAAGGCAAAAATGTAAGCTACTCATAAATTCCTGACCAAAATGGAACTGGCTATGTTACCTCCAACTGCCGTAACTCAACTCAAGTTATGGTGGCAGATTTAGGTATGATGGTGGTGCTGAATTCGAAAATAATACAATATAAAACATTTTGTATATTATAAGTGGGGTAGATAGCGTTTTAATTTTAGTAGTCTAATAAGCTCAGACTTGTTTGCTAACCGTGTTGTGTAGAAATGGCGTCCATCTTTCCATCACGGCTATGATGTCAGTGGTTTCTCCATGCAGATGTAAGATTATTTTCATTACCGAGGTGGATAGTATAAAATACTGCACGTTTATCATGAGTTAACAATTAAAATGATGGTAGCGGAGAAAAAGATTCATTGATCTTTAATTGCGCGCATTAACGTATCCCGTTCCCATTCACACTTTTCATAAATTAACATCCGAGTATATATAGTTCCTGTTAGTTTTTAGACAAAATCGAAGAAGTCATATACACATATTTTTAAGTCTATCGTTCAACAAGCGAAGATTAAGTGCTTATAAAATGCATTTCGATATTATACGTATCGAAATGCATTTTATAAGCATTTACTTAGAAATGCATTTCTAAGTATGTAACTGATGATTTTTTGGCCAGATCACGGCAAGATCACTGTCTTTCCATTCAAAGTTACTGTTGGGCAATCAGGCCTTGTCAAGGTAAACGTGACGTGGATTCATTTTGTAGCACTAGTCTTTATTCTGCAATAACTTAGCCATGATTCAATCTTGTCCAACTGCTTTTGAAGTTAAAAAGACGCTGTATATGGTACACGTTACTAGCAAGACTTGCCATATCGTCAGAATAGCTGTGGCTACAGTATTATCGGCTGTGGTCAGGTCATACGATGTATATTGTGTACTGAATAGGTCCCAATATAGAACCTTGTGGCAAGCCAGCTTCCATTTGGTAGTAAGAGATGAACATTCTGCTATTCTGACTTCCAGTAGTCGGTTACAAAAATAAGACTTCATAAGCAAGTAGGCGGTGTGGGGTGCGCTAATTTTAAGTTGTTGTCAATAGTGCTGTCATTCTTGTATTCACGATTAAACAGCGCTACTTGCTGCAATATTTGGAACTAAGACTTTCAAAGTGACGTATCGACGATGCGACCTTTATTTGTGTGGACAAAACTATAAAAATAATTTAAAAAAAAATGGAGGAGAAATTTTCTTACCTGTTATTCATTCGATGATGATAAATCAACCATGACAACTTAGAAACAGAAGATTACTCTACCGAATGTTAAATTTCCCAACAATTTATTCGACACGCGTGTTATAAACAATTTTATCCTGACAAAACGCTAACATTCTTCGGTGACATATTTTCTTTAAACCGTCTTGTGCTGTTAGCTGCTAACGACCAAATATAGATAATTACATTATGCACACAATAATATTTTATCTGGCAGGTGAAACCATCCGTGTTGGTTAGCATAACTATGATGGAGTACAGCATTTTTCTAGCCTGGCTGGCATAGCTGCAAATCATTAAAGTAGGGTTGTTGAATACGTAGGTTATATTCATCTATTTATTCACGCAAGTCTATTTTAATCGAAAAATCAATGTATTTATTATAATCCATATGTACTATAGACCATGACAGCCACGGCAAAGATAAAAGAAAACTGTCCTATTATTTTTGTAGATATGAAGAAGTGTTTAAAATTAATAAAATTTACAAAATGAAGAAATACAGTAAAAAGGGAAGATTTCAAGTTTATAGGCTTGAAGAATAAGGCTTTTTAAATTTTAAGGCTAACTATATTGCTTCAAAAATACTACAAAATACATACCTTTACAGTACTAATTTGATATCAACGTTTTACTGTGTTAATTTTATCTGAAAAATTATTGAAATTCAAAGTGACGTAGCTGATTTCTGATTTGGATTTCTATGATAAGGCAACTTTTGTAAATTAATTCCATAAGGTTAGTGCACATCACGAATCTGAAAGTTACTTTTGACAGCCCTGATAAAAATTAAAAAGAAAGTACACAATAGCAATACGACCGTTCTAGTCACGTCATCAAAACCTTTTTGCTGTCAGTGTAAACGATCCATGTAGCCTTTAAAAAACAATTCCAATTACAAATGTCAGACCGTTACACAAAGATTTTTGGTACGGGACGAATTATATATGGCATAATCAAACGTATCTGTCTGCCCGTATGAAACTAATTACAAAGTTTCGTTAAAGTTAACAATGCGAATTTGTGGACCTATTCGTTGACAACTTATAATAAGTTGGCAACTAAAGCGATGGCCACCGAGGTATTTACAGATACACTCCTACTTTTCGATAGTATCATTGTGATACTTACCTTGTAACGTAGCAATGTACCGGGTGTTTTAGATATCTGAAAAGCGTCAGGTAAACACTTTCAAACTTTATTTTGGACTTCTGAAACACTAATACATAATGACATAATTGATTTGTAAATGTCATTTTAAATACTAAAGGCTGAGAGAAGCGCTTCTTCTCTGCAGCTACTAATTCGTCGAAGCGGTAGTAGGGTTAATTGGGAATATGCTTACTAGTGTTCTTATTACATATTTAAATACTAACAATTTATTTAGTACATATTTAAATACTATAACTGGGACAATTAGTAAATGCCCGGTTGATACCCAGTTAAAGTTATGACTATTACCTTTATAATTATATTTATTTGTTTTCTCATACATATTCCCTGTTGTGACGATTTAAAAGAGCTTAGTAAATAAGTCTATTTAAATAAAGTTATTTTTGATTTTGATTTTGACCCGATATAAGTAATTTGTCTTTTTTGAGGTTTTTAATTTGTTTGTCAAAATTAACTAGAAATAGGCCTACTAGTAATCTCTACATTAATTTTTCTGTGTCAACTATTCTGTGAAACCACTAAGAAACGTTAAATTTTTGGAAACGCGATTCTTTCATTATTTTATAAATTTTCCATTTTATTTCAATTCACAAAACCATCTTTTCTATCTATTCTGTGGTTCCGATAAATATTATTAAAAGCAAACTTTATAAGCTTCGTGTATCCGAAGTATTTCATTCACATCCGCGGTTTTAGATAGATTTTCCATATTGTGCCTGCAGGCAGAATTATTGTTTTAATCAATGTGTATCTTGATGTATCAAAAAGTGTCAAAATAAGATTTGTTTTGTGAAAAGTATAGTGCTACACTAAGTACTAAAGTTTAATCTGTATTTGCAGCGAATTAGTCACGTGCGGTCGGGCGAATGTTGCCCGCGACATATGTCGCGCGCACCCGAAATGTTAAGTCAGGGGAGTGTTTTGGGCATACTTGAGCTAGAAGAAAAGAATATTTATTAAAATGAAACGTATATATTACACACTTCTACTATTTACTTTTTGCGTAGTTGTTCACTGAATTGTTTTGTATTTTATTAATAACCTAATAGAATAGAATATGGAAGATGGATAACACTCTTTTCTACCGCTTGGTAAGAGGTTGCAGTTACTGTAGACGCCTGTAGAATAAGACGCTCTGTCATATTAAAATGTAAAAATGTTGGAAGAAACTTTATATGCTGAAGGTCTGTAAGAAAAATAATAATAATATATAAATAAGATAGTTTTCATTATTACTCAATTAGTCATAATTAATTTATATTTATAAATCGCCATATACAGAGTAAGTGCTGATAACGACCCTCAAACAGTTACCATCACTTTTTGTGGGTAAGCTTCAAGGTTTTGTTGCGTGTACGAATTATTATTGTGAAAAGATTTAAAATTATAATTCTTTGAGACATTGCTCTCTGATCTTTTTACATATAGACAATGGGATCGATTCTGTATATACTTTCAACCCTATTTCGGTCAGGCCAGGCGAGGCGTGAATGACCACAGCACTAGTCGCCGTCAGAATCAACTGATTCAGTTTGGGCGGCCGTGCGTTATAATAGCTCGATTCTTGCAACTTTACTCGATTAGCGCCCCTTAGTTTGTTTCTTTATCGAGAACAGCTGTTGAGAGAATACGAGATTCAATTTGATATTTGCAGACTTCGATATTTTGTAAAGGTTAGTTTGATGAAGAAGTACAACACTGGTAGATTCACCCGATATATCATACATAAAATGTAATATCTAGAACTATTTGTGATACATCTGTTAATGTTTGTATGAAACAGCTTCATTATTTACATCTCAAAAAAATACTAAAATTAAAATTTTTGTCATAGTCTTAAAATATTGTTGTTTTTAATTCTAAACGGAAGCTCTTGGCTTTTATCTCACTGATGGTAAGTGAAGATAAGGCAGTAGATGGAAGCGACCTACAACGGGATTCCTCAACCACAAAGTGGCTATTTTACCTCCAATTGCCGAAACATAAATTGTTGTGTTAACAGTAATAATAATGTTTCACAGCCAAAGCTAATAAACGTTGTTAAGCCCTCTTGGAATTGAACCCCGGACCTCCAGATAAGAAGAAGGTATTAGCCACTAGACCACAAAGGCGGTAAAAACCGGTTAAGATTGTGCTCCCTAGAGCACACCTTGCAATCAATACTTATTTGAAGTCGTACGTTTGGACCATAAATGTAGATATACATAGCTAATCCCTACGTATTTTTATTTCCGCGTTGTTATCACTTAGGTGCATATTTGTATAACACAGCCAGTACCTTCTTACTTACACTAAATTTGTTTTGCTCACATTTTTCCGTATCTTCTCACAATTAAAACAGACCATAAACTTCGGTAGCTATGTTCCTTATCAGTTTTTATGAGCCTCTAACAATTCTAGCGATATAAGATTAATTGTCGAACTCTGCTCCCTAGAGATGTAGTGTGTGTGGATGTATACATAGAGTTATGTTTAGTACTTAAGATTAGTGAATGATAAGTATTGCACTTATTGAGATTTCTAGACGATACCGATTCTAATTAATCGCTACGTTTGAAAGAAATAACACATGGTATTTTACGTATATCAGTGAATATATCTAATTAGTTATCTTCGTGAAACTTGAAATTATATAAATAATTCTGACGGCACCTTAGTTCTTAGTTATAAATCCTTAAAATAGTTTATTGACTGCGTGTAACTTAACCCTTTGTGGTTACATGAACATACATACGCACGCACTCAACCAAATACATTTATGTAGTCCTCACAAACGATACAAGATCATAAACAATATTCTCAACAAGTATCTTTTTCACAACTACCTACTAAAAATTGTAACAAATAAAAAAAACATATATGTGTTTCTATAATTGGCATATGCTTAAGTATAACAATGTAATAGATTTATATGTATATATTTAATGCTATTCAATCATGGTTGAATAAATAAATAATAATCTATTATATGTCATAGGTTCGATAAGTAAGTATAGGAAATATTTTTTTTTTTAGTTTTCATTTAACAGCTCTAGGCGTTATATTTTTTTAATAACAGCTTTACGAAAAATCATTAGATTAATCAATGTTACAATCACTTCTGGGAGAATGTGCCAAACTGGATAATTAATATTGTTGTGTTCACAATTTTCAGAAAAAATTGAAATTTTAAATTAATTATATTAGGTACACCCCGCGCGAAGCTGGGGCCGAAGTTATAAATCGTAATTCAACTCATGTCCGTGTGTTAGTATCTTCGGCGGCATACGTTGATAAAGGTTGCGATAGACGAGGTGCAATAAAGCATGTCAATAATTGGTGGGGACGCGCAACTGTTTGGTAAGGGCTGGTTCACATTCGTGGGCCGTTCTTAGAATTTTATTTGAGTATTGAATTTAGCAGTCTTACAACCAATTTTTGCGTTGAGAGGTGAAGATAAGCAGGTATATGTGCCTGCCTATATGTATACTATAAATTTTTTAAATTTTATTACAGCAGCCGCGAGAAGCCGAGAATGTTTTTGATTCTATTAAGCTAAGTTTCGAAAATGTTACAAATAATATGATTGCGTGTCCCAGTCATGGAACAACATCCGTCTACTGATCACAGTAGGACCTAATTAATTAATTTAATGTAATAATTATTTCGTAAACGAAATAGCTTTGGTGTACAAGTATGTACATGAACTGGCATAGTCAAGGGGAGCAAGGGCTGCGTCTTCGCATTGTAATTTATGACATACACCAATTTGTTGGATCGTATTAAAAGGCAGACGAGAACTGTTGAATGGACCGAAAAATAGGGTGACAACCCTACGAGACGATGCCGTTACGTTGACACTGTTTATGCATTTAATTTAAGTAAAGCGTTGTTATTTCAATTATGATAAGGTATAAATCTAATATTTTTTTTTATTTAATCTACAAATAATATAATAATTTAACTTATATAAAATTTATACCTCTTTATCGATGTAATTTAGCTTAGTAACTTTTTTCTAATTTTTGTATTACAATCTCCGAAATGAAAATTATACAAGAATAGAAATTGTACAATACATCTTCGATTGTAAAGCGGGCTTTATGCTTACCATTTGTTCACAAAGTCTACATAGTAACATAATCCAAGCGTCAAATCAAGACAAAATATAATATTTTAGCAGTGGATACAAAAAAATTTCCAATCCAATCAGATTGCAGATAATTTAATGCGCGAAAATCTTGCACTCCACTAATTGCGTTGGCTAAACAGCGCCGGGTTATAAACCAAATTATAACGCGCCATAACCTCTGTTGACAACTCGCTCGTGTAATGGCGCATTGGCGCGCTTTTTAGCCAGGCGAAGGCACACTCTCGGCACAGCCAGACGTTTTGACTAACGCAGAGCGTTAATGGTGGGTGAACGATAAAATACGTTTATGCATTATTACAACGTTATTAAACGGAAGGCCTTTTGAACATATTTCTTTTGAAATGTCGATAAATAAAATTATTAATTTATAACAGATATTGTTCAGAGACAAGAGGACTACTTATGGTAAGAAAGTATTTATCTTTATAGTAGACAAGTAGATAATTATAAATTTTATAATATCAGGATGGATGCGATTGAATCCCCATTTCTTATTGAAGTAAAACTTGTTTTTAACTTTTGACATTAAAAAGAGATAAGGTTGTCAGTTCAAATTCACAAATTGTCATAAAACGTCAGAAAATCTATTCATCTTCCTCAAAATCTTTTTTAAACAAAAATATACAAATCCAAAATGTGTTGGTTAGGATGGGCGGTTGCGTTCTCCCTGCTGTCCTATATGTTTATGATACCTAAGCCGCATTCTACATAAAATGTAAGGGTATGTAAATGAGCTGTTGTTTGACATTAGTTCCATGGTTGGTGCACTAGCCCAAAGTATGGTGATTCAGATGTTATAGCCGAATTATACAAAAGTTTTCCCGTGTAAAAGGGTATTATGCCCAGCACTGGGTTGTATATAAGCTATTGATGATATTAGTCTGGTCTGGTAGTATTTACAGTATAACGTATTCATCATTATTTAAACTGGTCAAGCTGTTCTTGAGTTTTAGCTAGACTAACAAACATTTATATATATAAGATTGCATAATAAGTCGATAACTCTAACGTTTCTTTATCCACTTCTCTGCATTAAATAACAGAAGAATTTCCAGGGAATTGGTAAATCCTAAAAGTAAATCTATACGTCTCAAATCTCGGTATACCTTTTTTCATAGATGGATTTAGATAGACGCAACTTAACTTCCATTTTCTTAAAAAAACAATTTGTTTCAGTTTAATAACAAAAGAAACAAATTTAAAGGAACTCCTATTTTAAACACTGTGTTATTAAAATTAAAAATTAAAAAAAATGTAAAACAAGAAATGATTCAATATACTATTTTTAATGTAAACATGTATTTTTATTCTTTAATAAGAAGGTAGACGTGCTTGGTGTAAACTGAATTCTAATAAAGAAGCTTTTTAGAAGTACATAGTTCAGCTAAATAAAGAAGATGAAATGTTTAGTGCGTAGTCTCCAGGATACATCTTAAATATGATGTATCCTTATTTTTTAACCGTCTTTGCCGATTACACAACGTGGAGAAGACATCAAATAAAAACATGGAGGTAAGTATAATAAATAGTTCAAAGATTGCTACCATCAAATAAATCTTATTCATTTGATAACTGGCGTGCTTGTTTGACCTATAACACAACAGCATTCCCCAACACTATTGCTGGATCTTAGAAATCAGACATAAACATGGTACTTAAGTTTTGTAATCCAATTGTGACTTTTTGTCAAAGAAATCTATTAGATGTAAGTGGAACTGTTGGCGATGGAAGTCTTAATGTGTCGTAGACTTAATGTATTAATTTATTGCTCTATGTTCCCTACAATAAATAAATAAATAACCTTTCTATGAACTAATAGAACCAATGTTTTTAATTAATATTGTATTATCGCCTCCACGTTGTATTCAAGTTTTGAAAACTGTGTATATTATTTGTAGTTTTTATTTCCCCAGGTCTCACAGGGGAGCCCATTTTCTAATATTTGATAACAATTGTTTTACTACTTACTTGTCTTATTATCTACCACCGGCGGCGGTTTGATTTCCTTTTTTTAATATCAAAATTCGTTGTGAGGTCAATTTTACTGTGATGACATGAAAGGAACATGTTAGTCAATATAATAGTATGATTCAGTTACACATGGACCAATTACAAAAACATTTCCACGTTGAATTCGATTGTTCACAAATAAATTATGGTGGTGAGTCCTCACTGCGACCGGCGACAGATCGCGACAATTTGAATATTAATAGCTGCAGCGGTGCGTGAAAACTGACGCTGACATGTCGCATGGATTACTGGAAATGATTTATTTATTTAATATCATTATGACACAATGGTGTTCTCGTAATTCTTTATCTGTTAGGTATAATAGAGAGTTGTAGAGTTGATTAACAAAATACATACGCATATCTAAGATAACTATATAATACTAATGCTCAGATACAACAACACGATAGTTTTCTAACTTAAAATTAATGACAAACCAATTAATAGAATAGATCTCCATCTATTCTATTAAGACCATTTACATGGTTTACTGGGTATGTACCTCCGTACATACCCAGTAAACCATGTAAATGGGACTAGCAATCTATAAATTAGGTTTTTTTCCATTAAGTATATAAAATATTGTTAGAAGTAGAAGCTTAGACAGCTTTTACAGATCTTTGCACCACTGGCTAAGCGCGTATTTGGGACTCGCTTGGGACCTAACCATAAAGGTTCTGGGAATATTCACTACTCTCTCTCGAGATTTGATTGAGACCTTCTCGGTTAATTAGATACTTCTACAATGCTACAAAACAAGTGCAGCAGGCACACAGAAAGTTTGAGGCACTGTTTCTTTATTAGCAGAACACTCAATATTCCAACGATAAGATATTATTTCAGAGTAATATTGAGCCACTTCTAGTATATACATTGTGAATGTTTTTATTGAAGCGTGACGCGACAATGTGGCCGCGCCCTTAAACCCATTTCGATGGTCGCTGCATAAATCAAGAGCCAATAAATAAATATCGCCGTAAGTAGTTTCCTGTGATCACGCTTTGTCATATTTTTTATTTTTCTTTTTATTTAATCACTTTGAAAAGCTCATACAGTCGGAGAGCATGTGTATGAATCGCACAAAAAGTCGCATCACTTTGAAGTCGCTTCAACTGACCTTATATAAACTGAAGAGGACTGTTATGTTTTCTAACATAATTGTTTCTACGTAATCTCGTTTGAACAATATCTCATTCCAGTTATTACTTATGTTTTTATAGTTAGAATTGTAATCCTGAAGTGGCAGTGGGCACGTCACATAACAAGAGGGACTCATGAACGTAGGTAGACGTCATGAACGTAGTAAAGGTATTCGCGTGAGACTGTTTACTAGAAGAGCAAGCGTTGGTATCACTCCCAGAAGGTGGTTCGAAAATTTGGTAAAGGTCGTGGGAAGCCGCGGTATGCGGGTGGCAGTACTGGTCGGTTTGAATCATGAGGAAGGTCTATGCCCATCTGTGGGTGTCTCCCGGCTTATGTGATGATTATTTATGTTTGTATATTCAATTGAGAGGGAACGAAAGCGCGTATAATATTTGTTTATCAAAAAATTATTTGTTTCCTGTAGGACATGCGGGAAAGCCGCGAGCAGAAATAAAGTAAGGACCTACATCAAAATGTAGCCGAATATAGAAATTTAAAATTAAATTTTGATTCCCCTTTGTTATAACTAAACCTAGTAATTTTTAAAAAATGTATCTTAATTTTAAAGTCGTTTAAAGTAACACCCTGTTTTTATAATCTAACCCAATAGATATTATTGTTGAGTTTTTTTGGGCACAAAGTACCTTACAGAAGAATGCAGACAAATAACAATGTTACGGTAACCGCTTAGCGTCCCTTCAAGGAGGCCGTATGATTAGTGAAACTGTTTTTCATTAAAACATGGTTAAACGAGATTTGTATAAGCTTGAGGTTTATGAGGTTTATAGGCTAACATTTGCCCTCACAATCACACATTGTGTAAGTGTGGCAGGGGACACGTCTAGTAATCACCAGAGAAGTATTGGCGCGGCGACGAGGCGCGGCAGCGGCCGTCACGGAGCGCGGTGTGCGACAATGCAGAGCGTCACGCGTCACTGACGCGGGACCGCGCTGTTTTGTCTCGCTTGTAAGACGTGAAATGTCTGTCACTTTGGATAAAGTATGTTTTTATTTTATGTGACGAAAAAATAAAATCTACTATATACATGTCTGATAGAAACTGTGCTTCTATTCAGTTAATTTCCTTCAACAAACATCGTGTTTCGAATTTGTGTTATCAGTATTGGGAACAATTTAATAGAGCTGTAACGACCTTTATTTTGAAAGCTAGATATTTTAAGATTGTCGTGTGACATTAAGAAAATAGAGCCACTGTAATATACGTTATGGTTCTTTTATGATAATGCTGTTTGATAACACTTCCTTAACAAGCTCTGTCAATCTGCTTAGTAACAACACTGTCAGAAATTTGCAATTTGATATTTTACAAGGTGTCAAAAAGCAAATCACGTATGTCCGATTCGGTGAATTTTACGAGTGTTTCGATTTAAAAAATCTGTTATGACAGGGAAGCTTGAGGCTGGCTGACGCCTGTATACATGGCGTCATGGTGGGGCCGGATTAACTACAAAAAGCTCAAACCAAAAATCATCTGAAGACGCTTGTGATCAGGCACTACTTACCACTATGATCATAGGTCTAGATGAGTATAAATTAATTGTCTTTTAAATTGTTGTACCCTATAAGTAACAATAGATAACTTTGTAATTTAATTAAATATTTTTTTTGTATTTAATTTATATTGATATCTAAAATAAGCTACATTACCCTGTGTACCCCTGAGATCATTTGAGTTGTATGATCATACTATTGCATAGGTTGTACTGTTGTTGTACAGTTGCGCAGTAAGTAAAACTAAATTTTGTAGTTGCAATTGGATGACCTAATACATATTGATATCTTTTGGATTTATAGAGAAAATTCGTGAGTTAAATGAAAGAAAGAGTAATAAATAAACGAAAAGGCACGAAAAACTTTATTTAATTTGAAAAAACGTTTCATGGCAGACTTGCAAGATTGATACAACGGCTGACGTCGAGGTTTGGGTGTTATACGTCTTCCGCTAGTTATTTTTGTCAATTGTCATCTTGGCTTCCTTCTGCAAAGACAAACATTTATTTTGTTTTGACTTAATGATGAGCTTCGTCACTTTATTTGTTCCTATCTTCTTCTTTATATTCTTTCTTTTTTAGCTCACATCATCCAATTTGTTACTTTTCTACTGTTACGCTGGTTCAGCGCTGATTCCTTAGTATTATCCCCGATAAAAAAAGGTATTACTAAAAGTTCTCGGATGTAAACCAGACAAACCTGTAAAATATAAAAGGTAAGCATCATTGTTAAATCATATAAAGTCTATAATTGTAAATTTTAGTTTAAAACAAATAACACCTGTTCGGAAACTTATCAGATTTAACCTCCTTTTTTTATTGTGCTCAATTTATTTGACGTTTGTTTTGTTTTTCGTCATAAGTTATAAGTAAAGAAAGCACCTTTATTTTTCGTTTTTAATAATAACAATTATGATATCTTCAATTTATTAACACCTGTTATTAAATAAATCTTTTTGTTTTATAAATAAAAGTTATTTCTCTATAAATGCTAAAGTACAATCAGAACAATTTCCTTAAATATTTCATCAGTCACTTGCAATAACGAAAAAGATTTTTCCACTCCCCCTCAGATATTTAATTTTGATACCAACCGCTATGACGCTGGGATCACATCCCAAATAAATCTTATCCCGCATCTAGTGGCTAATATCGCCACGAAATATTAGCCGTTACGAATTCTAACGCTGAGGACTTGTCCACTTTAAGACTTTCTTAAACATAGTACAAACAATAATTTACTTTAAAACCTGAGCAATAAAGTTCGGTATTTCTCGTATTTACCGAACGTTAAATGAATAGTTGATATAGAAAATGGTATCGTGTGGTTGAAGTAGCAGTTTTGAGATTCGAATGCACATCTATAACATCCAGATTTATACGAGGTTATTGTAGGTTATACAAACGAAAGGATCCTCTATTTATGGAGAATTAAAGCTGAGTTTAGTGTGTTATTTACAAGGGCTAGTCGTTTGACCCATCTCTAGGGATTTGCCTTCCGTCACGGATTTATTTGAATTCGCGGGAATGCGTAGCGACAAATATTTGGACATTTATTGTGGCCACGTGGAATATTAAAGGTTTTTATTTGGTATCTCGCAGATTGGACACGGACGATTGTTGGATTACGAATGTCATAGGGAGACTTCTTGGAGAGATATTGAATGCCTAACAGTCATTTGCGCTGCGAAGTCGGTAACTATATGGACTTCTCTTTAGAAAAATTTGCAGTAGGTGGAATATTTTTTTCTGAGAACTATTTATATTAATATGTTTCCATAATACATATATTTTGACAAACCCCATATATTATGGTCTACATAGAAACTTTATCAACTATACGTTTGTGGTCGTTTCTTAAATTTTTTTAGTTTGCCAACACTAAGTAAACTTATTATAGATAGTAAGTATTATGAACTTAGGACTTGTAAGAAGATGCCTCAAAGGTATACTTATCCTGTATTTTAAGTACTAGGCTCTAGGAGTAGAGGTGCGTTTTTTTATCAAAACCTTAAGGTTTGAGCTCTGGAGACCTTTTGGTGGAAGTCAACGGCTAAAAAGTTCTAGTGGATTTCTCTATTAGCTTAACATTAATATTTGTAATTATAAAACATGCAATATTACTTAAGTGTACACTATAAATAGTTCTGAGTAATTTAGAAGCTGGACCTGGGTATTTTATTCTAGAAGAAGCTCGCTGGCTGATTTCTCTAGTTAATCGAAAGATAACGAAAACCAAGCAAGTTTCGCCATAGTTTGTCGATGGATCAACCAAACTTGTTATCTTAAACTCCTCCGTTCTTCATAAGGCACGTTAAGCCAATGGTCCCGGTTGTTATGGAAACGGCTTTCACCCATCAAGCAGCATTGGGCGAGTTTGGTGGTGTTATGGTCCAAACACCTTATGGGTTTCTCTCATGTAAGAAAGCTTGTGTCGTATATATGAGTTTCGGTAGAAATAATTTGGTATATAATTAAAAAAGATACTTTTCTGGCTAATTTTGAAATCATCATAGTTTTAGACTTTAAGGAGATTGCGATGGCAAATTACGTTAAGATATTTCACCGACTTTGTAAACGTTTGATACATGGGATAATGGTTTGGGCACATACACCGGGAGCGAATTAAAGACTTCACCATAAATGGTTTATTATCAAGTCGTTACGAGTCACGTCTCGACGCGGGTGTGACAATTTTATCGGCGGCGCGGCCACTTCCCAGGGCCTGTCACGGCAAACGCCGCAAAAAATCGAGCAAAACAGTGACAATTGGTGCATATCCCCGACGAATTATCCCTCTTCGGCGCCTTTGTCCAATTGAAGCTTCCTTTATTTCACCATTTTTGCCGTTTTTCCATTCCCATTTGTTTATTTATCTCCTCTTTTTAGGAGCGGACAATGAGCCCGCCGCGCTCATTATAGCCACGCTGCTTTAGCACGCGACCCGCCACTAAATCTCCCTTGGAATTCTAGCGAATTACCCGACAACAAGGACCGTTTTTCGGGTGATTGATTGGAGTAAAATATACTTTCTGTTTTTTCCCGACACCGCTCGCTTGTCAGATCGACTTACCCTTTAAATCGAAGCGGTATCTCCGGATGGATTGACTTTTTAAACCCCGCGATAAGATAAATCTCCGACGGTATTAACATACGTTGAAAGACATACATCGGGGTCGTGAGAGTCATTAATTTAGTGTATCGTGGCAGGTAATCTTGCGCAGTTCGGTGGCTCGTTTCTCGGTAATTGTCGGAAATAGATCGGCCCACCCGTTACGTCGTTCGTCGCGTCTCCAAAGCATACAAAATGCCTAAATGTAATTGTCCCTTTGAATAAAACATACTGGGGTTTGACATTTTGTAACCTCTAATTTGGGACCGCGACGTCCGCTGCCCTAACTGGCAATTTGCTATATTACGAGTATTATCACCTTTTTCGCTTCGTGGGAAAAGAAGTCTATTCATTAAGAATATTACGGAGACTCACTTTTTAATATCAAATTAAAAAGTACTTTAAAAAGTACCTACATCTGAAAAATGTTTGTATAAATCATTAAACTCGAGGAAAATTTTAAACGTTTAAAAAAATTTATGTACTTGCCTAATAACAAGATTTAGAAAACCGCTGATTTTATAGTTTTCCGTACAGAAGAAGTTTCCTACATAGTGTCGAATGTCCATATTCAAGTCTGATTAACTATTATTTTTTCTATTCAAAACTGCTGTGCTCGTTCTATCAATATAATTAACATTTTTCTATTGCGTCTTATTTGGGATTGTATAAATTGTGTTTACAATATTCGCAAAAGTTATAATACATAATGCATAACTATTGTCCTCAATTGGCAGGATGTCTATCTAAATTGAGAGTCGATTAGATTCTGAGAAAACAAAACTCCGACAAAACTGCATTACTTTTGTATGCAATCATGTGTTTTGGACAATCGGCGTGTCTTACAAGCCGGATGTGCTAAATTAATGGTGCTCATACAAATTTATGATTTAGAGGCAATTTAGGAGAATGTTGTTTAGGGATATAGGGATTACTCATATTGTTATATATATAATTATTTTTTCATATAGCTTTTACTAGGATTGTTATGTTTTGGAGTGAAAAACTTGAAAGAAAAACTAAGACTCTGGGCTATAGCACGACCACGACCAATGCTTGGTTGCTATGTGAAAGCGGTTGCAATCAATAACGAAGGAGGTCGATATAAAAAAATTGGATAAAAAAGGCAATTAAATTTATATAGTCCAAAACATAATCATAGATGAATAAATACTCCACGGAAATTATGAACAAATAAATTTACATTGTTCTGATAGCGATTATTGAATCAGTTGAAACTCTAAATAGGTTCATGTCAAATATATTATTAATATTTCACTGACCCACACGCAATATCTATAACTGACGTGGACAAGAGCAAGATCAGTTTCCACGATAAATTGTGCCGAAAATGACAAAAACTCGACACCGACACACGAAGCTGTCTGCAATCGACATTCGTTAAAGTTTTGCAGTCAAGACTAACTCACAGTATCTTTATTTATAACGGAATTTGCAGATCCAACTATTGTCCTGATAAATCGGACCGTTTTTACGGTGATTTTAATTTATTTTAGCAGCATTACATGAGTATTATTTCTATGATTCTGTATGATAATTATAAAAGTAGGCAGATATAATATAACGGTCTACACAATAAGTTATGCTTAGTGAATATTAATGATTATAAGATTTGGTTGCATTTAAAAAGGTACGGAGAGATCGAGTGTATTTACACATCATTTCTACAGTACGGTGCGAAGTATATAGGGGTATGTGGGACTCAGGCTAAAGTCGTTTCCCACTAACCACTAAACATCCTTTCCGGGCTGACTGCCATAGCGCATCTCGGTGAGGACTCGAGCTCCTTCGAGAATACGAAGCCTGTCCGTTATCGGGTTTGACAACGGAAAACCTGTCTTGGTGTATGGCCACCATTGAGCGCAATGTTCCTCTGGGCTTACAAAGGGACTTTTCTAACCGCTCTGCTCTCTCGGCAGTGTCAAGAGGGGCTTGGATGGAAATCTCTGCGCAAAATTTAAACCTACGTAACTACGCTTTCTCCCCCGATCGAATGCCACTCAGTGAGCCCCACATCTTAGGAAATAAGTCCAAAGTAAACCGTAAGGACACCATGAATTAGCATCGTTACGGCTGAACTTCCCCCCTTGACGAAAGGCGACTACCACAAAAGGGTTCACGAGCCTTCCAACCACGGTTATAAAGCCACCAACAGCACGCTTTCAGCCAACTCCGCAGACCGTAGAAGTGCCTGGAGACCCGCCGGTGAGCCCTGAAAAGAACCTTTTATTCTGGACATTCGCCGACCACGAAACCACTACCGGTTCTATTCCAGTAGTTGTTTCGTGCCCGCCCAGTGTAAGCGATCTGGATCGGTTGGTGAACCACTCCTTACACCGGAAGGCGAGATCATTAAGTGCATTGAGTGGTCCTCCTACAGTTCCAGCAGACTAAAAGGCTCCCCAGCCTGTACGTCACAGATATAGACAGACGACACCTATTATAATTTATTTAATTTCATCTTTAATCATCCTTGAATTGTTTGGATTTTTAGAAACCCTTATTTATTAGCACATAGTGTTTATTATTTTAACGGAAACAGCTGTTGGTAGACCTTTTTTTATCGAGGAGGAATCCGTTTACGGACCTATCCACCACTGGCTATGTGGTGGATGTGTGTGGGGCTCACCCAGTACCTGAGCACTGGGAATACCCACTAAAACTCCCAGGTAGCTTCATTGCCCCTCGCGAGTATGCCCTGGGTTCTGTCAAAGCAATTCACCAATACGAACTGTTGCTAGACCTAACAAAAAACAATATTTTTTTGAAAATATTATCTAGAAATGTTTGTAATGAAATTAATATCTACATAAATTTTTCCAATGATTTCATGACCTTTCCTGTCTAAGCGAACACCTGTCTCTGTAAAGTCTGCATTGTCCAGAGTAATATTTGCGTAAGCTGTGATTTATGATAGTATTGATTAGATTGACCGATGTGCATAAGGACAGGTTTTTTCTTAAGATAAGTAATTTATGTTTTTCTAAATGTCAATTATCATTATATAGTTCATATTGAGGATTGATTTAATTTTCAATTTGTTTTATTGCATATTTATCAGTCTTATTAACCTTGCTGTGGAAGATCACAAACTTGTATAACTATAACTTTATTAACCTTAAGTTTGTTTGATAAGTACTTGTACATTGGCAATCTATAGATCCATAGTATAATTCATATGCATAGGGGAGGGACGGGAGCTCCAACAATTTCCTTTAAAGTATTTTACGTAAGATGTATGATGGCGCACAGACTTGGTACGCATCATTACATAATCAGAAATAAATACAGGCTTCTTTAGATACAAGGCTTATACGTTTATTATTAAGGCTCAAATTTTGTCTGATATGGTAGGTGCCTCAGGTTAAATATTAGTGCCTAGGTTAGGAGTCGTTGGTTCTTCTTTAAAGAAACATTAACTTTAATTAAGTAATATAATTTAGTTAAGGTCACCGCCTTATTCCTTTACTGTCTGCCAGTTTGCCACATCCTCATCAAGAAGATCATTTTCAGACATTCGTTAAAATTCTACGTCAACGCTACCGCCGCTTCGCCGGCGGCGCTGCGAAATGTCGAAAATTCATAAGTTTTTACCGTACGCAATTCGTAGCGGCGAAAACTGCCGAATAACTGTCATTTTTTTGCCAGAACAATTGGCATTGGGCGGGTACAGGACGGAAAAAAGGTAAAATACGAGTATAACCTCTGATATATTTGATGAGGTACTTTTGTTACAGCCTCGCTGCATTCCGGTGAGTTTCATTGTCATTTATTTTCAGAATTACCGGCGCCTCAAGTTAAAAAACTAACTTTTTAATTTACCATCGGTATTAAATTTCTTTTTTTTTAGTATTTTGAAAACATCTTGAAGTATTTTGTAAAATATATAGTGTATATATACCAAGAGCAATTTTTTAGTCGAATCTCATCGAGATCTACCACTGCCATAACCACGCTTTGTCGGCTTATTCGCTAGAATATTTTGACTGTCAAAAAACTTATTTACAAGTCCGCCAACCTTCTTCAATGTCTTTGTAATATTTTTCATGTAACATGAGAATGGATGAGCAATTTATTCGGTGGTTTTCACGTTAATTGTCAAAATGAGTTAGCGAAAAGATGTGCGTTGTCTGTGGCACAAATGATGCGATTTTTCACTTAAACTAGTATTCCCAGCTAGTTACTATATGTACTTTTATCCGCTTTAATTAGGTACAATCAAATTCCAACTTAAGACTAACATGAATTTTTTAAGCAAAGTAATAATTAGAGTTTTACGTAATTATCAAAGAGTCAAAAACAAACCTACACAGTCATACTAACATCAAACGTGCCTAAATAACGATGAACAATAAACTAAACTACACTAAAATTTTTAGTCCGTCATCTAAAGTAAGTTTCAATTCTATTAAAATCTCAACTAGGGCTATTGTACCCCTAGTTTAAGTTGCAATCGTATCGAACCGTCTCTATCGTGTTTATTCTCAGTTATATATATAAAATGACAGTAGCACCTATATTGTAAAGTTTGGTAACTGCTACCACAATCAACTTGTTAACTATTAATAAACTTTGAGTCGCACTTAATTTAGTAGGAAAACGAACTAACTTAGCCTAGTTGCGTAGTTATAACTATATGAAACCGTTCAGCTTGTGTTTTTTTTACAACTGGGTGACGAACAATTGAAGCCACATGACTCGTATTGATCTTGAAACTAACCTTAATTTGTTGAAAATAGTGGCTTTCGTAGTGCAACTGTTACACTTAATGCGCTGTGCTATTGTAATAATTATAATTCCTATAAGAAAATAATAAAAGATGCTTGGCTAATTGTCAAAGTAGGATCGTAGCTCCACGCTTTACAAACGTCTTTAATTAGTCTAATTACAGTCTTCACGGAGACAATTAAGTGAAAAAATAATAAGTGCGGAGCAACCGAAGTAGGCAATTATGTATCAATTGTCAGTATTAATTCAATTTACGGTTATTTCTGAGCTAGAAATTGTTATTCGATAGCGTCGATGCTTAATTGTTTTTTGATTCGACGTGATCATTTCATAATTACCTTGTATCACTTCGTAATAAAAATTAAAATGTAATAGCGAAAAGATACAATGCCTCTCAATTTCTTATTAAGATTGGTAACAACTATTTTGCCTTACCTATATATACCTATACTAGCATCTTTATACAAATTATTTAGTAAAATCAAATATTTTGACACATAATATTTGTAGTAATAGTTGAGCCGTATAACTTTGTTTCACAAAATGTCAGGAACGCCACCCATTAAAAGTTATCCTTATTAACATTGGAACAAATAACAGTTTTGTATAGTACGTCGTAGTATTATAATAATTTTCTTTAGTGTAATCTATGTATCTAATATGGTGTATGTAATTGAACGTTTTTAGTGAATTTTTATCTAGTGTGATCTGTTATTTATTTATTATGTTGACTTGCTTGTATCATGCCAGTCTACGAAGTCGAATCACACTTAGAGTAGAATAGAATAGAATATATCTATATTGTACATCAGCCAATTAATGAAGAGAAATACACAAACAACAGCTCATTACAACTAATTTATTACACTTATTGTAATTTGTAACACTGTTTTGTGTAGCAAATAAAATAAATAAATTGTAGCACTCGATTCGATTTCACCTCACCTGTATACTCACCGAAATATGTCGATATAGGTCACTATATCGACATATTTCGGTACCTCGTTACGTGTAGTAAAATTTATTATAATGGTATTTTCAATCGAACTTTGAAGACTCCACTGGGATTGTTCCTTCACTAGACATCTTAAACTATTTTGTTATGTATTTGCTGTCAGTATGATTATCAAATAATCGTTACGGTGGAGGTAGGAGGACCTGAAAATAAGGCTTGACTTCCGTAATATCCGTGTTAGAAGGAAGCGGTTGTAAAGTGCCCGTGTAATCTGGAGTACAAGATATGGCAAGTGTAAGAAAACCTCACTTATTATAATTTAATGGTTTAAATTTCGATGTTACTTACTTTCTATGCTGTCCACGCTCACAAAGCATAATTTTCGGATTGCAACTGGTACATATTCCGGACTCCGTCAAAAGAAGTGTTGATGAATCTTAAGCTAGCACTTAAGTTGATTCTTATAGAAATGCATATTATATTTCAAAATACGGCGTTATATTTATCTTTTAAGCCACTAAATAAATAAATATGACTATTGTAAATTAACCTTAGGGGAAAGACATGTTGTTCCCCTTCTAAAGCTTTTGAAATCTACAATTTTTTAAGTATATCGCATAACCTATATCCTGAAGCTGTCTAAGAAACTACAGAATGATTCACTAAAACTCGTACTATGCCGCTCCTTTCGATTTTAAGCATTTTTGAAGAAATTGCATATCTTGGAATACAAACCCCATCACCATTCAGTTGTTTTTAAGGTGCAGAATATAAGACTTATACCAATGTACAAAGAAGATAGTATAATATGCTTAATAGAATGTGATTCACAACTCAAAATCTGTGGTATTCTAAGCTCATGCGAGCGTAGGAGGTGATAAAATAGTTCTAATCTCCGATCTCAACGGTAAAATTAATTGGTAACTGGCAACTCTAAAGGTGCGTTCCGCCAACTGAGATGAGCTAGGATTTGAAACTTCCAGATATACACGGAATCAGATAAAATGGAAGAAACTAAGAATAATTCTAACTAAACTAAACAGTCAAGTAAAACTAAACCCCCATTCTAAAGTCCGTTCATCTTGTATTTTATTGTGTTCACCAGTTTATGACTCCTCTTTCCAAAAAGAGGGAGAAGAGAAGATAAAACACTTTCAAGTGGGACAGAGATAAATTAAAACAATTAATTATAATGGCCAAAATCCCCTACGTTTGTTAAGATTTCTTTTTCAATTTTTATTCGCGCAGCCATGCACGTTCCGCAAATTCTACTTCACGCCGAATTCTAAATTGACATCTGAGTTAATTCGAAAAGAATTTTAAGGCTTGGAAATTAATTACAGATCTCGAAAATCTTTATTTGCTTCATTCCTTTTGTTTTTTCGGAGCAAAATATATGTATTGCAAAAATAAATATTTGTCTTCACTATATAGGCAAAGATAAATATTTATTGTTATTTTATTACTTTAATAAAAATCTAGTCAGACCACTTCAAATGACTGGGCTATTTTTGTTTCAGTCACAGATTTATAAGAGTGATTAGTTAATATGAGCACAGGTCTTCTCGAAGCTAACTAGTTAGATATATGGACATAAATAGAGATTTATACAGAATATAGTGAATGAAGTACTTCTAAGTTCACCCTTATAAATGTAGGAATATGAATATTTTTTTTATCTAAAACAGCTTTATATATATTTTATATATGCAAGCTTTCCACAGACTTTTTTGTTATCATAAATACGAAAAAATAATTAAGAACAGAACATACAAAAAATATAAGTTTAATTTTTAAACTCAGCTACTATTGCTACATATGATAATAAGTGATACCTATGCAACTATTTTACTGAGAATAACCGCTAATTTTCATACGATTTCAAATACAACTATCATAGTTTAGTAATTAAAAATTAAATTATGATTAAAATGGTGTAGTATAGTACACAATATAATGCAAATTATTCTATAGTCTATCAACGATATTTTAATCTTGGCAAAACTTCTCGTTGGCCGCATAAATTTACAATTTTTATTATCAGTTGTGCAATATAATTTAAAGTTTATTTTCATTTTATTAAAACAGTCCTGGTTCGCACCTCTTCGTGTGACTAGAAAACGAGTTCTCATCTCTTATCTAGCCATCACCACGTTTTTGCAAGGACCGCAAACAAACATTGATCATGTATCAAGATAACTGAAGTCCGTTACGCGTAAGCGTTAAAAATATTTGTTTACCTAGTTTAATGGTCTACTAGAAAAGATATTTCTCTAATTAAGAGCTTGTATTATGGATACTAGATAATTAATATAAAGACTCTTCTTTATATTAATTATCTAGTATATTATCTACTATAGAAAATATAATATACATGTTACTATCGTTATTACATGTTGTTATCTTGTTGTTGTTATCTTTATAACATGTATATTCACTGACCACTCGAACAGACGGGCGCATAAAAGGTGCAAAGTTAATCTAAATTGCAATCATTATAGTTATCTAAATTTAATTTTATCTCATTTTCTTATAATGATTGAAAAAGGAACAGCTATCCTACAACGTGACATTTAGAAAAGTATGTTCATTTTCGACCAAATGCAGGTTTTTGTTAGCTTATCTAAATTGTCTAAGGTTTCTTTCATATAGCTTTTGAATTAGCCGCAATACATGGAGAAAATAAAGAACAATTGTGTTTTTAGAATGGCCCATTTAGAATCAGGCACATTGTCAGTTTCATTAACACTACCTTCGTATCGACCGAGAGACGCCCACATAGGCCTCCCTCAAGGATTTCCAACCGTTCGGTTTGGCTTCCCACTACCAGCCAGTTTTCAATTTAGTTCTACCGATTTCATCTAATGAAAGTGACGATCTTACAAATTTTAATACAGATTCGTAATGGTCAACCAATTTCTTAGAAGACTGTACAATCATCGTCATTTTTAATAGCCTATATAATTCCCATTACTGGGCATTTCCAGGGATTGCAGGCAGGGCAGGCCTTCATACATTGGGTCTTCACCACTACTTTGGCCTAATACGGGTTGTTGGGAAAAGCGGTTGTATGGGGCTTAACGTGCCTTCTAAAGCATGGAGTAGTTGTTAGTTGCATCTAGTGACCAATCGTGGTGAATTTTGCTTTATTTTTGTAATCGAACTAGTGACTAGAGCTCTCCAACCACAACACTAAAGAGTTTCACAACGTATGTACCTACATACGGACTTACAACATTTGCAGGAAACATGTTTCATTCAACCACTTTGTACCTGTCATGTTGAAAATCGTTTAGCCACCACACAGACTCGGCTGATGATTGTGAACTAATGAGCGAGATGTAAGATTATTTGCTATCAGCAAAGGTTAGTGCTCCTACTTAAGCAACATTCCCAACCTCTGCTCGTATGAATGAACGCCTCAAACCTGTTCACAATCTGACTCGTTTATCAATCTAACACCAAGACGTTTGTGACAGAACTCCTTATTTCTGCTTATCGCAAATCTGTAGTGTTTCACGTTGCACCTCATTTAGTAGACTTATGAATAGGGCTACCTGCGAAGATTATGGAGCAGCTAGTTCATAAACTTGGTTCTGCATTGGTACCTTTCTTATTTCGAGATATTATTACCTAGTATATTTTAAATTAGGATATACAATATAGGTGACAGGCTGGTTAGTGTCACATACTACGCTGCCAAGGGTCTCTAGGAAACTCAACTATTTGTTTCGGGTCATGACAACTTTTGTCATGCTTTACAAAAATTGTGAGCAATGCAGAGACTTTATGTTACGTTGTGTAAAATAGTCTGGCTTCGCGTAGTTTCGCTTTGTCTACCGAAGTATCCAGAAGTGCATTAAGCATTACTTAGGAGGTTGTAAATATGAATAGTGATGAGTATTTTCAATTTATCAAGGATCTAACACCGATTTTCTAGTGAATAATATGTGATGGTGAAACAAAAAGGTGAAACAAAAAGGGTTAATTTGAACTCATAACTGGCAAGTTTTGACAAGGGCCATCTGACAAGTCACTCGCATTTTAAGTTTTAGTTTTATGGTGACTGTTTTGCTTAGCTTAAATGAAAACTAAAGCCGGTTAATGGATAATGCCGGTAATTGGATCCACCTAAGAAGTTCGGGTCCCATCTTTTAATTTAATTTAGTAAATGGGAAAGATTATCGTTCGAATTGATATGTTTCAACAGATATAATGAAACAAAAGTTCATAATCTTAAGTATTTTTTCAAATAGCAAGGTTAGGTGTAACTAATAAACGTTGATAGTTAGTTCTTTTTGAGATAAAATCGAAAACTTTTGTTCAACTAATTATCACACGTAAGGGATATTAAACACAAGCTGTTTTTTTGACAAATGGCAGCCCTGGCTATCTCTCGCCCAGTTATCACAAAAACTAGTTTAGCATACAAATCCACAAAGTGGGCGAAAGACGCGATCTGATAGCGAAGGAGCAATTACGTACGTGACACCTCGCGAAGCGCGTCCGATCGCATCTGTGTGATCCGAGCTTTAGGGCGCGGTTGTCGACATAGCGTGAATAAGTTTATTTTACAATAAGCTATACCTAAAGCTTGCTTCATGCCATTACAATCTTATTTAGTAAAGATTTTAATTGTTTTTTGTTTGAAGCGATTTTGTATTTTGTACTAACGTTATGTAAAATGTCTCACCTTACATAATATCGGCTTAAATAGATTTTCGTTTCTGTGTTGCCTCCAAGCATCAAATTTGGTTCTAAATTAAAGTTCCGAAGGAATGTTGAAAATATTTTGTTTTGTATTAGGTTTTGTGTTTAGTACGTTACTAGAGGTGGGTGGCTTAGTGATATCACCGCCTATATTTCATACTGGGTGAAATATGCACATTTCCTCCGCCTGCTTGCATAATGTTCTCTGTCTCTGTCTGTAAGAGCAAGAAGTTCTTTGAGTTAAATCATTTAAGCTTATAGGTATGTATCTTAAATGAAAGAACTTTTAAAGAACCAGTTACAAATTATCATATACCAGTAAAATATTGTTACAAAGTTTTCTTTTAAATTCTCAGCTGTATACCCCGGCTGTTGTTAGGAGTATCAATTATCGTTTTGTTTTAGTCTCATTATGTCTGGGCAACATAAACTTTATGATGCTTCACTATTCCTCCGAGTACAGATTTGAGGGAACGTCACAATGTTACCATTACGCTTTCTCTAAGAACAATGGTATTTGTAGTTAATATAGAACATAGTATAAGTAATAGTCTTACAACTAATAACCTTAATATTTTAATGATATTAGTTCGGTCATCGCCACTTACACTGTTAAAATGAATAACCGAAAAGATATGAAACAAGGCTATGAAGAAAAGGATATTGACGAATTTAGTATGCGATTGTAATCAGCCTTTTGATAATAGGTATTAACTGAATGAATGAACGTAATTATGTAGTTACTATACTTTCATTCAATCAGTTCACAGTTAATATACTACGTATTAGACATAAATACTTAAGCTGTGCTATAGGCGGCAAAGGGTGACTATATAGATATATGATTGCTATCTTTCACATACAGACTAGATGTAATGGAAAGTCTTTTTCGTTTAACTAAATTATGTGTGTTCAGTGGTATGCGTTAGTGTTTAAAATTATTTTGTATTTGCTCACATTTTAGCTAGTCCTGATATTCTTCCAACTCATAAGTTAGTTTGGTAGAATATTTTGGCTGAGAACGATTGGTAGCCATTCCAACGACGAGTGAAGTGAACGATGGCATTGCAAGTGGTTTGATTGTGCATTCAATTTTCTTCTTATTTATAAAAATATATAACTGTTCCTTAGTCTCGTTAACTCACTAACGGCTTGACCGATTTGAATATTTTTTATTGTGTTTTGTTCGGTTTATTTTAGGGATGGTTTAAAAATATAAAAAAGGGCTAATCCTAAAGAAAGCTAAAACATGTCTACTATGGGCACAAAGAGATTTTGTGACTCCTTTCTCTGTCGCACAGCTAGAGCGTGGAATTCCTTACCGGCACACGGTTCACACCTTCATACAAAATGGATTCCTTTAAAAGAGGCGTGAAAAAGCACTTTTTGGGCCGGCGAGGTGAGGGCGGCTAGGGCAGTATGTCGCATGCTTCACTAGCTATCTTCACATATGGACTCCTCTACTGCTTATCATCAGGTGGTGTAGAGGCATTGTGGAGTCAAATGTTGGCATTTCAAATTGGTAATTTAATATGGAAAATCTTCTAACTGGTTTTGAAGATTTTCCATATTAAATGTGTTTTCAAAACTATTATTTCATACGCCTCATAGTGGCGGATTAGTTTGGGTCTTACAAAGTTCACCGGGTCAAATAGTACACAATAAAAAGTTTATTTTATGAAGTGTACAGTATCTGGTATAGATGTATCAGTTCGCACTTTAAAAAAGCATTTATTTGAAATTAATAAAAGCAAATTTTCAGTATAAACGTAGCGCCTAGCCTGTATCTACGGTATAACCTCAGATCCCAGAATTTCTTTTCCCAGAATCCTTTTTAACAGAATCTCATTTCCCAGAATTTTTTGATTGCTACACGTGGTTTCAACATTGGATTTCTTAAATTACATTATTGTTTCTATTTAATATTATTAAGTTTGATATTATCATAATTAGTGTTACTAGCCCCATTTGATGTTGCTTAGACCTGGAAGCGGTCTCGCTTTTCAAGGCAAATAGAGATTACACCAGAAGCCCTTGTAATTATGATGGATTTCCTGTGCAATTTATCTTCTATCCATTTTGTCGTCTTGTGGAGTGGTCAGATTTCCTTTCTTCTTAGGAGGTCTCGGGTTCAAATCCTATTTGAGAGAATAAGAACATTTGTTCACGAGTCATGTATATTTATTATGTTTATTTCTGCTATTTATAAACATATCACTATCCATATTTTATATATATTCCGTTATCTAGTATCGTTAACACAAGCTGTTATTGATGCTTAATTTGGGCTAGATATTAAGTGTGAGTGTGAGAAATATTGATTATATTTTTATTAATCATTGCTGCGTTAGCAGGTAAGATATGACTATAGTGTTATAATTAAAGCAGACTTGTATTTGATATTAACTGAGATGAAATACGTTGTACATTTATTTGTATAGACTTGATTGTTAATTCGTCAGTTGATCTCTAGCCACATTTGCAAAAAGTAAGGTGAGGTAAATAAATAAAGGCAACAATTATTTTTTTCAATAGATTTATCAATATATTTTAATGAATAATTCTCAATTACAGCTGATGCGATGGTACAGTCTCTCCATTTCACAAAGCATCTCTTGTAGAAAATTGGCAAATAAACATTTACTTATTGCGATTCAAATCACTGGTGTTAATAATTATGAAACATTTTGTAAAATATTAACGAAAATTAAGTCAGTTATTTTTACGTATATAGGTATCTATTTTCGAATTTAATTTATGCACTTAACTTTAATGAATTCCATGGAAAATTATATTCATTTATAATTATATATTTTGTATCTTTAACTACATTTTATCAACTATATATTACAAATTTTAACTTAAAATTACTTTAAATTTTTATCAATCGTTTTAATTTTTCTGTGCGTTTAATCACTGTTTCCCGAAAGTTATATTAAATTTTTTAAAAGTGATTCATGTGAATTATTGAATGCGGTTTTCAAGATCAAAAGTGTGTGACCTTATTTTTATGTTGTACATATAGTATATTAATTATTATTATGCAAAACAACATTTAAACGCACACGAAATTCACAGCACAATTGACAAAAGATATTTTCAAAATATCTCTATTAGTAAACATGTAAATATACCTTACAATTGTATTTACAAAATTAAGCGATACTATCCAAGTACAATTCTATTCAAAGTGGGAAAGAAATATTTCAATCGACTAGGTATTAGTGACGTCATTGTTTAGAAAAAGTATAATAATAAAATTACTTTTTAGCCTTATATATAATCCAAAGTCCAAAATAATTAAGTATATTATAAAGCTCTACAAAATATGTTCAAACTTAACGAACATTGTTTTATATTACATTTAAATTACAAATTAATCAAAATAAAAATTCATTAAAGTGATAATCCAATATCTATACACTTTTGGTGTCTCACCTGAGATTTTTACCTCTACTTAGGTGAAACAAAAATTTTAACTGATGAAACTTCTTTCTAATATTTTCTAAAGAATCAGTCACAATTTTCACTTTATGTGTTCCGAATGGATGATAGGTATTATTTAAGTTTACAATTACATTATAAAAATTTTATAAAGATAATATTTTATCATCAATGACGTCTTTAACCGCTCTGTCGAATCGTTTTAATCTATGCTATTGCTGTGGAGTCTATTATGATTGCTATCGTGTACTACGGTGGTAAAAAGGTTCTATAGGTGCCACGTGACTAACATTCGTAGTAGCAAGACCCGAACCAACCACAATGTAGGCGCCAGTAGGTGTACTATTAATTAGGGATTCATGGGCAAAATGATGTCCTACTTTGGGGTTCATGCTACAACGAATTCTTAGATATGGATGGTAGCGCTTCTAAGATAATTTTTAACGAGATTCTAAATCTGAAAACAATTGTATTTGTTCTTAGAGAACACTGACCAGAATAACAAGTTCACAGTTCGAAGTACATCGATGCTAAGTTATCGAAGAAGCACTACGGTATTGTTCACGGGCACTCCAAGAGTGCTGTGAGCAACTAAATTAGACGAAAGCCACCGTGTGGCATCGCTGGGCTACTGAGCAGGTGTTGACAACCACTTAATAAGCGTAACTATTTACAAAACAGTATACGACTATCGACCCGAATAGAACTCGAAAGGAAAACAAAATAGGAACGATACAAAACTGCGCTCACCTCTCCGGTACTCAAGTTCCGAGTCTTCGGAACGGCGAGCTGATATAAATACACGCTATTTACAAGGCTATGTCCTGAGTCAGTCCTGAGTTTCAACATCTAGACCGTTAACCATACGCTCGATGCTTTTGAGGTCTGACGCTGGAGGCGTGCTGGAAGTAGTGCTTGTGGGGGCGTCGGGCGGCGGGTCGGCGGAAGCGGCCCGCGCGGGTGGTGAGCCAGCGCGAGGCCTCGCAGGCGAGGAACTGAGACTTCTTGCTCTCGGCGCCACTTGTTCAAACGCCGATCCAAGACCTGGTAGCGCGTAAGGAGCGAACCTGTGCGCTTTGCTGAGCGACGGTGCTGGAGCTGGCGCAGGTGGCGGAGGTAAGGAGTACTGCTGTAGTAACGGGTGGAGGTTGAACAGCAGACCTGGCGGCATTTGATGTGGAGGGAAAAATGGCGGCGGATATAGCGATGGCGGGTACAAGTATGGTAAGAGTGGCGGTTGTACGGGCGGTCCCAACGAGACATCAGGAGCAGGGGAAGGCCTCGAGGGCCCTGCGGGTGGTGATGACGCTCGTGCACCGCCAGAACACGAGGAATCGGAGCCAGCTTCAATGGCTTCATCTGGGCCAGAATCAGCGCCACCGCCTCCGCCACTAGGGCTGAACCACGCTGGAAGACAACAATTTTATTAGAATATATTTCTTTGATATTTATTTAATATAAATATAACTTTGGAACATAACATAAAGCAGTTCAAATCTAAAGTTGAAGGTGTCTAATGACCAAGTAATAACGTTTTTCCTTTTAGAACATCGTGTTTGCAAGATTTTCAAATGAGAAATGCTGAAGTTTTTTTTAGTGGAAAGTGATCAATTATTCGTTTGAAGTGGGAGTTAGTTATACTCACAGCTGGAGGAGTGCTGCGTGGTAGATGGGGGCGGGGGCGGGCTACTGGGGCCACCCACGTCCAGCGGCCGCTCGTCGTCCTCATCTCGCGCGTCCGACCGCGCTGTCAGCAGTGCTTGCCTGCGGTACACCGACAGACTGCTCGTGTTATCAAACGGGTTTCGATTATGCATAGTTTAAGCAATAGGGATTAATGTGGGGTTTCAATAATCCATCTACAGATGATTTCGTTCATGAGCCGTTTTATATATGGGATATTTTACCTGTTAAATATGTCAACACTAAACGCCATGTTAAAAACCGCTTTCAAGAATCTTTCTACGTATTCGCTACCCGTAGATGCATTATTGAAAGCCAGCATAACTGTGGTAATATGAATCTGGTTCAGAAGATTGTGTGACCAAATTGTGTGACCTAACGTAATTATTTAGTCTCTGTTTTCATAACTTATATCTCGAATTGTCAATTGTCAAACACTTGTGCCAGATAACTAGTCAATACTTTACCCTATAAATAATTATTTCATTAATTCATTTATAATGATAATAATAGTTCCAATTAATATGAATATCAAAGGCGAAGAACAAGACGGTATAGAAGTGTTCGTGTATGTGCGAGTGTGTGAGTGTCGACGTGCTAGCCTGTACGTGTGTGCGTGCACGTGCCTGCGTGTGTGTGTATTTGTGATTTGTGTATAAATTAGACAAATAATTATGGATAAATAAAGTGAATACTGATTTCAGATACTATTACAGTAACGAAACTAAATAACAGTGCAAAAGAATTTGTATGTCCCATTGTCGATCTCATGTTTCTGTATTTATAGTGATTTAAAGTCTTATTAAAATACTTCGATATTATGATAAAAATGACAAACTTTGCACTTTTATCCCTGTCATAAAACGGTTAACATTTTGTCTATGCGTCGCCGCGACCCTCGACCACTGGAAAGGTTAATCGAGTGCTAATGATAGTGCCGAAATTTGAGCCGCGCCGCTGAGCGATCAGCCTAAATGCCTTGATGATAAATTGCCGTGTTTTAAATTTTTTTTCGTCTTTAGAGAATTTTTTATTTAGTTCACTTTTAACTTTTATGTGACTTATTACCAAAGTGTTAAGATGGAATTCTTATCATACGAGAAATACACGAATATACATAGTTTTAAATTTCAGTACCTGATTTTGTTGTTTTGTGACTAAAAATCAGTTACTACAATTTAAAACTTAGTATATTTGTGTATTTCTCGTTGCTAATTTCAAATCATTATCAATAGATGTTGGTGTGTCAAAAATTTATCTCACATTTAAACTTTCTTTATTTATAGTTATATTATGATTGTTTTTGAAGTGTAATTGTAGCTTGAAAAACATTTATTTGAAAACATTTAGATAATCAATCACCAATATTATCATAAATAACTAATATAATTTATTCGAAACAGAAACAGCATCATACGAACATTACCATATTCGTTTCGGGCCGTTTATACAGACAAAAGATAATTTTAAAGCATTTTAACCCCCAAGGGACAGTTAAAGCAATTATTTGCCTTCTGTCACCCCGCTCTGCGCCACGCAAACTGTTTATCATGTACATTGTTTTACTGAACCTTGATCCGGTGACGTCTTTATCCCGGACTTGATTACGACTGGGTTCCGCACGAAATTCATTTTAAACAACTCGCCTCATCGTCGGCTGATAGAATTTAATTTGTGCCACCCCTAAGTACAGGGTTGGTAAAATTTAATGATAGGGTACTGTTTCAAATTCATGAAGATACCAAATTTATGAGGTTTTAAAGAAACAAAAACTGTCATAAAATTTTGAGATTTTGTTTATGATATTCGCATATTTTTGTATCCTAAAAGCAAGCTCAAACGAGAGTAAGTTTGTTTTGACGCAGTTTCCACCATGACGTGTTTTGATTGTAAAGATATGGGTGAATTACTGTCATTCATTTTCTAAATAAGTAGTTGAAATATATTGAATCTTAGGGCAGTCTTGGAAAAGTTAATTTTTTGTTAGTGTTGTTAAAGAGAATAAATTGCCTTGCTGCTTTTGTAATGCTATAACTCAACTCAACTAATAGAGAGCTTTTCGTGACAGTTACATCACCGGAATTATGAAAAGAAATAGTAGTTGATGTTCGTTTTTGTAAGTTTACTGCTGACCTCAATTTTTCACGGAAAAAATACCGTTCTTATTCAATTAACAATAAAACAGTTTTAAAGTTATCACCAACCCTAATTTAAATTGTCCACATTAGAGTGTTCACGTTACAATATAAACTCGGCGCAGGGGTGTCTCGCCTTGTAATTTTGCCAAATTTTTATCCCTAACCGAAGCGGTTAGTTTAAACCCCTCGGACTTTTTATCGGCGAGGGTTCGAAAGGGAAGTGTATTAAATGTGTTTTGATTCTTGTCTTTTATTTTGGAGATTTTACGATGCCTAGTTGGATTATTTTTATTGCAGCGCTGCTAAACTGAGCGGTGGAGACTGAGAAAAATGTTCTCCTATTAAATATTTTGTATTTGTTTTTTTTTGTTTGTAGCTTCAAGTGTCATTTTATACAATGTGCAACATGTCAATCGTCATTAATTTCATTAATAGCTTATCTAATTAATCAAATAATCTTCACTGTACAAAAGACATAATTATGGATACTGTAAGAATAGCTAATTACATAAGCATAGATTGTGTTTCTCAGCCTTACGTCCCTTTTGGGTATTAGCTTAAGGGAAACAGGACCACTACGGTGACACAATTTAGGTTAGTCGGTGGCAGTAACAAACGACACCAACGGTTGAACTTCGAGACGTCCAGTCTTAAACTATAAACATTTCTTTAACCCATCCGGCATCAACCATGAGCGACTAAATTATAAACACCAATTTAAGTTAAAAACATTTTTTTTACATATGACACATGACATAGTTGAAGGGTGTTTTTTATCAAAAATAGTTTAGAATTAAAGTTATTTAATTTAAAAGAGATTTAGATTTTTTATGCCACATTGATTTTCTCGATTGAAGCCTATTCCTAAACCTCCACCAATTACATTAATTCATTGTTTATCTATACCAATTGAAGAGCAAATAATAATAATTTTAAAATAAATATTACAAAAAGGACAAAAGGTAAGGAGATACAAATGTATTTAACAAAGAGATTATTTACATGTATCCGTTTTATCTTTTATTTTTACGTTAGTTAAAGCTGCTTTTTAAATTATTGTTATTATGTTATTGTTGTGTGTCTTTCTTCTAGTAAAACAAATCTATTTTATTGATTTCATTTCTACTATGATACTAATCTACAAAATTCAGTGTAGTCACTATGACGTGAGACCTAAATATATATATATATATATATATATATAATATTTATTTAAATACAATTTTCTGACCTGTTATACTATGACTTATACTTCCGATATTTGTACCTACGTGTAAAGAAGGCCTTAGATAAAACTATTGTAATGGCATAGACTGCTGCCCCTTGTATGTTCTATTTGGCATGCGCGACATGTGCTATATATAAGTATTACTGTGACAAATGTCCCGAAAAAGATAAGAAAAACGAGGCAAAATAAATAAAATATCAGTGATGAAAAATAAACAGTAAACATACAAGTCTTCTATTAACTAAAGTTGAAAATATTCTCCTCATACGTTTCTCCCGTGTAGGAAGACCTGCGCCTACCAGTGAGACGAATAGGTTGTAGAAGACGGTGATTATGATGAAAGTATTCTTTTACTGGGTAAATTTCAAACAAAAGGCTTAACTGTCTAATAGTCATGATGATAAAGCATATAAACGATTGAAGTATGTAGCTATAATAAAGAATATATTATAAAGAAAACTTTATCGTTACACTACTATACACTATTATAAATAGCATTTAGGCGTAAGTGCATTCCAATCCGCAATAGCCTTAACAATGCAATTTCTGAGAATCCGCGGGCGGCTGGCCACCCTTCACAGCACACGTCCCGCTTTTCCAAACGTGGCGTTTGTCAAACCGCTCACGTTTCCCACGTTTCCTTCGGCGGCCATTTTGTAAAGATGAGCCGGACCGGGCCCGTCGCTTCCGTCTCCGCTCTAATTCGGGATGGCGGCATGAGCCCTTCCGGCGCAAAATGTTCTGTAAGCGAATTAAAGATTCCTTCCCGTCGGATGTGCGTTATTCTCCCGTATTACCGACGATAAAAGCTTTAATACTGCAGCATTGCCCACGTAAGTCCCTGCATAAACACAATCTTCATAAAACTATTTAATGATTTCTAGAAAACAATTTTCCTACTCGTCCCCATTCGAATAGAGTAATTACAATTAAAAGGCCCTGCAGCGGCTACTTTACGTAACGGGATTAAATATGAAAATAATTAAAAACTATTATGCCTATTAACATGTTTACGATTCGAGCGGCTCATCAAAAACACATTAAGTAAAAGTAATGATGTAATTGTATTTCAAATAGAATACTTTAAGGCCCGAACAAATCAATAAAACCTTTGGAGTGTGGAAAACAGACGAGAGCTGTCTAATATCCACCTGCTAATTGAGTTCTTCGAATTTCAAATAAACGGAACAGCAGTCATCCCTAGCGGTGAGCGCTAGCAAATTATGCGGCGAAAAAAACTAAAGCTGATTTTATCGCGGAAATCCAATTTTCTCCCTTGCACGCCAAAGACGCTAGAAAAAAGCGGCAAGCCGAATGACTCCGCCATTTCGAGCCGTTACCCGCCATGTTTAAACTTGGAACACGAATAAGGAGGCGCCAGATTGGTTTAATTTGAATTTCGAACGGCGCCGAGCGCGTTGGCAGCTCCTCGGATACCCTGGCCTAATTAATTTGGAGAGATTCACAGATAGGACGCTAATTTCGTTAGCTTTCAACTTTAGTAAAACATTCGGAAATTTTACAGTTGTTAATCTTTCAGTGGCCTTAGATTTTACTGTTGTTAATCTTTCAGTGTTCATTATAAATTGCACATGTAATATGTATAAATTACGGTATATCTGCAAAACTGTCAAAGTGAGATGTTTATTGAAACTAGAAATCAGTTGTAAATAAAATATATTAGATTTGATTAAAAGCATAGCTCGGTTAATCAAATAAACGATTTAACTTGTTTTGAACTTTCATGGTCCTTAACATGTAGATAGTTATTTACTGGATTTATACCATTTGAGTTCCCAATATTTTGGCACTGTTGCAAGCGCCATGATTACGGAGATAACTGACGATTTTTCCGGTGAGATATTATGGGCAGAAATATCGGTTTACCCTCTACAACAGGTACATGCTATACAAATATAAATATCAGAAGTTTTAAACATTTTATTTGATTTTGTACCTTTGGTAAATATAAAAGTTACACTAGAGATATATCTCAATATAATTGCTTACTTATTAAAAATGTAGATCTGCAAGCACGAATGATTTCACTAACTGAATTTTCTTATCATTTTGTATTTACACAGCCTAACATACGTCAAATGCTTTTTAATCTGTGCTCACAGTTTCCTTCTTTCCGTTTGACTATTTAAATTAATTGGGTTATATAAGTTTACTCAAATACCCTAAATTATGGCCACGGCCACCAACGGTGTGTTGTTCGTTGACCTTAGTGATAATTAACTTAGTCGTGTCACTTTTATGTTTGAACGAGTTTTTTTTATTAAGGCGAGAAAATAAGGCTTTTTATTTTTGTTGATACGCTTTATGATGAAATATCTTATTGGATTGAAAGATTATTTGGAGATGTGCATATACAGAGCTCTATATATCTTATATAGCTATCTGTATTCTTGTATATATCACTTATCAAGATATACAATTATTTAAATATAGAATTAATGAATTACTTTCTAGACGTCATGTTAGTTGATTACCCGTACTAGACGTTCACTTTCACAATTTTAAATTAAATCTAGTGGTTCTGGTGTCATAGATAGATAGAATATGCTTCACTGGACACCATATAATACAAATAATGACAGAAAAATTATTGCCTATATAGGTAAGATAACAGCAATAAAAGTGCTTATATACGCGTATTGTATTACAGTATTCTAAAAATTGGCGGGAAAGCAATAGGTGATATTTTCTTTATAGTTTAAACCTAGTAGTTTTTGGGCTTCAACTCACCTGAGATAAGTGATGATAAGGCCCTCTTTTGACATACATTAATTTTGACGGGAATAAATAATAGGCCAAGAAAAGAAACTTTCCACTAGTCCAGAGATGATACTATATTTTTTCTGATCAAAGAAAATGCAACCCTAATTACATTCTGTTAGAACATCATTTAGTGTATCTAACACTATGAATTTTTATAGTATTGGAAATATTGTCGCGTTTATACAGTGGGGAAAAAAAACAAAATAATTTACCGTTCTCTTCTTCCTCAGAAATCCATCCCAAATTCTTATTATATCCCCACTACATCTATGTCTTAAAGACGTTGTTCCAGTGAGTTGATTACACGCTTGTAATCACTGTATCGCTATATATAAGCGAAGATACTTACTTCTTTTCTCGTTTCCCCGCGCCGGTGTCTCTGAATCCCTTCGCAAATGGGTTGTTGTCGATTTTCAGTTGTGTTATCTGTAGGCAAAATAATTATTTAGCTATTTTATATAAGAACTGATTTCTATGAGGGTACTAAACTTGATCAAAGAGAACTAAATCTATGTATATGTACATTTTAATTGTCATGACCTTTTAAAAATAAGTGAAGGTGTCCAGGCCAAAATGTCTCTTGCTGTTTTGCTTACTAACTTCACATATGGAGTTGTCTTTAGTTTAATATCAGGCAGGGAAGAGTTATTAACTGGGTTTGTATAAAGAACTCGCTAGCCGCCCCTGATTCGCATGGCTTCTTCTAATTATCGTCTAATTTTAGCTGATTAACACAAAACAATATTAAGCTATTCACATAATTATACCATACTCTTTAATGACTCTATTTTATAATGAAAACCGCATTTTAAATCATTAAATATCTAAGCGTTCAGAGAGGCAGATAGCGGGAAGTTACTTTGTTCTATACTTCTACGGTCTTTCATCTATACTATGTATATTAAAAAACTTTATCTCCAACTAACCTTTTCATTTTGATACGCCGTAACTGCTATGAACTCCGTTTCCTTGAACACATACGTCCTGAAGGTGGAGTATGGCAGCTTCAGGATGTCGTTTGCCCGCACCAGGTGGAACCTCGGCTGGTACTTGTGCATTGAATTCAGGATCGTCTGCGTGACACACTTCAGACAGCTTAGGAACTTGACCGAAAGATTCTTTACTACTTAGTATGATAATGGGGTTTAAAGAGAGGATTTTCTGTCTAGGAATGTTAAAGAAGCAGATGATCTCATCTGCTTCTTTAACATTCCTAGACAGACAGATCGGAAAGTAAACATAAATATCACTTAAAGACAATTTGTACTGTAAGTTTCGATCGATTTGATTTGAATTAATTCAAAGTAAAAATATTATATTCTTGGTACTTATATGAATACTTATTGAACGTCAATCTAAGTCATCTGGTTGTAAATTTACCTGGAGGTCTTTTCTTGAGAAGAACAGGCACGAAATACAGCAAGATTTGGCCTACTCTTTACACGTCAATTCAATCACGAGAACTTAATCTAGTTTTACATTTATAAATGACAGCCTTAACAGATTTTATTGTATCTCGAGATATTTTGATTACGCAGAATCCATAAAACGTCTTTTATGATCGTTCCCTTGTCAACGCGTCTTTCTATAAGGTTTGTCACCAGTTTTAAGTAACTCGTAGCTCCTTAAAATCTCCAAAAACATTTAAATCATTCTTATCAGTTTTATAGATTTAGGTACTTTATATTCTTCGTAATTATGCATTTAAAGACATCAATTTATTAAACCCACATGTCCATTAAGGCGTGACATATAAATCGCAAGATATTTGGACTTCATTTATATTAAAATAGATTACGTATTAAATAAAAAAGGGAGCCACGCGCCCCTATATTCCTGTATTATTAAGGATTATTATTGTCTGAACCGTTGAATGTTACATGAGGCGATTCCGAACTGATACAAAGGTGGTGGTTAGTGGAAATCAGTTCTAAATTGCATGGATAATTGTAAGGAATACGATATTTTTTGCACAGTAGAGTAGTTAGTGCAAAACTGAATACAATTTTCAATATTACTTATGAGTTTCTTTCTAGGGCTTGCCTTTTGGATGAAATCGCTAGAACCGTAGTCTAATGAAACGTGTCAAATTTGTACATTTATTTATTTTCTCCTTTAAAGTATTAGTCTACTAAAATAAAAACAATCTTTAGCTTACGTAAGCAATTAGTTTTATTTAAAATCTAGATTTGATAATAAGTGATTATATAACTATTAAAAGTACACACAAATAACTGAGACTCGATTTTAAAAAATTGCTTTGTAAAGGAAAATATTTTAGCCTATTCTGTCATATTGTTTTTGCCTTATTTGTTTGTTTGACAAATTAAGATGAAGTTGACAAAATCTGCATAATAATATATATTTTTATAATAGTGAAGTAAAATTTATAATATCATAACAATTGCTAATGCTATCTTTATTTAAACGCTTCATTTATAAACTCGTAGGTTTGATTTAGAGTAGTTTGAAGGACACGGTATATATTTAAATAAATTTACATTAATATACGGAACTGTTAGCTTAGAATTCCACCAAAATCCATTCATATTATTTTTCTTTTTCGTAAAGTTCAAAACCTCCTTGCAAAAGAAAAACTTGACCGAAAAGTTTTTATACCACTTTCGAACTCTCACCCCAGTGTTCTTTAACCCAGTGGGGGTGTACGTACGTTTTTACGCATAATAACAAGGTAGGTTTTGGCCATCAAATTATAGGGCATTACGGTAATTCGGCTATTATGCCCGTTTCCCTCGACCTTTGCTGGTGTCACACACTGTTTTACTATGATTATTTTATAGAAGTTTTGAAACTTCAAGGAGTTTTGGTCCAAAATGATTAAGAAGTCTTTTAAACGGCTAATAATAATAAATTGTTAATTGTTATACAAAAAATGTCTTGACTATATTTCTGAGAGTATTCGTATTTTTTATATATTATTATTACTTAAGATGCGTTTAGTGATTTTTATTTATGGACTTACTAAGTACACCCGGAGTCAGCAGCCTTATATCTTCAGGACTGGGGTAGCCCAGTCCAAAGAGACCCATTCTTTTCCTGGAGTATGCAGAGAGCAGTTACAGGCAGTTACATAGGATGTGTTCCATTTGTTCCATTCAACCAGTTTCATTTTAAATAGCATGTTATTCGTGCTATAGTGGCCAGTGATTTTTATTTTCTCCAGCGATCCTTTATTAACGATAAGTTTAATTTTACTATCAAGGAAAGTACGTTTTACAGAAAATGCGTTTCATTAACCATGAAACCTTTATAATTACTACAAAAAAATATCGAAACTACAAAACCTTATGTTCAATGAAATGGAACCTATGTCTTTGTAAACTTAAGCTATGGTAATAAGCAAGTTTTTTGTATGTCATCAGCAACAACTGAGTATTTAAGTAGAGTCACAATCGTATTTCCATGCAATCTATCATATCCATCTAGGTCCATTGTGCTAGGGTCAAGCGAAAATATGTGTTTGTATGCAAAACCTGCATTAATATGCTGCTCCATACATGACAACGGTATGCACTAGTGAACCAGTATGGCAGCATACATCTTCGTTATATATGTAAAAATATATATGTTAATATTTGAAATCGTAACAAAAAATAACAACTTAAGTTTTGAAGAGTATTTCATATATTGTGACCCGAATAATTTTTTTCCCAAAAATTCGCCCGAAAAATAACTGCCCTCTACTGGGTCAATCAAAAGGAATTCTTTATATAATTAAGATTAATGAATTCTATATTCATAAAATGGAAAAAATATCATAAGTTGGTGTCGTGAGTATACAGTTCTGAATCTATCTATAGGATATTGCGATGGCTTTTATCATCTGATGTACATATGCCATAACTGCTTGTAATTAACCCTTTTTAAGATTTATAGCGATTTTATTAACTCTAAAGTTTGTATTTCATATATTCATACATATACATACACAATGCCTGTGATTTACTTATTGAATTTAAACAAATCATATTCTATTGATTGATTGGGGAGCCACGGGCCACTGATTGCTATTAATTTGATCAATTAATTTTAGTTTCAACTTCCGCCTGCTTCAATATAAACGTTCACATCGTCTCGTTTTACTTATCAATTTGACATGTTAAAGTCACATATGTATTACCATAGACAATTTCCCGTATTCAAAAATTGACGTGCGGCGCTTCCCTAGTGATCAATTGGTATATAAAAGTAACCTTAAACACTAACGAAGCCCTCTAAGACAGGGCCATTTTCAAAAACGATAGCATTAAATTAAAATTATAGTTATACCGTGAGCGTCGACTTTAATTACAGAACTTTTATACGTCCGTCCAATTTCTTTATTTTACGGCTGGACAACAAATTAATATGTAAATCGAGATGCGCGGTGGTCCGGCGCCGTGTCGATGGTCCCTTGTCGATTAAAAATAATTGCTGTTCACTAGGTTAATTAGTTACTCTTTAAATCTTAATACACGCACTTAGAGTCTAAAATTGAAAATAATTAAGTTTTTCGACTATCCATTTAGCACTGTGCCAAGTTTGCTTACTGACCGTGGATCTTGTAGAGGAATACGAATGTAATTAATGCGAGAAGATTTAAAAGATTATGTCACTGAATAAAGTAGATACAGTTTTCAATGTATGTTTAAAACAAACTCAAGTCATTTAAAAATTTTCTTTTGTATTGCAAAAAACAATAAATTTCCTTTCATTTTTCTAATAGTTACTTATTGTAAACTATTGTTTTCAAAAGCTGTTATGCAGTTTCCAATTTCAGTTTTATTTACCTATCGAGATTTTGAAACATACTCAAAATATATTTAAATTAATAGATGCTTCAATAATTGATTTTTGATTGGAGCGTTAGATGGCGCCACACGTCGGCGGTCGGTGCCGTCACAGATCATAAATGTATTATACGATACTCTTTTTTATAGTTCATTAATTAAAAGTGATGTTATTCGTTAGACATTCCACTGATTCAACATTTATTGAGGAGTGAGTCAAAATGGTCAGTCTTATTATTTAATTCGCATTATTTTTATATTTTCAGTCGATATCAAAAAAGGGTTTCAGAATCATTATAAAATGGTGTGGTTTTTTTAACGAATATACTTTACTAATTTATTACGGACATCTTTGTTTCAAATTCAGTTTGCTACTCAACACTAGATGTCGCCACTTCAAAATATTTTAGGAATCTGTTGAATTAAGTTATGTCACGTAATACGTACGTAGAATAAGTATTTATAATTATATATTTATTAATTTAGTATAGTTACTGTTTGTTTGAATTACATTGACAGATAACTAGATATATACGATTCGATGGACATTTTTCGAATAATGAACGACGTGATTTGTCATTACAATGACCACAGATGTTCAATTTTTTACGACAGTTGCATACAAATGGCGGTAATTCAATAAAATAGATTTTAATTACGAGTAGACATGCACTTTGGATTGCATATTCTGAACGCATCGCGTCACTGGCGGGCGTCGCCCCGGTCATACATTCGCGCCAAGTGGCTAATTCGCGCGGTAAACACACGCGCCATAACTCATATCAACTAACTAACCAATACGAAGCTAACGTAAATATAACCTTCTCACTCTAACAACCTAGAGAAACCCGAGCTCACTGTTTGTTTTTCCTTTTACTTCCTTTGAAATCTTATTTTGAATTTTATTCCTATAGGGGCGTGGATGCGATGTTGCATATTGTTGCTCACTCTCTCGCGCACATTTCAAAAGCTGTCTCGGTCTCCCTTTTTGTAATTTTAATTCGCAGAACAGCATCGAAACGTGGTTCGATTCTATAGAATGTTTTTATTGCAGTGTTTGGAATTCGCTGAAGCAAGGACGTGATTTCGGTAAAGCCGTGGGTGCTTATGCAGCATCGATTCCATTCGAAATTCGAATTTTATGGTAACTAGCTTTTGTTGTCTGTGAGATCATATTCACAAGCCTTGCTAAAATAATCTAAGAAATTAATATCTGTGTTTTAGTCATTTTTCTTCAATATGACCGGATGAAATCAAAAACTCATGCATAAGCAATTCGTTTAGAAAACAGGTAACTTTAATATTTTAAAACTTAATCTAACTTAATAAAATGTTATTAATATAAAGACAACTATATAGTCTAGACAACTATATAATTCTGCATGAAAATGTATAAAAAAATCAAGTAAAAAATAAAGTTATATAATTGAACTTTATATCTTAGAGGTAACAATAGCCCCTTATCTATTGAATTGCCTCGGCAGAACCCAAATCGCCTCTACGTAGTACAGGAGTTTAAGTGGTATTCCAGGGCCACTATGAACAGACGCGAGTCATTGTCGCAATACAATGGGTTATAATAAGAATAATTGGATTGAACTACATAGATACCTACTTATATTTGAAGCATTGGGCAGGGAGAAGATATTGCCAATTATTATGTCTACATGTTTATACTCTCTTGTGCCTAGTATAACATATAATTCATCTACTATTACCCTTATGTGGGTGGGTTAAAGCCGTAAGAAGGCTTTGGATATGCCATTTCCAAAACTCATTTTAGTTCTAGCTAGGGTTTCGCGCCAACACTCTTACATTGTTTCTTGACCCTCGCCACATACTAGTCAATGTTGTGTTAAAGAATATTTGAGAAACACATGGTTAGTTCCTAAACGCTGGGTTAAGAAATTTAAAAGCTCATGTCATCTGAAACTGATCTTCGAAATAAACAAAGATATTTTCCTTAGACAGCCTTGAAAAATAAAGAAAATAAAACATTTTTCATGTCATATCTGCAGTAGTTCAACTTTTGATGTTATTAGATTTTTTTTTTAAAACAGATAGCTTTAATTCAATGCTATAAAATATATAGGCAAAACGTTTACATTTGGTACCTACTATTTTGATATTGATAAACTCTTCGTTTGTGTAAATAATCACCACAACGTTTAAATTATTCTTTACTGATTTTTAAATTTGATAAGCCGCGATATACTCCCAGGAACTTCGAGACAGTAATAAGTTAAAATTTAATTGGATTGGTTAAGCACCGTAAGGTTTTTCTGTAATTAGAATGTACGAAATTCATTTAAAATGTGCTTAAAAGGACACAAAATCATAACTAAATAATAGCGTCTATAGCAATACTTACTCGTATTATGAAATAAGGTGTTATTTTTAAGTAAAAACCATTCACGTTGATCAACCCATAAGAATATGTAATAGAGGTGTAGTCTATTGGCACTTGCGACCTTCATTTGATCTAAGCACGTTTTTAGTGGAATTGGCCTCCAGATCAATCTATGACGAACACAAGTCATTACGTCATTGCTTCAATACTCTCAATGTAATGTTATGTCTAAGACACTAACCTGCCATCACAAAGAACATCCAATAAGTCATTGCGTACATAGTTCAAGCTGAACTAAGATTATGACCCCGATTACTAGGTTTTGCTCGTATTTATCTCCATTAGTATATGTTGTTTGTTTTTGCTCTGTCTAGAAATTAGTTGACTTTAAGTGTTATTGTTTTAATTGACATTGACAGCTTATTATATCAGGTGTCATGATATAAATTTTAATAAAGATATAAATAAAGCTAACTTAGAATTGATCTTGCGAATACATATCTTACTGACATTGGTCTTAATCCTGTATATTAACAGTAATATTGGTTAATCAAGTTCTCTGTGATTCCGCCTTATTTGCGTTTTCTGAAACATGGTCGCCAATTCCAGCACTCTAACGCTCGTTTGAGCGCTTCGTGGCCTGGCCATTCCCGCTTCAAATGGCTAATCTAGATGTAAGTTTAAATGTCTCGTTAACAGATTATATATGTCCTACCATCGGGTACTGCCCATGATGGCCCAATGCAACTTGGTAAAATGATTGCTTGCACCAATAGCTAAACGTTCTTTCCGACTCACGATGAGCTAGAGTTAAAATTTGATTGAGAAGAGCCAATCAAATTTTGGGATTATCCACAGCGTATGTAGATTGTTTTCGTAATCGAGACTAGAACGTTCGAACCACTACGCCAAAGCCAATGAGTTTCACAGTTTACATTCTTATAAGTATCGTGATAGTATTTTTACAATTTATCTTCTGCTTTAGTCGTTATTATTCATTGAGGGACCAAAATATTGAAAGTGTGAAATCGTCTTGTGTGCTGTTAACGTTTTTTAATATCCTTGGCCTAAACATCGTCTATAAGCTACGAAATATTCTGAGCACTCTGGTACATGTAGGAAATTTTTAAGTAAATTTTATTTACAGGAACACATCCGTATGGGAACCAAAAGAAGCACGCTCATTAAACGCGTGGTTAAAGTAGCAAGATGACTACCATCCTTCACATCAGCCTAAGAGAACAAAACCGGAGCAGATCACGTTAGCAAGACGAGCCGCCGACGCATCAATATTGACTCTGAATGTTGACACGCAAACCGTCTTAACTTACTGTCAATAAAAGGGCTCACTAATGCCCTTTTTACTACAAAAAGCAAGGGCAAATATTGGGGCAACCGACGCGACAACTGCGGCGTGCAGCGGCGAGTGGACGAACTAATTCCGTAGAACAATGTCAGTTGTGTTGAATCAATAATAATTGCCTTATATAGCAACTTTTAAATGTTGTAGTTAAAATTGTATTTTAGATACTAGAAAATTCGTATTCTACGAAGTTATAATATATCAATTAATTTGCGACTACCTATATAAAGTAATATTTACCATTATTAGGTAAGGTATAAAAATTGCTGTTAAAATTAATATTCTAAAATCTTATGTACTTAAGACTTATGACATTTTCACTTAATATGAATAGAAAGTGGATAACAAAATATCAAGTTTTTAAAAAACCATCGGCAAATTTTGTAAATATGTGCCTTTAAATAATTACATCTCAAACTAAGTTTCACTTGATTGACTTATTTCTGAAGCTATTCCATTATCAAGAAGTACAATCCAGACAAAATTAGGTATACAGGATGAAAAAGTCTTAAAATTAAATTTACATTAGCGGGTTTAATTCAAATAAGGTCGTGTCCCTTTTTAGTTTTCATTTAATTTTTTAATGATATTTGAACACAAACATAAGGTGAACCTGTCTAAAATTTGTGTCGTATTCTTAGTAACCTAACACTGGCTAAGTGAGGATACAACACAGATTTTTAGGCATTGTAGATGAATATTAAGCGGTCTAAATAAGAAAACGATCGCACCACTGACCCCACTCCACAAAGGAAAGACAACAATAATTCTATAAATACGTACCGTAAAAACGTTCTTGACAAATGTATAATTAAGAAGTGAAGCTAATTGATAACTATGACGTCACAATTTGCTGTCATTCCTTTTTAAATAGATATATTATAGATTTATTTCGGAATAATATCATAGTAATTGTTAGCACCAACACTTGTAACTTTATACTTATAATAAATAAAGAGATGAGTAATGCCTGCAAACAAGAGTAGCGTAGCTTTGCAAGATTAACCCTTATTACAAAGCATTAAGCACGTCAGCGTTGTTCGATATATGAGATCCACCAGGTTCGGGGCGTTAGGTCTAGTAATGTTATATTGACATTTGCAAACGGTTTTCATTAATTCCAGTAACTTCTTTTTATAATTAAGATGAGCATGTCATGAAATAGGGTTCTTCTTTGTTATTCATATTCTATTTTTTATTTTGGTTTAATGAAAAATTATCCGTGACTTAAGTATAACTGTGTACAGTAATTGTAAATGCTAATTCCTACAGTTGTAGCTTACTGTTTAAAATTCTAAGCACAATATCCGTTGCCTATTAAGTAATAATCAACGGTTATTTATAACCATAACTTATGTCCTAACGTAAACGATATCAGATCCTTTGCAAAATGTAGTCTTAAGAAATGTCATTATTAATTGCAACCCGCTCGACAAAGGTCTTATTACAGTTCTAGTAAAGCTACAAGTGACGTAAATATAACAGTCGAATTGCAATTCATTTATTGATAAACAGAACTGCTTATTTAATACAGTCGCAATCTTCTCAGGAGCAAACGCATTAGCGATTAACTGCGATCACCGACAGCACTAAATTAAAATAAATATTTGCCGGCAGCGGCGGCGCTTTCATCTTGCCGACACAGGTGCCGCCCGCGGAGGCGATCCTATTACAAATATTGTTCGTAACGAGCTCGGCTTTTGTAAGTTACGATAACACTAGTGTCTTATCACTTGGAGTACTAATCGTAAGTCTATAGAAATAGCAAGAAATGTTCTGTGATACTTAATTGACAGTTAAAGATAGGAGACCTACTTAAGGCTATATCGCGAATGATTGTTGTTTTAAACAACAGCGTGCTGATTTCCTATATTGGGATATGCTTTAATTCTTAAAAATTAAAAAGGTAACCAAGATTCGATTTCAGAAGTTATTCAATATAAAATTATTTATTGAAGTTATTGTTAAGTTGTTTCAAGTAAACATAGAAAGCGAAGCTCCAATTCCTAAAACGATTTTATCGATTCCAAATTCAACTTTATTATATATGCATCGATTGTCTAGGTGAAGAAGGCTAACTGTCCAGTTAGCCTTATCAAGTTTTTTGACAACATTTTAAAGTGTTTGTGTCAATACTAACCATCCTATAAATTCAGTCCATACCCTTTAGTACTAACATATCACCTACTATTAATTTGATTACCAATTTAAATGCCATTATTTGTCTTTACCAACTCGTAAGACGGTCCACTCCTCTTATTAATATCATAACGCACTTAATCTGTAACGCGATAACTTTGTCATGAGTTTTAGAAAGCCGAAGCTGACAGGAAGCTATAAGTAGTCAGTCATAAATAAAAAATCACTGAGCAGTGATCAAATAAAGGTCCATTAAACACTACATGAGGAATCAGTTCTTTTGTGTTGATGTGGGCGTAATGTTTAGGCAGTGTCAACCCAACGCGTTCTTAGTTCATAGACGATAAGTGGGAATTGGATCGTATTAACAACCAGACTCTAGTTATTTGATACGTATGTAAATTTTCCATGCAACTTTGATTATTTTCTATATAGTCTAAAAATCAAATTCACATTCAATATTTTTAATAGAACATTCGACAAAAAGCATCAATTATTATTAGTAGATCTAAGACAGGTAATTCCGGCAATCTGCGGGCAATATTATATTTTGTTAAATGTAGTGAAAAAAGAATTCGTACTGTAATTACAGTTGTAGTTAACACACACCCACACGAACACATACATACACACACCTACACACACACACACACACATACCCACACACACACATACATTTAAAACTTTGCTTATTTTAATCGATGAAAATAAATTTTACTTTTAAATGCATTTTATGATATAATCGTTATATATCATGAAATACAATGAAAATAAAATAACAGTATAAGTTCATAATAAGAATAGTCTTACAATAAATCCTCCTTGCAATAACTTTAATAGTGTTTTTAGGCAACAAGACTTTATGAAATTATTATTATGAGATTTATTAAAGAGGTTGAATTGAAATGCAACGAAAAAATAGTTTTGGCATCCAATTAAAAAAGAATTTCGTATACTCGGTTTCAAAATTCCCGGATAGTTTTGCTTAGAAGCCGTTGATTTTCGAAATATTTTATACGTACAATAAATCAAAATTCAACGACACGTAAGCAAATCAGCCATAGAAATATTATTCAAGCATGTTTCAAAATGTGTAACCTATCACAAATTGAAGCTTTTTAAACAATTAAGTTCTCACAAAGAAATAATCTAACCTTTTAGTCACTCTAAACAGAAGTGTTATATTCATGGAGTCCGAGGAGTAAACAGTGTTGTTTAAATACTGACATACGATATTAATATTTCGTGAGCACTTTGACTGTTTTATCTACTTCGTCTTGTGTTTAAAAAATATAAAAGCACAGCTAATGACTCGACACTGCCTGATTGAAAGCATTTCAGATCACAGCAGATCATTAGAATGAGTGCGAAGTTAGCTAGTTCAATAAGTACGTTTCAAAAATATTTGCGAAAATTTAAAAAATATAAAACAGTCAATATCGCTTAGAAAACGGGAAGAAATGTTTTCAATTCTTTTTCTTTAGTGCATCTTAAATTTATTATATATAAAAATGAATTGATGTTCGTTAGTCTCGCTAAAACCAAGAAAAGGCTTGACCAATATTAATAATTTTTTATTGTATTATATTAAGTTAAATTCAGGGATAGTTTAAAAATAACAATAACTGAGAAAATCGTAATGAAAAGCAAAAAAATACATTAAACGGAAATTGGATTTTTGCTATAAAAATCTTCTAACTAACTTCTTCCATCTTCATTAAAACTGCCATTTCTTCCATCGCTACTTCGGGTATCTTTTAATAGATGGCGTTAGTGGTAGTTTGTAGGTGAAACAAGGTTAACTAGTAAATATATAAATAAGAAAAGCAAAGAAGTTATGTCATGTACACAGGTGAGCTTAACCATAAAATGTGTTTCTAACATCCTATGAGACAGAGAGTAAATTATCAAATAGCAAATTAATATTGGTTATTGGAAAATATGAAACTTAGGAAAGAGGAAAATGCACGGTACCTTTTGCGCTGGTTCTCCTTAGGTACGGTGGCGGGCTAGGTCTTGTGAGCCGCTTGAGTTTTGCTGCCTCTTTCTTCGGTTTATATTTGGTTGATTATCCTAGATTTTGCGCACTACGTGGACCGGGACCCCAGTACAAGCGAAGTAGGAGAAATTCTCGACTACTAGGAACCGATAGGCACTTCCCGACACGAAGGTGTTGTTGCACGTAAGCAAGTAGTGAAACAAGTAATCGCCTGTCACACAGTTTTCTAAGTACCGTGCATAGAAAATGTTAGGATGTGTGGCAGGGAGTATTTTGGGAGAGGGTATTCTTGGGAATGCGGGAAATTCGAACCTTAATACCTAACATATCGCCCCCCAAAGAGCTACCCAGCTCTTTCATTTTAATCTTATGTTGAGTTTCCTTAGGTTGAGCTAATGATTGAAATTGTTAGAAAAAAAACCTTTAAATTTTGATAAATAGGTGAGTTTAAGACAACCTTTAAATGTGCTGATGTTCCTTGAATGATGATTTTCCTTTTTAATGTAAGTTAATATCCTTAATAAAATATAGTAACGTGAATGTAAAAATTAAAATATATATAATGACTGTACTAGAAGTTTTAGGAGTTTGTGTCATTATTAGGCAATGGACACACCTTTGAAACAGATCTGAGACAAGTTCCTGTACCGACCTTAAGCTCCACAACCCTAACGACGTCATCAGAACCAGGATGAAGCTTAAGAACACGTGCCATACGCCAATGTAACGGCGGCAAGTTGTCCTCTTTTAGGATGACTAAGTCACCAACCTTTAAGTTAGGCTTAGAAGTGTACCACTTCCAACGCTGTTGCAAATTATGCAAGTATTCTTGCTGCCATCTGCGCCAGAAATGTTGAGATATTTGTTGAGTAAGATGCCAGCGTTGAAGGCGGGAGGATGGAACCTGTTCAAAACAGTATTCTGATGGGGCCGTCAGTGGCTGCCCTATGAGAAAATGACCAGGAGTCAACGTTTCCAAGTCATTTGGGTCATTAGTTACAGGACATAATGGCCTTGAATTAAGAACAGCCTCAATTCTACTAAAGACTGTTGATAGTTCCTCAAAAGTCAGAGGTCTATCCCCTATGGTACGTTTGAAAAGTTTCTTAGCAGATTTGACTGAGCTCTCCCATAGACCTCCCATGTGAGGACTATACGGCGGATTCATATGCCAATTTACAAGAGTTTTAGAAAGCTCATAGCCTAATTCTTTAGAATTTGCCCGTACAAATGCTTCAGCCTCACATATCTGACGTTTGGCCCCTTGGAAGTTTTTGCCACAGTCTGTATAAACATCAGATACTGCACCGCGTCTAGACACAAACCTTTGAAAGGATGCCATAAAAGCATCTGTCGATAAATCTGACACAACTTCTAAGTGTATCGCCTTTACGGCGAGACAGACGAAGAGGCAGAGGTACGCCTTACCAATTTTGGCATTTCGTCCGCTCGAAACTTTCAGATTGAAAGGCCCGGCGAAGTCAATGCCAACCTTTAGGAAAGGTCTTACTTGACGGACGCGATCAGGAGGTAGATCCCCCATAATAGGTTCTAGCGGTTTAACCTTGAGCTGATTACAGCGTCGACATTGAAAGATGCGATGTCGAACTACACAACGTGAGGACAGTATCCAGAACCTTTGTTGAATTATGTTAATAAGGTACGAAGCACCTGCATGTAAGTGTAACCGGTGATAATAATCAATAATCAAGTATGTTAAATTGTGTGATTTTGGTAACAAGATTGGATGTTTGGCTGAAAATTTAAGATTAGAATTCTTAAGCCTACCTCCTACCCGTAGCAAACCTTCCTTATCTATAAATGGGTGGAGACGACAAATTGGCCCCTTCAAAGAACGCCCCACACGGAGAGCCTCAAAGTGATTGCCAAAAACCTTCCTTTGAACTAATCCTACAACCTTATGCAAAGCCATTTCCAACTCCTGAGTACTGAGAAAACCAGACCTTAAATGTTTTGGATTACGTGAGTTGAAGATGAAACGTAACGACCAAGCTACAACGCGAAGAAGCTTGGAATAGGAACTATACAGATTTGCGATGTCACTTAAATCACTGGCAATATCTACAGACGTGTTGAGCACAATCTGACTGCTAACCTCTGGAACTTCAGGAGGAGAAAACGAACCAACAGGCCATGCTTCCGGATCCTCCTTTAGCCAACCTGGCGACCACCACAAGTCATGATGAACAATATCTTGAGGCAGTAAGCCTCGACTAGCACAGTCAGCGGGATTCATTTCGCTAGGGACATGTCGCCAAATGACGTCAGGTAAGAGACCTTGAATACGCGAGACCCTATTACCTTCAAATACCTTGAGTTTATGAGGAGGTGTAGCCAGCCAATTAAGAACTATACTGGAATCGCACCAGAGAATTGTGCTTGTAATCTTAACGGTGCCATGTAGCACTTCCTTAGCGTGGCTGATTAGTTCAGCTAGCAGCATTGCACCAGAAAGTTCAAGCTGAGGAATAGTACGTCGATGTTTTGCTGGAGCGACCCTTGTTTTTGCCAACAATAAGTGAATGTTGACATTATTGTCAGAATTCTGAACCCTTGAGTAGACGACAGCAGCAAAACCTTTCTCAGATGCATCACAAAATCCTATTAAATCGAGAGAAATATAATTCTGAGATGAAATAAACCTTGGAATACATGGAAGATTTAATAAACTAAAACCCGAAGCGAACAAATTCCATTTCTGAGATAAATCCTCAGGTAGAGAGTCATCCCAGGAAATATCCTTATGTAGCCATAAGCATTGCATTAAGCTTTTAGCATAAAAGATCACTGGAGCGAGGAATCCGCAGGGATCATATATCCTTGCAATATTAGATAATATGTGTCTTTTAGTGGAGCATGGAGTGAGTGAACTTATACGAAATACAAAGTTATCAGACTCAGGTCTCCATTCCACTCCTAAAACCTTAAAAACTTTATCTCCAGAATCTTCAAACCGGAATGGTATTTCTAAATGTTCATATGGATAACCTTGCAAAATTTCCTTCTTATTACTAACCCATTTCCTAACAGATAGACCACCTTGCGATAGGACTTCGACTATTTGTCGCTGCAAGTCCTTTGCTGACTCTATATCCTGCGCGCCACTAACCACGTCGTCAACAAACGTGTCCTGTTGTAAAACCAGCGAAGCCTCAGGGTGTGTAGTTTCATTAAGCCTTGCTAGTTCGTGTACAACGCGCATCGCCAGATAAGCAGAACTAGTGACACCATAAGTTACCGTGGTGAGTTCGAACGTTTCTAATGGCAAATCAGGAGATTCACGCCAAAATATCGTTTGATATTTACAGTCATCACTGTGTAACCTAATCTGTCGGTACATCTGTTTAATATCGCATGTAAAAACTACTGAATGTGTTCGAAACTTTAAAATAATATCTTCAACATTGTGCTGAAGTTTAGGACCTGCCATAAGTACTTGATTAAGAGATACGCCCGAAGCACTGGGTGAAGATGCGTCGAAAACAGCCCGAAGCTTGGTCGTACTGCTACTATCATTTAGTACACCATGATGAGGAATAAAATATCGATCAGGGGAGCACGTGACTCTTCTCATGTGACCCACTTCTAAATAATCCCTCATAAAGGCTACATATTTTTCCTTAAGCGCACTGTCTTTAATTAATTTGCGTTCGAGATTATAGAAGCGCTTGAGAGCGTTTGAGCGTGTGTCACCGATAGGCTTACGGATAGGTTTGAACGGAAGCCTTACAACAAAACGACCCGTCTCATCCCGAGTATGCGTTTGCACAAAATGCTCTTCGCATAATAAGTCTTCTGGATTACATACAGCTGGCATTGGAGGTTCTTCCACCTCCCAGAACCTAGAAAGTACCTTATCCAAATCTAAGGCACAATGAAGAGACGTGAAAGTATTGACCTTTTGAGATGAATAACCTTTAGGAGGGGCCTTGCCCAGCAATACCCAACCGAAAACAGAACTATGAGCAACCGGCATTTGAGGACCTAGATCGTATCGCTGTCCATCAAAAATTTCATTAATGAGATCCACTCCGATAAGGATGTCAATAGGACCTGGAATATGAAACCGATCATCTGCTAAACGCAACGAGCTACTCATACATCTATCAAGAACCTTGGATGATATTGGTACGCTAGGTAACAGACCAGTAATACGCTTTATAATAATAGCTGTAGTTACAAAAGGCACATGCGAGACATTATGAATTGAATGTAGAACACATTGAACCTTACCATTTGGACGTTGATTAATAGTACCACCTAAACCTAAAACTGAACCTGCTTCAGAGCGAGGCAACCTTAACCTTTGTGCTAAATTCTCAGTAATAACAGAGACTCCAATATTAGCGGTTCCTAAAAGTGCAGTGAAGCTATTTGAAGCAATACCAGAATAAGGCTGAACTGTAGAGCTTAAAGAAGTTACAGTAGCCTCCTTAACTACTTGAGCATGATTTCCTTGATTATCCTTAATATGCAATTTTGTATGATGCTTTCCTTGACATAATAGGCATCGACTCCTTGATAGACATTTATTAACTGAATGTGGCCGCAAACAATTGAAACACAAATGTTCCTTTATAACAATCTCCCTTCGTTGAGAAGGTGAAAAACCTAAAACTGAACCTGCTTCAGAGCGAGGCAACCTTAACCTTTGTGCTAAATTCTCAGTAATAACAGAGACCTGGGAACCACTATCTAATAAAGCTCTAGCTTTGTGAATGTAACCGTTGACATCCTGGACTCCAATATTAGCGGTTCCTAAAAGTGCAGTGAAGCTATTTGAAGCAATACCAGAATAAGGCTGAACTGTAGAGCTTAAAGAAGTTACAGTAGCCTCCTTAACTACTTGAGCATGATTTCCTTGATTATCCTTAATATGCAATTTTGTATGATGCTTTCCTTGACATAATAGGCATCGACTCCTTGATAGACATTTATTAACTGAATGTGGCCGCAAACAATTGAAACACAAATGTTCCTTTATAACAATCTCCCTTCGTTGAGAAGGTGACATTTTATTAAATTGTTCACAGTTGTAAAGTACATGATTATCCTTACAAATGTTACAAACTAAAGTGCTAACAGTTAATGACTTAGTTGGAATAGAATGAGTACCACTTGAAATATTAGAAGTTTTAATACTTCCAACGGTTTCCATAACCCTTACTTGGTTTTCTAAGTAATCCAATAAAGAGTCAAAGCTAGGAATATCCTTAGAGGAACATAAAGATAGTTCGAATCTGCTACGAATATCAGATGATAATTTCCTTAAAATAATATGAAGTAATATAAAACTCCATTGTTTCACATTAAACCCTAGAGCATCTAAAGCTTGTATGTTCTCCTTTAAAATGTTTACAAATTTCCTTAAACCAGAATTAGAACTATTTTGATTAAGAGAAGGCAAAGATAAAATTGATTCTAAATGTTTGTCAGCAATAAGGCGCTTGTTTTCATAACGTTCCTTCAAAATAGTGTAAGCAATGTTGTAATTGTTTTCTGAAAGTTCTAAATGCTTAATTAAATTAAGAGGCTCTTTGCCAAGGGCATTGATTAAATAATGCATTTTTTGAACCTGATTCAATTCACTGTTACTGTGAATCAAACTATCGAATAAAGCAATAAAATTTGGCCAATCAATATAATTACCAGTAAAACTGTTGATTTCTATTTTAGGTAAACGAAAGTTCTTTGATTTATTTAATGTTTCATTTTTTAATGTCGTTTTAACATCGCTTGACTTAGATGAATTTGGAAAAATATCATCCTTTAGTACTTGTATAGAATAAAACATGTCGAAGAATTGTGTAAAACGTTTATCAGTTTCAAACTGCTCTTTGGACGAAGTACACTGAGATGAATAAACCGTATAAGCATCATAAAATCGATCACGAAATGCTTCTAAATCTACAAGTCGGGCTTTCAAAGCCGGTACAAGCTCCTGATTTTCGTCAGGATTCACTTGAATATCATAGGCTAATTTATAAACACTGCTTAAAAACTTCTCACAAACAGTCATAGAGATAAATTGCGGAGATTTTTTAGATTGTTCATACAAAACATCATCGTTTCCCATAGTGAATAGTAAAATTAATCGTATATAAATAAATGTAAACAAATAACCTTAAAATGACAACTCTAAAAATAGAACACTCAGCACAGATAAAGCAAATGACATTCAAATGTCACAGAGTAGACAAAATAATGTTAAGTCTTGTCTATGTTTAAGTAGTGATGCGTTAAACACCACAGATAAGAGAAAATAATATTTCAATCATATGACACTTAGCGAAATAAAAAATTTACAACTACCCAAGTTAACTACCTTAAAATAATAAAAGTTGAAAAATACCTTTAAATTTATGAAAGTTGATTGTACCTTGAAAGATAATATTAAGATCCGGCTCGAAGGACCATGGAAAATATGAAACTTAGGAAAGAGGAAAATGCACGGTACCTTTTGCGCTGGTTCTCCTTAGGTACGGTGGCGGGCTAGGTCTTGTGAGCCGCTTGAGTTTTGCTGCCTCTTTCTTCGGTTTATATTTGGTTGATTATCCTAGATTTTGCGCACTACGTGGACCGGGACCCCAGTACAAGCGAAGTAGGAGAAATTCTCGACTACTAGGAACCGATAGGCACTTCCCGACACGAAGGTGTTGTTGCACGTAAGCAAGTAGTGAAACAAGTAATCGCCTGTCACACAGTTTTCTAAGTACCGTGCATAGAAAATGTTAGGATGTGTGGCAGGGAGTATTTTGGGAGAGGGTATTCTTGGGAATGCGGGAAATTCGAACCTTAATACCTAACAGTTATGTTTGCATATTTTAAGCAATTGATGTTTAACTAATACTTAACGGTAGCTCCTCTTATGGTGGCTTAGTTGTAATAGTTACTTAGTTCCTTAGTTGTATTAGTTAACACTTACAGTTTGCTCTATACTTTGTAAACCTTTATATATTTTATCTGGTCAGAGTGATTACACTGTAATGAATTATCGTTAAAGTGATTATTAGCGTGTTATTAATGTACTTTATTAGCGGCATATTTATTCAATTCAATATATGATAATACATTCAATCTGGTATAGTACGCTGTCGGCCAAGAAATTAGATTACCACCCCATACATTCTCGTTGCTCCAAGCAACGTGTAGAAGATTATATTCGCTCGTGGTTAAATTAGAATTGTACTGTCAAATTTTTAATTTATTGCTTTTTTGTTTTCATTTTCATTCTCATTATTTATGTCAACAAAATGACAGAGTTAGGTGAGCCATAAGAGTATATTATTGTAGATTAACTCAGAGAGAAGTTTGCGAAATTTTATCCCTTAGTGCTAAAGCTAAGCTAAGCTGAAACTTATAACTATACGGAGTATACCTGCACTCACATTAACACTTTGGTATCATATCACACTTACCATCATGTTTGTCGTAATTGTAAAAGTTGGCGTGATATGGTGTGTGTTTACCGCCTATGTGGTCTAGTGGCTGAGATCATCTGCTCCAGATCAGGAGGTCCAGGGTTCAATTCCCAGTGGCACAGAAATTTCTCAGTATGTTTGCTGGCAGGGCCTTTTCTAAGTCCGTCTAGCTATCACAATCTTACCTAAACCTGACGCCATAACAATAATTTTAACAGTATTGTGTTTGGGCAGTTGGAAGTAAGTTCTGGTAGTTGAGGAAACCGAGTTTAGTTCACTTCCATCTTCGGCTTCCATCCACTTCACTTAATATCAGGTGAAATAAAGACCAAAATCTACATCTGAGGGCAACCTACATAGCATGTAAACGTATGTAGCAAATTAAATAATTTCACTCTTTGGTTTTCTAATGGATTGATTGTTGATCACAATTTTGACTATTTTAACTACGCCTGCAACTGTACTCTGATATAAGCTTTATTTTCAACTCCCAACTACCTCCTTTGTCGTAGTAGGTGTTAACTCTTTCATCACTTCTAGTCTTAAGCGAGTTGGAGTCGGCTATGCGGCTGCTTTTGTAACTCAGTCCAAGTTCTATTCTCCTTTTGAATTTCCACAATAGCCAAACAGCTTAAAAGCGTTGCCGATTTATAAAACGACTAAATAACCGAGACCACTCATCAACATCATTAACAGACATGGCCGTGCCTCCTCAAAGTGGTCGCGTTATAAATACTAAAACAGACTCGAATGAAGGTATAAAACTATAAAAACCTTTTATCCCGACCGCTCGGTACTTATACGTCAAGTATAAAATCGCCGCAGATTCATTATAAACTGTTTTATATTGAGCTCTGCAGTAGAAAATTTTGTACGGTGAGATAGGTCTTCTGAAATGGTATATGATAGTTTTGATGTGAATTGTAATTGCGAATGGCGCCAGTGTCTTTATGAATGGAGGATTGTTCCACATTTTAATGCACTCTAATGCTAGAAAATTAGAGGCGTAAAAGGAAGTTTCAGTTAAGCAGAGAGTTTAATCATCAGGAGTGAAACTGGTGCAGTGAGGTAAAAACTAGAAAGGAAGACTGATTATATTAGTGTTTATTATAAACAAGAAATAGAAATGTCTTGCATGTAACCACATAGGATATAAATTCTACGGCGCCTGAAGAGTACACACGGGATTATAGAAATGATGTTATCACGACAACTTTAGCATGTTTGACAGTGAAATCTACGAGAACTAAAGTGTGTTTGACGTTCCAAAAGAGGATATCATTTATTTTTTATTATTACTTATTCAAATATTGTACAAATACAGTCAAAAACGGTCTTATTTCTTACTGTAACTCTTTTGAATACACTTGTTTAAATGATGAGTTCCTACAGTTATTGTTGAATAATTCTTCTGTATTTTGCATCTGTAGTTAACAAAATAAAAGAAAGATTGCCCTACTAATAACATCAGCCATGAAACAAAATGTCGAACCCTGGCACTATTTACGACAACTTTTATTTCCCCGTGTCCCACGTCTTACTCAAACGACGCAATGAAATTGATTTATTAAATCGCATTTTAATTTGTTTCACTTAAGTGCCTAAATAAAGTGCGATATATCTGAGTTGAATTGAATTGTTCTGTATTAATTTAGCTTAACGGGTGTTATTCTAAAACCTACGCTAAATCAATGGCTACAAATAGGTTGCCAAAAATTTGTTCACCCTATTTGTAGCCACTGTGACTTTGATTGAATTTTTTTTCGCCAATCAATATACTTATATTTACGACTAATAATTTACAAATTTAAATCTTTCACATCAATGACTTTTTCATGGTTTTATAACCGGTCGAGTCATTTGTTGCAATCATAAATAACGCACAGCAATATTTGCTCAAACAAAAACAAAACGCACAAAGGTAAAATGATACAAAGTGTCCCTGGACAAAAGAATCGTATAAAGTTATTTATTCACGTTATAAAAATGAGCTTTGGCGCCATAACATTATATGATCAATGGATCAGCGCCACCTGCCGTCGACAAGTCGCAACTGTGCCTACGCTGGCGCTTCTAATTGCATCCACACAAACACTCAACATAACGGACCGTATGTCAATAGTTATAAAGTCAACTTTCAAATGTTTCTAAAAGTTTCAGTTAAATATCGGCGTTTGCGATGGAACTGAGTGATATATGTTGTCACCTATAATTTATTTTGTATCTCTTTCATAGTTTACTTTGAAAATATGTATTTTCAAAGTAAACTATTAAACGCCATTAATCTGCAACTAAACGAGCGAGATAGCAAGTGATAATCTTTTAACCACTTGTAACAGTTTATCGAATACTGAAATTGCTTTATTAAACAAGTATCTACATAGATACTTGTTTAATAAAGCAGTAAATCCTCCGTATTGACATTTTGAATACATTAACGTGTTTGTAGATTTTTTTACGCAACTGCGCGAAATATCGGGAACTCATAATTATCAAACAACATGCTATAATATCTCCTTGATAATTCTAGATCTATGTTTGAAGTCATGGCAGTATTAAGTGTAAATATGTCGAGAAGTCTTGTGTTTTGTAGCACACTTGTATACGTAAGCAATTACGTGCTTAATTGATTGATTCGGTCGATTGTCAATAAGTCTCATTTAATAAAGTCTTATCAAAAAATTTCATTATTTCTGATAGAAATAACATCACCATGTAAACTGGTATGAATAAGAAACAAATTTTTTAAGATAATAACAATAGAAACTGTATTTGAGTAAACATTTCTTTAGGTACTATAAATTTACATTAATTAAAAATATCTATTTACAAATACTGATATAGAAACAAAACGCTTTTCCTATTTCGGCCGTGCAATAGTCCGAAGTTTCCAACGTATTAGTACTATCTAGGTGCTAATCAAACCCACGCCCATCTTGATTGACATTCTCTGTCATAAAAAAATAATATTTTGTGAACTAGCTAAATGGATATATACTAGTGTAGACTAGAATGGGTTGAAAAGTGGTAGCATAGAAATAAGCCCCTTAATTAATAATTTTACCACGAATCTTTAATAAAACTTCCTAGGACCATTTAAATAAACTTAATTTCCATGTTGTGCGCAAAATGTGAGTACTCGTCGAGTTTTTGTATTGGCACCATATGCAGTATATATGGTCATTATTACACATGTGTTTAGTTTTAATGTTAACTCAGAAAAGTCAGGTGCCTGCCCACATCACAATAGACCGGGTTTGTGTTTGTATCCTTTGAATAACGCATTATAGGAAAGTGAATTTTATATAAATAATTAATTCATAGAATTTAGTAATTAAACATTTGGCTTGCAATTACAAAGTTTACATGGTTAAATCTTAAAATAAAAATTGGTTTGTTCTTCCAAGCTGCTGCTAGGAAGAATGTACAGATTGCGGAATCGTTTTAAATCGCTCAAATAGGTTATAAAAATAAGTCTCGACTCTAATTGTAAACTCTTAATTTATTTAGCCGCGATTTTCTTTCGGGAACATTGAGGGTAATAAAATTTAATTGATAGTTTAATAGAACCAAAATTAGAGCGAGTAATATGACTGTAACATGAATTCGATATACCAATATATTTTGATTAAGATACGCTTACTCAGCAGTTCATTGTCCATTTTACTATAAATGTTTGTACTTTGTTTTTATGTAACCGTGTTGTACAAAAAAGAATAATTTAATTATAATATAGCTCCAACACTCCATAACGTTTGATAAGTTCTTAAAATCTAAGATACATTTTAGTATTCGGTTGTCAATATCATTACGCATGACATATAAAACATGTGTTTTTTGTTTGGAATATACCAAACCTTTATATACTTTTTGTTTGCGTTAAAATTAGCTTTAATATTTAACGCCAAGCTATTTCGACCCTTATTCACATTTAGTAAGAAATAGTTACCAATATTATCTCACAAGTAAGTATTGAAAATGTTACGGGGCAATCTCAATTTGAATCGATGAGCCCACCTTGTAAAGTGGCCTAAGGCGCCAGCCGTCATCACCAGAGGTGTCTGTATCCTAATTATATGGATGAAAAACACCAAACAACACCAAATATTTGTTCAGTAAATCCGAACTGCTATTTTACACCCTATTCGGTAACACTTAAAGCCTACTTCCACAGTTTAATAAGCTGAATACTAAAAAAAAGGTTCCGAAGAATTGGCGTAAAAAAGGACTTAATTACAATATGATTACGGGTTTGTTTCTGACAAAACTAACAAGCGTTTGTGTTTAATTAAGGTAATAAATAGTTATATTGTCGTTAGGCAGCTGGCATCTATGCAGTTAATAGAATGTCTGTCTGTTTGTTTTTGTTGTTCTTATGACATGTGCTACGAATAGTGATGAATTAAACTTGAAACATTTTGTTTTGAGGCAAACCGCACAACTTTATGAAGAAATCTTAGGATAGTTGGTCGTTGATATTAGGATGCTATACAAGTTTCCTTTAGCATAGTCGACAACTCAAATTCTTATAGAATACGTAATGATTTTTTACATTTTTGGAAAATAGTTTTTATTCTGACCACTCAAAGTTAAAAACAATGGAGCGCCAATTTTCATTTTTAATAATTTAAACCAAGCTTCACGCGATCATCATTTTTAAAAGATGCGCGAGCCAAACAAACTATTTCAGCAAAAACCTCATCAATCACAGAACCAATCAATTATGAGTACCCCTCGCCTCCCTTCCAATGGGAAACGCAGCATTTATCTCTAGGGAAAAGTCGAGCGAAGATGGACTCACGTTACTCCTTTCATGTGACGCATGAAGTAATTTGTATGAAAATATATTGACTATGCAATTTTTGATAAATTGGTGTATTGGTGTAGCTTTGATATAAAAATCTGGTACGGACATTAACAAAAAGTATTTGATCTATTTTCAATCTATCACTTTTATAATCTACTTACACCTTCAAATGATTTTACATACTCTGTGAAAAAAATAATGTTAAAAAGAATAGGCTTTATTAAAGTAATATTACGTCCTTAAATATGAAACTGGCATTTTATATAGGAAGAAAATTAAGTCGACTTTTTGTTAAAAATATTTTATTAATCAATATACAATTGGAATCTATGCACTTTTGTCCTCTCATAGGTAGTTGATCACTTTCACGAGAATCAATAAACTCTCTGAAAGCGGTTTGGATTGCCACATCAGAGTTGATTTGTCCTTGAAACAAGTTATCCAAATAAAGGAAAAAATGGTAATCTATTGGAGCAAGGCCCAGGCATTTCAATTTTCAGGCACTTCATGTGCGATATGAACGAAGCCAAAGAAAAAAATAATCAAAAACAAATGAATGAATTAATGTGTATTTTGAAATTTAAAACCACTAGATAATAGGATTCATTTGAATTTCGAATAGAACAAAACGCCGATTTCATATGAAAGGACATAATATTAGTATGTTTATTCTGTATGTTGGTAGGTTGGAATTATTAGAAAATATTACAATCTTTTACCAAAATAGCAAATATTTAGATTGTGTACTAGTATTTTGGTTAAAAAATTCAAATATTATAATCATTTAATCCTCTATTATAGACTTTATTAGACATTTTTAATCGTTAGACGATAAATACAATATTAATGAAATAAATTTCTGTGGACGTCTCAATAGTAAGAGATGACGTTTAGTTCATTTGTTCTCGAGCGATCAACTGCATAAAATATAAATATAATAGCTAAAAAAATTGGCGTACACATTCACGCGCGTACAATTATTGCGTACAGTATTACAATTATTCCTTTTGAAAAAACGTTCCATTTCACGTTCGTATCAGAATAATGAAATAAATAATTTAGTAAGTAAGGTCTCCCATGGAAATGAACTGTAAATGGACATTTTAAATGCTTTTGAAAAATATACGATGCATGTATAGATTTTTTTGGTTGTCTTATGACTGTACGAAGTAAGCTCAATTTTGACGTTCTTATTTTTGTGATTTAAACTTAAATTAGGGAGTTTGGACTATGACTCATATTTATGACCCCATTTCCTAATGTAATAAATCTCAATACTTATCCACTACCTACCTACATTGATATCATTACATTTAATATAGCCCTGTAGTTAATTTTTAATGTCTCTGAGAGCGGCAACTTTAAAGTGTTTTGATAAAGAATAGTTTTAATTATGCTTTTTACGGACCTGTTAGGAATATTTTCATACAAATTATTTTTTAATAAGTTAAATATTTTATTATTTAGCAACTAAATATGATACAATATTTTGTTTATTTTTAGTGTTGGGTGCTAACTTAAACTCGATGTAACGGATTATGTTTTTGTAAAAATTGTATTTAGATGTACATACTTTACACGATGATCGAATAAACTATTAATTAGTAATAATAAAACCGTCTTCAATAAAGAAGTTTACAAACTGTATATCCTTACATCATTATCCACAAAACAGAAAATTACACGCCTGAGTAACCTTTCGCTCACAAACAGCAGTAAGCATTAAAAAAAAGGTATAATAGACAAGCCTCGATCATAAATAATAGAATCATTAACATCTGCCTCTATGATTTCGATCATCAATTTTTTTGTACCGAAAAAAACAAACGATGCCTGCGGGCCTGTTTGGAGGGCGTCGCCGGAAAAGAAGTGTTTTGACGGTTATGTTGTTTCTATTATTTTTAATTTCCTTATCTGTCAGTGAGCATATTTAAATATGTGAAAATTAGTTGTTTAATGTTCTTAAAATAACATTAGTAATGCGTTAATTAAATAGTATTTTGTTGTTCTAGTTAATGATACGTAGATTTAATGGTTTTGTATTTAAGTTTTCATTTCAAACCGTAATACGTCAGTTTTCATTTACCTCTGGAATAAAAAAAACAAACAAAAAATGGTTTTAATTTGTAGAAAGCTGCAATGACCACACCTAAACCCAGCCATAATAAAAACCTTGTAACTATTGAAATAAAAATCAAAAAATGTCTACTAACCAAATGGTCTGAGTGGGGGTCTCTGGGCGCACTAGGGGCAGGATTGGGCCACAGCAACTTTGACAACATCCGTTGGCTTTGGCTATAGATGAGCTCCTACGAAGGAGAGAAAAATGAACTTTAGTATGCTAAGAATAAGGCGGAAGCCTAGAAAAAGTTGATTCATGTTTCTCTTTATAAAATATGGATGTAGATACATTTTGATGCGGCATATCTGTTTTATAAAAATTGCGATCCCACATAAAAATATAGTTTTGTTACTAAATTAAAATAATACTTTGAAATAACTGAGATAAAAGTCAACTTATTCTTTCCGTACTTAAAATTATAATATTTAATTAAAAATAAATAATTATTTTACTCTGCGTCTGGTTCCAGTCTTTCAACGTCTCCATAAACAAAGCCGTAAAATAACCATAAGTTAGTATAAATCTAAGCCAGACAAGGTGTTTGGCCTAAGTTCTAAGAAGCGAATGCCTGTAGCAAAACGTCTGATAGTGCGATCGTTGAATGAGTAAGATTATTAATAATAATAACACGTTTTAGTTGCGCCCGCGCCTTGGGCGAGTCGATCGCGGCTCCATAGGTGACTAACATTTTCCAGCTTGGTAAATAAAAATAAATGGCAATGCAATGCCACTCTAATATACTGAAAGCATATTGCAACATTAACTATAGTGATAAATAATGTTTGGCATACAAAAAAATGTAGGATCTTGTCATGATGGAGTATAGAAAAATTGTTCGTAATGGCCTGGAGTAAATTTTTACATATAAATAAATGACCTTAAGCTATAACAATCTCTTCCACAATACCAAAAAAGTTTACAGGGTGACTTAAATGTTGACAACTTCTGGAAACCAAAAAAGTATAACAAGGGCTTAATAATGGGCTCAACGATGTTCCGTTTTACAAAACAAACAGCTGATCGTGTACAACAAACTTTAAGAATGTGGTAAATGCATTCATATTATTTTAGAAGATCAAATAAATAATCTGTAGTAACGTAATGAAGACGTTCTATGAAGTTGTTTGTAAAATAAAATTCATTCGGCAATACACTGGCATTGAAACATAGTAAGTGTTACCCTTTTAAAATAGCATTGTCTCTTTAGCTAAAGAAGCTAGAGTTTCAAAATAAAAAAGTTTTATAGCTAATTTCATATTTTCAATCACTTTAATCGAAGCTTGATCTACAGAATATGCCATTATACAAACAAAACAAGCTTTGACTCAAAAGTTATAAGGCTTAAAATCCAAATTTATCCATGTAGAAATAAATGTTAAACTAAAACTATAGCTACAAAAATAATTAATCTATATAACATTTAAAGCAAACGAAAATGGAAACATCCTCTTTATTAATTATAAGTAAATAAATATTTTTTTTACAGTTAATAACTACACAATAACAATAATTTATAAATAATTATTATTTTAGTATTATTAAAATTCCTAGTAAATAAATGAAATACAATAAAATCCTATGTACCATATTTTAGGCAAATAAATTATTATTATTATAAAATTATAATTGATTATTGTCAGCGTACTAAAATATTTCATAACACAATTAAGTTAAAGTTCATATTCTTAAATCGTTTTGGTGTCGAATGTTTTGTCCATTCTCCAAAACGTAGCTTGTAAAAATTTGAATTAACTATACCTACAATAATTTAGATTATTGAAATAATTGAAACAAAACTGCTAGGTTTTCTTTATACAAGGCAAGGAACATTACTCACCCGCATTACCTAATTATTAAAGCACTATTATCTCAGTCGAATTATCACGATCTATTGATAACTATTTAGATACTTTAATTTAGCTAAAGTTCAGTATTAAGTCGGGACGTTTCATTACAAATACCTATTCAAAATTCCCCGTATACTTTTCAGGTCTTTTTTTCTTTACACGGCTCATCTATAAAACGTTTGTCAATAAATATGAATATGTTTACACAAAAAAGGTCAGAACTGTACGGCAACGTTCGTATCCCGTTAAAAAGTATAATAAGAGTGTAATAATGGGTTGTGCGGAGTTCTCGCCCGCAAAACAAACAGGCGGCAGAGCAGCCGCGGCGCAGAGTCCGCTAAATTACTTTAATAAAACGTTCCCCGGTCCCCCAGCGACAGTACCTGGCTGATTTATACTTTTCTGAAGTTTAGTCGACATTTTTAGTAATAAAGGAAAAGAATATTGTCCTTTTAAGTAACGTTGCATGATGTGTATCTGTTATACCTGAACATAACCTCACCTATCGAATGAAACTAGATTTTGCCAGCTAAAACTAGGTGTAACTAAAATTCGGATTTTAGCGACAACATATCCGCTATGTGTCTACGTAGAGTGCTTCAGTGTTTTGATTATACTGTTCGAAAATAAGGAGACAACATTAAAAGATTATGATCTTGGGTAAAGTTGAACAAAAAAGATTAAAAATTGATTAAAACCGATTTCGAAATACAAAAAAAAACCCGCTATTTTTATACTTATCTAATTTGAATTTTTTTTTGGAGTTCAACATTCACTTTTTATTGTTTCTGGAATTAACTGATATGAAACAATATATTCTACAGAACAAGAAAGATGTGAATATACATACAAAAATACATATAGTGCAACAAAGAATATCCAACTTTCTTGAATCTGTTAAAAAGAGGAAGTTGCCAAGCCCACGAAGAAGGTCCGACTTGTAGAAGACATCTATATGTTTAAACCTGAGTTAAATGATCCGTATGTATTTCTCTTTTTAATTGGCTGATATACAATAAAGATATAGTCTATTCTATTCTATTATATAATTTAAATTCATTATTTATTTATATTCAAATTAAAAGTGGTATGTCTATGTTTGCATTAATCTATGGTCAATATTGGGAAGTGGGCAGTTAAGGCAATGTATACAATTTTCAGAATGATCGATATCAATCTTATAAGGTAATAATACATCTGTTGTACAATTTGACGCCATATTCGATTTAAGCTTAAAAGTAATTTAATTTATTGCACTGTTTTTGAAATTGATTTATTATATCATATTTCAATTAAAAATAGTTATAGGAAAAAAATCTGAATTTTATTAGGTACCAATCGGACGTTTCAGTTTAAACATTTTTATTGATCGTAATTACTGTTCAGAAATTAATTTAATGCTTACTCGCATTTGCTTGAAGCCATAAGTAACAATTTTATGAAAATCTTTATGCAAACCTTGAGTTTTGGAAGACCACACAGAATGCTCAATAATGTTACTGACCGCGTGCTATTGACGTAAAATATTGTTTCTCATTTGACAGCTTCAATTAACACAAAAAAATAACCGCAGGCGCAATGTTAAACGGAGAAAAATAACCCCACCCACATGCATGATGACAAGAACGAATATGTAATTTTTATTAAACGTGACGTCTACAGTAAGCTCATTTTATACGCAAGTAATGGTTACACTATATTTATGACACCCTAGTAAGATATAAACGTATCAATTGAGATTACAATTACTAAGCTTAGATTAACATGTCGATCTTTAAAGATATGTGGTTACGGTTTGGGTAATTGCTTATGGATGATGTGCCGTTAGGTTTTGTGTCAATATAATTATGTTTATTTTTTTTTAAATTATTTTTATTTGTATAAAGAGAAGATAAATAATGAGAAAATAGCATGATAACTACACAGGACCAGTCTATTCTCCTAATCTCACCAGAAGATGGTTTACGACTTAATTCTATGACATCAGAATTTAATTTACAATGCGGTGAGCGGTGTTTATGGGAAATTGCAAACAACACAGCACGGTTAATACCTACCGCACAGCATGACTAATATCTACTTCCCTTAGTCTAAGCTCGTTGAGCCGCATCCCGATAAATTCCGTAATTTTCTTTCGAGCCTCTTAAGTTGCTAGCTACAGTTACCCATTGTTGAAATTGTTCCTCGAAAACGTTGACAAATATTGCCTCTTAAGTGAGCTTCGTGAGTTGTAATTACTTAAGATGAAAAAACACGTCAAGGACTTAATCAGTCCGGCATCGGTGCAAGGCGAGGCCCGCTCCAGAGCTGTAATTAGTGGGCAGTTGTACAAATATGAATGGAGCCAAGCGCGGCGCCCGCGCAGTCCGCTTCGACGCCGGGGGGCGGGCCGCACGACTCCCATAAACTCGGACCTCAATTCACATATTCTATAAATATTGTTCAGCAACAAAGTCATCGGTGACCCGTCATCGCGATTTTTTTGTTCTGCAGCTTTAAAGGTCTTTTTTACGCGAGTCCCTCACAAATCGCAGCATGACGTCTAGTTGAAGTATCTACGATCCCGCCCAGCGATATCGGCCTATAAAGGCAGCCGAGACTTATATGGGAATGCTTCGGACGAGACGCCGACAGAGCGAAAGATCAACGCTAATTAAGCGCCATAAAACCGAATATCGTTCTCATACCGGGGACCATCGTTACCTTTCACCGCGTAACAAATTCTGTCTGAGGATAAAAAAGGAGGAATGTTCGAGTAATAGATTAATGATATGGCTGGGCCTGACACATTGAACTCCGCGCCCGGTCGCGGCCATTGGTGTAATTTTGGCGTTGCTAGAAATTCTCATTTCACTCATTCAATAATTTTTGAAAACTATTGCCTTAAAGTGCTTACGCCAATGGAAAGATAATTCGCAACACTTCATCATACGATATTAACGCTAAAGCTGTCTTGTAGGAAATAATTCGCTATCTCGAAGCACGTCCTCTTGTCGAAATTATAAATCACTGGTATAACCGAAGCGAAAACAGACTCCGCCTAGCAACGGCTCGATAAAATATGCGTCTGAGAGCCGGTCACCAAATCGGTAATATTGTTAACATTGGGTAAAATGCTGAAGCAAAAGGATAATTATGCATCATCTTGGGAATTTCTCAATAAGATGTGGTGTGGGGTCGACGCGGGCGCCGCCCCGCGGCGAGTCGGTGGCGCCTTTATCGATTATGTGTTCCCGAGAGGGCCTCTCTCGGGAACTCTCGCGCGGGTGGCTTGCCGCCGACGAAGTGAAGCCGGCTTCGACTAACTGGCCCAAACGCCAACAATACTTATCAGATTAATAATTACACCTTCTATTTAGCTTCATGACTGGTAGTTAGCCATTACGAGATTACTAACAGATATTTTATATTATTACTTGTCTGATCAAAATTTACTGTAGATACACAATATCATCGAAATTTATAATAGAATAAAGAAAAGTGAATGTGATAATTAGACAAACCTACAATCATATTCAAGCTAATTAAAACAAACATTAAAAAGTTTCCATGAACGTATAAAACAAAATTCGTCAAGGCACCGTCACCCCAGTTCACCCTTGCAAGCTGTTAAAACAGCAATCACGTCTTATCAGACAGTTATGCTAATAAGACATGCTAATTCCCAAAACCAACAAGCCAGGAGCAAAACGAGCCTGAACGATCGGCCGCGACCGAAAAAGGAATAAAAGCGAGATGAGCAGACAGGCGCCATGGACCAATTACGCGGGCCACAGTGGCCTTAACACAGGGCTGCCAACTGCAACAAGATGAAGTTACTAAACAGGGGAAAATTCGGTATTTTCTTTTTAGTCTATAGTCTATATTATAGAAATATATATTGGTTGTTTTACTTCTGTTTCATTTTGTCAAGGTGTAGTGAAAACTATCGAAAAAGTGAATTCCGAGAGAAAAGCGTTTGAATGTTTTCATTTATTTGAATTATAGATATATTTGATACAACCATAATACCTTATAAATTGGACATACTTTACAATTAATTTACATGCATATAATTTATCATTTATCATGGTACTATCTCTATCACAAGATGGGTCAATGCAGTAACGTTATACGTTTTGTAGGAGTAGCATCACCTGGAAGTGATGAGGGACAACCCTAATGGGTAGTTTCGATCCTCCATCTCCAGAGTTCGACGGTCGTAGCAATGCTGAGAATGTTCGACTTTCTAGTAAGATTTTTCACGTAGTTAGATAGTAAGGAAATACGGACTCAATTTTGCGAGTTTCGACTTCTATGAAGAAGATTTTGCTATTAATATCCTGTACACTAGTATTGAAATCGTGTGATAAAATATAATTATTAGGTTTATTTCTTTCATTATTGATATAATAGTTTCACACGTTATTTATTTCATCATAATATATATTCAAACTGAGTGTTGGAGCATTCAGAAGTCTTATGAAAAAATTGTTGAGATATATATTAATTTAATTTAATTCAACAAGGTATAAAACATGCCGTGAAAACTTATTAATGTATTTTGCGAAGGATAAAACAATTGAAAGAGATGATCTTGTATCACAATCGAGGCTTATTTAAGTAAGTTTAATATTTTATATTTTACACAATAAGGTGCGTGAAATACTAAACAAGTTGAAACTATAAGATAATACCCACATACTTGTTGAAAAATATGCAATACACCGATTGCTTATGAAAAAACGGCTATAAATATCGACTATAAATATCGACTATAACTGCTACGACTAACAATGACGACCATAAAAAGTATTATTGGTGACTAATCACAATTAATTGCTAAAATCGAATGTGTTGTCACTCATTTGATTACTTTTTTTACTCAAATAAATATTATTCAAACACATATCTATTAAAAGAGTACAGAAACACGATCGCTATACATTTTACAATACGTTCGCCATTCGTGAACAGAAACAAGTCTACTATCGATACGTATCGACACCGAGGGTGACAATGAGATTACACTCCCGGCCCGCGATTGGTGAACACCCGGTGACGTCACACGGCGTCCGGTCACGCCCCGCCAGCTCTAGAATTACCGGATTAGAATGTCCGTTATTGTACCTAGCCGATAGATTATTTTCGGAAAGTTCTGTGGACTCCCCAAGGGCATAATGTAGAAGCATCGGTCAATGTACGTATTTTGAATGTTCGCTATGCTTAGGTAGCTTGGCATTGATTCATGATTGTCTTTTGTTTTGACTGTGAATAAGTAATACTTATAACACTCGACATATCATTTACTCTTTTATTTATATTCGAAATTAACTTTCATAAGTTGTGAGACAAATAGTAGGTATTGTTTAAATTAACCTATCTACTAACGATTAAACCTTCTCTCTCCTTCAGAGCTTGAAGAAAATATAGGTATATATTTTAACAATTACCATAGGAATAATAATAAAATTAAAGATATATATTATACTTGTTGAAAATTAAACGGAATAGGTTCTGAATGCTTTACATCTTGCTTTAACAGTATGTCCAATTAGTTTAAAAAAATTTCAGGTATGAAGCCATTTTGAATTTAGAACAACGCGTAGACAAAAGACTTATACGGCAAAAAACGAAAACCAGTATTATTTAAAAAGTGTCTAGGACCTCACCTCAGGATGGTTACCGGCAAAAATTATTATTACTATGAGTATGACCCCAATTATGCAAATGTCTATGACACTACTTTTTTCTGACAATTAGGTGAGTGCTTTTCAATTTTCGACCGTATTACTTAAATTTTAGAAGTAATTGAAGTTTAATATGGCGATATTATGTGAATTTGCAGTGGCAAATCAAAACTAGGGTGACAGAAGTAGGGTGGTTTCACAATAGAAGCACAGGATTAGTTTCAACTCCGCAGTGTGTAAGGGGCTTAAGTTATTACGTCACGCCTTGTAATGGCCGACGTATATTATTATTATTAATACTAATAACATCCGCATAATTTATGTATTATACCGTTTAAAAGATATTTTAATAGAGTGCAAATGTAAGCTTATGACAATGTGGGATCATGTTATAAATAAAAGAACTTTAATCGCTTTTAAAGGTAATATTAAAGAAATATTAATACGTCGTTGAATATTAAGGTCTTATATTGTTTGAAAATATCTTATCGGATATGAAATAAAGTAATTTATAGGAAATTAACGGCCGGTTCCAAAATTCTATCTATAGATAGAAATAAGCCTCTTACGGCTTAATTACCAAGCAATATCAGTATTTTTTATCAAATATAAAGAAAAGAAAACTTTAGTCAGCTTACTTAAACCTGTAGATAAAATATTGCAAAAAGCAGAAACTGAATTTAAAAAAATATGTGGCGTGGCGTCACGAGTATTCATGAGATTTAAAATTCACAATCTTGAATGGTGTTCATAGAAATTATCGAAATGAATAAAGAGTTCTGTTGTTTTCGATTTCGGAATTTGAAACTATTAATTATACTAGCAACTCTCTATAAAATGTGATGAAGTGATTTTGAACAAAAATTGAATTTCGAATGTTTGTAAATACGAGTCGGTCTCTGCGGTTCCAATGTCACAGAGGGTTATCTCTAAACGCTCGTAAATTGTCTATCGGTAGCTAATCTTACTCCGGAGCGCCTCAATTAACTCTAAAACGTGTTCGAAGTCCGGCAATTAAGTAGATAAAGTTCGCTTCTGGTGGTCCGAAACGACCTGATGGATAAACGCTGTAGAACTTTGTAACTGATCACTTTAGTGCTTTAACTTTGTTTATTGGGCATATCGGGAATTCTTCACCAAATTCCACTGAGTACAGTAGAGTAATCGCTTATTATATATAATATCATACAGCTAGATCGTCACTTATTTAATATTTACTTATTATTTTTCTTTTTAATAAAATATTTCTTACAAATAGATCATAACAACAGTGAGCTTTACACAATTGGATTTTCGAGTGTTATTTTATTGTGTGACGTCATAACATGAATATTGTATAACCTTACAAAATGTAAATCGTACATCCAAGCTTCAATTTTACAAGTCACTGTTTCAATACAGGAGTTGTCACAGTTCCTCGTAGATTAAAAATTTTGAGTGCAAACCTATTGAGTATTGAAAATATATTAGTGCAATTGTAGTCTGAATTTGCAATCTGTAAGGTCTATTCAACTCGTACAAATAAAAAACTATTTCTGCTTAATCTTTTGTTTATTCTTTTTATTATTTTCGACTTTTATACAGAAGAATGTAATATCTGTCTCTAAATAACATAGATGATATTCAACCTGAGTTTCCATCTTCACTTGTATTAATTATCTCTTTTTAAAAATATTAAATATTCTTTTATTACGAACAATATTAGGCAAGTACTTACTTATTACTGACTTAGGTATTCTGTTGTTAAAAACCGATTGTAAACTAGAAAAAAATGCGGTTCATAGGAATGAGACGAAAACAAAGGATAATAAGAATGCGGGTCGCATGCTGACATAATGCGGGTAGTGTCGGTAAAATATGTACTACCATCTACGAATATGATAGTCGTGGGTAAATAATACACCATTTACTTCGATCAATTTAGTTCGCAACGTTCTGGTTCTCTAATAAAATTCAGTTCGTTCATGTTAAAATTAAGGTGAGAAAGAAGATGAGCCTTGTGTTATTTAACAAGACTTTGCTGCATTCTGTTATTGACATTGCTGCTATTCTACATTTGCTTTACAAAATGCTTTATTTAAGCGCCTTTATTTGGTGGCGTGATTATAAATATGTTATACATTTTTGGATTTATTCTAGAGCGTATTTTAAAATTGCCTCTTATAATATGTCTAATTTCTATACTGCCAAAATTAGTTACACAAATGTGTATATAAAAACTAAATAGTTGCCGTTTAAGATGTCGTTTAGAGATCTTTTTTGGTCGATTGAAATATTTGTGAATATATTGATATAATTATAAAGGCAAGGGAACTAATGTCTCCTCTCAATTAAGGTAAAGGAAACAATTAAGAACGAAAGAACTTTGAACTAGTTCATTCAGTTCACACGTTTGATGGTTCACCTGTTATTATAGAACATGACGTATTCAGTACCTTTAGTTCATATATTAACTCTTTGTATTAATTACAATAATAAAAAAACATCAACATTTTAGCAAATGAATGATTGATCAGAGCACATGAAACCACCTGAAGATTATAATTTACAATTTTTATTTAGTTCAAATCGATTTTAAATGGGACTTGCCTTAAATGGATGTGTTATATAAATGATAAAGAGCGTTTAAAAAAGCCTCTAGTCATTATAAAATTACATATTTAGAGACATAAGCGACAATGAATTAGTAGATATAATTACATGTTAAATTAATTGTTTAATTAGGTAATATCGGTGTCCTTATAAAAATGCAAATTTAAAGGTAATTCCCTTTTACATCTGTTTATGCAACGTTCAGGTAAAGTAATGTATTCCTAATTACAAACTTTTTTAAGGGCAATAAAATATAATACATAATTACATACTGGAGCTTAATGTAAAACCATCACTGTCAACTCATACAATTTAGCGACACTTTTATGCAAAGAATATGTGGGCCGAATTCATTTATTTCGTTTTATGCCTAATCATTAAAATTATTTTATAATAATGGTTAATTAGATAATACATTAATTTAATAACATAGAATAATAAATAGGGTTTTGAAATCACATAATAATAACAAAGTTGTGTTTTGTTTGCTTGACATATCGAATTAGATAAATATTTGTACACTAATAACAAAAAATCACCTCTCTATTACTATTTACTGTTCGGGAAATAATGTAACGAAAAACACGATTAGTAAAATAAAAATACAAACAGAAAATTACTGGTTATTATAGGTTCGAGCTGTGACCATAAAATATTAAGAGTTTGAATCTGTACGATTTCCTCGAGTGTTTTTCCATTATGATATTTTGGATACATAAAAATGTTTTTCTATTGTTTTATTTCTAGAATAAAATGCTAAGAATGTTTACAAAATATAGGTTTCGGGAAACTTATCGTCTTTTATGAATCATCTTAGATAAGTACTTTCGTGTTTCGTAGCCTCCGCCAATTTTGAACAGGAGTAGTCTATTTATAAATACAATCGAGTATCACCTCTGCGTTGTCTGCTCACAAGGCCCGATAAACAAAATAACGACAAATAAAATAGCGTGATCGTTCCAATGCGGCATGTTTGAACCTCTCAAAGGAGGCCGATTTGTTTGGCATAAAGAGCTCTTTATGAGTCTATATCGGCCTTATGAGAATTTATTCGCGCAGTTATTATTGCAATTCAATTAATGAAGCATAGCCCCCTGGTTTCTCTTTTTAAATGCATTTGCAGACGGAAAGGATCACGTCTGGTGAAAATTTCTCGTTTCGGAACGAGCTCAATTTAAAATTTTGTAATTAAAAAGTTGATCGCTAAAAAATTTATTTGGCGTGTGTTGTGTGAGATTTAGATTTTATTGCATTGAAATTTTCATGGATATTTATTATGACAATCTTATGGTGTGTACAGTTTGATATTTAGCGTTTACAGATTGCGGGACTTTAAAAAGAAATGTTAAAGCTAGCATCAGTGTGCCTCATTACGACACCATAATAAATTTTAAGCGTTTTAATAAATCTTCAATATTTTGCTAAATTAGAAAAACTGTAAGGACCTTTCAAGTAACAATTGTTCAAGCTTTGTATACTTTATAACAGTAACACCTTATTTGATCTTCTTTGTTCGAATTGAAATTGTTATTAGGAATATTTTGTAACAATTTAATGGTTATTAGAAATAACATAACATCAGGATTAATTCAAGACGCATTTTATAAATTATCTCCTACTACTACTACTTTCCGCCCGCGGCTTTGCCGGCGTGAAATTCGTGATTAATATATATAAATATTTATTTTTATTTACAATCAAACCCGTGAAATTTCTTAGCGAGCACTTTTATCGTCTTCACAACATAACAGGTGACATAACTCATGATTCCAAACTCCCCTTTTCACCCTATTAATCTCGTAATCTTATTATTAATAAGTAAAATAACTCGTAATCATAAATATCATTAATGATTACAAATTCTTACTGACAGTTTTTTATATAAATTTCAAATCACCACTATCACAACCTTATTAGGAGATGAATTTTCCAAAATTCTTTCTGAGCGGGTTATTATGACGTCATAATAACTACTGGATGGATCATGGATGGACGAACATGGAAGTTCAGTTCGATCCATCCAGTAATTTGAACTGTTGATAGATTAGTCAGTAAGTCAGTCACCTTTGGTTTTTATATATCTAGAATATTGGTAAATATCGCTCCTCTACAGGTCTCTGAAACTTAACGGAAATCATTCTAAAATTTATAACGAATTTTTTGTACACCAACTGTAAATTTGGGCAACAAAACCGTAAACTTGGAGGTATATTTTAGGGTACACGTTAATGTCTTTACGAACACACAAGTAGAGTCTTTTAAGAGATATCAAGTAACAAAAAGGTTCTTTTATGTGGACCGATTGGTGCACCGCTACCGGTGTTGAGCGCACTTCGGTATACCGTTATAATCTCTCCTTTACATTAGAAAACACTCAATGAACCGACACATAAGCTTATCTCTTTATCTTGATGCTTATGACTGTTTGCGAGATGAAATAAAAAATGTTACCTTTAAAGTTTCACTGAGGTTTGATATCAATATTGCTTTGCATAAATTCATTATAAGTGTAATGGTAGATTTTGATTGTTTTACCAAGCTTTTCGAGGATAGGCCTTAAACAGCACCTCCTTACTCTATATAATCTAGGTCACAAAAAAATGAAACATGATTTTTGAATTTTTAAATTAAGAAGTTCCAAAAATCAGCATTTTATAATTTCAAATTAATAATGTGAGAGATTTTGTGATCGAGATAAATGTCTTATGATTCCTTTAAACATATTTTTATGGCTCTTTATTTTAAGGTTAGGAAAATATTTATTACTCATAAAATTTTTGTATTACCGTATTAAAATACAATTATATTGAAATTATAGTTTTTATTATTAGACAAATGCCAAGACAGTATCTACTCAGACAATGATACTAGTAACTGAAAAAAGCGTTAAGTACAAAAATTGTAGCAAGAAAATTTCTACATTCAGAACCTTATTATAAATCTTCTTGTCTCAAAACAGAGGCAGTGCTATTACAAAAACAGTTTTTGTTCCAAATAGCATTGGATAACATATAAGGTAATGTGTACCAAATGATATTTACACTTTGTGACACTTAGTGTCACTATACCTTAAATATTATTTACTAATATTTAATATTATACGATGCATAACATGTATGAGTTAACAGTTCTTAACTTGGACCATCAATGATTTCGGACATTGTCATTGAACGAGTCGTGCCTACTTGACGCGTTCACATTGCTGGCGAGAAATAATTTGGTTGCGTGCGAGCATTCTTGTTATATTATTATACAAATATGGATGAACGTTGAACGGTATCGGTAATTTTGTACTTTGTTTTATTTTTTAGTGTTCATGTAAGTGATACTAAAATGTCTTAATGGAAATAAATATTGTTAACCCGATGTCTTGCAACGTACTGTGTAGGTTACAATGAAATAAGACGAACGTATATATACTACGAAAACGTAATAGTTAGTCTAACGTGATCTAAAATGTCAATCCAGTTCTGAGGCCGGCCATAGTATCGTATTGTGCTCCCCTTGGAATTTAAGTGGCATTTTGGTATTCGACGAAAACGGTTCGAAATAATTTACTTAATGTTTAATGTGACATGGTAAGTATGTGATATTCTTCTTCCGAATCAGACTGTACCTATGCTAATAATATATTTTTTTCCTTTGACAATATTTAATTCATAATATAAGCGATATGTTTCCGGAAACCACAAGACAATCAAATTTAAATCGTTTCTAAATTGAAGAAGCTCTTCAGTGTAACGACTGTCTACCTACAGGTTACATTTTTAATTTATCAACTATTATCCTGCTCTTTGTTTCATAAATTACATAGTATTTTCGTATTGATAATAATTTTAAAATAAAACATTTTTAACTTAAAAATAAATATAAAAGCTTTAAATTCTTGAAACCAAACCGACATTTTTGCAATAACATCGGCTGGTGAATTGAACACAATTTTAGATAAGGTAGTTTTAGAAGTTTATTGCTTTTAGATTTTAATTAAAATTAATTTATATTTTTTTCTCAAATATGGTGTTGCGAAATAACTTATTTACGTAGTTGACTAGAAAAGAAAAATAATATTTTATAGTATACTGATTTTAATTATATTAAAGAAAAAATTGAATTTATGATATTTGAAGTATGTTTGAACGATCTGCCTATCATTTGTTTTATTATTTAATCAGTAGTGAACTAAGGGAGAAGTGGAGAGTATACAGCGGTCATTAACTCAGACTATATAATACCAAAGAGGTTATATGGTCCAAGTACTAGCATTAACCTCCATAGACGCAATTCTTACAGGCAAGGCTGCCAAAATAAAAAAATGAGTTAGATGTTGGCATCGAACACTAGTTTTCGAATAATAGTTTTTAGTATTTTTTCGATTTTGATTTATATTTTATTTTTATTAAATGTGTGTGATTTCCTTAAAACATAATGATTACGTAATAAGGTGTTTGAGTACATTTTTTTATTTAATAAATAATTTGTATGTTAAAAATAAATAAATATTGCAGTAACGACTCTCCAATCTATATTTTCTGAGATATATCGATATGTCGGGGAAGTTTTTATAGAAAATTTATTTTAAATCCTATGTTTTTACTTATAGACATCCCTATTATTCTTCCCAAGTGTTCATTATTTTGTTGAAATATAAATTTTAACAACTGTCATAATAAATAAAAATAGAGTTACCTACCTGCTACCTCAGGAGTAAAAAGGACCTTTACTATTTATTAAAAAAAATCATCTACGTTCTCAGTTTTGCAGAGCCTTTTAAAACAGTCACAATTAAAGATGTCGTATCCATCTTTTTTAACCTTCTTGTTAGCAGGTAAACCTGGCAAAGGCATTAGTGGCTGGGTGACAAAACAAATGAGTGTTTTAACGCTATCTCGGAGTCTTTCATCTCGCCGCGGTAGCCGATATCGAGCGCTTCGTATAATCTGTAATTATTTAAAAAAAGTACTGACAATTTCTGTTTCTGTCTTCTGAGGGAGTAGCGTAGTTTGTATTTTGTAAAAATAATAAATGTTAGGTAATACTATTTTTAATTTGAATTCAATTCGATCCATGAATAAATAAAACCATAATAATTCAAAAAAATAACGATTACTCAAAGATTTTTTTTTATAAATGCGCGTGAGTGATAACCCTGATCCTACAAGGATCCTTTTACTACGATTACTTCTCAGCATTCACTATTACAGTTTGCATACAATATTTCTCGATGTGAAATTAACAGTTGTATAAAATACATCTAAACCAATATCGGAACAGTAAAATATACATAGTAAACATAACGGGAGATCACTAAGTAGCCCTGCAGATCTATTTAATTACTGCACTAAATCCTGACGGTCAATTGTAAACTCTATCATTTCACATATACTTAATTTTCATACGCAAATGGCTCTAAACATGTGATACAGTTCTACCGTTACATTAAATAGTGCAACAAAATAATTAAATAATTATGTCAACTCTAATCATCTCCATGTCCAATAAAAGCGCCGACCACCAAAGGGCGCGAGATACGCAGTAAGTGTTTAAATTCAACTTTTTATTGTACCTTATCATAAAGCTCATTCACTCACACAAAGAAATGAGGTACACTTCACAAGAGTATATGTTAGACACCACACGCGCAGGATAAGGTTGTCAGTTTGTAATACTTAATTCTTTACATTTATAATTACTATACCCAAATAATCACAGTCATATTATATGGACACTGGTAACTAATAATGTAAAATATAAAATCATAAGCTAGATAACGGTTTTACATAACAAAATGGATTTCATCTGGAAACTGAAAGTACGGTTTGTTTATAGAAAAATATTTAAAGCTTCAAGATGTATATATTTAATAAAAGGACGTTGTTAAACTCGCCTGTGTACATGTATATTTCTATGTAAAAGTTTACTTGTGTAATTATGTGTGTGTATAATAAAGAATAAAGGAACACTAGATTCCGTCATACGGGTCATCTGTGGGACTCTAGATATATAGAGCCATAATTATTTAAGCATTTATTGTTACGATGCGAGGGAAATGTAGTTAGCATTTGAGAAGTAGTAACTATAAACTTAACTTTTAACTTAAAATTTAAGATTATGAAAACTTTATTATATATAATAGTATTATAAATAGATACTATAATTTAGATTTATCGGATTGACAGGTTAAATAATGTGGCACGGTCCCACGGTATATAGACCACCGCGGCTCCGCAGATTCCATATTTCTGTATCTTTATATCTTGCGCCGAAACGCGAAATGCTCTTTTAATGCTTTTTCATCGAAACGAGTTTAGCTTAACGGGATAAAGAGCTACTGGTGTTCAAGTTGTGCGCCGTGTGGTCGATTTGTGAGGCTTACTTCACGTTAGATACTTTAATTTCTTCGTTAGTTTAATTTCTTTGGGGAAAACTTCAGGATATGTTTTCTGAGTTGAAATCTCAAACTGAGGAAAGTGGTATGATTTTTCCTGGGATCATTTTGATGTAGATTAAACGTTTTTCGAGTTACACGTGTGTTTATTAGTCGACTTGAGTGAATACAGAGTTTGTATTGCTGAAATCGTCAAAAGCAGTCAATAATAATTAACGGATCACATTCATTGATCGACTTTCAATATGTATATAAGGAGATCTACAAAGAAGCCTTTCAAATAGTGCGTAAGTTACAAAATATCTGAAATTTAACGCTGTGTGGTTTGAAAATAAATAAAAAAATAAGTGAAAATGCAGACAGTGGTTTTAAGTACGGTACCTCCATTATTTCTTTTAAGGTTGGATTTTTGTATACTCATATAATGTTTATCTATAGAATAATTTATTAAATTACAATTGAAAGTAATAAGCACTTACAATTATTATATCAATTTAAGATATACTTTAGAAATATACCCATATATTTATAAAGGGTATAAAAATATACCCATAAATTCATGACACGAGCGTTTTTGCGCCACCCGTCGACAAGTGACGATAATTATGCATTAGTTTGCAAACTTCACGAGCTATTTGAGCCACACGTACTCATTTTAATACGTATCGAGCGTGATTACGCTCAGGCACAATGTTTGGGCGGGCATAGGGCGGCGCCCGCCTTGACAAACGACGACGGTGTCCGTGGGCGGGTGCGGGTGACAAATAACGAGAGGTGTATGGCTTCGTCGCCAAATGAGGTTAGAGGTTGGGGCGATATTTTTTGTTTTGGTTTTATTTTGAAAATGCACTGTCATCATCGTTAGGGAAAGGCTGAACAAGGAATGCGTTTCATTACAATAATTACCTGAAATCTGTGAATACCACCTAATAGGGAATTAAAATACTTCCCTGAGCGGTTGCACGTTTTATTTAAAATAATTTTTTTATATTATTTTACGCCAAACAATGACAAGCAAATATATGGCCTACCACTTATCATAAAATGTTTATTGGGTGACTAATTTTATAACATTCGTAAATAAGTTCTCGAAGTTTCCTATGTCGGGAAGACAATAATATACAAGAGAATTCGATCCTACTTAACTAAGGTTCTGATACTAAAATTCAGTTGATACATATTAAACATTATATAACTTTATTTGTAATTATAAGTTTACGACGCATGACAGACTATCAATATGATGAATTTTATTTTAAAGTATTGACATTGTCAATCCTTTTAAATTCTAGAGGCAGGTGATCTAATACTCCCTGTCACATTACTGTGGCTATCTTTCTAAATACTCAATAACCTTGCAAATATATGTATTTCTCTGAAATTTATGTATTTAATTTTTGTGTTTGTTTTTTATGTTTTCTTTGTTGAATAGGTACAATAAAGATATATTCTATAACTTCAGGACGGAAAAAAAGCTTTGAAACTTCGTACCTAGAAGGCCTTGTTAGTAGGCTACTTAGAATTTAATTTGAAAAGGTGTCCACTCTTTTGTTTCATAATATTGATCAATTTGAAAACTCGTTCCATGCATGGATAATATAAATGTTGTAATATTTTGCAGTCTTTTATATTTTCATCATATTTATTGAAAATTAGTGGTTAATTTGGTAAATTTAAGATAATTTTTCCAAGTTAGCCGTCATAGAGTCATAAATTCTTCGTCATGGTGAACTACAAACTTTCTGACCAAAAACAATTATCAAGAATTACAATCAATTATCTAACGATCGATATGATTGAGTAAAACACGACTAAACCTTTAAAAGAGACGTCTTTCAGGCCCACGAAGTGTATAACTAAGCTATCTTTGAATGTTCATCTTCAAACATATACCATACCATACCATCTTCACATATGGACTCCTCTACTGCTTATCAGCAAGTGGTGTCGAGTATTTGCTGAGCTTAATATAAAAAAAATACCATCATGTGGTTAAGAATCATTTACTGCGCGTTTTATTAAAAAACACATAAAATTGTTCAAGCTTATACATTGAGAGAGATGCATGAGCGACGGTATTCAATATTTATGCCACAAACATCAGCCTTACTTTTTTTTTAAGTTCTTAAACAAATAGGCCACGTTACGGAATTGTTATTTTTATTACCGAACTAGGTGCTATTTGAAAATTGTTAAAAGTGTTTTCCCATCAATTGAACAAAATATCCCGAACACAGTTAATATAGACAAAATTCTATGCACGGTGAGTGTTTTATGTTACAGCACCCTCGTAGTCAAAAGAAGCCGACCGACATAGGAATATCAAATAAGGAGAACGCGGAAAATGTAAAAATTTCGTTTTCACGTTTCATGGAGCAGGTGAGAGGGTGCCGCACAATAAAAATTTTCCAAAAAATTCTTTGAATCATGCGAGGAACTCCATATAGTAACATATATCCATATATTACATTTGTTTAGGCAGAACTCTTATTAATAGTAATAGTAATATACAGAATTCCCTAAGAAATTTAAGATTAATCCAATTAATGTGGAAAAAACAATCTCGAAAAATTATATATTATAAGTATTTTATTTCATAAATAAAATTGATTGGATGGCAGAGTATTCATCGGAGAAAGAGGAGCGTTCTGCCATCCCCGAGTTCGATTCCCTGCCAGGGCCGATGTCAGTACCAAAACATGTTATATTTTAAATATGTTTTTTTTACTAAACTAAATAATAAAATTGTATTTTCTGTTATCTAGTATTCAAAACATAAGCTTTTAACGATGTTAACTTTTATAAAAGGTTGAATTATTTGATTTAATGATTATAAATATATGGAATATAACGTTCCAAGGGGTTTATAAAGTTTATTGTATAGCAAAATTAGATGAAGGCGCGTTACCGAATAGTAATGATATAGCTATAGAGTTACTGTTGTGTTTATACAATTTGACAGGTAAACGCAGATGTGATTGTTACTTCTACAGTCCTCAAAATTCCTCTGAGCGATCACCAGCACCCATGACCAAATGCAAAACCATTGGTAATGGCTAATACGCGAAGGTTGCTTGCTTTCGAATTTGGGGTATCCTTCCATACTCAAAAACTGAATGTTTTATAATACTATTAATAATTACTTTGAAAGTAATAAAATGTAAGATGTAAAACAGCCCATCGACGCTTTGCCTCGATAAAATGAAATTGTACGTAATTTTCACAATGGCAGAGCCAAAGTCGTGTCGCCACAAATTGTTCGAGTCATAAATAAGAATTGCACGAAGAACTTTCTTTTTAGAACAAAGCTTTCAAATGAAAATTCACAAAACAAAAGTAGATATTTGAGAGTTGGTGACGGCGCGTCGTAAATATTCTTTTATTGTTCGGAAAGGAAAATATCTCCGAATTCGTGCGACGAGGTGACGACGAATACAAATTGAAATTCTTCACTCTACACGAGGCTAGGGTTGTCAGCTAGTTTTTGAATTATTAGTCAATGGATATTTTTTTGTGTGCAAGCAGAAAAGATTACATATATTTAACACAAATAAAATCTACGTAACTCAGGAAAGATAGAAGGCTACTAATATAATATCAATTAATAAATCCAGAATTCGAGTAAAATAATTACTTCTACAGTACTTCATATGTTGTTGTATTGATTTACTTCAGTTTGAGATATTCGAAGTATGAGAACTCACTCAATATTATCTTTATATTTTTATTGACATTTCAAGTTAAATCTTTCGAAAATAAATAGATAGTGAAAATGGGATACAGATTTTAAATTTGCTGAATTTCTTGCCTGTTCGTCTAAGATCTCCTAGTGAGCTTCTGGCATCGTCTAAAATCATGAATTTAAAGAATTGAAACTTGATGAAGTTCAATTATTCTTTCAAAATTCAAATTCGATAAAGTTTGAACCTCTGCGCTCATGTTACCTTAAATTATATCCACAACACAATTGAATTTTATAGAACGACTTAAAATAATATCGACTATTATTATCAATATCGATCAATACTACATAATTTTACTTGTTATAATTAAGCACAAAGTCTGATAGAGCTGTTATTAGAATACAGTGAATTCAAATTAGAAAACTACTTCAAGCTGTACATTATTTTACACATATCATTAATCATTGCTTGTAATTACCATCTGCAGTTAAAGTTCATTTAACAAATAAATTGGCTTTTTATATATTGGTTTACAACCCTATAGCTATTCGCCGTTTTATAAAATGCCGATATAGCGACATGTAAACGTGGCATATTTTCGCGTCAATTTTGAAAATATGGGTGTCGCTTTAGGAAAAACATCTTTTGTTATTTGCTTTTGTATATTCCTGAATAACACGTGCGTAGTTCGAATTTGTTTAATAAAAAATCGAACATCAAACTTTCATTCGCGAAAGAAACAGACGATTTTCTTCATTTTTGGGTGCTATTTCTCTTTATTTCTATAAGTTTCTTTTAGTAGAAATGGGGCTGATATCTTTAATTCATTTCAGAATAACGAGGGTACATAATTGTCTTACAACAAGTACAAGAAAACAGTATTGATATTTATTAAACAACATCTTTAAAGAAAATTATATTTAGCAATGTAAGGTTTCTCACACTATCATATTGTTTTTGACATACATCACCCTGAATATAGGGTATACCAAGCCCATTTCATGACATTGCCTCATCGGACCAAAATATGTCAAAAGTGACAGTTTTACGAGGCTCTTATGCAAATAGGGCAGGAATTGATGATATGACGCCTCCTGTCATATTTCAGCTTCGAAGTGATGTACGGATCGCAATGTTGGTTTATCATGGGGTTTACTTTTAAAATTTTACTATGAAAGTAGATTATATATTAATATCTCAAACTATAGGACTTTTATTGTTGTTGATTTTGAATTATGTGAAACATCTTAATTGTTGATGAAAAATAATTTTTAGATGGTGATAATTCAATTTGGATTAAACAATACTAATCTATAGGCATATATTAATATTTTTGTACCTTCACACTTAGCAGTGCTATTAATATAAACTATTCTTATACAAGTTGGGAGAACCTATAATATTTTTTATATTTATTATTTTGCGTAGTTGAAAGCGAAATGTTTTCAATCAACCCTACAATATTAATACAAAATTGACACATCAAATGAGTACCGCCTCCGGACAGCACAAAACGATATGAAATTATTACTTGTCAACGATAGGTATAATGTGACAACGTGGCTTTAATGACATCTGTCATTGGAATAATAACGGACTGCAATTATTGGACATTGACACTTTGACAGTTCCGTCCTACTAAACAGCGGCGTGAAATAATTTATCGTTTAAAAAAGGTGATAAGTATATTATTTTCGATTCTGAGAACAATACAAGTTTTTCTTGTGATTAAAAAATCGGGACGAAATCTGATCAATTTTTTAATTAACAAATCTTTAGTAAGTCCACCAGGCTAGCTACGACCTAAGTCTATCGCCATAACAATAATGTTGACAGTATTCTTATGTTTTTGCAGTTGGAGGTAAGATTTAAAGTTGCCCTGTGGTTGATGAATCCAGGTGTAGTTAGCTTCCACCTTCGGCTTTATCTTGACATACATAAACTAAGGTATATTTAAAATTTACTTGACAGAATTTTTCACAAATTATTTAGTTTTAACTTTAACTATTATTATTAATATGAAGCTAATAAGTCAATATTTTTCAGTATTATAATTATATTCTTCAATCTTGAATTTCAAAAGACTATGTAATCTATCTAAACTGAATAAATGTATTATAATCATTCTTCGTACATGTGACATTATAACATTTGTGTTTGTGCAGTCAAGTACAACCCCGGCTATACATTGATTTTAAACCCTGTTGCATCGGCTTAAGAATAGTATAAAGTATCTTTTATAGAACATCTTGTTGTGTATATGAAAATTTGTTAGTAACAAACTGAGTCTCAGTAACATTACTGAACCATATAAATATTACTACAAGAAGTTTCCTTCGCTCTGTAAGGCAGTCTTAAGCTTACTATCCAGGCGACCTTGTTTTAATGGAAATTGGTTTACTTTATTTGTTTTGTTGAAAAACAATCTCATATTTTATTATATTATGATCAGAAACAAAAGGTGTGATACAAAAAAAACAACAAACGAAACCGTAAAAAAGCTTTGTAACAATACAGCTTAAAACAAAAGAATATTGTTTATTTTCTTTACGAAGTTATGAATTTGTATGAGCGTAATGTAATTAAAAGGCGATTAACAAGTACTTGGGCAAATGAGTTACACAAATCAGACGAAAACAAAGCGACCCAAATATAAAGGCATACAACAGCTACAGCTAACGCCTAAATTACACCATCAAGCGTGCCATTCAAACGGAACACCATAAAAAAGAACAACACGTGGAACCGTTACTTTGGCACCCCCCTTAATAATAGGTGATTTGCCCCCTTTAGCCCTCATATTCACGCTCGAGGAACCAGCATAACGTGAGCCCCTATAGCAACAGTAAATACGTCTTGCTACTTCAGACTTTTCTGTAAGCCAGGGGAGAGAGCAGATCCAGTTCAATTGGTCACCTCCCTAGATGCGTGCTTGCAGGCCATAGTGAAGGTTTCAGTCTAATACCACTTGTATTAGACATTTTATTGTCACACGCTCGTCGTTTTTCGTGAGTTGTGAAGCTTGAATTTTGGGAGTATGCTCTCGTCGACGTTTTTATTGCTGGAGGTGAAATAAACCCAAACTTGGAGTGTTGCTTAAGTTTGTGGCTTTTGGCGAACGGGGTGACGTCTTGAATTAAGGAATTTTAAATGACAATCGGATTTTGATTGCGTCAACCCGTAAAGTATTTGCTTCGTTACAATCACGAGAATCATGAGCATTTTATAAAAAGACAGCAGACAGCAAATATTATTTTTATTTATTGTATTTCTATTTATTAATTTTTGGAGTCTCTTCTTAAATTTATAACAATTATCAATATTAATTGGTGTTAACTTTGTTTGTGAACATACACATAGTTGCAGATTAAATACAATAGTTTAAAGTTTACTAAAAAGATATCGTCGATACCTACGCACAATCAGTGGTTATTCACCTTTAAATTTTGAAGAAAAGAATATTATTCCTTTAATTAGAATATTCAGTATCGTGATTCTAATCTTAAATTTAGAACAATGCATAACAAATATGTGGGAGCCACTTAATTGTATTCATAGACAAATATTTCGCTATAAAAGTTTACCGAGAAGTCGGCGAGCACACCACAATGAATTAATTCCACTTTCGGACCGCAAAGAATTTAATAGACACATCAAAATAGAAACTTCTTCGACGGTCTCCATAAAATCTTGATTATTATGAATTGTGACTGACTGAAAATTATTTCGAGTATTTCCTTAGTAGACCTGGAGACAGATTATTTTATTTTACCCAACAGTCGTACTTTTTAATAAAATAAAGTTACTTTCTTAATGCTAAGATTGTTGTAGATTCAGAACCCTTCGGCCTACTTATTTATGTTATGGATGTATCATTCATATTTCAAATTAAAAAAAATATGCTTACAGCGCTTAAACCCAATAAGATTTGATGCTTTTTTGTTAGGCTGCAATTGTATTTCAGTTAATTTATATCTTCAAATAATAAATGTATAAACATGCAGAGCTAGTTTATTTAATTGACAATGCATTGCTAGAGAACATTTTTTTGAACAAATATGAATACATTTGCAGATTAATTTAATTTCAAAAAACCACTGCTTTACTATTAAAGTTATGTCTCAGGGCTCATGGAAGTTAGAAGACAATTCAGCATATGCTGGACTAAAGGCTCTGCGCTGGTTTTCTACTGACATCTGTAAGTTCAGACAAGAAGGTGTCGACCAAAGTAGTTATAATTTAAAGATAATATTATCAATCATAGATAAATTTGTTATACCACCTTCTTGGCAGCTCGTACAATACTCGTACATAAAATTTTGGAACAAAATAACATGTCTCAAGTCGTATGTTGTTTGTCTCCCGTAACACATGATTGGTTGTTTTAGTTTTTATGCTTCCGTTGAGCACTCTGCTTAGCATAACCTATCGTGCACGCGTTTGCGGTTGCCTGCGTATAGAAGTGTCGTTTTCCTAATTTTGCCGCCAATATCGGGTCTACAAAATGGCCGCTGCTCAGGCGAGCATCACGCATCGTGGACACGCAAAGGAGGTGGACTTACCTGGCGCTTTCCCAGATGTATTAAATTAAATTGATGTTATAAAATTCTATAATTATAATCCAATACCAATACATTGGCGTTGTTACTCGAGTCTACAAGATAAGCTTTTGAGTAGAGTTAAAAAACTTATGGTAAAATAGTAAATGATAGTAAAATCAATACTTTCTATTTTGTAGTTCCTAATTATACTTACTTCATAGTTTTAAAAACATACTAAATGCGCCCGATCCTAAACCATCAGAATATACTTTTAATTAAGAAAATATTTTTTAAATGAATATATTTTTTGAAATACGTCCCTGTGGTAGTAATCAGTAATATATGAGTATTTCGACACCGCGGCAGGTGTCGCCACTAGCGCCTGCAGTCACGCACGTCGCCTACTAAATAGGAAAATTTGGTGGTAAATCATTTTCTCGTTTTAAAGGAATATTTATTTCAACTTGGTTCAATATACCTACTTTCATATCGCTGGTAAAGTTTGATAGTATTTTAATCGAATTTCCAAATGACTTTTTTTTACGAAATTTTACCATCGCCAAGAAGACTTATTCCCAAATAAAACTAAAAAGAATAACCAAATTATAGTAATTTTAGTTTGCCGAAAAACTTTGTTGTTGCGTCAAAAGTAACTTTCTGGAAATTTTGAATTTCGCTAAGTATGGTTTGTTCTTTTTTCAAAATAACTTAAGACAAAAGAAGTTAAAAATTATTAATATTATTTTATTTTTTGTTAAAATCTTTTAAAATTTTTATAAAAATTCAAAGTAAATCTCAAATTTCGTACTATTTGAAAAAGAAAGACTGATAATATTTTATTCCTAAGTGTTTGTCGTACTGCCCGGTGCGAAATTAGATCTCTCCAACGGATCAAACATACGCCAAGTGCGAAAATCAAATATTTACTATATTACTTTTGTTCGAATCTCACATACTGCCAACCCGCCACTTAGCGAGGGGATCACAGCAAATAATGGCCGGCAAATAGATTAGTGACCCTCGACACTTCTAATATTACTCTATCGATTTCATTTTCAATATAAAGCTGTTTTCGAACCTTTTTTATTACAACGAGATTTTTATATATTCCTCGTTAAATTGAACTAACTAGAGGGTAATGATAAAAATAAACCATAAGCACAACACTTAAAATTGAACTACATAATTATTTATTAATTAATTAGATCTCAAAAAATTATTTGCGCTCATTTGATTTTGTGCCTATACTATAAGGAATAAACTAGAATAAAAAGTTATTTTAATCTTTGCCTCTCTGGATATATATTTCTATAAAATTTCCATTTTAAATAACTTACTCCTTACTTCTACTACTGTTACTTTACTTCCACTCAGTTTAACTACTCACTATTTTCAACGTTATAAATTCATCAATATTAACTACAAATGCTTTAGCTTTTAAGTTCGCCTGTTGTAAATTTTTGTGCACTAAAAACTGAATAATTAAAAAATTATTTTAAATGGTATATTTAATTTATTCTTATGAATTTTATTGAATTAAATTGAAATTTAAATAGGTATAAATTTAAAATAAATAATTTAAAAGTTTTTATCTTATCGTATGTTCTAGGACATATCTTGAATATTATTCAGTGCCCAACAGGATCCATGGTGATCAATTGTTTAACTTTAAGACCTATACGTAACATTAAGATATGAAATAAATAATTTGACAATGAAATCAATATTATGCGTAGTATATAATTAACATTTAACGCTTATAAGATTATTATAAAATTACAACAGTAATAGAATTGACATAATCTCGACAAGGAAACACGATGAAAATTGAGGAACATGCAAATCCACGGTAATTAAAAACTAACCCTTTTTCCGCGTGTTTACAAAATGTTCAACACGATAAAAAATCCAAACATAATATTTTATACCTGTATCAGTGTGGAGCCCAAACAAAAACCAATGTTGCCAATCGCAGCAGTGAAGTGCCACAACAATATATCCTATCCCATCTGATCCGCTGCAAATATTTGTGCATTTCGACTCCCGTGGGAATGCATCCACATTTTTACTTATGTGACTATTACTGTATGGGATTTAGATAGAGATTTTAATGGATTGATTTATAAAGTTTTGCAGTTAAATCTCGAAAGCAGTGAAATTTTGCTTTCGGGTAACAGGTATGTATTAAAAATAATTTAAACTTTATGTCCATAAAAAGATGTCATATGGCAGACTTAACAACTAGAGTCGATCTCTACAAGTCAACCATAACTAAGCAGATACTGTACAAGATGCGACACAATCTTCATTAAAATAAATAATCATTACATAAGTAACTTATACATAATATTTAATTGAAAGTTATTTGTTAGTAACTTATTCTTCTCATAATTATAAATATATATAACAAAATAATAATATAAAATTTAAATGTATACTCATATCTAATTCATATATGAAATTTAATAAATAAACATATTCATAATATGAATAAAGATTAGTAACGATGCGTATTATTAGAGGGAACCAAATTGTGTAAATGATGTTCTCGAACCTTTACTTTAAAGTTATATTTAGGGGTAAAATATCAAATGTCCGGTAGTGAGTTCCAACAGATTTACAATTGACTTTAAAAAATATATTTATAGTCCCTTATCTAACTCATTCTTTTCTTCTATGCCATGGGTATGGTAATATGTTGTATATATTTATTTATTTATTTAACACTTTATTGTACATACATATCAACATCATACAAAAAGAAGAAAAGTGTTTTATATTAAATTAATTAAAGGTATTTAAATAAATTTATCTAACTTTTGTAAACTTTTCCTTGCGCTTGTATGTCCACTCCCACATCTTATCGCTTTAATTATATTTAGTTAAATTATAAAGATTTGGTTGAAATTAGTAATGTTAATATTATGTAAAATAGTAAAATAATAGTACCGCTTCAATGTAAATAACGGTGAATGGACAAAATAGATTACTACTAGATACAGTTACAAATAAAACTATGTGGGATTAATAAAATTTGGTGTATTCATTAAAATCCAAATGTTTCATTGATAATGCCAATAATTTTGACAGCAAATTGACATTGGAAACGTTACTTATAAAAACTTGTGTTTAATTTACTAATTTCGTCAAATGAAAAAGACAATTCAAGTTGAACTTTGCCCTAATTTGCATAAATCATTTGCAACTTATTTAAAATAGTTTAAGCTATCTATAAGTAATATATTAGAAAATTTGCTTTCCAAAAATCATCCTTATTATAACTAAACAAGCCCCTTTAAAAGTTATATGTTATTATCAGTACAGACATAGTTCGCAAGGGCTGTGCGAGCGTGACATTGATATTGTTTGCTTGTCCAGTGTAAACAAGTGTTTGTTGTTTAGATACTTTGGTTATTTGTTCACATGACACTTGTAACACTGTATTTATGATACCGTTACAGGACTTACGTAAACCACTTACGTAAACAAGTTCGAAAATGTCGATCATTTCATGAAGAACATATAAATATAAATAAAATATTAATGGTAAATAAATACTGTTTTTGAATTGAACGACATGAATCATAATTGATTGAATGAATCTGAATAGCTCAACGGATTTATTACACTAAAATAGATTTAATAAACTTTTATAAGTAAGGCTAGGATGAACGATTTTTTGCGATTAAAAGTAATAAGCACTTATATAACAAAAAGTAACAATGAAAGCTACAACTTTTATAACATTACAACATCTTAGGCGCCACTACGCAATTTATATAATTGAAAAGAAATGAAGCCTTCAAACATGGAGTCAAAAGCGTAAAAGGATTAAAATTTACACCTCAAGTAGTGACAAAAGAAAAAGGCTTAACAAAACTGGTAAAAGAACTCCTTTGTAATGTAGGTTTAGGTTTTTTTGAAGATTGTCCAAGATTTAAACTGAGTAGCGACAAGAAAGAATCTTTTGTAGGTGATGTAAGTGGTAAAAACTTGTATAGTAATTTTTTTTTACATTAAATTATCAATTTTTTTTACAATTTAATGTTACAGGTAATTGAACTTCTGTTAGTTTTATTTAAATATGAGTGTTCTACTACATTTACCAAGGAACTTAACCCTTCTGCCGTTAATCACATATAATACATTTGTTTTTAAAGTCAGCCCGGTTATATTTTAAATAAATCCTACATTTATCTCTAAACCAACTCGTGTATAAATATACAAAGATATTAATGATAAATTTTGAGATCTTTGTTTAGTTAAAATCGAATTTATTGGCTTTGTAAATCATGCGAGGAGCATTGGGCTCGCCAAAGACAAAATAGGTCCTTTCATCACCCATTGTAATACCGCAGTTTACAGGCCAACGACGTAGTAACTTGTAATGTGTAGATACAATTTAATGATAAAGGACGCTTTACATAGTGACGTTAATAAGAGAGGATTCTGGAAGATTCAATTAAATTTTGTAATTATCAAAAAATTATTAAAAATTGTATTAATTATTTGTACAAATATGTTAAAATACAAAAGAGACACCTAAACCTAACAATATAACTACAAGAAAATATCAGTGACAAATGTTGAAAAATTCTCACCTCCATTGCATTTTCGGTATATTTGAAAGTAGTTGAAACTTGAAATTATTTGTGTTCTAGCAACATAAAATCTCTATGAAGTAAATTCTCTTCAACCCAATAAAACTCTTTTATTTTTTCTTGCATTACAATTGACAAAGGTTAACTGACTGAGAGTAAAAACTCGCTTGTTGTTCTAAGCTCAGCTCCACTGCATAAAGAACCTGAGACGAGATACTGGCTACCGTAAGATTCTATATCTCCCACTTAGACAATTTGTGAGGGCTCACCGATTCATAAACGCTCCAATGCCTTCCAAAGGGCACCTTTTGATCAATAACTGTATATAAATTACTGAGCACATGTCCTTCCGTGTTCAGGCGAGCGCACCGATGGTCTTTATGCTTGTCTCTATTTATTCGAGCAAGCCTTTCTGACGCCTTTTAAGTGGAGTCAGAGTTTTGGTGTAAAGAAGTAAAGTTTTAGTTGGAATAACATATCAATTTTAATTAGATGAATCAATAGATAGTACTGGCTGTAAAAGCTACTAGCAAAATTATGTTCTAGAGGTCATTTTTGACTCTCAATACATACTTTTTGCTATGAAATTTTATTGAGATAAATGCTGATGTACAATATTTCTATGTTGATTATAGTTCTCTTTTGTTAGCGTGGGTTTGTTAAACTTTTTAGCAAATTTATGTTTTAACCTCACTTCTATATGTCCTACTTATTAATTTTGACACTTTGTCATATATATTTTTTTATATTAAATAAATAAATTTAATATTGAAATAAAATGAAATTAGATTTATTATTTGTAACTTTGATAATATATTATAGTTTAATACTTGCTACAAACATATAAATTAGGTTACACTTACAACTAAATGGTTGCCATATTACTAGTGAGTAGATTTTCCTTTAAATAGTTATCTTAACTCCAGGTCTTTATTAGTTTGTGTTGTAATGCTAGTAATAAAGTCGCTACCAAAAGTTCGATTCCCGTAAACCTGAAATACTTAATCCCATTAAAACATCTGCCTGAGAAACACGCGATTCTGGATCTAATTGGCGAAGAAATCAAAAGGTTTTAACGCAGCTGTTTTCACGTCTGGCAGACCATGGTACAATGGCGCATCTTGAAATGAATTAGCCGCTTGAGAGCCGACTGCGGATTAGCCCTTCACAATTAAAACGGGTAGGTGCTCCTCCATTGACGTATTAGAGCCAGAATGCCCCTGGTGTTGTGTTGTGGATGTTTTGATTCGTAAACGCGTCCTGAGCGGGTTTGACGCAAATAATTATACTGTGTTAATAAATGCATGTATTTTATGAAAAAGTCAACTATTATCTTTAAAACTAAAAGCCTATCAGCATATATTATATATGTAGCTTTTATTATGTTCAGTCTTACTATAAGTACCTACAATTAGTATTCCTAACGTAGTAGTCATCGGGTCCCTGTTAAATATACCTATGGTAAGTTTTAAAAGATAATATTTCATTTGGTGCTCTAATAAATATTACTACAAAAAAAGTTATTCAAAACATGGAAAAACTACTCTTATTTTTGGCAAGAGCCTAGATCTTAGCTTGATTTGATGTTTTAACGACAGATTTCATGTAGCTTTTGACATAACTTAATGTTTAGACGCAAAAAGGGAAGCATTCTCCACCGAGAACTTTTATTAGGCTATAGACGAATACGCAGTCATCAAAACTTTAAAGTACATCTTTAAAGTAGTCCCAATTTTATCTAGAAATATTAAGTGGGCTTTACAGTATTGTATAACGTAGGTTCAAATAATAAATAACCCCATAGTAAGTAAGAACTTTACCAATTTAAGAATAAACTCATAATGAACACCTCATTAACGCATAAAGAACACCTGATAAATGCTTACAATTCCATACTTGATCGAAAGTATTTGTGTTAAATATCAAATAAATTCCACCTAATTTAATGACGTTTACAAACTTAATAACTAACCATTAGGGACCTAAATCAATTTTAGCTTAACTATCCCACATTAATGCGAAAGAAGTATTTATTATACGTTTTAGAATGAGAATATATATATTTTATCTGGAGATATCCTGAATGGTTAATAAAAGATGTAAAAGCACCGCGGTCAGATACAAACTGAGGGTGTTGTAAATAACTCACGCGCATCTCAACCGGTTGATTCACTGGCCGAAGACATGAGGTGTTTGTTTTTAAAACTTTATTACCACTTAAATGTGACCATGAAGGATGGTTTAAGGAGAAAAAGTTTGCTAATAAATGTAATAAGGCGAATAATTATATTCAAACATCCTTTACTATTAAAAAAATACTATATTTGAAAAAACAATCGACAGTTATACAAAGAACATAAATATTTTATTTACTATAAAACCAATATTTTCATATTCGTAATTTAAAATTTTTTGTTTTTTAAATTTAATATGGATATTTTAATAGTTAGATTTAATATTTGATACGGATATTTATTTTCAAAAATTCTCATGACAGTAATTTTACGGTTAATTTATAATTCATTTTATCATTATCACACACGTTATCATCTAACTTAAAAAAACGTAAAAAACAGACGCTGTCACGATTCCATTTCTAAAATATACATCAAACCGTAGGAGTCAGCTGTTGTCAAAATTCTATGCATACCGAACGGCGACCGTCGTTATTTCAATTACCCACGCCCCCGTCAAAGACAAAAGACCCTAACACGAAAAACAGACAAAAAACAAACACTCATCGGTCGAATTCAAAAAAACGTCTTATCTATGATTGGATCACGGTTGTGTAAACGCTCCTCAAGTGTGTTCTGATACCTCAAAGCGCCGGCTTTCGTTGTCAGTAGAGTTTTTCGGAAGTATTCTAATTTATTTAAGATAATTAAGAACGCAAATTTTTGCAAAAGCCTTTCGTTTAATTTAATGTATTTTATAAATAAAAGGAATTATAACTTTACACCGCATAGAAACAGTAACATCAAATATTAAAATGAATTATAAAAAATGCCACAAGATTCTTGTAAATTAATGATTAAATGCTATAATCAGAAGCATTAGTATGTTACGTTATCTTTTTGATCAAGGAACTCTCCTAAAAAGCGGTTAGGCCCGTGCTAAACGACAGGCTTGCCATATGAGGCTCGCTGTTATGTAAATAGGCAGTATTGCCAACACATTTGGCACACTTGAAATGCTGACCATGTCATTAAGAATCGCGATGTTGGGTGTTCGAATCGAAATTTGAATTTAGAATAATCGTTTGTAATCAGGAATACGCGAATTACAAATTTATGGCCCACAGTTCCGTTTGCTAATTGATTTAAGTATCTAGTTAAAAGAGCCAATTTATTGATGAATAATAAGAATTAAGATATTTTATTTCGAATAAGGGCTGAAAGTAGATTTAGTTATCTACATAAAATCATCGAGCTTACCTAAGAGACTTGAGATCATCACTGCAAATTACATATTAGAAAAAAAATACAGTTGGCGATAAACATAATATATCAAACCATTTTAAATACAGTTTTTACTGCAGGTTCCTACCTACCTACGAAATTCGTTACGATCTTAATTTTAAAATGGCGAAAAATTTGTTCCGTTTACAATCAAAATTCAAAAATAGATGCGCTGAAACGAATAGTTATTGAAAGCTACTAAAGAGCACGATGATGGGTGCCCAAAGCAAATAGCCATAATAACCGTGGCCAACACAATGGCCCCCCATGGTCTGGCGACAGGGGTCCTACCCACGATACTCTTTCTAGCCAGTGTTAATTATAATATCACCCACATTATAAACTTTTTGCTGAGCTAAAAAAAATAATAGCTACAAAGACCGATAGCTACCTTTTGGGTTTTTGTAAGTTTTGACATTGAAACTTATTGTTGAATGTTGTAGATATATTATAAATAACAGATGAATTAGATTTTGCAACAATTGATGCAAAAAGAATAGAACCCACAAAATATTGCAAGGTACAGATTTTGATAACGATGAAGTTAATGAAATAGCTTATGTTTTGCGGGTAATGTGAATGATGGATAGAAAGCAAACATTGTAAGTTGAGTTAAATTTACCAGATATTATAAAGAGATTTAACTTAATCTCGATAATGATGCGCTCGGTGTGGGGGATGTTTTAAGTCTTGCATTTATATAAAACACTAATCATGCTTCACTGATCTCAAAAGCTTCTAAAAGTGAGAAAGTTTGTTACGGATATTAAAAATAAATAATGAATATAACAGCTTAAAAGCGTTAGTAATTGTTTTCGATACGAGCAGTCTACAATCTATCGACGACCAACATAAGACAATTTTTAAAGTAGAATAGTTAAATTTGATTTAGATTGTGATATAATGGTCCGTAACAAAATTTCGTTTGACAAAAAAGTCGGTACTCACGAATCCATGTTTGTCACTGATGTTGTTCGTCAGCTTCAGTTTGTGGAATGACACCACTTTCTGCATCCACTGCTCACCGGTGCTCGGTGAGTCTGGATGGATATACATCCTTTTCGGCATTTCAGGGTCAGCTTTACCGGCGACCATCCACCGACTCCGGAAAAAAATAATTCCATATAGATTGGGTTTACAAAGTTACTTATATTAAAATGAAATTAGTTAAATCACAGCACACATTTGTTACTTTATTTTTTCATTCTAAAGCAATTGTTTTAATTGAAGTGTGTTATATATTAAAAGATAACTCTTCTTAAAATTTGGTACAAATGATGGAGCAAAAACATTGTAGGGCTTTGTGTTTACTTATTAACATTATTTGGCTACAATAGATTAGAAATCTTAATTACTAAATCATTTGTGACATGCCTATTTGGATTTTTCAGAAGGAACTAATTAAAAATTGTTGCGTGTATATAATTATGATAAAGAAAGCAGAGAGAATAGTAGTTTATTTTTTTAGAATGTTAATTTTTGAATTTGAATTTGATACTAGGCTATACGTATTATATATGTAAGAAAAAGACAACAATAATGTTCGATCATAACAAAAGTATAACATCAAATATATCCATATTTGATGTTTTACTTTTTTTTAAAGAAATACTCAAACTTGTAACTGCTTAATCAACTAAAAGTTTCATTTAATTATTAGTACTGCCATGTCGATAGATAGGTGCTTGCATGATTTATGATGATATCAACAATTCTCGTTAGACTTTAACCAATTAATAAAAACGCATCAATAATTTAATTGACTTTCATTATTCTACAAAATACACATGCTTGGGTGTGGTGAAACATGAAAAGTACATGCTGTCAGTGAATGGCTACAGCAAAAAGCGATTTATTAAATAGTACTACGGGCAAATGTGCAAAACGATGTGAACGAAAAGAGATCTGCGTTCAGTGAACAAAAAGACGTAAGGATATGTTCAAAATAAATCTGTCGGACATTTCAAAAATCAAGCATTGTTAAGAGATAAGGTTGAATTTTAGACTGGTCCGAATTTCCCGACGACCAAGTTCCTTTGGGAGGAAGTCCAACTCGTTAACAATGCAATGAACGAATGCGGGAAAGTGAAATGCTACCTACAACGATGCTCCCGGCGTACGGACGGAATAATGGATTTCGGAAGCCACGCAGATCCCCTATCGATTCAACATTGATTTAAACAATACGCATGCTTCTTGCCTCTTAGATCTCTGAATATCGCGAATTATATTAAAATAAGATTGAACGAATCGATCGGTCGTGGTCATCCCATAATGTCTAAGCCATTTCTTATTTTAATTTAATTCCTCAATTTCTTTATTTATACCTGTTGTGGAATTTGTATCTGCAATCGTCGGCAGCTACGATGTCCATTAGCAAAATGTACTTTGCTTTTTTATCAAGACCAGAAACGCGAACTTTGTAGGCAGGAAACATACGTCTGCAAGCAACACGAGAGAAAAACATGGGTTGGGACTCGTTCTTTGCGACAACGATTTGACATCACGTCGATTGTAAGACATGTTGTTGAACTAGTTTCACTTTTTGTATCCATTTAGTCCCGAGAAGCGTTCCTTTTAGCTTGTGATCTTGTACCGCGTTAATTAGTCCGTTTTTGTCGGGAGTCGGGCACAGATTCAGCCAGCTAAACTATTGACTCAGTTTCGGAGCTGGCGGGGGTTGTTGCATACAGTCGTTGAGCAAGACACAGCGAGGCGTCATGAGGTATTTGCGTCCCGCAAAAAGTTGTGTTAACGCTACAGAGGACCAAAAATGGCGTGAACCATTGTAAGGTACGCGCGACATTGTACCCGCACGTGAACAAATGCGTCAGTACACGAATGCCTGAACGTTTGCGCATTGAAATGGTCATGACACTACTCGGAAAATTTTTCTCTAACTTAGAACGATTTATTAGCGAGTAAATTATTGACGAGAGATTTGTAATAATTAATTACCATATTAAAAGGGCGCTAGGCGGGCGGGTCTTTGTCGGCGTGGTGTATCGCTTTACTGCTGACTCACAGTCGCATTTTCGACTGGAATGCTCGGGTCGTATTAATTAACGGATATTAAATCGGAGTTTATCAGCCGCATCTCGATGTTGCCAAACCTGAGTGTCGGCGGTTTTGATATTCGTCGATCGAGCGGACATAAAACGGACAGACGAATCTTATCGACGCTTGTCATCGGGAATTAAACAATGCACGTGATCAAATACGATGATTATCGATTCGCCCCCGATGGCTGGAGTAGAGCCGTGGCCGGTTCGGAGCGAGTCTCTTCAGCTCGTTACCGAGGAGGACACTTCTCGCGGTGTTTCTCACCTCTGCCTTTTAACGTTACCGCCGCGGCGTTTGAAACAAAGATATTTTAATGATATTACCCATCGGACGCGAGTTGAATCCTTAATCGTGGATGATTCCAACCGGTGCTCACTCGTCGTGAAAAGTCATTGACCTTAAATTGAGCTTGTTTCTTACAAATTGTTTAGGCGCAATTAAGAGACGGATTGAAATTTTTCTGTGATGGGAAGTGGAGCATGCGTGGGTAGAATCACAAGCTAAAGTGAACAAGCGTGTAACGGTTCGCAATGTGAGGTCTACAATCGACGATGATGACGTGATGGCCGAATGATTGAGTGTTCTCAGGGGCTTGGGGGCGAGTGCTCCAGGCAATATGGTGACGTGCTCTACCTGTTGTGGAACTTATATCTGTAGTCGTCTGCTGCAACGATGTCAAGCAGAAGGATGTATTTCGCCTTCGCGTCCAAACCGGAGACGCGAAACTTCATTTGTGGGAACATTTGTCTGCAAATGGGAATTGAATCCTATACCTCTTTGTAGACGGTTCAATTTTGGGTAAAGCCCTGGCTCTACACTCACTTAGAAGCGATAAAACTAGTTGACGAAATATTTATGAATGATAACACCACAGCTGCTCATTACTATTACGCATCAGTTATGTAATTGAACCTGTAATTACACCTTTAGTGGCACGATAACAACTAACAGATATTTTCCTGCATCCTTTTAGCAAAACCTTGTAGTGTACGTGATCTGGTAGTAAACGTTCCTAATACGTATAATAATTTTTCTTAACGCAAACGGCACCCAGTCCCATGTACTGGTTAACATAACTAAACAAGACTTAAAAATTTATGAAAAACTTAATTTCAATACATAAAAGTAAACTTCTTCATTTGTTTCTTTTACGTAGGAAGACCTCTGCTTAGCTGTAGGGCGTGTATAGTCCATTAATGATGATAATGAAATGGTAATCTATCTTGAATGATGGTTATTGATTACCAATACCAAACCCCGTAGAAGCTTGTGATATGTAAGTTGTAGCTTTATTTCGACCCATTCTTTCAGATAATATAGTAGGTATAGAGTACACTTTATATAAAGCAAAGATTGAATCAGTGTAAAAAGTCTTAAATCCTTACTTTATTAACCTTTGTTAATTATGACATCTTTTAAATTATCATTAATAATCAAAGAAATATATATGCAAACATACTTCGAGAATCATCATGAATCATTAGTATTATAATTATAACTTTCACAATGTTATGAATACAACATTTTTTATAATATAAACACGCCATTTTTTCTATGTAATCTATAACAGTTCTATTCTATCTGTGCCTCAAATTTTGTGAATGAACATGAAACATGTTTTGGACTTGAACTATAAAATTAGGCGACTTTTTAAACTAGTTTTTATGTTTTAACGAAGAGGTTGAATCATAAAACACCTAGAAATATCCTTTTATCAAAAAACGATTAGACAACGAAAGTTAAAATGGCTTTAGATCCTATATAACTCATAATGTGGACTTCAAAGATAATGGTATGTTGTTGAATTTTATCAACACATTCAATCTTTGGTAAGAAAGTGTAAAATAAGAATCGTTAAACTGGAACATCGTTGTACAAGATGTTATTATTACTCAAACAGCGCTTAATGCATATTTAATGTAAATTTAGTTTATAAATATTTCTAATTTTAATTGTGTATATACAATAAAAGCTCACCGTGATTAAAATATTTACTATACTGCTATTGATTGATTACTTTGTGGAAACTTTATTAATCTATCAATTTAAATTCACAAGGCAAAGAGCGCCGTCTTGACACTCATTTTAAAATGTCGGGTTTGTTGATGACTTGATTTATTTTGTGTTATGCGAGTAATGTTAAGAATGCAAAATAGAATAACAGTAAGCTATAAATGAGATACGACATAGTGAACTTTAATTATTAGTTTTACATGTTTTATTTACAATCGTATCATTGGGGCTTTATTAAGAAGGCACGGCCAGGATTCATATGAACAAATTTTTAAGTAATGTGAATATATTTGGTAAATAAATAAATAACTACAGAATACAGTATAGTAGGTGAGTTCAAGGAATTATTTAAAACAAACGTCGATTTAAATATTTTACACTACGACATCACTTTGCTTTTAAACTACGATTTTATAGTTGAAGATAATTTGAATTGTTTTTAACTGAAATACAAAGTCGGTAAGTACACGAATTATAGCAGATATTACTTTTATCTGTAGAGATCAGATACTTAGCTTGTTTATGAGCTTCATTTTCATATTTCGAGTTTGAATTCACAATGCAAATGTCGTTATCCATATTGAGTATTAAAGAAAATCGTGGTCATGAATATGAAGTAAGGTTTAGTAGTATTCTAAAAAAAGCTTTTATATTTCTGCTAAAAATCTTAGTCTAAAACGTACTTATTAATAATTTACTATAACATGGGCTCTAAGACTTTTTTATACAGTTTATTTCACAGCTTGTTCACGATTTTAGTTCGTCTATAAAAAGTAAAATATACCTTGTTGTTTCTTCTATCGTTTCAAAATTCGTTCCATTATTAGTATTTACTAATATCATAGATATACAATATTCCTTATCACTAATTTCTTGGGTGTTCCTTCTAATTATCATCCACATTGATACTCAAAGCCTTGCTTGTAAAATGATCATGACCCCTTCTCTTTACATAGAACAATATTAATATTGTATCAGCTATGTAGCTGCCCACTCATTTCTTTAAACACCCATTTATTGTAACATAAACAAACTGCCGATGGCTTTTCCTGTTATGGTTAATAAAAATAAACTATCATATAACTTAGTGTCCCATCCATCACTAATGTCTAGACATAAAATTAAATTATATGGGCTTGCGACTTTTCATTAAACCCTAATTTGATAACAGTCAAATATAAATGTAAATTCGTTGTAAATTTCCGAAGTTTGTCGTCAAATCGTCCATTAGATATTTGGATGTAAAGCAAATTATATTAGATGCTATAAAATATTATTTATGATTAATTTGAATCACTTAAGGTTTTGTGTTTATTAGTAATAATTTACCAATCGTTTTAAATGATAAAATGGACTGGTTTATGGTCTTATTTTCCGTTCCCATTATTTTTAATCATAAAATATTCAGTAGGTACAGTGTAGACGGTGTTTTAATATTAAAATCATTGTTAATTTTCATGCGTATTTTGATTTCTGCAGCTTGTATGAAATGATGCACAATATACTATTTGTTAAACGACCATTATTGGGGAGTTGATGCAGACAAAAATTTCAGTAGACAAAAATGTTACTTAGGGACAGTTCCGTATTCCGTTGTAATATAAACTATTTTTGATTGCAATAATGGGTTGTCGTTATATAAGTATAAGTAAATATAAGTCTTCACTGATAATGATATTGCATAGCGCGTCTATCACGTTTGTGGTCACACAGAGTGCTGCCTTGTAAACCGCACGAATGTCGCCAATCTGTAATTCAATACACAAGACGCCAGAGTAGCTTGACCCCTGACACGACGTTCAACAGTTCTTCGAGTGTCTTTGTTTTTAAAATATCAGAGGGCAAAGGCGGCTTTCGCTTATCTGGTTGCAGCAGACTACCCAGTAGAACTTGATTCGCGATTCAGTGCGAACTTATTATGACTGGGTGTCTGCTTGGGCTGGATTTTATATTTAATTAATAATGAGTTTCTAGATAAACTCCGATTGTCAATCAGATGTTAAACACAGTGCCTCTATTTACACTTTACAGCGTCCCTTGTTGGAGTATTACCATTTTACAGAGAGAGCAATTCGTACAATAACCGTTTGTCAGACGATTGTTAATTGACGAATGGTCATACCTTATCGCGCTGTTTCGATTTGCAACTGGTTTCAGGTTCAGATGTATCCGTTTCATGTGTGGGTAGGTAAGGAGATAAGTGATACGAAAATGTAAAGAAACTGACTTGGGTGGTGATACAACAATATTTAACGCATTGAAACGATTCGTTGACAAAACTCTTTAGTCCACAGGATTGCCACTAAAAGGCATTCGTACTGTGGAGCATAGGAATAGGAGTTTTTATGATGACACCGGAAAACCAGCTCAATACGGGCGAAGAAATTTGAAATTCCCAATTTTGATAAACACATGCGAGATTTACTTTTGAATTGCTATGCTAGTGAACGGTTTTTAAAAATATCAATGATATTCCATATACAGAGTTCAAATTAGAGTTCATCATATAATACAATGAATCGGACTGAGCCAGCCTCGATTATGAAATGTGTATTCTAGCGTTCGACGCTCCTAGCAGAAATTTTCCAAATGTTTTGAATTAAAAAAAATATCCATGGAAAATACTTATAGATATTTGTTTCTTGCATCCCATAATGGTGTTAAAAGATTACTCTCTTTTTTCCTTATTAAGTTTCATTTGGCAGGGGTGTGGTGGAAATTTGCTATTAAAAGAAGGGAGAGTGGGGGGGTGAGGTATCCGATGAAAAGGGAGGGGGCGCATCTGCTCACACATTGACGCATTCTTGCGGCTTCGAGGGTGGCCTGGTTACACTAACGCTTGTTAGATATTTAAAAGACATATTGGTCTTAATTCTGTTTCTTATCTAAGACTTAAATTAAGTTCGGCGCTTCAGTATAATCTTTCATTTTGACCAAACTAAAAAAATGTAATAACTCGGTTTGTTGATAAAAAAATTATTCAGAGTCCTATATTCTGCTAATCTATCTATTTCGATTTCGTTGACGTTGATGTTTCTAAAGTGTGAATTTGTGAAAATAAACAATGTTATAAAAAAACAATGTCACAATATGCTGTACACGTAATTCAAAATATAACATCTTGCTGCTATACAAGATCCATAATGCCGATAGAAAATACAAACTATAGAAAAATATAGGTAAGTTATAATATTAACTTTAACGCAATAATTTAACTTTTCAAAGAATGCCATTCATTATGATATTAATATTTATTACTCATATCATATAAAAATTTACAGTTAACTACGATAAGTTACTAAAATTCATGTCATATTTTCTTTAATAATATTTAAGGTTGTTATAACTGTTCGTAACCTCTAAAATTCTTCATCTTCAAATCTATATCTAATTCATATCGATTGCTCCTAAATTGATCTATAAGCAAATGAAAAAAAATCTACTTATTGCAGCTTTGTAATTATTTATTTGTATTGCGTGAAAAACCAGTTTGGTTTTAATGACTTGTCTTAACAAAAGCAAAGGTAAAGAATAACATTCAGTCTTCAGGCGAAAACTAGAAGACTTTCAGGATGAATAACGAAAAAGCGATTAATTTTGTCGATTTGAAATGGTACTTTATCTACGTTAAAGTCGCAATATGAATGATTACTAGTTTGGTGACATCGGGCGTCAGAAATCGAGCCTCGATGAGTGTGACACACTGCAGAGTGCATTTACCCTGTAGTGACAACGCACGAATTAGCGCAACCTATTCCGTCTAAATTCACTCTTACAACATTCGTTTTAAAGCTTACTTTTGTATATACGTATCTGTATATATTTCCCTGGTAATTAGAGAAAGTAAGGCATAGTTATCGATCATTTCTTTTTAAAATTTTTGTCTCCGAAATTGCGATTACGTAAGCCTTTTTGAATTAGAATCAAGTGAGTAAGAAAATTAAATGAAAGGTAGGTAACTTGTGTAGCAAATCTTGTTCATAATCTGTGAAATATAAATATATTGTCCTACAGATAAGACACACGAGAATATCTTTTGTAGGTGAGCGCCGGAGGGCTGATATGAGACAATTAGTTACCTAATTCTACTTAATTTTATTCATCATTATATTTGTTCATAACAAATATAAATTAGGTAGAATTCCCACTTAAAAAATGATAATAATTTTATTAAAAACTATAAAGATACGAAAATTGATTTTCAAATCAGTTTTTGAATTCACTAAGCCGAGAACAAAGATATGACACTAGACAACTTTTTACATAAATTACTTTTTTTCTGTTCACTAAAGCTGCTCAACTATATTTCGAAGAAGAATGCATATACTTATTTAAACTGTTTGTGTTAGTGACATGCATATTAAAATTTAATTAACGAGTCTCTGTGTAATCATTAACCAGACTTATTCCCTCTAATCATAGGTTAAAGGCGTGTAATTCAAACCTTAATTTATGAGTGATCGGTTTTAAAATATCTTTAGTGGATATAGAAAAATACACCCTATTCAGCTGAAATGTCTATGAACAGTAAGTGTTAAAGATAACAAAATAAAACTAATTTCAGAGTAATAGGCCTACTTGTGGTAAGGTTAAGGCTTTAATGGGGGTTTAGGTACACCAAATCTAGATTTAAAAATTACTGGATTCAAACTTAAAATTACTCAATAGATCTTCGGAAATAAAACCAGTACCAGTAAGGTTGTTTAATCAACAGATGCTCGTATAAGTCTTCAGTTATTTTTTTAAACTCTTAGTTGAAAATTGATAAAGGTCATTACAGGGCTGTCAAAATAAATTAATGACTTTTATTATGTTTATGCTAGTACTAATTCTGCTTTTATAAAAAATTTAACCCCGAACCTTTTTAATCTTTGCATAATCATGCAACTAATTATCAACATAATATTACCACTGTAAATTACTCAAGCTTTAAGGTAACTTAAACACTGTATTCATAAAGCAGAAAGGAGAATAGAGAAATTATAATTAAAGTAATATCAGAAGAATTATGTTAAACAGACTAACATTTGTAAATATAATTAATATTAGGACTATGACACTGTCCCTGTTATATCGAAATTAAAATTTCTGGATATCTACTAAATAGCCGGCCGTTGGTTAGTACCATTGTATATTTGTCGAAGATATAAAAGGTAAATGGAAATAACCCAGGTATATTTAAGAACAGTTTTCATTTAACCAAATTTAGAAGCAATAGCAATAGCAAAATTTGTTATTATGACGTATAAAAGAATTACAACACAATATATAATTATATCAATTATATACAACTTTAATGTAGTAACGTAATAAATAAAAATCAATTTAATGTAATAAATAAAAATTGCAGGGAGTTTTGACAGCAGACACTGCTTATAAGTATTCTTTAGCAGTTCTGCTTTAGATAAATTAAACAATGTCAGTTATTTTAGACAAAAAAAACAAAAAAATATTTAACAGATATATTTTTTCAATGGAACTATCAATTTATATACTGAAATTGACTATTTATATAGTGAAATTAAAATAATTTTCATTAATTTATTTGACTTTTTTTGGTCAACTTATAAATTTATGAAGCCTGTTTATGAAGATCCATTTATCATAAATATGAAATTAGTACAAATTTTTTCTCTTTAAGATTGTCTCTACTACACGGGAATAGTAATTATAGGCTATGATTTAGTCACTTAATTAATAATCATCAATTATATTTGATTTTGAATTTTAATACAATAGTAATTATTTTGTATTTTGAATGCTTTAATTATGGATGTTTAAAAATTACATACTAATGCGACTTTAAATTGGTTTTAAGTATATTCTCGTGTCTCTTCCAGTATCTACCTACCTGTAGTTCCTTTTCCCATCATGTGGGGCAGATCCTACCACGTGTAATATACTGCCATGATTGACTATAAAGATAAACCGAATTCCGCTACCGAACACCATCTAGCTAATTAATAAAAATAATTAGGGAATTTCAACGGAAAAAATGTAAAATGTCGCGTGCGCTCGCTGTGACCTTTCTGGTTTTGTTATTGCGTGGATTTACTAATAAAAATCGATATGAATTTTTTGTGAAACTATAATTTTTATTAACTATTAGGTATATAAATACTACTGTTAATTAGATAGAACTGTCAAATTATTTATTAAATTTTAAACAAGTTCACAATCAAAAAGTATGAGCCCAATAAATTGCTGAACTCTTTGTAATAGTTATAAATTAACCTTACCACCGCAGATCGCTTCGAGGAATACTTTTGCTGTGGAGATGAAATGGTGCAAATTCTAAAAATTTATAATTAATACTTATAAATAGCCATTGTAGTGGGAAAGATATAAAGCAAAGAAATGTACACAAATTGTTTCCTTCGCTCTGGAGATATCAACGTCACACAAAAAGCATATTCTGTTAGTTTTTAAAACAAGCCGCGCTAATGTGATTTAAACAAAAGTCGGCGTTGTTTCTACTGAGGCGGATAAAAAAAGCAATAAATAACGATTAACAAAAGCGGTGTCATCTCGTTCAGTGTTATCGAGCTCCGTGGCCCGACGGTAGCGAGGACTAATCACCAAGACAATGAATGGAGTCGTCTCTTGAACAAAATTATTATATCAAGTCAAGTTGCCATCAATAGATGATAATTCTAGGATTATCTCAATTTAAACTGGTAAATAGGCTGAAAATTTACATTATTAGTTTTGCATTCAGACTCAACTTACGTCTGATCACGGATCATAATAATAATTTTCGTTCTATACAAATTTTTGCCAATTTATAACAACTTAAAGTAAGTTGTAAACTTATAAAAATCGTGTAAAATTAGTACGACGTACACTAAATTTTAGTTTATTATTTACACTTTTTTTGTTTTACGGTATAGTAACTTGAACTTTAAAAGATAATCTTAATTCATATGAATTAAAAGCTTAAAGAACGGGTAATTTATTTAGAAACTAATATATAACATATTTTCCGTGTAATAGCACTGAAAAGAGACAGTGTACGAGATGCCAAGTGGAGCAGTCAAAAACCTAAGTTTTGTTTGATATAGGTATCACCGAAGATTGCATAGAACACTTTCACTAATATACCATAATTTGTTTTATTTATATGACAATACACGACTGCACTAATTGGCTTTTTAATAAAGATACATGAGATAAAAAAATTACATTTATGACTGGGAATTTTTAATCAATTTATAAATATAAAAAATATTTATTTTCGAAGGGCGTGCGACTCTATTTCTTTCTTAGTAGATGTAGATAAGCGAGACGTGATGTAACCACGCTCTGGCGCCACTAGCCCAGGGTGGGCCACTATCACCTACAGATTACTTAGCGATCCACCGCTAAGTCTTACTAATATGCTTTAGGAAATCTTGTGACGGGGCTGTTACTGCTTTAAACGGATTGTTGGTATACAATCTGATGGGATATTGTATACTCTTATTTCTAGTCAGTTTATTTTTCGATAAAGCATTTTCTCTATGGCTTTGCCAGTAGAGTTTATTGTATGGTACAATTAGGCCATAATGGAAATTTAATATATACATCTTGGACTGCTGAAACGCTGAATCTCTAAGATTATAAATGAACAGTGACAGTTTGATTGTAAACTTATTTAAGAACTCTAGAAGTCGGTAAGGCTGCATTTTAGGAAAATTTGTCCTTACTTTATTTATTTTATATGTATTTATTTTATAGCTGAATCACAGATACCAAAAATTAAAGGCGAAGTGGTTTAAAGTGAATCTCCTTTGTATCATTGCATCTAATTTCATGTTTTAATCCATTATAGAAATAAAGTTCAAGTTCTTGTTAAGGACAAAAGGTCTTAAATCCTTTATTATATTTATATAAGTATAATTATTTACTAGGCCAAATGAAATCCATTTAGAAAGTATGTGTTTCATTTACGACCTTTATGGACGTCATATATATAAAAATATATGTAAAAGGCTAAGGAAGCTCCTAACTATATATTCGTTATTTCCAATGTGTAAGAACTGTTTAAATTAAAGTTCCTTTTTGGCTACCGATTTCAATCAATTTTAAGAAAAAAGGATGTAGTTAATTCTAGATTCAGCATCAGTAGACAGAATGAAACGCAGTGCGTTGCAATGTCACTCTTATACAATGATGGATTTTTATCGAAGCTGCAAAAAGTCTGTCGTCGGTGTGGTATGATACGAATGTTATTTCCAAATTATTCGATGAAAAATGTGTAGATTTAATTTATTAGCCACATTTTCTCAAGTCTGGCGCAGGTATTACGAAATTGACGATAAATTTAGTCGGCCGTAGGCTCTTTCAAAGGTAGCAAAAACCGTTCCATTTAGAATTACACCTGCCATTTCGCGATGCTATCTGAATGGGTGGACTCAAGCCAATTTGGGCTTTGTATCTTATGAAATACTGGTGGTTGATGAGAAAACTCAAGCGAAGGTCATCAAACCTGTTTTGAAGATTCTCTAAAAAATGGCAATTAATACCTCATCATGACGTGTGATACATATGACAGAGTTTATAGTGAGAGCAAGGGAAACATGAATCAAACATACATGTTTACGTGTATGACGTCCATACATTGTAAACACTATTTGTAAATATCCGCTGGATCGATTAGTCACTTCAATTTATTCACAGTTTGTAAGAAAAATATAGAATAATGAAATTAATTTAAGTTGAAAACCTAATTCAAACAAATATAAATTATGTCCTTTTATACCAAGCAAGTAATATTGGTTGATGTTTGTTAAAAAAAGCAATAATGTCTCCTTCTCTCTCTCAAGGGCTAAGCGTTCTCTGCGTATTGTTTAGAAATTAACATTAAAGTGTTGGGTTTCTTAAATGCAGTTTCTTTTGTTTTTCAAGTGGCCAATAACCTGTATTAGGATGAGCTCGAGAAAGGGGTGATTTTACTTCATCTTCATCTTTTATGCCTAATTAATGTAATTTTTTAGGCTTCAGTGACCGTATCGATGAGTGTGAAGCGACAAAAACTCTTTATACAATAGAAAAATTGCAATATTAATATAATTGAATAAACTTTCCCAAAGTGGTCGATAGTAGATCCCTTGAGTTCGAAATCAGTTCGAAATAAAATTATTTGGAATGCAATCAATAACGAGTGTCGTCGATCATTTTTTAGTCTTCAGTAGCGGTGGCAGTGTTGATGATTGTGTAGCGACAAAAACCCGGCTTACAGTTGTCGTTGTCATGTCGCGCGAGCGCCGCGACAAGATCGTGACGATAGGTCACAGTAATTATTCAAACCGAACCCGATCTCCGATGGTTAGTGAACATTTTGATATGCCGAGTGCTGTTTTAAAGACTAGTCATATTTGATGCATTTTAATATTATACTTTTTTTTATTTTCAAAATAAATAACTCATATTTAAGTTATGGGAAGTTTAACATAAAAAGATTTGTTGAGAACACTGCAACTGAAAGTGGAAAAATCGTAATCCAGATACTAATAATTTTTTAATTGTCTCATTTCTTTTCACGGGAAAGCACCTTCACCCAAGTTCCAAGTAACATAACTTTAAAGTATTCTGTTTCTGCGGTGAATAAGGTTTCTTTGAAGAGTTTGTGTATCATATTTCTTATGATTTTCAAAGAAATGTTGTTACAAGCATTAATAGCTATAATCTAGTATTATTAATTTGCTCTAATTTTGATTTCTATAGAGAAATGGAATTAAGACCAAAAGATAAAAAAGATTAAGGTGCGTTTAATGTTTACTTTAGACAATGAAAACCTTAATTGAATTGTTTGCAAAACAAATTGGCAAAACTTGCCTTTTTGATGAATTGTATCTATTAATAAACTAAAGATACTTTTCAAAGTCAAAGTCAAAGTCAAATTTATATATTTATGCGTATATAAAATGAATAATTAACATCAACAACAATTTCTTTAAAGCAGTTATGCTAATAACAACCCTATTTATATACAACACCATCGTAAACATTGAATTTATTCTTTACATAGCGTAACATAGCTGGGTGTATGATAGATATTTATTAAAATGGTTCGTAACATGAAAATTTCTAGTAGCTTTCCACGTCCCAAAGTTTCTCAGGCGTTAATTCAATCTCACCACGAATATAGAGCTCTCTGCCTGAATATGTATCGCTTCGTCTTACTAATTGCTTGCTTTCTCCACTAATCGTCATCTAATTAAACCTTCTATCTTAAACGTTTATTTGTTTGAGTTAAAGACATGAGCTGCATACCAATTGCTATAATGTCTGCTATGGCAATTCGGTAACTTGTAACATGTAAGTATGTCATTGGAACTCTAAGCGTTTTTAAATGCAAGACCTGGTAATTTGTTGTTAGATAAACGTATTACAAAACGCCTGTTTTGTTACTGAAACATGTTAGCGTTTTGGGACGATTTCGTAATTTTTAAATATGCCTTGTTATAAAAGGTCACTCGCTACAACTATCTACCGATGTAACCATCCGGAGATTATCAAAAGTCGGTATAAGTTTGTATTGTTAAGTAATATAACAATAATAATATACACAGACAGTAGTTACATTAAGTTCTTCATGTTGACAACGCATAACCAATTTACTTACTTCGCAACATGAATAGTTTGGGGATATGTCTGTGTATAAGGATTGCTATATATATATTGTTTACATTGTCAGGATCTTATTTATTTTCAATAATGACTAATACGGTGAATGTCCCGGTGAACTTTGAATCAATTACAAACTACCACTAACGCCATCTATTAACAGAAACCAACATTAAAAGTTGGATGATTTTGCATATAAATAACAATTTTAACTTGTGTATTTTTAAGCTTTTCTTTAGGACTGTTCCAGTTACTTTTATTTTAAAACCACACCTTAATCAAACCGAATAAAACACAATAGAAATTATTTAAATTATTCTTGCCTTAATTAGTTTTAGCTATACTAAAGAACATCAATTCATTTTTATGTATAAGAAGTGCACAATATGCAATCAAACTAAAATTTTAATAGAAGCACAGCTTCCAGCACACGTTATAACAATGCAAAAATCGAGTTGTTCGTCGCGAGCCAAAAATAAAATCATGGCGGCTCCTACCTCGAAATGCCGGGAATCCAACCACGTGGAGTGGCCCCACGAATTCAGGGCCGTATACAGTGCTTTATTTTTGATGTCTCCCATTTGTTATACATTATACATGTAAGGGTCCTATCTCGACATCGCGACCGACAGGGAATTTTTGGGTCGGCGCCACCGAATACTGCGCGATACAGGACGATTCGATTTTGAATTGTGTAGCTAACCCTTTCTTTTAAAGTTAATCCGAATAAAACTTACAAACTAAAATAAAAAAATGATATTATGGGGCACTGATAATATGGACAATAATTTTGCTTTTAAAGCGAGTACACAGTGTATGTAGTTTTCGTCTTGTGTGTAGATCTTCATTTAAATATCAATGGAATTTCATTATTAGTTTGTTCAAATGTAATTTTGATTGTCTTAAGGTTAAAATTAGATATATTACCTATTAAAGGATGAAATGTAAGTTTTAAATAGTGCTTTTTATTCTGTTTCTGTTTTTTTGACGTATTTGACAAACGATGACAGTTCAATCACCAAAAAGGTACTTTAAATAAATAGAAGAATTTCTTTCAGCCATGGAAGATCAACGTCTGTCGCACATAAAATTTATTTCAGAACACCCTCTAGATAGATTTGTAGGAATCGAACTGGACTCAAAAGAATGCGTCGCGACATGAACTTATGAGTTAAAGTCGCTGCTGTTTTTGTATTCGTCGGAATAGTGGATGCCAAGGAAAGTTGACCCTTAACAAGATAGATGCTAAATTATATAACATAAAATCAATAATGATAGATTCTTGAGGGGAAGATAGATTTTAGCATGCACCAGTTTTGTTTTATTTTTTAATATTACTTCGGTCGAGGTATTTGTGTATTTATTGATGCCAATAATACAACGAAGCATAAACGAAAGTAAGTAGCTTACTACTTCTGCTACTTGTAATAATATCACCCGAATCATCATGTATGCATTTTTTTTTAACTTACCAATATTCTCTGTTCTTTACATGGATTGTGCATTAGAGTCAGATCGAAAAATATGTTAAAATATTCGAAATGATCAAACTCTATTAGTGTAGTACGTATATACTGCAGTGTATGAATTAAATTTTATTGAGCAGAGAAATAGCCTTGTAACGAAGGTCTTCGCTTGTGTCTAGACGAGGCATAACGAAAACAAAAGTTGTTCGAAACGCCATAGACGTTACTAGAATTCCCAAAACCCTCAGATCCTCGAAGACAATTTCCCCGAAATCACGTTCTACTTAAACTATCAAGTCCTTGAAACGTCTAATTTGACTAATTTAGCCTAAAACACCGTTTCTTGAGAATAGTGACAAACAATTCCATGTACGTTTCCTAGATGGGGAACTGGTGGTTCTCGTGGTGAATACAAATGACTGCAATGTATGAGAACATCATCAAAAAAACGTGTGATTGCGAGTCACGGAGTAACAGTACCGCGGGAGATGGGATTTAAAAAATGAGCAAAATATTTACATTTGAACTTGGATCAGTATTTGTGTCATTATTATTGCAAAATATTTATAAAACAAAATATTCTGGTGTTGTTATCAGCACTATCTACAAAAAGAAAAGCGTGTCTTTTTACCGTTACGTTTTACAAAAGCGTAAAATGGTCTAGCACTGAGATCTTTTTTATACTACTATTGTGAAAGTATTCGCACTATTTGAGATCGTCAGTGAATTTCTTTATGTGTCCTTAGAACAAAATTTTCATGTCGATAATAGACATTATCGTATATATACATTACATTATATTATTAAATGAACATATTGTTTTAAGGATGGCCTATATAGTTATACAGAAGCAACAATAACCATCTCGATTTCAATTTGTATTTCTTTACCTAGTTCTTCTAGTGTAATTCACATATTTAAAAAATTAAATGAACAAGACTTTCCTTCAGAATACACTTAATTAGAACAAGTACCAACTAACAAAGTCTTCATACAAATTGAAAAGTGGTATCAGTCAGTTATAGGAATGGTGATTATTTTTATTTGTTACCGTTTAACGACACGCGATTCGGTGTGATTTGTCTGCTCGCCATTGAAATACCTCAAAGTGATCTATCGTTTGAATAACTTGATTTTCTTTACTAGTTTTATTCTGACAAAGTTTATGATTTACAGTTAGATGTGACAAGAAAATGTGCAGTTTTATGTTTAATCATCATTTGTCAACTGCAGTGTTCAAATGTCAGAACTCTTTCTAAATATATTTAAACATTTAAATTTTTAAAGTGGAAGCTTAAGTTAAAAAAATTAAAAATGGAACTGAATGACAATTTACTGTATATAAATCACTTACCCACTACATCAATTAAACTAATCTGTCAGATTTATAACTATTCGTCAAATAAAGTTGATATTAACTATGTCCCATATACAGCCAAGAGAAAAGTGACCTATGTTAAAACAAATATAAATTGTTCAAGATGAACTGAGATTTCGCGTTTAATACTTTTAAGCACGAACAGATTAACTAGGTTACTTTATATTATCATTGTATACGTTGTACCAATGAAACGCAGTGTAACATTAATCGAAAAAAATAGGCACAAGTCGCGACAACAATTGACCGTGAGTCAGTATCCGTATTACCTAATCATCAATCACCGAAACTCGACCGAGACCGGGCGACTCCAAGAACTAATAAATATTGCGAATAAGGAAGCCGAATTCGCAAACCACCCAATTTTAGTATTCATCTCGCACTTACCGCGTTTAATACCGATTAGACATCGTCCGAAATAGCAGTGTGAGATGTATGAGGCGTCGATGGTGGAACATTAGACGATCGTGATGGGAATCGGTCGGACAACAATGAAGCCGACTGTACCCGGACATGGAGTGATGTGTGTGGGTTCTTTTATGCAAATTTCTGTGGTGTACGTATAGTTTTTGAATTAATTCGGAGGCGAAAAGCCGAATTAGCTACCTGTATATTGAAGAAGAAAAATATCTGACCATCAAATATACTGTATCGCTCACAAGATCACATAATAGAAAACTTACAGAAGAAGAACAAAGCAAACCTCACCTCACACATGGCTATAAAACCATGGTCATGTCCTGGACTTCATGCATAATATGGTACAAGAAAGACATTTGAACACTTGAATCGTTGTAACTTAAAACAAGCTATGATTTATGCGATACCTGGGAAAGGAGACGAGAAAAATACGCTGCTTACAAATAGCTGGATACAATTACGAATATACTACTGATTACATGACATAGTATATAAAAAGATATATAAAAACAAATACAAAAAAAGTTATTGAATCTATTTACAACCACTAATTATTTAAAAAATAATAATATTTACTTATAATTTTTTTTAAAGCTATCAGCTTACATAAGTTATCAGCTTTAAGCTGAAGATGCAAAAATAGACACTTAGCTGTTATCATAGATTTTAATTATGGCTATGATGATTACGCTACATACAGTAATATGGAATAAAAAATCAGATTCAAATCTGGTATGTTAGCTCCCACATTAACTAGTAGTTACTAAGATTTAAAGATATATCCAAATAATTGTCAGAAGTGCCCATTACCAACATCACCGTTTGTTTATCATCTTTTACATTATCCTAGAACAGGAAAGCAATCTCACGAGCCACCTCTTTTATTATAAAAATAATTGGATTGAAATAATTAAGAAGTGTCTCATTTTTTATCATAATTTGAATTGAAAAATGTTTGAATTCTAATTTGGTTTAATTTTATACCCTCCATACAACTTTATAACTATTATATTGTTAATCTTTAAAACATTTCTTTACTCACTTAAGTAAATTTTATTAATTCTGACAATGTCCTTATATATCTCACACTATTTTTTTTAAGAATCAAATTCGTCATAGGTTTATTTCTTCTATTTTAACCATTGCTACTGTTTTAGTTCCATTTAATCTCATTTGCTAGTTTTGCTAAATACGTGAAATTTTAATTTTTAATTTTGTTTTCAAATGTTCTTTTAATCTATTACATTGTAACCTTTATTTAAGTATAGATGTTTTTCCAAACGATTTTATCATTATAACTTCCTTAATTTACTTAAAAACAGAGGTTAAACTAACTTAAAATTTACGAATCTCAGAGCTTCTTTAAGCCATATTTATCACTGTTTTCAAAAACAGATCACGTAGGCTTGTTGTTTAACAGAATACTAGAATACTCGCAATAAAAACAAAGAAATCACAACAGTTGTTTGTATTCCTACTGCGAGAGCTCTTATATGATCTGATTTAACTGATTAAATGTTTACTAATTGGAAAAAAACACTATTTCTTAAGTCGCTTTATACGTATTCTATTGTACTTAAAATGCTACGAACGGCATATTACCATTCTATAAAAGGATTACATATTTTTTCAGTCATTTATACATACATGCAAAAAATGTACCAATTGTGAGACATAACATTGATAAGAAAAGAAAAATTATTACCATTAATTTTGTTCTATTATTCTTGGGTGCATTGCTAAAATCTTTTTATACTTAATTTAGTTTCATAATTCTGGACTTTTTCGTTCCCATTTTAGGTACAGATACTTATTTGTCCTTTTATAATGAGGATTTGTTTCAAGCTTAATTTTAAAACTCTTTTGCTATAATCTAAAGATTTAGGTAGTGTGGTAAATCAGCTTGTATTTCCTAAATAACGATAATAAAGTGTTAATGAAATGGCAATCTACAGAATTTGCGTAACTTTGTCTTCTTATTTTATCCGAGTAATCTGACCAAAGCTAAATGTAGTTCAGTTCAGTTTATTTATTGCAATACAAACAGATATTTACCACGATATCATTAAATTGAAAGTTATAAGTATTTATCTAGATATAGTACCCATAAATAGTGTTGACAGCACTAACTTTTTTCGCGACAATTCCAGGCAGAACGATTGACGATCAGTGAGAAATAAATAATAAAAAAAATCAGTTTCAATTAAATTTAAAAATAACTACTTAAAAAGAAAAAGAATAAAAATAAAGCACATATGAATTATTAAACAATACAATAATTTCATATGAGATTAATAATATACGAGAAGCAGCCATGTTCCATTTATTTGCTTTAAAAATACCATCAGAATTCTTACTTACAACGCCATGTCTATAAATTCGATAGACCCAATGAAAAAGTTTTTAATGCCGCCAATAAAACGAAAGTGATAGCAATAAATGTCTGTATAGGTTTCTTTGGACGTAAACATAGCGAATTACGACTCGTATTTGCTATTTGCATTGTTTCAATTGTTTTAGCCGTCACAATGTCAATTTAATTAAAGTGGTAGAGATTCTAAAAGGTCGTTATCATTCTGATTTATTGCAATCTTTAGTTCTCACATTTGTTGGAAAAGAATTTTGAGTTTGATTAGTCATTTTAACAATATCGAAAATATTAAGTTAATTTGAAATAGGTTTCAGATTTTTTTGATTGGTTGCAATACCTAGAAAATTAAAATATGAAATGATTTATTGGCTGTCATTTTCAATACATCTATAGCCAAAGAAATGTAAATTCTAATCGTGATATTTGTGTAGACTTTCAACCGCCAGTGATAAAATAATGACATAATGTTATTTACAACTGATATATCACAAACACCGACAATCGTAAAAACTTATAGCCAAATATAATAACAGTCTCAATAACTTAAGAGAAATTTATCAGAATTATAAATCACATAGTTTTACAGCTTTTTAAGTGGACATTATCTGAACTGATTAGACAAAGATTTTGTAAAATAAATACTGTTTATGAGCAACCTCTGAGGTCATGTGATATTTAGTTGATGATATATTGAATTTTTTGAAGAATGAGGTATTCTTTTATGAGTCGACAGTGTCAGTGAAAATTTAATAACATTTTCTTACATTTAAGTTTGTTGGGGCAGCTCATTTGCAGTGGACATGGCCCCGTTTATTGAAGTAGCTAGATTTAATGCAATATTTAATTTTAATATACGCATATGTTTAGTCTTTGGAATTTTATCAGGGAAACAATTCTTAGGGGTGTTATTTTTTGTTTAAATAAGATCACAGAGAGAGAGCTTAAAGACGAAACAACCTTTTACAGTGGTAAATTATTTGGTAAATTAATTTCTTTATCTAAAAATGTTATTCGTTATTCCTTTTGAAATTCAATTTTTTTAAAATTTAGTTCCGTTCCGTTATTCGTCTAAATAAATTGAAAAAGTTAAGTACTTAATATTTGCTCAAAAATCAGAAATGCACATTTGTCATTATTACCATTTCCATAACTCTGTCTCGACGTATGGATTAATGAATGTCAACGGAAGATACATGATGTAATTTTATGATATTTTATATATTGCAGAGATGATTTATCTTCTTTACGTAATAGGACAAAAACATTGAAGTAATGAGCCATCAAGTTACTGTATTAAGTTTATACTCAGCAATGTTTTGAGCTATGACTCAAAGATATAGATAGATATCTTGTCAGCAAAAAATCCTTATCAAAATGCATGCGTTTCTCAATCTTTGAAAAAGCCCTTAAAGCAGATCTGGTTTTATGGAGACACGGCCAAGTCGCACTAATTAAAGCACTCGTAAAATGCAAGTGCCCCTCGTCAATCAATGTTTAAGGGCAGTCTTGAGTTATTGGCGGCGTCAACTGAGGACGTAGAGGCAGCCAACCTTTTTTCGGTCTTAGCCCATTTTTTCAATAGCCTGGATTCAATCGTCATGTTTTAGAAGTGATATATCTTTAGCTGTCAATTTACATATTTGACACAGGATTAAGAAGAAAATTCGCGCATTTGCATTATGCCTAAACTATATTAGTTTTGCGGATTTCTATAAGTGTTATGATTTTATGAAAATTTTAAACTCGATGTAAAGTTCTCATTATTTTGTTAAAGTAGTCGCTAAAACCGAAAAATAGATGTCAAGCAGAAGATTCTGACATTTATATTTGATTTGATATCAGAACCCTGACGGGAGATAAGTAACATTTAGGTACATAATTAAGCGAGAAGAGGTTCAACTTCTAAAAACATTTTATGAAAATAAAATGATTGAATTTGACAGTGGTTGACGTATTTGTTTTAGAAACTGTCACAATACGTATTGTGACATTTTCTTATTTATTTAGATGGTTCTTTTTTCGGACTAGGTTAAGAATAGATTCTGTAAGATTCTCATGTACTATGTACTAGGCACATCAGAAAGAAAAAACGAATAAGGTTATTTTCTGGGTTGACGATTATTAAAGTTGACAACCGCAGACACGACACACTTAAGATGTCTGAAATCTGAAAGTTTATAAAAGGATAGATTATTACTGGTGTCCATTAAATATTTTCGTGATATTTTAATACGTATACATCACCTGTATTCACATCCATATAAAGCTATAGGTATGCTATTTAGATATGATCCATATAAAAAGAGGGACCTGTCACTTGTGTCAGCGAACCCGTTTGAAGGTTAAATGAATTGTCATGTATGCAGATGGAAAGGACAATTTCCGCGGACGTGTGGAGGACAATGCGGTGAGTATATTGAAGTACGTTAACGTCGATTCGTCGTTGATGCGGCGTGATTTATGCGGTCAAAGCTTGGTGATTGGAGACAGATTTAGAAATATCGTTGTACGAAAATTCGCCAATCTTATTGATAAAATAAGTGCATTCGCTTTAAAGGTTTCAGTTGATATATTTGTGATGTTTATTGTTAATGTCGGGGTCACACGATTAGTGGATAATTTCATTTAGAGTTAATTCTTGATGGTTGGTAAGATTTAATAATCATGAATTTTCATTTTGTTAGACCATTAATTGGTTATTGCAGCAACAACGTTTACCTAAAAACCTGCTTTAGCTAGCGGGGTGATGTTACAAGTTAAGAACCAAACTCTTCATTTTCTTCTGCCATATAAAAAACCAGCAGTGCCCTAAGTGCTTCTCCCACATAGGAAGCCCAAAAGTGGACGTATAGAATCTGTTGTTCTCAGATAAACTATAAAGTTTTAAACTAGGAACTCGTTGGCATAGTGTTTCAAACGCTCGATGAAATAAAGCACATATTTTATGGCATTAATAAAGAACTTAGAGAAAAATCTACTAATCTAAGTGGTCACACTTACAGACTGACTGAGTATATTACCCCTAGGTATCTTACAAAGAAAATAGATATATAGATTTGTTTTCCCGAAAAACTGTTAACCATTTCTTAATTGCTGTTACAATTAGACCTGTAATTAAAACGTTCAGTAAAGCTCCTTTAAGGCGTACACTTCCGTGTCGGCAATTTGATTAAGCAAAGAGGTTCAGTATCATTTCACGCCCCTAATTCGTGGCTTTGGTCCGCGTGGGGAGTGAGGGGTTCATGTCAAAATTTCGCGCAATTTCACTTATCTTTTGCTAATAGGGTTTGATTGGATTAAATAGTTTACAGTTTAACGATTTTAGTGTCTTTAAAGACATCTTTTAATATTTCCTTAATTGTCTTACACTACAGGTATGGCCAACCGTTAAATTGATTTAACTTCCACCTTCAGGTTAAATGTCTTCTCATAATTATGTTGAAGCGTGCCCCCTGAAGTACACATACATCGTTATGTAATTGCAGTGCATCTCGTTCTCTCATTCCGATTTAATAATGACAGCTGTCATATCAAGCAAAAGTTTAAGTGGTACGTTCGATTTTTGAACTCAGAACGTCTTAAAGTAAAGCCTTAAAATGTAGTTTTTCGGAAGCGACTCCCTAAATGATTTCTATTATTTTATCTCTGTACTTTGACAGTTCTATTATCTTTTCCTAATAGCATAATGAGATAATGATATATACTAAACTTAAATTTAGATTAAAAACGTGCCTTCAGAATAAGTCCCAGTTTACTTAAAGATTTAGTTATCGCTGTCTGTAGTCACATATTGATGACATCAATGCTTTTAATATATACATGCAGTATTATATCAATAGCCTATTTTTACTTTAAAAAAATTAAAGAGTGATTTTTGTAGCATTACTTTAATAGCAAACAATACTATAATATAATTTGGTATCACTATAATATAAATTTGGTATCAACTGTATTGTTTGTGAAACCAAATTTTATAAACTACTATAGGTGCCCATTTCTCAATTCCATGGCGGAAAAAATATTAACTGACCTTTTTATAATACTGTGTAAAACTTAATTAATTACACGGCGCACAATATAAAAGAAAAAAGAAGCAAAAACCTGCAGCATGTGCCATTATCTGTGGAAACGTCTATTCAAGAAATTGAACAACTATTTTCGCGCTAAATAAACTCTAGTGTTGCCAGTACTAATTAATATGGACATAATCGTTGCGCATATTAGCGGTTGCCCTGTTAATAAACATAGTCCGTCGACGGGCGTTAATTCCGTTCCAAGAATCAAATTTTAATTGCAAATTGTGCGATTTCATTGCTTTTTCACTCGTCACAATCATTCAACAACTAAAGTTTTGCTAAATTCTATGATAAACTTAATGCCTATACCAAACCAATATGTTAACCACTATCAATTTCAATTTATGTAACAAATACCCTACGACTTGAAAGCTATTATTAAATATAAAGAGATAATACTATTAACTGATAGACAACATGTTTTGTTCTTTGTAGAATGTTGATTATATAATTATGTTTAAATTTATATAGAACTGGTAAAGCATTACGTTTACGTTTGCGTAATAAGAGAATTAATTACATAACAAATTTTAAAAATCCTTTTTATTAATGAAACAACAATTTATCAGAGCTTTCCCTTTCGAACTTCTTAAAAAAAAGTACATTCGGCCTTTTTTAACTTTAAATTTTGGAGGTAAAATTTAATGTCACGAGAGCACACCTTTTTACAGGGGCCTTCTTTTTGCCATTGCCTCAGCTTTTACAGCGTCGCCTTGAGGCGTCGGTGTCTACAGCAAATACGTCGCGGTTGCTTAGCTATTCCCCTTGAATCTCTTTACGCGTTGGTATGTCCATACTGATATATTACGCGCTCAGATGTTCACTCGTTTATGCAGACTTTTTTAGATAAATAGGTACTTCATAAACTTAGTGTAGTAAATTTTTTTCTAACCGAAATTTCTCAGCTAGACCATCTACATATTTAGTATGGAACGGAAGCCAAAATTGGATATTATTTATTTTGTTTTATTCGTTGAACCATCAGCCTATACAAATAGATAGTTTAAACTTGTAGTAACAGCAAGCTAATTAAAGATTCACACACGTATCAATGCGATAAATATACAATGAGCAACACAAAGTTTATATAGAAAAACAAATAAATCTTTATCTACACAAAACATCGCTGCTGTGAAGAGTTGTTTTACCACACAAACAACTTAAATACAATTTCCTTAATATTAACAGCATATACATGATACTACATGGTAAAAAATTAAAGTAAATTATTGTGTTGAAAACATGGCTCTCTCTCTCTATCAAACACCCACTTACTGACAACTCGCTCTGTATTTCAGTTTAATTTTATTATAAATAAATCACCTGAAATTTGTAAATTAAAATCAATTTTTAATTTGTGCTATGTTCAGCATCTATATATCTGAGAAAGAAGGATTAATAACTCTTTCGCCTATTGAATATTAGTATTCAATTTAAAATACTACACATGATGATAAAGCAAAAAAATTAAATATAAATACAACTAAGGCCGGCCACAGGCGGAGATGGCGAGATGACTTGAACGCACACCAAGAGGACTAGTTTGAGAAAGAATGCATCGAAAGACTTGGGAGATACCTTTGCCCCGCAAAAGGATAGCATAGGTTGTTTTATAAATATAAATCATCATCATCATCATATACAGTCTAAATACGTCCCACCACTGCGCACTGACCGTCTGATATGGGAGTATCACACGAGGAGTTTGGGCCATTACACCATACGCTGTCCAGGTAACAAATTTGTTCGACCCACCCACCACAGTGGAAGTTGCTTTGTTTTCGTTATCGAACCAATGCGAAAAATAAGCCAAAAAATTTGAACCAAAAAATGAGTCAGTAATAAATAATCAATTAAATTAGCAAACTGTGGAAATATAGAACGGTAGCATTAAACAAATATTTACTTATCTGAGTACCTAACTGCTTGTTATCAGCCAAATTGTGTTATTTAAAAATATTCTAATTAAGTTACGAAATAATTAAAAAACAATTGAACATGAGAATTACATTTGTCTCGCTCGCATGGTGTGCGAGCGAGACAAATGTAATTTTCAGCTGCAGGTATTTACACTATAAAGTATAAATACCTGTAGCTTAAAGTGAGTATGTTTAAATACGGCCGTTAAGTTGATATCATTTATTATATTATCTTGTACAACAAGACAGATACAAAGTATATTGAAATTTTATTGCAATAAATTATCTTCGTGATCAAATGAATTATTAGATTCATTTTCAAACTTTTTACTGCTTGTTCATATACCATGACTGATAAATACGGGTAGCGTGGTGCAATAGTGACTTATGAATTACATTTTTATTAGTAAACCTTATGAATCTGCTTCTTTAGTAGAATTAGATTCATAAAATTTTCATAATATTATATAATTTAGAATCTGCTGTCTTAATTAAGCGTCTAATAATATGGTGGTCGTTAAATTGACTTTTTATTTTTGCCGCATTACTTCTTCGTGTCTTGGTAAAAAACAATGTTATTATAATTATAAAGTTACCTTACAGTAGCTATAAGGCAATCACAATACGCAAGTTTATATTAAATTTAAATGAAGTTAATTATAATTGTCATGTTTTGAAACAATTTATTTAGAACAAGTGGCGTGCGGACAGACGGACGGACATTTCACGCACGGACACGCGTTACGCATTTCTGCCATATATCGCTTACTTGTTGGCGTTCGTGTTGGATTTTTACCATTTCTATCGCGTGAATACTTGGCAGATTTCAATTTATTTACGGTTTTGTATGACTGGTGTTTCTTTTATTGGAGCTAGATATTAGTCACGACTTCGCTATGAAATTCTCAATCAAACATAAAACTATTTGCGTATATCGCTCTGAAGTATTTATTTTACACCTGACTTTGTTTGTTTAATTTTTCATCTGTATGTAATTATATTAAAGAAATCAAAAAAGTCATAAAACGTAAGTATATATAGAATTTTATTTTAAATAAATATCATTCATCTTTTAAAAAACTCATTAGGATAAAACAACAAAATTAAATGATTGTTTTTTCAGTATAAATATTTAGATACCATATATGGAATCCATGTACGAACCTACCCGCCATTGGCTAAGCGGCGGGCGAGAGGTTCACCCAGTGCCTGATCAAAGCAGCACAAGCAGCAAAGGGTATATCAGTTCTGCTTTGATCAGACACTGGGTGAACCGCTGAGGAGTTTGGCTCCTCAGTCTCTCCTCTGCCCTCACTTGAGTGACCTGGGTTCTGCCAAAGCAATTCATGAGACCACGCCTAGGCAGCACAGCTTTATGACCAGACTGCGAGCCGATGGAGATTACCCAGACTATATACGAGATAAAAATAGTAATATTTTTTTTTATAAATAGATATTGTTGTAAATAACGGAGTTATGAGGATTTCGATAATTTGAATATCTAAATCAATCCATATTTTACATATAGTGCATAAATGAATACGCGCAGTGGTTTTAAATGATCAGGCGCATGGACGTAGAATGTGCGCATCCTGAGCGGACAATTAAACTTTATTTAAATAAAAATATAATGCAACATACGACTTATTATGATATCTGATGGTACACGTCTCCCGTTACCATCTAACCGCTAGTATAATTTGTTTAATGAGGTTTTTTTTCTAGATTTTAAGAGCGATACACTTACAATACTTAAATGAGTGAATAGCAAAGAGGTTTTAGTATGACGATTGTAATATCTATGATCTATAGGTACCAATTATTTTTTTATTACATTATCATTTTAGTAGGTATATTTATATAACTGGAGAGTTCTAGTATATCAACAAAGGTTCCTTAAAAATAATATAAAATCTGGTAAGTACATAAAATACGAAAAATTATGATAGACATTAAAACAGCCGTAATGAAGTGCCTGAGTGGAAAAATAGTTCTTATGTCAATCGACTTAGGTACTCGACAAGAAAATTATTTCTAGTCGAAATAAAGTCTATCTTTATCACACTTGGTTCTCATTCTTCAACATTAAAATCTCCTAAATTCTGTTTTATTTTTAAATTTATATGTAATAATTCAAAGTAGGTATGATTGATTAGAACGCAGTGGGAAGGACCTAATAAATTTTTAAAGTTACGATTAAGTCATTATTTTAAATACTTAATTGTATAGTCAGATTGTAATTCAATTATGTCTACGTTCTACATAAGTGGGAGTTGATACAGTTGTCTTCAAAGAACTGTGGCTAAAAATATTATTAGTTGTATCATTCGGAATTGACTGTACAACAAACATTGCGCAGATCTAAACATATTACATGGTGATTCAAAATTAGTTTGAGATTATCCTCCCCTGATAGTAACTACTACTTATCCAATTAGATACCCACTTTAGTAGGTCAATCATTTTTACTTCTTATTTATCGCTCGTCGTTTCTCAACACTCTTTATGAAGGATTAAAAGTAAAATAATATTATATTTCCAAAGTTATAAAAGTTGGGAACCGTGAAATTTTATTTCTTGTATTTTTTGCAGTAATTATAGAAATCAAGAAAACAAAAAATATTATGAAACTTACAAAAATACATCTTAGGTTAATAATTGTAAGTATTAGTCTAAATATAATAAGCCCTTATTATGTACTCATAAAGGATCAAATTTATGAGATTTTTAAGGTGGTATAACTACTAACTCTAACAATAGGAACGGTAACATTAAATAATATTATCTATGGGTAGTAAATAAGCATGCGTTCCATCTGGTGAAAAGTGGAAACCACAGTTTATGAATGTTTCGAACACCCGAGTCGATAACGATCCTTAATAACGCTTTCAATGCTTCCAGAATTAACATTACTTATACTGTAACTTAAGCGCATTTATTGCAAACACATGTACTCGAGTCCATAATTTTCTTTCCATTATAAGTAATTTACAAATGTAATATCTACACTTATTATATTGAACGATAGACTGACTGCTCAATCACAATTACTTTAAATAACCCTAGAAAAAAGGCCGCTGCTTAGCAAAATGGCCGCTTATTGTTTTATTTCTATTCTGTACATTTTTCTGTTAATTGTTCTTGTGTGTAATAAAGAATATTTGGTTTGTAGAAAATTGCAATGATTATACAGGGATTAATTTGACAATGAATAGTGCATTCAATGGTAACGACGTTAGTGTATTTAAACAATATTTCGTGTCTGGTTTGATTAAGCTATTATTTCAGTTATGTCAGAATTCGACGTAGTAGAAATTGGACCAATTTACTTTATTCGTACACGGAAATAATTGAAAAGAAGAATTTTCGTTAGTTATATTTCGTTGCAAATATAACTTCGACGACAATGAAAATACGATAACAAAATCTGATTAGAAATCTACTTCAGGAACAGTTTCTTACTATTTATAGTTATCATATTTAGAATTCTATCGTAAAATATGCGCCATTAGCTATTTTACCTTTAAATTGCTCAAAAGTATTTAATAGCCGTATTTGATTCCGTAAATTAAATATTAATGTACGATCCAGAAGTCAGCTTTTGTTATTAAATTAATTTGTGTTCAATGCGTCTGCTTGTTTTTTTTATAGATATAGCTTTAGGAATTATGTTTTATTCGTGACTATAGTAAAATAAGTAATATTGTTATGCCCTGAATATATTACATATTGCATCATTTGGTAAATTATAAATTAATTTAGGTATTTTAGTAATTAAATATTAAGATCATCTATAATGAGTATGTTGGCCTAACAAGGTCCAGAAAGTGTCTACTGCAATTGGCTTCTCAAAACCTAGAAGACCGCATCTTTTTTCCCAAGAGTTATCTTCTAACAGAGAGTAATATTCAAGAATAGAGCAAATGTCTGGAGAGTCACAAAAGATCATAATTCACGCATCAAGTGCACCATCTTATCGTATTAATATATATCTTAAAATATTTATAATTTGTGTAATAGCAAAGAAGATATAATTGACATTTTATTGACGAGAATGCGTTAGCGGGTTAATGAAAAATTAAGGTCTTTCACAATTTTCAGTATTAAATAATTAATTCTGTATACAGTATCCGACTTAAAAATATGTTATCATGTAGTAGACAACCCTATAAACAAGTAAATTGACAATACCAAACAAGTATTATAATAACACAGGGACGCGTCAACACTCACTAAAAATAAACCGTCGTTAGTGTAGGTAACTAACAATTTAATACAATGACATATCAAACATTCACTACAACTACATGTTTCACTTGTAGTAATCACTACTAAGTTTATTGTTGAACTCTGAATCAACATTGACAATGTATATGTACTATTAAATGTGGCATTGACAAATGTGCTGAGTAAACTAGACCCAGCTAGCTTTACATAGAAGGCTTTGTATGCTTGTTTTAAAAAACTAGTCATATTATTATTTATTTATATTAAACTAAGAGTTGATTTCGTTATTCTAATGACAACACTAATTCTTATAGTGTAGTATTTAAAATTGAGCTCTGAAATGGAATTGCCTTCTTTTTATTAACTCTATAACAAACATACATGATGTTCAATTTGCAACAGCTCAACCATTTAAAACAGAAAAAAAACACGAAGAAAATGTGCATTCAATGAAAAACTAGAAAAATTTATGTAATTATACATGTTCATACTTTTTCATTATTATTACGTGTTTTTCGCGTAACACGTAACTTTAAAAAAAAAAAAGTAAAGTAGAAAAAGTAGGTAAATATCTAGATATTGCAGATTAAAAATATTTTTTTAAAAGTGTAAGAAAATTCGTAACGTCTCTTCATAATGTAACAACTTTTTAATTATGTTACTTGAGTTTACAGTCAGACAGTGAAAGGAAAATATTTCTTTTCGGTTAAGGCACACTATTTATTTAGATTTTTTATAATAAAACGAACGATAAGAACCTTATTTGCAAGTTTATATCTATGAGAAAAACAAGTATATCAAAAGGCTGTATCAGGTGTTGATATACCAACTTATATTCTGATATGGTTCACAGTATAACAGAGTAAGTTCGATATCAAATATAAACTCTTTACAGAGCAATAATTACAATCAGACATCCCTTAAACGGGTAGAACTGAGTAAAAGAAAAAATAACAAAAAGGATCGGCAAAAGACTAAAAGAGGGAAACTTTTCAAGGATGAAAACTTTTAGTACAATATTTTATATTTGCAAAGGAACCGGGTACCTGGCGCCTCACACAGAATAGGAGGGTTCTTTCCCGAAATTTTCTTAAAAAAAAAACTTCGTCTTTGATGTTAAGAGTCCTACCCTCGGAAGTTTGGCGTTCGTCACCCTCTCAAGTGTTTGTGCCTACATTTAGCAACTTATCTGAGCCAATGAAACCGTTACATTTTTTAAAGAGACTCATAAAAAGTATCAATTGCCTACTTGTTTTGTTTATGGAACAATATTTTTGATAAAAGTATTAGAATGCTTTTTGAAAATATGTAATGCAAGATCAGTCAGAATAATAATATTTAAATCAATGTTAAAATATAAACAATTTTTATTTGAAGAAATTTACTTAAATAATTTTATTTTAAGTGTATTTTTCATTCCAGTAACTTTTCAACTTATTTCTGCATAACATTAATAACTTATGATCAATTTCAAACAAAAAAATCAGTGTCCTATAAATCAATGCGATTTTTATGTACGCCGATATTTAGCGAAATAAAATTATCAAGAAGTTATACCTAATAACTTCTTGATAATTGTGGGTATGAAGATATTCCGCTCCACCCTACTCAACTGTGAGTGTCAGCCATAACAACGCATTAAAAATTTCAAGATAATTTTATCATATAACTCATACAGGGTGTTTTATTTTGTTTCAATATTTTTTATGTTCTTTATTTTATTGTACATTTATAAATGTAATAAAATCATACCTAAAAATAATCAAATGCATCAACGTTATGCAGTAAGATATTAAAAGACAACTAAGTGTTAAATTTGATTTATAAATATCCGCCATAAGTCACGTGTTGTAATTCATTTGCAATATCAAATCTGAAATAACAATGGTAAATAATGTTGTTCAATACTTTATTGATGTCTATTATAATTGAATCGTAGTACGTAAAACCTTATTTGTAGTTAAGTCAGTACTGTTACTGTAAAAATGAACTTTAACTTAGGTATATTATGAAGTAATATTCGTTACTAGACTTTTCTTTATTAGAAAAAAAAACAAAATATAAACTAGTATGACAGATTTTAATTGCAGTCTATTATTTAAGCGTCAAATAGATTAAAATGTAATTTTAAGATCTTTGTCAAAACTTCCATTTAAAGGTTTTGATAAACATCTTTATTTTTATCTTTCAATTATATTTATCAGTCGTACGTAAATAAATTTTTGCTGTATATTCGCTTTATTTAGTAAATTAATATTTCGATTAATGCCTTTGTAATTGAACCATCTTGACCAACTAATTTGTATTTAAAATTGATTAATTAGTAAATTATCAATTTCAGGGAGAAATACTTTTAAGAACCAAAAAAGGTGTCTTCTCACACCTTTATTCTACGTAGTGCATATTAATGAGTTGTCAAAACAGCATACTGTATATTTCGTAATTAAGTGCATAATTGTTTCTAGGACAGTCGTATATAAGAATAAAATATCCCTTGGTAATATTATAAGATACATGAGTATACCTAAAAATATTTTCCTCAAATTTTGTTTTACCTATTTACCTCCTAAAAAATTTACCTAAAAGTTTTACCTCCACTAAAACAAAAAAACTTACGGCTTTATTAATAATTCATCTATAGTGTAATTATTATAATGTTTATTTAATTGGATGTAAAAATTATCTCAAAAATTAAAAGCAAAATTAAAAAAAAAATAAAGACTACGGCTCTACATTTTTTTTAAATATAGGCAACAAAAAAACTGCAAACTGGACTAGGTAAAAAGCTAGTTTTTTTTTTAAACTTTTTTAATTATAGTTTCTAAGCAGAAAACAGGTACAATATTGAGTAATTATTATTTTATGTATTAAATTTGTATTTGTTTTATAGTTAGAATTTTATTAAAGATACAAATTTATACCTTTCTACCCAATGAAGAGACAAACCATTGCAAATATTCATGATAAAAAAACTAATATTTAAATATAAATAATTTAAACCTATTTTTGAGGAACATAAATATTAAAGTTATCAACAATCTCTTACAAAAGCGTGGCATCATTAAGATTAAATTCCAGTTTTTATTGCCACGTTCTTTGAAAACATTTACCGGCGTTTATTTCCAATACATTACAAATTTGACTGTTCATAATTTTTATTTAACTGTTACAATTAAAAGACCACTGTGTTTTAAAAAGCATATTCTGCTGCCGAGTACGTTATGCTCAAGCATGGCCCGACGGGATGCAGTTTTTTCGCAAAAATGCGCCTATACCGCGTCGCTTGCACCGTTCTTCCGTAATAAATGTAATGCATCGCAAATATACGTAAAATATAACGCAAAAACTTATGTTTATGAATAGGTATAAAAAAGCATCGACTATTTTTCTTGAGAGAACTCTCATCAAAATATAGCATTATCAAAATGTTCGCTAAGGTTCTAATAAACGTATATCGATACAGGAACAAAACTTTATTGTACATCAACAAAGTTATAAGTTTTTGATAGGAAATGTAAACTCTAACTCTTTAACTCTTTTCGTCTGTAACTTTCCATATTTCTATTTAGTGTCATTTAAAAAATCTAATCTTATGATAACATTTTTTAATAAATTCATATTTTTATTATTTATTATTATATCCGTGATGGATACACTATAGTAAGATAGGTATGGGTTTGGATTAAAGTAATTTTCTTCATTTTTTAACAGGTTACAAGGTTTTGCTAAAAGAAACAGAAATCATTTAGAGCTAACTAGCTGATTTTTTCGGGAAGATACTCTACAAAAATACGTAAGTCCTAATTTCCACCTTACTTACCCCCTCTATCACATGTTTGCTCTACATAATCGTGATATGTATCACACACAACACTATAATTCACGTCCGAAAAGATCACGATCACAGACGGGTGCGGTAACGAGCAACTGTGGCGCGCAGGGCCGTACTGACCTGCCACTCTTGGTGATCACCATCTCGGTGCCCAGCTTGTGGAACTTCTCCCAGAGGTCCTTTCCCTCGAGGGTGACCTTGGGGTCGTCTACTACCCCGTCATCATCGGGCGGTAGCGGTGCATACGGCGGCGGCGGCGGCTTGAGCAGCGGACAAGGCGCTGACAATGCGGCGGCAGCGGCCAATGCGGCAGGAAGGTAAGGTGGCGGCGGCAAAGCGCCCGCCGTCAGCAGCGCCGACACCGAGAAATCGCTAGGCCGCGGCGCCAGCAGCGGGTGGAACGCGACGGCGTCGCGCCGCTCCGCGCCCTCGAAGCGCATGCCAGCGCCGCCCGGGGCCCACGGCGTGCGCTCCACGGCCGGCGTGCCCGTCGGCTCCAGCAGTCGCGCTCGCGCGCGCTCATGCAACGTCCATAACGCGCCGACCGGCGGCTCGCTCGCAACACTCTCTCGTAGCGACAGCCGCTCGCGCGGCAGGCGTCAAACGACTGGCCGCCGGCGGCGCCGGCTCCGACACCCCTCCCGCCGCGCGCCGCCCAATGGCGCGTCGAGCCCTCGCCTCCCGCGCGGCGGGCGGGGCCGCGGCGCCACGACGCGTTGTTTTTTCGTCGCTCGCGAGGTGTCCGCCGCCGCCACACCTCGCGCCGCGCGGGGGGCTCCGCTAATCTGGTTAATGCGGCGCGCGGGGGCGACACTCGCGGCCGCCGCTGCCACCGCCGCCTCCTTCTAATTGGACACGTTTCCGTTCGTTCATCAATTGAGCTCGTTACGTTCTCGCAATATCTTTTGTGCGGATAGCGCTGGCCCTCTATTGCTAGAGCCTGTCGACTCGTCCACTCTACCTACCACCGAGGCTTACGAGTTATTTTAGTTGGAAAGTTACAACATAAAACTTTTTAGCTAGTTATACAATATTTAAAACTTTTCGCGGCGAAACACTAAAACTTTTCGGGGTTTTTTAAGTGTCTTCAGTATATTTGTAAATAATACTACGAAAACACCTAAACAATTTTGCTTAAGGAATCTATTGGTTACTTATTTTTATTTGTTTTGTGTTTCGTTTTTGTATTTGTATTTGTTTGTCATTCCTATCTATCTTTTTCTTACACTAATTGTGTGAATCTATACACGTCAATTACATAGAGGTCTCTACATAATAACTTAACTACGAGTCAAACGAACGCTTGCCGCTACTAACTCACGCTTTCGTGCAAGAATGTAAGGAGTCTAGTGGCACATCAACTAAGTACATTTTGTCGTTAAGATAATTTTTATTTTTTATACTGATTATATAAAGGCAACATATAATTCTTTGTGAATCTTCACTAAGCTAATAATTAAACTTTCCTGTTGTACTAATAACTACCTATATTGTTTTATAGTCTATATTGCTGTACCTATATTGTATGATTTTGTGTGACCAGTTTCACTCAACAACCCGCATAATACCACCAGGTATTATGGCCCCAACACCTTTTGCTGGTTTTTTCTATGTAGGAAGGCAGTGGAATATATATGGGCTGGCGATGATTTATTTGACGACAAAAAAACTATTATTTAATAATTAATCACTGTGGTGTAAAACTTTCATTATTACTTACGATTCCTTTCATTTGCCTAGGCTATGATCTATATCTACCTCAAGGCCTAAAAGCTAGCAATTGCCCAGTTAATAGGTATCCTATCTATAAATTGCGCATTTATGTACTTAATAAAGGTAGGCAACGAAATATTATATATTTTAATTTCCTCCATATACAAACTGCAAAGAAATACACGTATTTGGTAGGTAATTTTTTACTAATATTTTTTCGTTCCATCAATTTGTACATACATATATGGGAGCTCGCCGGCGCTCAAATGGTTTTCCCGTATTAACCAGTGCCTAGCAGTGTGTTAAAAGCTGTTTATGATAACGATAATAGCTACCTATTCACAAAGTAAATAGTTATAGCATGTTAAATTTCCTGTGAAAAAATTCACTTTCTATGGTTTATTTATTACTTTTTTAATTTGAAACCTGTATAGGTATCATTATTTTTTTTAAGAAATAGGTACTAAGCTTTCGATGCAATTATCAAAATGACATCCGAAATTAATGACAAAAATAGTTTTTCATTTAACTTTAAGTTAAATTTAAATTTATTGATGGGTATTTAATTCATAGATTGTAAAGGGGTACTGTATACAATAATTCGATAGGGATTTATACTGAATCTTTGATATAAAAATATGAAAATTCAAAAATAAAAATTATTTTGAATAAAAGTTTTTTTAACTATTTTACCCAAATTTAGTCATTACCTATTTCTTATATCTAGGTTCTGTTAAAACTGTAGAATAAGTATTATAAAATAAACTTTTGACTAAGCAATATTAACTAATGTAACTGTGCCATCTAGCGGCGAGTAGCATATAACAGTAACCTGTATTGACTTAGATTTTGTGATACAATTTTAAACTTAGTTGCACCAAAAATGTATATTTGTTATCTTAACTTCTATTACTTTTTATCGTATTAATTACATTTACATTTTAAAGGCTATTGAAGCTTGCTTCAAACCAATATAATTAAAAGTTTTATATAGTTATGTTTCATGGTCATTACAATTACATTTCGAAAGTTACTTAAAAATCATAGAAGCAATGCATTTAGTAAATTTTGTTGAAATTAAAAAAAAATTAAGAAAACCTTGGCACTGCACATTGGCAAGTTTATTGTTTTCAAATAACTTTTATACTATCATAAAATCATTTATAACTTATTATTAATCATTTATAACAGCTAGGTACTAGGCATAGATATTACCTATATTTGCTAGTCCACAAAGCTTGCTCAGCATGACATTTCCTATTCTAAATATGGATAAAAGTGGCTCCGTGACTATTTACAGTGTAAAGTATAGACAGAATTATACACTAATAGTAATAATTTATGGAAATCTACGGCTTCTGTCTCGGGTAAATGAGATATAGTTCTTAGGAGGAAATCATTCTGAACTCTCTGAATTTAACTGTCGTTTTCATATACAGATAGTTAGTATCTACTATACTGTATGCTAGGACATACTTTTACGGACACGCGAATCAATAAAAATATTTTTTTTACAAATCCTAATGCTCTAATAAAGAAACCATATACGACTCAAATGTTATTCATATAAATAATAACGTTGATAAGAAAATCATACAAGAGAAAAAAAAAAATTTGCATACTTTTTGTTATCTAATTAGTTAAAAAGAATTTTTATCAAATACCTTGATTTATATTTGATGGACTTAAAGCTTCGAAGTATGTAGGACCAGTAGGAATAGGATAGCGTAATTCATATTGTCGAAACTTTTTAGACGAGAAGCAAGACGTATATTTACGTTTTGAAACTTTATCATACCAAACTATTAAAAATAAGTAACTAATAGTTAGCGTATCGTTGTATAATAATGTTAATAATACGATTTCGAAGCCAACTGTGACATTTTGGAATAAAACATTTTATAATTTACTATGGCTATATACAAAAGATATACATTCTTTATTTTACACCAGTTGTAACAAAGACATCTATGGTCGGTCTGACCACTATTCAAGCGATATCTTCCAGACAACCTTTAAAAAACATTGCAAATTCTACAATACTTCAAAAATTCAGTGGTTAGTCATGAGTTTACCAAAGAGGACGGAGTGACAGACATCTTAATTTATTGTGTTGAAACCTAAAGTAAACACTCCCATCTTTAATATGATGAAATTCTTCAACAACGACCAAGTGGCATGTAACAATAAAAGATATTCTTATCACGGCCGTTATGATGTTGATACATGTTCAGCAACAATGCGTATTGTTATCAACGGAACCGTTTTGAATTAAACGCATTCAATTTAATTTAATTAAACAGCTGCCAGTTTTTATATCACTTTAATTTTAACTAGAATACCAAGTCAAAATTCTTTAAAACAATATCGCGATTCGCGTAATTGTTGTTAACATTTATTTATACTAACTTTACGTAAAGTGTTTATTACAATGTAACTTACTGTACGAGTGTTAATTTATTTATGTATTAAGATAGATACACCCTCGACAATATCAATTTACATACAAGATAAATATATGCAAGTGTATTAGGATAAAAAATATGTCTTTGCAGTTGCATACATCATTATTAAAAAACGAAAAGACTAAACAACATAGTACACTTTTCAGAGACAAACTATTAAGATCTAATTAAAAATTAATAAATTTATTTGGATATAAAAATTATTAAAATGAACCTAGTCTAAAAAAGTCAGATTTTTTTCTTATAAGAGTTCCAAGTGGATAAACAACTCTACTTGCAAAAATAAAAATAATATTAATTTTAACTAATAAATAAGCAGTCAATGTAAATGTTTATATATTTCATTGCTACTAAATCATTTAAATATAAGCCACTTATAACTAGTAATCACGTTAAATAGTACGCAAGTTTATGTACGCGATTTTACAGAAAGAAGTCCCTACTAACTAAAATATTATAAAAAATAGCACGAAAAGCACTTGTTCAGTCCATTGATTATAATATTATTAACTTTTATCCTGTTTAAGATATCGCTTTTATCTTGAAAAATTCAAATACGAACCCTCGTGAAAGGGAAATATTCAATAATTGTAACATCTCCAACCACAATGACATTCAGTAAAAACCGCCCAACAAGAGACTTTCCCAAAATAAGCTTGGTGGATCCATTCGATTAATTTCGTTGACGAAATTGAGGATTTTGAATTTGACAAGGTAACACGAGAATCGTGGGGTGGTTCGGGGAATCGGATAATAAGTGCGATTCTAAAGAGTGCGATCGGGAAAATTCGGTTATTTGAATTGTACTTGAGGGGAGGTAGGTGTCTGAGCTCACCGATCCAAATTCAAATTACAGTCACTTCGATAACTGTAATAAGGATTTTGGTATTTACACGCAAAAAAATCTTTTGAAGGAAGTTTTTTCTTCGCTCTTCTACAAGGTGAAAATAATGTAGAAAGGAACTTTTAAGAGTAAGATCGTTATAATTAATTTCTTTTAACAAAACTATTCAGGTTCCATTGCTAAATTTTTGTAACTGACCTCTTTAAAGTTAAGTTAGTTTCAAGTTTCTTGCTTCTGCAACTAAACTAAAAACCAAATAATCAAATTTTTTTAAAGTATCTATGAATCATGTGCATATGATGGGTTAGTAGATGTTTTCATCTTAAAATTTAATTTTAATCCTTTAGTTCTGGTTTATGAAGCCACCGCTTGTACCCGAACTCGCATTGTTTAGTGTTAGTAACACCAACCAAAAATAAAAAATAAAGTTATATTAAAGAATAATGTCTATGGTATATTTCAGCCATCTTTAACTTTTCCTAACATAAAATATGTCACGCTAGCTACTTTAAAGTGCACGTTAAATTTATTGCTCTTCCAACGAATCAAGCCTTAATTTCTTTCCACACATAAACCGCGACTAAAAACAACTTCAACCCACAGTCAGAGGTTGTATTATGGCATAAACTTCCACCTATTTAGTGAGAGTTATGCCCAGCGGTGGGACGTGGACTTATACTGTTTATTTTTTTAAAGTTATTATAGTAATTATTTCACAAAATATACTTAAGAGTTTAAAACAAAATAATATTTGTGGTTCACTTGTGAAGGTTCATATTGAAGTGACAGTCAAAAAAGTTTCGAACATTCATTCAATCCAGTATAAAAATATACTCGAGGAGTAATTTTTATAGTGTTTCTTCGAGGAAACCTCATGGGTGGGCTTTGAAGTTAACCGCTTTATTGTTCGCTTGACATGTAGCTTAACGTAAACGCATAAGGTTTAATTCGGTTGTTTTTCTTGTAAAATATCTACGTTGGTAAAGCAATCAAATGTTGTGTTAAAGTTCGTTGTGGATTGTTCAGTTTATTAGCTTTTTTCTTGTTTTCATAGGATTTTAGTCGGTAGTCAATTTGATATTGACCAATTTAACTATAAATAAGTTTTTATGGAAATACCTTTTAATCATGAAGTAACTCATTTATTATTAGAGTTACCTGATTGTAAGCTTCTTGTATTATTATTAGTCTACCTACAATATTGAAATTATAATATTTCAACATTCGAGCAATTCATAGACTTCGCTCAAAGACGGTTAGTTCAACGTTCGCATCAATCGCCCAGTGAGTTTGATTTTATATTTATCACATGGGTAAAATTATCTGTCGATTGTTGTAAAGACATTTTGGATCTACAAGAGTGCTGAAGGTATCAATTGCGTTTCAAGCCATAAAATCCAGATACAAATGAATTTAATTGTGTCGAGGTTCCCGGGAGTCTATTACGGCTCAACACACGGTTACTCACAACTGATAGAAATACTATTGTGTAACTAAAATTTTCATAATATTTAATTGACTAGTTTTTACAGAAAACAAAGGATTCTATGGACTAATGATCGAATGAAGGAAATTGATATTGTTAGCTTGTGTAGTAATATAGCCAAGTAATGAATTAAAACTCAGATAAACATACAAGTTAAGATAGCAATAGAAAATAACAATAGAAAATAACATTTTCGAAGCCTCACTGCTTTTACTAGAAAAGATAAGAGTAACTTAATTGTGTTGTATAAGACAAACAGATAAGTGCATTTTTCAAGATTTTTCGTCATAACGATTTCACTATGAATCCTGATCATGTCAACCACTTGAAGTTTTTGAAGGTTATAATAAAATGAATTGTTAAATATATCATCAACATCAAGATTGACAGTCTATATTTACATCATCAACGTCCCACTGTTGGGTAGAGGCTTAATGTTTAGGGAAATACACGAAGCATTAGGGCATGAGTTTAACCCGTTACAGGGTACCCGGGTTTAAAGGGACCTACCATGTTAAAAGTTACTTTGTCAGATAAATAAATAAAAATAATAGTGATACTCATTAATCAAAGACTAATTTTCTTACATGAATATCTAAATATGTAAGTATATTGCTTGAAACATGTTTATTGTCTTTGACGAATAATTAAAATATCTAATACAATGCGCTTTTTAAATTTTGTATTTAAACTCTTTTCATAGTGTTAAAAATACTAAGTAAGTTAATATCCTAAGGCTTTCATATTCTTGTAAGTAACATTTACCTATACTCAAATGTTAGTGGTAATTGGATGTCTGTCGGCAGACAGTTAAGCATATGTACCTACACATCTAATGACTAAATGGACAAACTTGAAAGAAAAACGTTTAAATTTAAGTCTAATAGTTTGCATTCTGTATTTTTAAATTACAGCTAATACTGTGGATAACTATTGATCTACAGTTGTAGTCCATGAAACTTGAAAAAATGTCATATTTCTTGGATTGAGTGCGACCTCAACTCCCATACTTAAGCCTGAGAAATCTTCATTTCCAGTAAAATACCCTTCCAAGTTAAGTACTAATACTATAATAAGATTCTGGGGCATACTGCACTCAAAGCTTAGTCTGTGAAAGACTACAAGGTCCAATGAGGTTGTCTACAAACTAATGTAGTATACCTGATGATGTAGATGTGTACCTAGGCTTACTTGGGTCTGTCACACCTCGTTGCTCGGCTCTTAAGAACCAGGGGAGGCCTAATTTCGAAGTGGGATGAATAATCGTTTAAGTATTCTAAGTAGGTATGTATAGTCATGTAAAGGTTGTTTTCTGTATTTTTTATGGTTCTCACGATGCATTGGGAGAACGAAAACGTACGTTCAATTGTAGATAACTTAGATGCTTGAAATATTGTTATAAACAGTTACGTAAGGTAAATTAAAATTACAAAAGTTAATAAAATAAAAATGGTAAACCAAAATCTACCAGTATGTGGCAATTCTACTGGCATTAATTTAAACTAAAATAAAATTATTTTTCTCTTCATTACAATTCAAAGTGAAAAGGCGACGAGTACTTTTAGAAACGTTGTCTATGCTTTTTAACTGACATCAAGAAGTGAGAGGTTCTTAAAACGACAACCGTTTTGATTTTTTAAATATATTATAAGTATTCTATTTGGAATTTTGATATTAAAACAGAACTTTATTTAGTTCAAATAGCTAATAAATCTGAAGATGTTAATGGTGGTAATTACCTTTTCAAAAAGATACAGAGCCATCTATCATCGAGTGGCTGCAACTTTAAAGTTTCTTAGAAATAGTTTTTTTACCGACTTTTTTCCCACCTATTTAATTGCATTTAAGACCTCAATATGTTCAAAACATTGTATACCTATAAGGTAGGACTCCTCTTCAAGTTAACTGACTTATCGCGAGAGCGCAGTGTGAAATATAAGTATGTTTATGTAATGAATACCTCATACATATAGTTTGGTTACTTCAAAATTAGGCTATATCTTTATTTTGCACCTAGGTCGTTAATAGTATATTTATTTTAATCTTTTATCTATTTTCCATATAGATAAAAGTTACCATATAACAAAAACACGGTATTTAGGTAGTATGGCACTAGAATGTGATTTTGAATTTGACTAAAATATTGACTATGTAGACCTAACGGCGTTGAAAGAAAAAAATGTCCTGCTTTATTCGTAAACGTTTTGTTTCAGGCGCCACTAAAACACCAAAGAGTTCATTTTTATCCTTGTACCCATTTAAAATTCCACTACACTGTCAACTTCATCAGTCTGGATATAAACGTGTCTCGTCCCAAAAAGAGTTTCGGCGTGTCCCATACCCGCCGATGCCTTACTTTCAAATTAGACTTCTAAAACGCGGGTAAAAAACGATCTATTCGATACAAATATTGCACACGACGGCGACTCAGAAACAAGTAAAAATAAAACGCATTCTATTTTTCTCTGGAAGAGTCTGCGCGCGCATTGTGCGGCGACTCCAGTGCGTACGCGCAAAACGAACAAGAACCGACGGCGGCTACGAGAGCGAGACACTTGTATCGAAAGTCAAACGCACGAAAGAGATAACAACATCATGGGCGTTCTGTCGTTGAATTTCGCATCCAATTAATGCTCAGTGGGCTTCCAAGTGGGCGGGGCGTCAGGATCTACGCTAATAGGGATCGAGCTAAAATGATCTATAGATCTGCGCACCAGCACGGCGGCGCTGCACACACTGTATTGTTATCGTTAATATCGTGGATTATTTATTTTATATCTACGTTTGATGGCTGAATAAATCTCCATGTGCGGATTTCATAAATTTATAAATCGATTTTTGGATAAGGGAGGTCGTGTCATTTGATACGGGCAGGTAGGTAGTTTTTATTGCTTGTTGAAATAAATCTGCGGATTCTGAAGCTAATCGCATACAATGATAAAAAATTTAGTTGGTCAGTATTTAGGTGCCTTGAATTATCGGTTACTACTTACTTTTGATATCACAGGTTTATATTCATTCGGCGTTTTTTACCGTATCTTAGTACCTTTTATGGACATGAAAATTCATTTTTAGTATTTTATTGTTTATCAGGGGACAAGTAGATAAAACCCACTTAAAACTGTAATTGAAAACAATTGTACCTACCTATATTCTGGTAATAGCAGTCGGTAGGTATCTATCAGTTTTCCACGAGTTGTATAAGTAGTACCTAGTTTTAAATATTACAAAATAAACTAGCATGCTGATAATCTAAAAGCTTTTTAGCATCCCTACTGAAAGTAACATATCTAACGTTACTGATATTTTAAAGTATCTAGGTATCTTTAGTGTCCAAATTTGTTTTTGTATCTATTCATTTGTTTTTTAAATAAATGTTTTGTATTGGTACATACCGATAATCAATTTTCGTCCTTTATATCTACTACCGAAGGGCTAGTAATGAGTACCTAGCTTCATATTATCATAACAATAGCTTAACCAACATATGGCCGCAACACACTCCACCGCCACGAATTTATTCCCATTCGGTTCCTGTCCTCGAAAAGTGTCGAATTACCCTAATTATCTAACATCGGGCACCGGAACGACAGTTGTTTTCGTTGAACAATTATACTCATGCACCTACATATTTAAACACCTTTTTGTGCGTCGAAATAGAGTTCTAATTACAGTGACTTGTTTTGCTCTGATTCTTGTGTAATCTGATGAATTCAGCTTAATGCTTACTGAATGTTTATTATATTAACAAAACGGGTAGAAGACAATGATATTGAAAGGTGCAGCTGCGGTTACAGATTATATCAAGGAATAAGTAAGTATTAGTATCTATAACTAAGTACCTAAACGACACCAGTGGCAGGTTTCATTAAACTATCTACCGATAGTTTTCCTTAGGAGACAATGAATTCCAAAAGAGTATTTATAATGACATTAAGTCTGCCATTTATCCATCTTTGTATGCAATACAGATAAAAATTATTTTTTTTACATATTCGTAAGTAGGTACCATAGGTACATTTGACCTGGTGAATTGCTCGTACAGAACCCAGGTTAGCCCCGTGAAGGGCAATGGAGTTATCGGGGAGTTTTAGTGGGTATTCTCAGTGCCACTCTATAGTCTGGTCCACTCTATGGTACTGAGTGAGCCCCACACACGCCCGTCGCTTAGCCAGTTGCGGGTAGGTCCGTAAATGGATTTCTCCTCGTAAAAAAAGGTTCCATAGGTACATAGGTAGGTATAATAATACCCACCTATATAAGCGCAACATCCATATGATAGATTTTTGAAACTCGGCTTAAAATATTCTTTTCCCTAATAGCTAAAGTTACTTACAAAATTAGCTATCTAGTAACATATTTTGGTATTTTTTTATTTAATAAATATTTTAATTTTTCGGTTTGATTCCATTACACACTAAATACTCAACGCAAAATAAAAATGGCAGATCTGAAAAAAAAATTCATTTTGAGCGATTTACTTAATTTTTGGTTAGGTAAATTCATAAGAGAGATAAATTCTTCATTTGTACCTAAATGTCTTTCATTTTAATATTTGCGGATATCTAAATCCGTTTTAAAAATATCGTTTTCCAAAAGAAGTGATACTTGAGCTTGATTTGTAATCTTTCTTACTGTTATGTACCCATAAAGCAAATCTTCAAAACAATTTTCCAAAATTCATTAACAAAATAGCGGCGCTTACATTTAGTCGCCAAAAAGTCCACGGGGCAAAAGGCTTCATTGCACTAGTATCCTGGAGCCATAAATAAAAACTCCATTAATTAAGGCTTAAAGGTCTTAGTTACCTGGCCAAATGATAAAAAAAAAACAAAGTACAGTCATTTTAAAATAAACTTTATTACACAAAAGTAATTAAAATTTTAAACTTAGCAATAATAAATTAAAGTAACATAATACTGAGAACCTGATTTTAGCTTTATAATTATTAATTATAAATGTATAATTTTCTTACTTTTGAAATAATAATGATAGCAGTTGCAGTTGAAAAGGTTTACTATGATATGGCTTATGTCTTCACCGCCCAAGTAAAAGGAACGATACATAAAACCGCCCTACAGCCTGTGAAGCCCTAAATTATGAATAAGCCTCGCGTTGACAAATCCAATATTGATAAAAAAAACAACACAGCATAATCTATGGTGACTACAGAATAAAGTTGAAAATCGAAATACGTTTTTTCGTAGAACAACGTGAAAAAGAATTGGAGCACCATTGTCGATGACAATACACTATCGAGTTTCGACAGATGGTGTGTATTCGAAATCTGTGCCTTTGAAAAAGTAATAATAGTGTTGTATTCACTGTTTTTTGCGACAAAAAAGTAATTTATCTGTCGATGTCTTGTTGATTTGACAAACCGCGGTAAGTAAATGTTTTACATAAATCTTTCAATAGTGTTTTTATGGTTTCCTGTGTGACAGATGGATTTCTGAGCGTTTTTTAATGAGGCATTTTAAATCAAATAAGTTTATGTAGATAACATACAGAGCTTAATAATGATAAATTATGTCACGGGTAATATACACAATAAGTTTGAATCTGGGTAAAAACAAACAATCTAAGTTATACGGTAAGTACCTAAGTGTTTATATAGATAGAAAGCTGTCAAATAAGTCGACTAAAATTGGCAATTCTTAAATGTAAATTTAGCATTGAGAAAATGAATACTTCATTATGAAATTAAAATACTTACTGATATGATTTTAAAATTTTTCTATTGTCTTCACGCGCCTCTTTCTATCTATCTTTTTTTAAAGAGGTAAAATTATCTTTTGTGATAAAATTGTTGTAGATATATATACTAATACATATTGACATAATTGATTTGTAAATGTCATTATAAATACTAAAGGCTGAGAGTTTCTTGCGCCGCTTCTTCTCTGCAGCTACTAATTCGTCGAAGCGGTAGTAGGGTTGATTGGGAATATGCATACTAGTGTTATTTTTAATTTTAAAATAAGTATTATTTTAAAATTAAAACTAACAATTTATTTAGTACATATTGAAATACTATAACTGGGACAATTAGTAAATGCCCGGTTGATACCCAGTAAAATTATGAGTATTGCCTTTATAATTATATTTATTTATTTTCTTATACATATTCCCTGTTGTGGCGATTTAAAAGAGCTTAGTAAATAAGTCTATTTAAATAAAGTTAATTTTGACTTTTGACTTTTGATTTTTGTATACTACCTTGAACCCCGTGATGAAATTTAGATAATTAATCTAGATTACACGGCTTTCTAGGTCAAGTAATCGTAGTGAGTGCAACAAGAACCACCTACCTATCAAAATCTACCTACATTGTTATATTTTTGAATTATTAAGTGTAATAAATGCATCTCATATCGAGTGACATTTGTTTTTTGTGTATTTATCTCAAGTTTCAATGGGAAATAATGCTGAATAGATCCACGTTTGATAGCAGGATCGAAGAATAAATAGGCAATATATATTAATGTTACTAAATATTAGTTACTGATGTTTAGTGATATAAGATTAAAACTACAGTTTAAAAAATCTGAGTACTATAGAAAACTATGGAAAATACACTGTTCAAAGCAATAATTGGAAAGCGTTAATCTCCTTTAGGGGTCTCTTAACACTCGAAAAACTCATTAACACTGAAAACTCGTTAAAATTTTTGGCTCGCTATACCAATAAAATGACATTATCTTTTCTATAAAAATTTAAAACAAAAAATGTCGCAAGCTTTTACTGTTAAGAACCACATGGCATACTGTGTAACGTTCATTAAAATGTCAATTAGTTCAAAACTGCTCATAATTATACACGTACGGTGCGTTAACTGCATAATTATTGGATATTTGTCGGGTGAAGACGAATCGATGATATGCCACAAGAGTTTTATTGATAAATAACGACGCAAATATGTTTAAATTGTGAGTAATTGTATACCTTTCATTTTAAACACTACTGTAACTAATACTCTGCGGGTTTGCACCTTTTTAAGGTATTATACTTTCAAGGATGTTTCAGAGTCTTGTCAAACAATGAAAAATTCAAATCAAATCCAATCAACTATTACATCAATTAACTCTCTCCAGGGACCTTATTATGTAACTTCATATGTATCGCGATAACTTTCGTCTTTAAAATCATTACTGGGTTCTATAGCGAAACGTCACAATGATAAACACTAATGTAGCAATGAAAATATGTTATACGTCAATTTGAAAGCGATTACGATAGAGACAATACAAATGGCATCTCACCATAGAAAAATTACATCAGTAACTAACTCGTTCACATCGTAATGTCTTACATCAGAAGCTTGTAATAATTTTAAAATAATCGTATAATGACACAATATATGCTAGCAAGGTGAGTGTTCAGGACATGTTTACACTTCACTAGGTATTTTCGAATAAGGACTTACTACCTCTGATCATCAGGTTACGTGAATTATTTGAGAAAGGTAAAGCAGCATAGTTCCATGTGTGTCCAAAAATACTTTGATAAAGATAAAATGTCTTCTATTCTTATATTATCATTTACATTAGTACTCATTATTAACTGTCTATATTCTTTTTCACCTGTTTTGTCTCTACCATTTTCGGTTACTGATAGGTGCTACTTCCAGACAAACTGATTTTAAATTTTATAAATTCTATTAAGACCAAAAATCTCTCGCATACGTATTTCGTTTTTTCGTTTCGTTCCGCTTCATCTAATTGTTCTAAAATTAGCCAGTTTCTTTAGTTAGTAGCATATACATTTCCTATTTAATATGAGTTCCCGGAGGTGCACATAGTTCCTGTGACATTGTATGTGAATTTATTTATATTATAATATAGAATAAAATATTATTCTTCATTATAATATAAATAAATTGGTTCTCCAGCACTGAATTATACTACATTACTATACTACACTACTATAGTTTTATCGGTGTTTATACATTTTGTCATCAACCTTGACAAGCTGCAAATTGTATTGAGAAATTTCATCGAAAAAAATCTTATCGAGTTATGTTGTATGTAAAAACCATATGACGAGAACATGAAAAATAATGGTCTCAAAAATGACAATCACACAATTTTATGTAAATAATTTTATTAGAGCTATTGAAAATTAATAATTTTTCGATTGATAACTGTCTAATTCCAAAATTTTTAAGAAACATGTACCACAATAATTTATGTGGGAGTAACATTCATAATTTTTAAAGAGATTTTAATTTTTTTCTGTGGAATAGATTTTCGAAACCATTTCTCAAACTCTTCACCAAATCGTGTTAAAAACCGCAACTGTCAAAACATCGAAATCGATTAAAACACGATGCACCTTCCTGCCTTTACAAATTGACAGCAGCTCCGAAAAAGGTAAGAAACTTTTGTAGAAACCGAACAATAGAAAAGGAAGTGAAGACCGCAAGACAACGAAATTGGCCTGGCGCAACCCTAATTACACGATTTTACTATAATTTGTGGCGAACACTGCTCCTGTGGGGCTTTAGAATCACCACCATCTCAGTACGACAGGGAAAATTACAAATCAAACAATGTTAACATAACAGGACGACCGTGTCTTTTGAACGAGGGTTGTTAAAACGGTTTTTTGAAATTGGAATCGAATTAAAAACTTAAATTATCGTGCAAGTAACTGGTAATACTACCTCCTTTTAAGGTGGAAACGAGTTCCTTTTGCAAGCTAATAATTTATTCCTTAGATGGCCTTTAAATGATTATGAAAGAAAAATAATGAGAGTTGCTGTGATAATATCGAACATCTGACACAAACTGGATTTGAGGACGAACGATAAGCGTGATGTGCATAGTGAACTCAAATTCAATACCCTCATGGTAATGTGGGAACGATTCAACGAGAAGCTATTGAATTTTGATTCTTTTTGTCGAAGCTTTACGGTTGGTATTTAAAAATAAGTGTTTTTTCACAACAGCTGAATTTATTTAGGTAGGTACTCCACCTTTGGAATTATACTTCAAGTGAACAAATACGTTTGCGCTACGGAAGAATTATTTGTATAAATGTGAGACTAAATTACGTGTCACAGAATAAGTTGCAAACCCATAACATAACACTAACGATAATGACAATAGACGACATCTAAAGTTTATTGCATATCCACTATTGCTTTGTAAAAACGTCATTATTATAATAAACCTTGTCACACAGCATTAAATAACAATAAATAACTTTATCTTACTGCATTTATTATTGGGTTATGTGGGTTAGGCTGGATTGGGAATATTAAAAGCTGTATCCTGAGCTACTGACGATTTTGGAAATTCAGTGATTTTTGGTTTTTTCTTTTTAATTCTTCTAGAAGATTGACATTAGACTTGATTTTGATTCAAGACGATTACAAAGAAGACAGCTGTCATATTACGTTACACTTAGAAAAAAAAACAATTCAGTTTTATCCTTAGTGTTTAAAATGTAGGATGTTTAGCGGTCTAAATTTAGATTTGTACTTTTTTTCATTTTTAATAATTTTTACTTTTTTACTTACTTACATTTTTTTTCTTTCTAATGGAATAATATTTGCTGAACTTAAATTTAGATTTGTATGTACCTTCAGAGTAATAGACCCATTTTCGATAAACATTAAAAAAAAATAACTGTATTAGAATAAAATAAATTTTTGGACGCCTTTGTACTTGGTGGTGTAGGATAAAAAGAAATTAGAAATAACCCAATCAAATGGATTCAACTTTATGTGGTACCTTTTAAATTAATTAATTGAGGAATCTAATATACTATAAATAATCACAGACCAGAGGTCCTTTGTGATTTATATTCCTTGATGAATTAAAGAAGAAAAGACAGGTAGGTTCTGCCAACACTGAAAAAATTTTGAATTTGTCGTCTTGAAGTCAATATTAGAGATTTGACAGTTAAATCCGTATCAATGGTTTCTTTTAGTAATCTTGAATAAAGTAGTGGATAATTATATGAAACACTTATAGGAACACGCGCATGAATCATAATGAATAATGATAATACGAACTTACTTCACCTATTTACCGAACAAAACGTTTTCTTTATTATTTACACGCGATATTGGTCTTTCACTTCTTAACTACGTGATTCACTTAGAGACGATAATCGTCTAAACAAATAACAGCAAGACAAATGGCTGCACCTTCCCTGGTGAACGGCTTCTAAGGATCTATCCTGCCTTCCAATCATTTCACGGCCTTTGATAACCTTGACCACAATGTAACCCAACTCAATGATCTCAGGAATTTAAAATTAATATCGTTTAAAGATTTAAAAATTCATTCGCGAGCAAGGGGTGGAGGGGGGAGATTACTCGATCGTCAATTAATATTAAGTTGGAATCTGTGAATTCAGCGGCACTGTCCGAATTTTATAGCGGCGGGCGCCACCCAAGCCGTGGGCTAAAGGTGGTTGTGGAGTATAGCAGTTGTAAATTTTTTGTCAAACATCGAAAAAAATAGACGCTTATAGAGTTTTGGTGGATGGGTATTGGTCGTATTCAGAAACTACAATATTTCATTAGAGACCTATCGCCATGACGATTAGTTGATGCCTGGTTCCGGAGATGTTCAAGAATTGCAACTTTTCACAATCTAATTAGATGGTTGTACCTCAAAGAGATTTAGATACTCGATTTGTTTTAGCACAGCCAGAGCATGTGAAAGTGTTAATATAATATGAGATACAAGAGAGAAGTGAATAGAAGCACTTCTTTTGGGCTAGCAACATAGAGGTTGGCAGTAAATGTAGTGATTCTCATTGCTTAAATACTAGATTTAGAAATAAATGTATTATTCAAATCTTTAGACTTCATAAAACAAGTCACTCATTCATGGGATAATGTATACACATTTATAACAAAATCCCGCTAAATATAACTGAACTGTCAATATACAAATTTAAAAACTATATCAAACCAAATTTAATAAAAAAAGACTGTTACAAAGTTCAGACAGTTCTACAAAGTTCAGAAGAATGCATGGACTATTTAAAATGCAATTTAAATTATTTTAAGCTGTAATCAAACTGAATTGAAACTTAATCAAACTAGAAATGACGATACATAGCGATGTATAAAATATTGCACTGTAAAATTAAAAATATGTTTGTAATACTAATACATAATGACATAGGTAATTCAAAGAGTAGGCTCTGACCACCGCCCAAGTTGTTTCTATATGGAGGGAACGAATCTATTCGACTCCAAGCATTTTTTGTTGAACCCGCGGCGCCTATGCCGCAGCGAGCGGCACGTTGTGCCGGCATATTCCATTATTTATACGTGAACCTCTCCGCCAGACATTGTGTACAACATCATATTAACGCAGTCTTTTTTTTCTACGCATTCTTCTATGATATACTAACTGATTTTTGTTCTAACCAGCTTTTGAATAGCATTGCAAGAATATTTGATTTGAATTGCAGCTTATTTCAGTCCGAAAAAATCTCGCCGTTTTGTCGATAACTTTTAATGTATTGTGAAATAATACACAACCTAAATTAATATTTGTATTTAGAAAACAAACTGGATCGGAAGACTAAAATCTGAAATGTGACATATCATCCCATTTGACACTTGGCGTCATATTTCTTTATTGACGTTATAGAGACTAGATCGGAACTAAATTTTGACTTCATTTTTTCTTGATTCATAATTCTCATATTTGATTTTTGCCAGTGATAAGTGACATTTTATCCACATAATAACTTTGAGTAGTTGACAGATGATCTGTAAATTTAGATAAATAAAAGGTCTGATAATTAAATTTGCATTCCAATATATCGTTCTGCATTATTATGCACTTTGAAATGAAAAGTTGAACTTTTGACAATAAAAGTTAGATATCGAAATACATCGATTTGATTCTAAATTCTTCTTAATTCACCTTTCCGTCTTTGAATAGTTGTATTCACAAATCATCGTGATAGTAGGTAAGCTTTATTGTCCAGTAATAAATGACAATTTCCAAGGAAACCGTGGCTTCCAAACCCCATTCTCAATACAAGGAAACCAGTGGCAGTTAACGTGCGATCGCTCAGTACCTGCCAATTACAGTTCTTATGCCGAAACTCGCCATGCGTGAACCGTGTTTAATTGGTCTACGACTATTGTTATGTCACCTTTGTCGGCACCGATGCTAGGAGCTGTCCTAATTGTGCTCAGGATAAAATTTTGTATGGTATATGTCCTAGTCTGGTTGCCAGGAGTGAATATATAGTTTCGTTATACTTGTGACCCTTTTTTTATTTATTTTTACTTTGGTATGTGATTCTTAAACATGTTACTAGCGGCAAAACTCCGTATACCAATACTCGTAGAAAGTTTCAATCATACCGAGTCTTTTAGATCGTAGTTTGCGTTAGCTGCCATATGCCTTTATAAAGATTGCAAGAGAGGCTCTGTGGTCGTTTTCGATCTGTTCTTTTCAATTGAAATTTACATTAGGGGTATATGAGAGACGAAAACAAACTTTACATCTCAATCTGAGGAAAGGACTGAAATTTAAAATTTTTGTAGCTAACCTATATTGGCGCAGAGGAGCCTGACCGTAAGGCCGGGATGCCTGAGGTTTTCCCGGTCAATCGTTTCGGCAGAACTCAGGTCAATGCCGTGAACGGCAGTGGAATTACCGGGGAGATTTAGTGAGTGTTCCAAATGCCGCTATGATGACCTGGAATGAAACGAATAAATGTAAAATGAAGGAAACGTATTGCTGTTTAAAAAGTTATTGAATGGTATAAACTTTTTGTATTTTCTTTAAAGTCACCAAAAGGCATAACTTTTAAAAATAATATAGGCATCTTCATAACTAAATATTCAGTACAAAAAATGAAGCATCCATTATTATACACGAGTACGCTTAACTAAGCGATAGCCAATAATCATTACAAAAAATAGACTGCATGCATATAGATACCTTAGTTGACGTCAACAAAAAAGTCAATAAAAAAGATGTCGGGTGATAGTGATAGTACCGTGTCACAGGCGTGTTTTATAACCACCGTACAACGCTGGAAACACTGTAATGTGATAACTAGCTTGAAACATTAGATACGTCCTCGGATGATGTAAATTAAAAAACAAAATTATCCATTGGCGCGTGAATTTGACAGCTCTGCGGCGCGGCAAAAAACGAAAAAGTATTCAAACTCCTTGGTTTTTTCTTCATTGTTCTTTATCGTTAGTTACATACTCTGTGGTTATCATGTTCATTCGAGTAGATAATGTAAAATTTCTTTCTACACATTTATATATAGTTACGTAGATGCTAACCACGTTTTCTTTTCATATACAAAGTATAATCATGAAAAATTTAATGAATCTTTAGTTAAATGTATATACCTCTTGCTTACTAGTATAAAATAGACTCATCCTCCATAAATTTAGTTGCTTATTAGTTAGTTGTTTGTTAATAGTAATTATATAAATATTTAGTCTTCGTTAGTACCGAGTATATATTTTGTTTTATTTTCTTCGTTTGCTCATGTGTTATTGCGAAACGAAAGTTCTGTATAATATATCTATAAGTAGTTTTAGGTAGTGCCTAATCATATTTTTCCTTTGTTTAAGGCTGACGCGCCTTTTAAATTAGTTAGGTAAATCCTGATTAGTATAAAATATCTATCTGGTGAACTATTTTCTTTAGTAAGTGGATAAGATTTATAATTAAACACAAAATTCTTGGTCTTTCTTTAAATGAAGCTAATATGTTGTTTAAAAGAAATTCATCCTTATGAATGAGTCTTTCGGTAGGTATCATGAAATACCAGATGCATTTTTACATTTCACAGGTTCCATTCCCAGCTCAAGGTTGTGATTTTTCAACAATTTTTTAAATGCTATAAGAAATGTTTATTTCTTTATTTTACAAAAATAATTAAAACGTTTCGTTTTAGTAAAAGTTTCTGTCACCAATATAAAGGTGTTTTTCTTCTAACCACGGTCATTTTAGAATCCGCCTTCCAGACAACAATCCTGTTCGTTTTATAAATATATGAATATCAATATATTCAACCAATAGCAAAGTCACGCAGTTACACAAATACATTCTCTAGGTGTTAAATTTAACACCTACGTCTCGCAAGACAAAATCGACTTTCCTACACTATAATATAGTTGATATCGGGTAACGTTCCAACGGAGCTTTCAAATCGACGCTGTCAAGAGTTTGTCAGCGATTGTGAACTTTATGTCAACGTATGACGGTTGGTTTGTATTGTTCTCTTGGCCGCCTTGTATTGGGTATAGGCGTAAAATTTCACACCTCAAGCGTTACCAGACTTTCATTCTTATTTCAAAATAATATGATTGAGTTTGGCTTGTGATTAATACATGTGTTATAACAAGTCGCATCTAAAGTTCGCTAAGGTGTCGGGTTTCTCGCCTCGGGTGTAAAGGGTCGCAATACTGTATCCTGATTGGTGGATATCCCCATCTGCCATTCGTTAGGTGTTGATTACTGGTTTATGTTCATGTACAGATAAGACAAGTGCACTCACGCAAAGTAAATGAAAGATTTATTATGCTGATATATGAGATCCTTTGTAAAAATAAAAATGACATGATTGTTTTTAAAATGAATGATTAACTTGAATAATGAATATTTAATAATAATGAAAACAGTTATTTTAGTAAAATGAATAATTCTTTTTAAAAGCAGTTTGTGTTCTTACAACTTTTTTTACCTACTTAACTTACCTATTCATCCTACGACGGAAAACTCCCCCCCCCCCCCCACACCTTACACGCTCCCATACTCCACTAATACACCACCACGCTTCTGGCTCTTTGCAGATCGGTGAACAAAAGCTGTTGTGTCATTATAACCGGGGAATAACTACTTAACATGCCTTTCAAATAATTAACATAATAAATTTTGTTTGACCCATCCAACAACCAACTGTAGTTGCTTTGCTTGACCAGCGAAAGTTGCTTTGTTTTCGTTATCACAACCGGAGCGTTCGAATTACTACGCCAACAAGCTTACTCTTGTAACAGCTTGTGCTGTGGATTCAAGATAATTGAGAAATATGCATACAAGGGGTTTGATATATAGAATAGAATAGAATAGAATATATCTTTATTGTACATCAGCCAATTCAAAAAGAGAAACACAATAAAAAACCAAATATATATAGCCGAAATTCGCCAATTAACATTGTTATATAAATACTATCGTGATATAAAAAATTGTAAACTTAATTTTTAAATTCCCCATACATTTTATTTTACTGGTTGAAATATTTGTATGGAGACAGAAATTTGAAAATAATTTTACAATTTGGCAATTTTAATATAAGCATATATTTTATATGACTATGATAAAATGGGTTACGTTTGATATAATATTTACCGAACGTCTTGTATAAAAAATGTTAGGAATGTACTATACCTATCAGGTCTCGTTCATTTTAGAGCTAGACAGTAAAAAAACTAATAAGCTTGTGCCACGTATTTACAGTACAGTCGTGTACACAAGTATTGCATTTAAAATAGTAACTCGCCTTCTGAGAAGCAGCGCTGCGATAAATCTCCACACGTATCTACATCTCCGTGTCTATCACGTTTTGCTTGGATCACGACGCTGCGTAGTGCTGTGCTGAGTTGGCTGATATACGAAGATATATCCGAGCTTTTGTTTTTTATTACATGCAAGAATATAGTTTAATAATCAATTCTATAAGTGCTTAAACGCAATGAAGGCCTTGTCCGGAAAACCTTTTATAGCTACAGCAGCCTATTAAAATGAAAAACTGTAAGTAGCTGTGGCCTTTGCCCTTGTGCTGGAAGGAAAGAAAATGTTTCTGTTACGTAGTTACACATGAAAATAGCAAACTTTTACAAGTTCATCTTCCCCTGCGATCCAGGGTCATGTAGGTATGGGTATTTCGGCTTCGATAAGGTTATTAGAGTAAATTTTTGTTTGTTTTTTATTAAAGAGTTGCTTGATGTAAAAAATCCAGATTCTTAAAAGAACCTTAGTAGTATGAATTGTGGAAGTAATTTACTATATAAAATAAAATCTAAACTAATCTATTTCTTTGTAAGCTAAACCTGTGATTGATCGACTATATGAGTATAAAATACCACTGTGCAACAGAATTACATAAGCTCCCATTTAAATAAAATATAGTTTTTATAGGTTTTGTATATTTGTTTTTATTTTATTATATGCATGAGGTATGTCTATTTCATTCAAAAATTAAAAATTTTAAACCGATAAGAACCTTATTAGATTAAACTAAAAGAGCTTTTACTTAATGATATTAGCTTAATACGTAAGTTATTTGCTTTAGTTTGACACCCAAAATAACCCAAATCTTGATTAATTTTTTTCCCTACAATTTTTACGTTTACCTAGAATAATATAAAAAATAACATGTATAAATCTGGTATCTATGTTATTTAATAAATTAAAATAATGCTGTGAAAAACATTTAATAGTTACTGAAGCCTTTCAAGAAAAATAATAGTTCAATAAACCGTATCAACAAACATTTTTTTTGTATCTCTACATATTATATATTCCTAGATACGTTGTAGTAACATCACTATAGTATAGAGACACGGGTGAGACACGAGCATTACGCGGAACACTCGAAATAGGCGCCGCAGCAGCCATCTTGCGGCACGTTCGGAAATCTAGCGTGACGGTGAAAAATTGCTGTGTGGTGCGATACTAGAGGTTAGTCATTGAATTATGATTTGTTCCTGTATAAGAATTAATAACACAATGAAAGTGGTTGATTTTTGGGCAAGTTTATGAAGGAATAGCTAGAATACTAGTTTTATTTCTTAATTAATTTATTTTCAAAATTAAGGAGGAGGAGGAGGAGATTGGAGTATAGAGCCAACAACTCTCTTGTTTCGTATATTGGTCGATTTCTGCAAAAAAGTAGAATACCAAAAAGGTAGATTAGCTTGAAATCCGGCTTATTGCGCTTATGCTAATGAGCTCCCACTGTTGTTTATTAGCTTTACCTATTCTAAATTTAAACTTATTTTCAATATTTCCCATACTCATTATAAATGTCAATCAAAAAGGAAAACAAGAATCTAGTACTGTGACATAACTTAAAAAGCATAGTTAATTTTAAACGGTATATAGGGAGGAGCATGCTTAAACCTGCATTTTAATAATTTTGTAAAGTCGAAATTTTAAACACCTTTCGAAATGTCACCTGATATGACACGTCACCTGATGTGACCTGATCTGTTTTTGTGATTGATTGTACCTAAACTAACACGTTTATTATATCGTGTTGATGGTACTGATTTTGATATATCCCACTACTTGGCTTCCTCTCATGGGATGAAAATTTGAAGAGTTTTTGGGCACAACACTACCACGTTAGAGAATCAAGAAAGCAGTGTCAATTACGATGGTCAATTCCAATACTAATAGAATTGTTATAACAATGCCTTGTAGCAAGGCAACATTTAAAGATTAGTTAAAAAGGTTTGTCAATCTTTTAGGGTTGTGACAGAACAACGACGTTTTTTCAGATTTTATGCCTAATAAAAACTGAAAAACCTATTATTCTTGCTCATCGTGTATACTTCTTAACTAAATAAAAATTATACAATTAAATTAACAATACTCAAGCTTTGCTACAAATAGAAAAATATCAGCCTGCACGAAGAATATCAAAAGCAAATCGTTAATAACATCTAGAACAGCTCCAAAGTTTTTCGTGCTTCTCGAAAACCTAATTCAATTCTTACTACGCTGGAACTAAAGTTCAAATTCAAAACGATTCAATAAGTTGAACTGTATTATATTTGCGTAGGTTTATTCCTATTGCGTCGTTTACTTCGCCTCTTCTCTTTGTTGTGCTAATATTGACGTTCGCGCGTGTCGCTTCCACGTTGTACAAATAGAATTTGCCACTTTCTAGTTCTTTCATTCCTGTTACTAAAAGCTATATTTCTTTGGCACAGTTGTACGAGTATGTTTGTTTTCTTTCTTCATTGTGTATGTAGATTTGCAGATATCGGATGTGTCAGTTGAATGCCAGTTGATAAAGATAAATCGGAGCCTACTTGAATAGTGCCGCGAAGAACCGCTTAAAGCTCTGAATTCAACATTTATGTAGGCCCAAAATAATGATAGGTAAATACAAAGTAATCCATATTTGCTACATGTAAGTATACAGTATGTATACATTAAGGGCGAATAAATTGTACACCTTTTCTTTGCATTTAAATGTATTATAAGAATTGTAAGTATTTAGTTAGTGCCTGTTATACTCAAATAACAGATCTCAAATAGTCTAAATATAGAAAATATGTCAAAACTTCAAACTTATTCGTTAAAGAATTTGAGGATTGAAAAATCGGCTGTCATTCGTTCAAATGGAAGATTCTTCATATGCATCTTGTGAGGTGTTACGTCGTTTTACCCATTGGTGCGAATCGCATAAATATATTATTAAATTGGTTTAATTAAATTTTGCAATATTTTTCAATTAGTAATACAGGTCAGTTTTATTTACACTCTTGGGTCTAGTCTGGCATGGTGACGTCATTAGTTTGATGTTTCTAAAATGATAATACTCGGAATATTTCTATATTGTTATAATACGCTAACATTTTTTATATAAAATGATATTACCTTTACCTATATTATGAGTTTCTATATAAAATAAACATTTTTAAAGCAAATACTTAGAATTTCTGAGAATTGAAATCAAACAGTTCCCCAACTGTAAGAATATCAAATATATTTTGCTAAGACGAAATAATAATTGAAACAAGTAGGTTATTCAAGAGAGTATGATCCTTTCTCTATCCTTTGCTTTTAACTACTTTTATTTAGTTTGTCGAGCGGTAATAAAGCGATTAAAGGATTCCTCTAATAACTTATTTGGTGATGAAAATCAAAGTACAAAAAGGACTATTGATATCAAAATCACTATCATATTGTATATTTTCTATTAATAATTTTTCTCAGGAATTTTAGAATCTATTTTAGTTTTTTATCGATACCTTGTTTACTTCTATCACTGATAAATATTAATTATTATCTAATAGTTCATGATTATATAACTAATCCACTCAAGATACAATGGGAATTGGCAAATATACCTATGTATCCAGATAATTATATGTGGTATGACAATAACCTAGAAAGAATGTCATCATAATATTACAACCTTTTTTTTGTCGGAGTGGTCGAATGCTTTTATGCATCACCCCTATAGAATGGTGCCAACTGTAGGGGTATGTGGGTATTCCCCTACTGCCCACTAAATATCCTCTATGGGCTGACCGCCATAGCGCAAATCGGCGAGGACTTGGATTATTCCTAATTATTATTAGTTTATTATATATTATTTATATATTACATATTATTTATATATTATTTATTATAGTTATATATTATTAGTTTATTTTAACCTATGAAATTTTGATGCATATCTATCATTTTATTTTAAGAAATTCATTGGCGTAGTACTTCATGCGCTCTGATTTCGATAACGGAAATAAAGAACTTCGCTTTAGATTAGTTTCTAGATGGGTTAATCATAATTGGTCTTCTCGAGCACCTCTAAGCTTTGAAGGCGTGATAAGCTGTTGGTCCTGGTTGTTTTGGCACGCACTTTCACACATCAAAACGCATTGAGGCAACGTGGTTGTTTTAGGGCCCAAAATGTTCACCTGTTTTTCCCTTGTAGGAAGTCCTGTGCCTTACACTAAAATTATTATGTAGCCCTAAATAAGCATCATTATCAGCTTCTGTTATGGGTACTAGGCAACTAAACAATGAAGATAGTAATGTGTATAAACATATTCGAAATATAAAAAAATCCATTTGCTATGGACTATTATTTGTATTCATCATACAAATATCTGCCCCTAAGTAGACAGGGGTACTGACCTTTAAACCAGGTAGCCGTCAAAGTAGGATGTATATGCTGTTGATGACGATGATGACACCTATTACGTATCAAAGATCTTTTCCATCTATTATGCCCTATCAATCGTCATGCTGCTGGCTCTGGACTCTACCCACTGAAAATTTAAGTTGGTATTACTATTTTGCCTACTGCTACCTACCTACTATTACCTACAAATAAATCACGGGAAACACCTAACATTGTGTATTCCATAACTCATTGAGAGAATGCTAAAATGGATTGTATGATTATATTTAAAATAGTTCATAATTAACTGACTTAATAGAGCCATAAGCCTTTTATCAGGTTTATAGACCTAGAAGAGTTCAGTGGAATGAATACGCAAGAAAATTTCTTCGTTGAGAACATAATACTTGCCCCAAGTCCTCAACGATAAGACTATCCAAGAGCTTATAATATTCAGAACATATTGTTATCTTTTATTTGCACAAATAGAATTTCGTCGTAAAAAAATCTATTACAACGAACCTGATCCCCAATTTTATTTACCAAAATCACCTTAGAAAATAAACGTATCTAAAATTCCGCCAAGACCGTGTGGATCCTGGCCGTAAGTCACGCCGATGGTCCCCGGATAAAGGGCCAGCGGTACAAAGGAACGATCACCCCCAACACCCCCGACACCACCCACCCCCAACTCCCCCCGGGGACCACCCGGGATCAATTTCAGCGGGAGCGCCTTCTCAGCTCGCGTGGAGTAATCGCCTTACCGGACCTTAGTGTCGTTATGTGGTTACTTGTAGGCTTACAACAACATAGGGCTGGGACAAACTAGTAATTTCAGTTTCATATAAAATCACTTTTATTCCACATGTGCGACTAACTAGGTGGTACTGAAAAGTCACTTTAAATTTAAAAGTGATTAATTTTAGATTTTAATTACAAATGCCTCAAATTGTTTGCCTCAAAAAGTTTTTTGTCTTTTTTATAAATATATGTATATACACACATATTACTTAACACATTCAATTTGGAGTCATTTTAAGAACCAGACTTATAGAAAAACAAATGCTCATGGAGGATGATTTCTCATTAAACCTTTCTAAGTTAAATGTACAATCAACACAAAGGGTCAATCAACTTTATCAAAAAACTTGTAATGTTCTGTTTATCTTTTGGTGTTAACTGTGTCTTGTGATCATATTAATAACTATATGTGTACTAAGCTTTACGGTCTTCCCGCAATGCTTCGAAGTAAATACATAGGTATAGTCAAGAACGAATATAACTCATATTGTAGAGTGGACAGCTAAACGATTCAGCATTGAACAAGTTTCTTATACGCTAATAAAAAACTAACTGACTAGTCTTAAAAAACGAAATAGTGAATTTCCACACTATTTATAATGACACTAATTCTAAATTTAAACAGATTTGTATTTATTTCTTAATTAATTTTAAGGTACTGAAATGTGAGTACCTACTTTACAATTTATATTATACAGACATCATATAAATTGTAACGTATGCATACACACACATTTTTGAGTAAAGACAATAAAAAATGCTGTGTGCTTATTAAAATTGTACTGTTAATGTTTAATCTGAATTCTAAGTCAAAGTATTAAAATTTTCGTAACGCAATTTTTGTAAGTATTTTATATAGTTTTAAACGAGTAGCGTTTTAGAAATTAGTTTTACTTTGCTGAAGCTAAGACCTAACTGACTTACTAGATTTAACTTAAACCTCTGATATTTGAATTAATACTGTCGCTGATTAAATATAGAAATCCATGTATATTTCCATTTATATAACAAACCTAACCTTACCAAATAAATAACTTAATAAATAACTTGAAATTATTTCGTTGAGCATTTCGCCTTGTTTGGCGAGGTCTTTATATAACCCATATTGTTATATGGGTTTATATAAAACCAAACAATACCTCACCAAACTTTAGGTAGCTGAAAAAGGAATGGTACTAAATTGATCAATCAAAATATGTAATTTTCACCCGTCAACAAGCATTCACAGTCAGTAAACACATCAGGATGTGTCATATGCCTGAAGTAAGACGCGCGCGCGTGTGTGTGTGTGTGTGTTTCCATATGAAATTGTCATACTGCATAAATTAATTATCTTTATCGTTGGTAAAACTAATATAGGTAACTCAACTTATTAATAAGGAACACAATCTGAATATCTCTTTTTAACTCTACATGGCGAATTTCGATCATTTCAGATCACAAACTATAACTTCAACTCAATTATACTGTTTTTCAAAATATTTTTATTTTAACATGTGTATTATTATTCATACATTAAATGGTTGACTGATAAAAAAGATGAAAAAACTTAAAGTCATTCCACTTCAAGGTGGTGCGGATTGATAGCTCTTTTTGGGACGTATATTATACTTTAATCGGTTGCAACCAGCATTAATTATACAACATAAGTTAACAATAGGTACTTTGTACACCAAACCTTCTGATACCTCAATATAAACATTTTCCCAGTATTACTGCAGTAACACATGCATTTAGAAGCTACTTAGCAAAAATTGTATTTATTTCACTAAAATGAAGATAGAAATTCACTTATCACACGAAACCTAGGCCAAACGTGGCCATTTATAATACACCATGCACTAGTAATTTAAGGCCGACAGTACAGTCGCACACAAGCCGCAAACGGAGGAATTCGGGGGGTCGGGTGGTACCCCGACCGTGCGACGTCCTGTCACTGACAAATGGCCCGGAGGAGAGCTCGACCCCGCACCCTCTCGAGGCTCGTAGTCTAGTACTGGAGCAATCTTAGATAGTTTGAATAATTGAGAGCTTCCCTGAAATAGGCCAAGTGTTTCGTGTGTGTACTTGAGTGATTATTCGTATATTGAATTTAGGTCAGGCAAATGAATTAAGATCAAACGATAATTCTGTTTGAAGTGGTAATAGTAGGGGCAACCTAAGAATTATATTATTAAAAAAGGCGACTACAATTACATGTACAAAGATCATATTCCGTAAAATAAACCATAACAAATAAAACATTAACTTCGCGTTGGTTCCATAATTCACAAGACGAAATTCCCTGTGCTTCCGTGATCCGAAGGACTGGGGTTCTTTATAGGGTAACTTTGAACATAAATTAAAATATATTAAAAGTGTCGAAGCATTCAACAAATAAGCACTTCGTTAATGCCTTGAAAAATTAACAATCCGTTAGATATTAATCTCATCACACGTAGGTACGAAAACCAATGAAATTCTGAGTGAAAGTTATTTCAAAAATTTCTTTCAGTGGCTGTAGCTCCCACATAAGACCGGGAGTCTCTCAGGAGGGCGCTATAATTTCATAGGACGGGCGTCGGGCGTCGCTTATCTCGGGCGCTGGCTACAGGCGCCGCAAGCAGCGCCTCTGCCCCACACTTGTGTGCGCAACTGTACAAGGTACCGTTCACATGATAACTTTTGCTTCGAATTCTATCTTTATTTTATCGAATTCAAATAATTTGATGTAATTTGATTTTACGTATCTTTCGATAGTAAAAGTAAGACCATTCAGTTAGAGATACAAATTTGAAGTTTCGCCTTGAAACACAAACTCTACGTGGCTTGGGAGATCAATAATCATCTCGTATACATTCTACTGTTTCAGCGATGGCGGAAACTTAAAAATATAAAAAGATTATAAAATGACATAAAGAACAGAAAATAATCACTGATAGCATTACAAAATAGTTATACAAAAGCTTAAAGGTTGATTAGCAACAGCGTTGATAGAAGCTTTCCTACATAAGATGGATATTAGATGAGTTTGGGCTATAGCACCACCAGAAAATGGACCATGGAAATCAATCCATTCAAATAATAAATAATAATCCAATCATTACTACCTATTTGACAGTACAGTACTGCTGTATGTACCTTTGGGCAGGAGTAAACTGCTTGTATAATGAGGTGTGTTTTGAGGAGTTGTTTGACATGTTACCAGCGGCTTTCTTCTACTACCGCATCGCTACCCCCAGGAAGTTCATACTCACACGTTAGAAGCAAAATGATTACGTACTGTACGGTTGAAGAGAAAATATCTCCCGAGTATGCTCTAGTAGTGGAATGATCAGCCTTCGGAGGTTTTCCCTTTTGAATAGAGCATATGGTTCTTCAATGTGAGAGTAATATTTTCCAGAATTAGCAACGCGCGAGTAATACTCCTGGTGTAGCTTATAAACACTCGAAATCAGGTGGGATATATGATTGATTACCACATTAGTGGTTTAAAAAATATCTGACAGAGCTCAGTGGCATGATTTAAGCTGCCCTCTGGGTTCGATTCTAATGCTAAAAGCAACTTTAGGTAAAAGTTGGTCGATACCGGATGGATCAACTAAAATGATATAATCTAACTAACCCAAACGAGACTAACCGAAATTGGTCATCCTCAAAATAATGAATTTGAAAGAAAGAAAAAATTGTATTCATTGGCAGGCATCTTAAAAAATCATCTTCATGAATTTGGTTCTGTCTACTCCCGTTGCCATATGAAAACAAACATGTTCCCGGTGGTGACTGTATCCGATTTTATCCTCCAAACATGCATTGCATCAGGATCACCAGGGCGGTGTTATTCAGACCCAAAACCCCTAAAGTGTTTCTCTAATGTGCAGACAGACCAGGCCTGGGATATATATAGACAGTTAAGAAAGTTTATTTATAAAACTTTTAATAATTGTATTCGGAAAACTATCGCCTTCTAAACGTTGCCGTACAATCACTAATAAATACTATCAATGTTTCCGAGTTAACTTTGTAGCTTCGGTTTCAGATGATTGTATCGAGTTGTATTACTTTTCAACCAAAAATAAAAAAGGAGGTTCTCAGTTTGATAGATAAGATGAGATGAGATGTGTTGTGATGTGATGAGATGCGATGCGATACGATAAGATGAGATGAAATACGATGCGATGTTTCCAAAGTTATTACTAGAATCAATATAGTGAAGCTCCAACTACAACATTTTAAATGTTGTGTCAAGTCAAACGATATGGAACGTTAAAAAATTTCTGAGCTAATGGTAAATTAGGTAAGTAATATATAATATAATATGATTAATAATAAATAATATATAAGTAAATTTGAATATTCATTTCTACGTATTTAGAAATTCCATCGTAATGTTTAATTACACTTTGCCATGCATGATATGTCTATAACAGTACCAATGGTGTAACTGCGTGTGACGTTAACTAATGTAGAACCACATTACACCCCTGAAACTGTGGGGTGAGGGTGACATGTGCCTGATTTTAGTAAATATAACCTGAAAAAATCGAACAACAAATCCTTCTATAAATACATTATGATGTCATTTTTCATACTACAGATGTAGAGCATATTACTCGTTCTTTGTCCCCGTTTTCTTCGGCATCGTAATATACAATGCAATATTGTTTCACTTCAAACATTTAATCGGTACGTACAACACGTGCGTCACACAAAAACAAAAATATTCTCATTAAGTGTCATAAAAAAACACCGGAGATGAAGTTATGATTATTATGATATTGTCGCCACCAGATTGCGATCGATATGAATGCTTCAAGCTAAAAACTGGATCAGTAAAGATGTTTTAAAAGCAGTACTATGACATAAAGCAAGTTATTAGTAAGATAAATTTAAACAAATGTAACAATGGTTTGAATTTTATTGGAACAGAAATGTCAACAGTTTAAAATAACGACATGTTCCATAAACATTATCAACTATATTTATGAGAGTATTATATGAGTAACGCTTTTATAAAATATCATATTTAGAATAAGAAAAATACGCTAAAATTAAATCATATAATCAATAAATCAATCGAATAAAATAATAATACAAAATTATGGTAAAATGAAAGCCTACTGAATGCTATTAAATATTTCATTTAATTCATCCGAAATGGTGATGGTTTTCAATTTAAATGTCATACTGCTTTTTCTTTTAATTTGGATTAATAAATAGTATACTTCACCTTATAATATCATCAACAGTTATACAATATATACAATATATATTTCATTGCGCCATCTACAACATTAATTAGATCACTATATGAAATAAATGGTGATGTTTTGTTTCTATAACATTATATATTAGTAAAACGATGTAATCTATAAAACCATAATCTGCCACGAACTCTATATAGATCTGAAGTGGCAGAGAACAAATGACCGTCTTGAACTATTACATACGAAGTTTGCCACAGTAATTTACGAATTTTTAATTATATTTATCAAGCTGATATTTTTGCTTTTAAACCATAAAATTAATATACTTTGGTTTTGGTATTTTTTAGCTATAGCGAAACTAACGAATAGCTTTTTTATCAACAATTTCACTTTTACCATGTGTTCTGTTATAAAATACTTAATACTAAACTTTTACACACTTATTTTAGTAACTAAAATTATTCGTTTAGTGCCACAGTCGTAGTTGCAAACTAATTATGTGTCATTAAGAAAATCAACTTAGTTAACTAAGTTTTTGAAGTATAGGCTTATCAATAAGAGTATTTACTCAAACTAGAATTAAGTAAGAACGATAAGATTTGTAACGGTAGTTTTAATTTCAGAAGTATATTATAACAGTTATACGAAGTAAATATTTATCATAATTATAGTGATATTCACCCCATTTTATTGATGCTATGAATTAGGTAAATAATTTTAACAAAATAATGATGAACAAAACGAAATACAAAAATATCATTTAAACAAGTGTCTTTTGTATAATAACCTCGCTATGTGCTATCGACTGTATATAGACTTTGAATTAAGATATAAAACGAATTTTGTTTTGCTTTTTTTTTAAATTCACTTGGCTAGCTATAAAACAATTAACAGCGATGTCTGGCAATTGGAAGTAAGATAGCCAGTTCTCCTGTGGTTGAGGAATCTAGGTGTTGTTCGCGTCCATCTACGGCCTTATCATCATTTAGCTTCAGATGGGGTGAAGATAATGAACTCTTAAGAATTTTAAAAGTAACACTAAAATAATTATTCAAGTACTTAAAGACTAATACTAGACTGACACCATTAAAAAAATATCGTCATGAAACGTTAATACAAAGGTAAAACATTGTTCTATAGTTAAGCAATAATATTAACTATTGTTAAGTATACTAAGCCAATAGAACTAAGTAAAAGTACATTTCTCCTAACATCAAGTGGTTAGACGCCGTAAAATTATATGTATCACAATAAATGCTGATTCAAACCGAGACACCGCAATGTGGCTTTAATAAAAAGCAGTAGAGTCTAGTCGTAGTTATAAAAATACGACATTGAATAAATAAAAATATAAAATAAAATATGAAATGAAAGTGGCGCGGGACGCAAGAAACGCGCGATCCTCTGAATGTGTTTTGTGTGAGGGCACGAGATGCATGGAGCTGACTTTGTCTTAACAATATTTTGGAGATTTTGGTGGAAGATTATTTTAAAGATAAAAATTTGTGGCCACTATAATTTGCTTCTCTGCACTTATTTTTTATATTTTGCAATATTTAAAAATAGATTTTTGATTGCACTGTAAAACAAAACATGTATATGTTTGTAATACTAATACATAATGACTTGTAAATGTCATTATAAATACTAAAGGTTGAGAGTTTCTTGCGCCGCTTCTTCTCTGCAGCTACTAATTCGTCGAAGCGGTAGTAGGGTTAATTGGGAATATGCATACTAGTGTTATTTGTAAATGCCCGGTTGATACCCAGATAAAGTTATGACTATTGCCCTTAATTATATTTATTTGTTTTTCTCATACATATTCCCTGTTGTGACGATTTAAAAGAACTTAGTAAATGAGTCTATTTAAATAAAGTTATTTTTGACTTTTGACTTTGACTTTTGGCTACTTACTTCAATCACTATGTCTGTGTGGTCTTGAATGAGTTCTGGGGATAATCCCACTAAAATTGATTGTGGTTAGTTTGTTTCAATTTGACATTCGAACAGACGGCTTTATGGAATTTTAAATAGGTTTTCTCTACGTATACTATGGCTTGTACTTTTGTTCTACAACTTTCAATTGATTGCTTAGGTGTATGTACCTTTTCAAAACAACACTATTGATAATAGCAAACGCTTTGATAAATAGTATTAATACTGTGAATAACAAATGTGAAATGGTACTTAAAGATTAATCGACTTTTGTTGCTGACCGTACATTACATACTTTTGTGTGTTTATTTTCATTCATCTATGAAAATAAAGATGACAGGTGATACCAGATATTTATGGATGTTTAAGATGAGAGGAAATTAGATGCCGAAATTAGATGCTACTTTAAAATTACTCCGTATGATTTTAAAAGATGAAGAAACGTGAAGTAACTCTTCATATTTCCTTGGTCCCAAGGAGTGTTTCTCTGGCCGTAACAAGCTGAAGGCGGCGCCACGGGTCAGCTCCCCCTCCCACGATACACGCGTGTGTGAGTGGCCACAGACTATTAAAATATGAGGGTCCGAATGCGTGAGGTATGAGGCAGAAAATTCCTTGTTTTATGGGTTTTGTTGTGCCATGAAACTGGATGGGAAGATTTTTCTTCTCGATTGTTTGAAGTAGTCAGTGAAATTATACAGTTTTCATTTTCCAGTATAAACAATTATTAACCTATCAATACATAGAATGCAAAAATTGACTCGGAAATTTAACGCAGCTCAAAAAAATGTATATAGAACTATCAAACGAACACTACTAGCTTGCTTGCTGACGGATTTTGATGAGTACCCCTAGTGTAAGTTCCGATCGAATCAAAGACTTTCGATCTTAGTTGCGTTCAGCTACCAACAGTAGACGACAAACACGATCGGGACGCTTCGGTTCGGTTTAAACTAAGGTGTACTCATCTTTCCTGTTTAATATATTTTGATACGTGTAATGTCTTATATATTTTGAAAAAAGGTCTAAGGAGTGATGATGCAGTTTTATTTTAGTTTCTAGGACAATATCACACAAACGTTTGACTTCAGGTTCTAAAACTCTTTTAACTGAGTATAGTCCACTTTTATGAACTATATTGTGAATTCACCGCAGCTATACAAGTACAGCATAGTTATGCCTTGGATTTTTAATATACTTAAAATTAAGGGTGTAACATTTATTTAATATCAAAATAACTTTACTATGGGCAGATTTAATTCTGTAGATTTAAGTGTGATAAACTAAATTGTGTAATAAACACGAGCATAAGAGTAATTTAAATTTAATCATAACAAAGCAGTTTATAGTGGAAAAATATCAAAAGCTGTTTCATGTTTTATCTTTTGATTTAAGTTATATTTGGTTAGATTATTTTATCAGTTTTTTATTTATTGCTATTAGAACTTCTTTACTTACTTGTCACGGTTGGTTGACTTGTTATCTCTACCAGGGTGGTATATCAGTGTCGAACAAACCTTTTTTAAAATAAAAAAAAGTATTGATGTATCTTAAAATACTTAAATTTTGCCACGTCACGTATAATTTCGAATTAGATTTTTGTAAGAACATATATGTAACATTCTGTTTTCCTGTTGGAATTTACATACATTATAATCGTATTTTGTCCGTCTTCCCTTCAGTTATATTTCTTTTACATTTGTATCTTATATCTGCTTTCTAATGAAAAAAAAATCTTCGTATTGATGCATAACTATATGCAAGAATTTAGTGGAGTTTCCATTAAATTCACAGGACGAAAGGCTTTTGAGGAAACGTTTCACATAGATACTGCTTACTTTAAAAATTTCTTCCCCTTACTTCAGTCAAATCTATTATCTAGACCAGACATATCTTACTTAATAGTGTGTCTGGTGAAGACTCGTGGTGTGAATCGTCTCTCAATACCTTTAGACTTCTCACTACTCTATAATACATAGATTTACAAGAAGAAAACGGTTTTAAGTAGCATAAGTAGATCTTTAAATTCATAACGGGGTAGCTCTTGACATCTCACCTGATAGTAAGTGAAGATACGGTCGAAAATGAAAGCGAGTTACACCCTGATTCCTATATCACGGAGGAACTGGCTATCTTACAGCCAACTGCAGGAACATAACAATGCTGTCGACATTATGGTCACGGCGGCAGGCTTAGGTAAGATGATGGTAGCTACTCAGGCAGATAAAAGAGATTTTTATTACATTAATATCACTTAAAATTGTTTTAAAAGCCTTCCTTTAGTAATATTTTAGATAAACATAATGTAGGTTTAGTTAGTAATTTTTCATAGTGCCCTCTCTTATTTATAGTTACCCCTTGTTACTTAAGATATGACAGACTAACATGATATCAAGTGTATATCTTTAAAATTTGGTAAAATGCTTTAAAAATTTCCTTCTTCAAAATTTAATAGTTTTGTTGGCATTTTTGTACATTCAAGACATCTTTAAAACTCATAATAGGTAAAGTGGGAAGAAAATATTAACTTGAATAAGTTACTCTAGCAGCCAGTCAAAGGCTATGCTTAACAAAAAACGATTATAATTAACTGCAAGTAGGTGTGACAGGTAAGTGTTAATGGTAAGTGGTATTCTATGGTAGACTACGGACGCTAGTATAACCTTGAACTTATTCTGTAAAAATCAAGATAAAGCATTACATAGATGATTCTCTTTGCCTCCCACTCAATAAAACGATTTATCATAATTTTTGGCGACCTTACTCACCGCAGGAACATATATTGACGTTGATCTAAGGTATATTTGATATTATTCCGCCATTAATACCATTATTTGTGCAATAAAGAATAAACAAATAAATATTATACCGCATTACATGAGTTTAATGGTAATAACATCCTAAATGATAAATTTTTTAAGATTTAAAAAAGTAGAAAGTAGATTTGATTCCAACAAAACTTGAATAGGGTTAGTAAGGCTGCACATAAAATACCTAACATATTTTGCTATACGGGAAAATATGAGAATTTTACAGATTTGAATATCAGTATTTAATATATTATTTATCACGAATATAATGATTAATGGCGTAATTTATGAGATTCAATTTAAACATCAATTTGAGTTTAGGAGGCAACGTGAGCACAGTTTAGTTTGCAAAGGTGTTCATGTCTGTCATCAAATATTCTTTGCCGTATCTCTCTAGGGTGGCCGACGTGTGACGGCTATGTCCGACCATTCCCGACAAACATCTAGGCTATTTGCATGATTCGTGTGCTGGCACGTAAAATCTTCGACTGGCCAACTACTGGCAGAGTTAGTACGGGTACACCTTTGGTTATTCAAATGTCATTTAAATATTTAAAGCAGTAAGACTACTTATCGTCGTGAAAAATTATTGTTACATAATTAATACATTTATCACCGTCAAAGAAACTCCGCCAGTAATCAAATCTAGCATTGTATGCAGATTAAATCTTTTTCGCTTTGAACTCTTCGCTCCATTACGCTCTTTTTATTTTGAACTAATATTTAGCATGCCTAAGTGTGCCAAACTGTTTATTTAATATTTCATCTTATTTCATTCGACAGAAAACATAAAGCCTGGTTACCATGAAACCAAAGTACAGTAAGGATACAAGAGTACATGTAAAGCTGTTACCATAGATAGATCATAAATATTCGTAGCACTTTGTACACCATGTATGCTGTAAAAATGAAGCGAAAGCGTTATTATATAAGCAGTATAGAGGACGAGTCGCAATGCAACTAATATATCACTTGCTCAATGAATACTGGCAATCTTTTTTCAATTTTGACGTTTCCATATATGATACTGATTTTAAAAATAAAATGGATCCTGAGCATTTTCCAACGTGGACTTCAATTGATTAAAATCATTAATATTTTACATTTATAACCAAACAAAGTTTGAGAAAATTTGTTTTTTTGTAATTTATTCGACGCAGTTATTATTTTATTTATAACTTTAAAACAGTATGTTTTAATAATGATGTATTTCTTGAAGATTTAATATAGCTACTTATTTATTTGCAGAATAAAGAATCTTATTACATAACTCAAATTACTCAGGCGAACATTTGTCGGAAACAATGCGCACCGCCAAGATCTGCACAAACTCTGTTTCAATGTCATTACCATGCACCCCGAAACCAACTTCCAACATTCTTCCCCCTAGTTAGATGAACCCAATGTACTATAACCATCATTCCAAACGTAGCACTCGCTAAACTAAAATGAAGTCTATTTACATCGAAATAGAGTTGAATAGAATCATTAATATTAATAGTATAAGCGCTGAAGTTTTCTGATAAAGTTTCGGGTGCTACCCCTTAATTGTTGCTTCCGAAAAGTTAATTTTTCTCAATGAGTCGTTTCCTTTTAGGGTTAACTTCATTATGTCGTTGAAGAGGTCCGTTTTCAATCTTCTGGAGAACACTTGGCTTGTCTAAAATGATGCAATTGAAGTATTTGTCTTTATAATTACCTTCTGTTGGTAATTCGGGTGTTCTGGGAGATTCATATGTTTATTTTTAGTGAATTTTTGAATTAATATTTGTAATATATTGTAATTTACAAATTTGAAAAAAATATGTCTTAATCCACTCTGCTGAACAGGTCTTCGGATTGAAAATTGGGAAAATTGTGACTAAATATTTCTCAAATATATTCAATGCCAATGTAAAATTTTAAAAATTATAGAGGATTTTCTGTGATATTTAGTCATTATCCAATACTATGGTAGTAACCAGGAATACTAAGTTCTGTCTTATATCTCTCACTTATTAATGAGGTCTTCGCTAAGTGATAAGCTTGTTACAGTGAACACTTACATAGGTACATAATCTTGTTATAGAGAGTTGACGTACAGACGCTTTCCCATTACACTGTGACATACCATGCTAGATGCTATGGAAGTATTAAGCTATACTTTGTGGTAACGGGTTACAGTTTATTTGTACAAACTACCGACCATGGATCTTACTTTGGAGTAAGGGAGGAGATTTATCCAAACATGAATACAAGTAGCTCCAAAGTTGGACCAGGGGTACACGTTTGGAGTCAGGATTTCCCATCCCATCGCTTGCTAACTTATAGAAGAAAAATAACCTCGATACTTTTCGCGTGTTATTTAGAGTAATAACTTTAAACCATCACTGTATTTCTAATAAAGTACTACAATTTATATCGGACTAGTACGATATTAAACTTACCCCTCGCGTGATAAGGAAGCCGTGCTAGTGGTCGTCCCTTTAGTGTGACACGCTCACGTTACATTGTAATCTAGTGACAGAAGTATTTCCACTCAATAAGCAGACAATGACTTGACTTAGGATTTGGTATTTTTAGATTTTCTTCAATAAACTTCGAGTCTGTCAAATCGATCAAACTATCACCGTGGTCTATGCCATGCTAAATTATCAAAAGCATTTTTCCTCTACCATCCTGGTCGTTCGCACTTTAAATCAGAGCATAACAAACAAATGTTTATAGACATCGTTTATAGACTTTATATTTGTAGAGTGGCGCTCGTCTAGTTCCGTAGTGTCTTCAACAAAGAAGTATTGAGTTCCAACCAAGAAGTCTTCTTTTATAAGCTATCAAGATTTTGATTCCAAGTCGCACATTTAATATTCTGTATAAGTCAAGCGAAAAAATGAAAAACCATTAATTTAGTCCCTTTGTTTTCATCTCAATGAGGTCAAGAAACTTGAAACGGTAAAATATCAAAGTCCCCATTAAATATTATATAAATTTTCCTTGGCTAAAACATACATTCACGTTTTTACACTTCACTCTAAATAATTGAATTCACTGCTACATTTTCTCGGTATTATACATTTTTATTTATCACTGATTGTACTCTGAAATCTTTTATACTGCCTCCACAGACTGGTCCAGCTAGTGTAAGGGACGGGTTAATGAACTTTGTATTATCTGTTTTTAGGAAATAAGCTCACTTTCATTTTCATATTATATTTTACTCTATAATATTTTGACCTTCCCTAAGATATCACCAATATTAATCATACTCTTCAGAATGAAGTTACCAAAGTATCTAAAGATCTCAGATTCACATAAAAACGGAAACTTTAAGGTCATCAGACTGATCTTTTAAAACTAACTGCATGGTTATTGTGGCATACCTTTGGTATCAAAAATTGTAAATCTTTATTTAAGTGGACTTACTCTAAGTTCTTTTATATACTCGTAATTTAGTTGACGAGTAGAAGTGGTCAAGAAAATTAGAAATATTAAGAAAATTTATTACAGCAATTAATTTCAAAACTAAAATCATATGAAAAATCTATCTTTATATTTGATTGTTGCTGTCCATTTTCCAATCAATTTTTATAATGTGCATTGACGAAATTATGTTTGTGATTTCGTAGTCATACAGCAGGTTAATTTTTAATACATTTCAGATTTAATGCAGACTGCAATGTAATGGTAGGTATTATTTTATTCATTAAAATAAGTATTTACTCAATTTTACACAAATCAAATTATACAGCTTAAATGTGAAGTCTCACTTCCGGGTAACACTTGAAGCTATTAAATGTCTGTAATTATAATATTACTGGCAATTTTGCTAAATAAGTTGCGGTTGTGGTGATATTTCATAAATTTAGTTTTGTACACTATCTTCGACATCTATCGTAATATTGAGTTGAGTGGTATAAAAGAAATGTTGTATTAACATTGATTTTTATTAAGATTGAGATGTCTGATTCATATTAAGTATGTTCTGACATTAATGTCTGTTAAAAAAACATTTTTACTCTTTTATAGTTAATTTATTAACCTTTTACTAAATTGAATTAAATATATTAATTAAATGTAATAAATAGTAAAACTAACATAGAAATAAAAAACTGAAACACATATAATACAATATATAATAAAAGTGAAATAGAGTTTATTATCTATCTGTGAACTATAAATTATTTAACATTACGCAAGAACTAAGTGATTTTGTAAAATATTTCAAATAAATCAGGCTTAATATTTCAAAAAAGGCTCCATTTCCACTCTTTCTTGGCGTATTTTCTCGCGTTATCGTTAACTACCCTCTGTTAAGCGAAATTACTTTATCACTCTCGCAGTTCACGGGTTTATACAACCGCCCCTATCACCCTACACCCCCACTTTAACTACCCGCTATTAAATCGCTGTTAGATTAGTACTGGATAATTGTTGGAACATCATTCCGTGAAAGATCAACTTGGAGTTTTTTACGATCAATGCAGTTGAAAATTCTTTTTATTATGAATGGTTAAGGTTGATTTTAGTAAAGCTACTCGATAATCAGAATTTCTATCACTCAGGCAACATAGTCTGGGAGGCTAACCATGAGATAATCTATCCAAAACTTCTGAGCCGAATCGAGTAGTGAAATACGAAGCTGTAATTTTGAACCTTATATTATGAGTAATAAAAAAATATTTAATAATGTAAGATCAACTCACCACATCATAGCGATAACTGTAGCTATAGTATGTGTGATAATAACTAAACCATAAGCAAATTGATCATGGGTAATTATGGCTATAAGCATTCTTTACTTCTCCAAAACACGGCTATAGTTTCAAATATTTTGCTATACAAAATAATTTATAGTTCTCTCGAAACAGTTCGTACTACATTGCATGGTCTTGTTACTTACGTATTCGACTCACAATACGTATACGTATTTCCTCTTCCAAGTTACACGCTCTAGTTTTTCATAAAACCCACATACGCCAGCCCGGGTGTAAGTCTCAGCCAAGTTACCACCTCTGTGATAAGTATGACGTAATCTCCCCGAAAATGGGGTGAAACGTTCTTTTAATACAATAAATACAGTCAAAGTCTAAAGAAAAGTTTTTTTTTTAAATTCCCCACTAAGTATGGGTGAGGGTAGATTTTAGAATTTGCTTGTAATGACGAATATGACTATTTAAGTTCCTTCATAAGCTATTAAAAGCTCATTTTTTGTAACGAATTCAAGTAAGATTTTAGTTCACATAGAAAAGTCCTTTTAATTGGATTTAGATTTTTACTTTAACTCGAAATAAATAATATTTCGATGTCCATAGACAAATATAGCGATAGTATTGTTGATATAAAATAAATTCAAGGGTAGAATTCTTTGTGACTTGGCAACACTGTTCCATTTTCCAAGCGATTTACGCAGCCGCCCGGCCGTCAGGAGAGCGTGCAGGAGACGGACGCTTTACGCCCGTTGCCTTTTACGTGTGACGTCTTGGGATAATGCTCGCTGTTTATCTAATGTGTACCTACGTATCTTGTCTATATTTAAATAAATATTAAACATCTGCTTAAGATTTTGATGTTGAAGTTGAGTGTACAAAAATTAAACCTATTTAGTATTTAGGGGAAACTCACTCACTAATAAAGTGGCCTTTCATTTTTTTATTACCCCTTAAATGATTTAAAAAGTCACGTGTCACGTGTGTTTTAACAGCGATTTGACACCATCAGACATTACTAATTTTAAGCTAATTTACGAATATGCAATTATTTAAATATAATACATATAATAGATACCTAAATACTATTTATTATAGATATTTTTATTTAGGTTAATTAAGCTACCAAAGTTTTGTAATAGAGATTATATTATAATGTCAACAGATGTATAAACAAAATAAATGTCGTTAATTTTTGTGGATTTTCAATTATAAAATTAGGAAGTGTCTATATAAGACACCAATTTATTCGAGTTGGTAATATCAGATTATTTTCACGCTTTGCGTCAAAATCTTGTAACTTTCAAATTCAACTTCTTTTATTTTGTAATCTAAATTGGACGTTTAAATAACTTTTACTGTCAAACATTTCAAATTAAATGTATATATAGGTACCTAAATGAGGATAATTTATGCAATCATTTAACTCATAGCTATCAAGTACATTTCTATCAAAATATATCCGGCGGCGAACAACTTTTTCGTCGTTTCAATTTACAAAACTAGTTTCATTCCAAATGACAAATTAATCTTTTGAAAGTTGCTAGCGAGGTAACGAGCCGGATCCAATTGAAGTTTCGGTAGCAAAGGTGCATCCATCGTATTAAAGAATGCTATAATTTGGGTACAGAACGATTATCTAAAGAAATTACGTCGGTACATCTCGGCTTTATTCGGCAAAATTCGTTTACTATTCTCTTTATTTTGTTACTTGTATTTCTCAATGATATTTTAACTCTCTGTAAATAAATTTACTAATATTTAGGTAATTAACTTCTTAAAATAAATTTATGATGATATTTAGGAATAAAAATAAATACATAATACTTTCATAAAAAAAATATATTTAATTTTTTAATACATATTAATTTAGGGCGTTATAAACTCTCTGTCGACCTCAGAATGTAAAAAAAGAGAATTTTAATGTCAAAGAATTGTTAGAAATGAGATCATGTACATTATCCTGTAATTTTATTGTTTTTATAGTAATTACAATTCATACATATTAATTACTCACAGATAATCTATTATAGTCTTGTGTATCCTGTCTGTCCAAAGGTTCTCTGGAAGAGATTGCTACTTATAGATAAGACCAATGTATCATATTACAATTATTACAATTATTACAATGTATCATATTTTTATTGTTAGTATGTGAAAATAATATTGTGCAATGAAGCATATTGTATAAGGGCATATAAAAATATTAATGATCGCGATGATATAATCTGTTGGAAAATATACTTTTTAGGAATAAACAGTTCCCTGATAATGTGTTATCTGTACATTATTGAGATAGTTATGTGTATATAAGTATATAAATGGCTATATAAAATAATAAGCGAGCCCAGATTCTTAATAACGTTCGCTTAACAGAGCTCGCTGGAGTGGTTCTAGCGGTCTGGCTTCGATTGCGAAAACAAAACAACATCTTTATGGTTATCCCACATAGTTGAATCAAAATTTATTTTCTCGATCACTCTTCCGTGATGTAAATGGCTGTAAAGCCATAACAATAACGGCTTTCACCAAACAACCCGCATAGGGCCAACGAGAAGGTTTAAAGCCAAAACTCTTCATGTGTCCCGAACAGTAGGATGTATATAAGCTGTTATTATTTTATATTATTATCAACCAGTTATGCTATATATTATTTATGAAGTAATACTTTTAATCGAAATAAAACAATTCAATCAATCTAGAAACTTTCACAGTATGAACTAGTCTTCAATTAATGGTTCTCTATCGAACTATGTGCAACTTGTGCCAAATTTTAGTGTTTGCCGAAAGTTATAAAACAAAAACAAATAAATAGAATCGTAGTTTCGTATTAAATAACCATTTTTTAGTACTTCTTATGAGCTTTTAATTTAAATTGCTGTGGTCGGTAACTTTATATTGCATAGCTTTAGGGGAATATTGAATCCAGAGCTTTGATTGCACTAACTAGTCTATAATTTTGATATCTTCACAAATATTCTATGCATTAAAATGTTAACTTGTGAAAAGTTACTCTTTTAAAAAATCAGATATTTTTTGTCAAGGAGTAATCCTTTAATGGACTTAAAAGTCACGGGCTAAGCGGTGAACGGTTCGCATTTTGCTTGATCATAGTGGCACGGGGAATTCCCGTAACTGGAAAGTAGGGTAATAGAGTGGAGCCGGGGTTCTGTAAAACAATTCACCAGGACATTGCATACTTTTTCCCAATACATGTAAGAACACATTTTGATAGTTTTTGAGGTAAAATACTTAAAAAGGTTTTCCAAATACAGCGGAGTCTACAATTACGATATTAAATTAACATCAACTTCAAGTTCATAGAAATGTATTGCTACTATTCATTTGACAATTTACATTTCTAATACTGCTTGATTCAAAGATTTCTTTATTAAAAGAAGACCCCACAGTTGACCAGGTATGTAGAACTAAATTTAATTCAATGACTCCCACATATTCTAAATTAATGAAAAAGTGTGTGTAATAAATTTATTTATGCACACATGACAAAATAAAAATTGATTTAAAAGTGGAAATGAAAACAATCCGCCTATCTTGCCTTGGATTCACGGGAGTATATCCTGCATCAGCAAATGGAGTCTTATTGGTACTTTTATTGGATTAGCCTCTCGTTATATTTCACTTAACAAATATATGTAATTTTATACTAATTTCTTGTGATAGAATAGAAGAGTAATAGATAACTTGATTACGTACCATAACGTTATAATAACATATTAATCACAGACTTTCTCCCAATTTACTGTACACGCATGCGCAATATAAAAGTCAAAAGGTCAATGATAATTAGGAATATGAGAAAAATCACGATAAACCTCATTAGTTTGAAATTGGAAGAAATAATTGAAATGACTTGAGTAATAAATCTTTAACTGGCCTTTCCCTAAAGTCTTGATTATAATCAAAACCGCTCACAATTTCTTGACGAAGCAACTTATATTTTCTATTAATTTAATTTTATCGCAAAGTCATAATGCCACTGCCACTAGTACAACAGCAAATTAACATATTTTCAAATCTATCTTAATTAATTTAGGTATAAAACATTATGCCCTGACTAGACGAAGGCCAGGATATTGTTACAGAGATCGACATTTGAAGAGTTAAGGTCGAACATTCTTTCAGGGACTAGATAGCTTTGATTCCGGAAAAGATTTTTCCAAGGGTGTCTAATGGATGGATGACCGAAAATATATAATATTAGGAATCATTTCATTTTCGGCTGACAGGTCAAGTGGTCAGTATCCCTGTTTTCTTAGCTAGAGGTCTCGGATACGAATTGCGGTAAGGTTTGTATGATGAATACGAATATTTCTTCACGAGACATGGATATTTGTTTGTTTATTAAGTATATTTACGATGACTTGGTGAATTGCTCGTGCAGAACCCAGATTACCCCCGTGAAGGGCAATGGAGTTACCGGGGAGTTTTAGTGGGTATTCTCAGTGACGCTCTATTGAGGTACTGAGTGAGCCCCACACACGCCCGTCGCTTAGCTAGTGGACCGTAAATGGATTCCTCCTCGTAAAAAAAAAGTATATTTACGATATTGATATACATATTACTATCTATATTTCTCCGTTACTTAGTATCTATATCTCAAGCTCTAAATGATGTTTACTTTACATAATAAGTAATAAATAATAGGTAAAACTTTCTTTAGGCTAGAAATATATTATTATTTATGCCTTCCATCATCATCATCCAACATTATTATTAAACAAATTTATAACAATCTTATTACTTTTATATTTCCTAAAGTATATAACTAATGTAACATGATCGATTTATTATTTTTATATTTAGGTACCTAATACTGATGGAACTTTAACATCACTTAAACTTTTGCAAGAATAGTCAAAAGCCAAATTTTATTATTTGCAGGTCAGCAATTGTATTAATAATAAGAAACTACTTCTACCACTTTTGACGTATGATTACTTATGTGAAAATTGACAGTTGCTTTGAATTTGGATTATATAACTATGAAAATATGCAATAGAACTGAACATTTTCATCCCAAATTATCATCATATCAATCCACTTACTTATATAAAATTTCAAATGCCGTCACTAACTGACATCCTTACACGTGAATACACAAACAGTTTACGAACGTTTAGCACAAATTGCATCCAACCAAATGTCGGTCCGCCATTGTATTTTTTACAAGGATTACGCGAATCCTATCCGAAAGACGGTTCCTTTCACGAGTATTAGACGGTTGCATTTTTCCAGGTGGTTACGTAATTCAATCAACCGTTCTGCGACAATTTTCAAAATGACAATCGTAGCTGTATAGCTTTTTGTACCTTTGCCTGAAAAAAATGGCACTCGATGGATTAGAATTTGATGGTTGCTTGAACGTCGAATTGTAATTTCATTTGTGTAACTATTACGTATTTAATCCTTTTTGAGTTTTCGGATCAGCGACTCTTTATTTAAATTACCTTAACACAAAAAGTCTCAATAAAATATTTATTTTATTACTGATATTATATTGATTAAAGTAATAGTTTCATAAGGTGGCACATACAGAGGTGGTATAATTTTAACCAAAATTTTCTAGGAATCATGTTCCCACTTCTCTGTTGATGTAAATGAAATGAATTAATTTTTAATCGTTATCATTTGGAAATATTTGTGATCATAAAATGAAATGAAAATAATAGTAAGTAATTTGAAACTGTTTGGTAAATTTTCTAAAAATCATTTTTGTAGCCTTGAAATATAATAAAAATAAAAGGCCATTTAATTACCTTAGAAAAGGCATGAAGGCACACGTCGCCATCAATCGTGACCTCAGCCACTGATCTGAAGCAAATTGAATCGTGGTCGCTTCGAAAAAAGTAAACTTCGGACTCGGAACGTTGGCGCCAACGCGCCCAAGATGTTCTTTATTTGAACGTCTGCTACGTTCCTTTGGCATTTCATTTTTGCTTCTTTGTAAGTTCCCGCGTGTTCTAGACTTCGAAAAATTTGAACTGGCTCCTTTCTTATTTCGAAATTGCTACTTTTTTCTAACAAATTTGAGTATTTGTTATATTATTATTATATTACAGTTATAGTCAGTACTTTTTATATAAATTTTAATTTTACCAACAGTGAAAATGTATATCTTCTCTAAACTTCTGTAAAGAAAATTTGAAAAAGTTAAATTTCATAACAGGTAACTTAAAACAAAAACTTCTACTCTTACATATTTAATTATTTATAAATTCACTTTTTATTCGGTTAACCGACAGCTAGATAAACACAATGGAAATATTTGAAATATACAACAAGCCAATAACAGGTTCACGTATTACAAATATTCTCATACAAACCATAAAGATTGGTAATTTATTCCATATTTGGAGTACTTACTTTCCTTTGGAGTACTTACTTTAGGTTCCTACCTGTAGGTTATCGAATTAGACTTTAAATATTAATGGGAAATGTGAGACATTTTTAAGTAAGTCGAAGTTTTTTAATCCATTTATGGTGATTTAACGTTTGAAATAAATCTATTACATATATATAGTTTATCTATGATATGTAATAGATATTTACTTCCACGTGCATTTATTTCTCTGCAAGATGTAAATTTAACATGATTATCAGATAAGATTTATTCGACAAAATAAGTGGAATAAAATTCATACTAAATTAATGTCATTGAGCAAAAAACTTTACACAAATTAAATTAAATTAATAACTCTGTATTTGACTATGAATTGAAATACCATATTTAATTAGTTTCATTAACAATATAGAAAAATAATTAAATAAGAAAATAATTTTAAAGTAACTATTATTATTATGCCAATTATGACATTAAATGACAAGGCGTAGGACAATATAAAAATATGGCCCCGGTATTATTGATAGAATAATGCCAGGACTTCTAACAACTCAAATCAAAAATAGAAATTGGTACCTTTTATCAGATTACTACTACTTGATATTGGCCGATTGCCTTAAAAGTCATAGCAATAAATCAATAAGGTTTTTAATATTGTAAGTGCATCTGAATTTTTTCGCTATATCTGCCATCATCTCAATACAATAGGTAATTGACGACAGAGGTCCCAATAAGGAGGTATTACATGTATTTTATGGTACCGACACTGTAGGCTGGTATGTGGGCGCGCGCAGCGGGACGCGACGCGGCCGCTTATTGGCGGACCACCCATTCATATAACTTAACGTTTTTAAAATCAGGAACTGTACACATTTTAAAAATTTAGAATTGGAATGAGTTTACTTATTAAATGTGCTTAATTTTATAAATTAACAAAACTACAAATATTTAAGAAGCTTATGAATGTTCGCCAATATCTCCTTAAGTTCTTTTTTGTTTAATCAAACGGTATTTAACGTTATATATAAATAATAATCACCTTAACAAGTCATTAGTTTCACTAAAACTTTTGCGAAAGAATCCATTTGCATGTTTCAGTAAGTGAATTGGGTAAATTTCGTGTCATCAGTTCTTGTAAATTTCAAACGAGAATCAACTTCGTAAGCTACTGTCAAGACACAAAATATTGGTGCGTCTTAATTTCTAATTTTAATAATCATGACTAATATGAGTGAATTATATTAGTCATGATTTAAATTAAAACTACAGTCTGTTATTTGGAGTTCTAACCTCAAAGTTCTTGACGACTTTACCTGGAGTTAAAGGCCCAAATTGATATTATAATTTTGTAAAATTAATCAAATCTAAAAAATATGTGCAGCATTAGGTAAATTATCAAAGATTCCTTCAAGTCAAAAAAGTGTGTGACGCAAGCTGAAATTGTGAGTGTAATTACTCACTATAAGTTATAGCACAAGTTATGCTGGGTGCCCCCTAGTGTTCCTACTGATAGTATGGCAATGCGCAGAACAGATAGCATAACAGAACGGTCTACCAAATTTAGGCTTTATGTCTAGTATGGAGAACACATATCGAAAAGGGCTACCTCCTTCAAGTTTGATAACCTGTCTGATACTAATACCTCATTCACCAGCTCATTTTGACAATCAAAGTGATAACTTCCAAGCAAATTGCTTTCTATTTGCTGTGTTAAAGGTTAGTGACAATAAAATTACTCTGAAATAGCAATAGATAACTTGGTAGCTAGTGTGTGTCGCAGGGAGTGGATAATTGTGGGCACTATTAAACCATTACGTTAGAAATTTCATGAGTGAAGCTTGATGACTGAAACCCACTGTAAATCATGGAAGGTTTCATAAGTTGACTGTAAAGGAATCTTGTTTAGTTGTTTCTCCATAGCCCACGTAGTGATATGGAAAAACTACATATATTGAATACGATATATTTTTCGAATAATTATTATACCTATATTCTTGTAATAACAGTCGCACCGGGTTATCTCGTGTGCACAGTAGATCCCGCCACGTGCTCCCATGGCGGCGCTCTTTGTCGGCGCATCAAACGACACGCCCGCCGAGCCTTGCCCGGCGCCATCGTCTTTCTATGGAATTCAAATTTGTTTTGTTCTGTATACTGAAAACGGGCTGAAAGTTAATGCAACGATGTAAGATGCATCTCTTGGTAACTTTTTGCTGTTACAGGATGAAGGGGTAGTGTATTTTTTTGGCTGTGATGGGAACATTTCCCTGTGTTATTGCTTGCTACAGGGCATTGCTGGCATTAATATTTATTGTCACTAGAATACTAGACGATAATGAACGTTAGGTATTGCTAACCATTTATCCCATCCATGGACCATCTGCATTTCGACATTTCTTTATATAAGGAAGTTGCAATTGTTGTTTTAATTTAACCTTACGTCTTCCTAGGGAGTTCGTATCTACTTAACATTATTCATCAGATGAAAAGTCATTAATCTTGCCTTGCCTTGCCCTAAATTCAAAACTTAGATTATTATGTGGGACTCACAGAAACCTCAATGAAAAACTGTGATGTATACAGTGTCAAAAGTATACATCACAGTTTTTCAGTTGAATTTTCCACTGAAAATGCTACGGTCTATTATTTTAGAAATTTTTATTTTTATTTAGACTAGTTAATATGGAGAATAAAGATTTTATATTCTTTAAGCATCAAGAATGCTGAACCGAAAGTACTTGCGGAAAATCCCCCACCGATTGTATTTGACATGAAATTGAGTAGAAACTTCATGTTAAAGCTGACAGTCTGACATCTTAGTCGCCAGACTGATCATGGTTTTTCCGTTACACAGTCACAGTTTACAATACAATCCAAATAACGTTGTAACGGCGTCCACGCTGTACGACAGTACGTCGCGGTCAATTAGCTGCACCCACACATGCGCGACAAGTGCTGCACAGCTTCACAGAACTGTACGGTAAACGCGTTTGATTTTTTTACTAGTGCACAAAATTATAGTAAAGTGTGGGTTGGAAGGTTATGTTACTTTAGTATAGACAGATCTTCTTTTCGGCATTCTGAACAGATAAGCCCAAGTATCTCATGAGTCTTCACGAATTAGACGAGATGGCGCAACGAGCTACAGCAACCAACTCCTCCATGAAGGTAACAATCGCTCTGTCAAAAGTGAACTGAAGATATGGCTTGATATTTTATATGCTGACGTAATATATGGTGACGTAAAATCGCCATCCTTGTCTTAATTTTACGAACTGTTGCAGGTTCGACAGGGCATTAAACCCATCTTAGATTAAAAACATAACGAGTAAAATAAAATTTATTAATTTCATTCATCAACATTTATTATATCAGCTAAGTGAGGTTCACTGCTAGACGTAGGTCTCACCTAAGGATCTCCAAACCGATTGGACCTGCGTTATCCGCATCCAGGGGCTTCACGCGACCTTTACCAGATCGTCAGTTCACGTATTAACATGAATGCTTATTAACGCTGCGTCTCCCAGTAAGTGCACTGTCACTAATTCTTTGGACGGCGTCGTAGTCTTACGAATCTCTTCATTTCTGATTCGATCAGGCTGAGAAACTCCAGACAGAGCCCTCTGTTTTCCCTTTGAGACTTCTTATGAGACCCATTGTAAGTGTCCACATATTGTAGAAGACTTTCGTCTTGAGACACTGAGACCAAGAATGCGCTGCGTAGCTTAAATAGATTAAGCCTGAAATAGCACATAGGATACCATTTATCCTAAAAAATCTACAGTTCCTTGAGATACTAATATCCAGCATTTAAGCGAACGAAGTTGCGAACACGAATAATAGTTAACAATATTACTGTTAAGTTACTACTCTCACGTGTATAAGCTGAATATCGAAGTATTATCAAAACTTGTCTCGGAGGGATTTAGTAAGCCTATTACCCTATGAAATTAACGTTCTTCTCAAATCCACTGGCTTTCACGGACAATATAAAATGCATTGTTTCTAATATGTACTAAGTTGCTCATCATTAAAAATGGAATCAAAAATGTGTAAATTTTTTTTTTTAAATTGTATCAAATAATAACTAAAAGATTCCGTTCATCAAAAATATATTTAAGAATCTAAGAAATCTATGTCCAGCAAAAAACTTGTATCGATTAATTTATCGATGCAATCTCGATTACAACCTGGTGAGATCATCGAAATAGTGAAGCAACGTGGCTGGGTATAAAAATGAATAAATACATAAATAAGGACAGACACGGTAAATAAATAAAAAGGAATGGCTACTGGCGCCACATTCGGTTTTCGTCGCGCTCTTCTTATTGTTCAATATGTGGACTAAGACAGCTGTGGAGTGGAGATTGGATTATATTGGAAATAATATTCTCACTCACACACTTATTATCTAGCCCAGAGTAAGCATCGTTAAGAACTTCTATTACGCACACATATAATGGAAAAATATTAATAAGGTAGCTAGTGTACAGGGCACAGGTATAGGGAGAAGTTAGATCTTTTTTCTTCATATTGGTTAAAAATTATTAACAACTTTTTTTATTTTCAATAGCACTTTGACTGATGCCAGTAACAAAAAATGTAGCTGTAAAGTTTAAAATTTATACAAATATCAGCGAATGATCCGACACGACCTGATGGTAAGCAGTAGAGGAGTCTATGTGTGAAGAAAGCTAGTGCAACCTGCGACATACTGCCCTAGCCAACTCTACCTTACCGGCCCAAAAGTGCATGTATCTTTCGAATGAACTCATGTTTTATGTAGAAAGGAATACATGTGCCAGTAAGGAATTCCATGCTCTGACTGTGCAACAGAGAAAGGAGTCACGAAATCTCTTTGTGCGTAAAGTAGACATGGCGTCAGCATACTTTTTAGACCTTAATGATTTTACTGAATCACTTTACTAAAGTTATAGTTAAGAACAGAACAGTAGATCAAATGCGAATTATCATCCAATTACTGTCCAATATAATGATGTGTGGGTGATATGTTGAGTCTATAATTGGCGATCCAGTAGAAACCAACACCCTTGAGTCACAACAATTGCGCCGCGAAAAAGCGTCGCTTAGATCCTATTATCGCTTGTACCATGAAGAGAGCTTTTTTATCTTATTGCTCCCTCTTCTTTCCTACTTACCACCTACTGCTTACCATCAGGCAGTGTCAAGTAATTTTCTGTGCTATTAATAAAAATAAAGTTGGATTTGCACAGCATTCCATGATTTGTGTGCAAAATTTGTAGATGTGATCTTTTAAATGAAAGAATACATCAATTAAAACAAATTTTACACAATTGTTTATTTTCTATCGAAATATTCTCATTACTATTTTAATGTATGTACAACTTTTGAATAATTTGTCTACGTATGTGTATATGTCATTTGTGTAATATTCTTATTGGCTTCTCCACACATCTCCTCGTCTCTTATAGGCTTATCCGGTACATAAACGCAAAATTGCATTTGTATAAAACAATAGCCTTATTATAGGTGGTTCAAGCGAGTCCTGTGGCCTTTGATGCTCGACACTCGCTTAACTAACATTTGTTGTTTTTATACAATATAAGGAATGCACGATAACTTATCGAATATCAATGCGAGAAGAGTATAATGTTTATAATGTCTGATCAATTTGCACACACCTCACAACAGGCTGGTCAGACTAAGTTTTTGTGAGCCGCATTATACTCCCGGGGACTTCTTCGAAATAAGGCTTATTTTTACTAAGTTCCCGGGAGTACAATGCAGCTGCCATAAATTGAGCTTGGGTTTCATATTGTTTTTTATAATTAAGATTAGCTTGACCAAATTGGAAAAGCAAAGACATCCAAATTTCTTTGCGCAGTGTACTCACAGTTTTATACCACCCAAAGAACGTTAGTACCAAGGAGATATTACGGCGCTTCTCTTTTATTATTTCAATAAATATAACCCATACAACACCCGTAGAGGTCGATATACACAAAGCAATCGTATAGAAATGGCGCATGAATAAAATAAATGGAAGGTTTTTGTTTCTATTGCGAGGGAGAAAATAACCGGAGTTTTATTTTTATGACCACAATTTTCATGTAAACTAGACTATTTTAAATTAAAACGTGCTTTTACAGTCGTCATTAAAATAACTATTGGTAATGATAGCTGAGCAAATACAACTAATTGTTTTCTTAACAAAATCTACTATTTATTGCAGTTGCGTATCGTAATTATTCGCATATGGAGTCCCCCTACCTGTGATTTTTATTTATTTTATGAAAATTATAAGTTCTCTTTTTGAATGATTTCAAAACAAAATTATTTATTTATTTATCTTAACAATGTTTCAACAGCAATTTTCTACACACACAGAATATAATATAATAAACAAAACACAAGCCAATTAGAGAAACACATTATTTTACCAAAGAATCATCATATAATTTTATTTCATCATTTGGTTACGAACAGAATTTTTAACTTTTAACTTGGATATATTTTCCGCTCAAGGATAGTTCTTTTAGAAAGATCCCACACCTTAAGCCAAATACCTAGTTAACTTATTCATTCAAAAGTTATTTTTATTTTTCAACTGCAATTCAAGTATACACTAATATTTATTTGTCATTTTATGCTTTAAAAAATCATATATTCATTTTAATATACATGATTTTTAAAAATTATTATAATTCATTCAATAAGTTCCAAGCTCTATGGTAGCGCACGCGTCAATAAGAATTCATTTGGCGCACCGCTTTGCTCGAGATTGGTCAGCCGCGGCGTTTCAAATTTCGAACTGTGTAACGAATTAATGTTCTTTATTTGATAACTCTCAACCGACAAAGAAGAATATGAATATATGTTACGCAGTACTAAAGCCACATACTGGGATGTATGTCAGAACGGTAGCCTCTCGTTTATGAATTTAATACTGGCAGTTCGAATGTTTATAGGTATGGTAATGGTATGTTTATAGGAAGGTAATATATGTACCTACTTCTAAAATAACTTTGTTGAAAATAGTTAAACCTGCATCAATATAGTAACGAAGTTCTAAATATATCCGCCGTTCCGTTCTATATATATAACTACCGCTGATGCTCTATGATATTTTTCAATACTATTTTAATTGCGACCTAAAACGAAAGAAATAAATGACTTATAAGTCATAAAGTAGTTCATTGTAACTAGTTTGTTAAGATTTCTTCTCCCGTATTTGCATCTGTGAAATGCCAGCTTTACAATTAATATATAAATATTTTAATTAGAGAAACCTACATGAGAAAACAAAACAATGCTGACTTGGTTTGAACGAGCGACGCCGGCCATTTTTGCATTAATAAAATATAAGTACGCTTCCTTAAAAATGCACCATTTAACCCTACCGCGACAGCCCTTCATCCATAATTCTACAATCCCAGAGGGCGTTAATGTCACGCCTCCGCTAACAGCAAAACTAACAATCTCTTCGGATATATTCAGAGAAACCAAAACCCTATGACTTCCAGTTAAAGCTGATGTTCTTCTAAACCTTAACAGAGTCAAACGGAGTAATACTGTACACTCTAAAGAAAGTCTTCATGTGACAAATATGAACGTGTAATCAATATAGCTCTTATTCCTTTCAAATAAGGATGAAGCCCAGGTGTTTAGTATTCATAGAAAAATTGCCAAGGCTTAGGTGACAATCGTGACGCCATGTTGGTTTAGTGAGAGAGGGGGTAACTATGGGGTGACTAGTAAAGTGGCTTACATTTTAATTGGCTCACCGCGACGAAAATTTAATACGAATCGATAGTGCTTGTTTTATTAAAGAAGCCGTCGAAGTTTCGTTTTGAAAATTTACCTTTGGTAAGATAATTGTGGTGGCACTAAGTAGGCTCGGTGAAAATTTAATGTGCTGGAAATCCAAACTTTTGTTGGTAATAATACACTCTGCGACTCAAGTCCATTGGCTGGTGTGGTTATGTATGTGTAAATTATTTCGTTTCCTTATTGATCGTAAAAGTCCTTGTTTGTTTGAAATTTAATAATTTAGTAAAACTATTTTGATGCTTTGTCAATCAACTTCACACGTCTCATTTGTGGGCACGGGCCTTCCTACATGGCAGCAACACATCGGGTTGGAGCTTTAAAACCAACAAGCTGTCCCAAAGCTCTTGTTATCATAACCAGGACCAAACGTGAGTTCTGTCGTAATCAAAACCAGAAAGCTCGAACTACTACGTTCCTTTTAAGATTTATTGGCAAAGTAATGATCTCTCACAAAACTTAGAATTAATGATTGTGACGAAATAATTTAACCGTAAACTTCAACACCTCGAGATTCACGTTCGTTCTGAAGATAGAAGAGCTGGTGGCTATAGGACTAATTTAATTTTAATACCATCCGGAATTCCTCAAGGTTCCCATCTCGGTCCACCCCTTTACAAGATATATGTATATTCATGATATTAAGATATAGCGTCAAGTGCATGTGTCAATATTTATGTTCTCATGTTTGTACTAAAGACGAAATACTCTAGGGCCCGTAACTGGGAATGTCAGCACTGTACCTCCAATCTACAGGAGTTCGCAGCCAAATTACATTTTTGGCACAATTTTCGTGTTGCTGCAAGAAAATAAATATTCATTCTCTCTACTTGTATTCTTCAATAAAATTATTCGAACACTAAACATTTGATAACCACTATCACTTTAATAAGACGACAATATTTCTTCAAAAATATTTCTATACTATTTCTGTATTGATTTGTGATCTGATCACAAATAAGCCAACTGACAATGTGGAATATTTCCGTTACCCCCAAAATCTCTTTGCTGCCTTGATAATTTCATTGGCACTTATTCTAGTTTTAAACTAGACAATTTTCTATCCTTTCTTTCGCTTTTAGCGATAAGGTCGCCCTTTATACAAAATTAGTAAAATGTTCTCAATGTATTTCTTTTTTTTAATTGGCTGATTTACAGTAAATATATAGTGTATTCTATTCTATAAGACGACTGAATTTTAGAGGAATTAAATTAATTTAATGAATTTGACTGAATTTTTTTTTTTTGGAGAAAACTAAGTTATAACTTAGTTTTAGTTTTATATTTACCTTCGTCTTATAAAGGAGAAAATAAAAGACAACTGCCAAAAAGGGTGACCGAAGGTGACTGATACGTATAGTTCAGTTTCAAAATTTAAAAATGGATTTCTGTAAATTAAAAAAACTGAGTTACTTTATCCTTAAACCCAGTTTTTCTAAGTACTACAAAAACAATAGCTGCTTTGAAAAGGTTAATAAATTTCATGCCTGTAGGCCTGAAGGACCGTCGAGTGCTAATTTCAGGCTCTCAGCTCAAGACGGGTTAGCACTTAAGAGCAATCGTCCCCCCGGATGGCTATATTAGGGTATATTAGACAATCCACCTCCAGCTACGGTTGAGTGAGCCGTCTCCATGACACCTTTGGATGTCCGGCCAACAGATTGAAACTATTGGTTTTCGAATCTTTATAATTTTCACGACATTATAAAAAATTGTGTTCCATTTTGCGAAAAGATTTAATTCGAGTTGCTAATTTCAGCAGGTAATACTAGTACAATTACGTGCAGAAATTACCTACTCCAATATACCCATCTATAACAAAAATAAATTGTCGATATATCAAATAGAAAACGTGAAATACGAGTAAATTATCAAAATCTTTCCATTAATATTGCGTAAAACCGATCTACTGCACTAACTGAATTAAATAATATTTATTTATTTATACATTATTCCTGAAAATAAAGGACTCTACCAATGAAGTTGAGTACTGAAAGATTAAGCTATTAGCCAGTTGGTTGTGCATTAGTAAATTGTATTCAATTAAAACAAAAATTAAAGAATTCGCTAATATATTATTAATATTATATAATATTAAATATTTTACATAAAAACGCATAAATTTAATACAAATACAACGGATTTTTGGAAATGTAAATAATATTTAAAAGGTTTATAATTATAAAAATATATCTCACTCCACAGCTATTATGTAGCGTAAATTAAGTATAATTATAAGCTTAGGATATGGATACTAAATAACCGAGAAATATAGGGAGTAATTAATGTGTATGGATTTCAAAAATATATTTAAACATTATTACAAATATTTGTAGATAAGTTCTGGACTTGTGTACAAATGTTCGTGATCATTACGCAAATATTACGGGGATTCGAGAACAAGGGTACTGACCACTCCACCAGAACTTAAATGAGTATATGGAACTCTTTACATGAGAGAAATAAAGAGAGTTTGTGGCATTACATCACCACACTAACCGAGTTGGTGATTGTAACCGGTTGCCATTGCGACAACTGTATTAATCGCTTCTGATTAATACCTTCCTTCGTTGTTTTATGGCCCAAAATAAATAGTGAAACAATAATTCATCTAAATTATTTTCAAAGTCACCAGAATCTCACAATCTTTTCACGCCAAAGCACATTTTTATAGTAGGGCCTAGGGTCAGTAGGAGACAAGTTGGGGGTGGTGGGTGGGGTAGTCAGTGGAGTATCACGTCCACTTTAGGGTGGACTGCGACCCCCGCAGCATTGGCTTTTGACAGCCCACATTGCTATAGTGCTTCTATCGGAATGTTGTATTACTGAGAGATATAGTATGCTTGTTAAATTGAAGAGTGAAATACAAATTGAATGAATTTTTTTAATAATGATCATTAATGACACCACGCCACCTACAGTAAGCAACAGAAGGAGTCCATATGAGAAGATACTTTATAAGACCTTATCGACCAGACTATTTTAACTATATAGACTATTTTAAGAATAGAAATGCGGAACAAATCACCTAACCATTTATTGATAGACCCGTGTGAAATCAGTTATGGCAAAAATTTATTTATTTATTATTGAAAGCAAGCCGGCAAGTTTCACTATGGCTCTGTGTGATGTAAAGATCAAAAATGTTTGAAGTATGCAAATAACAGATGGAGTTAGCGAAGATCTATTGCGTGAAACAGCTCAGTGTCTGTCCCAGATGAACATGAAGACAAACAAGATCCAATTCACACAGACCGGGGTCCTATTTGACCTATTAATTGCGCTGTCAATTAATCATTGACCGCATCGCTTCCTGCTCAATGGACCACCCATGGGATGGACATATTTGCATCCTCTTTAACTCATGATGACAGACAACATAAAAATAAAATATAGAAGTACAATTTTAGAAAAATTGGTCACTGAAAACCAATAAAATTAATGCAACCCGATTTCAATCAGATTCGATTGAATTGAACTACTAATAGTTACAGTGAAACCTCTGGTAAGTTTTTAAGACTAAGGTTGTAGGGGAGGAGATAAGAGATTAAATGCTACGATGATTTTACATTATATCTTTTACATTATACTTACATTATAAAAGATATAATGTAAGTACTTGTTTATACTAGGATGGGTCTAATGGTAAGATGAGAACGCGCGATTGGCTTGATGTATGCGATAGAGCTGAACAACTAATTTATTATAACATAAATGTACATTTATAAGTGGGTCAAATATGTGCTGATGTGACTAATTAAAGACTATGGACGCGCTTGCTCGTACAAAGGGGCTATTGCTTAAAGTCTTAGAGAAAGAAAAAGTATATTATATTTACAAGGTTTGAACACGGATAGAATAGTATTCTAGTATTCATTAGTTAGTGGTATGAAAATGAACGAAGGAATATTTTCAACTCGAATTAAGAACGGCTGACCAAAGAAACGCGTCCAGTTTATAGAAAATCGCTTTATTTCGCTTACGGTCAGAAAAGGTTGCGAGCTGAGTAATCTATGTTCTTTCCTATCAAAATAGCACTTGCTTGAGAGAGCTAATGAGTTAGCGATGTTAGTTTTTCAAGGGTAATTTATTAAAGTTTGTCGTGTGACTCTTATTCGGTTTTAGTGTAGTTACAATGTACAAATATGTCTAATGTAAAAAAACTGTTGAGATTCCTTATGAATAAAAAAATATTACTCACAATCAGGTAGACCATATCAAAGATTTAAATTCTTTGATATTAAAAACAACATTTCATTTACAATAATTAAACTAGACAGACATCCAGTTGTGTCAAACTTGATCTATTAACCAGATAATCAAAGTATGAAACTGCTGAATCGAAAAAACAAACGCAAGTAATTTTCCTTTATAAATCCATTGGTATAACATTACATAAACTAAATGAAATGTCATGCTGTCAATACCAATGATCAAACAAGTGGATATCCCAAAAACTTAACCAACAGAAGCAAGTTCAAGTTATATTAAAAAATGGGCGATCTAATTTCGATCGTAGTAAAAAAACAAATAGAAAATGTCAGTCAAAACGTCAAACCGGTATCAATTATGGTTAAAGTATCCAATCGAATCGAAATCGTATCTAATATAAAGCAGCTGTATCGATTACGAAAACTATCGCTTCTCATTTGTTTCTACTCGAAAACAGATTATGATAGGTTGAAAAAAGTCAAAACTTTTTTAGGTCAATGAAGTTATGTTAACTTTTTATTTTTTATTTTAAAAAAGCAAGGTGCAGAATGCGCAGTTTACTCAAATTATACTTCTAACGACTTATTGAAAATACTAAGCATATCCTTAGGAGAATGATATTATTTTAAATGGATAATTTTATAAAACCATTTTTTAGAAATTTTAACCTAAAATCCGATTCATGAAGGAGTTCATGCAAATGAGTGTTTACGTAGAAAATAATTTACAAATGATGTTGATCGTTTTAAAACTAATGGGCACTTATTTAATTGCCACTCTACAATTGTATAACTTACAGATTCTAAATTAATTAGAAGTACCTACTTGGTTTGTAGATGATATTAGTCTAAGATTATAAATATTTTTTTAGAAGGATATTTACTCTCGAAAATTTCACTAATAAAACTATCTAATACATACACACGTCAGTATATGAATGTACCATCGTTCCTTTTTTAAATAAAATAATATCTTTATTTTTATTATTAATTCTTTTGAAAACTTATTAACCCTTTTTTTCATTTCCCATTTCTTACAACCCTTTTCTCATATATTTGCGATATGCACAGTGACATTTCTTATTATTAAATAAATATCTTTATTTAAAAAAAACGTTATAGATATTATTTACTAAAATGTTTCAGTTTCATTTTTTTCATATCAGTGGTTAACGCAGTCGCACGGATTATGAGAGGTAGTAGGTTCAATTCTTATTATAAAGACAATTTATTTTTCTATAATAGTTTGAATATTTTTCCAAATAGTTTACAAACATTGATTGAAATGACAAAGTAACGGAACTCATTTCCGTGTCAAACTAAATGAAAACCGGACATTTGTAATAGATCAAAGCACCTACAATAACTTGAAGAACAGTGAAAAAACGAATCAATGTTAATGTCCTAAACAGACAGGCGAGTAGGATGAACAAAAAAATAAAGAAATGTCCCAAAGCAATGAGCGTGAATGTAATGGTAGCCAGAACAAGGGCCTAAGAGACGATACCCCTTAACAGTTGACTTGTTAATCGTATAATCTACAAGATGGCGGATCGCCAGTGATTTATAAACGGTGCGCAGGCGCCGCTGTGCGATCGCAGCGCTCCTTTACATTTTTTCGATATACAAACTTTTGTTGTTCTTAATCAGCCAGTCCTGTTTTTGTGTGGTTCTTTGACAAGGGACCCTTTTCGGTTTTAATTACCTTTTAATAAACATTTATGTTTCTGTTAAAAATAAAGATCTGTGCTGACAAAACAATGATGAGTTAATGAAGCTGAAAACGAAACCAATTATCAAAGAAGTAAGTAGAAGTACATGTTGATAAATTAGCGACTGTATTTAAAATATTGTCAGTTTTCAATGTATAAGGCAATTTTAAAATTTTATTTAATGCAATACCATAACACTTTGGCGGGAATACTGCAGCTGTTATTTTAGGAATACAAAGAACTTATTACGTGATATGAAAACAAAAATGAAACAGCTGACTTAATAATTTCAAATGTAACAACAGTAAAAGCTGTACCGACAAAAACTTAAAATAACTTAAACTACACGTCCAATAAATAAAAAGGTCAAATTAGCTATCACGAGTATCGTGATCGTGGTACAAACACTGTCTGACAAAAAAGGTTTGAGCAGCGCCACCACGGAGAGGATCAAAGGCACGAGATAGCCGCGACATCATTTCGGATGAACGATTTAGACAGAAAAAGGTTACAATCGCCACAAAATTCCATCTGAACTACTACGATTCGAACAAATTCATTAGAAATCTCTTGCACGAATTTGTCAAAGCATCTCTGAGGAATTTGGAATGAATGCCATCGAAGCCACTAATGACTCGATTTATGGAATTAGCGCTAAGTTATATTGCGTTTTATTTGGGAATTTCAGGTATTGTAGTATAATTACAACGTTTAACTTCAAAACTGAGACGTGAACTATTTGAAGAATGCCCACTAATTTTAAAGTTTAAAATCCAAATTTCAGATATTAAATTTTTAAGCTTTTACAAATATTTTTAACTAGTTCTTGTATTTTGAAAATTATTTTTAGTATCACGAAGGCAAAAATTTATATTGGCAAACCCATAATTGAGTATATCATAACATTTTAGAACAAAGATTGCCAAATATCAAAAAATTGTGTCAACAGTTCTTAAATTTTTATCCATAGATATTAGACGCAATGAGTTTTTAATTGTCCATGATATTCCCGAACATGGTGAATGCAATGCAACTCCTTGCATACAGCAATGCTATTCAAAGGAGACTTTAAAGAATTTATTAAGGATTAGTTCAATTTTGACATATAAATGTGATTTATGAAATATAGCATATGTCAAAACACAGTTTTCTGCATTTCAATAAGATACCAAGGGATAGTTTTGCTTACGACGCATTTAATATTGGCATATTTCACAAACATAATGGTGGCATTCACTTAAACTAAAATTACGTTATTTGCCTCTCTTTCATTCCAATTTAATATTAAAGGTAAAAATTTACGTCAAGTTAGTTAGTTAGCAAACAATCTTTTTTTTTATATAAAGGTCAGCAAATGACTCGACACTATCTGATGATAAGCAGTAGAGGAGTCCATATACTTTTGACTTATTTTAATCAGTGTGTTTTATGATGGGCCTAATAAAGCAAAAATAAAGCAAATATCCTAAAAATTGCCATTTTAGAAACATCAATTGACCCGGTATCGGGTATTCTGTTTTTTTGGTCGATTTGTAATAAATATGATTTAGTCCATGCACAACGGAATCAGGAACATTTTATCAAAATTCAACGCCTCGTAAGATACGATTATTGAAACAGCATAAATAGAATAATAATTATTCCCTAATAGAAAAATTGTTTCAGATAATTGAAAAGTTGCCTGTAAAAATCAAATATCAACTTATAAACATAATTTATAAGAAAATTAATTTGAGTCATTACGGATGTTAAATTACAGAAGTCGAGGTTATCTCATTAATTAACATTTAAGAGCTAAATGAAAAACAATGAAAAATGGCGTCATCCCAAAATGAAAATTGACTGTGTATCTTACAATATTTCGTTAATACTCAATTGGAGTCGAATAAAGCGTGTTTGTTTATGTGTTGTGTTTTATGTCTCCGGATACATCGAATTGACAATAACGATCTCATTAACATGTGAACTTCAAGGAAATAATCAAATCAAATCCCATCAGAATAAACGGTGTACTTACCAAGCATCTGTCAGCGATCAATCGACCTCCGTAATATCCTTGTTCAGTCCCATCATTCAGAGGAGCAACTTTCTTCACTCACGGTAATCATTTACTCGCACCAGAACGAGAGAGCACGACTATGTAGTTTTGTATGAGAACGAGATAAAAGTACAAGAAATCGGACGAGTAAAAGTGGATAAGGATGGGGATATGTTGGTTTCTTTGGGTGAGAAAGAGAGAGGAATCTGTCTGGGTGGCCACCCCCCACGGTTGGTCGATGACCATAAAAATGAGTATAAAATTGAAACATCAATATAATAAGCAATCAGCGTGGTCAGAACCAAACCTAATTATACAGAACAAGCGTATGTTATAAATTGCTTTATGACTACATACAGATTATTCAAAAATCGAATATTGGCGCGTTCCAACCGACGCTAAAAGACGCAGCATACCTACATAAAATAAAACTATTCTTGAAAAATGAATGTAGTTTAAATTAAAAAAAAATTATTAAAAATTTGGAAAATAGAGTTATGTATGTCATCGCACACCTGACGGTCTAAGAATATAGGGGCCACTTTTACCTAAAATATTTCGACTTTACTTAAGAATTCTAAATTTAAATTTAAAAAAATATATAGCTGGTACATTTGAGTTTCAAAAACAGTCATTCATTTGTTTTTTCCTTATTAGTTATTTTCTTTGGAGTCGTTCATATCGCATAATGGAAAACGTGAAATATTGCTATATTTACGAGTACGAGGTTTTCTGTGGCACCAGTGCGGCAGAAGAAGCTCGAAGGATTACCGATGTGTATGGCGCTGGGGTTGCAAAAGAAAACACCGTACGTTTTTAGTTCCAACGTTTTCTTTCTGTAAAATTCGACCTTCAGAACAAACCCCGTGGACCCCCGGGCAACCAAATTGAATAATTAAAAATTAAAGGCTATTGGGAAAAAGGATCCTTTACGAACCACTTCAAAGGCTTCTGTTTGAATGATAAAAAGATTGAAGCGTTAGTACCTCATGATTTAAGTGAATTAAACCAGCAAACACTCGTCAACTGCTACGTTACATTGCAATAATGAAATAATTTTAATTCAGATTATTACCTGTGATGAAAAGTGGATCATATATGCTAATCGGAAGACTAGTCAAATCCTGCCCCAAGCAAAAAATCTCTTCAAACTAGTCAAATCACGGCAGATATCTTTTGTCAGCAACTGCAAACCGTGATGGAGAACTAGCTGCTAAACAACCTAGGCTCGTTAATCGCTCTAGGCCACTGATGATACAGGACAACACTAGACCACATTTCACATACCTGTGACATCTAGCAGACTCCCGGGATCTTGCTCCATCATTTTACCCTTTTTTCCTTAATTTTGATAACTTCTTACAAGCAAAAAATTTAACTCCGGTGTGTCATTCCAAACCCCCATCAGAGAATTTTATTTGATTCTCTCCCCCAGGGTGTTTCAAAGAAAGGGCTCAACTTTGATTTTATACATATATTTTACAAAAAAATATACTGTTTATTCCTCCCATACAAAACGCCAATTTTATATACATGGACCTAATATGAACTTATTTTTAGAGTGTGCACAGATACCAGGTTTCTTTACTACTCCTTTAAATTGTGAGGACAAAACCCACGTTTCTATTAATATCTCGAAATATATTAAAAGTATGTTACAATATGTCATGTCAAAATAAAATATAACCTATATTTTTAAATTTAAGCAGAATATAAAAAAGATAGCTTGTAACGCAATTTTAACCACGTCGAAATGGTATAAATATTAATTAAACATTAATTATATTATACCACTAGACACCTCTTTAGGTACTACTAATATTTTAAAACCGGAGTAAAATATTAAAATTAATAAAATATTTATCAATACTTAGTAAGCTAATTATTTATTAGTACAAATTTAGTAATTTACCGGAAAAACCACAAAGTTTTAAATTTAACTATTTAAAAATTTAAAAGAAATTAAAAGTTTAAAAAAAAAAGAAAATTTGAAAGAAACTAAAAGCAACTTAACAACAACAACAACAAGTATTTAAATATCCAGTCTTAAAAAATAATTATTTTTATATAAAATTCACCTTGTTAAAGAGGCCGGAAAAATGCAATTATGATAATGAGTTTGATCGTGTTTACTTTTCTCTGTACCTCCAAATATGTTATAAACCAGTACAGTATCTTGGCCTTCGATTAATTACTGTAATTTACGTTATCAAAGAATTTTTTAAGTATAATTATGAATTTTAGCTGTCAGTAGTGCATAAAGAATATTTTAAATACAATGGTAGCTGAAAATTCTTACTTCGTTGACAAAAAAACAAATGTTTAAAATTGACCATAAACATATTATTATTATTTCTATTGACTTATCAATGGCGCCAACTTAATAGGTGTTTAAAGTGGAAAATGATTTATATCATTAATTTATTTATTAATTATCATTACAGTTTTTTGTAAAAGTTTTAATAGGTAGGTTTACAAACATCTTCATATTCCAAAATTTTTTACAATTAAATTAATGCAGAATTAGCTAAATGAATTGGCAATAAATAAACTCAAAGCTAGGTAGGTAGTCCATAGACTAATATAAAACAATATATAATTACTTTACATTAAGGTCGAGACTCATTTGTTAAGGCCACGAAAACGAAACCGCATCTATAAACCACTGGTTAGCCATAAATAATTGATCTAAATTCCAATATTTCTCATAATACGCAACACTCCAAATTTGGCAGAATTTAGACGGATAGCCAGAATACGTAATTTTCTGGGAACACAGTATAAGGCGCCCGAAGCAGGCTGTCATAACAGCATAATGTGTATGATTAAATTTTGACTCCCCGGGGCCGAGGTGGCTTGATTGTCTGTTTGTTGGTTTTTCAACCTTTTGTTTTTTTAACATCCAATTCTGGGCGGTGACGAGTAACGAGATTGGTTTAGTATGGACACGCGCTACGTCATGTCATGTCTTTTCTCAAAAGAAAGTTTAGTAAAAGACGTTTGATACTTCTTATCCGTATATACACAAACTTACCCTACTTTATATTACATTGCTAATAACTTCTTTGGCACTGTTTCTACCTTAATAAGATTGATTACCTTTACATTAGGAAGTCATATTTTTTTTCTTTAGTATTTTCTTTACGGGCTTTATTTTTCATTGCGATACTTCGACAAATTTTTGCATTCTTTATTATTATAGTTACAATAAACCATGACTCCAATAAAAAAAATTACTAACATGTAACACAGAAGGTGATAAATTAATAGGGAATATAATAAATAAATGTTTTTATACAACTAAAAAAGACTGAATTGCAAATAAATTATTAAAAATTAATCTAGTTTATTATGAGACTAATTGAGTTTAAGACATGTATAATAGAAGTTGCTGATAGCCCCAATATCTCAGTATGTTTCCACAAAATTTATATGAATAATTAATAATGTGAATTTAAAGACTTAATGCGTTAAGACAAAAGCACTATGTTTAATATATTAGCCTCATCCATATAAAACCATGGTCCAAGTGAAACTACAAATTTGGCAGTCGACGCGATCTCGCCCAATTCCCATAATTTACGATTCTGTTGGTGATAATTACGCGTTTAGACCTCCACCTAGTTACCTACCTTAAGGCTCGGTTTTCACTAAAGGTTTCACTCTCTCTCTCTCTCTTTCTCTTCGTACCTATTTATTTCTGTAACTTTATCAAATAGGTGAAAAGACTATATGAGTTGGAGTGCTGCAAATTCAATTTGAAACAATTTATTACTCACTTATATAGATTAGTCTTTCATATAACTTATTCCTGACACTAATCAGTACTTGTGTTTTTTTAATCGGGGGGTTCGACTTATAGTAGGAGAAATGATTTTACAAATTTACACGATTATACTTTATGATGTATACATATGGAGAAAAATATGTAAGTATACTATATTTAAACAAACAAACATCCGCCCAAACCAGTATTTGAATCTGGGACGCCCAGCTTAGTAGCTTATTAGCTAGGGTACTGACCGCTCAATCAAAAGCGGCATTCGGCAGGCATCAATATAAAACAATCTTCAAAAGAACTCTCTTCTTAATTATTTCTTATGGTGTGCACCAGACCTTACTTTACCGTGGGTGGCGTGGCCAATACCTATCGATGGCTTTACATAGTGTATTGATTGGGATCAAAATTGCTCGTTCGTGACTTCGCTTTCCAACGGATAATGTCTTTCTTTACGTAAGCCAACGGTGTCTGACTCGAGCGATCATTTTGGCGATCCCTCGTTAAACTTTTGAACTTAATCGACACACCAATAATCTTTATTCGGAAACACGAAGAGATGAGCTTTGAGGTAATTTCCACTCGAACTTCAAGTGGTGGACTGGGGCGACAACTCCTTGCACAATATCACATAGAGTTTTAAATGTTGCCTTAAACAGCAATCGATAGTATTGATTCTAATATTTCAACTTTTATTAAGAACTTCATATACCATTTGTTAAATACTTTTAAATACTATCAATCTAAAATTACTATCAATAGTGCAGATATTATCTGTAGTATATCTGAGTACTGTTGAAATTCAATTATATTTCTTTGAGGTTAGTATTTACATAATTTTTTTAGCATATTCAATATTAGAATCTAAATAGTTGTAACATAAATATTAAATAAATAAATAAGCAATGACCTGATAAGTCATTAAGATTAATAAAATTACATACATTTGAAAATTTCACATTAAGTAACAATTTTGAAAAAGGTTTCATGCAATATAATCCGTTTGTCATTCTATTGAAATTCCAATTTCTATAGGTGAGTAATATACGATTTAAAATGATTAACATGGGAAGTTTTTGGTCATAACAAGTGTGTAAGCGTTTGCCGCAAAATCTTGAATGATGCCTTAATTTGAGTTTGATAAATAAAATTAAAATAGACTAAAAAAATTGTAGTTTACTTGCAAAATTTCAGAAAACAGCCATTTTTAAAATTGTTTTGTTTTCGTATTCGAAACCATCGAGTATTAAAATTTGAATTCAGTTCCATCGATACTATTGATAGTTTATTCTTTCATCCATATTATAGTATACTATTTTAAAACTTATCAATTGCGATAATACTGACAGTTACGCAACTATAATTCAGGTTATCAACAATATATAAATGGTTTTAACATAGGACTCATTAGTTTTGCTTACGAGGCATTGAATCCTGACCTAACATAATATAGTAGTGTCAAAATTCAACGCCTCATTTACGAGGATATTTTATATGGTTTACCAAACCCTCTGTAGATTTCGTCCTTCTTAGTTAGCTTCCTCTTGATTAATAAATTTATTAGATTTAAATAAAAAAGTTCTTTCTAAAAATATTTGTCTGCGCATTACACAATTGATAGACAATGACCCCGATTCCCTACTGCACTATTAGTTCGTAATTACAATTAAGTTCAGTACTATTCTTTGAGTACAGTACAACCAAAAAACATGGATTCATTGAGTCATGCAATCTTTGGTCCATCATCGAGACCCAATCTCTTTAGATGGATGATCAGTGGATGTCACCCTCCATATATCAGTAACCTCGTGTGCCAGGTTCAGATACTTGATCATTATTATTATTACTGTAGGGTGCTCGGTGGCTGATGAAATAGTTTCGTTAGTAAGTATTTCGGCACGATTGCAACCTCTTCCCTGATTCCTTGCCAGGGAAGAGGTTGCAATCCTACCTACAGACCTACAGACTCTCTTATTATGTCTAATTAGAAGCAAGTCAAAGTACTTTAAGAGATTTTTCAGACCATAGACCTAATTCCTTACAGCTTGCATCAAAATAACATTACTTTGTATTATTGTGTTCTTATGGAGAATAGGGGAACATGTATCCTTAAATTCAACATAACGCGTCTTTTTAATTTTGCAGATTAGGCAACGAGTGATTGCTGTAACAATAGTTTACTTATAGGCTATGACCGTTTGTCACGGGGCAATAGATATACATATTTACCATCCTTAATGTTTAAAAAACCTTATTTTAAAGAAGTAAAATTATCTATATTTATTCACTTGTCTAACCTGTCACACTATTGATTAATATCTCAGCAGCTAAAACTTAAATTTACCAAGGAATTGGCTTGTAAAAAGCTGTCTCGTAAGACTAGTGTGGGTTAGTTTATGACGCCATCAAATGAGGGTACAATTTAACGCATAAATCAGCGGATAATCGCATGATACGTGCCCGCCAGCGGTGGCTGCGACGATCGCCACATTATCACCTGCATGGACGGGACAGCGAAAGGCGTAGAGTAAATATACGTGCTCTAAAAAAATTCAACACTTTCTTTTTAGAACACGACACTGGCGTTCTTAACCGAGACATTTCCAAATTGTGGCCTTTTTTCCAAAACTAAATATTGACATTTCAATCTTAGTTCACTTTAATCCATGAAGGATATCTAGTTGGCCGATTTTGGGAACGAAATAATTTTAGTTTTCTATTTGTCAAAATAAATAATTCAAGGAAGAGTCTGGTAAGCACTTCCTTCAGCCAATAGGGGGACTCTGCTTGAAAGGAACACTCTGTCTCTTGCCTTTTCTCTCAGACTTGGCATCACTAGTTCTTGTCGATGTCAATGTGCCAGCAGTCTTAGAGGTATCTTTCGTGACTATGGCAGGAGACCTCGTGGGATTCTATATAGCGGCACAAATATATAGCTTCCTATATATTTGTGCCGCTATATAGCATCCCACCAGGTCTCCTGTCCTGTTTAAACTTGAAACTATGGGCCCATGTGGTCCATGTATTCGTTCCTTTTTTAAGGACCTATCAAAGAGACTCATTGAGTTGTCTGGTGATCGAAAGGCTGGCAGCATATTGGCCAACGGATCAGCCTTGCTATCCAAAGTGGCAATGCTGCCAGCCTTTTAGGCACGATTCCTGACGGCAGCCCTGGGGCTGATATATTTTTTTACTAATAAGTTTTAACATAAATATTTAATTTTTATATTAGAATTGTTGTTATTAACACTTTAATAATAATTACCAATAAAAATTTATATTTATATTTTTATTTAATTTTTTAACATATTTTATTGGAATCTAAATTTCAGATGTTGGAATTTGAATATTGATTTTTAAATTGAAGCAATTATATAAACGTTTTATAATTAATTCTTAGTCCCGAAACTAGTGCCATTTGTTTTTTTTTATATATATAAAGCACAGCAAATCACTCGACCTGATGATAAGCAGTAGAGGAGTCTATATGTGAAGATAGCTAGTGAAGCAAAGTTTTAGTCTAAGAAATCAATATTTTTCAGAAAAAAAGCACAAAGATGTCTCTACAGTTTTCTCATAATGCCAGTTAGCGTTCGTGACTCAAATCCCATCTCATTATTGAGTTTCGTACGCGTTTAAAAAATATAAATAATATGAGAGACGCGGCAAATTGACGTATAATCATAGCACTATAGTGATTAGAGGTAAATATAGATATTACGTCGGCGGGCGCGCCATGGGTGGTAAACGTGAGATGATCGTGATGACAAGCCAGCTCGTCGAATGGTCAGTGATTTAGGTCCGGGTTGTGTGGCCCGCTGCTACGAAATGGTACATGACACGAGACGTTGTCATGAAAATATGTTGAGAAATATCTTGTACAATACTTGGGATGAAACGGAACATTGCTGGCATCACCAACCTTGTGGATGGAACTTTAATCCTAGCACGAACAATTTTAAATTTAGAATCGCAATCGTTGAAAGATTCAAAAGGGGCAATGTGATGGGAATGGGAATTTTATCCCACGAAAACCAACCAAATTATGACATTAATAACTGATTAAATTAATATAATAGATACGTAAGTACTTATTTTGTGTATTAGTATGTATTAAGAAGTACTATAAGTATATGTAATTACAATACGAATATCATTACATTATTCTATATGTCGTTTATATCTGTGTCGAAAATATAAGGCTGCTGTCTCCGGGTGTACTTAAAAAGTGCCTCTTGGAGGTATTCCAGGACAGCGGTCATTAGGATTGGGGAAGCACAAAAGATCCCATTGGGTCGACGTACTCCGGGAGTAATCCTGGCCCTACATCAAGATAAGATAAGATAAGATATGTCTTTTATGTATGTATTTATGCAGTAGTATGTGTAGTATATAGGTAGGTTACCCGATCTGTTGATTTATTCCTTATTGAAGCGTGATAAATAGATTGGTAAGTTTGTGAATAACTAATTGGCTTAGATAATAAAAACTGTTAAATGCTAATAAAGAAAATAAATTAATTCGGCAAACTCTTGAGACATTTTTATTAACTTTTGAAAAATTGTTATTATATAAATATGATTCAAAAAGGATCCAAATTGATATCACTTCACTCGCTCTTTCTCAACCTTTTTTATAGGTAATTGTGTTGTGGTTTTATTTCTTTTCTTTGTTATATAAATAGGTCAAATTCTGGTTGCAACATCCATACAGATTTATTGTAATTATTTCACAATTTCTTCTCCGTCATTGCTTGAAAAATTTCTCATCCAAACTGATAAATTTTATTTTGTTTTATCAAATCTAAAGATTTCTTATTATAATATCTTATTTTACTTCTTTCAAGCATGTACTATTTATAAATGTAGTTTTGTATTTCCATCACTGTTACAAATGATTAAACACTTGGCCAACTTTATTCTAGCTATTTGTTTACTTAAACAAAGCTGTGGATGATCTCGTATTCGTGAATTCAAAAAATTCGCGTTGAATTTATTGATAGACAGATCACTAGTCGAGAGTTCAGGGCGACTCATCCAAAACCCACAATATATGGCGTGTCAGGGGTGAGCGCATTGTCCGTCGTCCACACACCATGACCGGACCATTACTTCTAAGTAGTGATAGCAGAAAACTTAACAAAAAATTAAATATGTAAATTTATATTGTAATATAAAATTTATATAAAAAAATTAAATAATTTACAATTTTAAATTTTTTAAATTTATATTTATTGTTTTACTTATTTAGTATCTATAACACAAGCTGTTAATCATTCTTTGCATGAACTGGAATAGGTGTAGTCTTAACCTGAAGTTGCTATGTTAAAATGAACATTTATTTAAATAACGTCATAGAAATAAAAATATTCAGATGCTTGCCATTACCTTGGGGTAAATCTTTATTCTTAGATTCAATTTCAAAGAATACTAAAATTTACAAAAGAAACTATCATTCATTCGAATTTTTTCATACTCTGTACTGTAGTAATAGTGGTCTGGTTTCTAATTATATAGTATGTGTGAAATGATCAATATATAGATATATAATACCGATACATATATTATAGAATAGACTTTAGCATTTTCTGTCTTATAATAATATTCAGTATATTCTATCTATCTATCTAGCTATATCAATAAATAGATATAAACAATGTGGTGTTTCTTGTTTGTGTTTTTACTTTTATATCTGATTTTACATAGTTTTGTTTTCGATTCATTTGTACCTTACGTATGTTTGTATGGTTATCAGATTTATAATTTCAACTTTATTTGCTAACCTTACAAAACAATCGGTGCTTATTTTCACTTACATTAGTTTACGTAGGACGGTATCAATGAAATATGTGCGGAGCTCGCGTGATGTCTTCCTTCGAGGGGTTTCCACCCCCACTTAGGCGATTGGATTTTTTTCATAAAGATCCTCTGCTGCAACTCTCTTTGAAGTCGGCTAAATAATATTTTTTGTAACGCAAGCGAATATATGGAGATGAAACGACACATATAATGACAATATGGAAGCTCGCATATTTTCATCATCGTTGTAAACAATAATAAAAATTAAACTATGTAAATAAGCTTACTATATATTAAATATTACATGTCATAGATACTAAAGCTTTAGGTGCTCAATGACGACTCATCAAAACAATAATTGTATAAAAATACTAACATTCACACATAATAGCATAACATTTTAACATGGCATTTTGTAATTATTATTACTAACAATCAAAAGCTGAAGGGTTTCTTTCGCCGCTTCTTCTCCAAAGCTTCAAGTATTTGTATGGTAAGGTGACATTTTAACGATTTAAAAGTGATTTTTTTATACAAAAGGCACAGAAAATGACTCGCCACAATGCTCAGTAGTATACAGTAACCAGTAGAAGGAAATCATATTCGAAGTTACCTAATGCAGCATGCCAGTGATGTGTTATGAAATAAGAATGAAATAAATCACAGTATTATGGCAATTCGCTTAGAATCGTCTAAATATTTGTTACAAAGTAACCTCCACTTCGTAAAAGGGTGATGCAGTCACGTGTCTTAAATCTTTAGGGTGACAGTAACTTAATAAAGTTGAGCCATCAATAAGCATGCTTCTCGATACAATCCAAAGCTAACCAAGTACTCTAACAAAGTTCTCGTTAAAGTGGATGATGTGGAGCAGTAACAAAAGATTTCATTTAATACGTTTTAAATTTATTGCATTGCGGTTGTTTATATTTGATTTGTTGTGATAATGAAGTGGTACTTTATGATCTGTGGCGACTATAAAACTTTATGAGTTATTGTTAGCGGTTATTTGATTATCTTTGATAATGTGATGGCGAAATGTAAAATAGTAGGAAAAAGATTTAGAGGTCCACAAATCTTGTATCAATTTATTTCAAGTTAATGTTACAACATTCATGGTATAAGGTTAGAACTAATCTAATTTCAGATGTACGAGTGTACTTACAAGAGTACAAAATACTTTTGGTCCTGTGCTATTTAGGGTCCTGCTTCCTGCTCTGGCCTTATAGTATGTATTTCCGTGGTATGTTATACCACCTACCCTTAAGTAAGTGTATTTTTGAAACACATATTTTCAATTTGTTTCACGAAGCATTTACTTGGAACCATTGACCAAAAAAAATACCAAAGTAGTCTATGAAACGTGATGCAATGAGTTAAAGAAAACTCTGAACATAAACAAATAAGGTAGCCTCTTCTATGTATTTGAATATATATTTCGTATGAATATGTATTTAAAGAACTGAGTTTGAAATAAAAAGCAGATTTATACTTCCGATTTAAATATGATTTTACCTACAAAAAATAGTTTTACAAAAAAAAGTAAAAAACCGTTTTATTATTAAAGATACAATTCTTTTCAACAGATTAATAGACCTAAAAATTCGGGATAAACAGTTATTACTAGTACGTGGCAACAATAAATTCTCTTAGACATCAGTAAAAAACTAACAAAATTATTAAAAGGACCACCCCAGCGGAGGGGAAACGAGACAAATTATTATTTTCCATAATATCATCACACGACCATTACCCATCGTCACCCGTGCGTGGCCAAAAATGATTAGATGTCATTTTATTAGTTTTCGGGGATCAGCAAAATAATTGAAGAAGACCTGTTTGCATTATTTTTAAGGCCAGAGATTCTAGTGTCAGTTTGGACTTTCGTTCAATTGTAAAATTGTAGGAAAACCGACTCTTTTACGAAGTACTTGAAACCATATAAATTTAAAGGTAAAAGTGGTAGCTACGACTGATGTAGAAAACTACAAGAACCATAGTAAATGGAAAAAGTAAGCTGAGTCTGACCATGTGCGCGGAATAACCTACTCATTTAGGGATGTCACTTCCAACTTATTGGTGCGGCGCACGACCCACAGTGTATATTACTTACTGAAAGTAATATATAGTTATTCAAGAACTTCGATCAACATAATCAGTGAGCAGAACAAAATAATTTTTGCCTTTCTTTTAAGCTTTGGTCATTCACTTTCAAAGTAGATCTTCATACAACTTATCAGTAATTAAAAGAAATAAACTAGGATTTTACTAATTTTATGTCGAACTAACTTATGTACCAAAACGTTGTTCTTCAACTTTAAAGCACTTTTGAATTAGGCGTACAGATAATCTTGACTGTTGCAATTGTGTGCGTGAGGTGATTCGTAGGAATTTATAAACACACACATACAAAGCGCACATGTCTTTTATGAAGTTAACCTGCTTGTTTCTTTTACTAGGGTGTAACAATCACCATCAAGCAGTAATTATCTCAAAAAAACATTCATTAACATTCCTTTTTGGACCAATAAGTTATCCTCGGTTATCTACTTAAGTATTGATGAATGTATTTTATGCCTATGCTACAATAAGAAGTCTATAGCTGATCTAACCAATTAACTACCGAGGACTGGGAAACGCCGTTATTTCTAGTGCGTCATTTTTCTACTCAAAACATTTTACATATATTTTAAACCTGTTTAAAATTGAACTCAAGTACATATGTATGAATAAAAAATTAAACGTGCAATACAGCAATGGTTCCGTCTAATGTAGACGGAACCATTGCTGACGCAGCATCCAAACTCCCTCTATCCAAACGTCCATCTCACGCTATTGTCGTAGTCGCACTGCGCGTTCCGGAAGTTGTAAAGTAGTGATTTGTTATGCACGCGCGCGGCGCCTGACGTCACTTCCGTGGCGGCCATAATGACGAGCAGAAAACTAGGGATGAGTTTTATATTATCTCCAAATTTAGGGTCTGGTAAAAAATCAATTTTTGCTATCTCATGAGTATATTCATACCTACCATCTAATCATTAGATTTCATTAAAGGTTATATGTAGCTATAGATATTATTTATCCACTGAATACTTTTGCGTTATGACAGGTTTCGTTTATACAGATAGTTTACATAGAATTTTACAACAGAAACTTCTGAAAGATTACTTAAACTAAAACTTGTAACAATCAACAGACAGTGTTTGCATAGGAGAGAAGTCCTCCTGCTCCGAACATAACGCTTCCTCGAAGGAATATTATATAATTTGGTTGTATTCGTTATGTTTGCCAGCTTTTGTTTTGTTTGTAATTCAACAGTTGTACTTATTATACTTATTGTTATATGGTCGATAAAAGGACTTAATTATTTTGTAAACAAAAGTTCACAGATTTCTGTTCATTTGTGAAGCATATAGCTATTTTTGGACGTAAGAAGCTTCCCTATTTCCACACCCTTAGTTTTTATTGCTAGCAAGCTTTTACTTTTATGCCCTGTTTAGCTAAATTCCTCTTTCCACTTAATTACAGAGGGAGTAATGTTTGCATCTGGCATGTGGGCAAATGACGCGGAAAGGCGTTGTTAAGTTTTTGTATCGGACGCCAAATAGAGATGTGCAATTGGCAATAAAAGCGCTTCGCAGTTCTGGGCTCGAAATTAAAAGGGTGGAATAAGGATTGCAGCTCGTTCAATATAAATACTTGGATATAAAAACGATTGTTCAGTTTTCATTTCTTTGAAATTTTCTTTAATATTATATACTTGTAGCCCTATTATTGTTGCAGGAGACTTGTATAAAAACTAGAAAAGATACCGTCAAGCCTATTAGGGAGTATATACTTGCTAGATGTGCCCGCGACTTCGTTCGCGTGGATGTCGGAAAATAACAACATCTCGTCCGTAGATTTAAGTCATGTTTATAACCAAATTGATTTCCATAAAAGTTATAGTGAGTCAACCTTAAAGAAAGAGAAATACATATACTGCTGCAGACTTTTTTAGAACTTTTAAAGGAGAATAATTCCACTGTACGTGATTTTTTCCTAACTTTAATCGTTTACGCAGCGTACACAAGGGAAATCCCTTTTTCAGAATTTTCCTTTTTGCAACATTTTTTATTGATTCTCACCTCTTATTGGTTTAAGGGCATGCTATTATATAGCGATAATAACCTATAGACCTTCTCTAAAAATATATATGAATAAAAGTATAATTAATAAATTAATAATATTTTTTTCATTAGTTCCTGAGATTTGTAAGTATAACCGAACGGACAATATATTTCGTTGAAACAGAGGTAATTTTTATTTAAGTCGAGATAATTTAAAACAATTATTGCTTTGCTTACTTTTTGCCCAGTGTAAACATTTAGAAAATACAATGTCATTTAAACATTATCAAATATAGTTTATTTGAACTTCATTTGTTTTGGTCACAATCAATTTGAGGATTCAACTTACAATAGACAAAGTACTTGTCTAAGTACAAGCGGCCGCACGTCAGTTGGTACCAGCACGTCGACGGTAAATCTCTGAATTGAGAATTGTTAATGAGTTGGAGTTGATTAACTACTATGGAACTAACTTTTGATATCAAAAGAAGAACATGTTTTTGTAATGGCATTTTTTTGGCGATAAGGGGTAAAATACATTGCGTCAATGTACTGTTGTCATTGGGTGTTAATTTGAAACAGAAGCTTGAAAATAACTGGTTTTTTTTCCTTGAAACCGAATTCAGATTACTGATGAACAAAATTATAAGTTGTTGCGTTGTGCAACTAAAAGTTGATAAGGTTACACGAACAACTGACCATTTTCACGGCGCCTCGCTATCTGTGTCATCTGTTTGAAAGAACATTACTACTCAAAAAGGTTTTAAATAGTTATGTTTTAATTTTATTTAAACGCTTATTTTAAGACTGCTGTGCTGTTATAATTTTTATTATTAATTATTTAAAAAAGAAAAACTACGCATATTTCATAGTTTCGTTCCTTCCTAGAGGATAGAAGTTATCAAAAATGAGTGCTAAGCCACTTATTTTATGCGTTTTGAAAATTTCTTATAAACAAACTAACCTTGAACGAGACACATGTCAGTTTCATTATTTTTCTTGCATTTCATAATTGCATTGCCTACAATATAAACAGAATTAGGTAAAAGTATGAAACTAAAATTCAAAACCCTTGTAAGATCCAGTACCAGTATTTAATTACAGATAAAACAAAATGTTTCCATTTGTTTCCCAGTTTTAAAATATTTAAATTAGGCTATTTCCTTCTTCACTGTCGAACTAGACACATACCACGTGGCTTTGATAATGACCGCTGGTAATAGATTTATTTATAGATACCATAATATAAGCTCTATTATCATTTACATCGTCATTTACATTAGCAGTTTCTGATATCCTAGACCTCGTATATTTAAACTCGATATAACTTTATCTTAAACAAAAAGTCGTATGTCTGATGTGGCAAATACTATTGAGATAGCAGGCCAGTGCCTCCTGATGAACTCAATGATAATAGGAGTAGCTTAGTGTATGGAAAATAAATTTATTGAGTATATAATTTAACGGGCTAGAGTCAATGACTATTCGTGAATAACGAGAAAGTAAAACATACAATAACGATAAAAGATGAAAAATAATATTCTCACACTACTAATATTTATTCCTTGTTATAAAATAGAATAATTGGGACTTTTGGTTCATTTACTTGTTTTATGTACATCATATCGTATGTTATTTATTTCAAATCTGTTGGATAGCCAAATTTTTGATAACATGGGAATCAGGATAAACACATACGGAGTCAGCAGTAACACGGCCTCCTCATTATATTTCTATTGCTCAATCAAAAAAGTTGCAGTAACTACATATCGATTTCTGAAACCATCCTTGATTTCGATATCTAAGTCTAATGAGCTAAAGAACCAACCACAAAATCTACAATGTTACATTATTTCAAACTGCACAGAATACACGGACAAATAATCAGAACAATGCAAACTCCAACTCAATTAGTAACAGACAAACAAGGTCACAAAACTCCAGGGTTGCCACAAACACAAACATGGGATAACAAAACGGCACCCTCGCATCGCAAACTGACACAGTATTTGTTTGCATTGTTAGCGGTCAGGCAAACAGTAAAAATGTTCGGTTCGGTAACGAACCGGTAATCCGATTCCGAGTGGTCAGTTCTCTAAAGTTTCGATCTGCAATCAACTGTGCTAACAGATCTATTTCGTGGGTAAACACGCCGGGGGCAACCCTAGCTGGCACATACAACTATGTGTATGTGTGTACATTGTAGATGTATCAGTTGAGGACGATAGAATAAGTGTTCTGTTTTGGTTAAATGAATATATCATAGTTGCACAGGATTTTTTATAGAATGACTACACTTGCAACGTTTTCAATAAGATTTATGATCTTGAATAAAGACTTAATGTATTTTTGGGGTTACAACCGCTTAAGGGCAATAAAATACTTAATAATTTATCTATCTACTGTTGAGTTGTAACGGTTTATCTATAAGTACCTAGGTAGATGCTAATATCATTTATATGTCAAATAACCAAGAAAACCATTATGTTGACAGTTGACAGCATAGAATAGAAACAGTCATGTTTGTCCCCGTATTTAATTACAAGAAACATTGTATATAACATGTATATATAACATAAATACATGTATACTTATAATTAAAATTTATAAAATTCATGAACAATAAACTACAAATCAGGTTGGACGGATCCGACACTTGACAGCAATAAAATAAGATAACAATATACGGACGCCGCAAACGAAATTAAACTCTTGGACAACTATAAATAATACAGAGAACCTACTCTGACTGATTGTAATAATAGACATTTTTCTACAGAAATGTGAAGTGTGATGCGTGGCTTTCCGCGGTATTATCATACTAGCAATTGAAAAAGATATTAATTTGATAGATTAGTGATATAATAGTTGAACCATCCTAAATAGTGTAAACATGGGTAGTAAGAACATGAAATAAGGACATCTATCTGTTAAACTTTTTATTGACAGTAAATATTACCCTCTATAACAATGTTTCGTCTACCAGGTTTTCACTTTGTTTTAAAAATAGATAATATTTAGAAGGATCGCGGTCGTGGGTTCAGTCCCGCCTCAGGACATAGTATTTCTAATTATCACTGGAACATTTATAGCAACGTTAAATAATTTATCAACATAGATGATAGAAAAATCTTAAATTGAACTAATACAATAAATAATTTATTGTCAAGTATAACGACCTCAAGATTTATCACCAATAAATTCTGTATAGTCAATAGTTTGACACACACAACCCTAAATCCATACAATAGATCCTACCATTGCCTATAAAATTCTAAATTTAACAGAAATATTTTCTCTAAAATTGCATTGTGACTTCTATTTCGGAAGTGACGGTGACGATGCGCGTGCGTCGACTTCCTGCCGCGTGCAAGCCAAAATGGCGGCGATTTTCTTCCGGCTAGAGGATGTAACGATAGAGGGTACCACAATCACATAAATTATGAATAGGGATGCTTCTCATTGTTCGGGTTTGCGCAATCCGTGCGAAATTATTTGCGCAACTAACTCGTAAGAGATTTACTTATGAGAATTTAAATAAAACTGTTTAATTCAAAGGTCTAACATAAGTATTACTTATTTTATGCATCCAAGTATATATACGAAACAATTACTATATTCAACTGAGTAAATATATAAATGTCTTGTACTAATAATGTGTAATGTACTTTATGCACCTTTTTGTACTTCGTCACTAAAATTGGTGTAATAATAATGCTTAGTAACAAACCTGAAACCTGAAACCTGATACGGTATTCATTACCAGCTCAGATATAGGCATATATTGCTGCTTCATTTTACATCATAATACTATCATGATGGCCAAATAAAAAAAATTAAAGACTTTACATGCCTTCCCAAGCGCCGAGGAGCTCAAAATAACTTTTTTTTGACCTATGAAAGGATTAAGAGATTTAACAATTATGCTCGATATAACTATCGTGCCAGGGATTATGTTATATCTCATAAATTTTTGAAGAAGCTCGAAGTATTCAGCCAACGAGATACTGCATTATGTACTCTAAAACATTTGAATACAAAAACGCACTCACTAAAGCATCACTAATAATATTAGTTAATAACAGTGCTTTCAACTTAAAAAGAAATCAAATTACATACCGAGTAAATATATTAGTTCCATACCAAAGCACACAGCGAGGCGAGTAATTTAACGCAAAAGAAAAAACGACCATGTCGATACAAATTATGCATAATAGTGTTATAATATCGATCTAATAAATTATGTTAGCACAAATTCTCGCTTAATTACAGGCCTGTTTTAACTCCATTGTCAGTAATAATACACTTAATTAGCAATTACCGTTACGCTTTACTTATCATAACAAGTTTACATATTTCAAGCGAAATGGAGATAAATAGCCCCTCTATTTCTAACTTGTTTCGTTCCTTTTCGTTTCCTGCAAAACTTTATATTTTCATGGTTATTACAAAAAATATATATATAGTGATATGCAATTATTAATGTTTCTTAGATATCGTTGTTTAATATTTAAGCAAAAAATATAAAGAGCATTTTGAATGGAAGCCTTTATTCTATTCTTCGTCCTGGCGATCTTTTTTTATACGTGTACAAAACATCAATAAATTTAATTTACAGAATTTTTAGAAAAATTTCGATGTAATTGCTTTGCAATAAAGCAATTTTTTGTAATGCATCTTTAACTACATGTAAAGTACGAAAATGAGTTTCAATAGAAATCCACCATTTCTTATGCTACTCCACGCTATGTTCGGGAGTCCCCCTCCAGATCGTTGATTAGACTATATTCGACATAAAAAACAACCAGTATCTTAAAACCCGTAAAACCATCGTAGCAATAAAAAGAAAGAATTATACAACAATAGCATTTATAAAACGAACAGTAAAAGGACATCCTGATTACTATAATTAAAATCCACTAAATTGATTTATGGCCTCTCGAGACCCCCATCACTTAAGCCTTTCTCTCAGATTTAATTGGGAAGATCTTTAAACTCAAATTTCCCTCCCTTTGTCCTCAATGAATCTGTGCACAGGAAATACGTAGTTGGATCAAAAGATTGTTTTTAGGTTCGCTTGCATACTAAAGGGCTATTTGATATGACATATTTTATTGCCCGATCGCATGAGCAAATTAGGCGGATATATCAATCCACTTCTTTGGTTTCTTTGCGGAGTTCTTTGGTTATGCCGAACCGATGAATGACTAAATAGGAATTTGCTGTCTTTTTGGTCTGTAGGATGCAAGTGTCAGTTTTTAAAGTCTCCTCTTCATTGGCTGTCAGTGGAGTGGATTGGAAGTTGACTTCAGGATATGTCAATTTCGTTACGAATACGAATAAAAACTTTTGAGAAATCTTGGCAATAAATTATTTGTAATGAAACTGGAGGTCCCAGTAAAAACTGAAGGAAAATGACAAAGTATTGTACAAGAAGAAATTTGTTGATTTCTAGTAAAACTGTAAATTAAAACTAAATTATTTTAATATTAATATTTGAATTTTAATTAAATAAATAATGGAGTCGGAAAATTTTTATAATAAGTATATTTTACATTAGAGGCTCTTGTAAACTAAAATCCAGAAAGTCGAAAGGTGTGGATTCATCCATACTCCTTTTGAGTCTTATGTCAAAATTACCATCAAGAATAGTAAAACACATAGATCTAATTACACACATAACCAATACCAGTTTCTTGTCATTGAATAAAAACGGATCATACTTATACATATTTAACAAAGATTCAAGGTCAACATGCGGCTCAAGAACTTTCTAATAATATGACTGCTGTACCAAATATTAAACACATTGTATTAATTCATTCACCTAAACTTTTATTACCCAATTTTATACATTATCTTAAATCTTTTGTCTCTTTTCCCATGGTCCATTCAGTAGCATTTCATCTGTCTCTCAAGCAAACGTTGAATCCATATTGAATTATATTAGACTATCATTATGAAGATTGACGTCGGCACTGATGACAGATCCTCATCAATCCTGATAAATTCTGCCAAAGGAATCTGACTCTTACAAGTTGGGAATAACGAAATTCAATATTGGGTGGTCGTCTAGCAGACGTAACTGTAGTATCGTATTATGTTACAAATTGAATTTTTATGCTTAACGTGGTAATAGGCGTCTTGTATTAACATATAATTTGGACAATGGTTTGAAATATTTATCTAACGCATTAGTTATGAGACTTTCGAAGACATTGCTTGTTTGTTCTACTTACTTCCCTCATCAATCTTTGATTACTTTAACCTCAATTATTCTATACATAATTTCCTACAGTGATAGTATTTGATAATGTTTGTTTAAGAACATTATTTAAAATGATAAGGACTTATAATGATAAGGGCGTTCACATTGACCTGGTGAATTGCTCGTGCAGAACCCAGGTTACCCCCGTGAACGGCAATGGAGTTACCGGGGAGTTTTAGTGGGTATTCTCAGTGCCGCTCTATTGAGGTACTGAGTGAGCCCCACACACGCCCGTCGCTTAGCCAGTGGCTGGTAGATCCGTAAATGGATTCCTCCTCGTAAAAAAGGGCGTTCACATTAACCAATAACACTCTCCATCTTTGTTAAAAGATACAGGTAGCAATCGTGTATATCAAAAGGACAAATTATCAATTATTTTAAGATTCTGTGACCAGTATTTTACTACTACAGACACTAGCTCTTCTATAAAGGACTGTTCCCAAATGTCTGAACGATATAGGCTTTTGAAAATGTTGACGGTGCGGTATCGGAACTATTGGAACATGACTACGCTGCCAATGAAACAATAAGTCAAAGATTTCTAGCGAACCTTATCGCTTCATGAATACTACTCCAGAAAAAAGAGATTTTTTTATACATAAAATTTACTTTACTGTACACAAGGACACGTAACACAAAACAAATAATCAGAAAGAATTGTATTTAAAAGATTTTTTATTCTACACAATATATACTTGCTTTGACAATTACGAAAAATCCTTGTCAATTTCCCAAATAAACAAAAAATTAAAAGGGTTGTACATTATTATTATATCAAAGAAAGAAAATAATAATTATACTAAATATACAAAAAAGAAAAAAAACTTGAATTGAAAAGAAAAGTATCAGTTTTTATTTGGTTCTTGAAAGGTTGCAGTGTTTGGTCTCACATAATACTTTTACGCAAGGAGTTCTACAATTGGAAGGCAAGAAAAAAGGAGTAAGGGAGGTAATGAGTTTCCACTCTTTTCGTCTCACGGCTTGAGGCGGGATGTCTAATATAATGTCACTCGAAGCTTCACTTTCTATAAATGTATATCAATATACTATATAATAGTAGTATTTTTGACATTTTAGTGCTTTTAAATTGATTTTTAGTTGTGTTTAAAACTTTTTTTTCACAATTTTGAGTGGTAAGTTTCTAAGCTATAAGACAGACGAGTGACCATCAGTATTGTGGCCTTGCCTGTATATTGGTTGTTAGCTAGAAATACCCGTAATACTTTTAACTAATATATGACATACGTAACACGTGCCTATAAAATTTGAAGGTTGCCCTTGATTTTCCTGCAATTCCATCATCAGATCCTGATTTTGTAACAATTTGACTACCTCAGGAGTATACTCTATCAAATTAAAAAGAAATTGGAAAATCAGTTCATTATTGTCATTGTAATCGGTAGACTTGCATACAAAAATATACAGTGAAAAAAGAACTTCCTCCTTTTTTGAGGTGGGTTAAAAATGAGTTTGTGAAGTCTGTCTGTCCTATTCAGTGCCAGGTCCTGTCATCGATTTAGTAGCTGGTTAGAGAATTTTATGATCTAGCAACACTGTATTATATCCAAAGCATCCAATCAAGTTAATGTTAATATCGTTAATGTAAATAAAAGGACACTTTCAATACCATCGCATGTCGATGGTACTTCAGTGTCGGGGGCGAAGAATGAGCTTTGCTTATCTTTATGTTTATATATTTTGGTAAGTGATTTTTACGGTCAAGTTTATAGTGAAGACCTTGAAATTTTATATTGATATCTAAAGTTACGTTTATATTTAATAGTTAGTAGTAACTAAAAGTAATAAAATATAACGTAACTTTAATAAATAACTGTAACTGTAATAAAGTATTATTGGAGGAGATCTGTTCTTAAGCATCTTCTCAGCATTTGGAAAATAAATTAAAATACAATAGTTCCGATAGTCTAAGCAACGCGAGTATATCCAAAGTCTTAAATTACTATTTTTCTCTCAATTTTACCTGTAAAGGACAGCAGCAAAAACCTATATAACATTTAGAAGAGCGCGGTTTATTTGATCAATTTTTAAAATTTATAATAAATTACTTTCTAACTCTTTCTCTCGGGCCTTCATCGTCTAACATCATCTCACTAAAGTTTGAAAGTACTTGTTTATTCCTGACACTAGAGATTCATACCCATCGTACACTCGTCACCTCCTCGTCGCCCCATGTCATGAATTATCAAAACCCTCAATACTCTTGTTGTCTTCGGAGTACACTGCAAGTAAATGGGGAATTTTAAAAAGACTATTAATATACGTAAAACCTATTAATATACATTAAGTTATTCCAGATAAATTGAATTTCGTTGTACTCAAAGATTTGATAACAATGACGTATCCTTTCTTTTTGGTCGAAGAAAAAGTTTCTTCGCATTTTATATGACAAAGACAGTTTTTTTCAAAATTAATTCAAAGTCTCTTAATTTTTGCTGAGTAGCTAAAGATGTGTGTGGTCTAGCGTTATCGTGGTGAAAGACGCCTTTTCCACCCCTTTCACACCTTTCACACCCTTTCTATTAATCAATTCCGGCCGCTTTCTCTCAACTTCTTGATTTAATGTCACCAGTTGAGATCAGTAGAGATCCGAATCGATGGTTCTTCGGTATAAGCTCATAATGAACAATGCCCTTCCAATCCCACCATAGACGCAGCATCACTTTATTGCGAATCAACCCATGTTTTGCCATAGTCTGTGAAGGTTGACCGACCTTTGACCACAATTTTTTTCGCACGATGTTGTCATATGTGATCCATTTTTCATCGCCAGTTATAGATCTCTTCAAAAACCGTTCGGTTTCATTACATTTCAAAAGAATCGCAAATGAGTACTCGGTTCATAAGGTTTCTTTCAGTAAGCTTGTGTGTCACCCAAATATCGAGCTTTTTTGTCTACTCAACTTTTTTCAACTGTACACTTTTACGTACAAACAGAAAGATTTTAGAAAATGCATTTGTTTTTGTCTGGTAAGTATTAGACCTAAATTGTCTTAAGTATTCAAAGGATTGAACCTTGTACCTTGATATATCCATTTTCTACAATAACTTTCAAAGAAATAATAAAACCAATCAACATTGAGATTTTCACCGCGAGATCTATCAAACTTGAGATATTCAGCAACCACATTTTGACAGAACACTATGCAAACTACTTTTGTTAATGTGGATCTTCTAGATTTATGATTAAAAAAATTTATGAAAATACAAAATGGCGTCTTGTCAGTTGGCACCAAATTAAACCGTGCCTTGTATCATATCGCGCTTTGATCTTAGTCCCGGAGGAGTGTTTGTTCAGCTCCGCGTCTGTCTGTTTGTCCTAGCGCGTTGAAAAGAACCCCCTGAATGGTTGAGACCACTCTTTCAATAGGAGATTTATATCGGAGGACGAGGCCTGACTACATATCGTCGCAATTTGTTGATAGTATCTACTATTCGTATCTACGGTGATAAACGACTCGCAACTTGTCTAGGCGTGGGTTCAGATTTTAGCGGAGAGACAAACATATTAAGTTTGTAGAATTTCAAAAGTTCACTTTGTTCAATAGCCCTAGACTAAGTAACTCAACCATATCTGCTTCGTTAGTATTCATGTTGTGGACTATACGTAAAATAATACCTCGTTACTTGTCATTAAAAAAGGTGTTAACATTATAAAAACTTTAAATCCTGTATAATTATATATTCACATAGATCATTCGTCAATTAAAACATGCGTAATTTTTAAATACTGTAAAATCTGCAAGTGAATCATCCAGACAAAAGCTGTGGAATTTCGTGTAAGATACACATCTTACACGAAGTTCTACAGCTTTTGTATCAAAGCCCGACAAATAACTAACATTTAAAGGTGTCAGTAAAATCAAAGCGAAAGTAAAATTAAAAAGCCCAATGAATATTAAACATAAAATTACTAAGAATACAGAGTCCGATGTTTAATATAGCTAGTCTTTTACCTTACTCGAATAGCTACAATTAAGCCCACAGCCTTACATTCGAAGCAATTTCAATAGAAGTGTTATGTTGGTTTTCATGAATGTCTACAGTAGCCATTTAGAAACTTTTACTGTAGTAATAAATACGAACGTACCAATTCCACGTTAATATCTAAGAATAAAACACGTTATAATTAGTGCTCGTACGTTGAAGCAGAAAATTAATTCAAAGCTCGTTTATTGTTGCCAAAATAAAAAAAATAACTGAGTGTGACACTCAGGTTCAGAGGTTCAGAAGGTTCAGAGGAGGTTCTCATGAAAACATAACGAGCAAGCTTGGTGGTTCAATGTTAGTGACGATTATTGTTACAGCCCAGATAAAAGGTTAAGTTATATTCTATAACTGTTATATCTTTAAGATAAAAGTTCCTAATTAAAAATAGATAAAAAAAACTTTTATGTGATGTTCGAATGATTATACTCAAAGACTTTCGTAAGAGAACTTTTTATTTAAGTAAAGCCCGAGTGTTATAAGCTTTGATTTATGATTGGTTTTATATTCACTTTAATTATCGACATCTAGGTAAATGGTTGTGTAGAGACTCGTTCTTATAGTTTTAAGAGGAACCAGCTAAAGATTACTAAAAGAGAAGTCATAAAAAATAAAGTGAGAAACTACATTGATTTTATGGAGTGGTTGTGAGAAAATTAGTTGTCAATTATCCTTATCTTTATTTCCAAGACTCAATCTCAGTTATATTGAGAACTGTTGGGTTGTATATCTTATTGCAGTAGCACTCTGTGGCTATTTTGTTGGTTCCTTAATCATACAGTTCAACAACACTAGGTGTCTGTTGTTACAAAAACAAACGTGGTCTAGACGTCCCACTCCAAGTGCTCTGTCTCGGTTTTGAATTATTCATCGCGACACCCGCCACCTAACAACTTACAATATTTAGGTTTTATGCTCCCCTTACTTTATCATTAGAGTTACAAATAGGTTATCATAGCTTTGATAGTTATATTATAGGCATTATTGTTGACGAATTAGTAGTAAGCGTTTGATGGTGTCATAAGTTATGCGTATTTTATTCGATCACAGGTTACAGCTAGATACATTCATATTCGTCCGTATTATCATCCAAATATAGTCCAAAACCATCAATATCAAGCTCTTTATCCCTATCAAAAAGGTTACAAAAATAATTATAATATGTTTGTTAACGTTAAAATATAAGAAGAAGATTTGGTACAAATAACAAATAATGTTAATTTCTATTTTTAGTTCAAAGTTATTCTTGGAATGAAATACATATTGTTGTATTTCATTACAGAAAGGCAATAGTATTTTTTTATTTTTAACTACATACAACAAGATTGTATAGGAAAGGATATAAACAATATAATAGGTAAATATTTAAAAAAATAGATAATAAGAAGGAACTTTAATTATGATGATATATTGTTAATTTAGAATCGTTAAATATGACTAATTCGAGTATGCTTAAACGTTCACAAACTGAACTGTGCGATGTAAGACCTAGAAAAAAAATTAGTACAAGTACCTAGAAATGGGAATATAACTTGACGACCAACAGATAAATGGTCCCTTACTCAATCTTAAGTTCCAGATGTAGGTGGTAAAGTGCCAAAAATATTAGCACAATAAATAATATGGTCTTAGTAAGATAAACGCAATATTTTATATTTATTAACAGACAAAAAAGGAGAGGGTTCTAGAACACCGTTCCGAACAACCAATTAAGATTATGTTTTAGTTGAAAAAATATACTTTGCGAATAACAACGCATAACTACCGATTATTTATTTCAAAATGCCATTTCAATAACAACATTTATTATATCCTTTGTGCGAACATGCCGTGTAATCTATCTGTACGCCTACATGAATCGGTTTTAGTCAACGAGAACATTGTTAGTTCATTTTATAAAGAGCTTTCCTTATAGACGTTAATATTAGATTAGCTTTCGCTTGTCTTCAATGAAATGTAGACCTGGTCCGGTGAAGATATTCAGACATAATGAAAGGAACTGAAGCAGCAACTGTCAAGAGAGAGTTTAAAAAATATCAATGAATTTTACCGAGTGAAAAGTTGAGAAATTATTTACCTTTGATTTGTTATGTTTTGAATGTAAAAAATAAAAGAATTTAAAATTGTGAATAGTATTCAAAACTAACTTCGAAATTCAAAATCTAATGTAATTATCTTTTGCCGAGCTAATTTGCATTATTAACAATATCAAACTCATATTACGCCTTCTATAAGCAAAAGAGAAGCGGCTGACTGATGTCATTTCAGTAGTGCAAAAGATTTACAAGCAGGTATAACTTAAAAAAATCTGAATCAAATAATCCTGTATTTTATACGGCGTAATCCAAATGTATCTAATACTCAACACCATTTGATAGTTAAACATGATGATTTCAGTGAACAAATTGAATAAAAAGCGTTAATGCAATCGTCATGTGAAGCAAAACAGTAATGGTATTCTAAACAACAAGGTCTGGTATTGAATGAAACTGTAATATTAATGGTTTTGTCTACTGTACTCTTTATATTCAGAAAATTAAAATTGATTCATATTTCTTAAGGCATAAATGTGGAAATTCACAGAAAGCTGATTGAGTTGCATGAGCCGTCGTGTTCCTTGGAAAGAAATCGTAACTTTTTACAAACACCGGTGTTGTATATAACACCCTTGTGTATAGCTGTATGAAAGTGCAAATAAGAAACTTATTCCTTGTGTGTTAGAGTTGATAATCAGTAGTGTTTTGTCATAGCATTTTTTCTACCAAGGCCCGCCCATTTGCAGTTCAAAGGAATTATGTTTTTGCTGCTTGCTGTACGTGACATCATGGAAAAATAGTTTGATGGTGGAAACTGTTGGCGATGTGGGTGGGGCCACCACCAGCTCCAAGGAATACGTTTAATTATTGCCTACGAGACATGAGGTTGTTCCTAAGAAACACTTTGCAAGGCATTCAGACTGGGAAGTTCGGATATTTGTTGCTAGAAGCAAGTTTTTGCTTACAAAATAAATTTTAATTCCAATTTCGATTCCAATGGAATGTATGAAACTTCAATATGATGTCAAATATTTTATTTATTCTTACTGTTATCCTTGCATCATTTTATAGTAGGTATTATTACGTCAATGTTAAATTATTTGATAATATTATTTATACAAAATCAAAAATTTACTGCATATGATATTTTTGTTAATACTAATGTTGCAATAAATGCTATGAATATTAAAAGGAATGTTATTCATTGCTCAAATAAATATTAAGTATTTTTGCTAAATTGAATCATCAAAGATGTCAATTTGACACTCATGTTTTAAAAGTAGAAAATAAAATCATTTTAATATAATTTACGACACTATAAGAATTTAAATATCACAAGTAAAAAGTTTTCAAAAAGTACCAAATAAAAAATACTATAAAGGGAAACATAATTCGATTTACAAACTATATAAAGACTTACATAATTTTAAAATATTTTTGGAGACGAATGGAAGCAACTCAGGACCAACAAAAAAAACACTTATAAATTAGATAAGTTCCTAAATTATGTTTGCCTTCTTAGTATTTTGAAGTATGTTTTTAGTTTTTTTCTAAACCTATTCAGAATTGCGAGTCGTAATTTTAAATGGTAAATTACATGAGTGACCGAATTGCCTGTCAGTTTATCTTTGGTTAAAAATGAGAACATCATCACCGTCGCAGTTACTTAAATACTCATTATTAGAGATAACTCAAAAACTAATCATCAGTTCTCGCTCAAATTATATAGAACCATAATTATGAAGCATCCGAATATAAAAACCCTCCAGTAAAAAGTTATAGGAAAAATAATATAAAGAAACACATATAATATAGTTAATTGTGTGTACATTAATTGTTGAATAAATAAATATAAAAAAGATATTTTAAGTTGAATTGAGAACCTGACAATTCAACTATATATTGGTTTTTATATTTGAGCTAGACATAAAAAAATGAGGAATTGTTTTTGATGACAGTTAAAATAAGAAATGATAATGTTGATTAATAAAAAACAGTATTTGTGATCTACTAACCAGAGTCAGCGTGGTGTTGTTAGGGTTCGTTCTATTCTTTATCTTCGTATACACTTGGGAGAAACAACTCGCAAGTAGGAAGGCTTCTTGTACCCACTATTGGTACGTTTAAAGGCTGTTGACGCTGATTTCACCTGCTATTCTCGGTGCCAGAGAATATGCTTCTTCCATCTTAAAAGGACTATGTTTATAATTATTATTTAAAAACAACCCTGGCCCCTTCGTATATATTCCTTTCTGTCGTGAAGTGTATCTTTGAAAAAAAAAACAAAAACTACTTTTTATAATTAAAATAAAATAGTAATTTTTTTATTAAGTATTATTATTTTTATTACCTTAGTAATACTTAACGATAATTTGCGAGCTATTTCATTGAGTATATTCAGACAACCTAATTACTTATTACCAAGCTTACAACAGAGCAACGTTAATGAAATCGACAAACACATGAATGGCAATAATCAAGTCAAATGAAGGCGCAATCAAACAATTTTTCGTATCACGTTCGGTTATCTGATTGCAATCAACGGGCCCGGCCCTTATTGGGTTTACAGGCGGAGCCGGGTGGAACTGTTTGTTGCCGAATGTTTGCGTGAGATTATCTGGGTACACGTGGAATTAGCAGCGATATTTCTGGATGGGGTCTTTGTCTCCTGTCGATGAGTATGATTGAGCACTATGTCCATTTGGGAACTTCTATGGCTGTTTTCCTTAAGCAACTTATTTTACTGCATTCATTATCCAGAATTTCATACGAGTTAAAATAAAGCTCTCCTTAAATTCATTTCTGGTAATGATTACTCGTATGAAATTCTGGATACTACTTACTTACTACACATCACGCGTGAATTTTAATGGCTACTAATATCTAAAAGGCTTGTACAAAGCAGATATACATAATGTATTTACGTAGCAAATAATAAATAAATTATGTTTTTAATGATTTCATAGCTGTTGGACAATTATTTTAAAAAAGATGCGTCTAGCAAACTTAGTCAAAATCACTAAGCTAGCTCGACGCTTCTTATTACTTTGAATTGGGTGCAGTTTCTTATGATCTTGTGTTACTTTACACTGTCACTTCCAGCGTATGTCAGATCCGAGTCCAACCAATACGATCTCTATCCGACAACTTATTAAGTTTTATTTTTGCCAGGCCTATTCTTATGACAATCCTTATGATTTGCGACTAAGACATAACTACAGCGCGACGACAAAGTGACGGAAAATCTGGTTTTATTTCTGACGTTCCAATGTTACAGTTGTGTTTTTCTGACCCTTATGTAGTGTAATTGGTAAAATAAATCAAGTATACTGTTCTTGAATGATCTCGTAATGGTTATGGCTAATTTATTACAATGATGTTTGTTTTAATAAACAATATTACAATATTTGCAAAACAAACATAATGCTTCTGCATTATGTTTATATGTGTGTATTTGGAGTACGTATTTAAGCGAATGGGCAAGCCGATCTTTGCTTGATTTAACGCTTCCTCCAATCCAAACGCCGTCGAAGTGAGTCAATTTATGTGAATCGAGTCAATTTAAATTTTATTCTAGTGAAATATAGCTAGCTATCTTTGCATATGGACATCTACTGCTGACCATCAGACGCTGTTGAGTTAATAGTAACAATATTTTGAGTAGCAATATTTATTTTAGTCATTTCTAATAAATATTTTTAGTGTGGTATATTTCTGGTTTTTGTGGTATGTGCTTGCTATACGTAATATTTAAAAACATTTTGACGTTACTATGGAGGTTGTATGAATATTTATGTTTGACTGAATACAAACATAAACAATATTCCTTTGGTTATCTCTAAGAATCATCCCTCCATCTTCAAATCGAGTTAGTCCCAAAGCAAATGTATCGGTTGCCGTAATTTCGTTTACCAAATCAGTCTATTTAATAAACTCATCACGCTTGTATTTATTGCTAGCGGAATACTCAAAAGAAATTCAACCTTATTATAATAAAAATAAGGGATATGAAATGTGGTATGTCAGATTTTTGTATTCGTTCTCATCAATGTTTCGTCTTTATTATGAAAAAAAACCTGATTTAAGTAGATTCCGTGAATTTTCGGGCACGGGAATAATTTTGTTACGCTGAGGTAATTGGAAATTGACGATCCAATAGCTTTTAAATAGTTGTTATTTGTGTGTTTAAACTTGTATGTGCTGTTACTGTAACTATAAATAAGTATAAATAAAAATAATTATATTTTGAAGTGATGATGATTAATGATATTCGAGTTGATATATTTTAGTTCCAACTTCTTACTTGTGACTAAAAGAAAAGAATACTTAAGTAAAATGTTGCCATAATTCAGGTAGAATATCTCTAGCCGCGTCTTAATTTGTCAAGTATTGCATAATATCAACCATATGAGACACAATAGGTTTTTATTTTGTTGAACAGAGTTGAACTCCGAAAACCTAAAAACAATTAGAATTTGATTAAATTTGAATTGCACGGCTTGACAGGCTTTGACAGTAAAATGTTTTATACAACTTTGGTACATAGTACATATATATACACTAATTGAAAGTAAATCTGAGCCACCTGTTCGTAAATCTACCAGGGGGTCATGACATGACAAGAACAGACAAGAAATTCCGCAAGATTTGTCCCTTTACACGTCATGAAAATTATTGGAAAAATGTTAAAATCCAACATCAATAATAAAACTGATAGAAAGGATTGTGGTTTTAAACGTTTCCAATTAAATGTAATAAAAATACAATAAGTAAAAAATCAATGTGTGTGTAGCCTGCTGGTGCTAGCGAGCCTGATTCTCTCGAAGGATTTAAGTAGAAACACTGAGATGAATTCAATTGCCCTCCACCCTTATCTAAAAGAGGTTTAAATTTAATTTTCCATTCCAAAAAAATTACGCGTAAGCATCTTGAAAAGAACCTGCTCTGTTAGTGAGGATTCTAACAACGGGGAACAAATAAACCTAGTAGATGTTACAATTATAAATATGAATATATCAGAATCTCCTGACACAGACTAATAAAGCTAATAAGGAGGTACTGGTCTTTAGTTTAAGATTTTCTTATTTTATTTAAGCCAATAAAAACTTTTTTATTATTATAGTCTAGTCTAGGGTTGCCAACATTTCATAGGCGAAACCTAATATAAAATAGTATTTTTGCGTACAATATATTTCTCCAATAGTATTTACGCAGACCGTAAATATAGTACAATACTATATATATTATAGTACGGTTGGCAACCCTAGGTATATCCCCCGGTGTTCCGGTCCCACCTGAAGAGTTATCAAAACTTAACACTATGTGAAAAAAAAATTCTAAGAACTTCCACAGGAAGGATGTTGCACATTTTTATTTATAACAATTTAAATCAAATAAACAAACTCCCAAGCAAAAGGTGAGCGATTTGATCCCAATATTCGTAATTATATGAAGTTCGCGTGACCAGAATTCACAATGAACACGATGGGACTTCTGTCCCGCTATTTACGACGTAATTTTGACTTAAGTCTGCTTCCGATAATGTCTGATTACAGCTTTGAGCTTTAACAAGCCACTAAATCGTTTCATGAATTCGAACTCTAAGCGTTTTGAATAAAGAATATTTTTGTACACGTCCCTTTCAATCAATCTTTGTTATTCTCGTCCGCAATCTGTCCATGTCTATTTTATTGATGTATTGTGGTTTTTTTTATGTTTACCTTTTGTTTGTTTACCTAAATTTAGTTCAAAATTATCAGATTCAATTATTGCATTTTTTTATGTATATATTTGTAAGTCTTTTTAGATTTTCGCATCAAAATGTGACCAATACGTCAAAATACTAAGATATTTTATCAAAGACGTTCCAACAATTTAAGAATTTTCCCAGCCTTGTTAGCCCTTGCATTTTGTCACACAGTGATACAGTGTCAACCATTTTGTGTTGACTAGATATGTGTCGTACATAACTCTTAAAAGAACTATCGAGCGAGTTTCCAAACGCGTAGTCAAAACCGATTCATGTAGGCGGGCCACGAATGTTATTTGAAAATAAGGCTAGAGATCTTTACGATCATATCAAAAAGTAATATTTTAAAACCTCCAAAATGAAGACAAAGTGGTTAAGTGATTGAGATTTCATTTTCTGGAATTCCAGTCTATATATTATTAAAAAGAGAGCATAGAAGAGCATCCGTATGCCAAACGTGTTGAGATCTATTAGCCCTATTAAATAACAACTCTGTAATTATGAAATTCTATTTTATTTTTATTTAATAACTCACATCCATATCAATTGCGTAAAAACCATTATATTATCGAAGAATGACATTTGTCGCAGACTATTAAAGCGAAATTACAGGCATACTATTAATTTCTTTAAAACATAGTCGTCAATAATACGTTGAATGTCTATTTTTTGTTGAAACAATGATAATTGTCTTTGCAACTGTCCTCTGCCTTCAAGTCGAAGTTGCGCGACAGATGACGTAGCTCGAGGTCTTACGTCATTGTTGGGACAGAGATGCGACAGATTACGACTTTATCCATCAAACATATACGAAAGAATAAATACAAAGATTTCGGTTCGAATCTAATAAAAAATAGCAGTTTGAAAATCAGTGTAGAGTTATTATTTATGTGTACAAGTAATTCACACAGTTAAAAATTAAATGTCTTACCGGTACACATATTCCCCCCTTATACAACATGTGGCTAGGGCACTATGTCCCAAACTGCACTAGCTACCTTCACATATGGACTCCTCCAGCTGCTTCTCTACAGGTGGTATCGAGTCATTTACTGATCTTTTGTAAAAATAAACCAACTATATCTGGACCAATTCTTGATAGATGAACTCTATTTAAATCCATAAAAGTTGTTTTATTCAAATAAAATTCCATAGTTTTATTGTGTACTTAAGTATCTCCGAAGGTAAAAATGTTATAATATTTCTTGGAAGTAACAATGCACGTCCAGTTATTTATTTTTTAAATAATTTATTTTGTCCTGTTTTTCTAATTAATAACAATTTTATAGAACCAAAATTACTTTATAGTCGATTAAGTCGCATTTCTGTCTTAATTGAAAAATATTGAGAGTGTTTAACAATAATTATACAAAAGAAAAAATACAAATCTTAAGAATTTTAAGAAAAATAATAGGTAGTCATGTTTTATATTCGAAATTGGATTCAATTTTTTAACAAAAGATAGTCTTTTGTTTAATTCACTATTGTCGCCGAAACAAAAAGTCAACATTACAACAACAAGGATTATTTGAAGAATACAATATAAATATTACCAATGTACAATTACGTAGAGGAACAAAAACATCAAACTTAATTCCCTTTTGATTATTAATATTATGTTTGTTATTCTAGTCATTTTACGACAAAACGACGTTATTTTCATAAAATGTCGTTTTGTAAAACTTTTTAGAACGTTTCAAAAGGTTTGCAAACACTAGTTTTATATGTTCAAATATTACTTAACGGTTGATGGTAATGGTGGCGATTCTGCTGGCATTCATATAAACTAAAAGCAAGTCATTTGTCTTTACTTCATTAATATCCTATGTAAAAGGATTAGAATCATGGCATAGTCAAGTTAGTTGGCACTTAGACGATGCATACAATTTTGACTCGTTTTAATCGGTATGATTTATCGTGCTCTTTAAAACAAGGCGAATATCCTTAAAAGTCGCTATTTTGAAAACGTCAAATGTCGTCACGGATCATCAGTATTTTTCTGATCGGATTGTAATGAAAGAATTGAGATTTAATTGTAGTCAATACGCAACAGAGTCGAGGCCAATATTTTACAAGATTTTGAGAGACTCTCTTGCTAAGTTGCCTGGTTTCTTGTAAGTACACTACACTGTACACTGGCCTTTTTACTTCGGTATTAAAACAGTTGTCTGTGTTTCAGTTTCAATAAAGGTAGCTAGTAAACACATGTAATCAGAGGTATTAACATTTCATGTCTCCAAAATACCAATGTAGCAATACCAAGCGATTTCTAAATATTACTGAGGACCTAATCTGAAATTGAAAAATGACAATTTAAGAACGGTATTTGACAGTTTCTGACCTAAATTACGTAAAATATCTGCACCTTCCGGAATTCAAACCCGAGAACACTAGATAAATAAACTATTATAATACCAGGTGTATTGACGCAAGATGAATATCAAGACTAGGTTGAATCTCTATCTGATTTGCAATTGGGCAACACTATTGTGAAGGAACTTCAGGCGTTATTACGCTTATTAAGTTATAAACGTTTATTGCTTGACCTAAAACATTTATTAGCAATAAGTCTTATAAAGTAGTAAGTAAAAGGATAAAATTAAACCTCATAAAAAAAACACAGGATTACCACAATTGTTACCTCAATTCGATCGTCAATAGTTCATTGGTAAGAGCACCTCCCAGACTGTTATAATATTCGAGGTAATTAAGATAATCATTCTATTTTTGGGCTAGTTTAAACCAGTACCTACTAAGTAATCATCAATTGTTAAAGTGATGCTGTGTTCTACCCATTAGTCTTCAATTTACCACAACAGAAAAAAGACACAAAAAAGAAGGCAGCGTAAAAACTCCTCGCACGCGAAGTGAATTACGGTCAAAAAAACCTAATTTGTGGGGTGATTTTTTGTATAATAAGAGGCAACTAATAATTAATAATTGGCACGTCGAATGCGGTTAGTGCTCGCGTCCGGGCGCGCTTATATTTGTGGTTTTGAAATATCATTAGCGGTAAGCCATATGGTGCCTAACGGACTCGGTATCCACTTTGTACTTCGAGCCCGATTCTTCCAAATTCAAATTTTTATAGGTTTACCTACTAAAATGTCAAATCAAAAAAGTCGAAACTAGTCGTTTTTTAGAATTTGCATAACATACAAAACAGCATCCAGGTAACAAACATAACTTATACAATATATAGCCACGGATGTCTAACACGATATACACCATTTAAAACTTACTCTGCAACTTTTAGGCTAGGGCAGTATGTCGCATGCTGCAAAAGTTATACGAGCACATGGACTTGCTTGCTTAGCAACAGACCTGTGATAATGACTAACATATAATCATTTGTCAATACACCATAGTATCATTTGCTAATATTTTTACATAGAAAATGATATATTGAACCGAAGACAAGAAGGCAAGTGATGGTAGAATGCAAAAAGCAGATTAATCTTGTTTTGTGTAAAGATTCAAATCGCATTTCATTGCGAAGCCTTGGAGAGGCCTATGTCCAAAAGTGGAGTACTATAGGTTATATATAATATGTATGACTGTATGTGCTCATAAAGACATGCAAATAAATTAACGTATAAGTAAATGAAAAACTAAATTTATGTCAGTACAATAATAGGAACAAGCATAAATTACATTCTATATTATAAATAGGATACTAAACCAAAGGGCTTTGTGTTTGTGTTGAGATCTAGTGTTTAGCTCAGTTGATAATCGCATATATAAACAATCATTTCCAATACTTCACAATAGAGGCGCTGCTGTCGCTTCCATACAATATGACAACTGACAGCGAGCGCGATCGATTCAATTCGATTAAAACTCACACTAGGGTACAGCATTACACGGCCGGTTTACAGTTAAACACGGGACGAGGAGCTTGAAAGATCTTATATATCCATCCCAACCATCCTTTTCATGCATGCAATTATTTGTCGGGCTATTTGTATCATTCAGATAATAATATACCAGCTTAAAATACAGTTCACCTTTCATTCCTATGGTAGTTATTTCCCCCCTTGTTGAAGCAGATGAACTACGCCAATACATTAAGTTCTATTAGGCTAAATCTTTAATTACAATATTAGTAATCTCCGTTTTTACCATCATTAACAAACTATTTTGACGTCCAGTGAAAACTCAATTAACCTTTTGTTAAATAATCAAAACGTCTCAAAGAAGCGCGTATAGCCATCAAATACTTAAAGACAAGTATCCCAAAACAATTCAATCAACACATAGACCCTTTTAATGCTATTTGCTTTTAAATGCAAATATTGTCAACCTTTGTGGTGGGGGGCTTACAAAGAAAGCCGGCTGCTTTGATGTCACCGCGACGCCATCTGAGCTACCGCGATGTATTTATTGCCGGGAATCGAACTAACGTCTTTGTCTTGGAGGTAACTCGGCAAAAACTGGAACTGATGAATGGAACTCGGGTTTATATTACGGGTACGAGATGACTTAGATACGAGGGTTGAGTTTTAATAGATTAAGTTGCGTGATAGGTACTTTCTTAACTGTATGGCGCACTGTTTTGTTAATTTAAAATTGCCTCGTTTAAATTCATTGCAAGACAATTTACAATCACATTACCAGGTAAAGACGAGTAAGAAGGTTAGATAATTCCACACTTCATTGCCACCCGTCAAAATAAACAGTAATATTTGGTTTTACTCTGTGGTAATAGTTTAAACACGTCCAATAGCTAGACATATGAAAACTGGACTTCCCCTAAAGAAAATTCACATAGGCCTATGTAGGTACAAACAAGGCACAGATTTGATTTAAAAAATTGTGATCAATAAGAAATACTCGTGCTGATTCTAATTATATAGTTTTTTAAATTGTATTTTATTATTTCCACTTTTCAAGAGCACACGCAATCAAAATCAAAATATTTTAGGTTTTCAAATAATTCCTTACAAAATGTAGGTACATTTATTTAACGTCAGTTTTAAGCCAGTACGTAAATATTGAAGAGCTCAAGGAAGATTAAGAAAACCAAGCAATTTCGCCATAGTTCGTCCCGGATGGGGTAATTAAAATTTATTATTTCTAGCTCCTCCAAGCTTCGCAAGGCACGGTAATCCATTGGTCCCGGCTGTTACTCGACCGCTTTTATCTACCAACTATATGTATTCTCCCATATATTACGGTCTACGTCCATCAGTGGTATGTATATAGTATGTTCGTAATGTACGAAGAACGGGAAAAAATGTACCTACGTTTTCACGTCTTCAATAACTGTTTGAAAAACTATTAATGTAAAAATATATGATATATTTATGAACATATTTGTTTATTTATATAAATATTCGTGTATGTAGCTATTATATAATCTAACTATGACGGGTTACGTATGGATGTCTTTGAGGGTGCTAAAACATAACAACTACATACTACTTAGAACTTACAACGAAAATAAATAAATAAGTTTCAAACAACAACTTAGTAATGAGAGCTTAGTTACATCCCGAAGTACAAATGTTACGACTTGCTCTCCCATGCTTCACAGTATCAGTGATCTAAACTACGTCAAATATTACATTTATCTGAACACACCGAGAGCCGTGACGAATATTAGGGTGAATTCGTGACTGCGACAGCAGATTACGTGGCAACTCGTCACTTTTGAACGCTATTCAGGCTGCGGTTAGGAATACAGCTGATAAAATGAATTGTTGCTTGATCGTAGACGCCTTTACCACACCGAAGAGAAGACCGAATAGCGCTTGTAACACTCTGTAAACTTCATTATCTTCAGCAGTCCTACTTTATCCCCTGGATATTGACGAAAGCGTACATGTGAAACCGAAACACTTTAAACATTAACGCTCAAGACGATCGAAATTATCAAATACAAAGCATGTAGATACAGTCAAGTTTTTTAATATTTGCACATTCGTAAGTACCTAGTCTCTGTTATGTTCGCTTACTATCAAAGAAGAAAGAGAGCAAAAGACGATTTTTGCTTCAAAAAGGTCATCATTAACAGAAATTATTTCTACTGCTGACCAAATGCCCCGGGAAAATCACAGAGTTTGGGAAATATAACCACCATGTTTGCCCAAAACGTGTTGAAGGGTGAAGGTGAAAGTTTCATAACAATTAATCGGCACCAATGGTTTGACGTGCGTTTTTAGCACGAAGCAGCACGATGTCACTTACTTTGATTGAATCATTAAACCAAATATGGCATAATGCTTCAATCAAAGTGAGTACTTGCTTCATTTTCGTACCACCAGGAGGCTCGAGGAACCAGCCTACCTTACTTAGGGCCTTACAGCCCCTTACTTTTAGCAGTGCTACTTTGAGGAGCAAATAGGTATTTATTTTTCCTCCACAATTAAGATCTTCACGAATTGACTAAACTCATTTTGCATCTTTTAGTAATAAAAACAAAATTCCACGGTCTGACACAAACCCCAGCCTTATCCATACAAAACACAAATAAACCTCACTTTTATTATCCTTACAATAGGGGCGAAACTTAATTGTGATCAGACGTTAATTATGTGATCGTGACAAAGATGGGCGAACCGTTCCAACGATAGCAATATATACGAGATTGCGACATGAGGTGCTGTTGTACGACTTGTAGAGAAACATAATATTACAAGTGTCACTTCATTCCAATCTCCACCTAATTATAGTTATATTGAAGAGCTATTTTTTACTATGCCCTGCATTTTACTGACTACAAAATATTTAACCTATAAACCTATAAATTACTATTTTTCATTTTTAAAATAAAACCTCAATATATAAAACGAATAATAAACTTGTTTTTAGCAGGTTTTTTAATCCCGCACAATAATGATTGGAACTTCGACACAGAGGGAAGGGAGAGATGACCTGGGACGGAGGGAAAGGCAGTTGTATGTGATAAAATCGAATGTTGAAGTGATGAGAAATAAAGGTTCCTATTGAAAGTTCGTTACAAGCTGGAAAACCAGATTATACAACACTAATTGAGTGTTGAGAATAAGTGGAAATTAGATGAGTTTCTTCATATTGTTTTAATGATGGAAAGGGAATGCTATGGGGGAGGCAAAAAGAAGAATGGATCCTGGTTTCATTGGAATCTATTTCAGTATTTTATAAGTAATGCATCATAACTATATTTATGAATATACGACACGATATATCCATATACACTCACCGTGACCATACACATATGTCTAATAGTTTCCTATATTATAATTACTATTATTATTAACATCATCGAATCTCAGGTCAAATAGTTTTATGCCGTAATTATGTTGTTAAAGAAATAAATAAAATAGGGAATTAAATAATTTTATTCATATTAGTATAAGCATGATTTAGTCTTTCAAAAACATTCACCGTCTTTCTGATGCTTAAATTTCTAAATGATTTTAAAATTTATTCACATTTTGAAAATTATGTAATAGAAACATTAGGTTTGCAATTGGTAACTTACTGATAAAAGTAATAAAGCTTCCCTGATCCCTAAAATTTGTATTTTCTAGTCAAGACTAAACAATTTACCTACAGAGCCGTGTCCACAAAATTTGTCCACAACTGAACTTATAAAACCGATACTCACAAACATAAAAGAGAGCACATTCGAAATAATGACAACGGCAGGGTCCATTATTCAATTGAAATTATTTTCGGGCCAAACAAGCACTTATGGAATTGCCGGGGCAAATATTTTCAAAATAGGGGCCACTCTGGCTATTGTCAAATTGACCGGATGATTGTAGGGGGACCCGACTCGTGTGGATATTTGGGAGATAATTTAATACAACATTGTCCGGTTTAGACAATTGAGGATTGACTACAATAGGCGACAAATGTAGGTTGCAGTTTGTTTAATGATCGTATTGAATGCAAGCTGGGATCGGATTACATTTAATAATTATTGACTTTAAGTAATGTCCTATACCTATCTACTTAAAGTAATATGTAGTAAAGTAGTAAATAATTTCAAAATTAAACCTTTTTTGTTTCACTTTGTTATGTATTTACAGGATTACTAATATTCAACCTATTTTGATCAAATTTCTTGTTACAGAGAATTCGGAATTTATTTAATATTTCTATTTGTTCATAGATGGCGCAACGCGAATTGAATGTTGCTTATGCCAGTTGTAACTATTCTGCCATCTAGTGACGCGTAGCACAAGTTCTTAAAAGTATTTTCGTTGTATTTGTCAGATTTTTTTTTACATCTACGTAAGCGTTAGACGTATAATGAACGGTACTAACGTTTGTAATTTTTTATTATAAATAAAGACAGATATATATAAGAGTATGGACATATATAATAAATAATTTAGAATAATAGAGTAGTTAACAATTCACGTAGGACTTGAGGAACAAACCATGAAACGGTACCGACCCTCCGCCGCTGCCGATTCCAATAGGAAATATTTGTGATATGGCGTAATAAGTCATTTATTTCCTTGGATTTTTGTACTAGTTATTAATCACATCCCGATTGCCTTGAAAATATTTATAGCAAAGAATCAAAATCTATTCAATTGCTCGGTCATATTGCAGCTGCGTCAAATATATTTGTTTTATTTTGTAAAATAAAAAATTATATTCCTGTATTACTGCTTTTTTCTTGTGTGATCATGTTTTATAATATTAATATACTAGTAATGTCTTTACTAACCCAAATATGAATATTACAAACAATTTGCAGTCTCTAAAAAAGAAAATAATAATAAAATAACGCATTAGTGTAACTTTCAAACGTAAACAATAGATGGCGCTATATAAGGCAATAAGATCTGACAGTAATATGATTATAAATATCAGAAATATTTTTTTTTGGACTGACTAATACTGTTGGCCGCAGATGACCTTTACAGCGTTACCGGAGTTAATCAGAAATATAGTTAATAAACATACAGACATCCATAACTTGAAAAAATATTCATACTCATTATACTAATATCCGCCCTTACCGGGATTCCAATCCAGAATCTCTGGCTAAGTAGACGAGGGTATGCTCACTTGCAAACTGTAGTTCTCTATGGGTGTATGTGTGTATGTTTCTGGGTTTGTGTGGATATGTTGGTATGTGTGGATGTGTGGGGGTGGGTGTGTTTGTGTTTTTGTGTGTGTGTCTGTGTAAATGTATGCTAGAAATATCTATTTGGCTTATATTGAAAAAGAATTCGTGGAATCCACATTTCACCAACACGTAGGTACAAACCTAATAAGTACATATTAATTGTGACACCAGTGTCAAGTTCAATAAAATATTGAATTTCTTTGACTTGCATAATAACAGGAAACTAAATTTGAGGTTGTTTTTGTCAACTCAAAGTACAATTTTGCTTTCTTTTCACATGAAGAAATTCAATTATAGGTTTCATAATAGATTTGTATTTCACTTAAATAAGCAATTGAATGGAAAAATAATCAAGACAAAGACGAACTCTTCCCTACAATTTAAATTAGAAAACTAGTTTCTTGCGTCTCCTTGCACAACATACAAATTGAATTTCGCAATGAGCCTTGTAAAATCTATTTTCTGTGATGTAATTGCTATACATTTTATTGTGTTGGTGAGTAGGTATTTGTAAGTGGAAACTTATGCACGTGTTTTACCTTTCAAAAAAATATGATTAGGAGTCAAAATAAAACATCTAATGTGTCAGTGAAATAGGCATTTCAAAGGTGATCTAGATTTTTAAAAGGAATAATTCCGATCGTCCTTCTTCGTCTTCCGTTAATTCTTTCCACATATTATCAAGCGACAATTGATGGTAGTTAACAATGCCTATAAGCAGCAGCAATATGTTGGAATCACTTAATATAGTGATCACTAGTAAGATGTTTGAGAAGAGATATAACTATTAATATCTCCCATGTGGTAATATATAACGATATATATATTATCAGATTGGAAATCCTTGGGGGAGTCCAGCAGTGAGTCGTCTCTCGGTTGACATGGTGACGATAATAATTATCAATCCGCTTACATAGGATGCCCAAACGGCAAGCATTAACGACATTGCTACGATAGACGATACATACCTACGATTCACACGCATCTACCTACAATATGTGCCTGATCGAATTCATATGATAAAACTCGATACAATAATCATAACAAATGACAAAGTATAAAAGGTACGTAGGTACATAGCAGAGCTGCAAAAATCTATATCATATTTTGATGATTGAAACGGTATATTTTTTCCAAATTCAAACTTTTTAAAGACAGTTTTATAATTGACATTCTCAGAACGCCTTCCAGATTCATCATCAAAATATATTATCAATAGCCTATAACACGGGCAACACTCATGAAGATTTTGTGTTAAAACACCCTGGTCCAGTACAGTATGCCGAGTGATAGCGGTTGCCGTAACAACCGGGAACAACCGCTCAAAGTGCATTCAGAAGCACGGAGAAACTCCGGATAACAAATTTTGATTACCACTACGCAAAGGAACATCTTGACTAGCATGATTGCCATTAAGCAATGGTTTTTTGATTTTGCTTGGTCATGAAATTATTTAAGGGCTTACATAATTGCCACATTACCCGTCGTAGTCAATATTAAAAGTAAGCTATATAAAATCATCAACATACATAATCTTAGGCTAAGTAATGTTACCTCGTTATTTCATTCTCATAATAAATTCTATTTACTGGTGATAACTGAACTGACCGCTACATTTACACGACGCCTGATAAGCCTTACACGTTAGGTATAGTGATAAACTCATAATCTAAATAAATAAAATAATTTCCCAATAACAATAATTCTTGAAATCGAAATAACACTATTCATCACCATCATATACACGTTAAAGCGCTACAGAGATAATTTGATATCGAGTAACTGACAAACAATTGAAAAGTACTAAATGTAATTCAATTTCCGAGACTGCTCAGTCTACGAGTAGACTGCTCAGTGATTATATATGAGTACACTCAGATCAAAAGAAAATTTTCCCTTTTTGCTGATGATGTGGCGATCCCGACCACAACCCAATCTTATCATAAATACTCAAAAATAAAAAATAACGTGAGATTATCATAAGAACTGTTTGAAGAATGTTTTCCAATAAACATGGATCACATCTCTCATCACAATAGATTCGCTAAATATTGTATTAATTTTATGGGATTTGACAACTGTAGTCGAAAGCTGAGGGCGTACGTCAAATTGCGATTATCGAAACTCTTAGTAAGATGTTGAGGTAGAGACAGTGAATTGATGACGCCGTATACCGGCACGCGTACTCCTGACTAAGAAGGTCATTAAGGGCTAAAATCAAAAAGCTCCACAACTCACTCTTCATAATCAAGCCGGTAAGCACTAAGCGAAGCTCAACCAGATTGTGACCTCAAATTATACGCACATCACGAGATCGCAATCTGATCAGAGCTACGAACTCTTTTGAAGTTTATAAATACATTTCTTATAATGAGATTGTGATATTTTTCATAGTAATACCACAACGAGTACATCAGTAACATTTGAGTTACGTACGTATCTGGATAACATCCAGTGTTTCTAGTCTGTAACAAGAATTTTTTTTTTGGCTTGGTTTTATTTTTTCTCTACGATATTGAGTGCTTGCAAATTTTAAACGTTTATGAGTTTTTTTCTCTAAGAATCATCGTTTTTAATATTCGATGATTATTTCTTAGAATTTACTAATTGGGTAATATAATAATGATAATTGGGACTTTTATGTCCGATGTTAACGCATACTGAGTTTGAAATTCACTAAAAATTGATATTATTTTAGTTTATTCTGATATATTTATTTTTGTAACCTAAGTAGTAACCTCAGTATATATAGTGAACTCGCACGCGTATCCATTCAGTACCATACTCTGAGACGTCGAGGTTGATTGTGGTAGTTGTGACCCCCAGTGCAACGGAAGTGTTATAAACAATGCGTACTTTGACTATTTATAGTGCTCTGTTTCACATTCTTATCGGTCACTGCAATACACGGGTCATTCATACTCAATACGCAGTAGACAGAACACGTTTTCTAGAGCAGGAAAAACTTTTGACACTAGGAAGCAAGATAGAACTAACAGATGACGAAAAAAAGGTAAACGACATTTTAATGCATTGGAAACATATTGAAATGGAAGAATCATTCAACAATCCTATGTATTTCAATATGTCAAAACATTTCTTTACATACAAAAATGATATAAGCAAATCTAAAGTGTATCAAATAATAAAGAAGATGCCTAAAGGTGCAGCGCTACATATACATGCTTCCGCTATGCTAGACCCAGACAGTTTATTGAAACTGACATATGAGGACCATTTATATGCTTGTTATTCGAATGACAGTCTAAAATTACGATTCTCACACGCTGTACCCTCACAATCTTGCCCGTTTAACTGGAGTCTCATCAGTGAACTCAGGAACGCTTCCGGTGACGTCGAAAACTTTGATTCAGAGCTAAGAAAACATCTCACTATGTACACCGATAACGAGAATGTTTACAACGCTGATATAAATTTTACATGGAATAGATTTGTTAAGGTCTTAAAAACCATCAAAGGTATTATTAATTACCGACCAGCCAGAGAGAAATTCTTATACAAATCCCTAGAAAATTTTTACAATGATAATATTATGTACATTGAACTTAGATCTGGCCTGCACAGATTATATGAACTCGACGGAAGTGAAAATGACCACATGTATTCGGCTCAAATATTCGAGAGAGTAACAAGAAAATTCATTGAAGAACATCCAGATTTTATTGGAACCAAATTAATTATAACAGAGGGTCGTTGGGAGGACTTAGAAACAATTCGTGATACACTGAACATGGCTCGTTCCCTTAAAAACCAGATGCCGAAATTTTTAGCCGGTTTTGATCTAGTTGGACAAGAAGATATTGGAAATCCACTAATAGACTATCTTCCTGCTCTAGAAGAAGCAAAAGGCGAAATCGACTTTTATTTCCACGGAGGCGAAACAAACTGGTTAGGGACAAGGTCAGATGAAAACTTAGTAGATGCTATTCTGTTGGGAACCAAAAGAATCGGCCACGCTTTTGCGCTATTGAAGCATCCGACAGTCTTAACTGCTGTAAATCAGAAAGATATTGCTTTGGAAATAAATGTTATCTCTAATGTAGTACTCTCTTTAGTGCGCGATGTGAGAAACCACCCTCTAGCTACATATTTGGCTTTAGGATACCCCGTAGTATTATCTAGTGATGATCCGGGAATTTGGGAAGCAGATCCTCTATCTCATGATTTTTATGTCGCATTCGTTGGAGTTGCAAGTAAACACGCAGATTTACGTATGTTAAAACAACTAGCTTTAAATTCGATCCGTTACAGCGCCTTAGATCATATAGATAAATCAAGACTGTATGCCGTCTTCAGTGAAAAATGGGACAATTTTATTGATGAAGTAGTTGAAATTGGCTACTGATAATTGTGTGATAGTTAAGTTTGTTAAGTTTTAAGATTTAATATAAAAGTAGTTTTATAAATAAAAAATTTAGAATACTAAGATATTATTCATAAAGTTAAAAATTTGTACAGGTATTTTTAATTTCAAAATATAAACATGAAAATGGTTTTCCTTTAATATTCCCTTAAAAATGCCTTAAAATTGGAAGTTAATTTCATATTCTTGACGTAGAACACCTATTTCCTTTGATTATTTACAAGCAGTTCCATGATAATTTTTTTGGTACTACAATGATTTTGCTCTTATTTGATAACTTGAGCAGTGCCACGATGTGTTTTAGTTATAAAATAATAACTAAATACCTAGGCATCCAATGAAACATTCAAAAAAGTAAATATATGCGTATCTAAATAAATATATCGTAAAGCCCAGAACTAATTATCGCTTTCTTTAGAAATCCATCTGCCTGATTTTGAAATCATTTTTCTACGAGTTTTTGCTACTGTTTGCTTGATGAAAAGCGGTTGCCTTAATGGTGAACATTACTCGTAGCCGTCACCGTAGCCTGTCTATATGCAATGTGCGTATAAACATAGGCAAGTGTAACGTAGCTTATCCTGCTTATCATGTACGAATAAATATAAAAGGAAGATTTCTGTTGACATCATACGAAACAAAGTCAAAGTCAAAATATCTAAGTTCTTTTAAATCGTCATAACAGGGAATATGTATGAGAATAAATAAACAAATGCAATTAAAAGTAATAGTGATAACTTTAAATGGGTATTAAACGGGTATTTACAAATTGTCCCAGTTATAGAATTTAAAAATGTATTAAATAAATTGGTAGTTTTAATTTTAAAATAAATATTATTTTAATATTAAAACTAACACTAGTATGCATATTCCCAATTAACCCTACTACCGCTTCTGCAGAGAAGAAACAGCGCAAGAAACTCTCAGCCTTTAGTATTTATAATGACTTACAAATTACCTATGTCATCATGTATTAGTATTACAAACATATATGTTTTGTTCTACAGTGCAATCAAAAATCTGTTTTTAGATATTGAAAAATATAAAAATATAATAAATAAGTGCAGAGAAGCAAATTATAGGGGCCACAAATTTTTATCTTTAAAATAATCGTCCACCTAGTAATACCCCTTTTTCATACAGGTTATCTTGCCCTCATATAGTCTCCGACGACTTTACTCACAGCAGGAACTCGACACTATAAATAATTTATATTAATCTGCGAGTAAGGTTGAGTTGTATAGGACGATGTTTTATGGACGTGTGATAACTTTTTTTATGTAGAATAGGCTGGATGTTTGACCATAATCATTCTTGATGGTAGGTTATGATGAAGCCTGTAATGGTATATGCTTGCCTAGAAGGTGCTTGTTCATTCTGGCCTTAAAGATTTCCAACTTGCGATCTGGGAAAACAACTCCTTAGCATTTCGCATAATGAAAGAAGAGGCACATCAATCTCATTGCAATTGCTTGGTGCAAATAGATGGAATTTCAACGAAGGGTGAAAACTGTCGCAACGCCCTGGTCGTTCGGTGGTGGAAAGGGGCAGAGGAAAATAAGCTATGTAAGACCTCCGCACACTTTCCAAAATGTAACCGATAAATACCAAACAACGACATTCTATCGATTTTTTAATCATCACATATTTACATTATGTGTGGTCTTCTAATAAATCGTGTGACACCCACGATTTGACACCAATTACGGCGAACACCTAATGGTTACACTGAAATATGAGCTCATGTGTGAAGCGATCTTAATTAATGTTAGAGTGGCAGAGAGAAACAGACCAACTCTAATTTTTATGCTTTTTGATTTGAACAATATGAATTGTATATTTTCTTTAGCAAATAGTCAGTAATTCACCTCTTGACAGCCAATTCTAATAGTCTAACTAAATAAAAAATATATAAATAAAATATAAAAAAAAGTATTTCAGATTTTTTCAGACATAGAACAAACGAAGTGTGTATATTGAAGTGTATACATTGTTACGAGGTTATTAGTTTATCTGAATAGCTTAATATTAGGATATTATAATTTAACGAAAACCGGATAATATGAAATATAAAATCCGAATGCCACACGGACAAAGTCACGGGCAACAGCTAATATACAACAAAAAAGTTTGAAATAAAAAGTGTATCCAGATAAAGTAGTTAATTGTATATTATTCTTAAGTTTTTTTTTCAAGTTTATACCGAAGCTATAAATTAATTCAACCACTCAGCGAGATACTCTGGAAATAATATATATAAAAAGAACTACTTTTTCTCCGTCCATTTTTCCTTTCATATATTGGTAATTGAAGACCATAAAATTTAACTCTAGCTTTTTTTATTATTTTTTAATCTTTCTGTCCTTTATTTATACGATAAAAGTTTAAGTAATAGTCGTAGCAAAACTCATATTTACGCCAAAACATAATACCATCAAATATTTATGATATACTCATTGAAATATTTTCCGAAATATGCTACGGACAAAGCTTTTAATAAAATCCGCTCAGGAGTTCGGAGTTACGGACAGACCAACAGAAAATATATTTTGTTACAAAATATTCTTTTGTACCCCGTGCTAAATATTTTGTAATTATGTTCAAATTCTAGTTTTATTTAATGGAATTATCGACCTATTAAGATCGATAGGTACCAATTTAAAAAAATATATATACTTTATTGTTAAATGTGAAGCATCGGTGGCTGAGTGCATAAGGTCATTATCTCCCAGGTAATGAGCTCCCGCGATCTGTGGTTCGAACCTCGCCATGTAACAATGTAAATTTTTCCAAATTTTGAATTCATATGTACGTTCATCGAAAACATCGTGAAGAAACCTGCACACACCTATGAAGAAATTCTTAGGTTGTGTGTGAAGTCGTTTATCCCGCACTTGGCCAGTGTGTTTGGCCTAATTATTTGCCCTAATTTAGGGTAGAATCGAGGTCCTCCATGGGGAAGTATATGAACATTTGAAGATGACGATTATTTTCAAAATCTAGTGGAAAAGATTAGTTTTCAAACCTAGTAAACTCTCCCTCGTTCTCTCCATTAACAAGCACAATTAAAAAGATGCACATATCTTTTTTAATGTAAAGTTTATTCATTTATTAATTCGTCACATTCCATAAGCCATCATCCCACACCAGCTACAACACTCTCCAATGTAAAACAGGCGCAACAGCCGTCGATTTGCGAAGAAGGAAAGAAAGAGCTGATATACACACAGATACAATTAAACTTTACCGCAAAAACAAATTTTCTAATAAACTCAAACCGTACCTTAAAAATAAAATTTATTAATTTTTAAAACACTTACCTACTTCAAATTCCTAATCTATAAACACTTCGAATTCTTATTGTGCCACGAAGTAACACAGAACTTTACTACGGTGTTCAAAAAAAATAATTTCACTCTTACGCCTGTTTAGTATGAAGTAGCTAATTATATTACTCGTATAATGTCGTCGCAGTGTAATCACGCGCAACTGTGAAAATTAACGCTAGCGGTTGGCAGGAGCACACGCATTAGGGACATGAAGTTTCTTTCATCTGTGAAGATCTAGTAATTTATATACAGGCTGTTTCTATGCAAATGAGATACATGGTTTTAGTAATAAAAAAAATAAGTTTACACATATAACCATGAAAGATGAGGCCCTTGTATAATACGCGATCGCCATTCGAAGACATTTCCGCCCCAGGGACCGTCAGTCCTTTTCGCCGATTGTAAGCGGCACCGTTTCGATTCAGCACGTCATCACTGGCAACACAAAGGTATTGAGCAGTTATGCGTCCAATGACTAATCACTTATTTTGTCTTTAGATAAACATTCTCTTTGCGAATTTATACGTCTCCCATTACCCGCCAAATAATGCGAAAGGTGATATATAGTCTCTCCGGCACTGGTAAATGACTATGTGTTCTACGGTATGATATTTTTATTACGAATATCATAAAAAGCAACGACGTATGAAAACTACCGATATGAAATGCAAGCCATTGGAATTTAGTCACATTAATTGACTGTATACCTGGAAAACGAAATGAACTGGTTAGGTTAGGGAAGATAATTATTTTCTTGTTAATCCTCTGTTCTGCACTTCAAATGTAACGCTTTCTTCTTCTTTAAAATCTGATAGTCGACCAGATTTTAATACGCTTGCTTTACCTAAATAAAATAAAACACCTAAAACGATTACCGATATGAAATGCAAGCCATTGGAATTTAGTCACATTAATTGACTGTATACCTGGAAAACGAAATGAACTGGTTAGGTTAGGGAAGATAATTATTTTCTTGTTAATCCTCTGTTCTGTACTTCAAATGTAACGCTTTCTTCTTCTTTAAAATCTGATAGTCGACCAGATTTTAATACGCTTGCTTTACCTAAAACGATTGTTGTCATACAATATATATATTATTATATTACATAATCGAATAAATATGAATAGATATCCCTCTTTACATTACTTCTTTTCATATCACATTATTATTTCAAATAGTTGAATCTCATCATCGTTACGCTATTGGATTCATTATTATCATAAAAAAGAACATCCTCCTGTAAATAGTTATTTCTTAATTAACACACCCATGGATGAGTCCCAATGTAACTCATGTGTGATACGTTTGTCAAATTTATTAAGACACGGATCTGATAATAATAGTTGTTGGATGACATAAAAAAAACTTTAATATTATTACTTGCATTATTTCATGTATGTGTCGTCAGTATGCCAAAATGGAACCTGTATAAATGAAAATATGTTATCAGATCAAACTATTAATTTCAATCTTGAATTTTATCATAAAATCCATACTAATCTCATTATCGTTGTCCGATCAATACTAATTCAAATTGTTGGATATTAATATTTGTCTACAAGCCTCTATAAAGGTACACTGTGATTAAATAAAAAATAAAACGAGAAATATAGAGAAATCAGGTTTATACCCAATGAAATTTTAATGAGTATTACATATAAATATATTCAACCTTTTTGGCTAGTGTGAAACCAAAGATTAAGTTATTATTATATACAATTATAATGCTGTTTCTTGCCCAATAAATAAATAATAAACAGTCCTCACCATTTTTCTCTTACGATAGAATCAATAAACTTGGTCCACCTAATTTCAAACTCATGCATTATTTTATCTTTATGTTTAAAAGTGCTATGATACAAAGAGTTCAAAGCAAGCTTCTTAAGAAGCCTCAAATCCGCATGCCGACTGGCCACGCCCAAAAACGTCACATAAAAATCATGAGACATTGGATCAGCTTCCCACACGCCTGGATCATCACTGGATATAACAACTGGCAGATCCCGGGCTAAGAACGTTGCCAATGGGTGATTTCTTACATCCTCGACTAACTTCAGCACCACATTTGAAATAACGTTTACTTCTAAAGCTATACCACGCTCCACTATCTCTTTCATCAGGTGCGGATGTTTAGTCAATGCAAAAGCGTGACCAATTCTTTTAGTTCCTAATACGATGGCATCGACTAGATTTTCATCTGAACTAGTACCGTACCAGTTAGTTTCACCAGCGTGGAAGAAATAGTCCAGTTCATCACGAGCGTCAATTAGGTCTGGTAGGAAATTTTTAATCGGTGCCCCTAAATCTTCTTGTCCAACGAGGTCGAGACCCGCGAGAAAGCCAGGGAGTTTTCGATTAATTTCCTTCGCTACTTTAATATACTCTTTTATTGTTATATCATCAACTTTTCTTAAAGGGGCATAAATAAGCTTAGCACCATAAAAGTCGGGGTAGTCTTCTACAAATTGATCTACCACTTTTTTATAGGATTCAGCCGTTGCAACGGAATCATATACATTTCCTTCCAAATCATAGAGTACGGGTAATACACTTCTTATTTCTATATACATAATGTTATCTTCTCTGAATGCTTTTAGCGTATCATAAAAATATTGTTCCCAAATTGGCTTATAACTAAACATTGAACCAGAAATAATAAAATAATTTTGAAACTTTCTCCATGCTGCGTTAACATCTTTATACGAATCTTGTGGATTATCCGTGACTACAGTGAAATGTTTCTTTAGTTCTTCATCGAATTTTTTTACGTCTCCTGATGAATATCGAGCATCTCTCATTAACTGCCACACAGTTTCGCAAGTCAAATTTGGTATATCATTAGAAAAGATGAGACGCACATCATTTTCTTCAAAACATACGTAAAGATTATCCGCATAAGTTATATTTATCACGTACTCTGGTCTAAGTAGTCCTGTATCGTGTGCATGAAGTACTGCTCCTTTTGGCATTTTCTGTATTATTTTATATAGTTCAGTATCTTTGATTGCATCTTTGTACTCAAAAAAGTGGTTGGACAAGTTGAATTTGTGAGGATTTACGAATCCATCGTCTAACGCATGTCTTTTGAGATCCATCATAATTTGGTTGGCTTTAATTTCACTATCACTGAGCATTATGTCGTTTCCTACCATCATCTTCATTTCGTGAAGCAGTAATTTCTTTCTTTCTTTAATAACCGATTCGTAAACATCTTCTGATACAGCAGCATACGCAGTCAATAACAAAAACACTAGCGTAGGCCACATTGCACTTTATGTGCTTTACACAGACATGAACAATAACTTATAAATGGTTTTATTTGGAGCAAGGTTGGACAGTAATAAATGTTTTGTGATTGAGATAGTGGACACTAGGTGTACACTTTTTATCAATTATTTATTTTTAATACTGTTGATATCGGTTATTCTTTTGTTAGAATATCGATAAAACACTTATTGAATCATAATGTCATTAACAAGCATTGAATATTAATACTGTTAAATTTAAGGTAGTTTTATACCAATGTTATTCTTGAAAATAACAAATCTTTCATACGTACACTACTTGTATTGCAAGTTCTGGTAATATTAGCCAAGTTATTGAAAGTTCCAATAAAGAATTAACTTATAATTAAGGATTATTACATTTCCTTCTTGCTCCTTTATGCAATATGAAATATTGGAACACTTCAAGTAATCTTCATTGGAAATGCTATCTTGAAATTAGGTTCCAAAGGCCGTCGATGTCACATTAAGTAACATATAACTAATTACCTTTTTTATATAGAACCGATAAAGGCGATTAAGATAAGAATAAATAATGTATGACAAAATCAAACATAAAATTTTATGCGATATCGCAAAAAAAAGTACTTCAATTATTATGTACTGACATTATCTTTCGTAGAAGTTATTGCCTTGGCAATGGCTAAAATAAAGATATTTCATAACGCTGATTATGATAAAAAAGATTTGTGTAAATTAATTAAAAGGCGCCAAGAGTGACGTTGGGTATATCAAATAAAACTGGTTAATAATTTAAAATAAATTAAAAATAAAACTCGCACACCTGGATCTTTTTGAGTTTTGATTTAAATAACTATTGATTATATCAATTAATAATAAATACAGTATAATTATATAATAAATAGCTCAGAATATAAGTCAAAAATTAAAATCATTTAGGTTTCTACCGTACATTGGTCAATAAAAAAAAACAGAAAATTTATAGTGCAAAAGACTTGTCAAACACTCGCTGAGCGTGATCAGCAACTATAGAGCGCGTTAAAGGAGTTACTATTACAAATTATACCTATAGATTTGTAAAGTAAATATTAGGTACTTATATTTTTTGTTTAAAAGCAGTCAATGTTTGAGGGGCGCACCGCAATTAGAAGATTAAAGGCTAGGTGACAACACTCACTCTTCTCCAGGTACTTATACAAGAGCGTTTCGTTTTTTATTTTTCAATTTTACAAACATTTCTATTTTATAACCTACTAAGCGCTTACCAAAATGTAAAAAGCAAACTTAATTTTAACCATAAATAAATGAGTTGAATTTAATGGAAATAATTGAAAAAAAGTGTTCCTTTTTTAAAAATTTTGACAGAAAGAAAAACGGGTAACCAAATTTTCCTAATTTGATATTTTTTTGAAATGTCACTTTTTTAATGTAATAGAAACAAGCCAGGTACAAATAGTACAGACAAAGATATTCGATTACAAGTTTATACATACTATATGCAAAAAGACTTTTTCCGCGGCCTAATATATACTATATTATATATATAATCCTACACAAACTTATATTATTTTTTTATGTGTAAGTATGATCATGCGTGTATGTGTGCATATATAGATGAGCATACTACTTAGTTTTACGGTAAAATAATAAGAAATGAGCAAATTAAAAATCATAATAGCTACGTAGCTATTATTAATAGTTTTTAATACAATATTTGATTCACGATTACAACTCTAGCTTATATTAATTGGTACAAACAGCATAGATTAAAGTTGACCGAAATTATAATTTTCTTTTTAATCTTATTAGTTAAAAAATTACTTTGCATGGCACTATGGAAATGTCTTGATTATACATACGATCTTTTCTTTCTAAATTACTTTTTTTATTTTAGATATATTTTTAAAATATGAATTGGAATGTAGGAGTATTTAACATCTTTTTCTAAAACCAAGTTAGGGCACTTTTACAATAAATTTGAAGTATGTTTACACACGGGTATGTATCGTAGAAGTGGTGATAGGTGGACTCAAACAAACTATACCTATTGTAAAAGCTACGGCTGGTCTACAGAAGCGTCGGTTTTTTCTCGTGAGATGGTCTTTCGACACGGTTGAGATATATGTTCCGAGACAAGAAGGAAATAGTGTAAAGGACGCAAAATCGATCTTACTCGAAAAACTTACCAACTACTAGTACCTACGAAAAAGTGAAGATATATAAATTATTCTATTTCTTCTTCTGTTACTACAAAAGTTTACTAGTTAACTTTTTATGATATAAAAGCTTTTTCTGCTAACACTACTTAGCGCGTAGTGGACTCAAATTACGTAACACCGAGTCTCCGCCATATTTTTCCTTTTTTTTAACGAATGCGTTCTGCGGGGCGGTACTGAAAAGTGCCACTTGATCCTACCCCAACCCTTTAGTAAATCCGCAATGGCGGCACATGCAGATTTCATATTTCTTTTATTTTATTTTATTCTTTAATTCTCCGAATGCTTTGAAAGCGAAACCTCCTTTTATAAGCGCCGCTTGCTGCAATTTACACCGTAGATTCGTATTTAGTAAATCGTTTAAACAAAGATAAATAGAGAAGTTTAAGTTATTAAAGGAATACGTGGCAGTATTTTTTAGTGTTGTTTGTCTGTCAGTTGCTCATTTTTAGTAAAGAAAAGAGTATTTTTATATTATTAGAAATTTGTGATGATGTAGAAACATTTCAGCATTTTGTCCGAAGTTAATTAGTTACATAGCATACAATTTTTATGTGGGAAGGTCTTATAAAACAATATTATGATATCTAACTACACGTTACTACACAATCATAAATTTTATAACATGTAATGAAACTAAATATAAACTACATAGATTATCATTGTTACATGTAACATGAGGAAATAATACATTGCACATTGAAATATAACACCATCAAACAACAAAGGGCATTATCGGTGTTAGTTTACGAAACTTATTGTAAAGTTAATCGACGCTACTCCCCGGGTGTTCGGTTGATATCGGGTCGTTGCGCTGACGCATCTCAGTGTCACAGAAACATTCACCCGCATAAGACGAGGCCCGTTGACCCCAGAATGCGGACGTTTATACTGCTCTCTATATTCGTATATGTGACCTGCGATAGCGACCGATATGAAGATAAACGCACAAAACTCTTAGAAGACGAGTTCAAACTCACGCTTGGAGGAAACCTTAAGCTCAGCAATAAAGAAACTGCAGTAAACAAATGCCTAATGAAATTCAAAAATAAAGAACTCGAATATGATTTCGATTTTCCGGAAAAATTCAACTTATCTCAACACTTCTTCAAGTACAAGGAAAAGATACGGCAGTCTAAAGTTTACAAGATCATCAAAGATCTACCTAAAGGAGCGGTATTACATGTGCACGATATGGGAATATTAGGACCAGATTACCTCATGAATATCACTTACATGCCTAAACTTTACGTGTGCAAAACTCAAACAGTGCTATTACGCTTTGCGGATAGAACTCCAAATATCTCTTGCCCTACGAGATGGTACCTTATGAGTGAAGCTAGACACATGTCAAAAAATGTCTCAGAATTCGATGCTGAATTAAGAAAACTTTTCACCATGGTAGTGGAAAATCCAGATGTTGTATATCCAACCATTACTGAGACCTGGGACGTGTTTATGAAGTACTTTATTACAGTGGCTCCAATGTTATCATACAGACCCGTATGGGAACAGTACTTCTACGACGTCTTAAAGGTATTTAGAGACCACAATATAATGTATGTAGAAGTAAGAAGTATTCTACCAAATCTATATGAACTGGACGGAACTACATACGACCAGTTAGTAACAGCTAAAGCATATAGAAAATCCATCAACAGGTTTTTGAAGAGTTACCCGGATTTTATAGGCGCTAAACTTATTTTCGCACCTTCAAGACAAGTGAACAATTATACTGTTGTGTCGGATTTAGAAGTAGCTAAAGATATAAAACGCAACCTCCCTAATCATTTTGCTGGTTTTGACTTAGTTGGACAAGAGGATAAAGGTAAACCTCTAATAGATTTTATCCCAGAATTGATTGACGCAAGCAAGGAACTTAATTTTTTCTTTCATGCTGGAGAGACGAACTGGTATGGTTGCCTGACCGATGATAATTTAGTAGATGCTATTCTTCTAGGAGCTAAGCGTATTGGGCATGCATATGCCCTGCCAAAGCATCCTTTACTCATGAAAGAAGTGATCAAAAACAAGATCGGTATAGAAGTGAATGTCATATCAAACGCTGTTTTATCTTTAGTGCGGGATATCCGTAATCATCCTCTTAGTATATTCTTTGCGAACGATTTGCCAATAGTACTTTCAAGTGATGACCCTGGTGCTTGGGAAGCAGATCCCATAACTGACGATTTTTATGTGGCTTTTATGGGTGTTGCAAGTAGGCAATCGGATTTGAGGTTGTTAAAGAAATTAGCACTTAATTCTTTGGAATACAGCTCACTCGAAGGTGACGCAAAGTCTCAAGCTATGGCGAAGTTTAATACAAAGTGGTTAAAATTTATTGACGACTTTAATTGTGAGATTTATACAGTAGGTATTTAAATTTCTACTGCGATATACTTATCATTGTCTTGATTCTTGAACCAGTGTCATTGGGAATACTAATAATTATGACGTAAGACGTATGTATTTAAAGTACAAGCAATATCTAGTAGGTAATATCACAGGAACACTGCATCGCCCCATAAATTTGTGTTATATCTTTAAGTGCCTGCGTCATTCAAAAGATACTTTAAAATTCCTCAAAGCAGGACTTTTTAAAGTTCGCACGTACATAGTATTTTAGTTTTTATGTCTAAGCGACAGAGGCTAGTAGATGGTGGATGTTTGCTGCATAAGGAGCATTATAATACAGCAAAGTTTTGGAGTGTCACCCTTCAGTGGAGGGTTCTCTTGGCTAACGAACTCATTGTACCGCTGGGTGCAATCCATCTTTATTTTGTATATAACTGTGATGTATATCTGTTCGTACTGAAAGGTGCCTTATAAAGCATATGTTTTTGGCTATCAAACCTTACGGCACTTACACCTTTCCATAGTTTTGATTTAGTTTGAAAGGTGATGTTTAGGTACGTTGTTTTACTAAATTTGTTAGAAATAATTTCTGTTTTACAATGTAATCACAATATACCTGAATAGATTTGATGATTGATGGCTGAATAGGCATTTTATTACTTACTATATCTTTTTAGTCATTTCTTGAATTTTAAAATAATATTAGTTAAAGAAACTAGGAACAAATCTAGGTAAGTTTCCTAATCTTGCTAAGTCGTTTACTCATACTTAGTAAGACAGCTTTTTGTTATTACTGTCCGTAAGTGTAATTTGGGAAAATTTGATAATGTTCACATTTAAATTCGATTTGAGAATTTAAGAACTACTTATTAAATCTAGTAATTATCACTCATAATTTGTTTAACAAGCTCGTTTGTTAAACATACTGGCGTATGATGTTTACATTAATTTTATGTTTATTTTGTACTAAATAATGTTTATTTCAGTGAAATATTTAAGAAGGTATTATCTGCTACATTATTTTGTTACGAATTTTACCATAAAGGACAAGTAATGTACTTTGAGACTATCATATTTTATAGTACTGTTGAGGATGGGTGATACAAAAAGTAATAGTAATTTGATGCATAAGCACATAGAAATTAAGAATTGAATTTTTAGATAGTTCTGATTAGTTAAATTTCAAAATTTAATTGATATTTTGTCTGTTCGACGTTTTAATTATTTTGTATGTGTATAAAATTTATTTGATAGTCTAAATATTTTATTTAATTACCTTATTAAAATTCTTCATATCTTTTTAACATTGAAATGTCCGAACTTTTTCTTGTACAGCTATTTCGAAAATATTTTATGTAAAAATAAATGAGTTTCGAAACGTATAAAAACAGTTATCAAACTAGCTACTTCAATCAGCCGATACTTCATTATGTGCTAACTCGCATAGAACCCATGATATGATAGTTAAATAGACGGTATAAAAATCTGGGTATAGTGTTTCAATGCGTACTCGTCGCGTCGTTGCCTGGATTGTCTCTCAATGTATTGTTAGCTATCTATTGTGAAGTCCCAATTAACTGCAATGGAAATCAGGAAGAGCTGATACTTGGCAATTCCATTTTGTATCCTTGTTATTTTTATTTTTTCCACATCCCTTTTAGTTAGATACAGATATATAGAAAATGGCTACCAAAAATAAGAATGATAAATAAATGTAACTACTATATAGAATGCAAAATTTTATTATTTTAGGTATTTCACATAATAAAAAGATTTGGTATTATAAATAGATACGTTTTGTTCAATTTAATTTTCAAAGATTCTAACATAACAATAACAATTTGTTAAAAGACTAACTCAGCGCTACCCATATTAAAGAAAACCAAGAATACCTTTATTATATATATTTATATTATACTATTAACGACTGAGTTGTCCAAGTAATCAAGTACCCTGACTTAAATTATTCGGCCAGGTGTCCCAGATTCGTTCCGGCCAAGGCAGATAATATTACGTTTTATTGGTATCTAGTATCCATAACAAGCTCATAATAACGCTTACCAACTCTGTAGTAGATATTAGGTGAGTATATAACTATTATATTATATTAATTCTCATCGTATACCGAATAGAAAACGAGTCTTACTTAAACAAAAAACAATTTGAATAATCTCTCATTTAATCAATTATAATCTATCTAATTTTCATATACGATGCACTTTATTAAGAACGCAGACATCATGATGAAGTAAAAATTAAGCAGTCTATAATTGATTGCAATAAGAGATCATAATACACTCCCAGGAGCTGTACTCGATGAGATATGATTCTATATAGAGAGAGTAACGTAATGATAAGGTAATGAGACCCACAGCGACGAGAATGTAACGTATGATTCGTTCTACTATAGTTTGCCCAACCAGATGGCTGCAGGTCATTATTTTTACATTTTAAACATAATTTAAATAAAGATTCAATAAAACAAATTAGTTTGAAATGATAAATATATTAAATTTTAATTACATTTCAACTTAGTGCTAAGTCAATAATATTGCTACCACAAAAGATGTCAAATCATGGAAAAGACATTAGAAGACTTACCATGAACATTAATGACTTCTTAAATTTATTTTCTTTTCAAAACCAAACAAATATGTGAAGCGCCTTTTTACAGCCGTTTTGTAGTCTTTCACTCTACTTAACCAGAGAACCCAGGCTCATTTCCTGGTAGGGACAGATTTGTATGATGATATCGGATATTTTTACAAGTCATGGATTTGGGTATGTTTATATATATAATTCTCCGTTATCTAGTAGCCATATCATAAGCTCTTAGTGATGCATAATTTTGGCTAGATAATAGGTGTCAGAGTGAGTAATATTTTATAATTATTTCAATTATGTACAAGCACACTAAGATAAGTAAATAATCCTAAATCATAATGATCATCTGAAGCTTGCTCAGCTTTCAAAGATATTTTAACATCACAATGTTCAATAATATGTATTGTTTACAGTCAGTGAGCCTTAGTGCAACGAGAATTCCATTGTTCTATTATACCACATATCTATACAAAATTGTGTAGAGTTTGGCAACACCATTTTTCTTGGTATTAAGAGATTTATTATCATTTCTGTAGTTAGTCAGTATTTTTTAATTCACGAATGTAATACTTCTTGAGAAATTTAGGATATCTGGAAACGAAAAATATGTTTATTTGCCGTGCCTATGTACATAAATAATCTGTTTGAAATACAAACAGTTCAAGCAAATTACATAAATTCATGAGAGAAAGAGAAGTGAGAAATCTTTAAGGTTTTTAACATATTTCCTCAATCTGAATATAAAAATGTATTTCTTTATATCATTAAATACGCATGGTATAAGCACGAAATAAATGCATGAGGAGTTTGTTCATAATTCATAATACAACAACACTAGTTATTACTAGTTATTTTTTGCAGTTGTATCTGTCGCTATTTCTTGCAGTTTATTCCAACTAAGCAACTAAGAGCTTATTCCGTGGGCATTTGTTTCATATGATACTAATAAAGGGGTACTAAATTAAAACCAAACATTAACAGATAGTCTAGATGGTGTGGTTAATGGTGTGGTAATAATAATACGAGGTCAATGTACCTTCAAATTCAATCAAGAATTTTTGATTGACCCATACTAATAGTATTCAAATCTTTTAATCGGTTTTTGTCTCGCCGCAAAAGAAAAATGGTTTATTTAGCTTTTATTTTGAATATGAAAACCAAATAATCAATCTTAAAACGCAATTTTTTGACCTAGACATAATAATATTACTATCGATGATATTAGAGTATTCTAGAGATGGCATATCCAAGTCCCCTACACTCTTTTTGTCCAGATATTTAGTTAAGTTAATAACAAGTATATTTTAGACACAAGAAGAGAAACAGCATTTTGGGTCAAAGTGCATGGTAATAAAACCAAGATAAGTTAACTGATATGATATCTATTATGGAATGATCTCAATTTCACGACAGACCAACATAATTACGATCTTTTCTAAATAAAAAGGTTGTATTTGCTTCAATATTGTAACATTGCACCTGTTTCTATAGGATACACAATTCTAAATTTAAATGCAGTGGATCTCGATCTCTTATGACAAAAAAGACAGTTGACATATATCATTTTGTGAGAAAATGGGACATCTTCAAAAAAATTTAGATTGAGATTTTACCATCAGAATCAGGTGCAACACTTATTTCTATCATATAACTCTTTTTTTTCTTTAAATTATACATTGCAATAAACTTTTCAAGATGCAATGAACATTTACTTTTCGAAGTAAGATATAATCTGCCTTTCTTTTCTTTATCAGATTTCATCAAAGCTATAAAACTGGATTACTTAATAATCATCTCCAGCAGGAATGGCATCTTCCAGCCTTTTTATGTATTTCACCCTTAACTCTGTTACAGCATCACCTTTGAGCTGATCCTGCAATTAGAAAAAAACAAATATAACAATAAAACAATACGGTTCATTGATCTTTAAATTTATATAACTTATAAATTTATAGTATAAAGTAATACTATCCAAAATGGAATAAAATATGTTTTAAAATTTATACCAATTGAACATTTTACATTATCTGGTTTACATACTAATTAACTTTTTTCATGTTTAAAACTTTTTTCTCAAAATATTTTTTAAAAGTGAATTATTGCAAGTTTGTTTATTACTTATCCACCACAGTTAAGTAACAAAGTAATCTCTGCTCTAAAAGAACTTACACATATATTTGCAACATAACTTCGGAAAACTTACTTCTAACTTCAGATGAAATTATGGTATTGATGATTATTGATTTCATGTTCAATTTAAACTAAAAACTTCTTTATTTACTCATTTTAAATTATAAATAAATCACATTAAGAAAAGTAAATATTACCTGTACAAACCAGCACTGAACTTCCAACTGCACCATCTGAAGAGCACCTCGTATAGCTCCTGGGATCACAGCACAGTACTTTAAGCCATTATTAGGCATTTCCACCCACTCACTCAGTGGACACTGGTCCCAGATTAACGAAAACTCATCACCCGCACCACTCCAACTGGTGACTGTTGGTTGCATGTTAAGGTATAACCTGTTATAAAACAGAGAACCATCTTTATCTCTTGGTAAAAGGGTGGAAAATTTTTAGAACAAAATATTTCCTAATATAAGAAAAGAACAACAAAAAGCTGTGTTATTCCTATTACTTGAAAGCCTGTTGGATTTTATCAGCTGTCTCTCTCATTTCCAGACATCTATTTGACGGTGTTCGAGCGAGAAAGTCTTCAATCAGTCTCACTCCCATATTATAACCAATTCTTTCTAACTGTTTATTGACATCCTCAGAATTCTCTAACTCTCTTAACATTTGAGATACAAGGGCACCGTATGTTAAAGTCAGTAGCTCTGAGTTCTGAAAAAAGGGTATCGTTTTCAAATCAACCGATAGTTGTTTATTTCATACTAAATTTCAAAAAGATCTATGTGCACTTACTACTTTCTTAGCATCTAATCTGGAAGTTTGTCTCGACATTATGTTGGTTTTTAATTAAGTCCTCAGATGTGGAAATATAGAATAAATTAACTAAATATATACCAAATCCACCTCAAAAAACTTTAAGCAGTAACACCTATGACATTCTTTTTATTTTTTTTATATTATAGAGAAGGCAAAGAAAACTAAAGCTTATACAGCCATATTTTATGTGATTCTATTTTTTTAACTCCGGGATACCCCAAGGAATTTTCGGTAACTAATGATTATTAATGATTATACGAACCATTTTGTTAATTACTTACGTGAAAAATTTTAAATATGGAATGCAATGTTAGTTATTACGATGAAATGCTACCAAAAACAGAATGGAATGACACAATGATGATAAATAAATAATTTTTAACTTATTGAAAAAACATAATCAGTTTTCGTTCATATCGACCACTTTTTTCTTCAAGTGTTCAATATCGACCGCTTTGAGACTCCCTGGATAATCAAAGAGTAATAGATGACTTCTATGAAGAATATCAACCAATGTACAGCATAGTTTTTTGCACTTTTTGTTATGTACGCTATCTAGGCATGATTTCATAAGTTAATAAGTGACTTCCGTTCTTTTTATCACGAGCATGCTTTTGATGATGCTGTCTCCCTTGATAAAATATAATAATGTATCTACTCGCCGTAAGATGGAGCTACACGAGCGAAATAACATAAGCAAAATATGGAGTAGGCTTCCATTTAAAAAATATATATACAATCCAATAATAATGTTTCATATACATCATTTGTGTGAATTTCTGAAGTTGATACAAAGCAGATGGTCTCGATTATGTTGTGCATGAAATAAAATTAATTTTATTTTTGAGCACCTTGCGATTTCACAATTAAGCTCAATAGCTAAGCAAGAGGATGTATGTGAAATCCTATAAATTATTACATGTAACAATTTGATTGCATTTTTAAATGCATCTTGTTTAGGGCCCCAACACAACTTTTCCATTATGATCTCACCCGAAAAAGACAGACAACTAGTGACGTCGATTGTAATTTCTAAAATGGCAGCTTTTAAGCAAATTTAAATGGCATATTTTGTAATACGCGTTAAAATGAGGCATTATATCGCGCACCACAAAACATGCCAATTAAAAAACGTCAAAAATCTAAGGCTTGTATAAGTATCAATTAACTTGAATTTCCCAAAAGTCATACTATGCATTTCATACTGAATGGAAGTAAATGAGCGGCAAATAAATAAATAAGAGGTTTAAGAGAATATCAGTAAAATCGCATTTCATTACGATTAAAAATTTATAGGATTGTTGAGTGTCCTTGATGTTAACAGAAATTATTATGTTGACAACCCCGAAACTAAATACCCTTAGATATTCTCTGCAAATGAGCGGAACATTTGTTCACTAGCCACGGATGTTTAATATATACTTATTATAAAGCTCTATAGTTCATAACCGTTATAAAACTATAATACATTATTATGTATTACACATATCGGCAACACGGTCCGTGAACCACACGTTACTCTGTGCTTGAACAATTGATGTTTGTAATAGCGGGTTCTGGTCCATTCCTATCTTTAGACATACTCTCTAATCTGTGTTCCTATTCAAAGTCAAAGTCAAAATATCTTTATTCTAATAGGCTCATTAAGTTCTTTTAAATCGGCATAACAGGGAATATGTATGAGGAAAATAAATAAATGTAATTTAAGGTATAGCACTAGTAATAATGATAACTTTAAGTGGTTATTAACCGGGTATTTGCAAATTGTCCCAGTTATAGAATTAAACTATGTATTAAATTATTATTTTAAAAATGCATATTCCCAATTAACCGTACCACCGCTTCGACGAATTAGTAGCTGCTGAGAAAAAGCGGCGCAAGAAACTCTTAGCCTTTAATATTTGTAATGACATTTACAAATTACCTATGTCATTATGTATTAATATTACAATTTTTTGTTTTACAATGCGATATTTTATACATCAGTAAGTATCGACATTTTTTGTTGTATTACAGCTTATTTCAGTTTATTTAAATTGCATTTTTAAATAGTCCATGCGTTCTTATCACCTAAATATTCCTGAACTTTGTATTTCGTTTGATATAGTTTTCAAACTTGTCATTGGCAGTTCATTTATTTCAAAATGTTAAATTATTTAATATAACTGACTAAACAATTAAACCAGGTAACGTACTTTTTACTTGATGTTTTGTTATTATATAATGTTTTTAAATATACACTGTATTTAACTAAGTAATATTATTATGATTATATCTCTTTAACCTTGACGTTTTTGGAGTGTATAACGAACCTAGATAGAATAAATGCATTTTGGCGTTGACTTTGATTAAACTTTAATTAATGTTACATTGTTAGTATTTTTTACTAACATTAGGGTACCTTCTAAATGAAAATCTAATACGAAAAACATATTTTATAATTCAAAATTCGCACTCCTTATATTTATTCAACCATTCTCTTCCATCTGCTGTGCGAGTCAGCGATGGGGTGCAGTTGGATCCGCCATTGTAATGAATCATCATATAGTCGAAGCAGTTCGTCACGCCGTCTCTGTTGCAGTCCTGAAAGAATAAGTATATATTAAAAGGTTGGATAAAAAATTTAAAAACCATATAACATAATTATTAATTTAAGTCAATGCCGGTACATCTTTTTTTTTGAGTCGATATAAGGAAGAAACTTTTGAGTCAGCTGCAAATGCAGTTCACATACAGCCCGTCTATCTAACTAAACCCTCATCATCATCATCAACCTATTTTATGCTCTGGATGAGCATAAACTGCTGGAGATACGTCTCCCCTAATGCAGGCCACTGCTCCCTGACTAAACCCTACCATAAATGATTGTAAGTCGGGAGGTATTAATGAAAATAAAAATAAATTTCTATTTAAAATGCATATTCATATATTTCAATACTTTAAACATGCACATATCAAATTTATACCCAAGTGTATATGTGTATGCAATATAGAGCAGTTAAAGTAAAAAACATACGTTGTAAAGGAAAAATATATTTCAATGTTGTGAATCAACAAATATTTACAGAAATGTCAACGTCTATATTTAAAGTGAAGAATACGATTACTAATTTTATCTTATCTTATCTACTACCAGTATTACAACAAAATATTTTCGAAAAAAAATATTGTTTTGTAATACATAGAATCTATTCAATTTCTCTCGTGTAGTGAAGTTTGTCGGCAGTACGGTCCCGTTCTTTTTTGACTGCATATAATAACTAACTTACGGTGTATGGAAACCTTATGAATTACTTATTATTTCCACGCACATAATCGTTATAAGTAGGCCTATAGAGTACTATAATATTACGGAAAATATTCCTATCGTGAGATGTCAACATCGTACCTATGGAACGTTTACCGAGGAAAATAACATCTTCCAAAATATATCGCTAGCCAGAGAGTGTAAATAAATTAGCAATATTTAAGAAGTTGAAATAGACAATCAAATAGAACAACTTTTCTGTGGAACTATCATCCAAATGGTAAAAAATCTGCTGACATTTCGGTCGTGAATTTTTCGTATGGAACAACTGATATTATTTTTGCGATTTCGATGTTGGGCCAATTGAAAAAGTTGGTCAGTTTAATCGTCCGATTCACCCTCTTAAATATTACTGCTAGTTTTATTTACACACGGTACAAGAAACTATTGGTTGCAGATAAAATATTGCTTCTGCAATTTTTCTTTTCTACGGACGTGCAGTTCGCAGCCCACTGATGTATTTTTTACATCAATGGGATGCGAACTGAAAATTTTAAAATAAGTACAGTGATTTGTAATATAACGAAACAAATAAAAAGTACATAAGTAATGAAAAATAGTTGACTGAATAATTTTGTATTAATTTTTATTTTCCCTGAAATCAAATTCCAAAGTTTTTACTATGCAAAAACTAACAGTTTTTCCATACTAAATAATCAATTAATCTTTTTGGCTTTTCTTTAGTATTTTCCTTTTATATTTCATTCTACAACCACCCATTAAGAACATCGAACAAAACATAATAAACATTTATTAATCTGTCAAGCTGTTTTTGATTTAAATCGAGACTGACGAATGACTATTCATTTTTATATACAAGAAGAAAGAAATAAATTAATCACCTTTCCGTATTTTGTCAAGTACATCTCAACAGCTCTTATCGAGCAGTGATAATCTCGGGTGCAGTCATCGTACGCTGGAATACGAAATTTCAGGATTAGGTACCTAATCAGTATGATTTTGTGGGATTTGTTATATCAGAACAATATTGTATAAGTACTGTCTAATATAATGGAATGTGTAAAGAAGTTGTCTTAACACAGACATGACACGACTTTCGATAGAATTACATTTTAAAATTGGAACAAGAGCGACGACGACATTCTATAGGAAAATAACGCTATTAGTGTGGTCTTGTAAAAACTAAAAATACCTTCTTTTCTGATTGGATCATCATCAGGTAGCGTTGGCTTCCCAGCATCCACCCAATACAACCTGGCCAAGTAGAATGGTCCGCAGTAGCCGTCGGTGCAACCATGGTTGAAGTCACAACCATTAACATGGCAGAGACAACGGAGACATTTCTCATTCAGATTGGAAATGAACAACTCTGAAATATTTACTTGTCGGATATATTTAGTTATATGTAGTGGCCAGTGCCCTTATTTTCTAAATATAATATCAATAACAATCTTTCAATAACACTCATTTTTGTTGCAATATGTGACAGTCATTGTAGCAACATGGAGTTACTTAGCGAATTTTACTGATAACGATGGAGGTTAGACTCACATCAGACATCATCTATTTCATGTAATAGCATGTCATGTCTATCGAGATCAGTGTTGACCACTCGACTCGACAGCAGTTTAATAACTCGATCGATCTATTTTTGAACTAATTTTGAATACACTTACTTCCACTAACTGCCATTAAATATAAGGCAATCAAATATAGACATCGCGTCATTTTCCACTGCTGAAAAAATTGATTTTAATTAAGTTCACTCCAAGTCAATAACACACGTAATTAATAGGGTTAAGCGTTTTTAAAGATAATTTTAAACCTTATAATCGCTAAAACACATTTTTGATGTTTCTTTATAATACGTTGCTTCAAGACTGACTATGTTTACTAACAACTCTTATTTTTTTAATATGATGGTTTTAGGTTCCTATAGTCTACGCATATTAATTTTTGTCTGAAAATACTTTGATTCGACTTTATTTAGTCATAATAAAGTAGTTTTTGCAATACCACTGTTGCAACCATACTGATCTCGATTATACAGTTATTTATTCATAAGATTTTATGTACGGATTCAAAAGAAATCTGGTTTTATGAATCAAACATTTGCCTGTGATAAGGTAATTTAGCGTAGTTACCTTGTAATGTCCCCCATTGACGTTTAAAATGGAGTATTACGTTACGGAGTGGTTAGTGGACACATGTCTACTAATCCAAGCAACCCGGATTAGAATCCTGGGGCATTATTGTGTAACATCATAACTATACCGATAGCTTTCACCTTTAAAAACATTACTGCGTACTAAATCGAAACGTCACAATGACAAACAAGCGCCAATGGATATATGGCGTACGTCAAAATAAAAACGATATTAGCGATAGATTCTGAGTTAGACAATAAGGGGGCTGATACAGATGGATATTAATATGTTAATAACAGACATTGTTAATGAGCCATAGATTTTAAGATGGGTTTCACTTATTAACAAGAAATAAAGAGTGTTATGGCCTTCATAAGCTTCACATAGAGGCAGTCGCAGTGTCAATATTATAAAATTTTATGCGGAAACGTCAAATTCAGTACTCCTTACCATTCGAGGAGTTCAAATGTAAGAGTCGTTTGAGTATTCTGCCATCAAATTTTACTCACTTTTAATACTTTGATTGATAAATGCCACCTTTCCAAGCCACAGACTGCATAAGACCGGTAATTGTTTTATAGAAATAAGTATAAAAATGTACAATATGATACCAAAAATTTTTATTGAATTGCCTCTGCATAAATTTAAGTCCACTATTAAAAGTTTTTTGATGAAAAAGGGGTATTACAAGGTAGAAGATTATTTTAAAGATAAAAATTTGTGGCCACTATAATTTGCTTCTCTGCTCTTATTTATTATATTTTGCAATATTAAAAAATATATTTTTGAATGCACTGTAAAACAAAACATGTATATGTTTATAATACTAATACATAATGAAATAATTGATTTGTAAATGTCATTATAAATACTAAAGGCTGAGAGTTTCTTGCGCCGCTTGTTCTCTGCAGCTATTAATTCGTCGAAGCGGTAGTAGGGTTGATTGGGAATATGCATACTAGTGTTATTTTTAATTTTAAAATAAGTATTATTTTAAAATTAAAACTTACAATTTATTTAGTACATATTTAAATACTATAACTGGGACAATTAGTAAATGCCCGGTTGATACCCAGTAAAATTATGACTATTGCCTTTATAATTATATTTATTTATTTTCTTATACATATTCCCTGTTGTGACGATTTAAAAGAGCTTAGTAAATAAGTCTATTTAAATAAAGTTATTTTTGATTTTTGACTTTTTGACTTTTAAAATGAGATATCAACCATGTTTTATACAACGACTTTTTCTATGTGAGCGTCGTCCTAACGATTTTAATTAAGAATCGTTTGTACTTGTGTCATTATTTCGTATAGAAATAACAGGACGCTAACATACAAAATTACTACGATACGATAACAATTCCATAATTAAAATTTCGTAACAATTCCATAATTAAATTTTCGTAGTAGGTTCACTGCACTGAAGTTTAAGGGGTAAGTAAAATGTAAGAAAAAGCCAAAGAAGCTTAATTTATTTTTTATTTTTAAATACCTTAAATTAAATAATTTAAATTTTGATTATTAAGTTAAACTGGTGTGTAATATCTGATTGCCTGTCCGTCCCAGAAATTAGTGGTGATGGTCTGAAAGAAAATAAAAATTTATTAAACACAATTTATTATATATTTAAAAAGACCTGCTAAAAATTATAAGTGATAAGTAAAGTGAGTTGTGCGGTTTACTCTAGTTGTGTCTAGTAGGACTGGTTATTGCCCAGATTGTAATAGTTACATTTTATCATTTTAAAATGCGGTTATGAACATTTGTTTTTCAACAAAACTTACCACTTTAAGTTGATTTTCAGAGTATTCCCTCTTGAATGTGGCCTCCTTCTCATCTTTGAAGAGTTTCTGAGTGATGGTATCACCATCGACGGTGTACACAGTGCGGACCTGCATAATAGATTAATATTGAGATCAAACCAATTACCCAGAATACCTATTCTGGGTAATTGGTGTGATCCTAAAACTAAATTAAAATTATTCCTAAAACTGTCCTTTTTTAGTCATACAGATAGAACGAGTTGCAATGAACTTAAATTAAGTTTTAGAGTGCTTACTTCAGAATCAGGCTCAAAAGCTATCTAAATAGACAGTTTATGACTCGTGAAATAGCGTTAATTCATTACCATGGCTAATTCAAACGCAATTTTCTAAGTGTTTACTACTTACAATTAGGTCAGGCCTGTAAGTCTCGTCGAATTCAACACCAGATTTAAATTCTACAGTCTTGGTGCCAGTAACAGAGTCGGAGGTAATCTTATAAGTGTCACCGTTCTTTTCAATCTTGGTTTTTGGCTTGTACGCAATGAATTTTGCGGTAGCTTCCTCAGGCAGACCTAGATACAATTAGAGAAAAAAATTGACTTTAAATAAATTAACAATAGACGATATAAGAAATTTAAGGCGTGATAATTATGAAAAATATTTATCTTTAAAAACACCAACGTACCCAAACTCTTGATGAAGGAGTCATAATTTTCTTCACTGCTAACAGTGAAAGTCTTTCCGAAGTAGGCCATTTTGGAATTCTTTTGCTTTGTGTGCACAGGGAGTACAAATAATTATAAATGACACTAAATTATTACTACGGGCCTTTATATCATTTTAAGCAATCATGCGATACGATAACAAATATATATGTCATCTTACTTATGAGGAGTGCATGAGTGAATTTCTAATTACATAAACGAAAATTGATTTACTGATACTGACAGACTTACATACAATGTAAACGCAAAAACTATATATATTATTAATAAATATATATATTTTTTTTAAAAAATGAAACCACATATATATATAAAAAATTGACATTGAATTATATTCATGACATACTATTGATTATTGACCATATTGTAATATTTCAATAGTATATATTTGATTTTTGTATTCCTATTTGGTGGAACATGTATGGACAATAAAACATAAGACCTGTTAATGTAATTACTATTTTTCATGTAAATATATGCTTTGATTTTGATTTTTACGCTGACTTAGGTCTTTGAACCTATTATAAACCTTTACACTAACAAATAGATAAATAAACAGAGTATGTTCCTCGTAAGATAAGTGTCATACACCAAACTAAAGCTTTTGATTCTGTGCGCCATATTATTTTAATTCGGTCCTGAATGTTTCGTATGGAACAACTTATATTATTTTTGCGACTTCGATGTTGGTGCCATTGAAAAAGTTGGTGAGTTTGATCGTCCGATTCACCCTCTTAAATATTACTGCTAGTTTTATTCACACACGGTACAAGAAACTATTGGTTGTAGATAAAATATTGCTTCTGCGATTTTTCTTTTCTACGGACGTGCAGTTCGCAGCCCACTGATGTATTTTTTTACATCAATGGGCTACGAACATACATTTACAGTCATTTTGAAATAAATACACTGATTTGTAATATAACGAAACAAATGAATAGTATATAAGTAATGAAAACTAGTTGACTGAATAATTTTGTATTATTTTTTATTTTCCATGAAATCAAATTCCAAAGGTTTTACTAATCAAAAACTAACAGTTTTTCCATACTAAATAATCAATTAATCTTTTTGGCTTTTCTTTAGTATTTTCCTTTTATATTTCATTCTACAACCACCCATTAAGAACATCGAACAAAACATAATAAACATTTATTAATCTGTCAAGCTGTTTTTGATTTCAATGGAGACTGACGAATGTCTATTCATTTTATATAGATGAAGAAAGAAGTAAATTAATCACCTTTCCGTATTTTGTCAAGTACATCTCAACAGCTCTTATCGAGCAGTGATAATCTCGGGTGCAGTCATCGTACGCTGGAATACGAAATTTCAGGATTAGGTACCTAATCAGTATGATTTTGTGGGATTTGTTATATCAGAACAATATTGTATAAGTACTGTCTAATGTAATGAAATGTGTAAAGAAGTTGTCTAAACACAAACATGACACGACTTTCGATAGAATTACATTTTAAAATTGGAACAAGAGGGACGACAACATTCTATATGAAAATAACGCTATTAGTGTGGTCTTGTAAAAACTAAAAATACCTTCTTTTCTGATAGGATTATCATCAGGTAGCGTTGGCTTCCCAGGATCCACCCAATAAATACAACCTGGCCAAGTAGAATGGTCCGCAGTAGCCGGTGCAACCATGGTTGAAGTCACAACCATTAACATGGCAGAGACAACGGAGACATTTCTCATTCAGATTGGAGATGAACAACTCTGAAATATTTACTTGTCGGATATATTTAGTTATATGTAGTGGTCAGTGCCCTTATTTTCTAAATATGATATCAATAGCAATCTTTCAATGACACTCATTTTTGTTGCAATATGTGACAGTCATTGTAACAACATGGAGTTACTTAGTGAATTTGACAGATAATGATGAAGGTTAGACTCACATAATAAGCCTACCATAAAATTGGTCACGTCATGTTGTGATCATCTATTTCATTTAATAGCATATCATGTCTATCGAGATCAATGAATACGATATAGATAGCTAAACGCACAACTACTATGAAAGTAAGTCGTAAAATTAAGGCAACTTCAATAAGTTCAGACTTACTTTTGTTGTTTAGCGAGAAATTGCCCAAAATAAGCTGATTTGACTTTATTTAGTCATAATAAAGAAGTTTTTGCAATACCACTGTTGCAACCATACTGATCTCGATTATACAGTGATTTATTCATAAGATTTTATTTACGGATTTAAAATAAATCTGGTTTTATGAATTTGCCTGTGATATGGTAATTTAGCGTAGTTAACTTGTAAGGGGGACATTGACGTTTAAAATGGAGTATTACGTTACGGACTGGTTAGTGGACACATGTCTACTAATTCAAGCAATCCGGATTAGAATCCTGGGACATTATTGTACAAGGTATCTCAAAAGAAATTTTATATTTATTTAGCTTACTGCGTGAACGCAACGTATCCGAGGGGCGCGGGGGTTATGTCAATCGGTAGCTCTTGGGAATTCAGTCGCTATAGAGCATTTTGGGAGCAGACCTTGAGCGAGTTTTTCAAAAACGGTGATTGAAAATTCTGCAGTACTCGAGGCTTTCGCCACTTAAATGATGCGCTAAGCATTCCTATCATTCGTCATTGGGTTAAAAAGTTTGAAGAGACTGGTACAACGCTAGATAAATCAAAATCAGGGCGACCTAGGTCATCAAGAACGGTAGAAACCGTAGAGAATGTTAATCAGTCTGTTCGTGACGACCCGAACCATTTAATTCGGAAACGCGCAAATGCTTTAAATGTGCATAGATCATCATTACATCGCATTATGCACAAAAACCTAAAGCTGCCCTACAAGAATTAAAGCCCCAAGATACCAGTCAGAGGCTTAATTTCGAAAATCAGGTGATTGAGCGTTTTTTTACGTTTACCAACGTTGTGTTTTCGGATGAAGCTCATTTTCATCTTACTACGGCCACGTAAATAAGCAGAACAGCCGCTACTTGAGTGCAAAGAATCCGAAACGCAAACATCACAAACCCCACCCATCGCAGCCCATACGGTCACTTTAGGCCAATGTAGGGGTTTGTGATGTTTGCGTTTCGGATTCGTCTAAATTTCGGATTCGGCTAAAAAAGAACATGGTTCCAACAGGACGGAGCAACTTCATACACGTCCAATATGTCTCTGCCACTTGTTCGTGAAATTTTCTCAGGCAAATTGATCTCTCGGAGAGGTGACATAAATTAGCCTCCACGCAGTCCAGATTTAACCCCTATGGACTTTTTCCTATGGGGTTATCTTAAATCTAAAGTTTACGCCAATAAACGACTTCACTGAAGCATTTGAAAGAAAATATCCGTCACGAAATGGCAGCCATCACTGAGTCTACCTGCCGAGACGTAAGAAATAATTTTACTGTTTGATTAAATGAGTGCCGAGAACGCGACCACCCGGTCTACATTTAGACGATATTACTTTTAAGAAATAAATCCCCAAAAAGTGTATTTTAATAATTAATAAACATTTTCCATATACGGCTTACTTTTTTTTAATCAATCCACTAAATATAAAATTTCTTTTGAGACACCTTGTATAACATCATATATATAGCGATAGCTTTCACCTTTAAAAAAATTACTGCTTACTAAAACGAAATGTCACAATGACAAACAAGCGCCAATGATACATGATGTATGGCGTACGTCAAAATAAAAGCGATATTAGCGATAGATGCTCAGTTAGACAATAAGGGGGCTGATAAGAGGTAGTCGCATTGTCAATGTTACAAAATTTTATGCGGAAACGTCAAATTTAGTACTCTTTACCATTTGAGGAGTTCAAATGTAAGAGTCGTTAGAATTCTGCCATCGAATTTTACTCACTTTTAATACCTCAATTGATAAATGAGATGTCAACCATGTTTTATTCAATGACTTTGTCTATGTGAGCGTTGACCTAACGATTTTAATAGAAAATTACTACGATACGATAACAATTCCATACTTAAAATTTCGATGAAAGGGTACCTGTCACACAGCACATGACTTGTAATAAGTAGTGAGTAGGTTCACTGCACTGAAGATTAATGGGTAAGTAAAATGTAAGAAAAAGCCAAAGAAGCTTAATTTATTTTTTATTTTTAAATACCTTAAATTAAATAATTTAAATTTTGATTATTAAGTTAAACTGGTGTGTAATATCTGATTGCCTGTCCGTCCCAGAAATTAGTGGTGATGGTCTGAAAGAAAATAAAAATTTATTAAACACAATTTATTATATATTTAAAAAGTCCTGCTAAAAATTATAAATGATGAGTAAAGTGAGTTGTGCGGTTTACTCTAGTTGTGTCTAGTAGGACTGGTTATTGCCCAGATTGTAATAGTTACATTTTATCATTTTAAAATGCGGTTATGATCATTTGTTTTTCAACAAAACTTACCACTTTAAGTTGATTTTCAGAGTATTCCCTCTTGAATGTGGCCTCCTTCTCATCTTTGAAGAGTTTCTGAGTGATGGTATCACCATCGACGGTGTACACAGTGCGGACCTGCATAATAGATTAATATTGAGATCAAACCAATTACCCAGAATACCTATTCTGGGTAATTGGTGTGATCCTAAAACTAAATTAAAATTATTCCTAAAACTGTCCTTTTTTAGTCATACAGATAGAACGAGTTGCAATGAACTTAAATTAAGTTTTAGAGTGCTTACTTCAGAATCAGGCTCAAAAGCTATCTAAATAGACAGTTTATGACTCGTGAAATAGCGTTAATTCATTACCATGGCTAATTCAAACGCAATTTTCTAAGTGTTTACTACTTACAATTAGGTCAGGCCTGTAAGTCTCGTCGAATTCAACACCAGATTTAAATTCTACAGTCTTGGTGCCAGTAACAGAGTCGGAGGTAATCTTATAAGTATCACCGTTCTTTTCAATCTTGGTTTTTGGCTTGTACGCAATGAATTTTGCGGTTGCTTCCTCAGGCAGACCTAGATAAAATTAGAGAAAAAATTTACTTGAAATCAATTAATAAAAGACGATATTAGAAATTTAAGGCGTGATAATTATGAAAAATATTTCTCTTTAAAAACACCAACGTACCCAAACTCTTGATGAAGGAGTCATAATTTTCTTCACTGCTAACAGTGAAAGTCTTTCCAAAGTAGGCCATTTTGGAATTCTTTTGCTTTCTGTGCACAGGGAGTACAAATAATTATAAATGACACTAAATTATTACTACGGGCCTTTATATCATTTTAAGTAATCATGCGATACGATAAGAAATATATATGTTATCATACTTATAAGGAGTGCATGAGTGAATTTCAAATTACATAAACGAAAACTGATTTGTTTTAAAGATAAAAAACAAGAAGTAATTCAAGTTATCGAAGAGTATAGAGTTCACATTTGGTAATACTTTTTAGTCATGGTTTATATTATACTTTTATTTATTTTTTGTTTGGTGTTTGTCATATTCTTTGGTGTGGCAAGCGTCATCTTTTGTAATATCTGTATGCATTTGATTTTTGTTAAATATCAAAAATGTAATATATTAATACTCTTCCTCCAGATACATTTTGAAATTCTCAACTCGTTTAAATATTTAATAGTTATATCTAAATAGCATTCCTTGTTTCTATTTCGCTAACTTGCACGTTAATATTACATAACTATTATTCATTCATTGATTATCCATATCCATATCCTTAGCCTTATCCATTGAGGTCCCGTCATCCATATAATTGTCTTGGACTATCGGGTCGGTAAGCCCACTGTTATAGTCACTTCTCACTCTCCCATTACGTCTAATCAAGTGCCCATCCCATCTACACTTTTGTCTCGCAATGCAACTCGCTGTATTTTATTTCGTAACTTGCACATTTTAACGCTTCTATGTTTGAACTTTTTAATTTTTGTATTCCAATTTGATGGAACATATATGGACATTAAAAACGTAAGACCTTTTAATATAATTCTGTTTCATGTAAATAAATGCTTTGACTTTGATTTTGACGCTGACTTAGGTCTTTTAATCTATTAGGTTTATAATTCACTAGCAAATAGATAAATAAAAAGAATATGTTCCTCGTAAGATAATGACATAGACCAAACTAAAGCTTTTGATTCTGTGAGCCATATTAATTTAATAAAATCGTTGTTTATTTATAGTGTCAAATGTGCAGTACTAGTTACTAATCGATAACAGACTACGTAAATGACCAAAATAGGTCCTAAACAACAGCACGAAGAAACGATAAAGTCCAATTACAAACAAATAAATTACGGAGTACCGCAAGGTAGTGTGTAAGTTCCCCTTATCCTTGGTCAGTTACTTTCCCAGGCCAGAGATTTTTACTGTGGTTTTATTTGCTTCATAACCATCATCTTTTAATAAGTTTAAATGAAACCCTTATTTTCCGGAATATATTGACATTAAATTATAAAATCCATACAATATATGTATAAATATTTTTTATTATGTTTTTATTTTTTATCAATTGATTACAATTTACAATTCTATAAAATTATATTTCCAGTATCATTTGACATGGTTTTGTTTTGATAATCGTGTATAAACTTCAGTTAGGCGGCAATAATAATTATCCTTAACTGATAACGTTACTGGGTACTATGTTTATCTCTGTAACCAATAGCAAATCTACACGATCTAGTAATGCCCTGCGGATACTGTTATCTTTGATGTCATAAGCGAATTATGTGGTTTTTATTAGAACGTTTTCGTTTGTTATTACATAAAACGTTTCTTCCAAATCAGATCTGTATACAAATGTTTGAAATTCAGAACCTTTTTTTAAAAATCGGTTGAAAAGATAATAATTGGTTTATTCGTTGATAATCGTGAAGTTGACGACATTAATATTACTATAATATATTTAGACTGTTGAAGTAATGTCCACCGAATTATTAAAAGTTTGCACTTATTGTGATACTTAGTAACTCAGCTATATGTTGGCAATTGTCTCGGTAGATATCAATTTAACTGTAAAAATTTCTGCAAACAATGTAGTATCTTCTAGCATGTGTAAAAGATAACAAACGATACTATAACTTATACCATTATAAGGAAGCACAAAACTTTCCTTAACTTGTTGTAAAAAAGCTTACCTAGTATGAAAGTAACAGCATTGCCTCTATATTGTTGTAAATCAGTTTTTTAAATCATTTATGTGTACATAAATAAATATGCAATTATCAGCTGAAGGCTATTATATATGAATGCACTTAGTGTACCAACTGAGTTCTGAATATTTCAATTAAAGAAAAGAACATTAACGTAAGAACACAACGAAAGTTATTTATTTAAATAAATAAAATTGCAGATCACGGTGAATAAATTTACATCTTATGTTTATTACTAAAAGGTAGATTTTTCCTTCTTAAAACCACTGAGTTCTGTGTATGTGGCCAGGTTTTCCTTTGCGAGTTTAAACGGGGACATAATACCTCACAGCAGAGCCATCCCAAACGCTGCAAGTCACGGTCTGTAAACATAAAAATCATTTAAAATGGGCTTTTTGACGTAAACCTTGAAATTGTACTCTTTTGAGATTTGTGGTATTTATCACTTTAGATTTTCTAATCGGCAGCTAAAAAATATATGTCATCATCCATTATACAGTCTTCGGGTTTCATATTTATCTAATGCATTTATTCCAGTAAATTCATCAAGTTACAATCTTAAAGTTAAAAAAAATATTTATAAGTATTAAATTAAAAATGGTTAAACTTTAAATATATAGGCATATTTTGGTTTAAAAAAAGTTAAATTAAGTATTATATAATAAAGCAAATCAAGTTAACCTGCAAAGCGACTCTCCTTCTATTTCTAGAGCATATTGTTTATTTGTTTAAGTAAACATGTAATTCACTGTGTAATAAGACAATTATATTCACCCAAATGCAATAACTACTTCTCCAGCTATTTCTATCGTCACATTATCTTAAAGCCCTACTAATGTCCAGAAAAAATCTACTATTTTATTGTAAGCTCTGAATTCACTTCAAGTAATGCCCCATCTTATTTTTACAATGAACATTACAGAATTATCTTTACGGCTTTACTAGATAATAAAGACCTAGAGTTTGAAATGTAGTAAAAAATAACCGGACATAAAGTTACTAGAATAGAGTTTATAATACTACCCCTGTATTTTAAACATGCGTACCTGTTTTAGTGAGTTAGCGGTGTATTCCCTCTTGAACGTAACAGTTCCTTTAGGTCCAAAGTCCATCACCTGAGTAAAGACATCGCCTTCGACGGTGAAGGTAGAAGTAGCCTAAAATTTGACTTTATGGTTAAAGGCATTTATTGTTTAAGGTTTTACTTACTTATCCACGATAATTATAAACTAATCCTAAATTTAATGGAATGATTGACTAACAAAATATTGACCCAGAATGCGTCGTACACGAACCATTGTAATTTGAATTTAAGTTCAGTACTGTTTCATTTCAATGCAACAAAAAAAACAGATGACTGGGGACGCAATTTGACCTAATATATTTTAATGAGCTGATTAAAATAAGTAAATAAATTTAAAAAGTGTTGAGTCTACGTCATTGAGAATTGTTTGAAAAATGGTCACCCACCTCAAGTTCAGGACTAAGCTTGTCTGCAATAGGCACACCGCTTTTAAACTTGATCTCCTTGTTGAAGTTCGGGGAGTTTATAAACAAGGTGTAGTCGTTATCACCATTCTTAATAACTCCCTGGTTCGGTCTGTATGTCAAGAAGCGTAAGGTTTTGTCGTCGGTTTTTTCTGAAACGTTAATGAAAATTTTATGAAATGAAGACCATTTCAATTATGTAGTGCCTTTTTATTTACGTTATATCTTTGATTGACACACGATTTCATATTTGAGCCTAAGAAATTCCCTAAATGTTTATATATTAGCTTTTAAGTTTTAATAATTATATCATGTCTACATTATTCTCTTTCTTTCCAACCGCGTCACTTCAAAATATATTTCACCTATTTCATATTGAAAATATCTCGTTTTATATAAAAAAAAACGTTATATTATATACTAATCCATAACATAATACGTCTTAATTATGCTTAAGTTGGTAAAGAAAAGAGGTATACAGTAAACAGTAATAAATAAATTAGACGACGTAATATGCAACCTTATATCATAACAGCAATAACCTCGAAACAACCTGGGAATATTATAACGTATTTAACTTTACAATCCTATTTTTGTTAAATAATATGACATATTTGTAACGATTGGCCTATCGAAATCTGTTGTTAGAAAATTAGAAATAGCCGAGGTCTCTTTGACAATATTTTTGACATTGAGCCATTTTATTTGAAACATAAATAGAAAATATTTCAATAAACTTACCAAGGACAGCCATGAGGGCTTCATAGTTCTCCTCCTTTTCAAATTTGAACTCCTTGCCGAAGTAAGCCATCGTGAACTGTTCCGTGAGACTGCGATAATATAAAGGATTTAACTGGTCCCCAAGTTATTTATATTTAGCCGTTATATGGCTTTTGTGATAAATTGGTGTAGATTTATGGCCTTTGTATCGTGCATTGTGTGGTGATAAGGGGTAAGTATAGGTCGTTCTAATCTTTACTGATGTGATGCGCAAGCGCATGTTTTGGCTCGTTTCACATGTTGCACTTATTTATAGGGCTCTGTAGCAGAACATTGTCTTCTTTTAAATACCATGCGTTGCCTAGCGCAGTAAAAAAGCAATGAATTTGTATTGAACATCAGAAGAAGCACATAACGTAATTTTGACTCCATATCTCAACAGTAAAATATGGTTGTTTTCCTCTCTCGTGGACCATACGTAAAATAATGAATTTTCATGAGTGGACTCGAGCGGAATTCTCCATATAAGGACGTAATCATTAATAAACGTTATCATGGACTTTCGACTTATTGATTTGATTAAAATTAAAAAGATAAAGATTAAAGATGCCCAGAAAGTACGACCGCACGTTCGCACATTATAATAATTTAGTGTATATATTAATTTCCTGTAAGATAAGCAAGAACAATTAAATCACAGAGTACTAAAAAATATGGCTCTTTTAATTTTTACCCTTAGACTGACATGCATATTAAAATATTAATTATTCCCCGTTCCGAGTTGTGACGTATGTGTGATCTGTATTCTTCCAGATGGATGTCAGAATTCCTGACCACAGATATTTCTGAGTAACAATGGAAAAGCTTGTAAGATATCAGCTTTTATTAAAATTGTTGCTTACTTAGAAACTGTTGATTCACTATGACGAATGACATTGTGATTTCTTGTCTTACGCAGTAATAGATAGCCAATAAACTTTAAATCATTAAACTAAAAATAATTTATCTAAAAATCATTTTTTTGGAAATTTTCATTTTTTATATTAGCTGTTTAACTTACTTCAAACCATTTCTTAAGCTATTCGCAGAGTGATTCATGTCAGGTCAGGTCAGGTTAACCTAGAATGTTCTACACTAATTACATTTGTACCGTAACGTAGTACAAATGATCAAAAATATATCTAGGTATATAAATAGTTATGTTATCCTTGATAACACATATCACTTTAAGCTAACTAAATGAGATTGCAATAAGTTAGCCGTATTACATTGTTTTTTAATCTAACTGAATTCAATGAATTCGGTGTCTCATAAACTAACACTATTAAAAATTAAACGTTTTATAACGTCTTCCTTTTTTGAAAAAAGATATAAATCCTGTTTGGATCATAAGGGTAGAGAGTTCTGAGAAAATTGAATAATAATTATAGAATAGAATATATTAATATATATCTAATAGTAATAACAATATAAATAGTTAATTTACTAATTTTGTACGTATGGCGACCTTATCGCTCAAAGCGAACTCTTCCGGGTAACCTTAGGATGGATAGGATTAAAAAATAATGCACTCGAGGGAAGATGACGACATGATTATGGGAAAATACGATAAAATTGTTAAAGAGAGAGACGAAGAGATTCTCTCGCATCTGTTATTAAATAAAACATATTCTATTGGAAAATGGATTGACCATTTTTAAGCCTTGGTAACGAGTTGTTCATTATAATTTTGGTGATATGTTAATCCCGGTAATGCGTATTCTATGAAAAATCAATAAGAAAGCAGTGGTGATTTTATTACTTATATTTTATACTTCCATAATATTTTTAAAGTGACTCATAACAACTGATAGCGGAGGCAAACAATGTCATTGCTTTTAGTCCAGTAAGTACTTACCTATATAAGTATTTTATTTTAGATTTCGGCATTGCAAAGAAAATTCTTATAAACCGTTAATCGATCGACATTAACTAGTTATCAAACTTTATTATCATGTTATATTTTTTAGATATCGCTTCATCGCACACCTATTTTTTTAAAGGTTACAAATATAAGAATTAATACAAAAATAATCATTTGTAATACCTTAAACCGCCTCTATGTTATAGTCTCTGAGACTACTAGATCTGGCGGTCCAGGGTTCAATTCCCAGTGGGGGCAGAAATATCTGCTCGATCATTTAGGATTTTTCTATATAGATATATAAAAATAATGTTAACACCACAGTTAGAGGTAACAAGCCAGTTCCTCTATGGTCGCAGAAGACGAGTGTAGTACGCTTCCATCTTCAGCCTTATCATAACTTATCATCAGGTGAGTTGAAAACCAAGAGCTACCCCATTAAGAAATAAAAAAAACTTATCTACCATATTTTTCCACCCATCCGCATGAATCGAATAAAAAAAATAGCATGCACCTTATCTTACTGCTGGTATCTGGTTACAAAGTATAACAGTTCAAAAACGAAAAGCGTCTCTAATTGGAAAGTAGTAAGAGTTAAGCTGTTATGGTTGATGTGCCGTCAACACCACGAAGGTCAAGATCAACACAGTAAATTCTTCTTCGCATTTCTTAAAATTCATCGTTCATCTAATTTGGTTCAATAATGAACCAAAATATTTCTAATTATTTAAATTTTTATAGAAATCAATAATTATTTTATATCAGAGAATGAAATAGACGTTTAGAAACTCATTATGAATAGTATTTCACTAGGATTTACACTATTTTGTGTGTTATTATTTACACAGAATGACATATAAATAAATAAGTATTCCGCAAAGATCACCCATTTTACCTTCATTTATTTATTGTTTTATATTTTTATAATGTAACTTATGATATCACCTTTACCAAGTACTGGGCTGCTGGAAGAGATTTCGTATAGAAATAAGCAGCACCTTTGTACAATTCTCTGATTTTTTGTTGTGTCCTTCTAATTGTCTTTGTGTGTACATAAGTTGATAAATAAATGAGTAAATGTGTGTGCAGAATAATAAATGAATAAACAATACATTACACTGTGCAATATTTAAAAAAATGCAAAATTCTCCAATACAAATATCAAGAATATTAACTCCTGATCATTGAAGAGGTTTAGATAATTGAACGTAACGTAAATAGGCATAAAATTTAACTATACTAAAATAAGTAATTTTATAATAAAAAAAAACTTGGAATGTAAGGTGGTAAGAGGTGGTACAATGGTAAGAACAAACTATAAATAATCTAAGATGGCCGTGATCGTAGGCTGTGCACACGCAAAACGGTAATACAACGACGTTGGCGTAAAACATGGAGTTGGCTCAGTTGGTAACTCAGGCAATGCAATATTGTATTTCTAATTTAAATAAATTGTAAAAAGCTTTATAGAAAATAACTACGATAAATTAACTTATAAAAACCAGGATTTTACTCAGAGGTTTATGAGCATCTTTTTAAATTCTACCTAAGTTAGTTTTAGTAAGTATGGTTTAAATATATTTTTAAATCATTTGCAATCTAATTTCAATGAAACATATATTTTGAAATATATAATAATCTTTCAAAATATATGTTTCATAATTAAATAATGTTGAATAACCTTTCTTAAGAAAAATCTTGTTACTTGTCTAGTAACAAGCAATATCATAATTAACGTGATTCAGCTTAAAAAATTCAGTAGGAAAATGACGAGCAACTTTTAAAAATGAGTCTCCAACTTTTCGGATACTAAGTAATATTTTATCACCTGATAATTGTTTATTTTTAATAAATTTTGATTAAAATTATACCATCAAAAAGTATTTATTATAATTTCTTGCATACAAAATTGGCTGTCTCTTTTCCAGATTAATTTTATACTTACTAATGCGGTTCTAAAAGTGAATCTTTAAAAAAAATAACAAATAGTTGTATTAATAAATGGTGGCTCTTTTCGAAAGTATGATTTAGCAAACGTATCAAAAACGGTTGCTTTCTATCTACTTCTTGGAAAGATTGCAGACCAATATAGTATAATTTTCGATAAAGATTAATCTTTCTAGGTATCTTAAAAATTCCATGTTTGGTATGATTATAATGGATTATTATTATTTATTATGTAACAATTTATGTAAACACAAAGACCATTAAAAGGACACAACAGAGAATTATACAAAGGTACAACTAAAACAAAAAATATACCATTGTACAGGTAAGATTATATTAAATTAAATCTACCGCGGCGCTAGTATCCGTGGGTGAAACGCCTGAACCCTTCAAGTCTCACAGTCCAGACACAAATATTTATCATTTGTCTAATGTATATTGCCACTCAAATAATTCAGCGAAAATGATAAGGTATCTCAATCCATACAACCAATACCAACTTTATAGAAAAAATGGTTTTACTTATTAACTACAAAATATTTTAAAGTCTAGCTCAAATGGACTTTATTCTTATACAAGTAACATAGGATGCCTCAGTTCTTACTGAAATATAATGCAGGTATTCCCAGTACTGTAGTGTCATTTGAATCTTTATATAGTATTGATTTTAAATATTTAATATTGAATCTAAAGACAGTACCAGAAAAGTCTATTTAAGTATTTAATTAAAACATTAGTTACTTTTTTGTTTAATTTATTATTGGAAACTGAACAATAAATAACTTAAATCCGAATAATATAAACTATAATACTAAGGTCATACATCAATAGATACAGTAACGTAAGATTCACTGAACGATATAACTGCAATGAAAATATAAAGCTTTTATCACAGATATAACTATACTATTAACATCTATCTTTATATAATATAAGACATGGATTTGCGTGTATATGCACTTGAAGTATAATTACCAATTATAAAATATATTTAAAAAAGAATATGATAACATAATTTTTTTAAACTCATTTCTGTGTGTATGCGACAGCCGCCAAATCTACTACTTTATGCATAAAACTTTTTTTTATAAATAATGTACGAAGAATAATACGTATAACTTGGCTGTAAGAACTTCAGTGCCCCTGCCTATTCTTGAATAGAGCGAAGATTAAAAAGTTAATATACAAATATAAAGTGTTTGTCAACACTGTATGGTCTTTAATTACTAATGGAATTTTATTGATTTCAATTTCATGATAATTTCATGATTTCAATTTGATGATTTCATGATTTTTTTCATGACATGAAATTGAAAAGTGATTTGTACATGTCACTCCTTACTTCACTATTAGTTGCTGTTGCTACCAAGTTTTCGTTATATCACAAGACAGTCGAATATCACAATCTATGTGGGTGCGATGTCTACCTACTGAGCGGCAAAGAGGTATCTTTGCGTAATGGCTATATTAATTTGCCGTTCCCTCTTGTAGCAAGATGGAAATCTTACTAAGTTCATTTTTTTCAATATTATTGATGGAAACTCTGTGAATGAATTTCTGTTTTTTAAACTTTCATTAATGGTTCTTTTCTCTATTTTATGACTCGAAACATCATTGTAAGGAACTGTGAGGAGGCTTCAAGCCACGTAACTCATTTACCCAAGCTGTCAAGTACGTTCTTTTCAAAAGAGATGAGTGTTCCTTCAACCACAGATAATACCCATCCATAAGGATTATCTGTGGTTTCTTTATGAGACATTTGTATATCCATATTGAGATAAATCTCCAAATAATGCAGATTGATGCTAAATATTGCAACGGTGTATAATTTATCTAATAACTAATTAAGATGCATACTAACTGCTATTTAATAAACATTTTTATTCTTTATCCATAGTGAGTGCTATTTCCTTGAGTTTCCTTCTGTGGACCTTTGTAGACGCCGTGACCGGAATCTCCGATAGAAATATTACACCTCCTCTGAGTTGTTTCGAATCGGCAAGAGTATCTAGAAAATTAACACGAATTGATTAAAAAAATGTGTTTTATAACATAACCCTTACCTTCCCTAACCGTAGTTTGGGTACCCTAAGAGTTTCATTAGTAATTAATATTATTTAGGATTTTAAAAAAGGTGAGAAAGTTGCCGGTATCTACCTTTGACCAAATCTTTGATATCCTGAGCACTAACGTTACAACCTGGGCGCAGTACAACGCACGCAACAGGCAAGTCTCCGCACTCAGGGTCCGGTATTCCAGTCACAGCGACGTCTAATACGCCGGGATGTTGGCGGACAACACCTTCGATCTCTACTGGAGATATCTGCAGAACATAGAAATTGATAATAAAATTCTTCCTTTTTTTCTAAATGATGATAATGCTATTTGTGTTTGTTCTTGCCATTCGAATCAACTCAAAAAATTTAGTATTCAACACATTTTTGTAGCAACACAATGTAACATAATATACCAGAGTCACAAGATAACAATTTAACGAATCGTAGTTATTTTTAATGAGTGTTTTTTAATATCAACTATCACCTGATAACTTTTGTATTTGAGCAAAAGCTTTATTCGTTCCACGAAGAAGTAATTCCAATTTTCATCCCTGTAGAAAGTATCGCCAGTTTTAAACCAGCGGTCTTCAGCGAACGTCTCTTCTGTTGCAACTGGGTTGTTGTAATATTCCTGAGGGGTATGTACTTAAAATTAAAATTTACTGAAATTAAATATACTTACTTATTACTACTACTGGTTTTGATTTAAAATCCATACTAAAAAATAGGAGATCTCTGTTGAGTTGATTCCCTGAAGTTTATCTAGCCAAAAGGTTTCATTTTTAAAATAGTACCAAAACTATAACTAGATCGCGCTCCACTTTAAGGAGGTAAAATTATAGATTAAAATGTAAAAAAATAAAATAGGCAGTGTAAACTCTTTAATCTTTTTGCTATTTCACTATTAAAAATAATATAATCAAGAAGAATACTTCTTAATATAGAAGTATTTGTGTGATTTTTATCAAAAATAAAATATAAAACAATATTTCATTTTTCAATGAGAAGTTTTGTGTTTACCTATATACAGAGATACCCCTTGTATTTTACGTTTAGCATATTAAACTTACTTTGAAAATGCCCGGACCTTTTATCCACAATTCTCCTGGCCTGTTTGGCTCTATTATATCTTGTTGTGTTTCAATATCTATCAACTAAAACAAGAAATACGTACTTGTAAGTTTTATAAATTAAAGAATATTTGCCAAAGACAAATATGTTAATAATGTGAAACATTAAATTAGCCCTGCTAAATGGATTGAATTTTGTATCTAAGCCGGGGTATATGGTAGATAAAAATATTGTCTACATAAAACTTGATTATGACTTACTAATTTACATTTTGGTTTAGTTGTGAGTTTGGGGACTGGAAAATTCTTCTATAGAAACTCATAAGTGGATCAATAAGTGGAAAAATCAAAAGTCATATTTTATTAAACCGTTCAAATTTGCAGGCGCAATTTTATAGAGGAACAACTAGGACTGACTAGACAGTTGCAAAAATGAGAGCAGAATGGGCTCGGCTCCACAGTACCTATCAACAGTATATTGTCCCCTTAAAACACACACTACACTAAGTTTTTATCCATTACAATAAAATACTTACACGATATTGGAAACATCCCATGGGTTTCCCACAAGACCCAGGAGGTGGATCCTCGCCGTGAAAACCAATTGTCGTGAGTTCACTCATGCCGTATGTGTTGATCACCTCTGAGTTTGGTGTTATTTTCTAAAATAATATTATATGATATGGATATGAGCTTCGTTTTAACATAGCCTATAACTAGAATAATATGTTAGTCCTACGTAATTATTGATTTTATAATGTACGAAATATTTGAGACTTAGATATTTTAGGAGATTTGTGGAAATCAGCATTTATTAGAGTTTACTCGACATATAATAAATAACTAATTAATTATCGAAAAAAAAGATGAAGAAACTCTTCTTCTTATTCTTCTTCTACCTCGTTCTTCTCCAAGCTTTAAGACTATGATCTTTGCTTCCACTGCTCATAGCATGATCAACTCTTTTTCTTACGAGTAAATGAATTCGAGTGGAGTTAAAGAAATCTATGATGATAAAGAAACCGAGTCACAAAACACTTTATGGGTAATGTTCAGGTTGAAACAGTGATTAGAAGTTGCCGCAGACCGAAACGGGTGCTTCTAAGTTGGAGGATTTCCTTATTACGAAATAATAATTAAAATTATTTTTAAATCAGTAGTAGTAGTAGTTTTAGTCATCATTAGGCTCTTCGAAGACGATTTAAAAGTAATTTTAGATACTAAATAAAATATCACCATCATTAATTATTGTTCAATTAAGCACCACAATCAGTAATAATATAGCTAGGTTGCGATTTCCTTTCAAATATACAACATGTTTTTGGAATTGGCTTAATTATTTAAATATTAACTAGTTTTAAATAATAAATAACCTTTATCTCATCAATCAGGTCCTGAGGAACAGCACTGCCTCCTAGCAGTATCAACTCTAAGCAAGTAAAGTCACACTTCTCCCGTTCACCTGGCTTCAACAAACTTGTCATTGATGTAGGACTAAGAATCGTGAACGTGGGCTGAAAAGAGTATTCATTCATTCTTAAGATAAATTGCTCATGTCTTCTTTCCAAAACTACCACATTTTCCAGATAGAAGGAGAGTAAGTAGAAAACCGATAGCTTATTTGCGAAACTGAAATTAATAAAAACGAAAAAGTCTTCCAAATTCGACCAACGAAAACAAAGCAGAAAATTTAACACTTGGAAATCGTAAAGATGTCGTTATTAAGGAGGATGCATATCTGCTTTTTCTGCTTTTCTTTCGTATTATTTTTTCAATACAATAAATTAATTAAAGTATACAGTTTCAATATATGCAAGCTTTGTTGTATAAGATAAATAAATTTATCAAGTTTGCTTCTGAGCTCGAGGCATTGGAATAACTGTCTTTAATTTATATTAATATTTATCTCAAAAACCATAAAAGCAACTATGTTGACTTGGTATGTTGGTAGATATTAAATTGAATGATTTAGATCTACGTCATACAGCTCACAGTCAGTTGATACATTGCAATTCGTGGCTTATCATCAAAACAAATATGACTCAGGTCTGTATAGCATGTACAACTTCTATCTACAAGACAGAAGGCTTTATCGTTACGTTACTCCTTCATTAGCGGATACAATGTGCTTCTTCTTTTCAACTAAGCCATTTTTATTAAATAATTCCTGTAATAAAATTATTTCTTATCATATACGCACTAAGCTGCATATGTAATTCTACAAGGAAAATATATTTTCTCATTTTGATCTAGACAGTGGATCATACGACATTATTTCGTCCTCAACTTTAGATTGCTAGTATCTTTAGTAAAATGGGATCTAATCATTTTCTCATGATATACCAATGCTTTGTCCCGTGGTGCTATACCCATATAACAAAGTAATATTATAGCAACTGATTTTCCTTTTTATTATTACTAGCAATATTTAAAAAAAAATCAAACACTTAAAAAATCTGGCGCTTGTTTAAATTTAATCTCTCTGGCTATTTTTGGCTTATTGATATCCATACTTCCTGCGTCTAATAATACATAACAATACTAACCATGACACAATGAATACGCAACTTTGAAACCATTGTCAGTAACTGTATTGTTGACATAACATAATTTCCTATATACAAGAGTTAATAGCGGTGATTAGTAACTTTACAAATGACTCAAAGGACATGTTACTTTATTTCCGTAGATAGAAAATTAATAGTTATTAAGTAAATTAAAACTAACAGCACTTCAAGGTCAGCTTCATAATATGCAGCTTTTGAATTAGGTTAACTTTTTTGTACTGACTTTTTGCCCCAGATGGCTATTACAGCGGTGACCTTGGTGTATACTCAAGCCTCAACATACCTTTTTAATTTGTCTTCATTATCCTACAATCAAAATAATGAATGCGTTTGTTGCCAAAATACTATGATGTTATACGTGGAAGACGTGTCATGTTTTTTTATTGTATACAACTCCTAAAGCAGTATTACTTGAGGTGTATTCGAAGATTAAAAGAAAATACCCATCTAATAGCATTAAAAAAACATCAATCTTACATCAAAAATATTGGTAGATCCGCTTACTCTTACTTACTAATAAAGGGTATATAGGTACCATGCCTTTCCGAATTCGACCTCGACGTAGTGCGCTGTTTCGGTGTGAAAGGCGCAGCCAGTGTTATAATTTTTCATCTCTTGTATTTGGAATATAGACTTGAAATATCAAATGATTTATTATATTGCACATGTCTATTTTGGTTCTTTGATATTAAGCACAGGGAGGTGGAGTCGAGCACTAGACCACAGATGAGGTATTTCTGTGAAATTTTTTGATGAGTTCCTTTACCTTGTATTTGTTGATGAGTTCATAAATGTGATCTTGTGTGACAGGTACTGACGACTGTAGTCTCGTGTACCTGAAGATTGGCGAGATGATGAAGTTCATAATGGCAGTGAGCCATTGGAGTGGAGAACAGATTAACGCCATCTTTGTGGGCGTAGGAAAATTGGTATATCTTGACCTGTAAGGAAATGTTGCTTACTTAGTTTATTTTAACGCAGACATACCACCTTTATACTATACATTGATTGTAGTAGGATTTAGTGATGTTTTCCTCTCAAATATGTAGAGCCCGTCTAAGACAAATACCAGAAGATGGAAATGAATTAATATTCTTTCATAGAAATCTTGTTGATTTCTTTTGTTTCTTTCTTTGTATTAGAGAACTGTCTTTGTAATTTTTTGGAATGAGGAAAGCATTAGAATATCTAGGTAGGTTGACGACCACTTCCCGGCAGGCAGTCCATAAGTGAATAAATAACTAAAACTGTCTTTAATACACAATTCAATAGACAAACTGTTGCCATCCGTATAATTCAGTAAAGAAATATTAAAAGTAAATAATTCTAGAATTAGAAATACCTGTATAGAATATTTGGTGAATTATTAAATTATTTCATTACAAAATCACTAGGTACTATAGGTGGTTTTCCCACTTATGTATTTATATTTTTTTCATTGAAACTAACCCTAATTGCTAGAATGAGATGAATATGATAGGTCATATTTAAGTTACTTATGTATAAATAGAATAATTTGGTATCATTAAAGTAATATTGTAATTTTTGTTTTTGATTATACAAATTAGGTATCTGACAATCAGCTTATTATTATGTCCATTTCAACCATAATAGTATGTTAATATAACCTACTCAGATAACTATTGGGATTATTTTAATCTACTTAAATAAGAGGAAGAGATCAATTCGGCTGTATGTTTTATTGGCTGTATTTGGCTGTAGGAGTTTTCCTCAACATTCAACAGTAAAAAAAAACATTTCAAACTGTTTGAAGGGTTTTTACAGTTTATTTTTAATAAAACAACTGTATTGAACATACACAATTACATCGCACACACAAACAAAAACAGTTTTTATATGGTTTGCAATGTAGCTATGAGCGATTTCTTCTAGGCAACCTTAAGATGGACTGGATATATACGAAGAAGAGAGAAACAGGAACGTGATATCGTTAGTTATCATAATGATAATTACCTCACGTTTATGATAAAACCAAATTACATATCATATAAATTCCTTAAATACATACACATATAAATAAATAAATAAAAACACATAAAACACATATGAATATTAATAAATATTCTTTAAACTACATAATCGTAATCATTAAGTGCTCTCCATGATTGTTTTACAAAGGTCTTAAAAATTTAAATAAATAAAAAATTAAAGAAATGAATCCATAGATATTATTGTTTTGCAAGGCCCTTGAAGGCACTTATTGTCTTAGTTTTGACGTGCTTATAAAACTACACAGCATACTATTTCTATTTATTTTGAATAACTAGTAAATTACTTCAACTGATAATCTCATGCCTCTTGAATTTTTGTTAAACTTAAGAATTTTTATCAATTACTGATTCAAAAGATGGGATGATTTTCCAACTTACTAACCATAGATAAGGTCCAGTTATCGCCAGATTTTTGTGCGTGACTGCAGCCGATTTGGGAAGGCCGGTCGTACCACTTGTGGCTATCAGAAGTGCTATAGTGTCATCGGGATCGAAATCTTCTACTCTGCAATAAAAAAGTATTTAAATCTATATTTCATTATGTGCTCTCAAAAAATCTGAAGCGCAGTGGCCGAAAATCGACCTCTATTATTAAATTTTTTCGTTCATTATAACTATACCATATCTCATACTCTGCGGTAAACACAAAAAGGACATTTATCAATACAACATTTTTTATCCCACTTTATTGTGACTATCCCAACTATTCCTCTTGAGGTCAGCTTGTTTTGCACCCTTGAAAATTTTATTGGCTCCACATTGCCACCGGTAATTGCCTACAATTGCATGATGCATCCACATAATAGGTCCATTCACGTAATAGTCTAGACTCGAATATGGGCTTAAATAGTCATGAATCGCAAGGTACGTTAGAATAATCCAAAGAGTCAGAAATAAAAGGAGTGACTGAAATCTGCAGCTTATTCTATTAATGGTGACTATTTTGTATATTTCTACATTACTGGTAATATTCTCATGTTCTCGTCTAACAGCTAAGTTACAATAATATATACGTAACTATATGCGCAACTTCTCAAATTCCGGGCAGAAAGCTATGTAACAGTTCCTGGATAAGAATGAATGATGATTACCTCATATTACAAGACATATTGTAAAATTTTAATATATTTATTATATAACAATAATTTATTGAGCCATAAAAGATTTGAATCTTGAAATGGATTTAAAAAACTATGATTTTATTGTACATATCATAACTTATTTAATCCCCTGACTTCTAAACTAGGATAATCCTGTGACTCCTCAAGTCAACATAGTCGTATAGGTGTGAGTCAAGGCCAATAATAAATGTGGTTGAGATGTGTGTCATGCGAGTGGTGTGCGCTGTGAGTGTGTCCATGTCCATGTGAGTATGCATGTGTGTGCGTGTTCAAATGCAGTATAGAATGTACGAAGCTTAATCCATATACCTAAAATAAGCCATATTAGAAGAAGAAGGAGAAAATAAGATGAAAAAATAAGAACCAAAAACCCAAAAATCAATACGTACGAATTGTATGTCAATCAATTGCTTAGAACAAGCAAAATAGCCTACCAAAGTCTCCAATCAAAGTATAGACCTGAAGGCATGCCTGAATACGTGATTTAAGAAAACTAGATCTGTTTTCTCTATTCTAATAAAAATTTTGCAGGTGTCATATGAATTCCTCAGATGAATCTAATCTACAGGGATATTACTTTTGTTGGAGCTGATTGTAAGGCTGAGGGTGATAAGTTCAATCAGTCTTTTATCATTGTATATAAGAAATCTTAATAAAAAAAACAGTTGATTCTAGTTTTAAATCTCATTTTTCATAATTTCTTACCTGAAATCATCCACGTCGATATCTTTACCATACTTTTCTAGGAATTCCGGAAAGCTACACAGATAATCCCCTTTATCAAAAGAAACTATTTCAGCGTCAAGTTCAAGATCGTTGAGGGCAATTTGGATTTCCGATGCTTTCTCACTCTGGCAGAATACTATCTTAGGTTTGTCTACGCTGAAAGTACCTCGAAGTTCGTCTGAAAAATACGTACCAGTGTTTTCAAATTTAGAATTTTTTGTTTAGATAGTGTATTGTTTAGAGTTATAAAATTATTTAAGTGAGGAAGACAAAGTGTGGTAGCCTCTTTGGAGTGTAATGGTATAGTAAAACAGAGTTAAAGGTTAATGCGAACCCACAAGTTTTAGAACACACCATACTAGCTTTGATTCTGTTACCTTGTAGTGTGTAACTTGAAGTCAGTAATAAAACTTTTTTGATGACCATGCAAAACTTTGAAATACTATTCTACTAATAATGTACTAGTGAACAAATTGTAGAAGACACATAACGAAAATAAGTAGCCTTTTCATATCAAGTTATTTAACGAAATCTGTCAAATGTTTATTATTTACGTACGAACACCAAGAGTCCTATCTACAGCAGCTACTATGACGCCAAGGTAGAACGCAGCATAGAACGGTATCGCTAGATCAATATGACTCTTGGCCATCAGCACCATGACGTCCCCACGTTGTAGACCAAGGTTCTTAAGAGCAGTAGCACAGCGCACAGTTCTTTCTAAAGCTGAACCACTAGTTTCTTGGTCACCTGTTCCTCCATCAATCTGCGGGAAGAATGTGTAAATATGGTTATTATTTAAATAACAGAGGAAAAGTTGCGATTTATTTGTAAATGTTACGTATGAATAATGACATAAGAGCTCGTAATTATCATAAATAGTTTTTTTCTATCCACAAAGCCTCATTGCAGCATGCAGGTTATAAAAAGTACTAAATACTTTAAATTAACTATCTATAAGGAAACCGTGATAATTTCAAGATATTCAAGTACAATGATAAATAATATAATAAGTTCCCTGTAGAAATTCAATCCTAGATTAAAAGTATATACTCTGAACTTAGAGGAATTCCTTAGCATAGTGGTTCGAGCGCTCTGTTTTGAATTATGGAAACAAAGCAACCTTTGTCATGGCTGGTTCCTGGATGGGTCAATCAAATTTGCTATCTCGAGACCCTTCGTACATCTTTAGAATGTTAAGCCGTTGGCCCTGATTGTTACGCCAATTGGTTTTACCCACCAAGCAGCATTGGACCAGAGTGGTATAGTTATGGCCCAAACCCCTCGTGAGGTTCTCACATGTAGGACGGGCTGTACTCAGCAGTTGGACGTGTATATATATATATATATATATATATATATATATATATATATATAACTAAAAAAAATAATTAAATAATAATAATTACAATTATTTATAAATTTTTTAAACGTGTATCTGGTTGCTGTTGCTAGATGGGAACAGTATTTTAGTAGTACTTTTCCATGTAGAGCTACTTAGCTCTACATGGAAAAGTAAAATAACTATGAAATTTATATCTAGTATTTTCTTTAACTTCGTCAATCTTCACTCACTTGCATCATAAAGTCTGGATCATCTTTGAAGCTCTGCATCAGGATCTTTCCCAAATGGTACCTGTCACTTGGCCGCCCCGATTCAGCAATGATCCTCGATGTCAGATCATTCATAAACCAATGCACCGCATCATTAGCACGTTTTTGTAGGTTCATTTTTCTAGAAGAAAATATGAGGCACTTCTAATAATATACCATTTTTCATCGTAGTCGTTAAATAGGTTTAGAAAACTGCTATGCGTTCTGATATAGAATCAATAATGTGACTGGTCTAAAACTGATTTGTCAATTTCAACAATTTACGCCGGTGCAATTATTAAATAGATCGGAATAATATAAAAATAAGAAACAAAAATGATGAATAAATTTCACCACTGTCTGTGTACAAGTATTTGTAGATATTAAATTTACTTGTATATTGTTGATTAACCTTCCTTGTAATATACCAATATCGACTAATACCATTATCGACTATCCCTAAACTAGTAAATGTAACATATGAAGTGAGGTTGAATAAACGTTAGAAGTAGTAACGTTCGTACTTATTTTAGTGAAGAATATATTTATCATGACTTTCATTAATAGAATGAATATAATTAATTTTTCAATAACTATTATATACAAGGCTTGCATTTAAACCATTCCAGATTTTTTCTTTGTATATCTTATTTAACTTGAGCGGTAAAAAATTTCAAATAATATAAACTCCGTTATAAAGCTACATCACACTTTTACTGACATCTGTCAGAATCATCAGCTATATTGAACAGACTATAAATAACAATAAACAAAAATCTGATTAATAAAAAAAACTTACGGAGTAGTTGCTTTTAACTTAAATCTTAATTTCCTTAACAATGCACTTCACAAAGTGGCCGTTTCGCGCACACGTACACGACACATATACCGATATTGTAAATGATACAAGCTAATTTATACATGTATATATACGAGGCTTTGTTCCACCTTAGGGCATAGCCACAGTAACAGGTAGTAACCGTATACTTTTAACTTTGAAGTTAAAGTTTTTATGAATTTAATATAAAGTTGTGCCAATACCCCCTGATCTTCTTGAGCGTTTTCTAATATTTCACTGATCACTTGCTTTTGATTATAATAGAAAAAAACAGAAAGAAATTTTAATTATGTGCCAACATGCATTTTTCGTGACGTTTCTAATATTAGGAGAGGCTAAGATAACTGGCACTATCCACTCAGGTTTAGAGACAATAAGTGGTGGCGTATGGGTATTTGTCATCGGGGTTGCAAGCCTTACCATCAGGAAGCGTTTATATTTTCTACAGTAGTCGACAATAAATTAACTGCATCATATTAACTATGCATGCGTCTTCATATGTGTGTAAATGATCGCGCTTTTTGTTTAACAACAGGCAATAAATTGTTATCCTGTCATATTCATTGAACATTATCTACAGCAGTTGATATTTAATTAAAACAGTATATGAGACGACTCAGACGACGTGTGATTAATTAAAATTGGAGCGTTCTATAATAAATGGCTAGTGAATTTGTTAGATGTATACATAGACATGCATTTGAAGTAAAATATTTATGTAGTAAACATATTTATGTAGTAGTAGAGTATGTATATAGTAGTACTTATTATATAGCTGAAGAACTGGGAATCTGGGGAACTGAGTAGCTGTGAGTAAGCTGGGTACAAAAAAAAGCTCGATATTTGGGTGCCACAGGAGCTCACTGAAAGAAACCTAATGAACCGTGTACTCATTTGCGATTCTTTATTGGGACGTAATGAAATCGAATCGATTTTGAAGATATTGATAACTGGTGATGAAAAGTGGATCACGTATGACAATAACGTGCAAAAAAGGTCGTGATCAAAGGTCGGTCAGGTTTCACAGACTGTAGCAAAACTTGGGTTAACTTGTAATAAGGTGATGCTGTGTCCAGGATGTAAATGACGACATATTTTAGCCTGTTACGGCAGTTGAATGTCGTACATATTACATGATTTTAGTCGACGTAGACAAACCACTTTTTAGTGAGCACTCCTTGAAGAATTTGATCAATTCAACTAATAACAACGAAACAAAATTAAGCATGAAAGCTATTAGTTCTAAGTGTCTATTCGTATTTAGTAAAGAACTTTATTTAGTAAACTTGAAAACTAGTTTAAAAATTTGCATATGCTGATAAAAGCATTCTTAAAAGAGAACACCCAGAAAAGTCACAGGTCTGGCACAAAAAAAGCTATCTCAGAGTTTTGTATATTTTATTAGTAAAAGAAATTTATATGTTTGGTCACTTACTACGGAATTGTAGAATCGTCTTTTATCCTTTTTAGAATAAAACAATATACAAGTACTACAACTTGCTGCTAAATATAATAACTTTCTTATAAAAATCATTGCAACATTAACAAGTGAGTTTAATAAATATGCGCTTCGATGCGCGAGCGCTATACAATAAAACCGGTTGGACAAGTTTCGATGACTAAACGAGGCTATTAAAGGAAGCTAGGATTTCAAAAAACTTTATACATAGATCTTTCAACAGAACATCACCAAACACTTTCAACGGTTTCCAAAGTTTTGTAGCCATAACAGCCTGCTTCCGAGAAGCATACCCCTACAGCCAATATACAAACCAGTTTTTGGAGACTATAAGGACCATTCTCCATAATACAAATTTGTTAGTTAATATATAAATTAGAACTATATTGCATAGAACTTAACGGTCAATCTATAACGCTCATGTAACAACAAAATAAAGCATACTGCGGCCTTTTTAGACGACGTTTTGATAGATATTGAATTATAACCAATTGAGCGATTAAGCAATGTTATTAAAGCATTTATAATATTGTTTAATTGCTAAATTATAATAATAAGATCAAATATAAATAAGATCAGTATAATATAAATACAAAAAAAGTGATCCATTTTTATAAGCATTTTTGAGTAACGGAAATGTAATTTTTATTTTACGCCTGATAAAAGAATTTTTATTTGTCTTAGCCACATTCCGCAGCAATTACACTTGTAAAAAGAATCTGTACGGGTCTGGGGTGGTTGTCTATGGAATATAGGTTGGCTCACTGATTTTTGTAATTTTGTACAAGTCGTTTGCAGTCACTACGCAATGTTTTGTACATAAAATTATACCAGAAATTAAAAAGTAATTTGGTACGTCCTTTAAAAATAGTACCTAACTATGAATCTTTATATACATCTTTATATTTTATATTGATACTGTCTGAAAAATATGTCAGTTTAAACTAGTCCCTATGACAAACCTACCTGACTTCTTGAAGATATATCTATTATTCACAACGTAATGAGGGAGTGAGCTTCTTTGTCTTGAAATTGTAGGGTATTTCAGTAACTATCAAGGGCAAGCAAACATTACTAGTTGAATCGTATATCAGGGGCTGGGGTTACCATTATTTATTAATTACATTCGATAATGTTTTGGCAGGATGTATTAATAGTCATAGAAGTAAAAGTGTCATAGAAGAAACAGAGAACAGGTTTATATTATGACGTTTTAAAATAACTTAGTAATAAAGTCTATTTAAGTAAAGAGCCTTTTCCCATACCACCTTATACTATATAAGTTGAGATCCTTTATAAGAGATGTGAAAAGGTATCTTTTAGGTCAGTGAGGTGGAGATACTGTATAGGGTAGTATGTCGCATGCTGACTCATGATTATCATCGGGCGGTGTCGAATCATTTTCTGTGCTTTTATAAATAAAAAATGTGTGGGGTGATTCCTGTAACTCATAATTAAGGTAATCCTGTAAAATAATAAAATAAGTGCACCTTTTCAAATGACAAACTTAAAAGTACTAATTAGCGATGGAATAGATATTGGAATTTTAATGATATCCAAGACATGCAATGTAAACTTAGATTTCTAGGAAAATTAATATGTTTTACATAGTGCCCTGAAAGTAATCGTTAAGCCGTCAGTGATTTTATCGGCCTCTGTCATCTAGTGTGTGGAACCATCTACCTCTGATTAGAGATTTAGGACGATTCCTTCTCGGTTTGGTCGGGGGAAATCGTCCTAAATCGTGATGTGGTGGTAGCAAGATAACCACCACGTCTTACCTAAGTAAGCCATTAGAACGATGTTAACAGTATTGTTGTTTTCGTTGTGGTCTACTAAAATGGCCGTGGTTTTCAAAATTTATTATGCGATTTCTATAAATGAAACTTTTTTCTCATTGTTATAAACTAAAAAAATTTCATTACTCGACATTGCTCGAAAACAACTAAGTCAACTACTGTTATTTTGAAATAGCCAAATCATAAAATCAGGTCTACGGAATAATATACAAGAACGCCTATGTCATAGAGGTATGACAAAGTCGTTCTTTATTATTATATTATATTTAAGCTAGATATATTTACTTATGATTCCTACAAAAATTTCCTATATCAACTGAGGCAGCCAATTGTCAACAAATCAAAGGAGTACGGGGAGCAAGACAGCAAGCACCACGAAGTATACGGTGCGATATTCGACAATGATATTTGACGAGTAGTCAGTTATGTCCCTAACTACATGCCCCCCGAGTAGCATGTACTAAGGGGTACTGACCAATCGACGGGGACCAGTGGTCCTAAGTTCAAGTCCAGGCCAAGAGAGATATATTATGTATGTTTATAACCCTCCAGATCTTATAAATTTGGGTTCAGCCATTAGATTACAGAGATGGTCATGTATGTGAAATTTTTAATAATTACATTTTTATTATTTTCCGTAAATAGTCTTTTGATGATGTAAAGATATATAGATAAAAAAGTAAATACGTATGGATACCGCTAGGATTGAAATACCAACTTAGAAAATGAATAGGTTTGGTATCCTTATAGAAAACAGATCATCCCAATAAGAGCATTTCTAGACGACGACGGCAGCAGCGCGGGCTTGTGGGGCTTTCCCAGTGCACCAGCACTGGGAAAGCCCCACAAGCCCGCGCTTACCCAGTGACGGATAGATCCATAAACAAATTCCTCTTAGTAAGAAAAAGATGGTAGACTCGGTCATAGAGCCGCCTGGGTGGGTGGTGCATTTCTATGTCGTCCGTGAGGCAATTCGTTATTTTTGAGAAAGGAAGCGAATATTAGATAAAACACGGGGCCCATTGAATTTGTTAACTTCTCTTGGGTCCAGAACCCGTAGTTTCGTAGATATTGATTCCTTGATATGAACTTAAGTTCATAATGAAACGTTATTTAAGGATAAAATGTACGTCAGTCTATGGAGCGGCAAAGACGCATTTTGTGCAATGGCAATATAAATTTGCCGTTCGCTTTCGTAACAAGGAGATAATATTAAGTAACACTTAATCAAATTTAAAACATGTTGATTAAAATAATATTAATTTATTATGGAAAAATGAGACATATTCTGTTAAATTTTTATGGTCTAACAATAACAATAAGCGTGGCGGAAAAAGGACAAAGAACAAACTAAATTAATCCTTAAGTAATCCGCCATCTAGGACCGGCAGCCTTATGGAATTTAGTGTGATGTAACTAGTTTTATTATTTTCCAATCTTAAAGCCCTTTCATATGACATCCATATTAAGGGAATTGAAAAAATATATTTAACCCACCATCAAAGAGCGGCAACTATTATGTATTATCCATTATATTGTCATTAGAATGGTTGAAATATGATTTGCAAATAATATACTTACTAAATAAAATCTTGTAACTATAAATGTTACCTATTTATTATAAAAAAAACTGGCCAATTCTCAATATCTATATTAGTAATTAAAAAAAAAGTAATTTAAAAAAACTTACGAGGTAGTTTCTTTTAACTTCACACCTTAATTTTTTTTACAATACTCTTCCCAATGTTGCCGTTTTTCTCACACGTACTACACGACTCATATACCGATATTTTAAATGATACAAACCAATTAAAACATGTATATATACGAGATGCCACCAGCACATCCACCACCACACTTTGTTCCACCTTAGGGCATGGTCACAGTAGCAGATCGGAACCGTTTACCATTACTATTACGAGAAAACAAATATGCATTATAAAAATTAATTTGACACCCAACTGGATACCTATTAAATAAAAATATAGAACCTAACATACCTGCACCATCCCTGTAACGTGTTTGCGAGATATGACATTTTACTAAACGCAGCATGCTCGTAATATAATGATCCTTCGGACCGGATTTAAGCCCTGCGTTTCCTTTACGACATAAGCACGCGTAATTTGATCGGAAACTTCTGTAAATATAACATTAGATATAGCGGCCAACTGCATATTACCTATGTACTTTATTTTATAGTGTTCATTCCCCAGTGACAAAGATTGAATGCATAATAATCTGCCCAGTATCTACGTCTCGTCTCGATCGTGTTTGTCGTCAGTTGTCAAAATGTATAGAAGCGACAGCAGCGCCTCTGTTGTGAAGTATTGTATTGTTGAAGTGTTGTATTGTTGAAGTATTTGTATTTGAAACGATTTTTATATGTATATACGATAATCAGCTGAACGCAACTACGATCGCAAACGTCTCGATACGATTAAAACTCACACTAGGGGTACTGTAGTTGAGTGTGTAGTATCTGCGATCGATTTTGCAAGTCTTACCATCAGTTATGGAGGTCGTACTAATATTTTCTACTCTAGTTGTAAAAAAAGTTAATTGTATCATAACTAGCACAATCGTCTATAAGTAAACTATGCATGCGTCTTTTTATTTGCGTAACTGATTCGTGCGTTTTCTCAACAACAGACAGTATAAAAGTGTCATGTCATGATGACTAGATATATTTTTTATATTAAATTTTAATTGATTTTATCGAATAGAATTAGATCTATTGGGCTCTATGTGAGTTTTGTTTACTTATCTAACTAGTAAACTCAATAAAATTACAATTTAAAATCGTACTTTTATTGTATATAAAAATGTTGCTTTCATTATCAGAAGTCCTATTATCTACAGAGAAACGTAAATGGCACGGAAATATTGACGTTTAATTTTGTTTTAAATATAGTTCAGTTTTAGTTCACCTTTCTTAACTAAAACTTCGGCCGTGGCTTCGCCGGTATGACCTACACTATTTCAAGCGCTTTCACTTCCTCTCAATTGAAAATATAAACACAAATCATCATCATATCTGCCGGAAGTCACCCACTCCAGGATATCAGTCCAAATAATCCAATTCATGACGAGGTTTTCCCTTTAAAAATATTTTTTGGAGCTGGTACTAAAATGTTTCCAGAAAAAACATTTTAAATCGGAATACTTCGTAAATTGAATAATTTTTGCCTTTTTACTGTTTGAAGTCGATTGAGTTTTGTTTAAAACTTTTTTTCATTTTTAAATATTATAAATGTTTTCGAAATCATACGACATAAATACCGCGTATACCGAATATGTACCACGTGGGTATCAGAGATTTATATACAGAGCCGAGTAAAATACAGGATAGAAAACATTACCGTGTTTATTCGATTAAAGTAGATAATTACTTTTATACAGGTTTACCTTGAAAGAGGTTTTTAAAATTAGATCTAGTGAATAATATAAAGGAACGACTTCATGAAAATTATTTTTACCTAGTTGACCCGGTGATCTTTGTTTCACCTACAAACTACCACTGACGCCATCTTTTAAAAGAAACCCGAAGTAGCGATGGAAACAACGTTTTTAATGTTAAGCGTATCAGATAGGCGATTTTCCATTTTGAAGCTTTTCTTTAGGATATTCCAGTATTTTTTTAAACCACCCAATTATGAGTGAAATTGGTTGCCATATAAATAAGGACAAACGTATTAATTTGTCTTTTGAAACGCGAAGAAGTTCGAGACCATCTAAGGACTAGAGTTGGTCCCTAGATGTATACGAAATCGGAGTGTTCGAATCACTACGCCAAAGAGGTCTAAGGTCTTACTGAAGAGATAAAAAATTAATTAAAGTTAATTTAATTTCATATATTTTATTATAATAATAGTCAATAGAACAAAATTAACAATCATTGTAAAAAAAAATGTAGAAAAGTCTTATACTTGTTCATGAACACAGGCAGTCATGCGAAATTTAAAAAACTCATTAAAATTCTGCTTTTCTGTCAAATTTTTATAACAGTGCTATAATTCGATAAATTAACAGATCCACTCAGCGTTTTCTTTTGGAGATTCTGAAAAAAAACATTTATTTGTTGAATTAAATCTTTTAGTCATTAAAACTTATGAAGTCCAAATTAAACTCCGGAAAAATCATTTTCTATTGTTAGTGAGCGACAGAAGGAGATTGTCTAATTTCAGAATCGTTTTTGATTTATTTAAAGAATTAAGTACACATAAAATTAAATTTATACCTTCTTAAAAATATTCGCCATGAGCAGATTTGTCTTTTTCGCGTTCTCTTTTTTCGCATCTTCTTTCTTCTGGAGCACTTCAGGCAAAGATTTGTATATCTTCTCAGAGTGCTTTTTCATTTCACGTTCACTTATAAATTTTGGGGCAACTATAAACAAAGAGAAACTTATCATTTACACATTATCAAATAAAATTCATTTTTTCGTATGATGGTTTGAATGTATGTTCTATATTGTATCTTTAAAAATTTTTACAGTTATCCGGGTTTTTCACTTAATGTGCCTTAACATTTTTGTTATCGATAAAAACAATTAGTCCTTTTTTAGTAAATCCAATTGTTTAATAAAATAAAAATAATAAAAATCATGTCACGGTGCACTTCAATCCCATCTAGGTTCGGATATTCCTCTAATGATGTATTGGTTATTCAGTAGTAAGAACTTACGTTTTTTCCGTTTCAATTCTACGCCAAGATCTTTAGCCAATCGCCGCAACTCTGTCTCGCTGAGGGAAGTCAAAGATGGCCGCCGGTCCACTTGCACTGACAACAATTGTCGTTGTGCAGCACGTTCGGTTGATCTGGAAACGATGCGTGAAATTTAAGTAACTGTGCTATAACGATATATTAACAGGTAAACAAAAAATTCATAACAATAAAATAAATTATTTATCCGGCAATAAAAAGAAGACATCGCTGTTTTATATGAAGATGACAGTTGTAAGACTTTTTTGCGCCGAAATGCATATTGTAATCTTTTTCATTGACGAAACAGACGAAACAGCATAAACAGGATAAACGGAGTTAAAAAGTTTTATGTTTGTGGGTAAGGTAACAAACGCCTTTTCTAGCTAAATAACAAATTATCCTATGAAAAAAACTCACCAATTCTTGTTACTTCACTATGTGCACACTGCATATATGGATTAAATGATTTGCAATTCATTGGTATACCTATAACATGCATAACGGATTAAACTTCTTTGTAATGAATAGCGATTAAAGAATTTATTGACATTGTATACTAACGAAACGAATATTTTTATTAAATTATTTAATCCCAAAGTAAAATTTATCAGAATCTTAAATTAAAATATAATTAAACAAATGGATGTTGAAATGTGAAAATATCGACATTGTAAGGCATATAAATTAAAATAAGTATCTATATAGAAGAAATTTACTAAGTCAGAGGTCAAAGCAGTTATTCGGAATGTGACGTCGTAGGCTTAGTTCTCGCCTCAGAAAGCCTATTTGCTAATTCCTTTTGACAAGTTAAGTGAAAGCCACCACTCATTACTCATCTATTGATCTAAGACGAGTCAATGATATTATAGTCGAGTAATAGTTGGACAAGTTTAACTATCAAAATAATTTAGTCAATAGGACATGTATTTAAGATGTATTTTCTGTAGTTTGGGTATTTTTCTACTGAATTAAGTCTACCTCCGCAGTACATGTTGCAAGGATCCAGAGGTCTCATACAGCTTGGTGTATGAACAACTATCATTTTGAGATTAGTAGGAGCACAAGGATCTTCGTCTCTGAAGTAAGAAAAATTGGTGAATTGCTATCTACACTTACAAATCGAAACTTTAACTAGTTTAACATGAATGTGCAGTGTAATTCAAAGCTCTAATGAATATAAATATTTTAAGCTAAGGGCCTGGGCCGGTATGCTCCGCTTTTTATTTATAAAAATAGGTTTTTAAATTAAACATACCTAAAACTTATTATAATAAAAATTTCTTTACATCTATAAACAAAATTTTAATACAGATTAATTAAAGTTGTATAAATAATCTTAGATACAGATGTATATGTGTGAGAGAGTATATGAAAAGTTCTTACCTTTTTTCACTTATAGTTTTCAAACACTGCTGTCTTTTAGTGCATTTGTCCACAAAATCTGGACGGTTAATTTCTAAATATTCTCGAACTGAGTAACCGCCGTTTGTTTTTGCATATTTGTCTTTGCCTGATATCCCACTTTCATTAGGCCAACTTCGAGATCTACACGTTCTAGAATCACCCCTAGGACTGGATGGCAATGTCTTCTCTATTTTAGTGAACACTTCCTTAAAAGGAGCATTTTCTATTTGCTTTCGTTTGTGAGGCACTTTCACTACGACATTCTGCAATGGGTTACAATTTTTATCAACCATAATCTCCTCACTAATCATGCTATCAGAAGTCTGAATTATTAGGTTGTATGCAACGCATTTCTTTTTTATTTTTTCAGACTTAGTACGATGGCATCTATGACCTCTACACAAGCAATGGTGAACACGTTTGCAATTATCGCAGTTCATCGAGGTACTACTAGAGACTTCACATTTTTTGGCGCCATGCGACTTGCAACGCTTTTGATGATATTTTTCACATTCTCTTTTGATTTTAGTTAAAACTTTGCACGTGGCCGTATCGGAAGATGTGCTAGGTAACTCGGTAGTCGGCTGAATATCAGATGACTCTGTAGAATTTATGCGTGACTTTGATTTTTTAAGTGGGGAGGCTTTATTCTCTTTTTTGTATATGTTAACTTTAGGATTTATATCATTTACTGTGTCATATGTACGATTATCTTGTATTTTTTCCCCTGGTTCGTAATGAGGTATTTTCTTCACTGGACTTGAACGGTTATTTACCTTATGTTTTGGTTCACATAAAAGAGGTTTAATTCTAGAGGTTCCATCGAGTTTTGTTTCCTTTTCTTTAATCTTTTTACTGCCAGAACTATCAGTGTCTCGTGTACTTGTGCTATCAGAAAACTTAACATGTTCCAGATCAATCCCATCTTCGGTATCTAACAAGTAATTTAATACCGTCATTATTTCTTTAAAACACTTTTTTCGTTTATTCTTTTCCATTTCTTTCTTTGAATAGCGCTTTGTTATATTTTTAATTATATCTAGTATGGGATCTTTACCGGAATCGCTACTGGATATTCGACTCGGATTATCTGACGAACTATCTTTCGGGCCTTTGCTACTTTCCGCTTTTGAAGAGTTTTGTGAGCCTGTACGTAGGGATTCACACTTTTTAGTGATTTCTGATTTAGTTTCCTGTAAATGAACAGAATCTCGCATATCTGTTTCTTGTGTAATAGCATTAGAATTTTCAATATTATCAGTTTGAACATAAGAAGTTGATACGAATTTTCCCGTGTCTGTGTTAGATCGAAGAAAAGGTTTAGAAGCTGGTTGAGACTTCCTAGGGTAAGTATTATCGTTTCCGTCGCCTATTGTAGAATTAACTTGGAAATGATTTTGAACTGCTTTCACATTTTTATCTCTTCTAAGATTTTCTGTTAATGTACCATCTGAAACTAAATTTGAACGTGTAGATGCGTGATCTATTCCAGTAAAAATATCTGTAGCACACGACTGTACACCTTTAGAGCATTCTTCAGTCAAACAAGTTGCTTTTTCAGCGACTTTATATTTCTCAGTTCCTACACATTGAGTTCTTGTCTCCTCTTGATTTTTATTTTGCTCTAAGGTTGATCCAATTCTCACCATTAAAGTCATATTAGTGCCTTCTATTGGTATGGTAAAATTATCCGTAGATAATTTATCTTCTTTTGGTATAGGATTTTTTGTTAAATCATTATTATTAGATTCTACTTCAGATTGAATCTCAGGTTTTGTTTTACCACCAGAGCTCGTTAACGTTTCAATATTGGTAATATCCCTATTCTGTTCTAGAGATGAATTTTTGGCAGAACTATCACTCTTTGTTTCTTTACAACGATTTACCACTTGATCCAAAGATTCCATATTAGCGTCAGAGTTCTGACTCAATATTTGCCTATATCCTTCACATATCAAATTGAAACACTCTGGTTCACTTATTAAATTGATGTCAGAAAGTCCTGGATCAGATATTCTAGGATTAATGCTTATTTCGGTTTGAATACACCTGGTTGCCTCATGAATAACTTTTTTATCTTGCAGTGGCACTGGGGGGTTCTTTTTAGTATTCAGTGACTCTCTAAGTAGGTTTTTGTCAATAGAAGATGATGTATCTTCACTAGCTTTTCTTTCTAAAATTCTTAAGGCAATATTTGTTTGTGATGATTTTGACGACTTTACTAGTGGAATATTATCTGAACTGTCGCTGTGAATAATAATTTGATTTTTTCTTTCTTCTGTTAGTTCAGACGTAGATGGTGAACAATGTACTTCATTTTTAGAAGACTGACCGATTCCCATACATTGAACCCCTATAGTATTAGACGTTTTAGAAGCAGTATCCTCAAGTTGAATACCTCTAGTATTTAATGGCGAGCATTTATATATAAACATATTATTAGGCAATTCTTGTGAAAGATCAGATTTTTGACCACATAAGCATACATATTTTATATCACCTGTTAGGTTATCAGACACGATATGTGCAAAATTTTCAGGTAATTCTTGGTTAATTCTGTGACTATTGCAAGGCGTCAAATTAATAGTTTTTAGATTTTCAATCGCACAGTCATTAGTTTCGTTTTTCATGTTAACTTGAACTGAACTATCAGTAACACCCAATTTAGTAGCTTTAAAGCGATGCATACAAATACAATGGTGATGATCTCGAACATTTGCGCCTTTGGTCTGTTTGATTTCATTTTGTAGTCGTTTCCTTAGATTACTTTTTCTATTATTATCATCAGAATTACCAGAAGAGAGGGTAAACACAGAATGACTTCTATTAGCTCGTTTAGCATTGTATCTTTGATAATCAAGACTGGAATTGGCACCTCCTTCCAATTTACTTGCATCACCAGATCCATCATCATAATTATTTCGAGTTAAATCATTCATCAGATCTTTTAACCTAGAATTAACCCTCTTATCATAATTAGGTGGTATAAATGCAATATCAGAACTGACTAATTTCTGTTTTAAAAAAATTTCTTTATCTCGCAAATGTTTTTTATATGTTTCCTCCCTTCGCAGTGCTTCTAAATATTTTTGATACAACTCCTCTGAGGATGCTTTTACTAACACAGCATCAGAAGAATTTTTACCTCCACTAGAAATATCGGATTCATTGTTTAATATTTTTTGTTTGATAGTATTGTGCTTATCTAGCTTTTCACTATTTAAAACTGAAGGCAAATTTGGAGCACTTTGCGAGGTAGCAGCTAAAATATTTGAATTAAATTTATCGAGCCTTAAAATTGATTTTTTAGGTCTTACTGGTTTTATATTTGTTTCTGTGTTATTGCTATCCGATGTACTAGTCGTTAAATGAAATTCACCCAATCCCAACTTTTTGCTACTAAAACTAAGCCCCGAGAGAAAATCAGTTGTACTCTCATCGTCGCGGTACTTGGCTTGTAGTAATCTTTGAACAACTTCTTTGACAAGTTTATTTTTTAATTCTGAATCATTACTATTATGTTTGTGTAAAGCAGCTTGTAAAAGTTTTACGCTTTTTTCTAAGTCTTTGGTAAAAGAATGCTTTGAGCCTTTACTAGAATCTGTTGTAACTGCACCACTAGATTCTAAACTTGATTTATTGTCATTGTTATTAGATATTCTAGGTTGATCTAATTTCATTTGTTTTTGACTATAAATATGCCCAGGCATGTATTCAAAACTTTCTGCAGCTGAAACTTGTTCAGTGCTTTTTTCTTGAACAGGAATATTTTCCTTGTCATTATTTTTTTTACTCTTCAGTTTTTTCCTAACTACTCTAGATTTCTTTCGTTTGTATTTTTTTCTTAGTGTATTTAAACTAATAAGAATAGAGCCTTTCTGATTATAAAATTGTTCACATTTCGATGAGTCTGGACTAACAGACATGTCTTTAGTTCTGGTCAAAGAAGTCTGAATTTCTTTGTCTGTTTTCAAGTGAGAATTATTTTCGGTTTCAACATTATGTCGTTCTGGGTTAATGTTAACATCATTTGTAATATTTTTAACAGTTACACCTCCATCTTTATCCATTTTGAAAGATATATGTTTGGTTAAATTAACATTAATAGCTTGAGACAGATTCGTATCAGACGCATGAGGTACATTGACTTCAACAAAGTCTAAATCTTTTTTGTATATTTTAGTTGTTTTTTTTATTGCACCATTTTTAGTTTTTGATTTGATATCAATTTCTACTGGAGTTGAATGGGCTGTTGGAGGTCCTATTTTAATGTCGTGTTTCGAGTCGTTGTTAGAATATTGTTGTTTCAATGCCAGTCTTTCTAAAGTGCTTAGACTAGATGCGGAGGTTTTTCTCTCACTCTCATTAGCATAGCCAACATCAGCTAGCGAGTCCCATTCTAATTTACGTTGTGATGTGATACTACTTGTTGGTGATAGCGGTCTGTTGATTGATGTGTCTAATATTGCATCCATTGCTAAAACAAGTACCAATTATTTAAAATTCATAGTAACTAGATAAAGCATGTTAATAATATGACTATGTCCTGTTTTTACAATGTTTTATACTGACTAACGAGTAATATAAGAGTTGAAAAGTATGTATACAATATCAGATATAGAACACAGCCCTATGGCTTAGGTAAAACACACAAAATGACACTCACACTCAAGTTTTGTATATTAAATTAAATTAGGTTTAAACTTTAAAAAATTTGAATTTAAAATCTGTTACCTTTTAAAAAATTTGGAAAATTGCATTAAGCTTGGAGAGAGAACAAGAACATTGTATTAATATCACTATTAATTTTAAACAATTTCTGATCTGTTTTAAGAAGTTTATATATACAATATATGAGTTGGCTCATTAGATTATTGAACAATTTGAACAGACTTTAATAAATAAAATACTAACATTTTTGAGACCGGTTATCTTCATTAATTGATTCTTCATCTGAGTGTCTGGACTCTGCATACTCTGTGATTATAGGAGGTGATACCGAGTCAGCATTAGTTTTTGTATTTTCATCCTGGATCGAGAAATATTTTTTTACATATTAAATTGCACCCATAACAATGTTTCAATATAATCAAATTATACAGGATATGCGGAGAAAGTAAATTAAAGGCCTTCACATTTATTATTTGAAAACAGTGCTATTGAATCACTCAAAGTACCTAATGTGTTGTCTGGTAGGATTAAAGAGTAATACATTATACATATTAGCTAATTTATATGTTTGTATGAAATAGAAAAACAATTAAATTTAATGACAGAGCATAGTATGCATATAGCATGAAGTATAAATTACAATCAATCAATGTTACTTGTAATTTTGTTTGATTTAACATTACATTACAACAAAAAAATTAGATTTTTAAAAATATAATGAAACGATTAAGTTACAATGTGCATTTAGTTTTTGCGCTGACATTATTATAAGTTAACTACCATTAATTAAAAATGATTAGCTGAATTGATTTACAATAAAAAGAAACACTATATCAAGCTATTAACATTTCCAAAAATTTATTCAGTACCTATTTCTGTATAGCCTACACTCCTCATGCGTTTTTCTCATGTAGGAAAGCCTATGCCTAGAAGTAGGATGTATATAGGCTGTTCTGAGGATAATAATAATGAAAGTACTATAATTTTATTATTGTATATTGTAGTAATGGTGTTGTAGTGAGAGACAATGGATTTGCCATAAAATTAAAGTATGTATCAAAACTCAATTATCTAACACTCAGATGATCTTATGAGATCTTGAATACTGGAATATTCTGGTATACAGATACAGTTTTAAAAATAAAACATATTTCTGGATAGTGCAAAATGGTATGTGCTTAATTTCATATCATATCAATATGCAGCACCAACATAATAATAGTACTAGTAAAGAAATTTTACATAGTAGCTGAAACTACTTTAGATAGCAAAATGCAAAACAGGCGCAATAGACGTCGATTTGCAGAGACCGCCCATACGAAGAAGAACTACTTTAGATTGATACATCTACTTCTTGTTACATTTTAATACTCAAAATTTGGTTAATTAACATAGACGGTCATACTATCTATTTCAAACAAACCTGAGAGCTAGAAGGATCCGGTATAGAACATTTGATAGATATCCTGCAAAGCTCCGTTGAAGACTCACTCTTCTTTTCGGCAGAATCAGATGATTCTTGCGACTTCATGTTTCTCCAAAACAAACTCGTAACGTCCCTAACTTCACTTTCTGCAGTTGATAAAGAAAAGAATTGTTCCAAATCTCTTTTGCGTCCAAATTTTTTGTAATAATCAAGAATCGTTGAATTCACTGCTGTTGTCGATTCATCAATTTTAAAACTTTCATTGTTGGATTCATCACATTCCATTTCTCATAATTATTTCAACTGAGCTCTAGGTAAGTAAAAGTACATTATTTTGATAACAGTATAGAAGTCTAAAGTCACAAAATATTAAAATATACTCACAAACATGCAGTAACCAAAGAACAATAAATAAATAAACGAAACAAAACAAAACACAGTGCGGGCGTGCTTTGTTTGACAGGAGACTTGACATTAGATGACAATTTGAAAAAAAAACCGACGATTAGCGTGGCGCGTTTAAATGTTACACTCTACTAAATTTTTTTTTCTAAATTCCATGGACTAATGTCCGCGCCACCATAGTCCGGCGACTAAACTGGAAACTTAAATTTGCATGTTGTTGCTGTTTTGAATTTGGTTGAAGTAGCACAAGGTAAATTATATTAATGGTTTGTAAAAAAGTAATGCTTAATAATTATGTTTTATTTCCATTACAAAGTGTTCAAGCACGAGTTGCCGACATGACAAGTAATTTTGGGGGCTACCTAATACTTAACACTGATGTTATGGATATTTTTTTTTCAATTTGTGAATCGCTATCTATCTTTCAAAAATGCAGAAATTTATTTACCATCATACTATTTTTTATTATAGCAAGTTATCATTTAATTCTTAAGAAGAAATCCTTCTTATGTAATGTTTTTTTTTAATTTATTTTCATTAAATAGAGATAATGTATATTGTATCGTATAAAAGAAAGATCAAAAAAAGATTTTTTAGAATGTGGTCAGAATTTACCATGTATTACAATATTTTTGAATGAGCTGGTGGAAATAAATAAACGTTTCTTTCTTTTGTAATACTGGTAACTTTTAATTGAAACACCTGAAATCAAACTAAGAAAATTGGAAACTTACATTTCTAAAGAAACAGAGATAACTTAACTAAACTCTCTAATAATACGGATTGGTTCAAGATTTTTCATAATATAATAGAGTAACCGCTTTATTAGGTACTTTCATAATTCTGCAGTAAAAGGATAAGATATAGGATATAGGATCGGATATGAGATAAAATTTTTTTTTTTATAAAGTAAGTAAAGGAAAACATCGTGAGGAAGGAAACCTGCATACACTTGTGAAAAAATTAGGTTGTGAAGTCAACCAAACCGCATTTATCCAGCGTCGTTGACTAACGGCTTATCACTCTAGAATGATCTATCATGTCATGTATAACATGTATCTTTTCGGCACTTAGGCATAAAGTCAAGCACACCCTAATACTAGCACTACTCTACCTAATAATTCTTAGTGTGTAGTCTTCAGACAATATCTTTTTTTTATAATTTTGAATATTTTGCATTTACATTTATTGCTACTATTGTGTTGATTTGGTAATAATTTTTAATTTGTAATAATTCAAAATGAATGTGTTGTCTATTAATAACATATTTATTAACATATGCCAGTATCATCTAAATATAAATCACAAAATATACACATTGGATTTTCTTTAAATAATTCATTTCTAGCTGTAACACCACAACCTTTGCATATTAGATAATTATTTGTTTCAATGGGAGTGAATGTAAGGGAACAAAATGAATTTATATGTTCATTTTTACACGAAAAATCTGATATAGACTCATCACAACACTGACATATATAAGTAAATTCTCTATTTATTGAATGCATAAAATCATTTTTAATATTATCTTTGTATTTTTTATTAAAATATTTCAAATAATTTTTGCATCCCATGAAAAATTCCACTTCAATATCAGGTAGTGTGTTGCCATGGCTTAAATATTTTTTAGAAAGATTATTTACAACAGAATCTGCATGTGCTGCCATAATTTTATCCTTGATACATTCAATTGATACATCTGGCAAAAAACCTTTGGCGATTTTGAAATTTTCTTCCAAAGTATGACAAAATGTTGCTATAATAAGGAATAATTTCAATTTATACAAATCTGTTTCACCTTCAATCAGTAACTGTTCATAATTAATATCTGGCAATTTTCTTGTTTTCATGGTCTTATATCTCAGTAACTCTATACAATCCCAGTAGTCCGTAAGTTTCTTACTAGGGTTATTCAACAGCAGGTAGATTTCTGATGTATTTTGTTCCATATTAAATAATAGTATATCTAATTTTAATGCACCTTTTCTATGCTTTATTTTGCGGTCAATCACACTTAATGCTAATAATGCTCCAGAATTAGACACACTTATACCAAGAAACTCACTAGTTGGAGTTAAATCTTTGATTGATATAAAATCCCAATAAACATCAAGAGTTTCATTTTGATTAATGATATCTAATTTGTATAAACATTTGGTTGTGATAACATTAAAAAATTTACCACCCTTCTGTATTCCTACTAATTTATGGTCATCTATGTTATTTATGTTCTGGGCTAAGATTTTACAATCATTGTTTATCATGAGCAGTAATAAATGTCTATGTTTATTACAGATAATTATAATTTTATCTTCTCTAACTACATAGTTTACATGCTTTGTTACCATCTTGTCTTCATGTGCCCATAAGGTAGAGTTTTTAAGTATTGTAACTTGGAATTCATGTAACTCACATTTTAACAAAAAAATTTGTCCTAAAATGTTTGAACAAATTAATAAAACTTGTTTATCTACAGGTAACCACACTAAAGTTACTATTTCATTGAAGTTTGTGGATACTTGTCCAAAAAACTCTGCTGTTATTTTATGTTCATATTGTTTCAATAGCCAAAACATTAAGACTCCATTTCTCTGAGCTGTGACGAAAAAAACTGATTTATCATCATTCATTGATGGTGCCCAACATATAGCGCAAGATTCTAAAATATATGCAGTTTCTTTAATTTGTGCTAAACTTTGGGAGCTAGGGTTCAAAGCTGATTGAAATTTATTTCTAATAAGTGAAGAAATATTAAGCTCAGATGTCCATGTATTTCTGTTCTTTCTAAAAAATTCTACATTTCCTATATTGTTCATTACAGCTAAAATACTTTTGTTATTCCATATAAGATCTGTAGGTGACCACTCAAAACTGACAATATTATTCATTTCATTCAAAATGTGTTTGCTGTGTGTCCACAAAGCCGGGTCTAGAATTAATTCTGATAAATCTATACCTCTTATTTCAGTATTCTTTCTTTCGAATAAGTCTGAAGCTGGGCTATTCATTGAAACATTTATAAAATACTCAATAAGATCGATATACTTGTCGGTACAATGCGTATTATTTGAAAACTCGAATATGCGAAGTGATTTATCAACACGCAATGTCAGATAAGATTTGTGCCATACCATAACAATGTCTTCATATTTATTGATGTTAATAGATCGTCTAGATATTTCTTGCAGTTGGTTATTATTCATTTTATTAATTTGTATTAGAAAATTGTATACACTTAAAATACCTACACATTTATTTTGCCTTTCTCAAATCACAGATTAAAATGAATTTTTGTGTAAATTTCCTTTTTTTATATCTCCTATTATAGGGAAAGCAAAGGAAACTTAAGTCAAAGTATCATATATAAATATTGTCGATGGTGTGTCTATCTTAATAAATAAGTATCATATTTATTTATTAAGATAGACACACCATCGACAATATCAACGTGCAAACAATATAAATTAAAGTAAGTGTGTAAGAATAAATGTTTTTATAATAAAAAGTCTTATAAAGTCATAACTAATATTATAAGATATCATGATGAAAATAAATGATTTTACTTTATAAATGAATGAATGGATATGAAACACTGAATAATCTCACGTAAGTAATCAATGAAATCTGAATAATGGATGTCATATATTACATGATATAATAATCGTCTTTGGCATGAAAGTACACTAATTTCATAAGAAAATAACATAATATAAGAAATAAAATATACAGTTCGGAACAGACTTTGATTACGCGTCTAAAGCTCCCCAATTCTCTTTGTTTTAGTTTACAGACACTTTTTATGCAGTTACTTCTTTGTTTATGTCTCCGGGACGCCGATGTAACGTACCCCTTTTGTAAAGAGTGTGAAAGTAGTTTAGTTAACACCATCCCTTCCCGCATAGATCTCCACGATAGCACCCAAAGGCCATTTTATATCTAGGATCAACTTATTCTCTTCTAAAGATCTGCTTTGCTTTTTAGTGTTTACCAGTAATCTCCGTCCATCTCCTGTACATGATTAAAGCCAGATGAGAAACACTGATCATACATCTGGCTGCCACAAACCACATTTACATTAAGAAGAGTTCAACACAAAATAAAACAAGCAGTGTTACAGCATACCAAAAAGGTAAAATTGGGAGGAAATAATTAGACGTCTCCGATTTTTCCAACGCCTGTTAAAGTACTTGACCAAGATTCTCAGTATGCATACTCTAGTACACTGACTCAACCTTGATCTAGCCATCACACAATGGGATGACCAGACACGAGGCTCAAGTTGATGGCTGGCGAAACCCAGCTAAGGCACACCCCACACATAAGTGTGTGCCTGCAACCCTCAACATCACTTAATCAATGTAAATCAATCAAAGTGTTACACAAAGAGCCACTGAAAGAATTACCCAAGGAATTACTCTAACAACTATTACTCAACTAGTTGGTCAAGGAGCTACTTAGGGGAAGGAGATCCTGCAATGGAGATTCTTCCAATCACTTATTAAAACTCTCAAGCAAACACAAGTTTATACGATGAATATAGCTGTCGCTTGTAAGAGCGTGTTATATTTATCTCACACAACTTTTTAGTTTAAATTGTGCTGCCATTTTGTAGAACTCAGTTTCTACTTGCTAATCTACAAACTGAAAAACTGGAAAATCTTATGCAAGACAGCAATCAATGCAGAATTATATATTCCATATTTATTATATATATTACACGATATAAAGATCCTTTTCGGCATGCCGAAAAAGATATATCGGTTTCGATATCGATACGTTTGACTCGAGGAGTATAATGGTTGACACTATTTCATTGATTACTTACGAAAAAATAAAATATGTGTTGCTGTATTGCATTTTATTTCATATATTTTGTGTCAAAGTGTATTTCTATATAATTGAAGTGGCTCATTACGGCATAATTAGGGCGTATTTTTATAACACCGTTTTTCCAAAGCTAATATAAAAGAAATATTTTTGGCTCTGGCTGCATGACTTCAGATTTCTTCGCTATATAAAGTTTTATAAAAAACAAAAAGTCATAACAAAAGCACATTTTATTTGTCACCTGTAATTTATATTTAATACAAATCACAACTTGGATGTGTTTCAATGTGTCTTTTATTTACATGAAATTACTAATAACTAACTACATATTAAAATGGCAAAGCACAGGCATAATGCTAAAGCCCGCCAAGTAGTAAAGACTAACATTGATAATACACAGACTAATGAGGTAAATACAAACTTATTTTCTACAACCTAGCTTTTAAATTACTTAATGTTTTATATGTTTTCTGGTTATAATGAATAAAGTATGTTTAATCATTTTCTTTTAGATTAAAATTGAATTTTCCAACGGTGAATATGGATCACCAGATCCTAGTAATCTCTTGGTATTGCCTTCAAAGAAAAGGCAAACAAAGATACTCTCCGAAAAGAAAGAGAAAACAAGATTTCTGTCTAAGGCACAAAGAAAAAAGCTAGAAAAAATTGTTGAGAAGAAAAAAAAGAAGGAAAATGTAAGTGTTATTGTTTTAAATAGCATTCATAAGTACATAAGGAGTAATATTTTTACTCCTTATGGTGCATGTCTTTAATTGAATGTTTATGACTTTTTGTTATAAATTAAAATTATTATTATTTTTATTTCATACACTGTAACAATGCACTCAAGCATCTGAATCAGGTATATTAGTAAAATAAATAAATAAAAATTACTGTGAGCAATGCTGTGTTAGTGAAAAAGTACCTAGCCTCCATATGAACAACAGTGCTGTGAAATATTCACAAGCGAGGCTAGAATGTGAATTCCTAATACACACACAAAAACAAAATATGCATGTACTCACACTCATAAGTTTATTTTGTAGTATAATTAGTATATAATATAACTTCATTAATTCTAATATATGATTAACATATAATTGAACTTTATTGAAATTAATACCATAACAGTATTAAATGCCATCATAACAAGTTAGTATTTGTTTTGTCTGCAACAGCAGTTTCATTTTCCAAACTGACTAAGCTTATCTTAGAATTATTAAATTTTTATACTTAGATTGAATACTGAATTATTTTATTTGTGTCAAATTTATATCTTTTAATGTGCTGTTTGATTTGGAATTACCACTTCTTGGTTAGATTTGAAATTGCAGCAGCAGTTAATTAATACTATAGTCTTTCTTAACCACTGTACATGTATTTAAATAACAAAGAATATTATATATAGTACTTTTGTCATTCTTTAAAGTCCAACATGTTTGCCGTAAGGGCAGAACCTACTAAAACATTACTGGCAGTAGTGGAAATTTATGTGATGTTCAAGTTACTATGGACTGTTTCATTCAAAAACTGACTGCCATTCTCTAATTTCTGTGTAACCCAGTCCATAGTAGGACATTATAAAATATCTGCTCTCACAATTCTTCCTATACTGTCTCAGTATATTCTGCTGTCTCTCTTCTCCATATAGTCCTTGCTACAGTTTTTAAGACCTGTAATAAATTGCATGCAAGTTCAAATTCATTGCTTCAAGTGCAAGTGCATTGTTTTGATGTTATTAGAAATTTGTATAAAATGTTTATCAAATTGTAATTCTTGCAGGTGGAATTGTGGTCTTAGTGACTTTTATCATTTTGATAATAATTACATTTTTAATTGACCTATATAATAATTGTGTATTTTATTATTGATAACCTAAAACTGTTTGCAGAGAGCGGCTCTACTGGAATCTTTATCTAAAGTTCAAGCATCACCAAATGAAGTTAACCAGATGACTACAATATCAGCTATGCAGACTTTGGGCCTTAGAAAACTTACTGATCTTAAGTTTCATGGAACAGCAGACTCAAAAGAGCCTACAGAAAAGAAATATAGTAGCATTGCTGGTATAAATAAAAAATATAATTTTTTAAATTAATATTGAGAATATAATGTAACACAAAAGTTTAAAATAAGAATAAAAAAATATGATTTTTATTTTCTGTTTCAAAAGTAACTTTTTAATTTTGAGATAAAATTTTAGAAAATGTTTAGGATTTTCGATCCTAATGATTTTTATGACCTAAATTAGCTTTGTCGTTGCAACTTATATCCTAAATTTAAAGATGAAATTAATATTTTGATTAGGTGCGAAAAAACGTTTACGTCTCTTAAAATTGGACAAATATGAAAAAGTTAAGAAATCGAAAAATGATCCCAATGTCGTTGGATTGGAAGAGTCATCTGATGAATCAAGCTCTGAATTTGAAGATGACAATGATGAACCAGAAGTGATTGAAAATCAAGATATTAGTAATGCTGAAATGAAAAATCATGACTTAATTCTAAATAAAGTTATATTGAAACAAGAAACTTCAGAATGCAATAATGAAAATGAAACACTACAAGATCAAAATATTGTAAAACAGAAAAAAGAAATTATTAATAATAAACAAGTCAAAGTGAGATTTGAGTTGGGAGTGAAAAAGCTAAAGCTAGACCATCCAACCCAACATGTGGAAGTCAAAAGAGACCCTAAAATTCAGGTAGCAAGATTGAAGTTACCCATTCTTGGTGAAGAACAGAGGATAATGGAATTAATTAATGAAAACGAATTTTTAATTGTAGCTGGTGAAACAGGTAAAATTTATATTCATGACATGTGTTCACTGTTGAATAATAATAATAATATAACTCACGCTCACACCTATTATCTAGCCCAAATTAAGCATTGTTAAGAGCTCTTGTTACCTACTAGATATTGGAGAAATATAGATGGTAATATTTAATAAGTGTCAGAAATATTTTAATAAACATACAAACATCTATGATGTGAACAAATATTCGCACTCATACAAATATTTTCCCCTATCTCTACCGGGATTCGAACCTGGGATCACGATAATGCTGACAACATCATAGTTATTGTGATAGAGTTAGGTAAGATAGTGGTAGCTAGCCAGGTGGACTTAGAAATAGTGCTATCACCAATCAAACTGAGCCCAAATGAACCACAGACTTGTAGTAGATGGTCTAAGCCACTAGACCACAGAGGCGGTTAAAATAATATTTCAATAAAAGAACTAGTTTCGGTACTTTTTGAACACTGCTGCAGTAAATACCTTTAAGGTTGGAAGATTTGATGTCATTATTTATCTGAATAATTACACTCTCTTTCAGGTAGCGGTAAAACAACACAAATTCCCCAGTTTCTTTACGAAGCAGGCTACGCTCAAAATAAAATGATAGCAGTCACAGAACCACGTCGAGTTGCTACGGTAGCAATGGCTGCCAGAGTTGGGTACGAATTAGCCTTATCCAATAAAGAGGTTTCCTATCTAATGAGATTTGAAGGAAATGTGACTAAGGACACCAAAATTAAGTTCATGACTGATGGTAAGTTCTGGTTTATTTTAATTCTAGTAATAATGGAGCTTATTAATTTATTGCACATTCTTCATAGGAGAAACACGCGAGGAGTATTATCAATTACACTAATATATTCCATTTTCCCCAACATCTAAGTGCCAGGTATGTAGCGAAAGTCAGGAATTGATGGAACATCTATGATGTCCCTTTGATGATTTGTCAGTTGGATGGCATACACAAAGCTGGATGACTACAGACTTCCTGCCCAGAGATATAGAGAAACTTATGACAACTATGTTCTGGATGTGTAAGTGTAAAAGCAGGGCAGGCAAAAAAAGACCCGTTGGTGCACTATGACGTCAGTTATGGCCCCAAGTTACTCCAATATGATGGGTTGGGAGGTGTAACCGAGACAACAAATTTTGATTGATCCAGCCCAGATAACCATGTGGAAAGTTGCTTCGTATTCGTAATCGAAAGCAGAACACTGTAACTACTACCCTAGCAAGCTCCTTTATTATGTTATAGGCATTAGTTAAGCCCTTTAATGTTTATTAGTTATTGATTGATTCATTCTGTTGAAGATCAGTGAGAATATCATCGAGATCTCAAAAGAGAGAAGAGAACTTAATTTTAGTATTAGATAAAGCAAACAGGATCAACACCACTGTCTAATTCACATATATATATATTTATATATATAACTCATTAATTTACTGCCTGTTTTAGGTGTACTTTTAAAAGAGATTCAAAGCGATTTCCTTCTAAGTAAGTACTCAGTAGTAATAATAGATGAAGCACACGAAAGGAGTGTATATACAGATATCTTGCTTGGTCTGCTGTCCAGAATTGTTCCATTGAGGCGTAAACGAGGAAGTCCATTGAGACTTATTATAATGTCTGCCACATTGAGAGTCGAAGATTTTACCGAGAACACTAGACTGTTCAAAATACCGCCGCCAATTATAAAGGTAATTGCACAAGAAAATTATGAAATCCCTAGGTTTGATTCTGAAGAATACATGCTAGATGAAAAAAGCACAATGCTTCATTATCTGTCATTATGAATGAAAAATGAATAGCTATTATGAGTGTATTCTATTTATGACCTTAATGTTTCGGTCTTAAAGGTTGTCTATTTGATAGTTATCCCAATATGCTCTAAATGTAAATTAAGTACGTATCTTCAGAATAGGACCCATTGAAACTACTAGAGACTTTTGAGTATGTTACCCGAGAATAAATAATTGTACAGATACATGAAGTAATAACTTAGTAATACACTATATGTTGAATTAAAAAGTTCGAACTCCAAACGAGTTTAACAACCTATAACCTTAGCATGCACGAGAGTGCAAGTGTCAAAGCACCATATCATTATGCAAGAGAGCCGTTTTTCCTGTAACTGTCTAAAGATTGTTATGCAAATTTTAATTTGCAGGAAGTTAATTAAGGTTTGCTATTTACTGGTACATGTGTTGTTGTATGTTTTAGCGTTAGTTCTTTTTGCATAAATGCACCTTTATATATATTTTATATCATTACTAACACAGTAAACCTTTTTTTTATTTTACAGATAGATTCTAGACAATTTCCAGTGACAGTTCATTTCAATAAACACACATATGCTGATTATTTAAAGGAAGCATACAAGAAAACTGTGAAAATACACACTCGTTTACCTGAAGGTGGGATTCTTATCTTTGTGACTGGACAACAAGAGGTAAATTGTTCTAATGATTAGCTCCAGTTTATAAGTCACTCACAATTCCTTGATATGTACAATACTTTCAAACTTTGTTCTTTAGAATTATTGTAACTATTTTTAAATTGATCGATTTATTCAAAATCGATAATATTATACAACATATTCTTTCGGGATTTCCAAAACTTTCAGATGACATTCTTCTGATTGAAAGATAACTGTCTAGGAAATAAATGCCCCATGATGCATATTATCGGAGATACTGCACAAAGTTAGTATATCACATGACTGCTACTTATTCTGTAATATTGTCAGATTGATCGTGGTAGTCTGACACGAAATGCTTTTATGTTCCATGTAAAACTGAGATTAGTTCACAGTAAAGTTTGTGAAAAACCCCTTAAAATGGATAAATAAATATTCTAAAGTAATTATTTTTTAGTTGGTATATTTATTTATTTTTTCATTTATAGTCCGTCTGAAACTAAAAGTTATGTGTACTGAAATAGAAAATTCAAAAAGGAGATGTTGTATAGAAGAATGTTACTAAAATATTTCCTGCAGATTTTAAAACTTTCTAATAAATGCGAAGTATTTCATATTTCCCTTTTTATTTTGTCTTCTATAAGAAGTTACTTAATATATTTTCTTTCCCATGTCAGTGTTCTGTGATTCGTCTACGGATATACGTTTTCATTACAAAATTAAAAATTAATTCCACAAAATATCAATTTCAGGTGAAATATTTAGTACGCAAGTTGAAAGCATCATTCCCGTATCGTAAAGATGTTGACTACGCCAAGATTATTTCAAAAAAAGCTAAACCAGTAAATGCGGCCGATGCGGCTTTGGATTCTGAACCTGAGGATCTGGAGTCTGATGATGATGAGGTACTAATTTGAGTTATTATTTTTATTATATTTGCTGTTAAAAGAAAACTTTTTTAGACATTGTTCATATAAAAGGAAAAGCAAAGAAATCAATCCCAGGCAGCAATGTATTATAAAAATTTATATTTCTACTGTCATTGCTTTAATATGCGGAGGAAATATTTATTATACATCTTAAGGTTCTTAGGCGCTAATAATGTATATACTCTATAATCAACGCCTTTTACATGAATTATATTATCATTTTATTGATTATACATATTTTACACCAATTTATCTTCTCTGGCATTATAAGTGTCAAAGGGGGAGCCCCTTTGCCTGTTCTAGAATGCAATTATAAGTATTAATTACAATAACAGTTCTGGTGGTTTCTATAATCTCAATTGCAATAATAGTTTAATGCCTAGTCTATGAAACCACAAATTAATTTACATATAATATTTATTCAAGGTTGAGAAAGAAATGAAACGCGCCAGAAAAGCGAGACGTAAAGCCAAGCTAAAAGCGAAGACGTTGCCTAAGATTAATTTGGATGATTACGACATGCCCGACGATGATGGGCAAGCGGATTTAGTCGATGAAGATGACAGCGAGGGGCATCTCAGTGATTCTGGTAAGTAAAAGTGACTTAGTGCCGAGACACTATGAAGAAGACGCGTGACCAAAATTCGCCGTGACGACGCCTTTTAATCCGATTTCAGCTACTAGCTTTGAATTTGCCGAAATTAAGTAACGTTTTGGGTGACAACCCAACATCCGTAGAAAGTAAAGCGTAATGCTTATTATATAACAACATATCCAAGACTGAATTATGGACTACGAGATGACACTGCTCTGCGCTCGAGGCCAGAATTCAGATAACGTTGAGCATCTGAATCTGTCGTGTACTTTCCGCGGTTACCAAAAAAGATTTAATATTTTATATTTAACATAGACTTATACAATAGGGAGTAACTCAGTGTGTCCAAATCATCACACCTATTTAGAAAAATTATTTATATAAAATTAGTTAAGTGTCTTTTTTCTTAGCGTCTTTGTTTCGGTTTTGCAATAATTAGTTAGTTACTGTCAAATAGCCTAATTTTATATATTAAGAGAGCTTTAAAGAAACCACAGACAAGTTAAGAAAGCATGTTGGGAGATGCTTTAATTTAATTTTTTTCATATTAAATAAGGTCGAAAATTTAATACGCCTTTAGTTATATTGTGGTATTACATCTGTTATTTTTGCAATAATATTGAGATAACGAGACGCAATCTGTTTAAGTTTACAATAAGAATGTGTATTTCAGAAATCTAAACTTAAAAACAGTGCGTCTTGATGATTTTGATCAATACTTAATTTTATAAATTGTTGTTTTCCAACCGCCATACGCTTACTTTGTTTATGGAATCTGTGTTTTTTCATTAGACGCAGAAGAAGATACTTTAGCGCCAATAATCAGATCATGCCGGCAGCCATTATGGGTATTACCCCTGTACTCTATGCTCAGCTCAGCGAATCAAGCGCGAGTATTCGTAGCCCCGCCTCCTGGAGCTCGTCTATGTGTAGTTAGTACAGACGTAGCAGAGACATCGCTTACTATACCTGCTATAAAATATGTAGTGGACACAGGGAAGAAGAAAATGAGGTTAGTTTTGTTTTATTTGGCGTCAACTCTATTGAGAGTCTTAGAAACATCAGTTAAGTGACACTTGAAATATCCATACCGTTTATAGAATAGAATAGAATATATCTTTATTGTACATCAGCCAATTCAAGAAGAGAAATACACAAAAAAACATTTAACTTTATGTAGTTGTTATAAGTTTTATGTAGTTTCAACGGCCATATTTTTGTATAAGCGAAGATTAGGCCGAAGATGGAAGCAAACTACACCCGGATTCCTTAACCACAGAGGAACGGGCTATCTTACCTCCGGCCTAAAGTCAGGGTGCTGTCGAACTAAACCAAAAATATAAGGCCAAACCTTAGTTGCACAGTTCATTTATAAGAGGTATATTAAATGTCATCTTTTTACAGTAATATCAAGACGCGTATGCGTTTTTTAATTTTATGGATTTATCATATAACCAAAAATTATGAAGCTTACTGAAGAAACCTTACCACATCTAAGCAAATCCAGTAAAATTCCTAGAGTATGTATCATTAAGTGTCAAATAATTTGATGTTTCTATAAGTCATTATTATCTCATTTTAATTTAAATGAAATCAAAAAGAGGCAAGTTTTCACTTTACGATTGCCAGCAGAATTTACATCACTATCAATATATTATTATATCAATTACATCATAATATCAAAATTTGTATGTTTTTGGGTATATTCACCACTCTGCTAGTTATATTTATAGGCACAATTTACCTTCGTTCTAATAGTGAGTGATCTGCAAAACTTATTCACAAATAAAAATCATAAAACAATGTGGTAAATATATTGTGATGGATTACTTCAAATACTTGGTCAAAAAAGTACTCTGAATTAAGTTTATTTGAATAAGCTTTAAACTATGAAACAATATCTGTTTAGGGTGTACGACCACGTGACCGGAGCAAGCGCATGGCGGGTAGTATGGACCTCTCAAGCTAGCGCAGATCAAAGGTCAGGGAGAGCCGGGAGAGTTGGCGCGGGTCATGCTTACAGACTATACAGTAGTGCGGTGTTCCAACATGATTGTGTATCGCATCATCCTCCAGATTTGTGCCGAAGACCGGTTGATGACCTTGTTCTTACTATGAAGTGTATGGGCATTGACAAGGTAACCTATCTCATAATTACGTCTGCGGTTAAACAGGGATTCCCGAGGCTAACATGAAGGGAAAGTACCGTAAATATCGTAGATAGGATATTTCACTAAAATGTGACTATTTTGTTTTGAACGGTAAATAATACTGTATTCAAAGATTTTCTGAAAATCACTTACGGCAATTGAACCGACAAATTTTTATGATCGAAAATATCAATGAAAATCGGTCTTATTTATACTTGTAGATTGAAGTTAAAAGTATATTATCATCATATCCAATCTCTTACTTTTTTACTTCCTGTACAACGTACAACATGTTGTGTTTACACTTTGAATATTGTGCAATTGTAAGTAAGCTTAGTTATGTAACAAAACAGTGTAATATTGAACAATTTTTGGTTGACCAAGAAATAAATAAATCTGTTAAAGTCAACCTTCTTTAAGACGGCGTTCAAATTTAAAACATTGGATATCGTTTCTCGATAGAAATGACGTTCTTAAATATCATATAGTTAGAGTTGGATCCAAATTTTTGGTTTTGAAATGTCCCACTGTTACCCTCTATAACTCGATATTTATTTACCGTGGACCTTATTTCGCCCTTTGGTTATGTCAGAATTTAATGTTTAAATTTTTTAAAGATTTTAAAATACATTTTAATTCTACAGGTTGTAAATTTTCCGTTCCCCACGGCTCCTGACAGAATGCAATTACGATTAGCTGAGAAACGTTTGCAAAGCCTTGGTATTCTGGAAGTAGTTGAGTCGAAGAATAAAAGGCGAGACGATGAAGAGGTAAGAGTGAAATAAGCCTTACGGTATACTCATACTATAGATTTTATGTTGACAAAGGCCGAATCAGAAATATACATGTCAATTTAGGATTATGGTTCTTTTATCTAAACATCAAAACATTAAAAATTTATTTAATTATGATACATCTTTTTTCAAAAATATTTTTGTGAGAATATTACTTTTTTTCTACGTATTTTATCGAGTAATAAATATATGAAAACACTTTATATAGATCCTTAAGAAAACTGGCTAAGTAGAAATTTAAAACTGTATTTATTAGCTAAATTAACGAAAATAAGTTTGTGACATGTTTGTATATACTGTTTTGATGCGGGGTACGCGATAGTGAACCTTAGACATACGTGATAGAATTCTATACATTGCCGGTTTGTTAAAGAGCTAGCTACGATAAATGGCTGGATGAAAGAGCTGCCTCTTAAACAATTTGATTTGATTTTAGATGCTGAAAGTTACTCCATTAGGTAAAGCAGTCTCAGCATTTCCTCTCCTACCAAGATACGGCAAGATGTTGGCGCTTAGTCATCAACACAATCTGTTACCATATACCATTGCATTGGTCTCCGCCCTTACAGTACAGGAGGTGAGTTAAGAAATAAATGGTAATTAGTTTTATAGATCTACTTTCAAACTCTACATAAAAAATCGCATTAAAATGGCAGACACATCGACACACTTACATATCGGCAGACCCGTTAAAATTTCTAGACTCCTTTTTTGCGTCGGGGTTTAAATATCAAATAAGAATCCGTCAATCTCGAAAGAAGGTACGCAAGGTCTTGTTATCCAATGAGGTAAAATTAAGCCTTTCTTTCATTCCAGTTGGAAAAGTAAGGGAAAAGTTATTAACTATAACTAATCTACAAATTTACTTTAAACTATAATGTCACCTGTCACTGGCCATCATTCTTTTTTTTGATAAGCTTAGTAGAAAGTTACCGTTCCTAGAATATCATATTTCTATGATTTCTGTTACTGAAACAGCTGAAGAAGTATATATTTTTACTACAGGTAATGTCTGGAAACGCTGACAGTTGGCCAGCAACAGGTAACACTCTCTTACTTGGTGACCCTGGAGTGTTATTACGAGTAGTTGGTGCTGCAGAGTATGCTTTCGTCAAAGGAGAAGAGGAACTATTTTGTGCTAAATATGGCCTGAGAGAAAAGGTTAGTTAATTTTAATTATAGTTTTGAATCCAGTGATGACTGACTCATAATTTGAAAACGTGCAGAAAAATATTTATCCAGACATACCTCATTTAAATAACATTGCTTCAACAAAAGAAAAACTTAAACATGCGAAAGTGGGCTTAATGTCTGGCTCTAAAGATGAAATTTACAATGACAAGCTAAATTGCTACTTGACTTTTAATGGATGACGTGTGTGCTAATAGTGAATGCTGATTCACATTTAATGGGTTGTGTTAACCACCTTTTGTTTAAGTTGTCTTGAATGTATACATTAGCATTAAGTAATAAAAACTTATTTTTATTCAAGCAATAATAATACTTTTTGTTTAATATTTCATATGTATGCCATAAGATAGGAACAAAAGTTAAATTTGATATTTGAAATAAATTTCGTAAAGGAATATTATAATAATAGACAATCTTATTTACTTGTTTAATAAAACAAGAAAGAAGTTTATTAAAGTTTCTTCTTTTCTTAGAATATAAATGAATTAAATGAAAAAATAATGAAAACATATTGTGCGTTACTATTCCTAAAACTTGAAAACGGCTTCACTAAAGGTGAATATGGTGTGGTGTGGTGCTTCACTAAAGGTGGTATTTTTATTGTGTTTTTTCGCTACAATTCAGAGGTGGTTTAAAAATGATAACATAACTTATGATAAATAAAGAAACAATTATTGAAATTTGATAAGTTAGTATGGAAAATCATGAAGCCTTGTGTATTCTTCCTTGATGACTTAAGAATAAAAAAATCCCCAAATTGACATGCTAATTCAAAACTGGCACTTCTCTGCTACTTCGGATTACTTTCCATAGATGGCGTTCTTTGCAATCAATCATATATATATATATATATATATTTATATACGGATATAGGTACTCTTTGGGCAGATCTATCGTCAAGGACTAGTCTAGATGATACATATTTAAAAGGGTCAGCTAGTTGTTATTAATACATCGTTTGCCTTTTCATTTGATATATTGGGCTGGTTATAATTATGTCTATAATTATAACTATCAAATAACTAAAAATTAAGCAGCTTTGATAAAACTATAGGAAATTAAAAATTCTTTCCTGTCGTTCTTAAGACACTTCTAATTATCACTAAATATGTCAGAATCTTTTTGTAAGAATATTGGTAGAATGAGATGCATTGAACTTAAATTTCGATTTATGTGTACTTAAGGATCATAGCTATGAGTATGAATCTCTCGATAAGCGAAATATGCCGTTACAACTCTACGAAAACCATTTTGCAGGCCATAAAAGAAATAAGAAAGCTTCGTAAGCAACTTACATCGGAGATCAACCTTAGTATTGCAGGAGTCGACGTTATTGTAGACCCTGAGATGTCACCTCCAGACGATAACCAAGCTAGGTTGTTGCGGCAATTGGTACTCAGTGGTTTGGGAGATCAAGTGGGTAAGAAGATTGGACTGGACGAAGTAAAAGAAGGTTAGTAAAAGAGTTGAAACTTCAAAATGTGTAAGATGTCTTTCTATTTTGCCCAAGTTGACTAAACTTTAAACTCATTAGAATCGAAAGGTTATCCTATTTTGTCTAAACTAAAATAATAGAGATAAAACCCCTAAAATTCATAATTTTATTTTTAATATTATTTTTGTAAATGCTTTTTCGTACTCGACGTATGTTAAGGAGACGTGACGTTGACGTGACACGGCTCTTTGACATTGACATTCTATCGAATATTTATGACGGCTTCAAATGTAACAAGTACTTTAGTATTCGGCAGTTACACTGTCAAGCCTTCTAATTGTCTTTTTAAATAGGTGAAGACAAGCGCAAGTTCAAATACGCATACCACTGCGGTGAATTGGATGAACCCGCACATCTCCATTCATCTTCTGTGCTAAGAAAAACGATACCCGAATGGGTAGTGTATCAAGAGTTGTACGAGACTGGCGCAGACGATAACAAGAAGATGCTGATGAGAAATGTTACCGCTATTGAGCCGGAGTGGCTACCAGTTTATGTTCCACAGCTCTGTAACTTGGGTACCTCATTTTAATGTTTTTTACAGCTTTTTATCAATTTTGCATTGTGATATTAAGGTGCTATATCTTGGAAATATAGCACTTAATATCTCTTAAATTTTTTATAATACCTGAAACTGAAATAATCAAATATTTATTCTATTTAATTTCACAGGAGAACCGCTGTCGGATCCTGAGCCTAGATATGATGATCAGACAGGTAGAGTTAAATGTCATTTTAAAGGGACATTTGGAAAAGCCGGCTGGGAATTGCCTACCACGGAGATTGACTTCCCAGACAAGATTGAGAGATACAAGTAAGTCTCATCACGATTTAGCAGTTCTAATATTTATAAAACGGTACAGGGTGTGAATTTAAGTTAAATATACAATGATGTAATATTTTATGGTGCGGAATTGGCTTTTGGAGTAAATATTTGCGAGAAATTATGAACTTACAAAAAATCCTAAAAGAATCAAATTAACTAAAAAAAAACTGTAAATAACTTTTAAATATTTTATTTAGCTTCATCAATGTTTTAAATAGTACATAATCCAAGAAATTATAAATGTATGGTATATTTATAATTTCTTGTTGTCTGGCCCAGGATCAATAATAACAATTCTTGCAATATGGGCACAACTTTTTAAGGCGGCTCCCTAAATCAATACAGCTATCTAAGTGTGTTAACACTCGCGTATCTTCAAGGTTCAATATCAAGTAACTCGAATGAACACAATATAGCTTAGATGTAAACGGAAAGTTAGGAGAAATACTTATATTCTCAAAAACAAGCACCACTTTGAAAAGAAAAAAGTATAGTAGATAATCTAGTAAATAATGTTTTTGTGTAAGGAAAAGTATATTCGAATGTACAAAAACCCGTGTACTAATAACCTTTTAAAACCAACTCGTATTAAGGGAGGCGCCTCTTAAGAAGCAACGGCCGAATTCAAGAGCAGTTTTATCCATCGACATTAGCGATGCGTCGTTAAATTATAACACTATTTACTATTGACATGTTGAGGTTGTATATTTTTTTCTTTATGTCAAAACTTATTGTCCACATCTATAACAACAAACCCGCTGAACGAACTCTCCGTGTAAGTTTATACCTTCAATATGCGCCTCAACAATGAGGTCCAGTTTACTTTAACATAGATTGAGTATTCAAAATAAATAAATAAGTTACAATGGTTTTGACCCTCTATCGAAACCGAAAATCGAATAACTGTTAATTTTGTCTTAACAGATGGTTCGCAAGGTTTCTTCTCGAAGGCGTCGTCTTTCCAAAGCTAAAGAAGTATTCCAGTTCTCTGCTATCGCCGCCTTCCACTATGATCAAGAGTTGGGCGAAACTGCAGCCTAGAACCGAGTTGATCTTAAAAGCGCTGATCATGAAAAGGGCTGGTAATAGAGACGCGTTAAGAGATGTATGGAAAGAACAGTCCAATTGTAAGTATCGTTTACGTTGCTATATAAATAAGAATATGATGAAGTTAGTATATTGTGGCATTTTAGACGAGGAACTTATTAAGTGTGTAAGAAAAGTGGTTTTATTTCAAGTAAAAAAATATGTTTTTGAATTTTTATCTGTAATAAATTTTTAGTCATTAAGTTTTGAAAATATGGGCAAACGGTTCTCTAAAACTCCCAAATTTTGGAAAAAATACCCTGATTTTTGCGACGATAAGATAATTCACGTAAAATTTAAATTCTAAATTGAGCTATAGTAAAAGCTCAATTTCATATCAACAATATCATTGTTGTTTTTCTACTTATTTCCACAATAAAATCACATAGAATTAAGTTAGAAGTAAAATCACAAGACGCATGGTTGTGTGGGCTTCATCGTTTGCCTTCCAAAAATAAAAGAAACCAAATTTTATTCAAAATAATTTATTTACCATTATTTTATTTTCCCAACATCTAAGAACAGAAAAGTCTGAACAAGGAAGGGACCTTTACTTTTTCTATTTGCTAAATCATGTAATGGTTGTGTGACTTTTAATCAAATAAAACGAATTCCATAGTTATAACTCAAAATCACAGTCAATTCAGGGAAACAGCTACGAAAGTACATGTTTTTTTATTTTCATATTTTTATATATACATATTTATAATTTAATTTTGGCGATGATTACATAACTAAAGCAAAACGGTGTCATAGACAAGCAACTGTCAATGTCAACCGGTCTTGTTTGTTTGCATGTTTAGCCGAAGCTTCGAAGAGCCTATAATCGTTTTTGGATTCTAGGTATCGAGTCGGTTCTTTACACATTGTAGAAACTTCTCTTCATTGACTTAGGTGCACTTGCTTTAAAATATTTAACCTTGATGTAGAATTACCTCCGGGGTGATTTGATAACGTCTTGTCTTGACTACAATGAGATAGTTGTAACCCTAGTTTGTAAATTAATATTTGACCCTGCTATTTTGGTAGGTTTCCTTCGGGTTAAGGCATGTGGTGGTGTATGTTATACAATCTGAGCTTGTGCACTGTTTAGCGATTAACCTGTTTTATATTTTTGACCTTTAATATTTTATTATATAATAATAAAATAGTTTGTGTATTTTATTTGTTTAATTTGACTAAAATTAATTAGAATTAGCGTATACTTGTTAAAGATACATATGAAGGAATTATGGATTGTATATAAATAATTAAATAGTAATTATAATGTAGGTTCTTTTAAAAATACCTATTCCAAGGCAAGAGGAGTTGTATGCTAAAATACAGGTTATTTTATACAATATAGGCTACATACTAAAAGTTCAAATATACTGTTAATTTATAGGCTTTAAGTACTTGAAATGTAAATCTATTTGGTCAAATAAATTATTATTATTGTACACATTCTGATACTAAGTTTTCTACTGTCTCAATGGCATATAGAAATCTCTCTATAGATTTAGTCAAAATTTGAAAAAGCAGTTTAGAAAATAAAGTAATTAATATGAAAATAGTTATATATATATATATAGATAAATAGAAATTCTTTACTTGGCCCATAAACAAGGTAGATAACGTTTTATTTCCTTATTATTCTCAATAATGTAACATAAGGTTGAGACGTAAAGTCAAAGAGTATCACATGTTCGATAAGATTGCGCGATAGGTAATATAGAGAATGTTATAAGCTCACAGATCTGCGACCTTGCACAATGCCTTGCGATACTTCTCATAATACGTTTAATCTTTTCTCCTTTATCAACTCCTTGGCATTTACACGCAATGAATGACATATAATATATTCCTCAAATATTACGATGCCTTAACACTAGATATACCAGCGATTTGAATATATGTCAACAACAAAAATTATATTTGTTACTAATGTATATAAAATTACATTAAGTTTATAAAACGTACTCTCTAATTATAGCTACAAAAGTCATAACATCATTTCTGAAAAAAAATATAGTAGGAATTTTGAATTGAAATTGCACGACCAGTCTAAATGACTGGTCTGGTAAATCTAGTGTTAAAGTGTGTATTCGAATACGCATTGAATTAATATCTCAATTACTAGTACGACTTTCCTAAGCCATTTTAAAATGAGCTTTATTGTAATTGCCATGTATGTCGAAATTGCAATAACCCTGCGTTTAAGTCTGTCCGATTACACGATGCCATTGATATTTATGACAATGTGGAAATGTATTTTTTTTACCTTTGTTTCATTTCGTATTTGGTAATTATTCTCAAAACTTAGCAAGTTTAGTCTATAATGACACACTATAAAGTAACGGTAACATAAATATTAAGTTGAGGAAAATATTGTGTGGGATTCGCAATAATCAATATCTGTAAGTAACACTTAACTTATAAGATATATTCTTAATGCAATCCCAATTAAATAAACCCTGCGTTTACGTCTGTATGATCTGACGAAGACTAGGCTTTTGTGACTCATATCCAAATATATGTCTTTCTATCTGATTTTAAGAGTCAAAGATCAGTATAGAGTAAGAAGGTGATAAACGGGAATAGGTATTAAATTTTTTTCCTAATTTGTTTCAGATTTATTGGACGAATATTTGAAATGGCTACCAGAATCTGCACACAATGAAGCGACGTTGTATTGGCCCCCATTATAAATCCTATATACATTTTTATTTTATATATGTAGCTAAAAATTAAATACTATGTACATATTGTAAATAAACCTATTTTGTTGCTATAGGGCGCATTATTTTTTTATCCGTACATGTAATTGTTACAATTTTTCATATCTTAGAGTAGCTTAAGTAAATATAAGTTAAAGAGGCATGGGTTTAAATAAATTTTTGTATCTAGCAACACAACAACAAATTTATAAACTTATGAAAACAGCTTGAGGGATTTATGGTTCCAGAAATAATTATTAGTATTTCGCGAAAAATATAAAAACACATTTCATATTTAACTAAATATTGATTTTTTCATTTAAATTGTAGTTCTGCAAATAACGCATTCATGAGTAATGTTATTTGTGATAAAAACAAAACACGTCTGAAATGTAAAGAATAATTTTTTTTTTTATAAATTGTGACGTCATGTTTGAGTCTGTATAGAAGTAAGGCTGTGTTCACTAGGTAATAAATTATATGTTGCCCAACATATGTGATGATGCAGATTTAAAAAGCGGAGTAGTATACAGACACCTAGTCTTGGAGTAAATGAGAGATAAGTTAAATCTAAGTTTCGGCTTGACCGGATATGTAACTAACGCCTTGGTGGCATTTATTTATTTTTCGTTTGACAGTTATAATAATTTATTTATTTAATACAACTGTCAAAAAATTTATTTACGGACCCAATAGACAGTTTTGGAATTCATGTTAAGATGCCAAATCAAAACTCAATTGATGAAGAAATCAAATCTCATCATCAAATTTGAAATAAAATCTTTAAATTCGATAGTTAAGTTCGAATATAGAACACGCATATGTGAATGAAATGATAGCAGCCCTTTTTGCAACTATATTACGAAAACAAGACTGCAGTTGAATAAGTGTGTGTACTAGTGTAGCTAGAGAAGACGCCTAAGCCAGGCATTGGACCGCAATAAATATATATGTTCATGCACACACACAATAATTAGGGAATTTCCCCTAAAATAAATTATGTGGGTGATTCATACCTGATATGAATCAAATTAAAAGATATGAGATTTCTCTTACAGCTACTGACCGGCGAGCCCCAAGCGAGTGTATGTATGTCTTGGGCTCGTTAAAGTGTTCCTTGCCACGATCGCTCTGTCTAGACTGGCCCGTTGTGTTGTGTTGTGTGGTCTGTGGTAAAAATGGTCTGTGAAGATATTATATATTTATTTTCACAATTAATTCTTCAAAAATTATGATACTGTTTGATCAAAATGATCAGAAATTTCCTTATCACTTATCTACGTATGTTTATATATCTCTTATCTAAGTATTAAAATCAGTCCACTTTCGATGATTTCATTTCAGCGGCGTTTTCAGTGTTAAAAATAAATCTGTATACATAGGTAAGGCAAGGACGAATAGTGGTCGCAGTTTACTACCTACTACTAGAATAGCCTTAATTGCTAGTTATGTTCTAAATCTTCTTCGTCTTCTTCTCTTATATATAAAAATTAATAGCTGTTCCTTACTCTCGCGAAAACGCATAAAACTTCGCATCAAAATAAATGTAACTGGGAAAATCTCTACGAAAAGCTTGAAAAATATTATTCAAATTGGTAATTGAGTGTAGAAAATCATTTTACTTACGAGCTAATTCAAAACTTGTATTTCTTCAATGCTACTTTGGATTACATTTGATAGATTGCATTCCTGGTAGATTATGTATGGGTTATACATAATTCACCGGGTGAACTTGTAAATAACACTTGTAAATTTGTTGTAATTTGTTTAAATGACAAAATACACAGTGGAAGGGAAATATTATAACTTCAACGAATAAAATTCGAAAACCTATAGAACCTATCCCTACTTTATTACAATAGCGTAAGCATAATTTATTTAATTCCTAAGCTGAATTATTTGCCCCCACCCTAAATTTCAAGCCGATAATATTTTATTGGAAATAGTACACAGCACAATACCGGTTGGAATCACAATATTAACAATTAAATTTTGTAAGCCAATAACAACTATTCTTCACAATACATTTTAAGTAAACTGCACATAGTGACGCGATTGACATCATGGCTCTTTTATTAACATAAAAACAAGGGAAGTTAAAACAATTAGTTAAATAATTATAAATATTTTTTTGCACTTATATATAATACTAAACAAACCATACATATACTAACCGAATGCATACTCCTACTTACAATATAATAAAACCTAAATAATTCACCACTTCATTATTATTAACTAGAAACAAGATTCAGCTCAAAATCCTACCTATTGTATGTAACTTACTGGGCTGTAGAACTGTCTTCTGATATTATAATGAAATAGTTTTTGGAGCCATAAAATATATCGTTAAACTCAGGTATGGTTGAATTCGAAAATTATAAATTTACAAACTTCTTTAGTTAAGACACTTGAAAACGGTAACGTTGTTTGACTTTCCTTATCCATTACGCCTTTATCACTCAATTTAATCCATTTGGTATTTGACACTGATACAAGACACTGCGGCTCCAACTCAGTAGAGCTCTTTGACTTGAGCGAATGCCTCGTCGCTACAACCGGAACGTATTCTTAGATCATCTTAGTTTTCTTCATTCATTCGAATTCGTATTCATTCATGTGAAGTGTAAAAAAAACAATGAAAATGTTTGTAGCCCTCTATGCCGTGTTACTGTTGATAATTTCCGTTAATAGTTTCGCATTACCATTCGAAGGGTTGTATAAATTGGATATAATTCATTACAATGATTTTCATGCAAGGTAAGTTTTATCTTCTCTAGATTATTTACTTATGCCATTGGGATTGTTTATTTGTTACATTAAACATATTTTTTCGAACAGAAATAAAGATCGTTTCGATCCTTAAAGTTACTATAGTACTTCGTTCATATTGAACATATTATTTTAAATTGACCCAGACTTCGATAATAATATCTAAAGTAGATAAATTAATACGAAAGATAATTTAAAGATTTACTTACATAATAAAAATGTAATCCTAATGTAGCCGGACCACTGTTTATTGCGAAAATAACTTGTCTTTCAACTTAATAGCCTATTAAGTTGATGAAACTGTGTTACGGTAATAAGGAGAAATGGATTGTATTGGAGGTTGACGGGGACTTGCGTAGTGACCTTGGAGTATTTGAAGTGTGCGAGAGAACACAAATAAATAAAAAATACAAAAGTAGACTGCTCTGCCGATGAATTAAGACATTTATATGTACTTAGCAATTGACTTCTCGTAGGAACAGAACACTGTAAATAATGAATTTCTAAATACTGTAACTTAGTGATATTTTAGATTTGAAGAAACATCCGTCCAGACTCCGACATGCAGATATAACAATAATTCGTGCCTAGGTGGTTTCCCTCGTCTTTACCACAAGATACAACTTCTCAGGGAAGAGAAGCCAGACTCCTTGCTGTTGAACGCCGGTGATAGCTTCCAAGGAACATATTGGTACTCCTTGTTGAAATGGAATATTACGCAAAAGTTTATGAACCTTTTGCCCCACGATGCTCATGTGAGTGATGTTAGATGTTCAACTTTAACCAAAAAGAGAATAATGGACCCTTGCTAAAGACAATTTTTTAACTCTAAGCATTATGACGTTAAGGTCGAAAATTGAATACATTCAATTAATACAATGAGGATAATAAATCGTGGGACCATACTCCTAACTAATATAATAAATGCGAATGTTGTTTGCACGAATAAATAACTCAAAGGATTTAGTTTTAACATGTGGTTTCAATTTTAACATTATGATCATTGATGAAGTATCTTGTACTCTTCAGGCAATAGGTAACCACGAGTTCGACGATGGCCCTGAGGGTCTGGCGCCATATCTTACAGCTCTGAAAGCCCCAGTGGTGGCAGCCAATATGGATACTAGCAAGGAACCTGTACTTCAAGGGTTATACAAGCCACATATTATTATTCAGAGAAACGGAAGAAAAATTGGAATCATAGGCCTTATAACAACAGATACTGCGGTAAATATCACAGTTATTTCGTTTTTAGTTATTTTACGATGATTAGGTTGTTGTATATTGTGTTTTGTTTTGAGTGTGTGAAATATTGCATAAAATAACATTTGTGGTTCATGAATAAATGTTCGTGATGTATGAAAATCTCCCAGGACTTCTGGCTTTAGTAGACTAGCTAGGGTTATGTACGGAGCAATCAATAGACGTCGTCAAACAAACTAATTAAATTCTCATGGTTGGGCGATTACATACTATAGGTATTTTTTACTGTTTTAGAATTCAATTGATGTTTGATTAAGCTTAACGTTTTAATTTTTTTCAGAAATTGTCGTCACCTGGCAATGTACAGTTCACAGACCCGGGAAAAGCTACATTACGTGAAGCACAGGCGTTAACTGACCAAGGGGTTGATATCATTATACTTCTCTCACACTGTGGTTTATATGTTGACTTGTAAGTACACGTCTTCTTCTCTAATACCTTACCAGCTCACTCACAATAGAAAAGGTTTCTAATAAACGAGGATGGCGATTACAAGTAAAGGTTTAGGGTTGTCACATTTATATTTACACTAAAATAAGCTTGGCAAAGAATATTTCTTGATAAATAAATATTAATAATTAAAATTCACTAAAAGCTCAGTTTATTTACATTAAACATAGCATTTTTATTTTGTATAATATGTATGTGAAGGCATGAATCAAAAGATATCATATAGCAGCATATCGATATATCTAAAAAAACACTATTGAAAATTCCAATACCGAATTGCGATGTAATCTCATAAAGAAACAATGTATTTTGTAAATATTCAGTCACTTGTAAGCCAGGTTAAAGTGCCAAATTAAATTATGATCCAGTAATTGCTGCGGAATATTACTAGCCTAAAGTAGATATGTGGGAGTAACTACCTCAAGTAAAACGGGATACATTACTACCTACGAACAGCGGGATCGGGTTGTGTTGTCAAGTGCTCCTAGTAAACAATTATAAAATAACTGTTTAAAATTAAGCAAACTTGCACGACGAGTGAAATATATAAACGCAAATTTAGGTTCTGACTGTGAGTGATAGCAACAAGACCTATAGTGCACAAAATAAGAACAATACTGCAAAATAAACACTGACCGTAAGAAATTATTTTTGTTGTACCCAACCTAAAATTTAAACCGGGCAAATTGAGTGAAACGCGTAAGCGACGCGCCCTGCACGGCGCTTAAGCTGTTCTGATCGCGACGTTTAGTTCATCGTAAATTGAGAGCATTTATTAGTGTACATCTAAGCAAGATTGAGAGAAACTACTTGGAATGTGCCTTTTCTATGCGAGCATTTATTACCGTGCTACTACTAATTGATTTGCACGAATTTATAAATATATTTTTTTTAACTTTGCATCAATTAACTCTTGTCGTATTCATAAAGGCTTCGGCAAGCAAGTATGGACGTAATAGTAATGGAGTGTTGTCAGCAGAATGATGGAAGTGAGAAGTTCCTACAATGTGATATGTGTTATAAAGCCTTTCACCATAAATGTCTGGCCTTGGAGCTGTCTCATGATTTGACTTCTTGGACATGTCCTCCGTGCATTTCGAAGACGCCTAAGGATAAAAACAATGATAATACACCTGTTCGATTTAATCCAAACATAACTGTGCGCACTAATAAGAGACAAGCATTACAATCTCCACCTGATTCATCTGCGGTATCGCTTACAGAAAATGGAGTGCGTTCTATAGTGCAGGAGGTAATGGCGAGTCAGATGGAATTATTACTGGAAAAATTTACGTCAACCATGAAATTGACATCTGTTAGCGAATTAAAATCATTGCGTGACGAAATTAAGGATATTAGAGACTCCGTGAGTTTTATAAGTCTTCAGTATGAGGATATTTTACGGAAAAGTAAGGAAGATGAACGGAGAATTAAGGACTTGCAGGAGCAGAATAACAGCATAACAAGTACTATGAATGACATGTCGTCACGCCTCAATAATTTGGAACAACAGTGTCGGGCTAGCAATCTCGAGATACAATGTGTGCCCCAGAGGAAAAATGAAAATTTAATGAATATTATTACGAAATTGGGAAAACTTATCAACAGCGAGGTTAAAGAATCAGACATTTCTCATTGTACACGGGTGATGAAGTCGAATAATAGCAACAATCGGCCTAAATCTATAATAGTTCAGTTTAATACACCAAGACTCCGCGATACATTTTTGGCAGCCTCTATTAATTTTAACAGATCTAAGTCTTTTGCTGAGAAACTGAATACAGAACTCTTGGAAATTGAGGGGGAAAAATTACCGATATATGTAACAGAACACTTGAGTCTCGCTAACAAAGCACTGCATGCAGCAACACGCATTAAGGCAAGAGAAAAGGGGTATAAACATGTCTGGGTGAGAGGAGGTCGCATCTATGTGAGGAAAACAGACTTTACCGAGTACATATTAATTAGAGATTACGATTCATTAAATAAATTAAATTAAATTAAAATTAACCTTATAAAATAAGCAAATTGTATATTGTTTAATAGTATTAAAATTCACAAAACTGAGGATATTTTATCAAAATACTCGCGGATTGCGATCCAAAACTGAAACATTTTATCGTAATGTATGTTGCTCTAATTACGACGTAATTGTTATAACGGAAACTTGGTTAAATAAAGACATTGTTAGCAGTGAACTTTTCGACACTAGATATAATGTATTTCGACGAGATAGGCAACACTCAAAATTTAATTCTAAAAAAGGAGGAGGTGGCGTATTAATTGCTGTGTCCAATAAGTTTGCTGCTACAGCAAGGTGTGATTGGCATAGTGAGTGTGAAGATCTGTGGGTGATTATAAATATTGAATCGAGTCTTAACATTGTTTTATGTGCTGCGTATTTGCCACCACCTGTGCAGAAATTATCTCTCAAACATTTTATTGATAACTTTAACTCTGTTATAGAGAAACTAAGCAACAGTTACACTGTCCTCTTGGGCGATTTTAATATGAGCGGCATTGACTGGTTTAAATTGGACGGTGCCACCGGTCTTCACAGTAATAATAATTATCCTAATTTGTATCAGGAATTTATAGATTTCACTCATCTAAACAATTTAAGGCAGTATAATACTGTCTGCAACGTTAATAATAAGATCTTAGATTTGGTTCTTATTGATAAGTCTGACTGTCTAGTAATTGAAGCTACAGATAGCCTTTGCCAAGTAGATCCACATCATCCTCCCCTCGATATAGTTTTGAAATATAACTGTAATAAAACTCTGAAACCCAATAAAACAACAAGATTTAATTTTAACAAAGCTGATTATCATAATATCAATATTGAATTAGGAAAAATTAATTGGCATGAATTATTCAAGGATGTTACGGATCCTAACCAAATGGTACACATATTTTACGAGCATATTAGTAGGTTAATAAAATTATTTGTTCCAACCATGGTCAGTAACAATAGATCAAAGCCACCTTGGATTTCTAAGACCTTAGAGAGGTGCATCCGCGAGAAAAATAAGTACTTAAAAAGGTATAGTAAGTACAAAAACCCTATGGATAAAATTGCTCTTAGCCTATGTAGCAAACGATGTGAAAAATTGTCAAAACAGTGCTTTAAATCTTATATCGATTTCATTGAGGAAAAGATAGTAACACAACCGAGGTATTTTTGGTCTTACATGAAGGCTAGGAGAAAGGGAGCAAGTAACTACCCAAAAACAATGTCAGATGGTGAATATTCAACTAGTAATGGAGAGGATATTTGTAACATGTTTGCTTTGTATTTCCAATCAGTATACTCTCCACTTCCAACCAGCAAACTCCGGTATAACCATACTTCTGCATACTTAAGAAGGTTGACAAGTGGTTCGGACTTCTTCTCTGCCTTTCAGATAGATACTGATGATATTATTTCTGCTCTCAAAAAATTGGACGAATCTAAGAGTTCGGGATCCGATGATATACCTCCTATTTTTCTTTCTAGATGTGCTAGCGAGCTTGCATTGCCGTTATCTTACATTTTTAATCTATCACTTAATAGTGGTATTTTCCCGGAAAAGTGGAAACTAGCCAGAGTCGTTCCAATTCACAAATCGGACTCTAAAGGTATTGTGAGTAACTATAGGCCAATATCGATTCTTCCCACGTTGGGCAAGGCTTTTGAGGCCTTGATTTGTCCAAAAATTCATAATTATTTCAAAAAATATGTATCGGATTATCAACATGGCTTTACTTCTGCAAGATCCACATGTAGTAATTTGGTAATGTTCGTGGAGGATATTATTGAGTCTGTGGATTCCAACAGACAGGTAGATGTAGTATATACGGACTTTAGTAAGGCGTTTGACAAAGTTTCACACTGCAAATTAATTGAGAAGCTCTCTGCATATGGTTTCACAGGTTCTCTTCTTAAATGGCTCAATTCTTACTTGGTTGATAGGTCCTTTTACGTAGTAACTAGTGGTTATAAATCAAATATATTCCAAATAACTTCAGGAGTACCACAAGGGTCACACCTAGGACCTATTCTCTTTAATATCTTTATTAACGACTTGCCGGATTGCTTCAGAAGCTCCAAGCCCTACTTGTTTGCCGATGATTTAAAGATAGCACGAACGATAGATAGTGTTAGTGATGCCTTGTTGCTTCAAAGTGATATTGATAAACTCTTAAATTGGTGTGCAGATAATGACATGGAACTGAATATAGAGAAATGCTCACAAATTACTTTTACCCGGAAATTAAAACCAATTACACACAAATATTGTATGAATGGTTCACACCTAAATGAAGTTGAGGTTGTTAAGGACCTAGGAGTCCTTATTGATCGGAAATTAACTTTTAATCACCATATTGATTCAGTTATCAAAAAAGGGTCAAAATCTTTAGGATTTATAATCAGAAATACCAAAACATTTCGGAAGCCTGAAACCAAGGTTTTTCTATTTAATTCGTTGGTACGTAGTCTGCTTGAATATTGTTGTGTTGTGTGGCGTCCTCATTATGCGGTGCACAGTCTCCGAATTGAACGTATCCAAAAACGTTTTTTATATCATGTCGCATACTCAGTAGGTGTTGCCAAGAAGATTAAGGACTATGATTCACGTCTCAATTTCTTCAAAATGAAACCCTTGGAAAGCAGAAGAAAGGTTCTGGATCTGTTATTTTTGTCAAAAGTTTTAGGCGGTTATATAAATTGTCCTGATCTTTTATCCAAATTTTACTTCAGAGTTCCCACCAGACATCCTCGAAGTCCCATTGATCTCCTATCTCCACCTTTCCGTAGAACCGTATTAGGTTTCAACTCCCCTGTTCCAAGGCTCTGTAAGCTTCACAACAAATATAAGACTGAAATAGACATATTTTGTTCATCCATATGCAAGCTCAAATTTCATCTTCGTGAATTACATATCGTTTAGACATTTTATAACAAAATTTCAATAGTATACCTTATTTATAATTACAACTTATCTACTATATGCATGTAGTGTTTACCGTTTCTTAATTGTACATTTAGCTATAAGATATATATTGTTTTGTATGCATATGGTTTAGTTTTATATGTAGTGTGTATTATTGTTTTGTTTTGTATGTATCAGTGTAACAATTACTGGTGAACCAAATAAATAAATAAATAAATAAATAAATAAATAAATAAATACAGGTAATTTCTCATGTTTATTTCATCATTGAGAAATTATCCAATTAAATATTACGATCTTCTTTGAACTTGCCTCTAATAGCTCTTATAACTTTAGGGAAATAACTGGATTTAAATAGCATTAAATTTAATATTGTATCATTATCTTTTATGACGAATTTTTGACTTACTACGAAGAGGCATCCTCTCCACGAATTACCCGTTACAGGTTAAGATCAGCGCCTGATCATAACGGCACTTAGAACACCTAATACAATCCCCGGTAACTTTATCAGCACTTTTTGAGGGTGAACTAAGTTCTGCAGAAGCAATTCAACAGACCACGAACATTCATGCAAATTTTCAAGCATCAAGCGTCAATAGTGCTAAGAAACATCCTTCATTAAAACTTATTGCGTCCATACACGTAATAATATAACTAAACTAGGTAGCATTGCATTTTATAAGTTGAGATTTAAGATGTAAGATCTATTTTCAACAACTCGCCCTTTCTTTTCAGACAGCTAGCTCGTGATTACGGTCAGTACATAGATATTATCGTCGGGGGTCACACTCATTCTTTGCTATGGAACGGGCCTTCCCCCAGCGGTGAGGAGGTCACTGGGCCTTACCCTATCTCTGTTCAGTCTACCATTAATAAGAAACATAAGGTAATTAACTCTAAACCATAAAACTGGATGTCTTAATGACAACACTATAGCCATAAAATTAAAGAGCTCGTTGGCGTGTGTTTCAATAACGAAAACAAAGCAACTTTCGCCATGGTTGGTCCCGGTTGGATCAATAAAAATTTGGTATCTCAAGCTTGTCTGTGCTTCGGAAGGCTAGTTAAGGTGTTAAGTCGCAAATCCGCGACCCTACTTCATCTTTCTAGGTGGTAGACCCAAGTTCCAAGGTCGTTTGAACACAGAACACAAATTGGACGTCTTGAGCACGTTCTTTCGCATTGTGGCTGTGGAGTAGTTAGCTGGGATTCCGCGTAAAGACATGGTAAATTTTTGACATTGCTGGATTATGGTGATAGTTAATACTTGACAACATAGCTTGACTTTTTATCGTATCGAGAATAAACTTCATTAGATAAATACCTAGAACGTGTTTCTGATACACCGATAACTGAGAAATATGTCTTCGTCTAACAATATCATTTCCCTCAAATATGCTTGGAAATTTGAGTATCATTTTGAAAATCATACATGCGAGTAGCGGCCGGCAAAAGTTTTATGAAAATTCATATCTATCTTGTTTTAGTGGTCAAATAAATTACTATGTAATTTAAAAGTGGAACGATCTTTTATTCCGGGAAATGGCAACCAAGGAGGTAATTAATCAAAAGTTCAATTTCTGACTGGCTTGCCAGTAGAAAGCTGTTTATTAAAAAAAACTAATAGAACACTTTGGCGCGTTGGTTTAGGAAATTAATTGTATTTTAAAATAAAAAGTTTAGTCTAAGTACTATTTAGTTTTTATTTGTGCGCATTAATTGTGAAAAGTACTATTCAAGCCTCAATGCCTTTTGCTAGCAGCACTAATGTCCTATAACTCAACAATAAAATTGATTAAAAATAAAAATAATAATATATCAGTAATAATGTATGGCAAACATTTGAAACTTACACTAGAGACACAGTACTCATGGTGAAGCCTCATTACTGTTTAACGACTGGTTTTTCATTGTAATTACAGTAGGTAAATAAATTATACTGTGTTATTGTTAAATATTCATTACTTATTATCCCTAAACCAATCCGCATCATTAAGTACGTATCTATTATTATCTCTTTTAACTTAGGGTCATTATAGACACTGTACAAAAATTGTTTATTAAGTATCACTATAATTATACTGTTTGAAAATAGGAATATTGGCTATAAGTAAATATACATTTTTCTCATTTACTTTAAAAATATGAAGTATTTTTGAATGATTAAACCTTTGCAAAGTATAGATCCTATGATTCCAAAATTATATGGTGTAGATGTTTTCAAATAATGACGAAATAAAAGTCCAAAATTTAGTTTAAACAATAATTACTATTAGTTAGATATTCAATGTGACAAATTTTATTATTCTAATTATGTATATCATTAATTTTTTACATGAGCCCATACAATTTTGACCACTTCCCTTCGCCAAATAGAAAGTATTTTCTATTGATATTTTTTGGGCGGCTTATAAGAACTCCACATATCAATTTATTGAAGAATGAATTAAAAAAATATTGTCAAAATGCCATTGCACATTTGGATCATCTGAACAGCGTATCTTTATAAGTAAAACTATTTTTATTGTTAAGTTTTTATTACTTTAAATTTTATGAAATTTAAAAATGAAGAGATAATGTTACATCTATTAGCTTCACTAGTTCCATTTAAATTGTTTAACATAACATTTTGTATCACATTGAGTTTTAATTCTTTTTAAATAGATGCAATTTACATTGATATAGAGTTTTCAATGTTGTTGAGTTGTATTGGAATACTAGATAAAGCGGCTTTCTGAAAAGGACACAAAAAAGATAAATAGAAGATATATATTTGGCAAATACACAAATCACATTAATAAACATAAGAAATTATAAATTATTCTAATTGATATTATTAATGTACGAAAACTGTGGCTGAAATTGTGCATTTGCAACTGGTCTGTTCCAGATATGTCCCAATTATCTGATTATATATTTTTTGCTTCAAAGTTATATAAATAATCATTTTATTATCCTAGACATTGATCGTACAAGCGTCTGCGTTTACAAAGTACATGGGTAGCCTGTCTGTCTACTTTGACTTCAGAGGAGACTTTGTCAAATGGGAAGGTGGACCTATATTCCTGGATAGATCTATATCAGAAGGTAACTAAACAAATTTTTAAAGGCATCAATTCGAATAATCTTCAACGTTCAACAAATTAAAGTTTACGCTGATTTACTCATTTATAGGTCAGATGTTTTATCTTATATAATTTGAACTTGTTTATTAATATTAATTATAACATTCAGATAGCGTACTTCAAAGAGTATAGAAAGCGATAGTATTATAATTAGTTATTAATAAAGCAATAACGATGATTTATTATTCTGACCGAGTAATTATCATGAAACAAATTAAAACTTTGATAGCTATTTAAGTATTGTTATTTTTATAAATGTATATTAGAAGATTTATAAAAATATAATATATCATTAGTAATAATTTAAGGTTGGCGTAGTATTATTTTCTTTTCTATTGCCTTTAAGCATTAAGTTTATTTACCAGAGTAATTAAATAAATAATTTTCTTCATCCTCATTAGAAAGTGGACCTGGTTTTTAAGTTCATGGTCTAAATCTTAATTAAAAATCAGTGTATCTTGTTCTTTCAAAATGATTGTAAAGAGACTGTTGCCATATCACGTAACATTTAGAAAAGTATATATAATTACCAACTATAATAAACATATTAAATGCAATTTTATGAAAGTATCTCCCTACACGCTGTCTCACATTGTCAATGGTTTGTTTGAATCAATTTAAAATTTTTGGTAATCGTTTCACTACATACAACCAAAATATTAATAATACTGAACAATGTGTATAGGGAAATCATAACAAAAATTGGACCTGGCAAATAAATTTCTAAATAGTTTACAAGAAACCACAAAGAATTTTAGTAAGCATGTATGGATACTTCCAAAAACGTTCATTAAGGTCGGAAATTGACTAAATTGACACACTCTAAATGTGACTTGATGTGACCCCTCTCTATCTTTCAATACGAGTGCTTTATAGATTTCGTTACATTATAATTAGGCCGTGTGATAGTGTCTCCTTCTCTTTAACCATCAATATAAACAGAATATGCCCCCTTACATTCTCAGTATCTGTTCATGCAATAATTGAATCTTTTTCGATTTCAGATCCAGCAATTAAAGCAAAACTAGCGCCATACGCTGACTTAGTGCACAAGGCGGAAAACGTGCCCATTGGGCAATCGCTCACGACATTGCCCTTTGAAGATTGTGTGTTTGGCGAATGTGCCTTAGGAGATGCTTTAGTGGACTCTCAATATGAATATGTGAGTTAGTCTTTTTTTCTCCCGAGTTTTTTTGCAGACTGTTTGCTGAATTTCAATAATCTATCTACAGGTGGCTTTGTTTACGTCGTTTTGAATTGTTACTTAATATGCATGTGAAATATCATCGGTATAGTACAAATCTGCGAATCAACCATCAGGTAAAGTTCACATATCTGCACTAAATTTTATCTCACCGAGGAAGATTATATATTATATTAGGTAAGTTTCTTATTCCTATGTTTATTCAACGCTTTTACGGTGAAGGAAAACATTGCGAGGAACCTGCACACACCTGTAAAGAAATTATTATTAGTCCATGTGTCAAGTCAACCAACCCGCACCTGGCCGGCGTGGTTAATTAAGGCCTAATAGTCCTAATTTAGGGTAGGCTCTAGCTCCTCGGTGGGGACGTATATGTTGATGATGATGAAGTTTCTTATTTCAAGTGCTGTTGGGCAAATTTTTACAAGTATCCAATCCCAGTTACCTGGTTTTGCACTATCCCCGACTATATGTCAAAATTTGAAACCTTGTCAGCAAAACCACTAGTAGATAGATTATCAAAATAAACATAAAGTTTTCCTAATTATTCGGGAATTTTATAAATATAAAAAAGGTTACTTATTTGTTGTAGAAACGCCTTAATCTGTCAAGCCGTACAATCTAGCCACCATTGGATTTTTATGACTTGAGGCTTTAGGTATAATGGATTAATCACATATAAACAAACTAATGTTAATAGTTACGTTATTATTGTGGAGATTTAAATTTCAAGGTTTATTTAGCGACAAGCGATCGAAAATACTTGAGTGACTGGGACAATTCACTAATTCTCTCATTGCAATCGAGGGGTCGTTACGTTCCCTCTAATCTTTCCCCTTGAACAAATGCTGCTAACGAGTTCTGTCTCACTCATTTTCTCTTTATGGACTCCAATAAAAATGTTTAGTCTTATATTTTAACATCACATTTTAACTATATAAACTGCTATATGGCACAGTATTAAATAAAATAAATCTAACAAATAACTGTTTAATTGTCTTTCCTTAATTTGTGCAAACCTATATAAAATCATAATTTTTCATTTTAATTCTATATTAAACGATTGATCGCTAAATATAGTACAATTTGCTGGAACTTTTTGAATTATATATTTTAATTATCATTATAAATATTAAGCTAATAATTCAATACTTTTTAGTATTTTAATAAATATATTATTAATTATTGACTTTTATAAGAGTAGCGTAAGCACGTATAGTATACAATGCAAGTAAAATTAAGCCAAAATTTCTTTAGAAGTTGCCGTTTTAGAAATGTCAAATGACGTCACGTCACCTGTCATCTGTCCTTTTCTTGTTGAATGAAAGAGCACTTTAAATAAATTTTAATTCATGCACAACAGAGTCAGGCCCAATTGCAAATTAACTTTATCATAATTTTCAACTACCTTTCATTAATACATTAAATATTTCTATTATATTCTGTTTCTACGTGGCCAGCGATAGGAAGTCAATATTAAAATTGATATACAGCGAAGACCATAGATAATATTGGAATTACAAAAGCATTGTTATTTTTCATAAATTATTTTTAGGGGAAATCACACGTGAATTCAACCTTGGATCACTTATCTTTCATTCAACGAGGGAACATCAAGTCGTCTATAATGCAAGGAAGTAAGTTTTTGCAACGTCGAGGAAGGGGATAAGATCAAAAATCGATATGTTGATGGAGATCCAACGTTCGAAGCATATAATTTTTTTGTCCTTATCCCCTTTAACGTTATAGATATTTCTTTCTAAATACTAAGGAGTTAACGAACCGGTCTTCAGAGCTGTCAATTCAATGTTCCCACCCCAATTTAACGGAGTAAGAGATCTGGAGTCTCGTTTTTGTCGCACAGCTAGAGCGCAGAATTTGTTACTTACCGACTCACATATTCGCTTCTTAATATATCAAGGACTTTTTTAAGAGGCGTGAAGAGACAAATTTTAGGTCTAGGGCAGTTAGCACGCTGCATTAGACATTTGAGATAATGAATTTCTCTTACTGGTAATTTACTTACTTTCCATCAGTCTAGTCATTTTCCTTGACTCCGCCAGTCCTTAAGGGATTCAAGTCCATACAACCACTTCGCATATAACATAATTATGTTTCTATTAATATAGTTTTGAACATTTTCAGCAATAACCGAAGGAACCATATTCGAACTCCTCCCGTTTAATGACAGGATGCAATCCTTTGAGCTACAAGGGAGGTGGGTGTTAGCAGCTCTAGAGAGAAGCGTCATCGATGCTTGGGAGACTCATCCATTTAAAGGACCTTGGGTCTTGCAGGTTTCTGGTAATCAAACTTATTCATTATCATTATCATCTTTAATCTTATTTACCACTGCTTGGCGAAGACCTTCCTACATAGGAGAAACACCTGAGTAGTTTGGGCCAGAGTACCATCAGTACTGGCAGTATCCATACATGCCTAATTGTGATTGGTGGGTGAAGTTAATTGCCAAAACAGAAAATTATAAATTCGGACTATCACCAAGATATCTATCAAAATACAAAACTAGATAAAAATCATTAATATCAAAAATATAAAAGATTTTAGGATTACCAGCCAGTCCCTTCCCTTTTGTGTATCCACTAAAAGACAACTGTTCAATTTCTAGAACCTCTCGTTTTCCTTAACGAGTGATAATAATTGTTCCATGGCCATAGACTTGAAATTTCGCCAAATTCACAGGCACAGTAGTAACCATGTATGTATGCCATGAATACTATCAAAAAGTAATCCGAAGAAGCAGTGTAAGTGTGTGTGTGTGTTTTACACTGCTTCTTTGGATTATGTGTCATTTAGACAACATCCAAATGAAATCACAATTTTTCAGTCATTTTTATGTCTTTTTTATTTAATTTCGTTTTGTACCAATATTGAAGCAAACTAAACAAAAACAGCTTTACAAATCGGTCAAGTTCTTTGAGTATTAGCGGGAATATATATAGATAGCAGCTTGTATCTGTCTTCTTTAGCTTTTATACTTATTAGTAATGTGTTCTTAAATAATTTTCCAGGATTACAAGTAATATACAACGTGTCAAAGCCTGAGGGTCAAAGAGTGGTATCCGTGAATGTCGGCAAAAAAGACAGTGGTATCGCTTTAGACATCGACAAGTATTATCAAATGACCATTCCTGCTTACCTAGCCGACGGAGGTGATGGATTTTTTGTAAGTATCCATTAGCAACTTTACTCAGTTACTAGTAATCTCGGACTGTTGATAGTTCTGCTATCGATGAAAACAAGTAAGAATATCGATCGATAACATGTGGTTATTATAGACCATTTTAAAGACTTGAACTTTAAGTCCTTTTGCTATCGCGTGTATTGAAAATAAGTATTCTATAGTAGTAGTAGTACCACAGTTATTTTATCGATATTGTTAGTTATTAGTTTTCATTACGATCATTTGACATTACTACGTAATTTTTAAAATTGGGCAAAACCTCGAACGATTTTACTATGGATATTTTAGTGGATACAAAAATAAATTCGCGGATCACCTATTGGCGCACTATCGATAAAGTGTCAATATGGATGTACCGAGCGGGATATCTAAGCCAATCACAGGCCTCAGCCAATCATCCCTCGTGCTTTATTTCTTTAAAACTACAGGTGTAACAGCTGATTTGACAGCCCTTATTGCAACTCTCATAGTCGCCATCCTTAATTTAGCACGCTTGCGCGGAAACGGGCTCGCGATCTATTGTAGTAGCCTAGCAACGAATTAGAATTTTCCCATGTTTTATTATTTTTACAATTTTAATAATAAAATTATCTAACAATCAGTGTTTTGGGATATTCTGACTATCATACAGGTTAATAAATCGTATGACCCGATTATAAAAATGGACATTCAAAATCCTTATAATTCCGTTAAGTATATTTTAAAACGATACCACTTTTTTTCAGATGTTCAAAGACTACAAAAGGAACGTTCAAATCATCGGGCGAGATCAGAAGATATTTGAAACATATATTAGGAAACACTCACCACTAAACGCTGTCCTTGACGGTAGAATAAAAATTTTTGAAAGTTAATTAAGAATTAGATTTTCATTAAAGTATAGTTTTACTGCTCATATTCTGACACGTTTTATTTATGATTGGCATATTACAATGTACACAATTTTTTAAGCACAATCACAAATGGTTTGTTATGGTAAATTCGGTTGTTTTATTTTTACCGAATTCTTCTATTTTTAGTCTAGTTAGATAATGTCACTACCTACATAGATACTTTATTTTAAATACCTGACTGAATAAAGTTTATAAATAAAATATATTTTACTTGAATGTTATTTATTTAAAATTTATAAATATCTAGCTCCATTGTATAATTTTTATGATGACATATTCGTAAAATTTGAATAATTTTAGTAAGTAAAAATAAGTGTAAATTAAAAATATTATGCAAAACAATTATGTTATTTTTATACAATATATTTGATGATTAAATAATTTTTAACAATAAATTTCTTTCATTATTCTGGACAATTATTTCGATTTATCGAAAGCATATTAATTTCAACAGGAAATCGCTTCTTTTGCATTCTCTTTTCAACAGGAACCGGATTATGAATTCCTACAACAATCATAAAAAAATTAAAATCATTCACAGATGATTTTTTATTTTCAACCAACTTCCCCTAAAGTCTAACATACTCGCTCATCTAATAAAATTACATAAAATCTTTAAGTTGTGTTTGTCTCGGCTATCTTATTTGGTAGTCGGTCAGAACTAGTTTTGAGCAGAAAAATACACGATACACCACATAGCAAAACAATATGTTTTTATTTATTTCATATATGGTCATTATAATGCCTCCTATTTATTTTGTATGGTATCTAAATAAACATAAAAACTGATTTGCTAAACTTTTTTTTGTTAAATAAAAAAAAAATTGTGAATTGATATTGATTCGAGCAAGTTTACGGTAAATACATAATTTTTGTCAACTATTTGGTTTTTGTTTGTGACATACTCTCACAGCCTGCCAGTTTGATTTCTGCGCCGGCGCATATCACTGGCGTGATCTTCGCGTTGTATCTAAGTCGTAGGTTTCACAATTAGAGTTTTTGTTTAATTTAGCGTTGAAGATTGATCTAAAGTTGCGTTTATTTGTGTAGTGAAGAAACGTAATAAAAACGAAAAATTGTATGTAGGTAAAGTGTACGTTCGTTATTATTGTCAACTCAAATTCATTGCTGTCATTGTTTTGTTTATACTTGACTTAGTGACCCGAGAAACATAGATAAGTTAGGTACTAACTTATTGATAATTTTTTTAATCGAATTAAAATTATAATTATCTAATTTAAGAGAGAAATTAAAATTATATAAAATTGGATGCGTTGATTAAAAATCACTTCTAATCATCTTAATAGTTTTTATACAACTCTAAAGAACCTTAACGACATTATGAATTATAACATTTCAATAATAATTGATTTAGAGCGATTTTAGTTTGGTCTGCTTTAAAAATGATTCATTACTAATATTATTTTTATGATATCATACAGAACTTTTTTATTCGGCTTTGAATATAGAAGGAACACAAACTGGACTAGGATCTTTAAAAATGGAGAAGGTTCTGTTGATTTATTTGGTTTGTTTGATTTCAATATCTAAATCATCCGTGGGACCAGGAGGATTGTATAAGCTTGATATTATTCACTACAATGACTTTCATGCAAGGTATGGAATATTATTTTTATACTAGATTTGAGTTACTATCCTAGCCACCGCCGCTTTGATGCGAGTATGATTAAAATTTTAGCGCTTAGTGTTAAAACTTTATGGGATTCCAGTAGAAACACCTGGTCGTATTTTGATAGACGTTTTATAAATGAGGAATGTTTATATTATGTATCAATAAATGTTTGTCATACCCATTGTAAACCTTAACTAATACACTGCATATATAAGCAAAACTCTCTTCTATTAGACTTAGTTTCAAACCGTTCAAACTTCGCTCGATTATGCTGGTAATTTGCATTAAGAATTTTATTATATAAAACAGATTAAAATTATATTTCAGGTTTGAAGAAACATCTGTAGAACATGCAATATGTAGAACAAACGACCGTCTCTGTCTGGGCGGATTTCCGCGTCTATACCATCAAATCCAAGTGCTTTTGAAGGAAAAACCTGAGTCCCTCCTTTTGTATGCAGGTGATAGTTTTCGTGGCACTCCTTGGGAAGCACTGTACAAATGGACTTTATTGCAAAAAATGATGAATTTATTGCCTCATGATGCACATGTAAGATGAAGGGTCATGATCTTTTATTGGTTTAAGCTCTTTGACCATATTTCAATAAAACTTTAATTTTTTCAAATGATCTGAATCAAAATTCTTCTTTAATTTTATTCAAAATAACAAAATTTCATGATAATGTTTTACAGACACTAGGTAATCACGACTTCGATTATGGACCTGAAGGATTAGTTCCATATCTCCTAGGTCTGAAAGCGCCTGTGGTAGTTGCTAACATAGATATCAGCAAAGAGCCTTCTCTTAAGGGACTGTTTATGCCCCACATCGTTGTAGAGAGAAAGGGGAAAAAGATTGGAATCATTGGCCTTATAACCCCAGATACTAAAGTAAGTTTATATTAGTCTTACAATTAGTAAATGCTTTATGTGCAAAGCCGTACATTCTGATTATTTGTTTTTTAAATCATAAAGATGTTGACAACGCCTGGGGATGTGGAGTTTACGGACCCAGGTAATGCAACATTGCGTGAAGCTAGACTTTTAACAGACAAGGGTGTCGATATTATAATCGTACTTTCACACTTAGGCCTCAACGTAGACAAGTATGTAAGTTACCAATTGTTGTATTTAAACTACGAGTGTTCTCGATATAATTGAATGACTTATAATATTACAGAGAACTAGCTCGTAACTATGGCCAATACATAGACATAATAGTTGGCGGTCATTCGCATTCAGTCCTATGGAATGAAGATGTGTCACCAAGCGGAGAAATTGTTGCAGGGCCTTATCCTGTTATCATTGAAAGCAGTGTTCAAGATAAGCATAAGGTTGGTTTTTTATATCGAAAAGCCTTAAGAAAGTTGTTTTCAGGCTTTTGTTGAAAGAAAGCTTTAGTAGTATTCAGCGATATAAATTATTTTCGGGATTGGGTCTGTATCTTACATAAGAAGATAGTAATGTTCAATGTTTATGATATTAGTTTTTGAAATGGAGTTCTACAAGGATCACCTCTTGACCCAATAGTATATTATATGTCAAGCACATTTGGTTTTTATCATACTACACCATATCTAATTAAAAAAGAATTAGTGTTTCATTTACGCAATAACAATGTTTTCAGACTATAATAGTACAAGCAGGATCACAAACAAAATATTTGGGTAATTTAACAATTTACTTCGATTCTGAAGGACGTTATGCACAGTGGCAAGGTGGTCCAATAATTCTAAACCGATCTGTTCCTGAGGGTGTGTAATAATATATTGAAATACATAACAGCAATGACATTAGTTACTATGGTAATATGTTTCTATAACTTTTGCGATTTTATTTTTAGATGAAGAAATCCGATCGATGTTATTACCTTATGCGGAATTAGTAAATAAAGCTGAAAAGGTCGAAGTGGGAGAGAGCTTAGTTGATTTGAATTTCGAAGATTGTTTCTTAGGGGAATGCGCTTTAGGGGATGCTCTGGTGGACGCACAGAACGAATACGTAAATTAAATTATAAATATTACCGAAATCAAACATAAATGCGTATCAATATAAATCACATCAAACTGGAATTAATTTATTTTGTTTTAGGCCAAAAATAACTATAAATCTCAACTGGACTACATATCATTTCGACAACGTGAGAGACTCAGTAACTCGGTACCCAAAGGCAGTAAGTTTATAATTCTAAGAGAACAATCAGCATTAAAATATGGAATTAGATATAATTAGCCATTAGATATATTCCAAATCTAATTAATAATTTCTATATGTAACAATGTTACTTAAATTTTTCAAAATTTAAAATAAAACAAACTGATGCTTTTAATTCTTCATTTAATTTAGAAGAAGTTACAGCATCAGACAACTGATGCAGATAAAATTATAAAACATACAATAAAGGGAATCTTCGTTCATCATCTCATTGATTTCAGTAATCACAGAGGGTTTATTATTCGAACTTCTCTTCATTGATGACAGGATGGACACTTTTGAATTACAAGGAAAATATATACTAGAGGCATTGGAGAGAAGTGTTATCGGTGCTACAGTAACTAAACCATTTAACAGAGATTGGTCATTGCAAGTATCTGGTAAGAAACATGACATAACAAAATGAGTCGAAGTGTTTGCAAACCGTAGAAAATGTGGGGTCTGAAGGATTTAATTGAGCTTTATTAACGTGAATGATATCATTTAATGTTTGATGGCCGTCTGATCGAGTGGTCTAGACCCCTATCTTAAGTAGACCTTAAGGCCTTAAGTCCCGGGTTCGAATCCCGAAATTTTGTATGACAAGTACGAATATTTGTTCACGAGTCATGTATGTTTTTCCATTATCATATTTTTCCGTTATGTAGAATTCCTAACACAAGTTTTCAATGACGCTTAATTTGGACTAGAACTATTATCTAGTTCTGTGTTAGTGTGAGAAATATTGTTATTATTTCGTTTGTGTTATATATTCTATTTTGCAGGCTTACAAGTAACATATAATACAACATTGCGCGAGGGTGAACGCGTTAAGTCTGCATTTTTAGATGATACTGGGAAAAATCTTAATCCCGTCATGTTTTACCAAGTCACAATGCCATCTTATTTGGCGAATGGAGCTAATGGATATTCGGTTTGTATTATCACTTGATTTCATTTAGGCTCCCGTGCTATAGATACATTGCTATTGCTACCATGCTCCCCTTTTGACAGTGAAACTATTTATAATTTATGAATAAAAAATTAATTCATATCTTTAGTACTGCCATCCGATTAGAATCGTAGATCTTAGGAAAAACTTGGAGAGCTCGCATTAGTTATAACAAACATTGGAAAGCTAACGCTAAAGTAAAGCCAAAGGATTCGTTGAAGCAGTGATAAGTACCTATTTAGATATTCAATAGAACGCATAGAAGACATAACTTTGAAAAATAGAGCATTTAGATTTTAACTTCAATGAGCTACATATTATGACTCTGAGTCTAATGAACTTCTCGCAATTATCTGAATATCCATCTAATTTTAAAGTTGTAGGATTTTAGTAGTACCACATTTAGTAGCTTAACCATATATTTACCTACTTAAGACTACCTAAGTTCGTACGACGCTTTCCCGATTTTCAACAAGTCTTACTTTTTTACTAGTTAAAGACTTAACGTAATTACTTAATTCGATACGAATATCATCGTGTTTGAGTACACTTTAACGAATCCTAATTTCGTTCGTTAGTTTAAATTTGTAGTTGGAAACAGCTTTAATCGACTTATATTTTTATTGATTTCAGGTATTTAAAGAGCACAGACGAAATATACAAGTCATTGGACGTGAACAGGACATGTTTAAGAAATATATTCGAAAGCATGGTCCTTTAAATGTAACAACTGATGGTAGAATACGAATAATAACAGGATAAAGAAAATATTCGTAATAAAACACAAATCTGTAGTTTCATTATTAGCTAGTAAGATTTCAGTGATAGAATTGCTATTTTTAGCAATAGATTTGAGATTTTTACATAAAATATTATATAAAAATTTTAAGGTCTTCCTCAAGTAGAAATTATATTTATTAAGATTATCGTCTCTCTCTTAAGATAACTTCGGTTTCATTTATTTTGTTTTACAGGAATTTGATTAGCGAAATATCATTTAAGTAACGAAGGACATTTATTTTGAATTGCTTTACTACCACTAAAGCCTCCATTACGCCAATAAGTTTATATCTTCTACATTAAAATTAACGTTGAATAGAAATAGTACTACCATTAATACTTAAATACACTATAATTATATTACATTATACATTCTTACGTAGAAGGGAAGCCATTTCCATTTTTTATTTTTTCATCTTTTCTAAGAATTCTCAAATTTTCCAAACGTTTTAACTCCTCGACGACACCGCCTCGTAATGTTGCCTACATTTCGAGGCGGTGTCGTATCGTCCTAGTGTATTGCCCCTTCAACCGCGAAGGTGACACACAAATATCTTGTCTGATAAGTGGGGCTAGAGCTACAGTTAATAACATAGCGATTTTAGTGAATTGTAAAATTTTAAGTCAGCATATTTGCTTAATAATACTAACTATATAATAAAATATTTACGACCATAATATTTATAGAAACAACATAGTTCTAATACGAAAAAAGTGAATGTCTGTAATATTTTTAAAAAACATCAACATCATCAATGATTGAAAATAAGTGAACTATGAGAGAAATAATAATATTAAGATAAAAATATTTCACCATCTATCAACTGTACCTACATATATTATATTTACATAGTAAGTTATTATTAATTATTGATTATAGATAGTAAGTTATTTTAAAATGTAAGAAAAATAAATAGGTCTATGGACTATTCTAGTGTAAGATTAATCAAGTTAGGCAAGTTTTATTATTTGTTTACGTAGACTAAATACAAACCCATTTTAGTTCTAGCTATTCAAGATCAAGTAGGAATGAAAAAATAATGACTTCAAAAATATCTGCTACCTAAAAGACTTCATCGCTTCATTCATAGCCGCGACCCCTAAAAGCGATCCGCCTCGCTCTACTCCCGACGTATTCATGCAAAAACAAAAGTCCCATCGCGCAAATGGGCCAGAATGAGAGAAAAAGCCGAGCCCTAATGAGACCAAAAATTTTACGATACCTATTTTGACACCTTCCATTCTTCGTGAACCTTCTGTAAAGTACGCCGTATACAAAATGCAAGTTAAAATGTAGGTAAAAAGTTTTAAGTCAAACTAAAATGGACTTCCAAATACTAAAAAGGTTTATTATTCTGTCTAATTAAAATATAATTTTGAAAATCGGCTCGTAAGTGCCATAAAAATTGTTATATATAATAACTAACCTACCTAACTACTGTATGTTCTGGTACTGTTTATGCATGTATCTCAGTTACTCCTTATTTTTTGAAGTCGGTTAAAAACAAAAGTAGATGCTTCATCAAGGTAAATATTTCTCAAAGATCTGTAGTTTATTTATTCTACTTATGCTATTGTATTTTTTATAAATTTAGATCTCAAGATAATGGAGACCTAACCTAATTACCTAAGATAAGCATCTGAACAGAGCTTTTTTGTGATTGTTAGATAAAAAAATGTCAAATTGTGAATAAGTACCTACCTACCAACTAAGCAGACATTATAGATATGTTGTTAAGTAAATGCCTACAATAAAAGGAAGGTTTTACAACTTGGTAATTGTAGGTTTAGCACGGCTCAATCATTAAACACTCCAAATACGCATTTCAAGCAAATTCTATTGCTAGCACACTATTCCATATGCAAAATGGGCCGACCTCTTTTCTTAGTATTTAGAATTTAATTGCTAGAACGAAGAAACACAAACATGGTAAGATTTGTGCTTCATATACTTAGGTGTGTATTGTGTGTCTTTCACCTTTCTGCATCAATGTACAAAAGCCTATTTTACACTGAACTTTGCTAAAAAGCCGGTGTATACCAACGTAGATATCGTGAGCAATATTCACATTATGTGCTTTTGCATATAAAAATGTCAAAAGAAGCCACTCTTAGCAATCCTCCTACAAATTCCACGTTCAGTTTGCAAAATTAGTTTTAGTGAATATAAATATTTGGTAACTATACTGACTGGGAGCACTATTTTGTGGAACCATCTGGAAGGTTTTAAATCTAATTCTGTCATCCCATTATCGGAGATTAATCTTTTGATATTTTTGGTATCCTCTTCTAGGAAAAATAATTTAGGATAATAATGCCTTCAGAATATCTGAAATTATTTGTCACGTTTAGTTTGATTAAATGTTTTCTACATAAATAGAGATATTAAAGAAAATCACAAAGTTTTTTAGCAGCTATATTTTTGCGATAAAACTAAAGGTTGATAAAGTGTTAACGATAAGATAATGTGGAAATCCTAATATTCGTCATTAATTTTTTGTTCTCTTTATTGTGGTACAAAGAGTCATTACATTGATGAGGTAATTTATTTATTTTACATATAACTACAGAAAACGAGTACCTTAAAATAGTTTACAGATGTCCTTACAAGCTAGGTAACAAGCGGAGTTTTACCCACATGCAGGTTTACAAGGGATTTTTGTTAAATTAAAACTTCATTTTAAGTTAGACTTCTAGAAATACATTTATTAAAACTCACAGATGTTTCATCTCATTCAAGATCAAAATCGAAAAGTTCCTTATTTAAATAGGCTCAACTACTAAGATCTTTTAAATCGTCAAAATTGAACTCGCCCAAACCAATTCTTTAGAATTTTTTAGAGATGTTGTCCGGTACTACTACGATGTTTTTAACGGTATCTAACGCGCTCTTGACTATACTTTTATTCCTATTGTTTTCCGAGATACGATCGAAATGAAATCTCTTTTACAGCACTTTTAAGTAGAAACTACAAAGGGCACAGTAATGGAGTTATAAGCGAGTATTACGCTTTTAGCGATATCGTACAATGAAGCTAGACAAAGACTAGTACAATTGTACTTTACGACCTAGATTTAATGTGTATCATATTTATTATGTGTAGAGATAGGTACAATTCTATTTCTCAGATGAAAAAAGCAAACACAGGCAAAGACAAATGGTTTATCATTTTTGCCTCATAAACCATTTTAGTTTTATATTTAGAAAGGTGTATAAAATTATTCCTTGACTGGCGACTGCGAGTTGTGGAAGTGGATCGAAGATTTTTTCAGATAAGGGCATCGTAGGACCGAATGGTTTGGAGATCCTTGGGGGTAGAATATGCTCAGCAGTGGGTGTATCTTGGCAATTCAATTATCGATATTATTAACTTAATTTGAAAACAGTAATAAGTTTACTGTTTTCATATTAAGTTATTAATATCCTAATATATGGAAAATTGTTAAACTTACGTGCTATAAAAAATGTACATCTATATACGTAATCTTAAGGTATAAAATCCGCTACCTGGTGAATTGCTCGTGCAGAACCCAGGTTACCCCCGTGAAGGGCAATCGAGTTACCGGGGAGTTTTAGTGGGTATTCTCAGTGCCCCTCTGTTGAGGTACTGAGTGAGCCCCACACACACTCGTCGCTTAGCCAGTGGCGGGTAGGTCCGTAAATGGATTCCTCCTCGTAAAAAAAAAGGTATAAAATCCGCTAGCGAGAAACAGAAAAAATGGTAGGGGATAGTTTTGTCACAAAACATACAAATAAAAAACAGTACGTGAAAGTAATGGTTATTTTAATACTAGCTGACCTTGTAAACGTGGTTTTATCATAACCTGCCAAGGACGCCATCTATCAAAAGTAATCCAAGTATGATAGTTGGAGCAAACGATAATTTTGAATTATATATTCTATGCGTTTCTTTAAAACTGTCGCTGTTACCGTTATATTTTAATGTTGTTGAACTTTAACGGCAAACGAACGGCTCCTTATTTTTATTAATAAGAAGAAGAAGAAAGAGTAGAAGATAAGAAGAAGACTAGCAGACCCGGAAAACGTTTTTTTTTAATTTCTGGAAAAGGGTGGCCCTTATTACCTAAGGCTATAAAAATAGCTTACAAACTGTTATCAGACCTTTTGAATATACGAATAATTTCATAAAAATCGGTCAAGCTCTTTCCGAGGAGTTGATAACACAACACTGTGTCACGAAATTTTCATAAAGTATATGATATTAGGCGACATGGTTAGTTATTACATGATGTGTCCATCAAGTACAGACATTAGCTTTCATAACGCAGTAAAACTTGGGTTATTATTAGTAAGTAATCATAAGTAAATAGATACTTACAATTCTTTAATTAGATTTCGGAGTGTATATTGTTTGGCGTTTGATTAAAATCGAGTGACATAATTAAAAAACGTGTCTGATTTACGACATTTGTCACTTAAAACACAAATAGAACCTTTCCACTGTATCAAGGCTACAATTTAATAGCGAAAGCAAAAACAAATTAATTTTAGAAGTGTTTGTAAATAGAACTATAGAATTCGTTTCGGAATTCATTAAATTAAATTAAATTCTGCGATTATTTTATTACTAAAAGGCTAAGTAGGTATGACAAGTATACAAAGAATATTTATTTTTTAGTTGGATTGTATAATTTTCCGTTGCGGCTCTTTGGTTTTTTTAATGTATACTGCGCGTAAAAGCTATGTAATTAAATAAAACGTGGAATTTATGACGTCACGACCGTTTAGGCGTGACGTCATACTTTTCCATTTTTTTTTGCTGTTAGTATAAAATTTATTTCATATCATACTAATTTACATATGTATACCATTGTTGTCGTCTTTTTTATTATAGCCAAAGTCAAAGTCAAAATACATTCAGTCTAGGTACATTACATAATCTTACGAAAGTCAAGACTGATGAATATAATTAAAATGCTGAAAAGTTATTAGCTTAATATTAATATTTATAATAAACATTTTAGAAAATTGTACTGTATTTAGCGGTATAAATATAATAATTATATAAATTCCTTCTATTAATATGTGCAATCATATGTATCACTAACCAATTTGAACTGCCTTCACGTTGGAATAGGTACCAAAACAAACGACATTAAGGTTTTCCTCATTGGAACCAAATAGGAGCCATAAGAGGAAATAATGAACAGGCATGGGCGCAATATATATATATATATATTCATTTTTTTCAGATACCATTTTTATAATCGATATCATGTTTATTAGTTATATTATAATATATCAGTATTTGCTATCAACATAATTAGATCTTTATATAAATCAACTTCCCTCAAGTACTTTATCTTGAATCCTGTCCATACTAAGGTTACCTGGAAGAGATCGCTTTTAGCGATAAGGTCGCCCTTTGTACAAAATTAGTTAAGTTTTTTTTTTGTGTGTTTCTCTTTTTGAATTGGCTGATGTACAATAAAGATATATTCTATTCTATTCTATAAATATATAAGTGCTATCTAGTAGTCTATCGGTAAAATAACCAATCTTATTACTTTGCACCTATTTGGAGGTTTTTTAAAAAGGATACTAAATTGCAATATTCGACTCGATAGCTTATGAATCTCGACAACCTTTTTTATAGTTATTCGATACAATATTGAATTCTTTATTATTTTTAGTTTTTGATATAACCGACCAATACCTACTTGAATTTTTGACCTTCACTTACACTCCAATAACATTGTTAAGGCTGAGAGGGGCCAGAACCAAAGGTTCTTTAGAATCTATCTGACATTGACACAGAATTAATTCGCGCTACATCGCGCATACTAAATAGGTTCATTGATTTCTCTGTAGTTTTGTAACTGATAATGATATAGGGCCTTCAAGCATTTAGGCGAATTGATAGTAAATTTGCCCTTTAGACATACTAACGTTATGCTGAAGTACAATTGTACCATACACGACTTCAAAGTCATTCGTAGACATTGATGCTAATTAGTTTAAATTTTTCATTACAGTTTCTCTACACCTTTTTATAAAACCCAGTTTTTCAAAATAAGTCCAGGTTTAAATTTGAGGATGTCTCAGTAATTTCAATAAAGACAGATCGAGATACAGAATTTAGATGGAGTGTACTATCTTTTCTATCGGGTCTCTATCTTAGCTTTTGTAATGTTTAGAAAAGTTTTGAAAAACTTTTCTTTTTTTTCTTTTCATTCTAAAAGTAAAAGATGTCTTAAGTTTACTTGACGGTCATGACAGAAGAAAAATGTCTTTAGGCCTTGCTAAAAATAACACCTACCTATAATTTAGTGTATTTTCCGATATGGACTCTAACTAGAAATTCTTCATAAGCTTGTCTAAAGGAATTTAACGTTTCATCTTTATTTTGTACCAATCTATTTATAGATAAAAATACATTTGTTTCAAGTCTTAAACATGAAACCGTCATGATTCACGGTACCATCACACATTAGAACTTTGTCGGCGTTTGAAATCTTATTTCGTCGTTAACATAACCATAGAGAACATAATTGCCTTAAAGTGACAAAGAAGTAAATTATATGCTTGTTATTAAGCGTGTCTTCATTGTTTCTGATTTCCGTGATAATTGTATTCAATGTTAACTGTATAGAAGATCTAAACTACAGAAGATACAATGTAAGATACATTTGCATATTTTGACATTGTGCTAAAGTTCTGGGGATTTACATTGAACACTTTATACATGAAAACGTAAATTAATTATTAACAGGTATCCTCGTAAGGGTGTTACAATATATTGGTTGGATTCCCCTTTTAATTGTGAGAAGACTTGTCTCACTGAAAGCTTTTTACCCATAGCTTGGGGTGGTCATATATAGCACAGCCAGTGCAGGATTAATATTAAAATGAATAAATTAATATAAACTTTATGGTTACTTACACTTAGAATAATCGAAAGCAAATAGCCACTTAATTAACATTTTTTATTGCAATATTCAAAACACCGTATTTTAAACACTAAAAAGCTAAGCTGATTTAAAGTAAACTAGCTTTATCTAAGTTTAATGCTAATCTAAGACGAAGCTTCAGTTAAGGTTTAACAATTTACAAACTACGTAATGAAAAAATCACCATTTAAGATTAATAAAGGATTAAATATTTCGAAATAAAATCACCAGCTAAAGTTCAATAACAATATCGTTTCGATTAAAGTAATTGTGGAATCTGGTATTATTTAAAAGATTATTTCAAGGTGTTCTTAAGCTTCCTAGTTTTTAAAGCTGAAATTTGTATACAGCAGGCCGATAATTTGTATGTATCATTTCATTGTTTATTCTTAATGGCCAGTCTTCATAAAACATATTTTTTATTACAAACGTAGATATGAAGGTTTGTAAGTAAGAACTTACTTCAGTATTGCATACAGTCACGTTTCAAAATTCAAAGCTTCAAAATACAACACAGATATGGAGTCTCTTCATATAGCAATAAAATATTGATGGATTTGAAGAATGTAGACATGTTTTTAAATGTCTTTCGGAGGAGTTTAAACTTTAAAACTATCGGGCTAGCTAGCTTTCCTATAAATTTGGTGTGGGAGAGCATGGAGGTTGCGATGGAAAATTCTAAATATAAGGTAATTATTTTTATTATTAATACTATTAAAGTGTCCAAAATGAATACCCAATTTGATAAAATTAATGTGCACTAGTAAGTCGTCGACCTCAATACGTGTCACTCTTTATAATTCGTATATTTAATTACTAATGACTATAATTAGTTTATTTATTACAGACACATCTGTAAATACACATTTAGTAAAATATGTCAATAAAATCTTACGTAATCCTTTTTTAACGGCATTTCTCTCATTGTTATTAAAGTTTGGAGTCTTAAACACTTTAACATATTCAAAAACCAAACAAAATATATTATTAATGCAATACAGTTAACTTATTACGTACAGAAGGTACCAAATTATAGTTTGTGGAAAACCTGTGATATAAGAAATCTAGTTATTTTTTCAATGTACCTTAATTAATTCCATTGTGTAATTTCAAAGTGATGAGAAAAAACGTGTATAGCCAGTGAAAATAAGTTAATTTGTTGTCCCTACATACAAACTATAGTAAGTAAGTATTTTGTTTTTTATCATTATGTGTATACTATATGCATGCTAAGTTACATTAACAATAAAGGATTGATTTATTAATTGGACTAATGCCTGTCCTAGTAGTGATTATAATTAATGTATACTTTTGGGTCAATGTCATGCTTTTAAAGAAGCATTTGATGCTGTCATAATTGTTTTTTTGTAGTAATAAACAGTGCATATGAAATTATTGCGTTCATTAATTCAACAATGAATATTAAACTGGCCTCGAGGAAATGTATCTAGAATTAAAAAAATAAACGGGCATCTGTGTCAACATCTGTGCACAATTCATTCGTGCAGAAATTGATTTGTAGATTGTCATTATTGATTTTTCAAAAGTAATTAATTTTTAATATGGAATGATTATGTATTTTAATTAAACAAAGAATTCCAATCATTAATAATTTTAATTTAGTCCCCCACATAGCTTATCCTAGTCGGAGATTTTAAACATTTTTATATTGTTTTCTTTTAACAATTAATTAAGTTACCACGTCGAAAACAAATGATTCAATACAGTTGATAATAAATGTGTACCGAATCATATTGTTCACAGATAAATATTTCTAGAAAATTGATTAGTAATTAAAATATCCAAGTTCTTAACTTTTTTACATTCTTAATAAGTTCGTTCTTTATATAATAGTTTAAAATATTTATGTAATGAAATTAGATTAATAAATAGAGCACGGGCTTCTTTCAAGTGTACTTTTTGGTACTAGATATTCCGATATGGACTTGTACTCCTTACCATCAAGTGAACCAATATTTACTTGTGTGTGTTTGCATAAATACATCATACAATTGCTAGTGAATGTTGTGTCATTTATGGTTTCCACGTTTTTCACTAATTTTTGTACAATAACCCTTAAATGAATTGAATAGTCTTTTACACCTGATTATATATTAATTTATTTGGTCGTCATAATCTAGATCAGATGTAAAGTAAATTGTGCTATTATTTACCGTATCATTAACATTAATTAAATGGTTAAGAAAACAATACCAACTATTCGTTTCTTAAATTAAAACTAGTGTTATTTTGAACTTTATGTCTGTAGCATAAAAATTACTCCTTACCTCGATGTTGACAATAGGTACCGTTTGTACCGACCATTCAGTTTAGACCTTAACCACAGAGATAAAGTTGAATGTCGAATGCGGTAATTTAGTGTTACTTATACTCCGAAGCCGAGGCGACGGCTTTAAAAAAATTAATAATGTAAATTTTGTTTTAATTTTAATAATAATGAAACGGTGATAATCAAATCATATCGTGCGTATTTTTAATTAACAATTACGAATAAACATGAATCCAAGGGGTTGTTACGGTATTTTGGTATTAATATGTGTTTACTTAGGAGTAATTGTAAATTGTGCTGTGTTAAGGGGTGATGACCTATATAAATTAGACATAATTCATTATAATGACTTTCATGACAGGTAAGACTTTTTCCAGTGTTGATTTTCGATGTCAAAATAATAATAATACTTTTTTTAAACTACGCTAAAAATAGTTTAACAAGTTGTTTTTAATGTTTTTTTTAAATAAGGAGGACAGTTAATCTTTTGTATAAATAAGAAATTGAAAATCAGTACGGTTCAATCTATTAACCGTTAAAATGCAAAAGTAACAATATCTATTTGTTTTGTTTTTAAATGATCGATTCGATGAAATTTTAATAAAATCTTGAGGTAGGGCACAGGCTACCGAATCATGCAGTAATCGATATCCATGTGGGTACAGCCTTAAATCCCCGTCTATTAGCTAGTCCTGAAACGAAATTAATATGACTTTCTACATCTGATTTTTACAATATTTTATGAAACATGACCCTGTTAACTTATGTTGATAGAATTTTCAACTCAAAATCCGTTCATCGTTTAAGATCAAATGTGTCTTTGCCCATTTTAGTGAAAACCCTGTCAATGTTACTTGGAAATGCTCATTACGTGACAGCTAAGTACAACCAGCAATATCAACTGAACTCTATCGTGAAGAATTTACTTTCAATATCGATTACCCTATTTCAACACAGTACAAGCCAAAGTGAATGACTTTAGTCAAAAAACTGTTTTCGTTTATAATCTGGTTAATATAGTTCTGTTCTCTTAGATGTACTTTTATACATATACCTCGATAATATAAGGAGAAATAAGAAAATCAAATATCTTCATATTTCAATGAATTATGAATTAAATTATATTTTACTTTTAGTCAAATAAACAAAAAACCGTGTACTTGGACTTGTGTAGAGTGTGTGAGGAGTGCATGTCTTTTAAACCAACTTATCTTTGAATAACTCTGAAATACATTGTTAATGAGGGAGAAATAAAATATTGTTAAACACTGTTTTGAATTAAATAGGATTAAAAAGCCATTCAACATGGATACGTGTGAGGATTTTTGATACGTGTATTATGGATTAACTAATACGTATGCCGGAGAGAAATTTCGAGTCACAAAATCTCTTTATACGTGAAAATGAGGTGGAAATTGTGACTAGAAGAGGATAAGTTCAAAAAACTCTTGAGAGGATCTACTCGCTAATTTATTTTGACAAAGTCGGTTATGAGTCCACTTCTACTTTATTATAGTGTGATAGTTATTACTTGCCTTGTCATTCAGCAATGGATATCCAATTTGGTCGGTGGTTTTCACTTGTATTCTCAAAATGAGTTAGCGAATAGGCCGGCAGATACTCTCCATGGTTTGCAAGCGATAGAAGGCGCTGAAGGACGCTATGGTGGCAAGTGCATTACTTTAAGGGTGCAGTAATTATGACTGCGCTCAGAATTTTTATTCTTATTAATCTTGAATCGAAACTTTATGATCAATCTGGGTCAGTGATATGGATATCTATTCATGATCAAGTTCAAGATTGACCAATCAATAACTGTCCTAAATTTCTAAATATATAACAGCGTCTAATAGATCTGTACGATCTACGCACAACTGACTAACTTCACTACATAAAGTATTGTCCACAAACATTAAATTAATACAAACTGTATTTGTATTATTATTCAAGAAGGTCGATAAGAAAAATTTGGTATAATTTCCCTCCTACCTTTCGGCTTTTAGTTTTAGCTTTTATTTTTAACGTCGAAATTTGTGACGTCACATATCTAATACTTAATAAAAAGTTTTATACGCCCCACTGCTAGGCACAGGCCTTCTAAAAGAGAAACACATGAAGATTTTGGGCCATACCACTACGCCGGATATTGAAACATTAATGAAGACATTGCAAAAATGCACTTTTCAAGTTTTTATTATTTTACCGATTTGGTACTTACGAGTCAATATTGGATGCATACCAACGTCAAACCATGCATCTCTTGCATTATATTTTGATGTATCTATCTTTACGTATAAGGTCGAATGTAAAAAACAATTGAAAGTGAAACAAGTAATATAAAAATTTTCTTTTTAATTTGGAATCTTATTATAATCGAGTGAAAACAGTTTTAGTTTTGATTCAAAGTAGTCAGTACGTTAAAACTGCAATTCCATATTTGAATATATTATTATTGCTGTATATTATTTTATATTATTAATGTTGTATCCATTAGGATACTGTCGGTGCTGTCTGTGAGTTATTGGAGCACAGTCTAGTTTTTTCAAAATCAACCTTTCAATGCAATCCATTTTCCACCATTTTCGTTCATCTGAAAGTTTGTATGTACCTGTGCACGTCTGCAATATGAGATCTACTTATGTATTACAAGGAAATAGAAGTCTCATAAAAATATTACTTTCGGATACCTGAGTACCTACCTGTTTAGTAAACGTTCAAAACAAGTTCCCGAAGTCCTTTCTGAATTTTGTCGTCGTACGAAAAATTGTTGTATAATATTTTTCTCGTGTATCATTGAAGCATTTTCAGTAATTTGGTTGAAGCTTCCATGAAATCGTATTATTAAATTTCCTATTTAGGAAATAAATATTAAAAACAACCCTGAATCCCAGTGACTTTTGGAGATTACCTCACACGTAAATTTTGATAATAACGAACAAACATATCCCCAAAATATAAGGAACGTAGAATTTATGTACGAGGTCTGGCAATCAAATAACGAGACTGCATATGAAAAGAGGTTTATTGTAAAAGTTATTCTACAATCGAATGCTCGTCTTCAGTGTCGTATTTATCAAATAAACAACTTCCTCGTCATGTAACTTGTTTAACAAAAAAATTAAAAAAAATTGTGTGGATAGTCTATTTTTCGAGGAAGCCTATAGGCTATATAATGTAACACTAGGAGTAATAAGTGCAGAGCATCAATGAAAAATGTTGCAAAAACAGCGAAAATTATTAATTTATTTTTCCTTTTGAAAGCTTTCGTTGAGTGTGCTGCGTAAACGATTACGGAAAAATCATGCAGGAATGCTTTTAAAAATCCTAAAAACAGTCTGCACTCTGCGTCTCTTAAAACAAAAGAATAGTTTCTATCTTCGAGCTGTCTATCTTTTATGGTTAACTCAATATAACCTTCTTTTTAGTGACGAAATTCGTTCTAAAATGGAGTAATATCTGCGAAGGCGTTTTTGTAAACATGGTATTGTTTCTTAACCTAATAAATACTCAAGTAGAATCAAATAACCACTTACGTACGACATGTTGTTATTTTCTGACATTCACGCGAACGAAGTACGCATAGTAACGAATACACAGTCAGTGTAAAAACAAGTCTCTCAATGTGAAAGAGACAGACAGATGGGAAGACAAATGTTAGTCTCAAATAGTTGGCGCCTTCTCTTTGATAAGTGATCTTCCTCATTCAAAATATCGTCGGAGATAGTTTAAATCAGCGAATCTACTATGGGTAAGGTTCACGTATCTGCACTAAATTTAGTCTCAAATAAGTTACTATTTTAGTTTTCATGCTAATTAAGCTATTGGGTACATTTTGTCGGTTACGCGGAATTATCCAACGTTAGTTACGCGGAGTTGCACTATCCCCGACGATAGGACAAGATTAATGTGACAATATTTTATCACAACGCTCCTATTTGAGTACATTAAACAGTTACTTTCATTAGGGTACAGAATTATTACTAAAAATATTTTTTGAAAACAGCACCTATTTGACTATTACCTATTTATTTATATTGACCTATTTATTTATAATGCGATAGTATCTATTTCAAAAATTTCCAATGCATATATGCATGGTACTTAGATAAAACTATTTCTAATTCGATCTTCTCTCTTCGCCAAGTTTACTCACGTCAATTGCGGACGATGGCGGAGAACCAAACGTTTTTCTTCTATGCGGACTGACTAATCCTACAAATAAGAGATCATTAAAATCGGTTACTGATCCATAACTTACAGATTTTTCTTTTAAACTCTTCGTCGATATTACTATGCCTCATTGTTTTTAACAAAATTTCCATTCAAATTCCACAACTCGTTAGATTCAGGCTACGCCAGCGGAAACAATGGGAGAAGCATTTGTTATGAGGTAGTTTTGACCCATAACACTGGTGTGCTTGTTCAGTTCGAGTTGATAGATGATTACGATTGCGTCGACAACCGGGACAGCGGCTTAACGTAACTTCTGAGGCATGGATAAGTTAGAGTATATTACTAATTTTGAACACGTATTTGAATTCTTCTTTGACGGGACTTGACTTTTATTTTCGAACTAATTACCCACTTGAAGCTTTATAGTATCTAGTCATAAAGTAATTTATATAAAATTATAATACCATATCTGGAAATTAACAAAAATTTACTATGACATAAACAAAATAAATTCCATCGGATTGAACTCTATTTCAAAAAAACTTTATGATAATTTAAACAATTTACTTGATCAATAGTTTGTGTCAAAAATTACATAACCAAATTAAGTTTAAATACTGGTTATGGTTTTTTAAAATATGAATAACAATACGGTTAATAAATAATTCTATTCTATTTTCTTATTTTACTATGTTGTCAATTTCTTTATAAACCAAGGTTGGTTATTTGGTCAATAGATGGCGTTGTCACTTTGGGGCCCATTTCTACAAGGTGGTGTTAAGAGTTTTTGTGAAGTAATGACAACTCTTGCATATTGATTGTACGTTTGTACCATTATTTACGTGCGTGTGTACATACATACATTATACAATAGCTATTGTGTATCATTTATGGGTTTCGCGAATTTCAGTGTGTGAGGTTACTAGGGTCGATACATCGATTTTCTTTCGCTAGGAAAAATATCTACACACCGATATAATGTTTTTATATACACCATTTATCATCTAATTCGATAGAGCACGTTCGTTATCAATATTCTTAAATAAATTAAAGTATAAATATACAAGAGACAAACAGGTTTTGATGAACGAAAAAATACAATATATTACATTAGGAGGTTTAATTATACATTTAGACGATTGACACATCCATGCTTGGAAGAGTGCAGCTCTATAAAAAATTTGTTTGGAGAGTAATTAATTAACATTTTGGTCTTTCCCTACATATATGGATATTTCTGGATACAGTTTTCTACCCAAAAAATTATAATTATGCAAAAAAGCAATTGATTCACTTTGTGTGTAAGCGGGGATTGAACCCGCGATCTGTATGAAAGGCTGACTGCACTGGCTTACTTTCCAGATTCCTAGGACTTTAAATACATTACGAATTATTGTCCAGTATTTATGATTTTTTTTTACTGAAGAGGTAGAGGCTAGCCTCTTCCTCGCAACGTCGAAGTTATTATTTTTAATCAAACTTCACCTTCTTCTATTTTCTTTGCAGATTTGAAGAAACTACGGTGTCCTACCCAGTATGCAAGTCAAACGACTCCAACTGCTTAGGTGGCTTCGCACGACTTTACGCTGGCATCAAAATTCTCCTCAGTGAGAAGCCTAACGCCCTCGTTTTGAATGCTGGTGACGTCTTCCAAGGCACGTACTGGTATACGCTGCTGAAATGGAACTTAATTCAGAAGTTTATCAATTTGATACCGAACGATGTTCACGTAAGTTTGAAAATGAAGTAAATAGTCTGTTTTCTTGTTCATCATTTCTTTATTAAGTATCTTACATAAGTTTATAAGGAAAATTACAATAAGTATTGTAAATGAAGTGCTGTATCATTGCAGTTATCGCTAAATTAGTAACATATTATCATTATATTATTCTTCAGTTTTTTAGATTGGTTTGTGTTTGGCTGATTTTATTTATTATTTTTGAATAGTATAAAAATAATATATCTCACACACCAATTATCTAGCTCAAAATAAGCATAATTAAGAGCTTGTCTTATGGAACTAATACTAGATAATATTTATAAACATTCTAAATAAAAAATAATAATAAAAAATCTCCACTGCAAACTTCTTGCCAAATCTCGTCTAATACGAACTGCTGAAGAATGGTACCTGTTTCCTAAATGTTTAACTTTGACACATTTAAGACTAATGCACGTATGTACCTAGTCAGTAAATATTTAACATCGCATTTAACAACAATTCGTCAGTTCATCAATTGTCAATGATTACTGGTTGTAACCAGTACTAGTAAATGTTATCATTAAGAATTACAAAAAATAAATTTGGTCCGCTGAATATGTCTGGATATCTTAATAATACTTTCCCCACACAATTTACATTATATTTTCCATCATTTATTAAATCCGTAATACTTTTGTATTACGGATTGTCGGCATAAAACAAAAGTAGAAATCATCTTTCGAAATCAAATTATGTCAAGATGGTATACTAATTTTCTATTATTAATTCTCTACATCGCATGTTATTGAAATGTAATAGTTTTATTAGTGATAGACGGTTGTATTAGAATTGCAAATATTTATATCAATAATTAGGAAAAACTATTAACACTGCCTTATAGAAATTGGCACCAAAGTGACAACGTCATCTATTGACTATATGCCAAATCTGAGTTTAATACGAAATTGAATAAATTGTTTATTATTTTAAAACATTTCTTGTGACAGAAATTAAATTTCTCAAACAAGCTTATCAAGAAGTTCATATGTATTAAGTTTATTCGTTTCCTTTGTAATGTATAACAGAACCTTTTGAATTTCATCACATTTAAAACAAATAAGCGATGCGGAGGTAACGATCACCCTAGAGCCCCTGCAATTGCGTCGCGACATAGCGTCGCTTAGTGCCTTTCATTGTTTGTACCATGGAGTGCTTTGAAAAGCACTTTGACCTTATCTCTCCCTCTCCTTTCCTACTCAGGAGTACGCGTGTTGGTCTTCGGAGTCACTCCTTCACTGTCCCCACGTCTACCTTGCGCACTAAGAGATTTTGTGTCTTCTTTCTCTGTCGCACAGCTAGAGCGTGGAATTCCTTGCCGGCACGCGTATTCTTATTCTTCATACAATATGGGTTCCTTTAAAAGAGGCGTGAAAAAGCACTTTTTGGGACGGCAAGGTGATGGTAGCTAGGGCAGTATGTCGCATGTTTTACTAGCTATCTTCACATATGGACTCCTCTACTGCTTATCATCAGGTGGTGTCGAGTTATTTGCTAAAATGTATCTCTAAAAATTGCCATCTCCAAAAAGTTACAGATTTCTGTATTAAGAGTCGAAGACAAGATTTTATTCGGGAAGAAGACTTCCCCAATAAATCCGTAATTTTCTGGTACTTATAGACAAGAATGAATTACGTTACATTTTTAAATTTTCATAATGTTCACAAGACAGGAAAAATGCCTAAAAGGTCGATTACAGTATATGGGTTATCCAACAAAACACGCTTTGCCATACGGACGGAGATTGATTGTGGTAATTTATTAGACGAAAGCTTAGCGAATGAAGTCTCATGCAATGTACAGTCCCGTGTCTCTCGGTGTGTGTTCAGTTATTTATTGCGAAAATTTTATTGTTGTTACTATCGCCAAGATAAATGCGCATTAAACTATTTTAGCTAAAACTGTAGTATGGCATATATTGTTTGTGCTAAAACTGTAGTATGACATGTCTTGTGCTTTTTCTTTTTCATATTATAAGGGAAATTAAATACAAATTATTAAATTTAATGATTATTGAAATTATTACACATTTACCACTATTAATAAACTACGAATTATTTCACTTCCTCACTGTGAGAGTTGAGGGACATACAAGAAATAATTTTGATGACATTTTGAACTCTTTTCAATAATATTAGAATAAGTAATTTTAATTGCTATGGTAAGATTTAGCTATTTGCAGAAAGAAGTATAACTTTATTTCAGGCTATCGGTAACCACGAATTTGATGACGGAGTAGCGGGCCTATCACCGTACCTTGAAGGACTCATAGCGCCCGTAGTTGCTGCTAACTTAGATACAAGTAACGAACCCGCCTTGGAGGGCTTGTATAAACCACATGTCATTATAGAGAAAAAGGGTAGAAAAATTGGAATCATAGGTCTAATAACACCAGAAACAGCAGTAAGTGTTTATTCGCTTAGGTATAATTAAAATATCGTCCTATGGTGAACGATGCCGAAAAAAGCTTTCAGCATCGATTTACTAAACGTTACGGTTCTCCCCGTGACTGGTAAATTATGTTTGTCCATCTTGTACCTGGAGGTCTACTTATCTTGCGCTCTTTGTTTGATCTCCTTATTGTTTGGTTAATTAATAATATTTTATGTCTTTAACTGACTTGATTGTTTCATAGTTAACGGTAAAGCTATTGAAGGTTTACAAAACATGGCAACGAAATTTGACAGTTTTTACATAAATTACTTGAATTCAGATAATTTGATTGCATAAAATATGACATTTCGTTTGGGTGTTTACTTTATTTGGAGAATTCATTGAAATAAAATTCAAATTAAAACTGTGGCTACTTCTACATTAATAAATTTTTACAGATCTCCTCAAAACCGCAGAAGGTGAAATTTTTGGATCCAATTGAAACAGTTAAAAAAGAAGCGGAAATACTGACGGGAAATGGAGTTGATATAATAATAGTTTTGTCTCATTGCGGTATTAATGTTGACAGGTGAGTGTTAATGACAAACTTCATTAATTTATGATCTTGATGTATCATAAATTACCATCTATACAAGCACCTCTAAATAATAAAGATGAAAAAAGTAATAACGCGGTTATATTCTGCGTCAAATATTTACAAGATACAATGTAGGTAATGGATGTAAGTTTTAAAGATTGAACATCCCCATCTCTAGATTCCCTTTAAATTTCTAAGATAGGAGATTGTAGCCTTGAGCCTATAATATACTTAATATTATCAGCAATTTAAATGCAAAAGCTTAGTATTCAGCGACCATATTTTTCAATAATCTTGTCAGGTCGTAAATGACGTAAACTAAAATGCAAAGTGTCGGAAGATAGTCCAATAACATGGTGAAATATGAATGTGAGTAAATCTTAAAATTCCTGAAGTTTTTAAATGAAGTTTGTTAAAGGCTATGAATTTATTTCCGTACTTTTACAAAACACAAAAGCATTCGTATTTACGCACAATTGTTCAGATGTTATAATAGTTTATTTAATCAAGTGATACTATACTGCTGCATTTACGTTAATTTTGTGACGTCATTAGTCCAAATATTTGATGTTACTTATGAATGGAACTGTCTGTACAATAATTGTGGATTCTTGTGGTCGAGGATTAGAGAAATTTGTATTATGATTTCGGTTACGTATTTCGTAGCCCAGAGAATTTATTTTTAGTGTATAAAATTATATACAATTAATTATGGTCAAAGTAGACCTGTTAATACTATTGCTCAATTTTATTCTTTATTGTGTTCAAACATAATTACACAGGTTTTATGTAGAAAATTAAAAAAAATATCAACAAGATATTATTTGAATAAAATTATTTCGTAATATAATCAGATTGATCCACCAAAGTCTGATATTCTCACATTAGAGGAACAAAGAAGGGGTTTTTAAAGGAAATATATTCTTATCGCATTGTATTCTTTATTATCAGGTAACTTATCTTTAAATAAAACGTCATTATTTATTTCAATAATAGAAAGATGGCCGCTGAAGTCGGAGAGAACTTAGATATTATAGTAGGCGGTCATTCGCACAGCCTTCTTTGGAATGGGACGTCACCTAGCAATGAAACAATATCGGGACCTTACCCTGTAGTCGTTGAATCTATCCAGAAACCAGGACATAAGGTGGGTGAAATATTTAGCTTCAGAAAAAAATTTGAAAATAGATTTCCCACGGAATAATTTATTTTATAAAAAAATCAGCGTCAATTACAGAATATTTTTCAGCAAGTAAACTATAGGCAAAGAATCATTTTGGTTAATGAGTATGTAAAAATGTTAGTGTTCATGTTTATTACCTAACTAACATCCCGACATTTCAACAATTTAAACATTTCCAATTAATGTCTAGAAGAGATAGAGCTAGGTAATTATGATAAAGATAATTACTTATTTTAACAATAATTAACTCGCGCGCTCTAATAATTGATGATAAAGTAATTTTAGTAGAAAATAATAAACATTAATAAATGCACCGTTGCCAATTGATATAAAATGAAACACTGTAACAATAGTTCAATAAATGTGAAGCGTGAAACTTATTCGATTATGTCAAATAACAACTGGTTTTATTATTAAAATAAATAGTCAATCAACTGAATCCGTTTTAGAAATATAAATAAAGAAAATAAATAAGTTAGTTGCTATAAAAACGTGCAATGGTTTTTCCGTAATTCAATAAATAATTTAAAAAAACATGCTATAATTATGACAACTAGTTAAGTTACGACACAATTCAAAAACTTATAAAAAACGAGTTTTGTTTTGTTTTAAAGTTACAAGACGTTTTCACTCGCATATTTTCTATCAGCTTCTAAGTAGTCCGTAGACACTCAACTTGGGGTAGGTACTTAAAAACTACTTACACGACACTTCTACGGACTAACTTTTAATGTCCTGTGTACATTTTGAGATAAGTGATATTTAATCTAATACCAAGCAATAAGGTGGTTTATGAAACAAATTTTTCATTTTCAACCGATATTGTTCTTGGCTGTTAATATTGAATTTGTACTTTAAAACGAGAAAGTAATAAGGTCGCTTTTAAATGCACGACAGCTTTACTCCGCTTTAAATTTAAAAGAAGGTAGATAATTTTAAAGATAATGTATGTTGGTTGTTGGAAGAGTTCGCTACTATAGCGATATGACCGTCCATTGTACATATCTCTGTTACTTCTTTATATTTGTATTTAGATTAGCTATTTTATCTATCTATTTTTGGTGGCGGTCAAAATTAAGCATGCAATTAAATTATTTCAAATTTTAGGTTTTAGTAGTAACTGCATCAGCTTTTACCAAGTATTTGGGTAACATGACAGCATATTTCAATGACGAAGGAGAATTGAAATTATTTGAAGGATCGCCAGTGTTTTTAAATAGATCTATACCAGAAGGTAAGCTTTAATATTATATTATAGTTTTATGTTACACTGTCTTCACACAAGGCTACGTGGAAACAGCTAGGAAAATTGAGTGGCCCGCCAGTTGCTGCAATCGGTATTTCAGTAGAATCTCCACTAAAAGTTAGTTTATTTATGTAGAGTGCGGAACTTCATTGTAATCATCATCATCTGGTCCAACAGCTGGGCACAGGCTTTTCTATATGAGAGAAATATATGAAAAGTTTGGACTATATAATATAATATTACGACTAATGCCAAAAGGTCCTTTGTCTTCGAAATTAAAACCAGTGTGTTCAAACTACTACGCCAGTTAACTAATTGTATATAACGAGATCCAAACTTTAATGCAATATTTTCTAACACTATTCACGAATTTTACATCCACGAAAAACTAGTATTGATCTAACATGCGCAGCACCATAAAAAGTACTATCCCAATCGGATCGTATCTACCCGAAAAAATAAAGTGTGGAATGAACCTTTTATTTGGATAAGTGAAATTATATATTTGAATACTATATTTGTGAGCTAAATGAAAGAAATTTGGCATTCAATATTTAGTCATAAATCGTGTAAAATTTTGGTTCGACACTTCGTAAAATGTTGCATGGTAGTTCTTCTGACAGACAGTTATTGGATATTGTCTTTGGTATGTTGTTACCTTAGTTTGAGTAGTCCCATACTAGGCAGTTTTACTTAAAAAGGTTTACCATAGTTTTATACTTAGTGCTTATTAGTTTTGGTAAGAAGAAATTGTATTGAGTCACACGTTATTTAAATCTTTTAACTTTTAGTTCCAAATATGATCGAAACATTAAATCAACAGCTGCAGTTTATAACATTGAATCTATTAGAAATATATACTTGGCAGTTACATCTTACCTTATCGTTAGAACAAAATATTGATTTATACTTAAGAGCTCAAATGTAACATGAAGAGATTTATTTTATCTTAGGATAATGATTGATGAATTTCGTAAATTTTTAAATATCTAATAAATTTAGCAAATTATCTTTTTGCTCTTCTTGTATTGAATGTTTACTTTCATAATCTTTCTTTAACTAACAAAACTGTTAAATTATTTAAAATTGATTGATATACGTAGCATGACTTTTCAGATCCAGAAATAAAGGCATTGCTAAAGTCCTACAAGGAAAACCTTAGCACTATAGTGAATGAAGTAATAGGTACGGCAGATGGAGATTTTATAGTTGATTCTTGTGGCTCTAGAGAATGTGCTATAGGAGATTTAGTGGCTGATGCATTGTTATCTAAGGTTAGTATTTTTTAATACATTGAATAAGTAATATGTCATCAGGGACGATAAGAAATGCGCCGTTCCTAAAACAACGAATCTCATTTTAGTAATTGCGGTATGGTTGGACCTGTGAGTTATTTTGAAGCGGTTAAGCTTCGATAGACTTGTCTTGTCAGGTCTTGAGCCACTTAGCAGATGAAAGGGCTAAAAACGTAGTGCGAACCGTTACAAATATTGTTGAGCATATTGTTTCTCATCTCCCACTGTCATTGAGTAGCTACTATTTTTAGGATTCTTTAAACATTATCTAGATCACTATTAAGCTATATTGTATATTACCAAACGTTACACGTATGTTTCAATATACGAATTCAATTTATTAAAATGTTGATGGATTAAAATATAATTTTTCTCGATTTGAGACAGAAATAACCAGAAAATTAACTGTTTGATGTGGACAAAGCTACTAGTGCTGGTCTTGTGAAATCAACGATAGTCAATAACCATAATCTTCATAATAATCTAGAAGGTTAATAATAGGTCGGGGAAAAAGTTTATTCACATTTTATATGAAAATTCAAGACATTTTGTTTCAAAGTTAATTTACATTTAACTATATGTGCCATTTTGTGTGGTAGTCTTTCTGCCATCTTGTAGGTAGAGAAATGATCCCGTTGCTGTTAAAATTTTGGGACTTCTGATTAAAAAAACGCAACAAGTAGTTTTGGCAGTTATCTCTTGATGCTGACACCTGACACTGCTTAAAGAATTCTGAAGAGACAGAAACAGGTGGAAATCTGAAGGTGTAAGGTCAGGGCTATATAGAGTATACATGAACACAACCCAGCCAAATTCTCTCAACTTTTGCTGAGCGGTAAAAATTTATATGGTCTATGGCGTTATCGTGATGAAAGATCACATCCTTTTTGCTGATTGCGTTACATTTTTTCCTTTTTTGGAATAAAATTTTAAGATGTATCTAATTTATTCATTCGAATCGCTCATTTTGATAGAAAGAAAAACAAATGAAAATAGTAGGTAATTTTTCTAATTATATTCTTTTTTGAATGTCACCCTTTTAATGTCTTGAAACCCAGCCAGATTCAAATAGTAATAAAATATAATATATTTATTACAAGTTTATACATACTATATGCGAAAAACTTTTCCCCGACCTAATATTTTGCGTTCTTCCATTTTTCGTTCTTTTCCATAATGATAATCCTTCTAAGGATTTTTAGCATACAAAACTTAAAAAGGCTATCCATCCAAAATATTCTACTAAAAGTTATTGCAGGTTCAAGAGAGAAATATATCAAATATTCCACATGTAACATTCTTGCTTAGAAACATGATTCGCGGGTCGATAGCTGGCGGCGGTGAGTAGAATATTAGTCTTTTAATCAGTTTAATCTCAATAGAAATTCAAAACGTTTTACTGTATTATGCTCCACAATTCAACAGAATTTCTTTTTTATCTGTATTTATGAAATATTCAAAACTGTTGTATACAGTATAACTTTAAAATACTAACTTTGTCCCTACTTTTTACTACGATTTTTGATTACACTTTAGCCTTTGCGTAACATAAAATTTTATGTAAAACTAAACAACGTTAAACTATAATTAAAATAAACAAAATTTTTCCTAAATTACAGAGGTCCTTCATGATAACTTTAAGAATAACTTTTGAATCAATATTTTCAGAAATCAATAGGGGAACAATTATCAACGCGTTGCCGTTTACTAATAAAGTAATGACTTTGAAGATTAAAGGCCGATATTTAGTGGAGGCATTAGAAAAATGCATGACTAATAGCTGGTCAGAGAAACCCTTCAACGGACCATGGATGCCACAAGTAGCTGGTGAGGAATGCAAGCTTCATAAGTGTGTTTAAAGCAAATTGGTGGGACAATAAGTCGGTGTTTAATTTAGGATTTCCAATCAAGCCAATTTCTCATCTGATGATATTGGTTACCATAGCATAGACGCATCAGAGGCAACAACATCTAGGAATAGCTTAATATTACATATGCTCTGTTTTACACAGGCTAGCTTTCTCTTCACACTAAAACGCAATGTAGATATCTTTCTTCACTAGTGGTACAGTTCTATTAAAACGTCTTTATCTACAGGAATGCAGGTAACGTTGAACACCACAAACAAAAGCGTCGTGTCAGTACTTGTAAAAGAAGGTGAAGAACTCGAGCTTTTAGATCCAGAGAAAGACTACCAGCTGGTCACTCTGGATTTCTTAAGCAGAGGAGGGGATAGTTTTAAGGTGAGATTCCTAAGAATATTTTTTGGTTGATTTCGTGTGTCGATCAAAAGTTTTATGATTTCGATCCAACTACATGTTTTGGAAGACAGTCATGTTAAGCCGTTGTTCCTGATCGCTATTGCAAAGCTTTCACCCACTAATACGTATTATTTGGTGGTGGTATTATGGCCTTAACTTGAGGAGTTGGTATATGTGCTTCTCCCATATAGAAAGGCCTGTGCCTATCTATGACGTTAAATAGGCTGTTGATGATGATTACGATGATCATATCTTTTATAAATATTGTGCGTGAGATCAAATATTTAAAAACTGTAAATGTAAAGAAATAATAATGAAAAATTGTAATAAAAACTTTAGTTAATTGATTTAATATATTACATGTAGGTTTTATACTACATACACTCAACTACAACTAATACTACCTATTGATACCAGAGACTAATCCCCTTCTCAATCAACTGGAGTAATTTAAAAGCGATCTGTGGTCAAGGGACAGATTCACTTCGAATTATTCTATTTTACGACTATTCACTGTGACCCTTTACGCCAACATTAAAACTGGTAAAAAAGGTTTTTTATAATTAATTCTTGTAAGCCTATCTACCTATAGATTTGTCTTATATCCATTGTTTTACATCCACTATTAATTGTTTTGCATCAAATATTAACCACGTCATCACCTCATTTACAGCTAAATTTCCCACTTCTGAACATAGGCTCTCCTACAAGAGAGAAACACATGAGGAATTTGGGTCATAACACTACCACGCTATCCCAATGCGGCTTAGTGGGTGAAAGCGGTATGCTTTCTGAAGCACGGAGGTGCTCGATTTTGATTGACTCATCCAGGAACCAAACATGGAGATAGTTGCTTTGTTTTCGTAATCGAAAACGATGATTAATTCGATTGACACAGATAAGTTTGATTGTCACGTGGACAGTGTCTGCTTTAGTAATATTGGCTATGCTGAATACATGGTCTTACTGAGCGTGTCGTTAGCGGGCTTGTAAGCTAATGGATGTCTGCTAATCTTGTGTTCGTGACCATTGCCTTAAATAAAATGTAAAGAAAATGAACTTATCGTTTTTAAATCTGGAACAAAATGTCCGAATAACGTGCCACTCGTCGCTCAACCTGGCGTGGTTTTAGGGCTGGTTCATAAATTTAAGTATCTCGTTCATGTCGAGACTGATGACCTAAAAGATGACGAGGATATGGAGCGCGAACGGAGGGCCCTATCGGTGCGAGCGGACATGATTACTCCTAGGTTTGCACGTTGTTCCTATGCTATTAAATTAGACGTATGTGACGAGCACTGACCTCCTTTCGCGTTCAATATAATACTGCGTTCAGGGCGCTTTTACGGCTGCCTCCCTTTTTAGTACATTGAGGATGTTTGCGGAAGCTAGAGACAGCTCTGCACGACAATGCGCAAGAGTGCCACCTCAATAGCGCGGAGGGCACGGGCCATTCTCTTTAGTGTAGTCGCCAGTCACATGGACGGTCCCTTTGTGGGACACTGGATGCTTCTGCACGCATCAGTGCCCCCCAGCTATTACTTCTGCAACAGGAAAAAGGGATAATTCGTTATATTTGCTTCTAGTCGCTCAAACTTTTTTTATATATTCTTTTTTGTATTTTATTTTGAGCTAATTTAAATTAAAAATTTAATATTTATATGAATTTTATGCAATGTACTGTGGACGTTTTTTTTATTGTTTTAATAAATGAATTATTATTTAATTTTCAGATGATCAGTCAAAATGCGCAGAATCTGACTTACATAGGACAGGATGCTACGGTTTTAGAAGATCATATAAGAAAACAGACACCAATAACTCCGGGGTTGGACAATAGACTAATTATCTTAAAATGATGTAACTTGATTTAAAAGATTGTGTGAGTGTTAGTTCGTTACATTGTGTTGGTGTTTTGAGTTTTTAAATAAATTTCTTTGTAATTAAGAAATATTAGAGATTATTGTAATAATGCACTTCGGAAAAATATATATTAGAATTATTATGATAGATTATTAATTATAACTAATTTTATTATAATTTAATACTCAAAAAATATTGTGATTCTTTTGCAGAAGTTACAGGGAATCATATTACAATCAAGTTAAATTATTTTATACATAATTGTATAAGATAATTAATGTTCATTATAAAGTTCCAATGTGGAAATGAGGAAACGAGTTACACTCGGATTCATCGTCAACAGAGGATAGATTGCATGTGCATGAACAAAAGAGTTAACGAAAATGGATAGCATTTTCGTTAACTCGTTAATAGATTCACAATACTGCATAGTCGGAACTCAAATAATGAATGCCTGAACTATACAATACAAATATACAATACTCATTATGACTCTACTATGAGGAACTATCTCAAATAGTTGATAACAGAAGCGGTTAATTGAGTCATTCATTATTTGTGTTCGGACTATGAAGTATTGTTTGAGACTGTTTTATCGATGTGACCAGAAAGATTAATTGTCACTATGATCACCAATGATTTAAATTAGATCTTAAATAAAATTTCTCAAACAAGCTTATCAAGAAGCTTATATGTATTAAGTTTATCCGTGTCCTTTGTGATGTTTAAGAAAACCTTTTGAATTACATCACATTTAGTATCAATAGGGCGATACGGAGGTAACGAACATCCTAGAGCCTCTGCAATTGCGTCATGACATAGCGTCGCTACGTGCCTTTTATGGTTTGTACCATGGAGAGTGCTCTGAAGAGTTCTTCGACCTTATCCCTCTCTCTCTTTTTCTACTCAGAAGTACGCGTGCTGGTCTATGGAGCCACTCCTTCACTATCGCCACGTCTACCATGCGCACTGAGAGATTTTGCTATTCCTTTCTCTGTCGCACAGAGCGTGGAATTCCTTGTCGACACACGTATTCCCTCCTACATATAACATGGGTTCCTTTAAAAGAGGCGTGAAAAAGCAATTTTTGGGCTGGCAAGGCTAGGGCAGTATGTCGCATGCTTCACTAGATATCTTCACATGTGGACTTCTCTACTGCTTATCATCAGATGGTGTCGAGTCATTTACTGAGCTTAATTTAAAAAAAAACATTAATTCGATTTATGTCGATAATGTGTATACTCTAATGGCTATCTCTATCTGATATATACCTCCCAACTCCAATAAGAGAGAGAGAGTTGGGAATTCTTCCTGTCCACAGTATCTGCAAACATTGTAGTTACAATTAAATCTGTAAAATTATTTACCATAAGGACAATAGAGGAAATTTATAAATTAGAGAGACAGAGGGAAGATGAAAAGGTCGATGATTGTGTAGTGATCCCTTCAAATAATTACATCTTTCACATTTAAGAGGATTATATAGGTATCAATCAAAGAATAATTGAGAGAAAACAAACACATAAATTGATTAAACTCTCCTTTGAAGCCAATAGTATTATCAAAGTAACAAACCATCCATTTCTTCGAATGAAAATTAAACATCCTGAAATCAAGTGGCTGCTATTTGTTTGAGCAGATTGGAATTATTTCTCTGAAATGTTTGAAACCCGTGATTTGAATTAGATTTTAATTTCCTGGTCGTAAAGTCGACATTGTCTTGTAGAATCAGACATTTTAAGCGACACATTAAAATGAACCCGTTTTCAAATGTCCGTTTGTGCGATCAACGGTGCGGTTCGGTGTTTAGCTTTTCCATAGGTTCGTGTCATCGAAAAATGGTACTATAATATTTTTTTGTTTCAATTACATGAATTTGGCTTGTTGTGCGAGCTTCATCTTTTTCATATTATTTGAAAAAAAATTCTGCTAAAAAAGTTTAATTGCAATAAAAAAGTTGTGGGTTTGGACTTTTTCAGTGTAATAGAAGGCAAAATACGAAATAGCTTATATTACATTTCATTTGAATCCGCTGAGCTGTTTTTTTGAAATTGGAACTGATAATGTAAGTTGGTTGCTCTAAAAAGTACTTCGATAAAAGAAAATAGTTGTATCCACCATTCAATATGTTCATAAGTCCACACTCAATACTAATACTTTCTCCCTTCTATGTTTCTTATCCATATTATTTTAAAACGGTGTTGGGGAAACGATTAATCCTTCGAACTGACCACCATTGAGCATACCCATTGGCCTAGAACATTTCATCAGGTCGCTCCCTGCACACCAGGTAAGGGCACCAGAATCTAGCATCGTCATGGTTGCCCTTTCCTCCGTGATACAACCAAAGGTGACTAGCGCCACAAGCAGTCGTTAACATAGGAGCCGGAAAAGTGTCTGGAGACTCACCAGGTGGGCCTAAAAAGAACCTTTTTTCTGGAGCTTCATCGATCACAAAACCACTACCGGTTTGATTCCGGTAGTAGTTTCATCCTGCAACGATTCCAGCACGCGAGGAGCCTCTCTAACCTATACCCCACCCCAACATTCCAACTATCTTAACCCTACAAAATCCGTTAACGTTTGTAAGCAAAAATCAAAATATTCATAATATTTTTATTTGAGAAATAAACCTTACCGAAGCATTTTAATATATTTGTGACAGTGACCGCAAAATTCGGCTATACAGCTGATGGAGGGTGGCAAGCCGTGCTCCGACGTAAATAAATATCTGGTGACTATAAAAAATAGCAGCCCCGTTCCGAAGCTGTGTTTTCGAATGGTCCACCTTCCTATTAATTTTGTCATTGTTCGTAGTGGGATATGACAGTGTATGCATAAGGATTGAAAGTTTTCTCATTGTTGTAATTAAAAATTATTTGCATGTGTGTCGTATTGGTGTACTAGCGTGTTGTCGTGTCTAATTCAAGTGTGTTAGTTTATTGATTATTATAATATATATAATATTAAAAAAAATGCTGTGTGCCGGCAGGTGGTTGTAAGATAGTCATTTATTATGTTGTTTAGGAATCCGTGTGTAACTCGCTTCCATCTGAGTCTCACATAAATGGTAATTTATGTCTCCCGATGGTAATCGGGAGAGATGAAGGTTTAAGCGCTGAAATCAATGGAGCGGTACCAGGAGCGTCCCGGGTTACTGTGCTACGCTCGCGGTACCGGCCCAGGGCGTTCAATACTTAAAGAGCTATTCCGTTAAAGAATTTAAAATGTTTGAAATGAATTATCGTTTTTTAAGTAATCTTAACTCAAATTATGATCAACTATACGTATATTTAAGTAATATCTTACAAGTTAAATTACTGCGACTATTTGTTATACGAAGCTGATAATTTGCACTCAATTTTAGTTGTGACAATTAAGATAATTAAACAGATACAAATAAATTAAATGAAACGATAAATTAAGTGGCATTACACTAAATTCAATATGGCCGCCTCTCAGAAAACCACCTCTCTAATTTTCTTTTTAATACCTTTAAGCGACATCAAATTAAGGGGCTTTTAATATTAATGGAAAAAAAATTAATGGAAAATATTGGATTTCGATAAACACATTTTTCTTAATTTAGCTACTTGACATAAATTTATACTATGGGTTGTTACGATTAATTTTGTTATTGCAGAAGTATTTCTTTATGTTAATAAATGTGATTATAAAAATACAAGGAAAATCAACCTGTATATAAAGGTACACCTTCAAGATTCCCATTTATTTGCCCGTAAAAATCAAAACGATTTCAAACTTTCACAGTCCCTTGAAATAAATTAAAATTCGGCACATTAAACTTGACTCGGATCCCTTTCTAAATAGAGTTTTCTTCGAGTAAAATAATTAATTTAAATATATTATGATAATGAGAGGAGTTGGGATAATTTAACAAACCCAGACTGTCGTTAATTGGGGGGTCCAGCTGGTTTATTTTGATTTAAAGTTATAATGTTAAGCAAAAAGTGTTTAATTAGAACAAGCATGAAAGGCAATTAAACAATAGAAAAGGCCAGCCAAATAACCTGAACAGAAAGGCAAAAAACGAAACTTTATCCGAAAAACAAAATACGACAACGTTAAAAAGTATGTCAAATTACGATATCTCGCTTGCATGTTTAGTTTTTTGGAGTCAGCTCAACGTCTTCAAACCGAAACAAAAGAAACAATTTGTTTGATTAATACTTAGTTTATTAATGGACTCATATTCATGTAGGGTAAGGGTAGATACCCTTAATACCTTCACCGTAATACAAAAAAGAAAAGAATTACCACGTACACTCCAATGTTATATCATTGCCATTTCCAACAACAACCTGCAGCCTTCGCGCCTTTGCTTGGTACAGGTTTTGTGATATGAGAGAAAATCTTAAGAAATTTCGGTAGAGAGAGAGAGAGATGTGAGTGAGTTCTTGGTAGTGTTTTGGGTCATAACTCTTTTTGAGTTACTCTCATGGTTAAGAGAACTGAAAAATGGGTACATTTAAAATCTAATAGCTTTCTCGCTCTGTGCTCTTGCAATCGAACTTTAGGGCGCAATAGGGACAACTGTAGCTCAGACGTAAAATACATTAATATAAAAAAGCAATGCTTCGTAGTTCCCTGTTTCCTCCTTCAAAGCTCGACTGATTTCATTACTTTTCATAAAAAATCAAGGACTAGGTGCCTTTGTTTTGTTTTTTGTAAAATAATCTTTTAAATTTATTTTTATTTTATCTTAGTGTCTAGCTCTTGGCCTTTATTACCCGATGGTAAATGACGATACATCCAGAACTAAACGGATTCCTCAACCACAGAGGCACTGATTATTACCTCCAATTGCCAGAACATTATAATGTTGTTAACATTATTAGAACTACACGGACTTTTCATGCACTCCTTGAAAAGAGGCTAAATTTGCCTGTGACTTCTCGGTGGAGATAGTGAATTGATGACTCCATAGGCTAGTACGCGTGCTAATTAATAGAAAGTGAAAGGGAAGGATAAAGTTAAGAAGCTAGACTCTATGCGTAATGATTTAAGGCAGAATATGCGTTATGATGCCAAATAATCAAGCACGCGAGCGTAGACTCGGAAGCAGTTTTTGAAGGTGTAACTAAGAATAAACTCCCATGGGAGGTAGACCTGGACGCAAATGTTACATTTCCAATCAAAACTTAGTAAAGTTATTGTGCAATAATAATAATAATGTAGAATTTATTACACGTCAAGTGTTCCACTGGAAAATCCACTCGGGAAATTAATCACAGAAACGTCTTCGTACTTTATCAATTTCCTTGAGATAGGAACTTTAAAATTTAAGTTAGTAAATGTCTGGTCTTGGATGGTATATAAGGATTAAATTAACTCTCAAGATCAACTAGTTTAATGAGATATTTTAGAAATATATCCAAACTAGGTTAAATTTATGTCCAAGGGAGTGGATTGAACCTGCGATATCTCACGATTCGGATGACTGCTATTCTTGTTTGGTTCGAGTAGTTTCACAAAATTTTAACCACCTCAATTGACATGAAAATTAGTATTAGAAATATAAAAAATTATGCGAATGCGAAATAACAACTAGATGAACACTCTGACTTAATACCCCTTAACAAAATTATAAATAAGGTAAAATTATGCGTATATAATGTGAAAATTGATAACAAAGGCAAATGTAATATATTTTTTAATTGGCACTTTTTATTCCGTTATTCTACGGACAAAAATCTAAGTACTAAGAGATCATTACGTGCCAGAGGTTCCGAGTAATAAATCATGTTACCGGCCCGACGTTGTTATTATATAATTAGATAACTAATATCATTCGTAATTTCAACAAAATATATATTTTTTGTTTTCGTCATGAAAAATTTGTACATATATGCTATAGGCAGGTAGGAACAGAGGTGGACATGTTATTTTCTGCATTTTGAGTTAGTCTAGTTTAATTACAATTTTTAATTTACCTATTATATTAGTGGGAAGTATGATAATGTTGTAGGTACTCGGTGTGGCGTCCGTTACGTTTTGTGGAACAACAAAGTGTGCCGAAAAGATAAAAAGTTATAGAAAGAAATAAACTGGTCGCAAAAGTTATGGATACTATCTTATGTAAGCGTGTTGCATAAAATTGTTCACAAAAAGTACTTGTTTTGTGGACGCACCGTTACACTGCCGCTATAGCGTTTATTAATCAGGTGAACCTAAGGTAGGTCTAGTTGCTAACATAATACGGTTCGAATTCCTTGTAGAATAACTAATCTATTCCTGAAGTATCTTTAGTTATTATCCATCGGCTTATTCTTCGACAGAAACGCCTCATTAAAAGTTTTCGTTCTCAATCCCGCATGTACTACAAAAATAATACATATCAAAATATACATACAAACATGAAAAATTTAATTATACGGTTCATTATATATTTGAACAAAATTTGTCTAAAACATAAAAAATATTGGTCTATTTTTAACGTATTTCTTTTTACTTTGTACATTAAAATAATTCTAATTGGGTTATAAGATGTGACTTGTGACGATTTAAAATTGCAATAATATATATTTCTAACTTATTATTTTTTAATTAGAAGCTTACTAAGTTTAAAGTCTTACGTCATTTAATAATATGGTATACTGAGGTACAAGAATGGTATATAGCCTCGAAGCTGCTATGTCACGTCTCGTGTTTTTTTTAAATACAGTGTTGGGGTTTCTTTTGTCACATGCATAATTAAAAAAAATGTATCTATATATACATTCTTTGAATTGAAAATAAAATTTATTTCATAATAATAAATTACGAAAAATAATGAACATTTTCAAATTGAATTAATTTTCAATAATATTTTTTTTCCTTAATTATTCCTACAGATTTTCTAGAGAAAGGTTCTCTAGATAGTTGGATTTATATTTATTTTTGATTAAGAAAAAAATTTGATTTTCAATTTCAAAACTGTGTAAAAACAAACTTATATTTTTTCAAATTATTTATTACGAAAGATATTGAAAAAACACCTCAACAATGAAAAGCGTTTCCAATTTATATTATTATACACCACATTAAAAATATTACCGCAACCAAATTATCGGCAAATACAAATTTTATTTTGAAAATAGAATCTTTAATAAATATACTTTTCGGTTAACAAACACTTCTTTTTTAAATCCTAAGCTTCTTATATGAAAAGTTCACTTTTCCTTGCGGTTTCATTTTCTAAATTTTCATTAAAGGGACTTAGTTTACACTGTTTCCGAATGTAATATTGAATTGTGGGCCATTATTATTGACAAATGTTCTTCTTGATGCTTTCTACTTCCCTAATTTTGTTAAAATTGTTTGTTGCTATGTTATTTAGAATTAATAATCTGTTTATTTTAAAGGATGTTCAAAATTTACATTTATATATTCGATTTCTAGTCATTCACTGTTTAAAAATTATTGGTTTTAAGTATCAAACATACATTAACGTGTCGGAGCTCCGTTCTATATCGAAAATTTTAATAAGATTTTCGACGTAGATACAAATATAACTCAAGAATTTCAACCCACGACTTTAGTTCTAGAATATTCTGATTAATCTAGAACTATGTTTTGTATTCCGCAAAGGGCCAACCGTAAGCTTCTCAAGTGTAAAGTCAAAGTCGAAGTCCGCCTTCATTGTGGTCCCACATGTTGGAATTAGTTTCGCGTGTGATAGTTCAGATGTAATTTGTCACGGGCTAAGCAACTATGTCCTTGGTATCCCCTGGGATGACAAGCGACAGTTTGATCCGTTTTTGTTTACAGGCATTTGGCGTAATCAAGATTTACAACAATTTTAGTCCCATTTAATTATCTTTTAAATTTCAATTTGAACATGATTGGTTTAAAATCTGAAATGAAAACATATTAGTAATTATAGTTAGACTAGTAGTCCTTGCCGTAAGAAGAACACATTCTCTGTAAACTTTAACCTATACTAGAAGGTCCATATACCATTATATTTATGCGTATATATGTATTTATATTTGTAATTAAAGTATTGTATATTTAGTATAAGTAATATGTATATGTTTATTAATACAAGCGACATCCACGCACGTGTCCTGTCACAGGTGGCAAGAGATTATTATTAGAAATAAGCCACATCTTTTGTACTATTTTTTAAGCGATTTTTCCTTTATTATTATCTATAGTGCTATTGGGCAGGACAAATTGCCAGGAGGATTGACTGTACCGGGAAACGCAGCGCTAGTAGGCCTCTAACAAGGTTGACCGACGATCTGCTCAAGGTCTCAGGAAGCAGTTGAATGCGGGCAGCGCAGGGCGGATCAGTTTGAAGATCCTTGTAGAAGCCCTTTTTAAGGCAGTGGGCGTCTCTCGGCTGATATGATGATGATGATGACTTTCTATATATCTCCTTTATCTTGTATTTGTAACATAAGTTCTAAATGATGCTTAATTTGGGCTAGATAATAGGTGATAGAAGATGTAGCATTGGTTACCAAGATGTTACAATAAAGAATACTTTTTCTACTGAGTCAAAAATTACAGCGGGGCTGTCCTTCCCTGATAGCGATGAATTTCAGTTTGCTATCTTCCAGAGGTTTAATGCCGTTGAAGATAGACTCACTAATGTCTTGTAAAGAAGAATAAGTCAGTCAAAGTAAGAAATAAGAAAAAGAAATAAGTAAGTAGCAAGACTTTTTTTTATATCTAAATAGATAACAATAGTAATGTATTTATGAAAAAGTCGGGATTCTACGGTTGTTTATTTGTTTACCACATTAAAAAAGGCCTGATCCATTTTTAATTTGGCTCTAAAAAGATTTTTGGAGATAGAATGCGAACTCCTCTTTAGATATAGTAAAGCGCTTTTAAAAACAATATATATGGTTTACAGAAAATTAACAATCAGACAGACAAGACGAACACCCATCATATCTATGGCCAAGAAAAACAGAACTAAAACTAAAACAAAATAATATACGAAAATGATGTTTATATTGTTACTCTCAATACTAGAACCCCTACCCATTTAAACATACTCAACACGGATTTGGCTGGAACCCCTTACCATTCTCTATTTGTGCGGAAAGTATCTTTATAATTCCCATAGTTGAGCAAAAACACGTTTCATGATCATGTTTTTGTTTCCTTTCGGGACCTTACCTGTTGATGTTGTAATATTCCGTGGCTTATTCAAGCCACTTGATGGAATACCTGATGTCTCTATGAAACCAGTTTCCGTGGGGTTTTGATTCAACTTTTGATATGAAATGTTTGTTGGGGATTTCGAAGATGATATTAGGTTTTAGAAGATCGTTATTACGAGATTGCACTTAAGTATTTGCCTAGATTTAATTTTAAACAAAACTAAATGTTGGTTATAAAATGAAACTATTTAAACGTAAACGTCTTTATTGTATAACTTCTCTATAACAACTAAAACAAATAGAATATATTGAAATATAAAAAATATAAATTAAACACTAAATATCACTTTGAAACCACTCAAAAATCTGATAATAATTTATAATAATAATAATAATATTTTTCACACTCACACATATAAGAGCTTTATGGATACTAGATAATGGAGAAATATAGATAGTAATGTGTATATAAATATCAGAAATTACTTAAAACATATAACATCCATAACTCGTGAACAAGTATTCGTACTCAACGTACAAATACCTCTGGCTAAGAAGACGGGGACTCTCCACCCGACCAGATGGCCGTCTAATTTAAGTAGTTAGATTCTTATCTAATTTAAAGGTAAAGTAGGGTCACTGTAGTGCCAATTCGTAAGTTATTGCGAGTTTTAGAAACAGTAAGTAAATAAACACGTCTGTGTTTCAATAATAAAGTCTTCCAATAATAAATTTTACTAGGCACGTATCTATTTGAATTTTATTTTTATTAATGTTTACTGTCATTAATACATTAAATGAATTTTAAAGCCCAAACTCAACTAATTGCCTTATTCTTCTTATATATAAAGATTAATAGTTGTTGGTTAGTCTCACTTAAACTTAAAAAACGTATTTTGGTTTAAATTACTGGCGGTTTAAAAATAAAAATAACAAGACAAATCCTAAAGGAAAATCGTCTAATTAATAATTTACATGTGCTATTCAAAATTTCTTCAACATACTTCGCATAACTTTTCATAGATGGCGTTCTTGGTAGGCAGGTGCTACAAAGGTTGATACTGCGGGTCAACTAATCTTATTATATTATTGTTTATATATTTAAATTCTTATCATGTAGTCTTTTGCGATTGCACCTAAGGAGGTGCAATCGCAAAAGCACCTATAAGAGTAGTACAGTGAGTAGTGCCTAGTATTATGAGTGTTCCCAAAAGGTACTTTTTGGAGTTTCTTTGTTATATAATTTGTTTACTACCATTTTATGTTATCGTGAGTTGATTGGATATTGTTTTTTGGCGAAATACATCCGTTTACATTTAATGAATTAAAAAATGCTTTAAGCAATGGTGCATATTATTGGTTTTGAAATTAGAACATTTCCAAAGTAACCGTCAGTTTTATTGACTAACCTGTCCGTCAATCGCTGATTTCATGACATAATAATGTTTTTATTTACTATCAATTGAGTGTCGAGGAGTCCTCTACAAATCAAGATTTCATTGCAATAAATAACAAAGTAACTATATTAAGCCGAGAACCTTACCTATTTAGTTCACTTTGCATAGTAACTTATGATGAAAACCGAATTCAAATATATCATATAGACTTAGTACAGTCGACCAGAACTTCATGCTGGCCAAGCTTTTTAAAGATCGCTCTTATTACAACGGGTTAATGTACTCAAATACATTAATGGTTTACTTGATCATCAGCAGTATATTGATTAATGACCAATATAACGTTATCGAGATATATTTCTTAAGAATACACATATCGTACTTATGATGATTAAGGCTCTGTTAAAACTAACAACAGAATTTATATATCGCTAGTTCTTAGAGTGATATATGACGGCACAGCCCCATTTCCTTAATATTTTATATCGGCTGAGGAAGAGGCGTGACTATCACGTCAAAATGACAGGAGCCAGGAACGACTTTAGGGTAATAAATACACTTTATCGACAGATACCCTCGCACGAAATACGGTTTCTTTAAAATTAGGATACTTGAGAATCAAAAAATACTTTGACGACATTTATAAGTTAATAATTTAAAGATAAAGATAACTTACCTTCATAATCCTAATAAAAAAGGAAAAAATTATGAACATAAAACTTATAACGTCCTGACCGGTTGTCTGGAAGAGATCTCTTTTAGTGATAAGTCCTCTGTTGCGTACTATTTTATATATATGGCGCATCATAAGTTTAATACATAATATTTTTTACAATAATTACTAAATTAATCTAAATACAGTTCCTTGACGTGATGCCTTACTCAGAAAATTTATTGAAAATTTATCGAAGTAAAAAGTACCTTATAAATTTGTAACTTACAAATTACTTTGGTACTTTTTAAATAGTGAGAAGTCCGTGTTACAACCAGAGAAACCCAACTTATAAACAATATAAACCTAATATTTAATTACTTTAATATTATAGGGGTAGATTAAATACAAGACAAGTACTTACACAATACATATTTAGCGAGACAAATTAAACAATGTAGGTAGCAAATATTACAATTTAATATGTAGGTAGTTAGTAAGGAGTCGTGTGTGTGTGTGTGTATATATGTGATCATAATAATGTGTCACTGCGTGTATGTGTTTATCGCTGTGCTTGAGGGAGTGAATAGTAGAAGTCACAAAGGAAGGATTATATGTCACTTACAAACTCTTTGATACGAATGACGTTTATACCTGTTTAAAATAAATTGTACTGAAGTCAACTTCCAAAAAATAATAATCGCACTTTACTAATGAACTTTGTTTAGTTATATTTTGAATTTAGTGACTGTAAAGTTGTATTTTATAAGTTATAAAATTTACTCCCATCTTTATCCAATAACTTCGATAAAAATGATATGGTTTGAAAAACGGCCGTTCAAAAGAGTTATGTGAGTGTGAGGTCAACCAGCTCACAAATTATCGAGTGAAACTTTTACCCTTGTAAATGTTACCTCTTAGCAACAGAAACGGGTATAAAAATAGCGGGTATATATATATAAACTCTTTTTTCCAAATGGTCAAAAATAATTTATTTTACTTTCTCTAATATTTTTAAACTGGTAAATAGTTGGGCAACCATAAGAGCGTTTTCATCCCTATTTGGGGTCCCACAACCCTTCAAAGGATGGCAGCTGTGGCTTCCCACTGTCGTTGTCCTCTGTTTTTATATTCGTTTGTCTGTGGCAAAGGACTTAATGTGTACAAGTTCTAACATAGTCTGAAAAGCTGTAGTAGAAAGTAAGTAGTTAAAATACGTCAAATTATTTCACAATATTTAAATATTTTCTCTGTTTTCAGACAGTCTTTTTAATATTTTCAAGAATGTCGATGACTTGTCGATGAAGATCTGAATATTGCGATAGTAACGAAATATAGTTGAAAAGAGCTCTGACTAAAAAGTTTAATTGGGCAACGTTTAACAATATTTATGAAATTTGAAAGAAATAAATGGTTTTAGAGGAGAACCCTATCAGTGTGAAACTTTTCTTTAAAAATCTTATCAAAAAAAGTTGTTTCTTTAATTGCTTCTTTTTATCGTCGTATATGGAGATTGTATGCTGCAGTTTAATTTACCAGTCTTATGCAATGTATTCTTTCGGTTAAATATAGATAGAATATTAACCTAAGGAGGCCCTAATTAATCTATTTCTTGCCTTATAACTACCATTTAGGCTGTAGCAGTTACGGGCAATTAATGTTGTGTGTTTAAAGCGAAAATTTTACATTAAAATATTATGTTTGATGTGAAGGTGACAGTATTTCTTTGAATATCATTCCCTTACGTTGTTTTTCAGATATCAAAGTAGTTTTTAAAAGAAATTAATTTAATTTTTATTAAAATAACCAAAAGTAACGGAAAAATTATACTTACTGTTCCATTATTAATCACATAAATGAACGAGAGCGTACCGCCGCCAGATAAAAATGATACGCTCAGCTTAATTTCATTACATTACTAATTAATTTAATACACTCCCCATTTTCAAGTAGACTCACACAAAAGAAACCTTTTCCATTTTACTCTCATCGTGAAATGGAAGTGGTTTCAGCCTAAATTTTTCATCGTACGAGTAACCAAAACAATGCCAATTTGAATTTTTGATGGCAGAGTTACAGCGCATGTGTTCGTGCGGAACAATTACCGCGCATGCGCGCACTTCGAGCAAAGATGGCGGAGAGTGCCAGATACTATCCCATTGTAGTATTCGATTTTCGACGAAAATAAAAATACAACCTTGTTTTGTTGCGAAAAAACAAGTGAATGACTACAGTTGAAGAGTTTGGCAACATTTTACCATTGTATGGTGAACTTTTAATGCATGACGGTTATGAAAAATCCGTATCAGTATGTGAATAGTTATACAGTGTTGACAGATCAGTGGGAATTGGTGAAGATGAGCGATTGCAGTTTTTTATTAAGTCTCTTTGGACGTTGATTGAGTGTATTTGATACGGCGTCACCAGAATACAATCGATACACAAGAGACGAATAGAGAAATCCCTCAGAAACGGATAAGCGTGTATTACATGTAATAAAGTAACTCTGCGCGAGGACGTGCCGGATACTAAAGGTAAGGTTTGTTTAATTTTTAATATTTATATAAAAAGATCAAGTTATTCTTATTTTCAAAATTGTTTTGATTCAATATAACTTTCATCTTCTCTAAGTTAGATGTTCAATAATTTATACTTTTTGATTTATTTGGTGTTTATTGTAGTACAGTTAATTTTTTCCATTTAGAAAAAGGTTAAAAATTCAAAAAACTAATTAAATACACAATTTCAAAATTGTTTTGTTTTGTTAATTTATTTCATGACACGTTTGCAAGAAGTGATAATTATTTTAATGGTTTTAATTTCCTTAATGTTATGCAAGTGATTACACAAGGACTAATAATTGCTACGTCATTTGTTTGGACAAGTTGACATTGTCTTTCTTTATTTTTTTAAATAAATTGCATCGATGATTATTAGTTACATTTGTTTCGTTGTTCAAGTTGTTTTATTGTTAATTGTTTTACTTTGACAAATAATTATGAAATATGTATATATAGTCATTATGAAAGCCATTTCTAATTTAGTTGTCACTCAATTAATTTCCCTATCATTTTGACAGGTAAATGTTAATTTCGAAAAGTAATCTTTATACAAAAAAAATCATGACAGTGTGGTTGCTCAGAAATTTCAGTAGAACAATAACATCTTTTTGACATATCTTTGACCTGATCCCGTTTGCTGGTTGTATTAACCGCATCTATTCGGGTTAGTCTTTCATCAATCGAACAATGCTTACTTAGTCTTTTGTTTCTTAATAACCGCTACCGTTCCATTATACAATCTATTTTCTTTGTAATAAAGAGCATGAACAGTAAAAAGTTTATGTCCGTGACCTTTGGCTTAAAAGAAGCAGAGACAGAAAACACAACAAAGATGGAAATTTATCAAATGAGTAATTTGACTACTTATTTGATAAAATACCATCTATTGTTCCAATTATTATAGTAATATTACCTCTCTGCATCTTGAACTAAAAACGTTAGATTATTAGCCAGAGTGTCTATGTAGGCAACGGTAACACAATCGGGCAATATGTAAATTTCCTTCTCCAATCAATTAAGAAAATGGTTTGTTAAATGTTTTATTTTTCATGATCATTGTGTAAGAACTGCTTAGTAGTGAAAACGGCTAAAAATCATTACGTGTATAATCTTCATGAATAGCCGTGACATGTGCCAGAGCTGGACTAAAATAATAGGAGAAAAATATAATGGTATTTCTATTGGCTATGTTGGGACGTGGCTGTGTTCGCTTCATCAGCGAAAAGGGAAGATCTTCTGGCGCGCTAATGTTTGCTTGGGGGCCGCGGCCCTCGTATTGCTAAGTGTAAGCGTGATTCAGGCTTCGCACTATGTTTTGTGACGTTTCAATGTCTTTTCTCTGCTTAATGTTTACAGTTTAGTAACTTTCGCTGATTAACTATTTCTCGGTTACTATATATATCAATTTGTCTATATAGCGCTATCACATAGCCGCTACAGTTATTCTTGTAGAAGACGTTCGGAAAACAAGGTAGCCATGATAGTAGCATTGCATTGGAGATATAAATCTCACGGGTCCAGAATGAAAACGCATCTGCAATCTGTGTTTCCTTTGATATTTCCATCAGATAGAGTTCAGGTTTTGCATTCTTTTATACCATAAACAAATAATGTTTTATGTTCATATAACCATTGTAGTTCTGATTCAATGAGAATTATTGGGTGTAATTAACTGTATTAGTAACAACTGCCTCAATGTGCTCGAGATTATTTTCGTGTTTGAAACCAATGTGCTCTAATTAGACGGCACCGGCGAGATAATTAATCAAAGCAGAAGTAAATTGATATGTTATTTAAATTTTAGTATCTGATGATACTAGAAGACACTACGTATTGAGACAGAAACTGTCAACCTTTGGCATAAAAAGCTCTTGTCATTGTAAAGTTTGAATCTAACTAAAGTGTTGTAGTAATTTAATTTAATTTTATATGGTAAGTTTACGGAACATTATCAATTAATTCGACTATCGATTAATTAAGGGCTAATTATTAGCTTTCACATATAGAGGTGCATAGTAATTGATAACTTTCAAGTTAGACAGTAACATAATAGCTTACATCTTCTGCAATATGGTTCTTTTATTGAACTACAATACCGTAAATTAGTCAAGTATAATAATAATATAATATTTCTCACACTCACACCTATTACTAGCCCAAGCAAGTAAGCATCATAAAGAGCTTTTGTTATGGATACTAGATAACGGAGAAATGTAGATAGTTATATGTTTATAAATCAGAAAAATATTACATATACATACAAACATTCATGACTCGTGAAAAAATATTCGTACTCTCAGACAAGTAGACAGGAGTTCTAACATCTTGAATAGGCATCCGATTATATTTAAAATATTTACATGATCTAAGCATAAAACTGTAAATTCTATTAGTTCAGTAAAATATTTTCTCGGCATAAGATTTTGCAAGAACTATTTTCATTTTTCAATATTGGAAACATTATTTTTAAAACTGTTTAAAGTAAGATAGATTGTCTGGAGCTCCTTTGTGAAATAAGGAGGTCTGTATCATCTATCTTAATTTAAGCAATTTTTTTAAAGATAGCAAAGATTAGCCTTGTTTCTTTGTAAATTAAACGGTGAAAGGTAAAGAGTTTGATAACGTTGAACGTACATAATATCGAGTAAGTATTTTAGTTTTAACTTTATCATAATAAGAAAATATATAATTATCAGGCATTAACTAAAGACTGGTCTATAGATAGGCATTATGATACTTAAATTGTACTATATTGATGTCGCATGGAATAAATGTCTTTTTGATAATCGATTGTTTGGGTTACCAAAATTATAAGTGGAAATCTAGACTCTTTGTACGTACAACGGAATTAACTCTTTAAATAATAAAAATATTGATCATATATTGACATGTATTTAAAATTGATATCGCGATGTAAAAGTATTTAAGTCCATCTAGTAGGTAATGCTATTTGGTACTGAATATATTTTTTTATTCATAATATACTTTTAATATTGAATTTTTTAAAATCTAAACATGTTTTCAAGCTAAAATAAATAGCTTTTATCTTTTATCCGAATTCCATTGAATTTACATAGCTTCTGTTTCCTATTTAACTTGTTATACAGAATGTTTCAGAAATATTTTTTTTTCTTTTCAATCAGTAATTTTTACCATATACAATGCAGTTTTAGCTCCAACAGTATAGTGTCATGTTTCACTGTGTTCATTACTATTGTACGAATTTAAAATATTGTTTGAAAGAATTAAAACACATACATAAAAATTTTAAAAAATCGTGCTAAATATTCCGTTTATAATTGTAATTTTTGTTAGTAAGGTATTTCTGCCTTTGCCTTGTTTTGGTGAACACTCTAACTTTATATACATTACATACTCTTTACTATTTCAATAGTATTTTTATTTGAATTTATTTTTACTTTTAATTTGTACCGTGAATAGTTTTATGGAACAAATCAAGACATGTGATTTTACACTCAGTTTTAGATCTTAGTGTGAAATCCTGTGCTATATAAATATATATTATTTCTCAGTAAGCGCTAAAAATAAGAATACTTTTGACTTGTTAGGTTGGGTTATAAAACGTTTCTATAAATATAGTACAATAATGATGATGTTCCAATTATCTAATTCTACGTAGTCATCAGTAAAAGGTTTTATTAATACTAGATACCACATAATGTCTTATATTCTTTTGTCATAATTATATTATGATTTTTGTGATATAATATATATATCCAATTTTCATTCCCAACCAATGCGAATGAATAAAGATTTTTTTAGTAATAAAAAGCACAACAAATGACTCAACACCGACTGATGGTAAGCAGTAACAGGAAACCATCTGTGCTAGTGCTGCAAGCGACATACTACCCAAGTTAACTCCACCTAATCGACCCATAAGTGCGTCTTCACACCTCTTTAATGTGTATGAAGGAGGAAATACGTGTGCCGGTTAGAAATGCACGCATGAAAAAAGTAGTCACGAAATCCCTTTGTACGTAAAGACGTGGAGACAGTAAGAAGTAGCTCCGGAGAACAGCACTCCTGTACCTGACATACAACATAGGAAAGGAGAGGGAGGAGCTATAAGTAGGAGACAGTAAAATGTATAAAATCGTGTGTTCTAGTTGAGGTAGCAAAGGTTAAAATTTATTACGCAATTTTAACTTTTATTAGGCTTATAATCAAGTATATTTTATACTATATGTCTGAGAGGTATTTTGGGTGCAAATAGACTGAACTCTTAAAGTTGTTATTTGATAACTTTCTGTTGCCAGTGAACTGGAATTGTTTAACAGCAAATCCGGCTAAACAGTTCGCGGAGTCAGCTTATTACTTTGTATGGCACTAATAAATCTTTACAATAATCAGGAAAACAAAATTGCACATCTGCAAACGGCCTTGAGTTGTAATAACTATATCTAAATATGATCTATAAAATGAGATGAGAAAAACAGTTGTCAAAATAACTTGACGTATTAAGTTAATGTTTAGACCCTAAGAGGTGGCTCTCTAAATACAGTTCCAGCTATCTAAGTGTGCTTACTTTATAAAAAATCCGGCTATCAATAGAACTTTATGGTGCAGCTTTAAGGTGCTATACTGTGTACTCTGATTCAACGTAATGAAGCAAAGAAATAAATGACGTAAGCCACAAAAATTTTCGTTTACAATTTTAATAAAAAAAATTTTGTATTTTATTATATTTTAGTATTAAGCTAAATACGTATTAATTATCTTTACAATTTATGAGAAGTAATGCATATAGATATATTAAGTAAGGATCAATAAGTTATATTTAAATTGTCTTTGTCTACATACAGACGAATATCCAGTAACATAAAAAGCAACATTGTTTGTTCATAACATTTATACTGCTTCTAAAAGATAGGTAGACGCACATTTACGGCCAAATACATCTTCGCACTAAAATAAAGGAGCCATTTGGCAGCCAATATTCTGCACTATAACCACTAGACCCCAGTTACAGAGCTATTCTACGACCAGAATTAAGCAATATCGCTTAATTTAGCACATAAAGAGGAATGGATGTTCAGAAGCTGCTAAGGAAATGTTTAACTATACTTTGGAATAAAGATAGAATATCTTAGGGTCCTAGAACACGCGATTCTCTTATCATCAGCTTCTGTTTTTGTGCTATCGAAAACTCGAAAACTCGCGTTTTTAGCGACTGCTTTAAAGTTGCATCACGTTTGGGTGACTTAGTGCTGTTTTCGTTGTATCAAATACTTGCGTAGCGACTGCATTGATGCTATAACGCTTTTAGTTATCTTACTACTTCAGTACTATTTAAAACGTGAATTTCTAGAGACTGTTTTGATGCTGCATTGCATTTGGAAGATTTGTTGCTTTCACTGTATCAGAAGGTCTCGTTTTTAGCGACTATGATGTGAATGCACATGAGCAGAAAATTCTATTTTATAAATCCAAAATAATTGTAAGGTGTAGCAATTTGATGACAATCATTGTACTTTACACGAATATTTTATTGCACACAAGAACACATGACCAAAAATAACAAATAAAAATGACCAAACCAACCAACCAATGACATAAACCTATAAAAAAAAACAAATCAATATGCGTATTATTGCGCCCGTCATAAAAATGTTTTTGTGATTTCGATTCGATTTACGTCATGTCTACTTTTAAAGCGTATTACACCTTTGAGATGCGAGAGTACATTTTGAATTCCCAAATTTTCTGGATTCCTCTACTATAAAAGAATTTATTCACGTTGGATTTTTAAGAATTTAAGTGATATAAAGCTAAAGGTTGGCTTTTCACAAGCAGAAAATTTCACTTCAAAGAAATTTTAGCTATGTCTCATGATCTTTAAAAATATTTAATCGAGTGAAAGAGACACTGGTCTCTTATTCAGATTATTAGGTGATAAGGGTCATATTACATGATGTCTAAATAATCTCTTTTGACAGCTGGATACCTTTATATATTTTTATATTTATTTGTAATAGTCTTTACGTTATTCCGCAGAGATGAGCTAAGTTTTGGGCCGAAAATAGTAAAATTATTCAGTGCGCTATAATTGCTTAAGGCTGTTTTTTAACTACAACTGAACATGTATTCTGTCAAACTGTGCAGTAACCATTGTTGGGTTAGTAAAGATACTGCTTCAGAAATATTAAGTGAGACAGCAATGTCGTCATGTTGAAAGACATTTTAATAGTTAGAAAGTATGAAAATAAAGCTGTAGATAAAGAACACACTTCCCATGCGATTGTCATCGGCTAGTTTAGAACTTTTAGTTTAGTGGAAAGTGCACTTTAGCCTGGCGCCCTCATAACGGAAAACACGCATAAAAGTGGACATTCAGATTCCTGAAGCGGTGACGGTTCGAATGCTCGTAAATATACAGTTAACTCCATTCATGGCTTATTTGTACCGTAATAGTCCAACCGATACATCCAAATGGGTAATAAACCTGTTTGGGGTTAGCGAGTTTTCGGTTGTAAAAATTACGATTGTATTGTTGCGTAATATGGGATTTGTTAGCTTATTTGGACAAATTTAAATGTCCTGAAAATTATTTTAAATTTGTTTTAATCTTTATGGCTTTTTAAGTTGATTTGTTGATCAGAAATTTGTAATTAAATATGTATTTATACGCAATTGATGCACCAAATAAATTAACCCATTATGGGTGTGTCAGTTTTTTGTATGTTTCGAAGTGACCAGAGCATTTAAATAAAATAATTTACCTGTTAAAAAATGAGCTTTGGTCGACATATACTTATATAGATAAATAAAGGCTTATATAGAACCTAAGAATAAAACTATAACATATAAATATATAAACAAAATTACTAATATAAATCCACTAACTACACTACTACTTGTAGGAAACCAAACATATTTAACAAATTATTAGTGGGTTGCACACTAAAAAATAAACGAGTGTAAAGCTTTAACGTAAAACAAAGCCAATTAACAGTTTAATAATACATGTCTGTCACTTTCAGTTCTCTCCAATTTCCTCGACCATTTGAAGTGGTAGCCACTGTTCAATTAAATTGCTGCCTGTTCCTCGATACAATAAAGAGATAGATAGCTATCAAAGGTATGTATATGATAGGAACAGGTTATATGTTTCAGAAAAGGCATACTAGAATTATAGTATTCTCACTAATAATTAACCGCACATTTAAATTGGAAGCATTTGATCTTGACCCAAAAAGGGTATAGGTATAGCTTTAACGGCGCGAATTTTAGATAAAGCTGTTAGTGAAATATGAAAGAATTTGAGGAATGCAATGCAAATATTCAAGAGAGATGCGTCATTAGATTAAAAGAGTAACTGTAAATCCTTTACTCAAGCTAAAATAGAGGCAGATAAGCTAAAGCTGAAACAGACAATTCAATTATGAAGTTGGTACCTACACCTACAGCAAAGTGTTTGACAAAGCGACTTATGCATTTTGGGGATTATTGGAATTTTTTAAAATGTTTTCCGAAGATTCGAACTAAATTTAATCGTGTTTTGTGACATCGAACAACTTTATTAGAAGGCTATTTTGTTTCATTTAGCTCACCAATGTTTGGTATCGTTGCAGCTTCGGGCTTCGTACTGTTTTTTTGTCTATGATGTTTCGGATTGATTGTTTCATCGTTTGACATTTCCAGTTCTAAATGCAACAATTTTCAGTTCATATGGCCTGCCGTATGTAAAGGATTTGAAACTTATCTGAGTACTTGTTAGCAGTGGAAAATTAAGCTGAAGATATAAGCTTATAGATGAGGGACCTCTTTAGAATCCACTCATATAATGACGGCCGTCTGGGCGAATGGAACTTTCACTTATATAAAACTCCCGTTCCCAGTAAAGGCAGATGTTTGAACGATAAGTACAAATTAGATGTCATAGATGTGTAGTATTATTTACTAGGATGACCGAGAAGGAATGTATTTCGCGCGTATGTATTAGTGTTGGTTAATGACGTATGTCTACTCCATTGTGATAACCTGTAGCCTCATTAATCTCGTATTTTACCCGTAGTATCATAGGTTAGATGGTTTAAAAAAAAGCATTCTTAAATTTTAAAGTCAGTGGGATTACATGAAGGTATTACAGTGTTCGGTCAAGGAATTTCAAAATTAACCTTTACAGAGGCTGATTCGGGCTTAATATCGTTCGTGTTGTAATAATGCCTGTGTATACAAAATGAACAGGGAAGATCCCTGTTTCCATTGTGTATCATCATATTAATCGCGATACATTTCGTAAAGTGAAACATCACAATGATAAACAGTTATACAGCATTAGAAATATAGCGTCCGTCGCAATAATAAAAAATGAAACACATCATGTCTGTAAAATTTTAAGAATGTCCTAACATCAGATACTTGGTGATAATGGAACCACCTCAGGAGTGGACCCACCTACTATCGAAAAAAAAAAGATAATCGGTTCAAAATTGACTGAAATATCGGTGAATATAAAAAACGGTTAACCTCTTTTTTTAAGTTGGCATAAACATTAAATTTTGATAATACGAAATGGTGCGGGCTTAATAACTAATTTACTAGTAACGTAGTTCGTAATGTAAAGGAGTAAATTCTTCTCTACTTTATTTTATAGTTTTTAAAATTTAACCTAAAAATTAAACAGTCTAAAAGTCAAATAGGCAGCTAAATATGTTCTTTACATAGAAACTTTTCTTCTAACATTTGGTAAAATGATATCCACCTTTTATAGGATATTCTGTATTTGAAATAATAAACTGTATCGTATCAAACCGGCTGAGCAAGCGAAACTGCAACCGTAGCTTCGCTACAGTATTGTGTTCGTCTCACAAAGCGCATTGTATTTCCCGCCGCTACTCTCGACGCACATTTCCTCTTATGTAACTAGCGAGGCGTGTATTACGCGATATCCTCAAACATCCTATAGGTAATATTACAACGTGTATAGGTACTTAGGAAAACTCTTTATCGCACATACTAAAATAAAAGGTGCAGAAAACTCTATATACCATTCTGAAGCTAAATACTGTTAATTTTTTCACTCGAATTAGCAATATTATTTGATAGAGAGTTCGGACCACAAAACACACAGTAAAGAATACAATAGCAATATACGTCTATTGCTTCAAATACTTATATAATACACACATTATCCATATATTACTCTATATTTATCCTTACTGTGTCGATATGTTTTATAGAATATTAAAAAATATTGACAAACAACAAAAGAACGATGATTTTTTAACTATTTTGTTTGAAAATGTTTTTTATCTAACCTTTTCTGTCACACGTGGATGTGTCCTAATATTTATTTTACCCTATAAAAAGATATGATAATAATTTTAATCGATAAAATTTATTGACAGAGTTATCAATAAAAGTACATCAAACAAAACTTTGTTTAATTTGGTTTGATGTTTTTATAATGTAAGCATGGCCATGGTAAAACGAAATGAATTCTATTTTTAGTCGAAATAATCTCGGGATATGAAAATCAAATTAACGAAAATTTTCCACTTACAAAGTTTAGAAAGGTAGAGTACATGTCTATATATAGCGGTACTTGTCCATTAATTTTCCTACGAATTTTGAAAGACGAGTTAATAACATTTTTAATTATGATATAATATTTAATGATACTATTGTGTCGCTATAGGGGTTAAACGTAATTGGGATAACTGTAAGTATAATTAGCAAGAGGAAATACAAAATACGATTTTTGACAATCACTTTGAAAAACTATATTTTTTTCAGATAAACATCAAACGAACCAAAATACCTATTTCATTTATTGTTACAGCGTAATTTAAAAGAAACAATAACATTTATAATCAAACATCTAAAGTTTATGAGTGGAAATATGGATAACCGAATGGAACCGAAATGTATAAATTTTTAACCTTTCTGTATTATGTTCATTTCTATAAGAGGTGTGAAGAACATCGTGCAGGTCGGCAAGATCAAGATGGCTAGTGCAGTGTATAGTTTCACTGGCACTAGCCTCTTTTTTATTTTAACACCACTTTTGCTTACCATCAGGTGCTATGGAGTCATTAACTTGATCTTACTATAAAAAAACTTGTCACTAAGAGTGTTATTTTTTATGTCACTATAAAAAACATCATAAAAAGTTCTGAAGTTCGCAAAGAAGTTAAGAATTTGATGAGTAAAGTAAAATTAGTTAATTATTTATTCATAGTGGGCAAAAAATCAGTTTAAGTAGTTTACTTAATGGAACCTATTAAACTAAATAAGCAGGGCTAGTAAATAACAATGAACTTCAAGTTGTTAGTTTTAAGAAGACTTAGATAGGTAGTAGCTTTTATAGAGGCTTTTTAATTTAATTGGTTTAATTGAATTAAACGAAGTAAATTAATTAATTTAAAATAATAATTTAATTTATTTGAGTGAGCAACTGAGTATATTTAGAACGCTACAGATGATTGCAAGCATATAATACTAGGGGAGAGTAGGGTTCATTCATTTCGTAGTTAAAACATGCGGCTTATGTAAAAGCTGATATTTTATTTTATTCTTAACCAGATAGATCTAGGTCTCTATCTCATTACTAAATATAATTATTTTTATTATTGATTTTTTATTTTTTTTATAAAATCCATCATCAACATGAAATATATGTGGAGGACCACACGACGCATGACGTGGTTTAGGCTAGTGCACTTCCACACTGGCCTTATATGGGTTTGTGGATGAAAAGAGTTGTAGTAACAACCAGGATCAACGACTTAGCGTGCCTTCGAAAGCACAATTTTTATTAATCTATCTATGATCAACAAGCAACAAAGGCGTTTAAGCAATGACGCCTACGCTATTTCTCGTGTTATTGTAATTATTTGGTGAATAGATTAATCACCTGGAAACAAACCCAATCGTTAATTTAGAAGCCACTGAAACATCTGTAATAAAATGAGAGGTTTTAAAAACCTATCCGCAGTTCGGCCGTTTTGACTAAAGTAATGTCACGATACGAAAATCCAATTTCAGGTTTTCTGGATAAAGATTTTGCATAAATCAGTGATATAATCCAATATTACCTCGCTTTACCCCCCAAACCTAATGTCCCGCCATTGAAATCTCTATTCCAATTTAAATGACTTATTTCATTACCCTGCGTACGCCGGCGCCGTGAGCATAAATTCAGAATTGATAATAAAATTTTAGTAGGTTGGTATTACTGGAATTGTTATTTTCTATCAAGAGATTCCTCATTTGAATGTGTGAATAGATTTTGAGTTATTTCGTTGAATTGCGCTCGATCATCTTGTTTGTAAAACAATACAAGCAAATATATGCTAAATTGCATCGAAAGCGGGAAATGTGTGCAAAACATGTTTAAGTTGTTTAATTTAAGCGAGTTTACAATATTATTTCTCAGTGGATTCTTTTGCTTTGCAGTATTAATAAAGATTTAATACGAGGTTCATGGGCCTAAAAGCGTTTATATTAATAATTTGACTGAACCCACCACTAAATAATTTCTACATCGAAGAATGTTCTTACGTTAATATTTAAACGATGTGGTTTGTTTTACTATGAAATAAGACCATTTTAGGACAAATCGAACCCTTCATGAAGTGATCAATCCAAAGAACACAGCACCATAATAATGCACGTCCAAGACAATTAATTAGGCATAGCAGAATCTTAGCTGAAATTGAGTATCCTGATACTTGATAGTTGATAATTACCACATGCGACAAAACATAAAGTGTTAATACAGAAAAAGAATCTTCACGGTGTTAGCTATTTACATAGGAAGATAGTTAAATATTACGTTTATTTGCATCAAAAGACACACAAATTACGAAGGATAAGCACGTTAAAACACAGCAGTTTACAAAGAAACATATTAAAACACGCATACATAGGTTCTTCTGTATCCAATAGTTCGTTCTTGATAATTTTAGAAACGTTTCTTACCACATTAACATAATACTGACAGTAATGTTTCCATAGTATAATAAATACAGTAAATACCACTTTGTACATTTATTTATTTAATAATTAAAGTTCACACATACTTTGAGAAAAACAGGGCGTTTGGAGATAAAGTGTATTGGATTGTACCATTTTGTTTAATTATAATTACAGTTTCGTAATTTGAAAAAATCTGTACATATGTAGAATAAGCAACCAACCTACGGTGACTTTTAACACGGGTTTCATAAAATTTATCTTAGACATAAACACCATGTAAGGTAAACAAATATATAATAATAATAAAATGTTCTTCATTCTAAATCAGTACAGCTACGTACCATTGCAAGAGAAAAAAAACTAGAACCAATTTTAAAACACTAAAAAGAGAAAAATCATATAGTTTTTCAATTTAAAATTATTTTTCGAGACGGAGCTTCATTTCCTATTGTTTAAGTTAGAATTAACTCAAAGTAATAATTTTAAGTCGTATATCTTCATACGCAGACAAATTTTTGCCTTTTTAGTGTTTTGAAGCCTGTTTCTAGTATTTTTTCATTTATTTTTTATTTTGAGTGTTAAGTTTCTTCGGTCAAATTTAGATGGGTGACCATCAGTTAGTCCGATGACTAACTGATGGTCACAGGAATACACAGGCATATTGAAAATACGATTATTTTCAATATGCCTGTGTATGTTGAATATCATAAATTATTTTTTACTAATTAAGTTAATTTAGTTTTTACCGACTCGATTTACTTGATTTATCGATATTTACACAAAGAGGTAGAATTTGGTTCCAAATATTCAACCTCAAATTGGTCATTCGGCGCTTTGGAAATTTATCTTAAGATCTCGTTTAATATACATATAATACTATGATGACACGCGGTGCCCTCGCCTGCCAACTCGACCAGGCTTTGAAGGAATTAAGGGCTGCCAAAGAGTCGAATGAACAGTTGCACTTGGAAAGGGATGAAAATGAAAAAGAGATGTTAGAGATTTTAAATAGAAATATATTATTAAAAAAAGAAATGGCTGAGTTGCACACACAATATATGTTAGTGACAGATGACCGAGACCGTTTACAAGGCATAGTGGATGGTTTTGACGGGTGCAGTGAGGACTATGTGCGAGGTCTCAGACGCATCACCATGCTGGAACAGGAACTACACGAGGCCCACCACCACATATCGCACATGGAGTCCGAGAAGACCGATGTGCTAGCGAACCATAACCAGAGCCTTTTTGATGAGCTAATTGGTAGTGCACCCAGCCTGGTTTCTGCTGCAGTTGACTCACCTCCTGAGGTAATTGATTTGACAAATGTCACTGTAAATTCAACCCCTTCTGTGAAACTTGTCAGGTGCAGCAGTAACAAAATTAAAAAATATGTTAAAATTAATAGATATATTAAAAAAACTAAAAAATTAATTAAAACACATAAAAGTTTGTATAGAAATTGTCAATATATAAATGAACGGAGACGGTTAGGTGAGGAACTTGACGTTTACACTATATTATTGGAAAATAATATAATTGAGCATGATATTTATGTTAAATCAGTTCAATCTGAAATGTGTATTCTTAAGAAAAAATTAGAAAAAATGACTGATAGATACAATAATACAAAAAAAGAGTATGGGGAATACATTTTGGCGATAAAGTCACTTACGAATAATTCAAATAGCCCCACCTTAGCAAGCACATCATGCTCTCTGGGTATTCGCCAAGAATGTGAACCCCCTACTCAACGTAATTTGTCTTCATATAATATTAAAAACTGCAGTAATAGCATAAGTCCTGTAGTGATGTTTAGTGACGATATTGGGAAAAACATGGGCCAATTACTAAGTACATACATGAATTGCCCAGTAATTAATCACTGTTTGCCTGGAGCTTCATATTGTGACATAATGTATAAAATAATTGATTACAATTTTAAACCAAATTCCACCCTCATAATATTTATTGGAAATAAGGGTACAATGAATAAAAAGAGACTTATTACACATTTAGATAAACTTTGTTCTCTTAATATAAAGAAAATTATTTTGTTTACACTCCCCTATTTGACAAATGTGCCACAAGCAGAAAATGACCACAGATATAAATTGAATTTGACATTTGATACGGTCACGTTCGGAAACCGTAGTTTGTTTCATTTAATTGATACAAACAAATTACTGAATAGTAATTTAATTCGAACAAAAGACAAATGTTATTTGTCATATTATAATAAACGTCAGATAGCTATATCGCTATCTTATATTTTTTTTATGTACTCACCTGCTTCTATTGAGCAGGTTAATGACACGGATTATTGTCCTAATAATTTAAATTGAATATTGTGACAAGGGAGGAGATCTCTCGCCATTCTATGACCAAGAATAAGCCTAATAGTTACCTTAATTTTGTTCACCAAAATATACAAGGATTTTCGGGAAAAGAACTAGAAGTAGGTTTATTCTTGGATGAAATGAATATACATGTTTTATGTTTGACCGAACATTGGTTAAGACAACATGAGTGTCTAATATATATTGATAATTTTAGTGTGGTTAGTTCGTTCATAAGAAAGTCGGCTATTCGTGGTGGGTCACTGATACTTTTACATAATAAATTTAAATCGAAGGAACGGAAGGATATAATGGCACTATCTATTGAACGAACAATCGAATTATCATGTGCAGAGTTGGAGCATTTTATAATTGTGTGCGTGTATAGACCTCCATCATCAGACTATGTATTATTTGAAAACACTATGGAAGAGGTACTAAGGAAACTTTGTAATTCCAAAAAGAAGGTTGTTGTCTGTGGCGACTTTAATATCGATATATTGGGTGATTCTCAAATTATTGTTAGATTTCTAAATCTTTTTAAATCTTTTAATTTAGTTCCTCTTTTCTCGGAACCAACAAGAATAACTGCCACTACAGCTACCTGCTTAGATAACATATTCTGTGAAAATGGTAAATTTTTAAATAAGTCTATAATAAATCGTTTGCAATCTGACCATACTGGGCAGTTCGTGAGTTTCGAACACCTTTATGTTCCAAAAAAAATTATTATTAATTGTAGGCCGGTTACGAAGAGTCGCGTAAAATTTTTTAATAGTAACATCAACAAAAAAATTATAAATTTGCCGTTTCATGAGGATAATAATGCCAATCACCTGTACGAAAATCTTTTTAAATTAATAAGAACTGAATTTGATTCAGTTTTCACTGAAAAGACTGTAACAATAAATCCATTTAAAAGTAAATTCAGTGATTGGGCCACTCCCGGCATCTATAAAAGTAGAAATAAACTGTATGACTTATATGATCTTAAATCAAACGCTAGTGATAATAAATTCCATGAATACGTTAAAAAATATTCCAAAATATTTAAGAAGGTTTGTAACAATGCAAAAGCTATATTCTTGCGTAATAAAATTATTAATTCTAAAAGTAAAATTAAAGCCACTTGGAATATTATTAATAAAGAGACTTGCAAACTTAAATCAGAAGATAAAGAGTTCTGTTTAAAATTTAATAATATTATTGCTACAACAGATAAGGATGTGGCTGACGGTTTTGAATCTTTCTTTTCTAATATAGCTGCCACAACCACAAAACATTTAAATTCTAGTACTGATCATGCCATATCATTACTTGAGTCAAGTATTGAGATATGTAAAAGTACATTTAACTTTACTTACATAACTCCAATAGACATTTTTAAAAACTTTAAACAAATTAACATTAAAAGAACAAAAGATCTATGGGGCATATCAACAGACCTTCTTAAAATAATAATAAACAAAATATCACCTTACTTAGCATTTATATTCAATAAATGTATTGATGAAGGGCAGTTCCCTGATCTAATGAAATATAGTAAAATCATCCCACTATTTAAAGCAGGTAATAAGAGTGATCCATCAAACTTCCGGCCAATTTCTATCCTACCTGCTCTAAGTAAAATTTTTGAAAAAATTATATTTCATCAGTTGCTGTTACACTTTAACTTTAACAAATTATTCCATGAAAAGCAATTTGGTTTTACTAAAAATAGAAATACTACGGATGCAGGGGTCGCACTCATCAAACATATATTTGATGCATGGGAAAATAAGCAAGATGCTATAGGTATATTCTGTGATCTATCAAAAGCGTTTGATTGTGTGGATCATCAGATTCTATTAGTAAAATTGAAACATTATGGTGCTTCAGATAATTCGCTACGCCTTATAGAATCGTATCTTACTGGTCGAATACAAAAAGTTAACATAAATGGCACTAATTCTTCCGGCGCGCCTCTGTATATGGGAGTGCCCCAGGGCTCCATATTGGGCCCCTTATTATTTCTAATTTACATTAATGACCTGCCTTATTTTGCTAAAGACCTCTGTGAAATAGTTTTGTTTGCTGATGACACTTCTTTGATTTTCAAAACCGACAGACGCAAGGACGTATCTGACGAGGTAAATAGTACTCTTTCTCAAGTCCTACACTGGTTCACGGCTAATAATCTTGTTTTAAACTCTAAGAAAACCAAGTGTATTAAATTTAGTATGCCTAATGTAAGGCGGGTCAATATTTGTATTAAGATAAATGAGGAACCAATAGAAATAATTAATTCTACAACATTTCTTGGAATTACTATAGATTCCAAACTACAATGGGGCCCACATATTACGGCTCTGGCAGGAAGATTAAGTTCAGCTGCGCATGCAGTTCGAAAAATAAGACGGCTTACTGATGTGGAAACGGCGAGATTAGTTTATTTCAGCTATTTTCACAGCTTAATGTCGTATGGTCTACTGTTGTGGGGCTCCGCTGCTGACATACAGACGATCTTTGTACTTCAAAAGAGAGCCATTCGTGCAATATACAACCTTAGACCACGTGACTCGCTAAAAGAATTATTTAAGGAAATTAACATACTAACCGTGGCGTCTCAATACATTTTTGATTGTATTATGTATGTACGTAAATACAGTGGTTCTTTTCTTAGAAATTCAGACTGCCATAGCTTCAACACCAGAAATAAGCATAAGCTCGCCTTTCCAAGCCACAGACTGCATAAGACCGGTAATTGTTTTATAGAAATAAGTATAAAAATGTACAATATGATACCACAAAGTTTTATTGAATTGCCTCTGCATAAATTTAAGTCAACTATTAAAAGTTGTTTGATGAAAAAGGGGTATTACAAGGTAGAAGATTATTTTAAAGATAAAAATTTGTGGCCACTATAATTTGCTTCTCTGCACTTATTTATTATATTTTGCAATATTTAAAAATATATTTTTTAATGCACTGTAAAACAAAACATGTATATGTTTATAATACTAATACATAATGACATAATTGATTTGTAAATGTCATTATAAATACTAAAGGCTGAGAGTTTCTTGCGCCGCTTCTTCTCTGCAGCTACTAATTCGTCGAAGCGGTAGTAGGGTTGATTGGGAATATGCATACTAGTGTTATTTTTAATTTTAAAATAAGTATTATTTTAAAGTTAAAACTAACAATTTATTTAGTACATATTGAAATACTATAACTGGGACAATTAGTAAATGCCCGGTTGATACCCAGTAAAATTATGAGTATTGCCTTTATAATTATATTTATTTATTTTCTTATACATATTCCCTGTTGTGACGATTTAAAAGAGCTTAGTAAATAAGTCTATTTAAATAAAGTTATTTTTGACTTTGACTTTTTGACTTTGACTTTGTCGTCAGTTAAAAACACTCAAATGGCTTAAGAAAAAATACGAAACACATGCCTATCAAATTTGAAGGTTGCCCTTGATGTTTCTGGGATCTCAGCATAAGATTCTAACTTGGTGGGACCACCTCAGGATTATAATCTATCGAAAACAAAAGCGATTTTATAAAATCGGTTCACTATTGACAGAGAAATCGCGTTTCAAATATACAAAAAAGATATACAGTCGAATTGACGATTTCATCTTTTTTAAATCGGTTGAAAAACGATTCCAAATTCTAGTGGAATAGGTATCCTCGAAAATTTATTATTTCATTTCATCAACAGATCTAAATGGAATTGTCTGTAAAGGGCGCCTCTGCCTTTTGTCTTATTGCATAATTTAATAGAAGCTGCAAGTAGCACTTTTCCTAAATTAAGACAATGTCGATGTGACCACGACATTCAAGGCACTCCAGAATGGATACCTAATTCTATTCAAATTTCAATCTTAAGTCCATTACTTAAGGGTTTCACCGTTCTGTTATGGCTATCCACTTCAGTATTAGTAGATCTGGGATAAATACGCTGGACCCTACTCTAAGGGAATTAAAGACCAAAATTGAATTTTGGTGCAATATTGTGGTTGTTTGTGGTATGTTCGAGAGATAACCGATAGTCATATTCGATTTAACGATAGATTCAGATGGTCTGAGGACACCGCAGTGCTGGCAACAATGATAAGAGCTCTCCATCGGTTTTGATACATTTCAGTGTTCCGTGATGCATTTGGCATGGATTTCGTCTTGTGTAGCTGGGGCTTAATCATTTCAAAGCTTTTAATGATATCATTGAGCCATTATTTTAAATAGCAACTGATGAACCAAAATTATTGAAATAAAATTAAACGATAAACCTTATGTGAAAATGAATAAATGATAAAATGAAAAAGATAATTTAAAGTTATATTTCTGGTTGCATTATGATTCTGTAATAAACAAAAGTCAGCTTTGGAATCTTAAGGAATAAGATATTATGTCTAAAATGAAGGTAATTTGTAAAGTAGTTATACCAGAAACGCTGAATGGGTTTAATTATTAGACTCGTGATTAAGAAGTCAATTTTAGTTGCCTCTTCGAGTTAATGTTGCGGAATCTTAGTATCTACCATTTTATCAAATTAAGACTGAATAAGGACAAGAAATGGGGGAAGTTTAGTAATAAATAATTTGGTTGTTTATGTGAATTTAATTAACAAGAATTACCATAGATCATTTTGTTTAATATTGTTAACGGAAATTGGAACAGTATAACTAGATACTGTTACGAGTTTTAAGTGTAAATATTTTTTAAAATCTATAAAAATGTTATATAAATTATTTTCATTTAGGCTATCCAACTGAAAGGCATTTTATGGGCAATGCGTTTATCGTTCAGGTAAGGACACGGATGTGGATAGTTTTATGATGGTCAATCCCATAAATTTTCGTAGATATGACGCATATTCGAAAAACATCCATTTAAAGAGTCTTTAATAAAACAAGGGCGCTGCCCAATTATACGTCTTGAACGGTTGTTACACCAAAATACTACACACGAATTGCAAACCCTATAAATTTCAAAAGGTAAGTATCGTTATGTTGACAGCACTCCACAAACTCTAGCACAATACTACATCATTCTGTTATTTTGCTGAGATCTTCTGCGAAAAAGCTTTGCTCGTAGAGCGCTCATGTGAAATTGAGAAAATCTTTAAAAGAACTCGACTGAAACATTTAGGTTTATTTTGTAAAACTTAACTTTATGCGAGGCTCACAGCTTCAACTATGATTACGTTTATAATTAAGGTTCTGATTATATTAAAACATAGTAAACTGCTGAAGGTTCATTTATTTTTAAATTAACTAAAAAGGTCTATATCAACCAATTTAAGTTCAGTACTACACCTAAGCTTACCTGAATTTCAATTCGAATCAATTGCAGACATTGTACCATTCTAGAAACTGGTCCATGTAATGCATTTGTAATGTTCTACGGAAACTCTGAACTGAATTTGTACCGTTTCCTTGTAAGGGGGCAAGGAACTACAGATGGTCTGTGGGAACTATGAGAATGACTCTTATACGAGAAGTAGGTATAAGATACAGATACGTCGATTTCGAGTTTTGCAAGCAGTTTCAAATCTATTAAAGTTTTAAAGATAAGAAATAAAATGAAAATTATTTTGAAAATACTTCTATTCCATAATGGGTTAATGAAAATTATTTATAATAATATTTTTGTGCGAGAATACCTTTCTCTGTAAAATATTTAAAAGTTTAAGCTAAAGTACATTTACCTTAACGATGAATGCGATCTAAAATTGAAATACGTCAGAACCGTAGCGAGATATAATAATAGTTTTTGTTTGTAAATCAAAATGTGCTATAATGGTAATTGTTTTTTTTGTTGTTCACAAATCTCTGTACATTTGAAAGTTTCAATTTTAAGGAATATATGGTATATGTAATGAAGTTACTTATAGATTTCAGTACATTTTATATAAAGATACTCAAGCTTTTATATTTATACCAATGTCATTAACTCTGTTTTAAGTAAGCTCTTCCTCAGAAAAAGTTACTACTGTACTTTAATGTATTGCATTATCTTTATTTTGTCTTTATCTTTCCTCATCGGTCCGCCTTTTACTAGTCAGACCATTTTTAGCTAGTCGGCAGAATTCAGAAAAATACTGATACAACTTACATACTGAACAAACGTTGCTCGCCGTATTTAGATGTGCAATGTTCAAAATAGCTAATACAAGATTTTCTTTCGCAGATGGGTTTTTTCTACGGCACCTAATCTCAATATTCTAAAGTAATCAACAATGTTCTACTGGTATTATATTCGAAACTGAACATGGATAAGAATAAGAAAAAGAACCATGTCAATGGAAAGTACAAAAAAAATGGAAAAACAGACTACAAAGTTGATGACGATATAGGAACAACATGTTGTATCTGTGTAAGAACAAAAAAAAGTAAAAAGAAGACCATTATCGCAGGGTGTGTCACAAATCTTGGAATATTCATTTTACTACTAGCATATACTCTTCTCGGTGCTTTCATATTCTTAGCAATAGAAGGCAGTGCTGCAAAAATACATCAAAAAACTTTAGCAACAACGTCTTATCAGGCTAATGAAAATCCCAAAGCACAAACTCCAAAACTAAATGGGACTATATCGCAAGCTAGTGCAGAATTGAGATCACAGACAGTGGAAAGCATTTGGGAAATTACTGTGTCATTGAATATTCTTTATAAAGAAAATTGGACAAGGTTAGCCGCTCAAGAAATAGCTCGGTTTCAGGAGAAGTTAGTTGCTCGTGTAGCAGCGGATGTGTCAGCACAGTATGGAGGAGCAAGAGCATTGGAATCAGCGCCAGCATTGGTAGTCGATGATTATGAGTGGAACTTTGCAAAGGCATTTTTATACTCACTCACCGTGTTGACTACCATAGGTAATGTTAAGTTGTTAATTGAACTAAAATACATCTTACGTTCGTTTAGATGGTTTATTATAAACATATATTTTTACAGGTTATGGCAGCGTCGCTCCAAGAACTGCTTTGGGTAAAGCAGTCACAATTGGATACGCCATCATAGGTATTCCCTTAACCCTTCTTTATTTGTCTGTTGTTGGAGCGCTATTATCAAGACTAGCAAGAGGTGTTTTCAGTCGAACATTATGTTGCTGCCTCTGTACAAAATGTGGATATTGTTGTCTTGATGAAAGAACCATTGCTAATAAGGAACGCAAGGACAAAGTGAGGAGACAAGATGACTACAGAAGTCAAACTTTGCATCTGCAAGAGCCGTATTATGTCCGTTCGCCATCAGGAACTATAATATCAGCCTCTCAAGCACACAGTATTAGCACTAATTCTATAAAAGATAAAACTACTGGTTTAAATTTCCTTAGAGATTGTGATTCAATGAGCTGTACTGACACAGATTCGAAAGTATCACTGCGAGGCTTCTCAATTCTCGCTCCTGTATCTCTTTGTCTCGCTGCCATATTTACTTATATATTCTTCGGTGCTCTTGTTTTATACCAACTTGAAGGTTGGAACCCTATAGATGGAGTTTATTTTTGCTTCATGAGTTTAAGTACAATTGGTTTTGGTCATCTTGCTCCAGGTGCTACTCAAAAAAATGGCGCGTCCACTGGCACTGTTTGGTTTTGCTCAATCTATATTATGACTGGACTTGCATTGACGGCAATGTGTTTTAATGTATTACATGACGAAATTGTCCATCGTTTGAGGCATCATGAGAAAGTTATGAAAGCAAATACTCAAAAGGTTTTGACTTCAGAATTTTTGCACCGATCTTGACGTGATGAAAGTGGAATTCTTACCGATGAGTCGATGTTAAATTCTGAAGGAGAGTCATTGCCCGAAGTATTGCATCACGTTTCAGGGGCACGGTTTGATGGAGGCGCCATTCGTAGGACTGTTTATACACTTAGAGAAGAAAAAGAACCGGAAAGATTAACTCAAATGTAAATACTAAAATCATTATTGATAAAACAAACCCCAATGCGGAGTCGCAAATTTTTTATAATTCATTGAGTTTATACAAATAGATATAGTGGATTTGATTGTATTTATTAGTCAATGCAAGATATTATACGATAATATAAGATTAATAAGACATACTGGATTAATTTTAATTGAATTGTGAAGCTGATTTGTTTAACTTCTTCAAAATTTGTAGATAACTAGGGTAGTCCCATCGATTTGATAGTAAAGATTAAACGTAAAAGAAAAAAAATACTAAGAAGTAAAGAAATGACTGACCATATTTGTTAATTATTTTAAATAATAAATACTCAATACATTAATTAATAACCCTTAGCTCATGGTGTTACCTAAGCGTTGTTAAGACCCTGATTAGAATGAAATTGCAAAATGTAATATTTACGTGCGAGATCTATTTTGTACAGTACTATAAAACTCGACGGACGATTCGGTTTCACCAAAGGATGAAAAAGGGTGAAACTGTATCATTCGTCGAGATAGTAGTCATTTCGGTGAAGTTTTGGGATTGATTCTTATTAATAAGTTTAACTTTATAATTATTTATAAATTCATGGTAATGATATGTGTTATTCATGGTGTGGAACTGTTGAAGGAAAACTTCAGTAGCACATACAGACAGCCATTATGAGAAATAAAACATATTTTCTTTTTAAATTTAAATAACAACGGATATATCTAGTGTATTTACGTACCAAATTAAGTATTTTAGCTTATTATAAAATATAATATTTTTTTTGTAAAAATCCTTTGAACTTTAATAAATTTTGATAATTTAAGTTGTATGCAAAAATTTGATGATGTAACTTAAATCTTCGTTGGACTGAAAATGAGTTAAATAATTTATATCATATTAATATGTAAGGTGATAACTTTCGAATTATAACTCTTTAAAGTAAGCATATTCTGCACTTTTTGTTCTATCAGCAGAAAATAAGGGTCAAACCTTATTCTACAAGGTAAACTGGGATATGATTTTATGAGGGTTTCATTTTTCTTTCTTCTTCGATCCAAATCTGATAATCCTAATTTATGCCTAATATCAGATATTCCTACCCAAACCATTCGGCTACAACGTAATTTAGGTAGGAAAAATATTAAAAGGCTATATTTTCTTTTCGTGCCCGAAGAGTGCGTTTTAATTGAACTGAGCCATCTGGATTGTATTTATCGTCATCTGACAAATCATAGGAAAACGACAACAGCACCTCTGATGTGAAGTATTGGAAACAATTTTTTATAAATGCGATTGATACTACTGAATTACGAAATAGAAACTATAACAGGAAGGTATAAGCGAAAATTCTGTTTTTCGTTTTTAATTTGTAACAGCGTAACAATTTCATGTATTTTGAAACAAATTATATGATCAAGTTCAGGGCGATATAAATATTATACATATAAAAGATTTAGGCACATTTATGGCCAATAATGAAAGTCTTAATTGTAATGTGTAAAATAAATCTGTAAAGTAAACTGGATAATATGTAAAGAGACTAGTTATAGTGTGCCAAATTTGAATTGTATACAATGCAACATTGTATAATTATACGTACTCAAATATCATGTATAATGATAAAATAATTATAAGTAATGGTTGTTCAACAATCGGTGTAGTTTTTTTATTTGATTCTGATTTTATCGTATTTTGTAATCCAGTTGTATATTTGATTTCCTAAAATTTATGAATTACTTGGAAATTTGAAATGGATGTATAAAGCGTGAAAAATTGGAACACTAAATATGTATTAAATGTTGGAGGTGAAGGTCATTTTAACGTACTTTTTCACTATTAACGTAATTGATTGAAGATAAGTAATAATTCAAAGTTTTTGGGAATCAAAAATACTACTTATTTTATAGATGTTGGTTCGTACGAAGTGTGAATTTCTACATCTGATATTATTTCAAGTAACGAGTGTAAAGATGGAATTCTAATGATAGATGATTAAACAATTTTAAGTGAAAATAACGTTGTTTACCTTTTAATATTATTAGCCAACACCCCCCCCCCCCTCCCACCCCCCGTGAAGGCGCGTCATAAAAGGATGCAAAACATACAATAGTTTATATTAATAATTAATATATATTAATAAATAAATGATATTGTTCAGACATTGCCTAATTTTATGAATTGGTATTTTTAAAATAGACAGCGCTATACCTATTTTATTTACCACTGTTTTATTGAGATAAAAATCTGGTACTAAAATTGATGTGGTAGGAGTTCATATGTTTTGCTGGTAGTTTAATGCTAAGCACTTTCAGTTTTAAATTTAATAATAATTTATTTTTTAAATTGAAATAGGATCAACTAAAGAAGTTATTTCCAGACATGTAAAGTAAGATACATGCTTAACTAATAATTATCATTAGCATTAAGATATTATCTACAGTAAGTACTAAAAACACTTCAAATAGATTCATAACCATTTCCGAAACATGCAAAATCAAATACTGACTAAATAATCCTGCGATTCCGTTTTTCCTGTGCAATCCAATTGCATTCCGCTGTGTCCGGTTCGCGAGGATAATCCGGGACAATCTAAATGTGTGCTCCAAACTAGGATTATCCTGGCTTAAGGAAAAATGTATCCGACAAAACAAAAGGTAAGGAATTTTCGACTGGACGAGACTATAATATGCTATATTATTTAATGCAAATAAAATGCAATACAAATAAAAAGTAAGTTCACTAAAAGTAACTCATTGTGGTAACAAAGATCTGTGATCCACCGTTTCAAATTTGAAGAGCTTACAATGACGTAAATAGTCAAGTTATACAGCGTTTTTATTTGGAATTTCCATAACTTTTGGGTTTTACTCACACCAAATATAAAAATGTAACAGTAGGTGTTATTTTATTATATTATAACATTTATGTGATTATTTTCAGTACAGGTATTTCATAAATTTACAAATATCATAGTGTAGAGTTTTTAAATGTGACGTCATGATTTTAAGTAATAATAATAATACAAATAGTTACCAAAAGAATTCCAAAGTTATGGGAATTATAAAAAGGATACATATTTATGTCACCTGAAAATTCTCTATTATCTAAAGGTATTTATAATTTTACTATGAAAATTAGATCATAAAATACTATCTTAAAATCTATTTTTTCTTCCATGAATTATTGTCATTTAGTCTATTATTGAGACTGCGCATCTAACGAGTGCTTACCACGTGTCTACCAAATGCCTACATTTCGCGTTTCTTTCACACTGTACGCGGTTATTTCGCTCAACCACATTTCTATAGTTCATGCCCTCCACCAGTATGCTTCACTCTGAACTTTTACTGAAATCTTTTCAGACGAGGCTTCCTGGTCCTTTTTCAACCGCCAACTTAAATAAAAATGAACGAATTCTAACATTGCCAGAAAAAGATCTGAAAATGATTTTAGAATTAAATCCTTACAAATTTACTAAGTTTGGCATTTATGTAGTTTTCGAGCATATATATTTTCGAATCGTATAGCGGGAATAATAAATTTTACTTAGCTTACCAATTCATAGCTCAAATACATCTACGTACATTCGATTCGTTTTCCTAATTGATGTTTGTGCGAATTTGTTGTCAGCAAAACATCCTGATCGAAGCCAGATGGAGGGAGGTTTATTTGTGGACACAAGCCAGACGGGACTCAATGAGAATTTAGTACGACGGATAATGGAGAAGTTTATTATTATTTTTCCGATGTTGTGTTTGGTTCAGTGTTTTTCACTTTATCATCCATCAGCTCTGAAATAGAAACTGCGATGTAAATAGCTTTGAGTACGCCACAAAACGAATCAGTGGAAAATTTAATAACATTTAGCAATTAGTTTTTATATACGCACGTGGCAAACGATTACCACAATCTATATCTATCTCTATATATTAGTTAGTCCTGTTCTTCTGTGCAAAAAATCAATTAGCGACATAAAGAATAGAGTAGTTGTCTACTCTGTAAATATTAAGGGAAGCTTTATGTTCATAGTATAGAGGACTATTTGCCCGGCTCGTGACATAACGATTTAGTCGCTAATTAATTTTTTGCACAGAAGAACAGGGACTATTCTACCAAAAATCATACTGATATAATGAATCATAGTGATATGATAAACTTGGTGGTTTTCGAAATGAGTTAGCGAAATCAATTTGAAGTGAATCAGTAAATTGAGCAATAAAAAATTTCAGGTTGGTCAAGCTTTACAATTGATAGAGCACAGACATCTCTTATCCAGCTTAGATCTTTAAGAGCGACGTGACCAAAATAGCAGGATTCTTTTGTTTTATGTTCTGAGCCTGAAACTGAACCAAAAAATAAAATCACGATTCAACATATATTTCTCAGAGTATTATCGGAAGCATCGAAATTGTATGGTTAAAATATTGGAGTGCTCTCATCGAGAGCAAATTGAAAATGTAACAGGGGCGTCGCGTCAGTTATTGTTGCCTCGGTTACATTGAAATTTTGAAATCAGCTACCCTCGAAACTACTGGTAGATGCTAAAAGGGAGACCTTACCACTTTTAATAATAAAATTATCTATTACAGAACAAAATAGGCCAACATATACACCAAACCTTTCACGTATCACCATAAAAAGTAACCAAGCGGTGTTTGGTCAGGGGATCGTGGCCCATCTAAACAATTAATTTGTAATAGAAAATAATTATTGAAATTGTACCATCAATGTTGATTCTTTACCAAATTTGTTGTCAAATCCGAACGATTATATTTAATAATCTACGGAAGTGAATATCGTTATCGATTAATATTAAAATTCGGAAGAAAACCGTCGTGATCCTTGTCCCAACTTCGCATAAGACATCGAAACTTATTGTTCTCATCAAAATCATCAACAGCATCATCCACTCAATATATTTTATAGCTTTATTAATAAATCAGACGGAAAGTTCCTCGAGTGGCGGCCGCGTACCGGGAAACCCATGGTGCACCGACGATCTGGTTAAGGTCGCGGGAAGCGGCTGGATGAGAACAGAGCAGGACCGGTCGGTTTGGAAATTCTTGGGGTTGATGACATAATTCCCACGTTCCCAATTTTTCATTTCTTTCTATGCAGTGCTATGGATGCAGGCGTTTTGTCGTGGAGATGACGAGAGTTAAACGATGGAAGTTAGACGACTGAGAACTATTCCTCATTGGATTATTTGTTATAATTACTTCAGCTACACTGCCACGAATAGTTCCATGAGGCTATAGGCATTGTGGCTAATATATTAAAAGTTGTGACAAATAGTCGCTTAAGGGTGGATTGCACTGAGGCGGTACCGTGAACGTTGCATATCACACAAAAATCAGACGGCAGTGGCGGTAGCATGGCTGGCTCCTGTGTGGAAAGACATGTACATTTAGATTTATGTGTAGAGTGAGTACTTAAGAATCAGGTTAAGAAACTTTAAAAATGGAAAAGATTAATGCAAACAAATGAACAGAAGAGCGAAGATTTATCTTCTATCGAGTATCTTTAGTAAATGTCGTGTGGATTTATTGTAAGCTGGCTGGCGTATTACACGGTGGAATTGCCAAGAATTGCAACACCGACGTCCCAGTAATAGCTTTTTGAGCGGTTGCCATTGCAGTTTTTGGATATTGCTACCTTTGAGCGTAGCTGGCTTGATATGTTATGGAAAAGTTCGAAATGCTGATATTGCTTGTTGGCAATCGATTATGGCTCTTAACTAAAAGGTGTTGTAATTTTGTGATCATGGTACTGGTAAAAAAATATGTTAATTCATCTCACTAGCGAAACCATTAAACATTTATGTCAAACATAGAAGTCTGTTCCGTATTTGGACAGACACTTCTTTATTCAAAAGGAAAAACAACTTTTATACATAACTAGTTTAAAAGTTGCGACTAGTTAAAGAAAATATGGTTAAGGCCTATTTACATGTTTAATAAGCAAAGCATGTGTACTATATCACTATACACCGTTCGCGTGTTTGGTTGTTCGTAGTTGGCGCTCAGATTAGCAGTTATTAAAATTATGCTTTAAACCAAATGGTATTGACAAATTATTATTGACACAACAATCAATAAATAAGATCTTTTAAATTGACAATATTATATTTAATAGTTATATAGTGTAATTTAAATCCTCAGAAATTTGTAAACTACCGTAAATAATGAAATTCCAAGAAATTCATTACATTTTATATTCATCGAGTTTTCAGCTTATTTTTACTCGATCTCCAAATTTTCTCGCAATCTTTTATTTTACGTATATAATGTTATACTGTAATCTCTCATTCATAACTAATTTCAGAGGCTGAGAATTTGTTAAAAGAAAGTCCTCCAAACCCACAGCAAATTGTAAGCAGTACAAAGTAAATAATATTATGTAATATATAATGATATAACAGTGATTCAGCTTTGTATTAGGGCTCTTCTTTTTCATATTGTTTTAAAGAAGATTACCTACTTTATTATTTGGGGTTTAATCCTTAAATTTTTAACAACAAAGTTTAAAATATATACGACAATAAATCTTGGTTGTAAGCGGTTGCCGTTACTTATGCACTCGTAGCTAATTGGACTCTAGTGAATATTTACAAAGAAAAAGCAGTTCTCTATAAACTATGCATTGCTTACTGCAGGAACAAAACGCCACAGTGAATTGGGATTTGAGTTTTGTAGTTGCTTTTTAGGTTTGAAACTTTTTGGTTCAAAAAGACAGAACGTGATCCTTATCGTGACCTTCTTTTTTTATTTTCTATTATGAAGATTTAACCTAAACATTACCTGAACTTTAAATACTTTATTCTTTTTTTAACAAACGGTGCGAGACAACATCAGGTTTAGCCAGGATTTTCAGTAAATAAATTCAACTGTGTGCAGTAAGTGCGTGGTAGATAATAATCACTTTCATACTTATTTAGGAAATCACATAAGTCTAGCTAGTGTGTGTATTGTGTGAGTGTGTTGTGTGTGTGTATTGTGAATGCAGAACATGTTACATTTCCTAAACACTTTTGTTTAACAGCTTTTTCCTAACACTAAAACAGAGTGAACTACTCACCAAGTCAGTTCAATGTAAATAATATATTCTTAATTATTTAACTAATTTAAAACAAAATACGCATATATAGCTACTACTATTAATGTCAGGAGTACCTGACATCAATCAATAAAATATGTATATTTTAACTATCCAAATGTTATTTGTGTTGCTTAAAATTATAATTGTAAAATTTTAAAATGACAAATATTATTACGCGTGAAAATTATGAAATTTTTTAAAGTATAAACAGTTATTTTCATTCCTCTGTAATATTAATTACTGGGTTTTGGTGGAGCACATTCTTAATGTAGATAATACCTCTAACGGGAAACTGTTTCATTAAAATCTACATAGGAAATAAATTGTTCGTGCGTAAAACTGTAAGCTTGTGAATTTTCATGAAAACGTTAAAAAGCGTAGCTTCCTTGTTTGATAAAACTGCCGAGTGCGCACCGTTCGCTAGTTAGGAGTTCCGCAGCGATTTCGGATAAAATCGACTTTGGACTTTAATTCTTTGGCACTAACACTTTTTTGTTTACATTTCCAACATTGTTTTTAACTTAAACGTAGGGAAAGAAACTTTGTCTTCTTTTATTCAAAGTTCAATCGAAATTAAGATATATATACTTGATACAAAAATGAATTTTTGAGAGTTTGAAATGAATTTTTGACAATGAAATGAGAATTTTTTATTACGTTTCCTGGGGTGTCCATTTTTGCTCTTTGAAGTTAATTGTACCCTTTTTATTGAAATAAAGTCCTAATATTAAGATCATATAAAATCATATATATATATATTAAGCAGTTTGATTAACATAAATAATTGATATTTTCTGAATGTTTAAAGATTCTGCATTCTTAGCGTTTAGTAAACCAGCTTTATTAAATTAAGATTATTCTGTTAATTATCTGTGTTTCTTGAAGTCGAAAGTCAAGTACAACTACTTAACTCGTTTTAATTTGCGTTTAATCTCATTTAATTTATTTTATTTTAGTTTTATTTCATTTTAGTTTTTCGTAAGACATCGTGCGTTATTTTACTATCATATGGCGATTTAATCTTCTAAAGAAAAATAATATTCGATGAATTATTATAATTTTGCATTGCTTTTTTAAATTTATAACCTTCACCTGATGGTAAGTTAAGATAAGGCCGAAGATGGAAGTGAACCTGGATTCCGCAACCACAGAGGAACTGGCTAACTTACTTCGAACTGCCGGAACACAACAATGCTATTAACATTTTTGTTTTGGCGGCAATCTAACGTAAGATGCTATCCAGGTGGACTTAGAAAAAGCCCTACCACCAACCAAACTAAGCAGAAAATGCTTGGCCCTACTGGAAATATGGACCCTTTAGATCTAAAGTAGGCGAACAAAAGCCTCAAGGCCACACAAGCGGTTAAATGTTCCGCATAGTTGCTATGTAAATATTAATGTAGTGTGATTGTGAAGTGATTACATATTCACTCCACAGTGTCACTACATTAGTAATTACACGTTCGTTTACGTAAGGACGATGTCTTACATAATCACATCATATTGTTGAGGAATACCCCATAGTGATTACTAATATATTATTATCATAATGATACACGTTGTAAAGTAAATATATTTTTGCAGAATGTACATTATTATTCAGTAAAAGACATAATAGTATCTACTTAATATGTCAGGCACCGTATCATTCCGTTTCTCCAATTTAGGCAGGGTACACTGAAAACCGTATATACACGAACAGGAAGAGCAAACTGGAATATATTTAGCGGAACTAACTACAAGTTGGTCTATTCTTTCAGTTACAGAGAAATAAAAACTTCATTTTTGTTGAAATGAATACAGCATTTCTCACATGAAATATATATGCAACCGTTAAGTATTTATTATACTTTGAAATAAAAAAAAAATATAAATTTTTTATAGAAGGAATTTTTTATCATTTATGATGGTAGATGATGATAAGGTTTTAGACCATCGAGACCTACACCTGGATTGCTCAACCACAGAAAACTGGCTATCTTACCTTATTACAATCCTAGGTTCTTCAAAAAAAGCGTGAAGAATCATCTAGAAGGTCGGCAAGATCAAAGTGGATGGTGCAGTGCATAGTTTCACTCGCACTAGCTTTTTATTTCGCACTGACCTATTACGGGATCACCCATGATGAACTTGGTCTTGTATTCGTAATCGAATCCAAACCTCAAACCACTACGCAGTGAGTTTAAATGACGTCATCATTGCCAACCCAGTCGTTAGCAACTACAAAGTACGTACAAATGTATTGAAAATTAAAGCTAATAGGCAACAGCATCAGCAAGGCTCCATCAACAAGAGACCCTAAGCAAATACTGTACCAATCCTTTACTAACGCGAACAGTTCACCGAGCCATCTCATTATGTAAAGCTCCGGTACATGGATTGTCGTCGACGAAACAAAAGCACATTCTTTTGCTGCGTTAAGACGGGACGATGCGATTTTGATACGATTTGGCCGTTTGTATTGGCACGATTTAACTTTAAAACCGTAATGGAGTGACGCGCTTAAAGTTTGGAAGCGGTGTGATTAGTAACAATTCGAAATTGAAAAATGTTTTGACGCCCTTATTTATCTTACTTACATATGATATATTTTATGTTATTTTAAAATTATTATAGATTAATGTTAAAACACTGCTTTTTCTCAAAACTTGATAAATAAATATATATCGTTCTATAATAAAAGGTACTGTTTTCATCACATGTCATGGCAGAAGTGTAAGTAGTATTTCCTCTTTAACAATCAATGACGACGACGGGGCAACTGTCAAAGTGGCGCTGTGTGCGTTTGTTTCAAGGAGTTTATTCCATTAAAATAATTTTCGCTCTAAAATTACTTGCAAATTTACTAAAGACTGACTATTAGAAAGTTATGAAAAGCAATTATTACGTATTAATAATAATAATAATTAATAATAATAATAAATTAATTAAATAGTAATAATTTGATGAAAATGATTATCAATCTGTCACTGTTTCTTGTTTTAAGTAAATAAACGACCATAATCCGATCCGAACCAAAGTAACATGCATATTGATTTAATGTAATTTAAATTATTATTTATTGAAATCTGATAAATAAACGATACTTCCGTACCACTCGTGTATTATATATATTCAAAATATGTTCATAGAAGTAAAGGATATAAAGAAAACAAAAATAACAAAAAGAAAAATGGTTAAGAAAAAGCGAAATAGTCTAAAGGTTAGAAATAACTTTTTATCTATTTGGCTTTTTCTTCCCCGTTTTTTGAACTTTAACTTACCATGACTGAAAATGATCTTTTCTTTTCAAACAATAGTCATTTAGAAACAAAAATGACTCGATCTATATCAGCTTAGCGTTGCCAATCACATTGACAAATTAAAAAAAAACTGATTAGTGGTTTGGACTTGTTCCAAATGACCTCAGCAAATCGAGTGAGGTGTGATACAATATCACGACCTACTCGTCACTACCTACAAAGCATAAACAATTGGAAGGTTGGAATGTCAACCTAGTTGCTTTAGTTAACTATCATATGCTTTAGTGCATGACCGCCATGTAATGATAATTTCATGATCAGTTATTATTAAATAATTTAATTTTATAAGCATCAATAAATTTAACAAAATTTTAGGCGATATGGCTTTTATATTTATACAAATAATTTATATACATAAAATATATAAATAAACGGGGATTGTGAGTGTTACTAGTGCTTTAGTATGGTAATTACACACACTTTTTACGGAGTTTTTAATATAGTCAGTAATACAATATCCAAAAAATCAAAAATCAATTTTACAAAGGAAATAATTCGCCTAATATATTTTGATTCTCCTAAACATTTTGAACGACTCGAATCAATCCATTATTTACAGAATCACAACTAAACACTTGCGCTCAAAGAAAACTTTTGATTGGTTATTGTAAATTCAAAATTAGTTAAAATTAGGCAGAGAACCAAAATAATTTTTGCTATCCTCTAATTTAGATTATGGGTGTATCATAGAAAGAATTAGTCCCATTATTCTTATTGTTTAAAATTGCCCAGACAATAGTAACCGACGTAAACTATCATATCAAAATATCACATATTGAGAGCATAATAAAAATGCTAAACGGAGTGAATCAATTCTACAAATCCCTTTCTTGAACCGTATTTAATGAATAATTCAGAAATTATTACAAGCTTAATACCACTGCACTACAGTGTTCATTTCCGTGGGGCTTATTCTAAGCTTCAATTGCAATGCAACTTCGCTAATACGAAACGTATGAACCCAGTTTTTCTTTACATTTTATGAGCTCCGTCTCAAGCATTGCTTTGTGGGGGGAATATTTTACCGATAAATATCTCTTAAGACGTTTCCTTTCTGTTTATCGTTCGGATTCCGCTGATTTCTTTAACAGTTTTTCTTTTAAACCTCTTTTTATTTTCAGAATATTAACTAGCATGGCAAGAAGGAGAAGATTTTGTTTCGGCCGTATTTCGTTTGTAACGATAAACAGCGATACATTTACTTATTTTGGAATGGTTACAAATAAATACGCGAAAAAAAGTGCAGTTTCTTTCCGTAATTTGAATATTACAAGCTTTTTATTTCAGGTGATAAAGATTATTAAAAATATATATTATCAATATCCGACTTTTATTTTGATTGGTCTTCCAGGCAGTCTTCTTGAAGTTCTATGGATATACATTTATGTGGTCGCTTGTTTGAAAACGTTTTCCATAAGAACCAGGTTTAATGGCTTGACGTGATATTCCATCCATCTAGAAGCTCGAAATAAAAAAAATTGATTGACCCATCCAGGAACTTACCACGGCTTAAGATACTTACTTTGTTTTGTAATAGAAATGGATTCTCGGAAGCGAAAGTATATTTAAAATAATGTGTTTTTTCAAATTAACTGCTTTAACAGACGTTTACTTTAAGGTATCCGATCTGTAAAACGAAGACAAACTGTTATGGACTACTGAAATAGAAAGAATGAAATCTATTGTTAAAGAAAAAATAAGTTTAATTTTCATTTTATAATTACTTTGTATTTGGCTTTAGTTTTAGTTCATGTCATTTTGTCAGAGTACTTCACCATCACGCTTTCATTATGTAATTTATTCAACAGTACGTACTCTGAAATTAATAAATTTATTATCTCTTTCATCATAACATTGATTATAAAATCAGTGTCATGTTGAAAGCGTAATGGTGAAGCAATTGTCTGATGTTAATTTCTTACTAGTTTCTCATAGGTATTATACACACTGTTGAGTTGGTATTTGCTGTTAGTAAAACAAATTTAATGCATGAAAAAGTTAAGTTTGATAGAAATTTAGATTTTTATTTTAACACACTATTTATTTACATACAAAATGTAATTTGAAAAAATGGGGGCTTAATATTATATATAATATTAATATAATGTTAAAAGATGGTAACGAAAAATTTAATAATCCGATACTAACCGACTGTCGCAGTCTTACCACTTACAACGCATTATCAGTGAACTCTTGCAACCTTACTCATCGCATGATCACAACACTACAAATTAGTGTTCTTTAGCTCCAATCTACTGTTAGAGGGATTCAAATTTGTGTTAAGAATATCATTCTACCTACTCTTAATATAATTCTTAGATACGACTTAATTAAAATCGTATGATTGATGGCTAAGTAGATTCAATTTCAATTAATATTTATATGACACATTGTGGCAAAATATTTAGAACTAAGACACTTTCACTTAACTTTAAATTACTACAATACTAGCTTTTCGGTAGTGTCTATTACGTAATACTCAGCCAAATTTCAGCTTTATCTTTGAGTTGTGCATTTATTAGAATTTCAAAACTAATAGATATTTATATAAACTTCAAAGCCCTATCTAGCAGTATGCCAAATTGCTCTATGTCAAAAATCTCGATCCATCCAGTGGCTTAAGCTGTGTATTGATAGATTAGTCAGTCAGTCAACTTTGCCTTATATATATTTAGATTTGTGAGAAACTAAAATTTATTATATTCTTAATCTTTGTGGTATGTTCGAGCCTGTCTATATCTGAAACCATAGTTTCAAATATCAGTGTAAATACTTAATCAATTTAGTTCAGTATTCAATGATACTGGTTTTGTTGACGATTGTTTTAACATTAATTAGTCTAATGTCAAAAACAATTGTAAGCAAAATAAAAAAAAATAATTGAAAAAAAAATTGAAATATCAAAATTCAAAGATCGAAGTAATTATATTAATTGATGTCACTAAATTAATTAAATTAACTTATCGAGCACCGAATGCAAACTGATTATGTAATTTGTCCGTGGCCGATTAACCATAATTAATTTAGAATGGTAGTCATTAATCTGTAAAAATAATAAAAAAAAAAAAATTTTTTTTTGATAAGCCGACGTTGTCAAGAAAGTGACAAAATGGTCAACATAGATAGAAAGCTTTAGTTGATAACGAGAAAATAAAGATTTTATATAGTTTTACACACTTTTTAAGTAATCTTAAAATGTAAAAAAAATAAGTGGTGACGTACTTTTTCGTTATTACCATATTAAAACATAATCTAAATATAGTATTTATTCTCTCTGATGTATGCAACAATTTTATTAACATTGTGTTTTTAATATTCAAATAGTCATTATTGACGCGACATAAACTGAATGAGTTAAGTATATACACACAAACGTCCTTAGTTAAGTCTGTAAAAGAAGATGAAATTACACGAATATCTTAGGATTCGCATCAGTGACATGTGAAAAGAAGTTTAGATTAAAAATCTCATATTTAAGCTTATAGTTTTTAATTAAATAAAACAAAAGTACACGAGGTTTTGCTAAACTCTTTCAGGAGTTAACCCAATAAATCATCGTAAAGGCATTATTGTGCAAAAGCTATATTTTCCTTTTCATTTGAGGAAGTTACTTAAGTACGCTACTTTGAGAATTTTCTCCACAATATTAACATTAAAGATAACAAACGGGTCTGTTCCAAGTGAAATCTTCATTCAACGTAAAGACCTCGATTTGCTTTGCGATTCAGGAAAAATAAGAGTAATTATTAGTGAAAGCTCACTGAAAGATCCTTTTTAGGTTAATCGTTCGAGGTCTGCTTTTATTCCTGACCTCTTTATGGAGTCGAATCACGGAAGAACACGTTTATCTCACAATAGTTGATGATTGAAAATATTATAGCCATGATTTGAGTTGATTGAAGTTGTATTAGAAGTGACTATGAGATATTAATGGTTCTATCTTTTCACCTTATATCTTTCTATCTTCATTATCATAATCAGCAACCTAGATACTTCCTACTGTTAGGCACAACCTTTCCTACATGAAAGAAACACATAATTATCTAAGCTGGGAGATAATATTAACGAAAGAGCTTTATTATTGTGTTGTGGTTCATGTAAATAGCGTCATGGTCAGTTCTGGATGGGTCAATAAAAATTTGATATTATGAGCCGCTGTTAAATCGGAAAGTATGTTAAGCTGTCAGTTTTGGTTATATCAACCATTTAATCCCAGAAACCCAGATAAAGCTAGCGTTATAGTGTTATAGCCCAAAAGCGAAAATGTTCTAGGATAATTCTTATTATAGTGTTTCAGTATATACTTATAAGATACTAGTTGATCCGGTCAACTTTGTATCACCCACACAGTACCACTAAAGCCACCGATTAAAAGAAACCCGAAGAAGCGATCGAAGAAATGACAGTTTATGATGTTTAGAATGTCAGTTAGATGTAGATCCATGCTAAATTATCATTTTTAACTTCTCCATTATTTTAGCTTTTCTTGCAGGTTTTCCTAATTATTGTCATTTTTGTAAATCAACCCTGAATCGAAAACAAAATACAATATATGCAAATATGTTAAGCCTTTTTTGAGTTTTAACGAGACTAATGAACAGCAATTCATTTTTATACATAAGATGAAGATGAAAAAAGAACAAGAGTAAGAAGATTATTCAGACTTGATTTTTTTTCTTCACTGAACAAAATTGTGTAAGAAACTATTAGAATAATAAAATGTTGAGCATGTAAAGCAAATAATATATTTCTTCAAGTAATAAAAGAAATACAATAACCATGAAAACAAAACACAAGAAGAATGAATAGATATGTCAACATAATTATTTTGACATGTTCAGTATTGACTGTAAGCAGCCAATATAATAACCAAGCCTTGTACTTGCGATATCTATAAACCTCTTCAATAGAAACAACGAAAACTCACGCAAGCAATCAAGTGATAAACAGAGAAATCACATTTTATAAAGCTATAAAAGAAATGTGTGTTAAACACTCCAGTCAAACCTTTTAAAGTCCAGCCCGGTCGTTATGGTGTCCTCAGGATCTAAATTAAGGCAAATAAATAAAGCTTTATACTACGCTGCTCCTAATTTGTACCTGCTGGCGGTGCTCGCCAATGTCAAGAGTTCAATGGAAGTGATACATAAGTCTCATTCCTTTTTAAGTTTAAATGATGTGTAGTCTAATTCAGATTTGGTATAACAAAATATTTTCTTGGACTACACACAAAAATACACATAAAAAAACAAAAAAAAAACACAAAAATTCATCAAAATTATATAATTCAATTCTTAGAATTATCTAATTAATTTGAATTAGAATAGAGAATTAGTGACGAATATTAGACTCATTCAAAGACTAAAGCAGTTCAAGTTGTTTTTTAAAGAGAGTGATTCTACCATCGCCATGAGTTTTTAAGCTGTGTGTTAATCGCATATTATCTGATGGGCTCTGAGATAGTTTGCTACATATATTTCGGTCTCAAAATACTTCAGAATTTTTTAGTATACAAAACATACAGAATAAACAACAACACAACATACATATACATATTTTTATACAAAAATAATAGGATAATAATTGTGACGTTTCTTCTGAAACTGTTAAATCAATTTCTTTCAGTCACTTTTACAAATATCTTGACAGCCTCAAACAATTGGCATCAAGAAAAAAATAATTTTATTAGAAGTATTTTTGTATTCAAATCATTCGTGACTACGTTTGCCTCGTGATTTTCTTACATAGACGTTTAGTAAAGTTAGATTTTCAATCAATATTATCGCTGCTCAGAGTGGAGGTAATAAAGATATGATTCCTCTGTTAAATGAGTTTCACAATAAAATAACTATTTTCGACGTAGTTTTTGAGTCAAATCAAATTGAACACAGTTCTAAGCACATAAATATTTTTAAGTTAGGCTATTATATATTATTTATAAATCTTAAAAACAGTCACTTCCATAGATATAGTTCCATGGCGTTTGCCTCTGAACGCTTCGCCATGGTCGTAAATCGTCGTAATTGGAGGCCGCCGACGCACCGCGCCCTCAGGTAAAGCAGTTATGATTTTATATTGAACCACGTACCCGCCTGTTAGTACATTGGATCTATAGATTCAATTACATTCCAACAATAATATCATCTTTTTCTTGTGCAGCCGTTGTAATTTTTTATCTATCTTTATAGCGAGCACTTTAATTAATGAAAGAAAATCTCTTGGTTAGTTACTGCCAGTTACATTTATATAAATAAATAATATTGAAGCATTTAAAGTCCAAAGCGATGGTCCATATTGTGACTTTACAACAACCATGTGAATATTAGTTGTGTCGATTTGTGAATATCGCAGTGTCAAAATCAAAAGAAAGACAAAAAAAGACGAATCAAAAGCTCTCAATTTAAATTGACTAAATTAGGATGCTCTTAAAATCGTTATTTACCTACCTCAAACATTTATTCTAGGTAGAAACAAATTAATAACGCTTTTAATTATATTATTTTAATAATTATGAGCGATTTTAATTTTTGTAAGTAAAAGGTCGTTAATTTTGTTACGTCCTGTTAATATGAAATATTTATATTCTTAGATATAAAAGGTTTAATTTTAAAACAAAATTCAAAGAATTATCTGATTCAGACATGCATTATTTTATAATTAGATTTAATCTAAAATATATTGAACATTAAGCTAATATTGAAATGACACTATTTAACAATAATGCAGAGCTATATTATAAAGCTTCATAATGAAAATAAGTACTTGTTTATTATAAAGGAATAGATAATAAATATGATATTAGAATTTGACTTTTTTTTTAAACTTATTATATGCTTATAAAAGTCAAACTAGATTCTTTACAATTAATAATTGAAACTAAAACGTTTTTCATTGCATCTAAGAAGTTTTCTGGTTTCTATTACGAAAACTAAGCAATTTGCAGGTGGTTTTATGAAAAGAAAAGGTTCGGAAGCTATGCTTCGTGCTTCGTGCTTCGCGCTTCACAGGGAATTTTCTTCATTTATCTTTGAGAGCACGCTTGTGCTCGGCAGTACAACTTATATGTATTATAATAGATATAATGATGATTTTCACAAACAGATATATACCAGATATATTTTGATAATATTTATCTATCTTTTTGCCATTTCACTATAAACAGAATTTATTATATATGAAAAGTAAGCAGACAATGGGTCAGGAAAAGACCAATCTAATAAGAAAGAAAGGCTCGTCTACAAAAAGAAAATTTATTCCACCAATTTAACTTGAATTCGGAAGTTAGTCAATCTGTTTATTCTTCGTTCGAGTCCGTCCATCAATTTAGATAGAATTTGTTAATGTCAATTCAAATTGAAAGTACTTGACTAAATGTTTGCGTAATTATGCCTAAGACAAGTAAATAATAAATGGAATCATGTAAAATGAGTTCTGCAACAAGGCGCGGAACGTCAAACGCCATGTTGTTTTATGGCGGGAAACGTAAGCAGTTGATGATGGCGATAGACAATTGCCGATGCTCTCCAAGTTGCATCTTCATAACCGATTGTACCACTTGGATACTTTTTTTACATCAAAACACAGCAAATTCACTTCACGGATGATATAGTGAAGGCGACGGTGCATACCTATTAAAACGATAATGGCTGTATGTAGGTCCTGTTAACTTTTAAAATATTCTGGCCCCGATTTAGCAGTGCACGGACTAAATTACATTTAACTTATTTGCATCTCTTTAATTCCAATTCAAAATGAAAGAGATAGATTTTAGGAACGTTAAGTTAGTTGACACTAAAGACTCTTTGCACTTTAGACTCATTTTAAACGGCACGTTTAATGTTGCACTTTAAAATAAGGCAACTATTTTTAAAATTCGCCATTTTATAAACGTTATTGGCGTCACCAGTGTCTGTTATTTCTGGTCGGATTGAAATGCGACAGTATTAAATGAAAGAGGTCTAAAAAATTAAATGATTGAGTATAGAATTTAAACCGTGAACAACGAAAAAATAGCCACCGACTCAAATTGACCGAACAACAAAATGATAAACTAAATTACATTTTATATTATACGTAATATGAAATTTCCATCTTCTGATTTTCAACTTGCTGCTCGTATCGTAATAGAAAATCTTGTTCAAAAGGCCACCACATCGCTTCAATCCTTAGACAACCGAGGGCATACATATAGAAGTACATTGTATTTGCCTGTACGTGGGTGGAGCTGGAAGAAAATTATCACAATGAAATCTAAACATATTTACTTATTTACAATACTAACCTAATAAAATAATATAAAACCGTATTTTCCATTTGAATTTTTTTTTAATTACTTTATTTATTTTTTAAGTTTAACGCATAATTGTGTATTGTACAAAATATCATCAGCATTATCTGTGGGCGATTTTCTCAATAGCAGCCAGCAGGGTCGAGAGCACAGATGATTTACGATTTGAACATTGATTAGATAGGCAGATGAAAGATGCGGCAAATGGTTCTATTTTGGGATGAACAAGATTTTTAGTGTTAAAAATTTAGGACTGAAGTGTATGTAATATAATATTTTGTTCTTAATGTTTAATGTCTATCATATGTATGGTTCCACCGGTTGCCGCTAGATGGAGTTGAACGTATGTGCATCGCGCTATCGTATTCGTCATGCAATCTTTATAGGTCCCAATAATGATATTTATTAAGTTGAGCGGGTGTAAAGATTTTATTAATAAACTAGATGGCCTGGTGAACATTTACTTCATCGTAAAACTATCACTAACGCCATCTTTAAAACAAACCCGAAGTAGCATTGGAAGAAATTACAGTTTTAATATTAAGCATGTCAGTTAGACTATTTTCCATACTATATAACCAACTTTAAGTTGTATATATTTAAGTTTTTATTGAGGATTTTCCCAGTTGTTTGTTTATTAAAACCACCCCTAAATTAAACCGAATAAAACACAAGGAATCCAAGAATGAATATAGAAAGCAATTTAATTATTTTTTCTTAGTAAATTTAAATAGCTGAGTAATTCTATACAACAGTCTTTAACGTAAAAAGCGTTAATGTTAAAGTCTATTGTATTGAATTACTCATCTATACCAAGTTACAGTTCAATGGCAATTTCGGCGAATAAATCAAATTTACCTAAACTGCCGACTCCGCGTTGTTGTCATGAAGTCTCCAATACATTTCTATAAATAATTATCATTGATCAATACCGCTAGTTTGCTTTGTTAACAGACCCTTTTGTAATAAAGAGACAAGTCAGTCGTGAAAATTATTTGTTTTGAACTCTCAATTTCCTATTCATGGTTTTTCTGATGTCGTTTATTCGTGTGAGTTTGTTTTCCATTTTACAAATGAATAAATAATTATCAAATATTTTTTTTGTATTAAAAATTGAATTCTATTTACTTATTATTTATGGTCCTGTTAGAATAAAGACTGATGCATATTCTTGCTATAAATTGTAAAATATTAGGTCATTGAGAAATCGTTCTATTATTTTTCAGGTTTTGCACCATCTAATTGGATAACCTACGATTCTACTAGCAAGCCTCTCTATGGAATAGAAATAATAATAATAAGGTATTACTGATGTGTCCCACTAAACAAAACCGCTTTATAAAATCTTTCGCTTAACTGAAAATCCACAATTTTATAATTGTCGATCCATCGTCGACATCGCCCGCTGTTTTAATAACACCAACTTCCCAAATTTGATATTGAAAAAGTTCGGGCGAGGAGGAATTTTGATTCAGTTTTGCTGCTCCAATTTTTATTAACAACTATTCGCGAGTTTCTATTTAAGTAATACATTTTCAATGTAAAAACCAAATAGGAAGTTTAGTTTTTAAATTGAGTTCGTATGCCGTTTACACGTCCAATCGAAATGTTCGTAAGCGTGCAATAAGTGTTACTGCGTTTTTATTCTCTTCTGTGTTCTCATTCACATTTAAAAGGAGTTTTGTATACAAACCCCAAATAAAATTAGCTTCAATTTTGTTGGACTGTTTGAATTAAAATATTGAGTTAGTTATTTAGTTCTTCCATAATTGAGTAAGATATTTATTTATTTTTAAATTACAATTAATGTTTTTATATTTTTTTTTAAGAAATTGTTTTTAAATTGCTCTCTTCCATTAATCTGTTATGTACCTACATGAGTTACACGATAGTTTTTATATCGTATATAAATGTCGTCGGCCTGGTAAGGAACGAATTGTAAGGAACGAAAGGTAAAGGAGGCGATTCTACGAAATAATGCAGTGTTTGGAACTACTATTACGACAAGTTACTTCAGTTACATCATCTAGGGAAGACAATGAATATAAGAGGTATTTTATGTCAAATCGAACTCGTTTTAAACATCGCGGTGTGATATCGCGAGACTGCACTCGTCGACTATGTTCCCCTTTACTTTCGACAACGGAACTATATAATAAATTAATTATAACACGTATTTGCTCTAATACTACATTAACTACTATTTTTATTTGCCACATTTTCACAAAATTCCTTGACACAGTAAAGCAAGATCATCTTTCCACTAATAAGACATTGTATTCCAAACATAAGACAATAAACGGGGCTTTTAGCTAAAACTACTTTGTAATTATCATCATTCACCGTTATTTAAGAATATATACCGATTCAATTTAATTTTCCAAATGGAGACAGTAATTTAGTAAGTACAGGTGGTAACAAAAATTATAGTCTGGGCTTGGCTGTATATCTTTCCAGGCTCTCTCTTTAATGATACCTGAAATATTTTAGTATACGATAGAAATTCATTAATACACGTACGGACAAAATAACTGGCTATTCGACTTCAAAGGTCGACGTTATGTCCAGCCTCTGATTTATACCTGACAAGCCAACGAGGGCTCCGCTCCCCACTAAAACAGATTCGATGGTGTATCGACAAACGCCCTTAGGCTAGAGATCAGGGCTATCGCACATCCAAAATTACTAACTATGTCTCAAAGTTGTTAGTTAGTTAGTGTGTGTGTTTTCTCGTAAAGGGATCGCTTATAATCTCTGACAGAGTATATTATAACGACATCCACAAGAAGTTAAAAAGCTAAATTCTTTAAAATCTTAATGTGGTGAGTTTTTAGCTATTTTGTTTGGATAGTTTTGCTTAATAAAGTAAAGTACAAGCCAAAGAGAAATAAGTGTGATGGTTTAAAAATGAGTAACTCAAAAAAGTGAAAAGTATTTTTGACATTTCTCCATCTTCAACTTTTACAAAGAACTAACAAGTATGTATGTGAAATGCAATCGTAAATTCACTAAGCAATATTGGAAGTGTAAGTATCTAGCAATAAAATAGAGTATACTTAAACAACCACAAAACACAAAGTATAAAATTAATTGTATTAGTTTGGTGAGGTATATAAACTAATTCACTTATTTAATATGTGTAACATAAATATTCTTTAAGGTGTATTAAAGAAGCATTTTTAATTATGCGAGGTATAACTTAGATTACATAAATTAAAAACATTTCTATCCGCTGTGTTCCTGTGGTGATTAAATTTTCTCAGGAATGCAGTCTGACACTAATTATATGATTCCGCGTATTCAATAAAATGTAGTAGTAAAGTAGCTTATCAATTACTTATAATGAGAAAACGGGCTTAAAACCGTTTAAATAAGCATTTTATCAAGTATTACTTTCCGTTGTGAGACTAGATCTAGTGCAGATACGGGGATTTTATGATTAACACTATCCTCAACGATATGCTTACTTTCTGATGAACAGTATTCAGTTTTCATGCAAATTAACACAATGTTAGCATGTTTCACTGCTTGTCACTGGTTCATGAGAAACAAATGTTCAGTTTTGGGCTATATCTCTTTCACTCTGATCAAATGCCGCTTGACGAGTACCAGTTGTTTATAAATCAGTCTTAACGGCTTAACGCTCCTTTCAAATGACAGTAGCGAATCAAGATTATAAATTTTTGTTGACTTATCCGGAAGAAACCGTGGAGAAAGTATATTTGTTTTGTTAATGAAATCAGAGATCCAATCCACTATGACAACAAGCTAGGTTCCCACAGTTTAAAATAAAAAAGCTTTAGAAAAAGTGATATGGTGGAATGCTTATCCAAGGGTCGAAGTCTAATACAATTCATTTATTGAATATGTCTAACTAAAATGCGTTAGCCCTGTACAAAAGTGTATTGTCGATTGCCGTACACAGGGCAGGCGAGGCGTTGGCGGACGCTTATCGTATAGTAGCCAATATCATGTTTTATGGAGCTCCCAATTGCCTTCCACGTTGTTTCGTAGCCTACTGCTGTTTGTGCTACACGCACAGACTAAATGATATTGGAGCTAATACTATAATACGATATAGAAAAACGAATAAAAATGCGGTGTGTGAATGTACAACTAAAACTAAGACCATTAGAAATTTTAGTTCCCCGTTTTAGTTAATACCATTTGCGAGGTAACGGTCAAGATTTTTTGAAAAAGATTAAAATAAATTTAAGGTCGGGCTATTCATTTTCATCAGGCCAGAAAAGGATAGACCACAGATGACATCCTACTTGTCATTTAACCTTAAAATATTAGAAGAGCATTTCAACACCCAAGTTTTTCTTACTTACCATAGCTAGATCCCTTTTTTATTAAAATATAATGAAAGAGAGGTAGATAGCTTAATTTAATATTTAGAGAATGACAACAAATTTGAGCTCTGTATGTTTTTTTAAATACTAATGACACCTTATATGGTGTTTCTTTGTTTATATTATTGGTCCAGGCATTCATGTAATTCGTTTCATTCGTTCTTCTGCCGAGTGCCCTTGTTGAAGTCCTTGATCTAAGGAAATAGCAGACCAAGTAAACATTTGTGCTCTTTCAATACCTTTATAATTAATTTGGTTTCGAATTGGTTAAACCTAAATTGAACTGTTGATGTTCGGACCATATTGATCTTTGTTATTTTGAGCACATTGCCGTTCGGCCATACTCTACAAAGTGGAGATACAACGCTTGAACTTCAATCGGTTCATATTACTATCCTCTACCTCTCACAAAAATATATGATTCAAAACGAAATATTAATAAAAAAAAGTACATTGTACATCTTCAAAATAACGATATCACGACAAAACGATACCGTATCAAAATCTCGTAACATTGTAAACTATCTAAAATGTTACGAGATTTTGATAATGGTACTTATTGTCTGGTGTAAGCATATTTTATTGCAATGCATCGCATTTAGATTTAGATAGCTCCGATGCAATTTGTATGTCACATTTGGTAGAAGCAAAGCGTTTTGTATGTTCATTTCCCTAAACTGTAATATACGATAAAACATACACTATCTGGAAAGTGCTAGATCATGGCACAAGCGATATTTTGGAAGAGCTGCCTTTCTCCAGCCGTGGGGCTGCAGTAACTTCACACCCGCACGCAAACGGCTTGCACCTGTCGACAATGATAAAAATAATAATATTACTCCCGGGTGTTCTGTACTGGCTAATACCGAATATTTGCACAGATATAAATAAACTGCCAAAATTCTTCATCTCAAGTAAGCAACATGTTCGGCCTCATAGGGGAAGAGGTAACTTATTATAAGTACACGCTGGAGCCGGTGTTCTCTGCCGAAGGGTATGCTCGCGTTCTTCGAGTCATTGAAAGACTGGGAAGATAAAAATTGAGTCTCGATCTCGAATTTCGAGTTGCCTATTCGACTCTCATAGGTGAAAAGGTATCTTATTATAAGTTCTTGCCGGAGCTAGGCTCGAAAACGACCGTGCTCGGTTGTACTGGGACCGGTCCATCATTATTGACAGGACTGTTTTGTCTAACAAGCCTGATATCGTACTGATAGAGCAAGTAGAATCGTGTGTGTTCTTAGTGGATGTCACCATTACGTTCTATGAAAACCTCATGAAAGCCAAATCAGATAAAAAGTTCAAGCATGTGAACCTGGCACACGAGGTCACTGATATGTTGAGGGTGACACGAGATCTACCATTCGTAGTCTCAACCAATACTCTTGTCCCAACTTCTATTCGCGACCATCTGAAGAGATTGGGAATGGGTGATGCACCAATGATTGCGAGGCTCGAGCGGGCAATTCTATTATCGAGCAAAACTCGATAACGGCAGAATTGTCCACACATTCCTCTCTGTTTTCTTTACCCAATGTCCCAATCGTGTTTTCTCTATCTAATTTTTAGATATAAATCTCTCAAATGCATATCCAAAAATTAGTCTTTAGATTTTTTTTATCTGACTAATGCTATTGGCCGCAGATGACCTATACATTGTAACCGGGGTTTTAAGGAGGCGAGAACCTTGGAGAGTCCTTAAGCCTTAAGGGGCGACTAGCCTCTGGAGGATTTCTACTCGACAGGCATCACCTCCAGGAGAGGTATCCCGCTGTTTTTTAGTCTCCAGGGTGCTCGAGCCATGAGGGAGCTACAAACCTAAGGGTGCCTCGAAGCTCTAACCTCGGCTAAAGCACGTCACGTCACGTATTTAATTGTAAGGTGTGATAATAACTGATTGATGTAAAAAATATACACGATTAATGTCTTTAATGTTAATTGTTAATATGTTAAATGTTTTAGAGGCTGTTCCCATGATAATTCAATTTGAGCCTCACTGGAAGTTGAAAAATATATTATTTATATAACATTAACTAAAATTACTAAACCAGTAAAAGTTGTAGCAAACAAAAGTGTTCAGGGAAACAATAACAGCGAAAAAGAACCGTTACACAAACAAAGCAACATAATGGTAACACCAATCCACCCTTATCTCCGGCTAGTTGTAACGGTTCAATTATAAGAATTTACCGCACCCGCGGCGCCTGACGCCGTTGTCGGGTAACGCCGTAAATTATGCATCCACCGTCTTTTTCCTACCTGCGAGAAATATGAGTTCCGGTCTGCAGTCCCTACGTGTTAACTTACTGAGCGTTTATAGGAGATTGGGAATATTTTGATCGGGATCATTTATTTTCAGTTTATAACATGTTGAAAGGATTTAAATTATCGGCCCGTTTTTCAATTTAATCAACTGATTAAGTCAAAAGCATATAATTTAAAAACTTAACTCTTAACGTGGTACAGTCAATATAAGAATAGGAATTTACTACTGATTAACTTTGCAAAGGAAAGTCAACAATAAATCATTGGTCATTCAGATGCTTAACAAATTCGTATCATGAATGATAAAACATTTCAAGGTTCGAAATAAAGTAACTTAGTTTTGTTTAATATTGTTTTTACTTTCTTGGCACACCATACGCAAAGTTAATAAAGTAAAGTTGATTTCATCGACTACGACGTCGATTTTTTATTCTTATTATTAATTGTTTGATGATTCCTTATCTTTATGCGATAGAAGTTAACTAACCTGTCAAATTTAATACAGTCTGTCGAATTTCCATACCTATACAAGAATCTGTATTACGACTGTTGAATATTAAAAGACATAATTCAATAATTTTCAGAAGCCCTAAGAAGGATCAATATTTTCCAAATCTTGAAAACGCAACTTCAAAATTACCTCTTACAGCGCAATAACAGCTAATACGAGATGAGATATTACGTCCAATACATCAAACAATTTCCAGGACTCAACGAAACACGATTAAAGTTGCCCGCAACTCCAACATTCGAAATGGGTTTCCATTCATACAAATAACTCATACATATTGCTGGATTGCGGTAGTTTGGTTCAGAATGGCCGAATATTTGCGATAATACGGGGAAAAAGTAAGATGGTCACTAGTTTCGGACTTTGAGTAATGGCGCACATTCGTGAGGTCGAACGCATATTGTGCAGGGATCGGGAAACTATGGAAAACTGGAATGCTTTATGATGTCTCTTTGTTTTTTTTATCGTCAATTGAAGCCCGGCTTATACAAAATACAATACCTTTATATCACTTCTGATTTTACATGAGATGTCAATACTCATATGATCTTGCCGCTAGCTGAAGCTTTATTTAAAATTTACGTAATGCATGAAAATCCTTGTTGTCAATTCCACGTTGTGAATGTTTCCATTAGAATGCAATTAATTAAACGATATTCTTTTCTAAGCCGATATCTGAAAGTCCGCCCGAAAAACCCTATCCGAATTGTGGAGTGTTCATGTAATCTTGTTCCACTCAGTTGAGGCCACAATTTTTTATAGTGTAAAAATACTTTTTGAAATAAACTTTATCAGGTATAAATAAGAGCTAATTTAAAGTAATATTTAAAATTTGTTAGTTTGTAATAGATGTACTTAGTAACCCGTTACATATTTTCTAAGTATTTTACACTGTCTATTTCCTATATGTACACAAACAATAAACTTTTACTTGTAATTAGGTACTTAAAGCTCGTAGAAAGGCAAGTTTTAAAGCATTTACTTTGAGTGGTGAAAAGGCCACAGTTGTAAGTACCTAGTTAACGTTTTCCCAAGTTGATAATTTATTGTAAAGTTTTACAGGCAGAGGCAGGTGAATGAACTCATCGTTTAACTATGTTGTAGGTATTATTTGCCCAAAGTACGCACCACTAAGAGGTTCTGTTTTTGGATACTAGATAACAAAGAAATAAATATAGTACATAAAATATCAGAAATATAATAAATGAACTGATAGTAACAGATCCTTTAAATTGGTTATAATAGTCTAAAGTTATCTTATATAATAAAGTATTTAGGGTTAAATTCGATATATTTGAACGCTATAAGTCGACCAAATAGTCGAGAGTGACTATTTAGCTAGAATTTAAAATTTTTAAATTTAAATACATATACCTACTTCAAGACAGAATTACATTTGGTAAAATATCTAATTCTGTTACTATTTTATTAGCTATTTATTGAGTCAGTGCTTAGTGTTTTCCAAAATCAATAGAAAGTGGAGCACGTATTTTTAAAATACTTTTAAGTTATTTTTAAAAATATTATTAACATATTTATTTATTTATTTTGGGGCTATGTAGTCTTGCGATTGTTTTGTCACTGCGATCTAATCTATTGTTATTTGCCACCAATCGGCAAGGGTAGTTCTTTGATTTGGGCAATTTCCATTAATTAAGTGAAATATGTCATCAGAATTATTTTTGCTATTGTTTGTTTCAATCACATATAGTAATCAAATTATTGTTTCTTATGACATCTTACTTGTCACATATATTCCGTTTGATCATATACCTATTTTATTTACAGTTTGATCTCCTTTTCATTATTTAGATGATATTCATTCTAGATCAGTGACTGTATCACTGACTTGAAAGGCCCAAAGGCACCTGCGGTTGACGGGCTATCACTGGATGCGGCTTGCACAGGAGAATTTGAGCAAGAGAGGTCAATCCATCAATGGGTTGATATAATCTGAGATATACGATTATGTTTTAAAACTTAAATTCCAATGATAACATACATTAAAAATAAACGGATTCTATTTCAGTTATATAAAAGAAAATTACGTTTCCATCTCATAGACTTAAAGGAAATCTTTGGGGGCCGTCGAACCATGAACCTCTGATTGTTCATGTAGAACTATCCATTAAAGGTATAGTGATACATTGGCTATAGTCACGGACTATTGCTGGCTCCTTTCGTTTGGAAGATGAATGGTTGGTACTCACGCTTAGTTGGACGTAAAAGTTGTGATACAATGTAATTAATATATTAGCAGCTCCCCGTATCCATTAAAGATACAATCGAGATATCATCAGATTTTTTCGCTTTTTCACAAATACATAGGGAAGAACACTATATCGGTGAGATTCTTTTATATTAGATTCTTTATTCCTTATTAAATAAGGTTAGTATTATATAATTAACTGTATGTAACTGTGTTCTCAGCAACTAATCTTAAAGAATCCCTCCGTTTGGAGGGACCAAGAGTTTAACGTGGCTTCAGAAGCACGAAGAAGCTGGAGATGCTCAATCTCCAGCTTATCCAGCCATGGTTTTCGCAATCGTACCCTGCGTGCTCTATCCATTACGCAAATGACACTGAATTTACCAATACATAGGATTTTTTTTGGTAACAATATATTTGTAGCCATATACAAAAAAGGAAGATGCCTTTCGTTAATATATTGATTTTAAATTGCCTAGAGTTGCTACATTTATTGCCTAATTAATAATTTTCAATTCCCAATTCTCAAATTTATCTCAAACATTAAAATGGTACAATTTCCTCGCAAACTCCCTAAAAACCATAATTCATGACTGGCAAAATTGAAAAGTCAGAATTTGAATCACAACTCTTATAATTGAAAAAATCAAAAGACCATAAAAAGTTGATACAAAATATAAAAAGCCGATCACATTGACGGAAATGAACTGAAAAGTTTTTATCTAATTTACTTGAGGCACTGCCCTTTTCTTAGGCAGCACGGAGTTCAAAGGTAAGGTGTATTCGAAATTTAATTTCGCCAATTCTGGTGTTAATGGAAGGGTCCGGCTAACAAAAGGGTGGGTAAGGAGACAAATTAGACTACCTGTTACTTATAACGAAATTCAGAGGGTGTGACAAGATGATTAGATCTTTAGAATGTGACTTGATAATTTACAAACTAAAAAACTATATATGTATTCAATATTATGAAATTTTATTCAGTGTAGATAAAGTAACTTTAAGTAATCTAATTACGGCAGTATAAGTAATAAGTCAGTGTAAGTAACCCCTAACTGATCCATCAAACTAAATAAAATAATAAAGGTAAGCGTTGAACCAAACCTTCCCTCTGTACAAAGTGGGTAAGAACTGTATAAAATCCATTGTGGACCTCCATGCCAGGTTGCATTCACTGTGAAAATTTAATAAGACGAATTCTGTCGACCTGGACTGGAGTACACTGGGAAAAATTAGACAAGATGGAACATTACCATGAGGGTCGACTGCATTTACGGGTAAAGGAGAATTTTTGAGGTTGAGTATATTATTTAGAAGTCGACTATTTATTGTAGTAAGTTGTTTATTGGTCGATGTTTGTTCTAGCTGTTGTTGTAGTTACTTGCTGATCGATCCTTTGGATTATATAATAATCTAGATTTTTGCTAGTGCTTTAGAAGTCAGAATTACATTTGGATAAAATATTTAATTATATTACTATTTTAATAGCTATTTTTTGATTCGGTACTTAGTAATTTCCAGAATTTGTATTTTGGGGCCATGTAGTCTTGCGACTGTTTGATCACTGCAATCTGAAAGATATATTTTTACTTGCAACCTAGGCTAGAGGATTTTTGATTTGGGCACTTTCCATAAATCAAGTGAGATAAGTACTTCAATTGAATTATTTTTGTCTTTTGAAGTCGCTTTTTAGTTATGTTTGAATTAATATAATCTAGTTTTTGCTAGTGCTTTAGATTCTTTTAGGCAAGATAAGCGTAGTGGTAAGAGCGTAGCAGGTTACACGATGAATACAAACTTTTGGAAGGATTTATCCCGAATGGATCAAACAAAACTTATATTATATCGTCTTCACCTTACCCTACCCCACTTATTGGTGATGCTACAGTTCATAACTGCTAATGTTTTTTTAAGAGAAGGATTATAACAAAAAATAAAATATCTAGTAAATGTTAATTTTAATTAATAACACAAAAATTATGCCATTTATAATGGAATCAATATTTTACTTACAACTGAAAGTATATGAAATTAATACCAATTGTTCCCGATTTCAGACGGCACTTACCGTGAAAACTTAATAAGGCTTCAAGCAGACACTAGAAGAACTATTCTTTATTCTACAATGTGGGAACGCTGCGACAACTTTTAGCTTTTAAGCAAGGAATTGTAAGAACAAGTAAATGTTCTAGAAACGTTGAAAGTTAAAATGTAGATTAGAAAAGTTTGCATGTATCAAATTATTAGCTTGTATTTTCTTCGCTCGCTTCGACAACGTCGTACTATATTCTTTCTATCTCGGTCATAAATACAGTAACATAAAATTTATTGTTAATTAGTTGTACCGAAAAACTGTGTAAGTATGTATATATATATGTGTTGGGGTAAATATGATACATATTAATTTTTATATTGGTACACCTACCTTTCGATGTCACTTTTCCCAAATATGGGGCTGCTGGAAGAGATTTCTTACAGAAATAAGCAGTACCTTTGTACAATTCTCTAATATTCTGTTGTGTCGTTTTAATTGTCTTTGTGTGTACCTAAATTGTTAAATAAATAAATAAACTTTATCACATCGAGTTAATACAATAGTTCCGCCTAGTGCGTATTATAAACATTAAACTCCTTTTGACAAAAGCCATCTATAAGAAGTAAAGTCCATAAAGAATGTTAGACGATTTTCCATACTAAATAACTAATTATAATGATTTCTCAGTGGTAGAACTGCTGGAAAAGATTTCATTTGGAAATAAGCAGTACTTTAGTACAATTTATCCTCATAAACTTGTTTCTCTGAAATCTATTGTGTGTATATTAATTGTTAAATAAAACATATAAACAAAATATTTTTATTATATCAGTAAGACAGTATTTAAGCTGATGTTAAATGTTTACCATAGCGTAAGGCTCATATGAACTCGAGTAATTAGGTATAGGTACTTGTGATTATTTTGCCTTTTAAAATTTTTAACGAAGTATTTTGGCGTTATATTGACATCATATGGAACAGTCCCTTGCTCACAACATGTTTTTATAATAAGCCAAAATTAAAATTTATTTTATACGTACTAGCTTCATTACTTAATTTTTAAATTATTTAATTTTAAATTAAATTACTCAAATATAATTAAACGAGTAACAAATCCAATGAATGAAATGTAGCATAATACAAGAAGTGTTTTAATTTTTATATACTATTAGAAAACCAGTCAAATTAAGAGCCCTGGTGAGCGCATGGCTCACAGGTTAACCACAATAGAAAGAAGATTCTAGAAGTCTTCAAAGTTTCATATCCATACGCCTCTGTGTCTTATCGTCATATTTATTTATGGGTTGTTCATAAAATAATTATAGCAATTTTAAGCACTTTTTGAGCCGGCAAGGTGAGGATGGCTAGGGCAGTATGTCACATGCTTCACTAGCTATCTTCACATATGGACTCGTCTACTGCTTATCATCAGGTGGTGTCGAGTCATTTGCTATGCTATATATAAAAAAAATACTGGTGTCATTCTAAATATATAGCCCTTCATACAATCGAGCATCTTGTGGAAATGCTGTATTCATTAATCAATACGGGTCCTCTTTTCCATATTGTAATTAATTTAACGAACATTATTTTAATAGGAATTAAGATTCATTACTAACTAATTAATAGAAAACTAAGTTATTACAACATTGAGATAATTTTCTCCTTTCTTCCAAGTTTCCGCTAAATCCTCTAAAATGTGGAATATGTGTGAAATTCTCATGTATTGAATTTAATATAAAAAAGCATTTCATATTTGAGAAAGTTTCAAATAATTAAATCGTAGCAATGTCTCAGTCAATTGTCAATGTCTTTGTAACATAAGCCTATTAATCGGTTGCTGAAATATATATAAAACGTAGTTACAAACACCAATGCTCTGATACAAACAAACCAATTATGGATTAATATTAAATTGACTGAATCGGAACGTAATTTGTAAATTATAAACGACATTAAATTGACATTGCAATCTTTAAGTTACTTCGTCTTTATACTTTTTATGTAAGATTATATGAATGTTAATGAGAATAATTCTAAATACAGTTAAATAAATTAATAGGCTTATATACCGTAAATTAGGCCACTTATCTTCTTGAACTGAACATAAATATTTGATGTCACTCTTCATTTGTCTCGAATTATTTTACAAAATGTTCTCTCTAAACCACATCAATTTCATATGTTATTGAGGTTTAATTTACACTTTAACGAGCTAACTTCTTTCAAACTAATTAAAAATTATCCCGCGTGTGAAATGACCAAACGGTACAGATAGTTAAAGTTACGGACATCAGACCCCAATACAAACACAGCGGAGACACGACATACAGGATGAAACTCAAATAACCTTACCCTCATTTACACGTCCGGACATACGTTCGTTGTGATCCTAAAACTTATTGAAAGTTTAATATAGTTTCTATTTTTTATGTTGGAGGTCATATTTTGAGATAGGCTAGTGGTTTTCGAAAATGTTGTGCTATGCTTAGAATACCCTGTGCTTAGAATCCTCTAGATTACCCAGTGAAACAAAATCAGGTTTTCCTAGAAGTTTTACATCGTGGTAGGAGGCGTTATAGATTGGAGCCAATGGTGTGATATACAATGGTCGTCAGATCTGTTGTTGATCTGTCGACTATCGCCAGCCAGGATCATCAGATATTTTATAAAATAAAAACTAGGATACTTAAACATAGTAAGAATCTAAGAATGGCATTACTAAGTCGGATTTGAATTTAATGCAGTAAAGAAAAGAGTTAGAGTTAGTATAAATACATGAGGATTTTTCTATATTAATCACAAAGGTTGATTTATCATTTGCATGTTATGAACATGTAAATGATAAATCAACCTTAGGGAGATAAATATAGTTCTTGAACAACCGTACAATCATCAAGTCAGCATTGAATAATTTGCTACACCAATTATAAAAATATTATTCCAAAGTTAATTAAACACAGACTTAAATAAATCCTATCAAAGTTCCCAAACTTATCCAGTAAAGTTTTTAATTTGTTCCAGTGATATTTGAGGATCGTATTACTGCGAATTTATAATTCACCAAAAGGCTTTTGAAAGGATTTAAACTAATATTTGAATTAGATTTTTATTCTCATAATTCGTTTTTGTTCAGACGAATCCAGAATATTCTATTTAAAACTAATTATAATTAATTGATTGTCTGTTTTCAATCCTAGATTCTGCTTAAGTTGACATTGGAAATGTTAGTTACATTACTAGTTTAGAAGTCTCATTAGAAAAACAGTTAATCTAAAAGGAATGCTAAATATATTAAATTAGTAAGTATATTATGATGTAACATAGACATTAACATGAGAAAATTAACAAAGATTTGTGTGCTCCACAAATAATATATTCAAACATGTATTTTTGTTATATAATAATCACCTGTGCTTTAGACCGACTAGCCTCTTGCAAGAATGTGTAAACAGATGTAATGGCAAGAGCAAAAATGTCAAATTTCCTTGTACAGAACTACGCTGTCAATATTTAAATGACGAATACGATATAATAAATGATTGCATTAAATAAGTACTGCAAAATGTTTCACAAACTACACGACCGTATGCTCGTAGTTGCCTGGCTACTTGTTATCCCACAGGGAATTAACAATTGAAACTAGAAATTAATTACCACTAGTAGGTTTATAATACCCATCCCTTTTTACTAGGGAGCACACGAGAGACCCTTCAGCTCTGTAATCCATCTTAATTGCGTAAAAATTAGCTGCAAAACTTTTGGCGCGATGCTCAAAGTGTTGATGGGGGTCCTAGTGAAAGTTTGTCATTTTCTGTTAGTTTATAGAGTGTAAATAACGCAAGGGTTCAGATATAACATTTATAATGCGAATACGCGATATAATGTTATTTAATATTAGCTCTTGATTTTGTAATGTGTAGTTTAGACGTTTTCATTTCATTTCCATATAATGTGTGATAATATTATGAGACTTATTAATATCTCATAGACTAATTTATTCAAATTAAATTTATCGAATATTTTATGGTTTTAGAAGAAATCGTATGTGCAGAGTACATTACGAAAATCCCTTAATTTGTGGACACACAAAGAAAACATCCTCTAAATTTTATGTCTCTAGGACCTGGTGTAGTTTGTGCATCCCCATATCAGCAAGGAGCCACCCACTTGCAGATTTACTTAATTATCATTTGCATAGCTTTATTTATACATTACAAAGAACATTGGTTATATTCGAAAACCAGCAGTAACACATTTTATATCAAAATCTACCTACGTTCAAATATATGACATATCGCAGTTTTATGTTTATACTTGTATTTTACAAATTTTCACACATCTTTTTCATAATACTTACGACGTTTTTACTGTATCATTTTAATTTTGGGCAACGCTTAAATACATAATGGAATGACATTTAATGACATTTTTTTTTATAAAAAGCTCAGCAAATGACTCGACACCACCTGATGATAAGCAGTAGACGAGTCCACATGTGAAGATAGCTAGTGAAACATGTGATTGCCCTAGCCACCCTCACCTTGCCGGCCCAAAAAGTGCTTTTTCACTTTTGCTTTTACACTTTCACTTTTTTTTTCTTTTTCAATTTTGGTTAACAATCAGTTTTTTATCTTATTAATCTTTTTTAAAATTCTCTTCAACTGATTTACACTTACTGACATAGCGCGACACTCAAAATAGGTTTTGCTTCTAAAAACCCCACTCAGCGATAACTTTTTCCTCACATCCAAGTTTGATAAAACCGCCACGTATTGAGAGGTAATATTGGTTGCGGGAACCCCCTGAAACACGGGTATAATAAGGTCTTGGTAAAATGTTGTTGTAGTAAAATGATGTTCAGGTAGTTCTTTAATATTTGTTTTAAAAAATTTTGTTAATGTAGAACATTATTGGAAAGCGAAAAGTTAGCCAATTTTTTTTATCAATATAAAGAGTTCTTTCCAATCCCAAACCGTGTTAAATCAATCAGAAGCTCGCGCCAAATCAGTCATAATTTCAAGAAACAATTTTTACACTTCACTTTCATCATGACTGAGGCAAAAATTAGATTTATAGCGGAGACGTGAATGTGTTTCCTCCACATCTCATACCATCAATCTTCTACAAAGGGGCTTTAATTAAATTTGCTACCGAGACAGTTACCTAAGTCAAGATAGAACTGAAATAGAAGGAACAATGCTTTCAGTGCAATTTCTATAATAAATCATAATTTGGAACATTTTTTTGATCTGATATGTATTAAATGTTTAGTTAAATTAGGAAGTCACAAGCTGATTATTTATCAACTCAGTATAAAAAAAATCTTAATTCATAAAAAAGTTCATAATCATAAAAAAGTTCGTTCAACCAATTTACGTGTATAAACTCCATCGAGTTGTAAGAAAATTGTGATTTCATAGATATGAAGTTATCATCACTAAGTTGCTTACAAAAAATGGGGGAACAGTATGAAACATAATATTTGAATGCTCTCTATGAAAAGTTAAATTTTGTATCAGTACCCGATGAGAGTACCCGATGAGATGAAATCATCTTGCTCGTCTTTGTTGTTAGCTGTCAAATTGTATGTAAACTGCCGCGCCTCTGCTTTGAAGTATTGGAAACTACTTTTTATATATGCTATAATCGGCTGAACATAACTACTATTGGAACGTCTCGATACGATTTAAAATCACACTAGAGGTACTCTAGCCCTAGTATGAGTTTCAGTCGAATTAAATTGTCTTCAGTTATCAAATTATATTCAAACGGAAACACCGTTCGGCTTGGAGGTATTGGAAACGGCTTTTAATAGATGCAACTACGAAGGGAACTTCTTAATAAGATTAAAACTTACAATATGGACATTGAAGTAACTTACGTAGTCATTAGGGTGCAATGAACTAATCATCTACATAACTTAGAAGTGCTTAAACAATTAATCACTCTTTTTGAAAAAAAAATTTCATGTTTTCTTTCAGCGGTCAAATTGCATCCAAAAATAACAACGCCTCTGTTGTCCAGTATTGGAACCAATTTTTTATGTACGGAGACGAATAGATTCGATAGAAACTTACACTAGAAATACGGATATTACTCTTCACGTCAACTGGAGCCATTTGCTTAAGGCACTTCCAGTTTCTTTAACTCAACTGTCTCAGATGAAGACGTAATCTATTTACTATAAAATACATGTGTACCTAGTAATTAATTATGTCAACATTAAATTATCTTGGAATAATCTATAAAAATATAATATCAGGTAATTATATGTCGCAAGTTGTGAAGAGAAAATTGTTAAGTAAACAAAAAACTGAATTGATTCTATTTGAAGCCCGAAGAATTTAATAACTCATGTTTTTCTTAATATAGTAAAAGATGTTTTTTACTAAAACATTTGTGTTACCACTTATTACCACTATTTACTATTCGGTTCATAGACAACAAGACCAACTGTAATTGGCAAGAAGTGATTTAGAGGAAATTTTCGCTTTTTTTCTTCGCTTCAAAAGCAGATGAAAGCGAAATGCATTGCGTACCCTGGTAAGTACATTGATGGCGATAACGGGTGCATTTTATGTCTTGCGATTTAATTGCAATGCTGTGCAGTCACGAGAAATAACATTATTAGCTGAGTGATCTAGGTGATAAGAAATTAAATAATTTAAGTAATATTTGCCTAAATTTATTTATGAATGTATTTTAGTACTGTTAACTGTTAAGAATAGAGAACAGTGAACGGGAGTAAATAATACTGGAAGAAAAATTCTTTATACTGTTACGTATTTTTCATATAGGTACGAACAATATATCGTATACTGCACTAGATTTTTTACTAGTTCCCCCCTGCTTTAAACGATCAGGCGGTGTAGAGTTATTTTCCATGTTTTTTATGAAGAAAATACATATTACTCATACTAATTTAAAGTACCCATCAAACAATCAAACTTACCATGGATAGGTTTTAGATGCTCAAATTATTATAGAGGGAATCTGAACACCAATGAGATAAAAGTGAATTCTAGGTTGGTTGATTATAAGACCACGTGATGTCTCTCATTTAATAAAAGCTTAAAACACATTCATAAATGCACTCATTATTCACATAACATTTGCTAATATACATGGTGCGTAAAAATATTACTTTTCTTATAATGATTTTTTATGGCAACCGCTTTCACCCATCAAGCCGCATTGGGCTCGTGTGTTGGTGTTAGTGCCCAAACTCCTCGTGTTTCTCCGATATAGTAAGGCCTGTGCCTAGAAGGAAGACGTATATGGGCTGTAAATGATGAATAATTAAATTTAAATAAGGTGAAACAGCTCATTTCAATATTTAAAAGCAAAACACATTATGTGGCAATTTTTCTCATTCGTAAAGCTATTCATTGTGTATTCAAACACTGATTATTTTATAATAATATCTGAAAAAAAGTAACTACAATACTAAGAAATAGAAGAGCGGGGTCTTCTTTTACAAATATGTTATACTTAAAGAAGCCTCAAAAAATTGTTAATTATTTTTAAGAAATAAAATTTATTTGTATTATTTTTATTTAACAATAAATTTCCCAGAAAAGTATGTCTACTAAGATGGTTAGGTTATAACATTTAAGTGATATCTTTTCGTAATAATAGGAGACATTTTCTGAACATTCCGTATAATGTTCAGGTATTAATTAACTAAAACCACTCGTGCGGTTATAACATGCGGTATTCTTATTAAAGCTTTTGTTGCGATAGAGTTTGTCTGTGAAAGGATCCTGGGACAAAATTTCACTGATTCCAAAGTGTTATTACCTACGTTTAATATTCTTAGAAACTCAATTAAGAACAGCCTATTCATTACCAAATGTTGTGGTATTAAATGATTTATAACTACGCAACTTATATATTACTGAACGGTTTGTAATTAAACCTTTGAACTAAGTACTATTGAAATTCAGAGTCGTCATTATTTTATTTTTTCATAGGGGTTTTCTGCTATATTAGCAAAATACATGCAACCTTTGAAAGTACGAAACGACGTTAGTTTGGACACAGTGAAAGATCGTACCTTAAATTTAATTTCAGTTTTTCTATTTCATAATACTGATAATCATCATTAGGATCAACAACCTATATACGTACGTACTTCTTCCTGAATAAGAGAAACATGAGTTATTTTGTGAATTGGTTAGGGTAATTGAAACATTGGTACTATTACCAAAATAAATATATATATATATATAGATGGCTTGAATGTCACTCTTAACCAAACACTTTAAGGAATATTTTTTTATATTTCTTATTTACTTATTAGGTTTGCCAACAGTTGTTACAAAAAACATCAAAAAAGACCCAAAGATTAGCTTAAACTAATTGTACAACCTACTATAGACAAACACAGCATGCAATTGTGTTTTTCAGCGATATAGAAATAATATTTTTCAAATAATTAATAATATTTGATTGTACTATGTATAGGATATGTTACAGAGGAAAAGTTAAACAAAAAATTAAATAAAAAATTTAAACCAATAGAAAAAGTAAACAAAAACAAGATTCTAATAAGTTTTGACTTCTCATTACATTAACCTGTCCACTGATCCCTTAGATATTTGATAATTGGCTGACGATTTTAACTTACCGAATTAGAAATATCAACAGAATAACCAAAACTTTTATATAAATCACACAGACGCGCAATCGGAATAAATATTAAACATCACAGACAACGTTTCCAGACCATTTGATCCGCTTATCTTAAGTGGGAAGAAAATTAAATCGTCATTTGCGATGCTATGAAATGCAGTATTAAGGAACAGAAAGTAGTGACTATCTGATGCTGATAAAATAGGGCTCTAGCCTTCTTCATCTTACCGATCCATAAAATGCTTTTAAAGCCTATATTGAACATACTAACATTATATGTAAGAAAAAACATACGTAGGTGAAGAATTCCAAGTTTTAAATTTAGGACACAGAAACAAGTAACTAAATTCCTTTATGTGAAATTTAGAGATGGTGACATTATATTGAAGTTTTAGTTAAAATTCTTACAGTAAGTGCTTGAGTCATTTTTAGAAAATCGTACCACATCTTATTACATTAATAATGTTAAACATTTTACTAAAAGGTGCGGTTACCAAAGCTTATTAGATTAGCAAACAAAATATCCCTCCAACCGCAAACAGATACAGAAAATAAATTTACGAAAAACAATAAACGAATCATGCAACGTAAGCGATATAGGGGAACTTCTGGCGTTCACCGCATTGAATATTCTTGATTCAGAGTTCACACACACGTACAATATAGTATACATTGACCCAACCGAAGTAGCATTTTGCATAGTAATATATGTAAATAAATTGAGGAACCAATCGGCGTGTTGGAAGCCAACAATATGTTTCAATTAGAATCAGCGGTCTATTGTCCTGAATTTCTAGACCTGCTAAACTTTGAATGAATGAAATGTGTTGTTCGTGGTCGAATTGTGAAACCAGTCAATGGTAATCGATGGTAAAAAGAAACCGCTTGAATGCTTATTTTAAAATTGACAAAGTTTTGTAGAAACTTTATGATGTTGAAAATAATTAAATCATCTTTATAACTACACTAGTCACTATTATCTTTGTAACATATAAAACTACAAGAAGTGCAATACTTGAGAGTATACAAGTACTCAAACAAGCATTAATTGCAATATGCAGATTTAATATTAATAAATAGAGCCTATTTGAAACGAAACAAAAACACAACAAGCTACAGAACACATGATAGAATATTAAAAAATAATCGTGGTAATTTTGAAGCAAAATATGTATTTCTGCAACTAGTGCAATAACATCTAGAAGGCAGATCACTTAAGATTGAACGCGGTCAATAGAATGATCTGATTGGAAGAAATACTTTAATAACTCTTAAGTAATCCTTCTCTGATTTAACACTTAATAGCAATATTACTAATTAAGTGAAAAATGTTATAAATTAAGTTTCCAATAAGTTATTGAAGCCAAAAGAGCAGAACAACCCTTTTGATATTGGTAAGTCTGAGTACTACGTATATTAAATTAGAATCCTTTCAACCGTTATACCCGAAAACCCACTAATTAGAACAAATCAGGCGTCTTACTTTGTAATTTAATATACTTACACTGAATAGTAGTTCAGCTTTAGCTTAGGACTTTGCAAGGTTACATTAAGAAGCTAGAAGGCATAGTGGTACGAAGGTTCTAGTTTCTATTACGAAAAAAATAACTTTCCCCGTTGATTCGAGATGGATTAAATCCTTATTTTGTGAAAGGCGTAGTCGATCCTTTGTGCCCCGACTCCACTATTTTCATCCAAAAAACCGTATGGCGATGTAACATTATGATGTTAGGGCTATTTTACTTCTTATGGTTTTGGGGTTGACTCCCTTATAGGAAAAAAGAAGCCCTTATAGGATCACTTCGTCTTTGTCTGTCTGTCTGATTTCAACACTTCTTTTCTTCCATAAATTCCAGTATTATATTGAAATTTATATCTATTACAAAAATTCTGGTGATCATCATTAATAGTCTTTGTACGTTCGTCTCTTGGCAATAGTTGGTAGGTGAAAGGGGAACCGTTACAACTAGGATCAATAGCATTACGTGCTTTCCAAAGCATAAAGAAGTTCGAATTAACAAATTTTATTTGATATACTCCTATACTCGGGAACTAGCGTGGCGGATATTGCTTTGATTTACCAGAGCGATCGTACCACTACGCTATTGAACTCCGCCTGCACTGCTGATAATTATTCTTGATAACTTTACAAATATCTTACTTAAATTTGTTAACTTTTTTGAGACAATATCAATTTCAGCCATTGTCAAAAAATTACGATTGACATTTATGATTAATAAAAATGCAGTGGTAGACGAAAGTTTGTTGATTCGCTTTTGGATTTATTCATATGAATTGGTTACCGAACAATGCTATGGAGAGTTCGGATTTGTTACAGGAATCAAATATTCCGAATAGATTTGATACTGTATTGTTAAAAACTGCAGTATTACGAGTCGAATGTTTTTTCTGTCACAATCGCGATAAATGCTTTGAAATGTTTTGGTGCTAATTTCAGCTATCATCGTATTGTGAAGAGTGGATTGAGTAGATATATTGTAAATTCAATTGAGTCTTATCTCAATTGTATTTCTGTTAAGCTTTCAAATTTATATTAAGACCTATTTGAAATTTGATCTTTGGAAGATTTTGAAAATTTTCCAACTAAGACATGACAAATCATTAAAGTTTCCAACACACAAGAGGCGCTGGGGTATTTATGATACAATTTGACAGCTGAGATACAATCTTAATCGCATCCCCTGGACGTTAAGCCTATTGATTAGAAATTTTTTAGGAACGAATTGCCCTTTGAAAACTCACAGAGCTCTCCTCTTTAGACCTTCAACATCGATGTGATAATAATCTGGCAATTGTCCAAAAAATGTGATTACAGTTATAAAAACACTTCTAAACACGTATTTAAAATGTGCTAAAAAATTAAAGGAGTATACTAAATAATTTAAGAAACCTCTTCCAAAAACATTGACGACGGAATTCAAGAAAGTAATCTACGTTTTATTCGTAAATGGTAAAATAGACTTTATGAGTACGTAGTGCCAAGGTTTATGAAAAAAAAAATGTTTGTGCTCAAATTTGAAATCTCAAAACTTTCGTAAAATATTCCAACACGAGTGCGCAAACTGAAATGCTTACAAAATTCCGTAGTTAGCGCGTAATGTTTAATTAATATAAAATTCCAATTTTGTCCCGTACCGTTTTAAGCAATAAAAAGCTTAATCTTCTAGCGTATCACAGCTGCTTCCAGTCTGGCATTTACGGTCACTGCAATGTAGTTTCAGATAATATTTTCCTTCGTAATAAGTATTCGGGAGATTCGTTTTTATTGAATTTATATACAATTGGATAATAATTTTCTATTTTGTGGAAGATTGGGTTGATCTTATGAGCTGTTAATAAAACCAGACTTCACAATGCGGCTGTTCGTTAATAAATGCTCAGTGGTAGATTCTGAATCTACCAGGTGTAGATTAGGAACTAGAAGACATCTGTCCAATTATCTGTAATGTAAAATTTACAATAATTAAAGTAAATATGGCACTTTATTTACAATTATTCGAATAAGCTACTGTTCACGAAACGTCAAACTGACCACGAAGTTTCATTGATTTGTCAACGGATGGATGGTGAAGTGTCAAAATTCTATGCTTAATAATACAAATCCATCTGTAGATAGGTTATTAAAACCCAACAAAGACGAATTCGTATAACCATACATGACCGCCGTTCTCGTAGGATTGACGAGAGCGAGCTTTTATAATGAAGTTATATTTTAAGTTTTGGTTAACCTTTCCACCATTACCAGACCGCGAAACCTTTGGTGATACGTAGGGCTATACAGACGACAAAAACGGTATGGTTGGAGACCATACCTTTATACAGATATAAACAGAATTGTTGTGATTAAAATATTTTATACTAGTACATTTTTAAAAGAAATTCATTAGTTTTTTTCTTTGGTTTGTCTAACTACGTGTCCAATTTTCACAATTATACTTCATCACATCATTAAGGTAAACAAAGCTTTAAAACTATTGAAAATTAAATTCCTTCATAGTTAAGTAAATGAAACATATTAAGTTAACCACAAGAAGGACATAAACTAAGTAAAAAACGCATACTATGACGTCATATTACTAAAAAGATGAATCACTTCTAAGAGACTGCTTTTTACTGAGCGTCTTCAGAAGAAATCTTCTTACTTAGTTCGATTTAAGATTGAACACATGTGTGTATGTCTAGACAATTAATTTAAAAACAGAAAGGCGGCTAGAAGGCTTCCTGTTTTTTTTAGTTATAGACAATGGTTCAGTTCTTGCGAGATTTCAATACCTATGTAAATAAAAATAATTAAATATTTAAAAACTACAAAAATGTAAATGATCCTTATTTAAAAAATATATAAAATTTATAGGTGTTTTTTTAGGTAATATGTATTGTATTTAAGTCAGGGAAGTTTTTCAAAGAAAACAGTCAAAATAATAGAGTTTCACAAAAATACTTACACTAATAAAAGAAGGTGCCAGCAGTTGTACAATTTCAGAACAAAAAGTATAAATATGTTATGAGTTGAAAATTTTATTCCATATTAGAAAAATTGTATATTAATAACAAAAATGTTTAAAATATATATATTAACAGACATACATGGCAAGGATTTAACTATATTTCTTGATAAATTTATGGGGGTAGCGTCTGAAGATACTTCCCCATCCATTGCATCACTATTACCCACAATATGAATGCGATACCTACAAATATAATTTGTATAATATCACATTCTGATACCTTTCCGCTTTGGCTGGCCATGAATATGGTGATGAGCATCTTATGGCTTTTTAATTGCATGGCACATAACACTATAGAGGAGAAATGGAGCAAGGAGCCAATTACTGTCAAAAGTTGGTTGAAGTCAAAATTTAGGCTGCAAGTCGCTATGTCTTTATTGCACATTTGTTCAACAAGGTCCTTGAAAATATTTGCACATCCAGCTGAGGAATATGAGTAGGGTTACGAACGCAAATGCTATTAGAAGCACTTGTATAACATCGATGTTGTAACAAATATCTTTCTTCCCCATATTAGTTTCTATCTACCACTTGTGATGTGGCAGACCACTAAGAACAGCAGTACTAGTATTACTATCGACCCAATCACCATAAGCAGTTGGGTCAAATTAAAACTAAGTCCACAGCCAGTTGGATTCGCTTTTCTACCCATAATAATGTCAACGTAACTCTTCTAGCATTATGCTTAACCTGTGCATTTTTCAATCTGTTACATTTGTACTTGGCACCAGTTTTTGTTGCAATATTTTCAATTTTTATGTTATTTTGAAGTCATTAAATTTTGATGTGACGTTTACGAGAAAACCTTTTGACACACCCCATCATTAGTTACTACTCTATTTATAATACATAAATGTATTGTCTATGATACAAATTGAATAGGGTTCGGTCGACACATAGGGTTTATTTATTTCATTTTGTGTGGTCAAAAAAAGTCTTAAAAACTATAAAGATTTAATTATAATATCAAATAACAAAATTAAAAGAATTATAACAATTTTTGTTAAAAAAATGTAATATTATAAAGTGGAACAGTCATAAATAATTAACAATTTCAATGTTTGTATAGTAATAGTAATCATCAATTTAATACCCATTTGAAAATTTATTGATTAAAAATGATATGTTTGATAATCATTCAATCTTCAAATCAGTATTTGTATTAAATTATAGCCGCGCCTCGATAAAATTTTACATTTTATTTGTTATATAGTAAGTAGTGTACTACAAAAATTAAAATACAGCACCGGATATATTATTATCAGATTCTATTAGTTTTCAGTTACATATACAGGTGAACATTTGAAACAGTCACATTTACTCACACCATCAGTTTTAGATCAAGTTGTAGAAATTTTGGGACTTATGATTAAAAAAACGCAACATGTAGTTTTGACAGTCCTCTCTTGATGTTAACCTGACACTGCCTAAATAATTCTGAAGAGACCGAAACAGGTCGAAATCTGAAGGTGCAAGGTCAGGGCTATATGGCGGATCCATTAACACCTTCCAGCCAACTCTTAATTTTTGCCGAGTAGCTAAAGGTGTATGTGGTCTAGTGTGATCATGAAATACCACATCCTTTCTATTAATCAAATACGGCCGCTTTCTCTCATCTTCTTGCTTTAATCTCATTAGTTCGTGGTGGCAGTGGAGATCCGAATCGAGGGTTCTGCCCGGTGGTAAAAGCTTATAATGAACAATGCCTTTACAATCCCACCATAGACAGACTTGGCGCCCTGAGCAAACCTCGCCTACATGGAATAGGTCTCATTTTTAGCTTAAAATTAATTGAATATGAACCTCAGTCTCGTTACCATTCTGGTTAATCTTTTGTAACAGTACAAACATTATATAGCCAATAACCTTCCCTGATAAATGGACTATCCAACACAAAAATAATTTTTCATTTCCATTCACTAGTTTCAGAGATTAGCTCGTTAAACTAAAAAAACTCTTCAGCTTTATTATATTAATATAGTTTTATAATATGAAAACGTTAAAAACATTCTACAGATAACTATAAAAAAATACAATTTAGGTTTATTATTGTTATTACGTATTTGAAATACCATAACCAAAGTCAGTGTAGGGAAGGTAGTTTAATGTTTATATAGTCACAATTTTATGACAACATCGTCGTATTCTTGTTATGACTGCTTGGTATAGCTCACGACTTATAACTCGGTTAATATAGTACACGTTGTACTAACCATTTTTCCATAGTATAGTGTATAGATACTTTATTAAATTTAGTTTGCTGATGTAATAAACAGTGTGTTATTAAATATTATACCCTCAGTAAGAACTAAATTTTGTGCTAGCATACTTTATAAATTTACTTAAAAAAGGATTTTATAATCAACTTTAGGTAGGTATATCTTTACCCGTAAATAGATTATGTGAAACAGGCAATTGCACCGCGGTAAATTAAATAATCAGGCAAAATAAATTTTTAGCATGGTAAGAATGGAAAATATTACAATCCAATAAAGCATAGATATTTTAAGTTCACTCAACTCTATAATTATAAAACTAGGTCAACCTGCTTAAATTAGATAAGCAACAAAAAAATCAACTTAAATTGCTTGGCATAATTAACTATAACTAAACTTTAAAATTCCCAAGCTTTTCGTACTGTTGTTAAACTAAGCTTTTAACTTTAATATTATAGGAATACGCTTTCTTAAAACTATTTTGATTCACTTGCATTAAATAGTCAAGGTCAATAATTTATTTCAGCTTAGACAATCAAGACCATGAAGGTTTTACAATAAATAGATATATTTCTTGTCTATGCAATTCGTGTATTGGTTTTCAGTTAAGTCATGTTGACACTTGTGATCATTTTGTTGCATCTAAATGCTTTTTATGACTATTAATTCTTATATTAAAATAGATTTTGTTGCATAAGTATTAAGATAAAAAGTAAACTTAATGAATATCGTATTTTATGTTATTCGTAGTTTAAAATGCAGTTTCACAAAATGCGTGTGGTATTATCGTCTATTGAAAATAAAATTTTCTTTGTCAATATAATTTATTTATTTAACAAATTTAAACTAATAAAATATATTTTTTTTTACATTCACACAATTAATTAATAAAATAAAATAATTAAGAATTAATATTTATATATAAAATAATAATATAAATTATTTAAAAAATATTTTTTTAATACTTTTCTTAAACTTCTTTCTAATTAATAATAATATTGTACTAATTTTGAATGACCGCATGGACTTTGGGCTCTTATATCTTATAACCTTTCAAGTGTACTATCCAACTCGAAAAGAAATTTTGCAATTACAACCAGTAGTTACAGAGATTACCTCCCACAACCCCACAAACTTTACCTCTTTATCGTTAGTATATATTATTTTAATTCGACGAGAAACGATGTCATCACGCTTCTATTTTTCGTTTCCTGTAAAAAATATAAAGAAAATTTGTATAATAAAACAAGTTTCGATGAAGATTCTCATTACTGGTCCGTTGTATATAGCGTTTTTGAATTCACAGTTCCTTAGAATTTAGTTAAATTCCGACAGTAATTTGGTCGAGTTTTTTTTTCCATTTCGAAGTATGAACGACGAAGTAAAAAATATTTTGAAACTGAAACCCAAGTTCCGGTGTATTTTACAATAATTTTTAATTCTTCCAGAGGAAGTTCCCTTGTACTGAGTTACTAAACAAAATTGAAGGGGTAGTCCAAAAAGATATATACAATTATTAGTGATATCCCCATAAACTATCCATCCCCACAAACCACGACTAGTATATATATACTAAATTTTTGTTTAGCTACAAATTCTTTAAGGTGAAGGTACGTTAACCAGTCTAAATTTGTTCCTTATCTTTCGTAGTTTGTTAAGAAGCAGTGCATTAAGCTCAGAGTTCATTACTTTAACCTCCAAAATGAATCGGCTTATAACATATAAAATATAAGATACCCGAGTACATAACACCCTTTGCGAACTACGTAAAGAATGTACCGGTGTGATTAGATATAAAAAGTGGGTTAACCCTAAACGAGGCTTTCACATCTTGATAGAGAAGGATATTTGATAATCTTCTCTGTTCACTGTAATGCGGGCTAATGCTCAATATATTGCGCATAGACTCATATTTTCTATGCTGTAATGTCTCATTCAGTTACCTCGCTTTCAATATTTCATCTCTATAAGTATTTTTGAAATAATTATTCTTCAGAAAATCATGTATACATGTATAAAGGATGATATACAGGTATTACCAATCACCGAAATCAAACAAACATAGTCAAGCCAGTATTTATTGAAAAACCAACTAAACTATCACCCCTACACATTCTTGGTTCAAATTCCAAAACAATGCTTAAGTACGACACACTTTTCAAACGAACTCTTGTTATTTTAATAACAGTGCGTAATTTTCAAATGTATTTTTGCTTGGAAATACGCCATTCTATTAATGAACTTAATAATTTTAAATGTAACAATTTAATTTGGTATCAGAACAAATTTATAGAGTTAAATACCCTCATCGGTTAATTGAACTGCAGATATCAAAACCATTTTCATGGGTGACCGTTAGTATTGTCGACTTACCTGTCTGTTGTTTGTTAAAAATACTCTAAAGGCTTTAGGAAAAATGTATGAAAGACATACTTATAAAATTTGAAAGTTGCCCTCAATTTCTCTGAGATTCCATAATCAGGCCCAGAGATAACAAAGGGACCAGCTTAGGAGTATACTATATCGTATAAATTTTTTTTTTTGAAATTGGTTCACAATTCATAGAAATTGAATAACAAACATATACAAATAAAACTTTGTATTTCGACATACTTCTTTTTATGAAGTCAGTTAAAAAGTGTGCCCCTTAAATAAATGCTACGTACACAGCCATATGCATAATTATAACGCGCATTAACTAAATATAATAACAACAGGATAACCGACTATGTACATGTTACTTTTTCGTATAAAATTTGTTTGCAGACAAAAACTTTGAAAACAATAATCTACTATCAAAATAATATTTTATTTTATTAATAAAAGTAGTAAGGAACATAATTCATTAACAATTAAAATAAGTAAACATCACTTGTTACATCTAGCACTATTATTATATCTTAAAACGAATTTAACAAAAATGCAAACAAATGCTATACATTCGGTAAGTGCTAAACTTAAACTTAATGTTATTTATTTAACATCTTTGGTTGTTATTTCTGGGAAAGAAATGGCATGCAAAGAGGTGAAGGATATTAAAATACAATTTGTAATTGGAAATCAGAGACTTGTTTGGAATATTAATGAACGTAACAGTTTCTCTTAACTATTTTCATATGAATGACGAAAGATTCGTTTCGTTTTCAGGTTTTTATTGTAAACTTTAATAATTATTTAATGAACGATTTTTATATACATTGCCAATAGCGTAAATACGTATTACTTCTCATATTCCGTTGGAAATTTGTAGCATAACCGACTTTATAGGTTGGCTTTTGGTTTTAGTTGGTAAGCATGTACGACGAGGTAATACAGTATCAACTATATGCAAATATATTCAAACGTATTAACTGAGGTAATATCACAGAATCGTGTCACTAGTAAACCTCTAAGCGTAGTTCACAGTGTCAATCAGCACTTATACAACGACTTTGCCATGACTTTGACTTTGTGCCATGTGGTAGTCGAAAATCCCAGTTGGTTGGGTTACTGCGTCAAGCAACTATACTGTGACCTTGGTTTAAACTGATACTAATCTACAAATCAAAACAAGTCTCTTTAGTCCATACTTAGAATTAAAAGCATTTTATTGTTTTTTATACTTTTTCAGGTATCTTCTGCGGACGTTGAGCATCGACCTCATGGTCAACCATTCGGCGAGACTTCCAAAGTTGTGCCACAGGAAACTGATTGTACCGAAGAGAACATGATGAGGGAAGTAGCCAGCTGTGTCTGACGTTGTTCCGACGAGACTAAGGGCAGATCTAACAAATCTCTTTGCACTGGGTGTCATGAGTGTATCTCGTTTCAACCCGGACATATTTGAGACTACGTATCCTGGTTTCACGCACTGAACGATGATTCCTTTTTGTGCGTATTCCATGCGAAGGCTATCCGATAGGCTTTGGACGTACGCCTGAAAATATTTATATAAAATAAAACACACGAAAACAAAATTTAACAACAACAATAACGGAATCTCAATAAATTGACAAATATTCAAATCTATTTTAATAGAGTCTGTGGTTTATGAAATGCGTGAATTTTCTTACATAGTTCAAAACGTTTGTTTTTTTATTACTTTAATAAATAAAGATAAGAAAAGGAAGTTAAAATTGTTGCTTAAATTCTCCTTCAATATACTAGGACTGAATGCTCTTTGCAACGCCGCTTACAATATTATTCTTAAACAGGCAATATTAATCGCTATAATAAAACTTAAAAAAAGTTTCATAGGCAAAATAATAAGGAAGCAAATATGTAAATTGAAAGCAAATACCTATTTGTACAAGAAGAGAACTTTCGTGAAGACTTCTTGTTGAATACAAAACAAGATAACAATATCCACTTGCTGGAATTGCGTCTTCGAATAAGTACTTATTAATGAACAAAATTGAATAAGTTAGTTTAAAGTTTAAAATTTTGTCATATCTTTTCAAATTTTATTTTCTGATTAAAATATATATACATATAACTAATACGCTTTTCATCAGTTTTTTGTATTTCTAAGCTACATATTTACCGAAACAGTTTGATTAATATTACTAATATGAAGATAATTTGTAGTTATAAATGGATTTTGAAGTAAATATAAGTTTTATATATATTTATATCTATATTGAAAAACATAATATCTTACAAATCTCTCATTATTTGTAGCTTAATTAGAAAGAGTGAAACGAAATAATATGAAATTTAGTCGAGATGATTACTAAGCTAAATAAAATATTCTCAAAACGCTTGTTAACTTATTATTTAGATAAATTTACGTCCAAATAAGTTATCTTTTGATAAAAAGACATACCAACAACCAACAACCATTACCATTTTGCAACCTACCTTCGAAGCTCCATAAACAGCGAGTAAAGAACTAGGAATCTCAGCGGCTCCCGACGAGATATTAATCACCACGCCTTTACCACGATTGACCATGTCCGGCATCACGAGGGCCGACATGCGTGTCGTGGAGACCATGTTAGCAGAGAATAGTGTTTTAATTTTCACATCCCTGGAAGAAATACATTTTTAATTTGTGAGTATTACTAGGTCGTACCCACTTGCAGTAGGTACCACCGGGTTTTTCATAGTCGGTAGTGAATTTGTTTGCTGTGGTTAAGTGTAATGGGAAACTCATTATAATAAACGATAACATATCTTGTGTTCCGATGAAGAAAGCATCAGAAGACATAGGCTATTTACTACAAACTGGACTATCTGCGTTATAAAGTATATATCGTCGAGTAAAATCAACTTAGAATAAACTAAAGGTAATTGCATCAAATTTAGTCTGATATAGCAAGTTAATAACTTGTTAAGTGCCTTATTTTAATTTATTTTATGTTATTTTGTCAGATAGGTGGAATCATCTAATGCCATTAATTGGATTTGCACAGATGATAAAAATATATATATATATATAATTTTTGATTCTCGATTATATATTTTGGTCTTCTACCACCAAGATATTAAGATCCAGTGTCAGCACTTGCCACTAAGGACCAGGATGTATATGATCTTAATAAAAACAAACCTTTACATTACGATAAAGAAATAAGACATAAAAAGTTGGGAGAAACCTGTATATCACTTCAATAGAGGTACCAAAAACTATTATAGGAACTCTATGACGTCTATAAGACAAAAAGTATTCGAAACAACTACAACGCGTCTAAAGTTTTAACTTGAAATTGACGTGGTCCTAATAGAGTTTGGAGTATATAAAAAGGATTATCGTTAACAAGATAATTGTAGCGCTTTATATCATGTGTAAGCTCTGAAACTATCTTATGGGATCATTAACCAGGACCATTAGCAGAATGTCGGGAACAGTGATTATATTAATTCTGTGAACGCAGAGGTCACGCGCCGTAGACTCTGGGGAGTAAACTCCCACACTAGTTCAAGCGTGGTTCTTGATTGCCCTGAAATTGTAACAGTTCATGCGTGAGGCGTCAAATTTAGTTTTTGGCTATACAAAGTTTGTATTTATATATTGTGACTAATTATAATAAGCGACACAAGACTAGAATGAAGTCGCTAAAATTTAGAAGTAGTTAGTTTTGCAGGCAATTTAAGCCCATTAAAAACGGAATGCTCCTGCGCACATCCATAATATTTATAAGAAGGCAAAATTTTAAACGTAGAATATATATCATTACATCAGATTTTGATTAGTGAAGATCATTTGCCGTTGTGGAATTTGCCCTGCGTGCTTCGATTTATTGATTGGATTTTTTTTACATTACAAGCTATTCTTGTCTAAAAGACTAGATCGTATTTATCACCAAACTACTCAATTTCTAAGAAAGCAGCTGGCACAGATGCTGACAAAAATTGTGGTAAAATATCTCTCCATTTCGTAATAGAAAGTCTACACTCAAAAGTGGGAAGTTCATTGACCGCTGTTGTTTATTTATTACAAATATTAGCATTTTAAAAATTATTTGTAGCGGAACATTATAAACTGCATTTCTTACAAATATTAGTAATTAAATTACACAGATTAAGATACACATTAAATAAAACCAACGGTTGCTTTATAGTGTAGAGAATCCGGGAACACATTCTGTATCCTAATCTTGAGGGTTTTAATCATAGTTGCATGAGTACTGGCTTGAGATATGAAAAATGTAAAATTCTTATATTGGGGTCTTTTATCTATTATGAAATGATATCTCAGGACTAGACCCCTAGTAGATTTAGGAACAGATGATTTAGACTGACGTTCAATAAGTATATATATGTACCAAAATTGAATTAAATATTTTCACTTTGAGACATCAATGCTGATTGCACTTAATGTAATATAATTATTACAATTTTCTTAAAAACGAGATCCATAAGTTATATATTTCACACCTGCGTTCATGTCAGCAGTTAATATGGCAGAAAACCCTCGAGGCTTGTGATATTGAACGCAGAAACCGCGCTGAATACGCCAAGCTGGTGCCCCGGCGTGAAAATAAGTAAGGAATTGAAATATTGCTTCAGCTGCTATCGATAACCAATGGCGCGTGAGAGAAGTGAAGCATTCAACACATGCGATGTCAAGAGGCTCCACTTTAGAATTGCATGAAAATGCGAAAATAAATGTTTCGATCGCAATCATTTTCCATTTGCCTTCATTTGCAGTTGTAAATTTGATTGACACCTGCAATTTTCATTCGAATTCCTTACATTTACAATTGCAATAACCTGAGGTTTACTACTAAGTCTGAGGTTTGGTATTAAACCGTGAACAAGAGCTTTATATCGGGATTTTATAGGTGATAACTAAATAATTGAAAGCTTCTTAAATGTCACACCATGTTGATTAATTGAAGAATTTTCTTAGTCAAAATTTTGTCAATACCTCAGAGCCTTAGAGGATTCATGCTTTAGGAGAAGCCATTAGAGTTTATTATTTCTCAGAGCTGTTTCTATTTAGAGATATACTTCTTATTTCACACATAAAATCTGATTATGGATTTAAATATATAATGACATACGTCTAATTGCGTACTTTTTGGTGTTGTTCTTAACATTTCAGAGATGTTCCCGTATTGGTCCTTAAGTTCTATATGTTTTCAAATATAAAATTTTATGTACAGGAGAACCATGATAGATTTTGAAATTGGAAACATCAAACGCTTCATTGAAAACGCAGCCAGGTGTTTCGTTGCAGTGATATGAAATAGGAGAGAATTGAAATATTATTCGGGCCATCGATGTTTTATTGAGCGAGCGCTCTTTATTTTCCAGGATTTATTTTCCCTGGTTGTGTAATCGAACTTGAATTTTTGTAAAAGTAAAAATTCTTTTAATCTGTCGAGCTGTACAGTCCAGACATAATTAATTTTAATTGTGTTGAGGTTCTACTCGGGAGTATATTGTGATTCAACGCCTATTCCAGTAATATGAACCTATTCCAGTAATTTAATTTTGCACACACATAAAATTTAATTTTATTATGAGAAAGAACAACCATGTTCCATTTAAATTTTCCGAACAAATGCTTTAGATCCAGCGCATAAAAGCAACTACCAAAATTCTTATGTCTATGGAACCATTGAGTATATACGACAATAAAGTTACCGGAGTTATTCCTAGGCAACACAGCTCTTAATTTAACTTTAACTCAAGCTTAATGTACTCTTAAAGCTTGTCATACTTCACTTTATTACAATCTGAATGTGCTGCAATAATAATGTTCTTACAAACAACAGAAATTCAAAACAAGTGTGTTTGAAGTCTAAAACAGTTCTCCTCCTAAAACCTGTTTTAAGAGATCTTTAATTTTTTTTTATTCAATAAACATTTAACTAAAATAAAAACGTTCTTGTTCTTTCATATATTGCCTATTAATAACACGTTTTAAATTTGTTATATTAATAATAAATACTAAGATAATCAAACTAATTAAGTAAGAAAGACTAAAATAAACAATATCTGAAGTGACTAATAAATGTAAAAACGACTAATCCATGCACAATTAAATAACAAATATAGTACATAGCAGGATGTTCAATTTTATTTCTGTTGAACGATTATTCATTAAATTCTTGTGATATTTATTCTTGATTGCACGGTGGGAGCAGCTTATCAAGCTATGAGCAAAGACATTTCTTTTTTTTTAATTGAAACACGACATCTTAGTGAGAATCTAGAAGAAGACGGCATTTGCGAAGACATCTTGTGAGGCATCAAAATACTGCCCCAATTGTCTTTTTCCGCCTCATTTAAAGGAACCATTGTTTTATAAAATAAAAAAGTCTTGTTATGTGATGTGAAGGTGGAAAGTGCGATGTTTAGATTCCATCATCTTTAATATGAAAAAGTATGCACCTGTCCAAATTTGTGGTCCGTAATTTGAAAAACCTTTATCTTATAACAGAAACCCCTGTTCCATTTATAGAAAAGCTACAGAAAATCAAATAAATTTTCTAGATAATTGAAGGGAAAAATGTTACGGACATGCAAGTGGCGCATCATTATATCAGGTGGAATACATTCACTGCTCAGCATAAGCTTTCTGCAATGATCTTTAAACTGCGCTGCCCGCATCCAATGCCTTCCACGACCTTTACCAGATAGACGGTCCACCTTGTGGCAGGCCTATCCACGCTGAGTCTCCTAGAAAGCGGCAGCCACTCAAGGATCTTTTCGCCCTTTTCACCTTTTTAAACAGCAATATACCCTGCCAACTGCCACTTTAGACTTACAATTCTTTGGACCACGTCGGCGAGACGAGTTTTTGGCGGATCTCATCATTTCTGATTTGAACGCTGATTTATATTTAACAGAATACGCCTACATAGATAAAGTGTAAGCAAACTAAGCTCAGCTAAATTTTATGAAAATTATAAAATCTGTGGTGTTTATTAGGACTAAACTATGAATTAACTTCAGAACCATCAATTTTTATCCTAAGCAAATCTTTATCACTTTTATAGATACTGTTGAATCCTCGGATTTACTTACCAGTCGGGAACGTCTAAGAAATATTCTGGATAATCGTAGGAAACTCCCACGTTGTTAACGAGAGTACCAATCTCAAGGCCAGAGATGGCGTTAGCTATGTTCTCGTAGATGTTATCATTACTGAAGTCCGCTTGAATGACTTTCGTTTCCACTTTGAATTCTTTTTCTGTGGACAAATCGGAAGCTTTAGAAAAGGGTTCAATATGAAATGGCTGTATAAGCTGTGGACAAATGTTAGACACATTTGTCCTTAGCTTATATAGCGATTTCAGGCATTTTTTTTAAAGTACAATTTTTTATTATTTGTTTTCGGTTTTTCTTTATTCCTCTTTCGCTAAATGTTTTGCCAGTTCACGTGTTTAATCTAAGTTTACAAGCTCATGTCATCGTCCCATAAAATTCGTTATAAAATAATTAAGATTGACCTAACCTAATCACCTCCTCTCACGTCTCACTAACCTCTTCGACCACTGAAATATTCAATTAAGCGACAGTGATCGGAAGTATAATAGATTCCAAACATATTTAGTTACCGTAAAATAAAACTCATTTCACAAATACAATACAATACATCGATATTTCTCCGTCATCATCTAGTATCAATAACACAAGCTCTTAATAATGCTTAATTAACTTAATTTGGGCCAGATAATAGGTGATAAATATTATTATTATTATTACTATTAATTAATTTACGATTTAAGTGTTTCTTTTGGTTGTATGTATATGTGATTGACATTTATATTTACATATATAACTTGTACGGTAATAGATTTCTTACTTCTTTTATTAACTATGATTTGGATAAATAAATAGCGGAAATGTGACTTTATTTGTTCCGTCATAAAATAGATTAATTTGTAAATGATTTCTTTTGATTAGAACGTAATATCTATCAACTTTGTAGTTAACTTTTTTTAATCAATTCCAAACGACTGAATCAAAATTTTAATGGAAAATTAAAAGCTAATAAGTATTAACAGTTCATGTCAAAGTAGCTAATAAGGTTGATTAATTATTTAGTGAAATAAACCGAGTTTTTTAATTCTATTTCTATTGGATACAATGGGCTTTCCATTATTCTATTGTATACAATATTTATATAACTACCAACTTGCTTAATATTTAAATTTTATTCGATTTCTTTATGCAAATACGGGTAGGTTCCAATAATTTATGTAATATTCATAATTATTATATATACTTCGCACATCCTTCCTAAGAAAAAATATGGAAACTAATGAACAAAGGTAATTTACCTTACGTCTACTAACATCAAATGTCTTTGTATTGCATAATCTAGTAAGGATCATTTAAATAATGTCTGAGATACAATAACAAGATATAATTCAATAGACTAAAATCCTCATATATTTTTAATATTTTCACTTAAGTTTTGAATTCATTACTTCATGTATCTTTGATTGTACATAACTTTAGGCTATAACCCTTATCATCAGCAACGTATATATTTTCCACTACTGGGCCTATCTACAGATACAAATTTGGATTGACCCATCCAGGGACCAACCATGTTGAAAGTGTCTTTGTTTCACTATCGAAAGCCGAGTGTTCAAAAAACAGGTTATGTTATTCTATGCATGCTCACAGTTATAATAAAAAAATGTTTTTTATACAGTAAAATTAAACAACACTTCATACTAATACTTGTATCTCATAAGGGTATTGTATGCAAAGTCCAACAATTCTAAGAGAATAAGGTGTCGGTCATGACTCGATAAATTTAGACATACAATTGTGACGTAATATCAAGAATTCAACCCCTCTTATGGTTATGCTAACCAACCATATCTCGATAGCGATAAATAGATTATCAATGATCTTACCAATTTCTGCTGCTGTAGCTCTAAGCTTGTCCAAAGAGCGACTGACTAGAATAATATCACAGCCTTTAGCCGCCAACTGAAACAAAGTGCTCATATCAGTCAAACTAGTCATGTGGTAAAAATGGCAAAGATATTTATTATATATGATTTATAACATATATTGATATGGTATATTGCAGATCTGTTTTATCTTGTTTTTCCTTAAAGATCATGTGTCTTCTGTTTGGCCATTTCTAATAATAGTTATGTTATAAAATTTTAAACAGAATAATTTCTTAATTTATAATAATGCAATTTCCCTGGCCTCTTTTTCTTTTGATGGTGTTTGCATCTTCAAGAACCTGTTGGCTATTATTTTGACTTTGGTTTGTGACTACAAAAGACTAACTAGGATAGTACCGATCTCTTTACACCGAGATACAGAAAAGATTTTCGTGACTGAAATGAAAAAGAAGTAATCTACTTATGTTTATTAAAAAAAATAGTAGAAAAAAAAGATAAAAATAGTTTTACTATCAAAAAACAGAGTGTTTCTTTACTATTAAACAGAAAAAGAGGGTCTAAATGACTACATCGGAAAAGCCATTATAAGTGTTAGATTGACATAGTCTATTAAATTTTTGTTCGTGATCCACATCCATAAAAGATTTATGGGAATAAAATAAATTGAAATTATCCTCACGTACCAAACGCGTGGCAGAGAGAAGTGATTTCTCGAATTTGTACAGCACATTTACGTTTCGTGTTAGCAGTCACTGTGTAAAGTCTGTCTTGGAAGTTATTAAAATGTGTCAAACATTTATTTACATAAAAAAAGAGACAAATCGAAAGTTGTTCGGGAAAGTAAAAATTTTAGAAAGGAAAAGTTGAGTGGTCATTGTCAGATTTTCAATAATATTCTCGAATCTAGAAATTACGTTGAATTGCTGGTGAATAGATGTTATGGAGACAGATGCCATCAACTCCAATGTCTTGTAATTACAATGGCTATCGGTCTCTGCACAACGTATTAGGGTAGATGGTGGAACTTAAACAGACACTGCGTGTTCTAGTACTATTTTTAGAGGGTGTTATCCGTTTTTCTCTAAGCGGCGGGCGTGTGTGGGGGGAAGTGAGGAAAGCAGGCGACCATTGTCCGCCTTCTGGCGACTAGCGGGATCTACAGCCTCGTGATCTAAGTATATTATCGCCTAAGGCATAGAAGTAGCTAAAAAAGTAAGGAGGAGGGGATATAAGGAGAAGCATCATTGTTAGTATAATAGCGTTAAATATGCAAAACGCGTGAGATGTTATTACATCAAAGGCGTTAGTTTTACGAAATTGTTAAATGAATAAATACTAAAAAGTAAGGTATCGTGCAATAAAAATGTCTCTTTGAGAATAGATACTTATTGAAATTATGAGCGTTATTGAACCTGGGCTGGACATATAAAAATGTGGCACAGAAAAATGTTTATTTGAGTTCGTATGTAGTGTGTGACATTAACACCTGTAAAATGTTTTTCTAACTAGAAGAAGACTTTATCATCAAGGAAAGAGTCCTTTATTTACCTTAGCTTACATACATTACAAGGCAAATATTCAAAGCCAGTCCCGTGGCTCAAGTAATAGGATCTTATTTATTCGACGATCTACTTGGTGGTCCTTCAAAAGCTAAATCGATTCCCGAACCGTTTCAGGTGTCAAGGACACCGTGAGTTACTGCGATGAATAAAAATATAGGAACCAGAAAATTTGAATTACTATCACGTACAGGGGTGGCGAAGTGTCGTGATTCTCCCAGTTCGTCCACACGCCGTGTATTTGCGTTCGATATTTAACAAGCGTACTGTATCGAACCTCACAAGACAAATATTAATATTTACTCTAAAACGGCATGTTGTCAGTATCGCGGTCCTTAGGTATCAGGAGATCGTGGATGAAAATGTTATTTGGATATTATAATATACAGTATATACAAATTATAGTATACAAAGAGGTTCTGATTATATTAATGCACGAAAATGTTATAATCGGTACTTTTGATTCTGTTTATGTATGTATACTCGAGACCAATGCTCAGGGGCGAACATTTTAGTAAGTAATACAATTTTAATCAACATAATTAATTAAAAATTATCGAATCACCTTTACAAATTTATATATTACACAAATGACGAGAAATAAAAAAAATAACGTGAATTATCGATTATTTCGATTGAATGTTAAGTATGAACCACTATATTATCATGTATATTTACTGTAAGTATAGCTGTTATTGGAACCGCAGTCATCCACTAACCCGCACTAGGCCAGCATGGTGGTGTTATAATATAAATTTGTCGTGTGTTTTTCCACGTTAGAAAGCCTTTGCCCAATAGTGAGACCTATGTAGACTGTTAACTGTTTACTGTTTACTCTGTTTACTGTGTTTAATGAATAAAATACTCCGCGATTGACAAAATTTGAATATTCACAGGCTTACGTAATAATGTACTTAATTTTACGTAGCTTATGCAATTTGTAAGGAGTAAAAAAGACAGTGTATTGAATTTGGTCAAACTTAACGTGACACTACCCAGTTAAAACAACCCCTATTTCCACGTTTCTAATCTAAAGCTAGGTTAAGACATGCTGTTGCGGACTGGCTAATTTTTGTATTGTTGTTTTTAGTATTAGTGTACCCTATTAGTGTTTTTGTATTTTTCCTTTGTTTTTGAAATATACATTTTGTTTTACTATCAGTTTAAAAAATATACGCTCAAGAAGCTGATTGAGATTCAATCTCAACACATGCATATAACATAGCGTGGTCCATTGTAGAGTGGACGATTGGTTTGATCGTGACAATTTGGCAAAAAATGCTTTTAATATAATATAATAATAATATAATTTAAAATACAATACACTAACGCAGTTCTTGAGGTCATTTATGTCATATAAATGATATATGTTACAAGTGAAAAAAATAGAAAGATAGATATATAAAAATTCTTTATTTGGGAAGCTATAACAATGAATATAGGTTACTCATATATAATTAAAACACGTTTTCGTTTTGCTATATTTCCTTTGTATGTATTGATTATTTTTTTTAATGAAATTTTAAAAAATCTTCTGCTGTTTTGTAAATAAGCAACATATCCTTTTTCATCTATATCATTCTCTAAACTGTAATTTAAAACCAACAATACGTGCAATCCAGTTGAATTTAAATAAAAAGAGCTGTCTACCTTTTATATTAGTAGTTTATATACGTAGGGATTCCCTACGTCAGATGAAACCGGATTTGTTTTCCCACAATTGTCCTGTTTCTCAAATCTTACTCACTTGGTGATTAGACTTGCATAACTTAGCGCAGAGAAATGGATTAAAGTTGGAGATGTACGTTATTACGTACTGTGGGTGTACGGTGCACACGTTATTAAATTTATGCTTTGATATAGTGTTGATTGCAAACAGTACCTTATCGTTAGTGGAAGTAAATCTTGTTTTAGTCTTTTTATTAAATTGTGATATATTATTCATAACTTTGCTTTGATTAAAATTAAATCAGTTTACCTGTCTGGCGTATTCCTTTCCGATGCCATCCGTGGATCCGGTGATTACTGTAACAAGATAAAACATTGTTATCATTAAATATTGTAAGTAGGTCAATTTATTAAAAAAAAAAGTAAGAAAATTTTACTTTATACAGTTTTAAAGTATTTTTTAAAATGACGGCGTCAAAGGCGTTAATCATACTGTTTTGATCGAATAGATACTTCAAAACTAGTCTGTATTCGTGATGTGTACGATACCTAATGGAATTATGTAAGATGATATTACGTGATTTATTAATATTAACCAAAACTTTCGAATATGTAAGCGTCAAAATGTTAATTTTTTTTTCATAGGAATTCGTGTTATACCAATGTATATTCTATACAGTTTAAAATTAGATTGCCCTAGAGCTGCCGTATCACAACAACCACATACGCTTAATTCTAATACAGCGACCACAATTCTGCCATCGTAATTGTATATAGTCGAAGATAAGGCTGAATCAACAATTTGCGTTGGGGGCTTGGTGAAATTTGCATAATTTGCAATTGATATCTTGCACGGTTTGCCGACACTAGGCTAGATGCCATGCACGGTTCAAGATGAATATTAAATCTAGGAAATCTGGTAAACCATCTGTATATTAGTTGAACTTGATGTTACGTAGACTCAAGCAGGATTGGTTAATATTTTAAAGTAAATATAAAAGTTTAGAAGTTCGCCTACAAAAAAGGAATAAACTTGTTTATAAAATTGTGTAATCATCTGTTATCCACTAGGAAATTAGCGGGTCATTCCTAATATAAATATCTCTTGATTACTTACTAGCAACTCCCAGTAATGTATGTTATATCAGGAAAAAAATATTAAAGAAATACAAGTAAAACGAAACAAAAACGAAGAAAAACAAAAATAAAATCGTTAAAATACAACATTTAAACGAAGTGGAATAAATTAGAAGAAAATCATAGGAAATTTTAAATCAGTTTAAACAAATGATGTTAAATTATAACAATTTGATTCAATTTTATATACAAAAAAACATAAGTATCAATTATATTTTTTCCCTGTTGTGACGATAAAAGAACTTAGTAAATGAGTCTATTTAAATAAAGTTATTTTGCCTTTGACTTTGACTTTCAGTATTAATGTAAATAATAATACATCCTTAAATATTATACAATAAACAATTATTGATATATGTATAACTTATCAGTGCATAACAATAATACTTTCTACCAGAAAAACCTGTTATTAACACTAGTACGAATAATGTTGTAATTTCGACCTTCCAGTCACAGCTTCACGTGGCAAATTCCCTTGAACTTGGTCGTGAAGGCTAGTGAAAGCTAGGTGACTCAACCAGCTATTGGATTACCAACTTTAATGCAAAGGAATAAGAAAGAACTGGAGTTTGCTCGTACTAAATATTTTAAATAGTGTTGATAAAATTTTAGAAACTTCATTTTGGAGAACTTTGCGATGTCCAGACTTTTTCACAGGTTCGTGTCAATTTAATTAAAAAAATATAATTATAATAGCAGTCGTATGAATAAAATTTAAGAGCAAGCCTTAGGATAATGAAATTCCTTAGCTTTCCGAGGAATTTTAATGAAACGTTCAACGTATATTAGCTCCTAAATAATGAACCGAGTAAATTTTGGAAGGAACGTTTGCTGAAGCGATTATGTCTAACGTATTGTTTTAAGCGAACGGCGTCGAGTAGGTTAGTATATTACATAGGAACATTGTGACAACTCTTGAGTATTTGTATAACAACTTTATCATAATATGACGTTGATTTAATTAGCAATATTCAGAATAGTAGTTATAGTTTTAGTATGTAAATTCATACATTAAAATGACTTATAATTAGTCATTTGAAAGGTTAACCCGCAAATACCGTCTCGAAGTTAATTTGTTGGATGACTAAAAATTTTTTGTAAATATAAACACGCCTTGTTGTCTTTATGTTCTTTTACTTTTTGTAAATGTGTATAGTCCAATATAAATAAAAAGGCAGGTTAGTTACACCATTTAAAAGACAAGAATTGCCGGACCAATTTTAATTATCTTCTATTTGTTGAGAAGAACACTCTCTTCTCAACAAATAGAAGATAATTGATAATTAAACGAACTTGCAAAGTGAAGTTCTATTACAATTATGTGACAGCTTCATTCGAAGCGATTTATTTATTAACATATTGTAGTAGCATTGCCACGCTTCAGCCTTGCACGGATTTTTTAAAGACAGTTTATTCCTTTGCCTTCACATAAGAGAAAAAAAAAAAAAAATCTTTTGCTTCTTTATCTATGGTCTATACTATTATCTTTACTTACACCGAGCTACATCCTCATTTCGTTTAGAGCTATTTTATGTATACATTTCGTAATAATTCAAGATAAAGTATTGGAATTATTGTTTTATCTTGTAAAAGGTGCATTTTATTTACAGGGTTGGGAAAGATCACAAGAAAAAATATATTTTCAGTTGTAGCCTTGATTGGGTGGGTGACTATAAATAAATCGCTTCGAATGAAGCTGTCACATAATTGTAATAGAACTTCACTTTGCAAGTTCGTTTAATTATCAATTATGCTTCCAGCTTCATTCTTCGCGATTTATTTATTAACATATTGTAGGATGTTTAGAGCATTGCAAAGTAAATAAAATGTGATCTATATTATATACTAATTAGTATTGAATGAAAGATAAATAGAGCATGCTTCATTGCACAGCATACAAAATTACACCCTGATTTTCAATGGTAAGTATGTGTCCAACAACATTTAATTGAACAATCATTAATCAAAATACTTAATCAAATATTAATATTACAGGTTCCTATATTAACTACAAGTGGTATTCTGTGAAGATAATATAGTATTCGCAAATTGATTATCTGGGGATACTGTATTTGTATTATAATATTTAGCAAATGTAAGTGAGGAATCTGACCAGCCTGCAGTTTTCCTAATGACATCTAATGTGACTCCAAATCTGTTGGTTGCAGAGGTAGCTGCGTGTCGTGTGCTGTGAGCTGTAAACATTGGCATGTCGACGCCACTCTTCATTAGAATGTCTCAAACCCAATGACTTAATCTTTGGCTAGATATTTTCTTATATGGTTTTTTATAGCTTATAAATAAAAAAGGACAGTCATTGCTTCGCAAGTTTTTCGTAAATATTCTAGTAAACATCGGCAGGGACATATATGTATTTCTGGTTTTTTATCCAAAAATGGTAGTTTGAAGACAGGTTGTAAAGAATTAATATTATTTATATTAGAAGTTTTTATTATACGAGGAATCTGGATAGCAATTTCTATATGGCCTTTAGTAATATTTTCAATTTTAACTAAAGCTATTGTATGCATCTGAGTGCGGTGACTAAGGCTAATAGCGTTAAGGTTTTCTTTGAAATAATCTCTTAAGTTTTAGATTGGGCCACTTTTGAGTTAAATAATTTAATACAACACAAGGATCCCGTGTTAATTCATATTTGGGTTTGGATGGTCGAAGCCGAAAAAACTCCTTTCATAAATCTTTTTACTCTGTCATCATCTAAGCTGCTACCGGGTAACAGTGATAAAGCTGATCTATAACTATTTACAGTTCCATATTGAGCTCCTGAATCAAATACTTCAGTTAAAAATGAATTATAATAGGTACTGATGAAGACATATAATGATAAGTAAGAGATTTACAAAAAATGATCCATTTTTTGATAGCACAATCCTACTGCCTGTAAGTGTTACTCGATAAAGATAAAAGCATTATTTCAACAGATCTCTTCGACAAAGAACGATTTAATAAAGCTTGCCGGATAACCTTGCGGCCATTAATCGGAGGCTGCGATGCAAATTGTGTGGTGTTCTGAAACTATTATTATTAATTATTATTTAACAGGTTGATATATCTGGTTCGAAATAAATAATACTTTTTGATACAACTAGCTTTTTTAAAAAACAGGGAACTAAGCTTGAGTTGGCCTGTCGGGTGCAACAATGATGCCTTCCGCTTTATCAATTATATTTTTTTTTGTAGAGTTTTTAGGATTAATGAAAATGGAGGAAAAACATAAAATTATATCAATTATGCATCTATATCTATTGATGCATTTATTCTTTTTTCTATATCTATTGATGCATTTACAATAGCTTGGGTTATTACCCAGGCCTTGGGGTCATTTTTCCAAGATATAAAATAGCTACATTTTAAATTGCGACGAGTCGCCAATAAATCAACTTCAGGGTGGCCTAATTTAAGCATTATATCTTGGAAAGCATAGTCCGCTAGTTCCCAATCTGTTTCATAATATGTAATCTTTCCAGTAGCCATATGATTCTTGGCCATTACGAAAAGCACCCCATGCAGTCATTGATGTATCAGAAAAAAAATAAAAATAATAATAAATAAATTCAATATGAAACCGATTATGGCGGAATCGTGATACGTCTAAACTAATGTGATTTGTCCACCACCTTAAATCATTTTTTAAAATGCTTGGAAGTGAAATTACTTTTTCATAATTTTTATATTTTGTTAAATACAACTATTTGTGACGTTCTAAAAGCTAAGTGTATATCCAAGAATAATCTAATGCCGGACGAACTGATATTAATAGACCGATAAGTTGCAAAATGTCTTAATTTACAATATTTTAATGTAAGGAAATTATTCAATGCCTTTCTTATTTTCATTTGTTTTTTATATCTGGTAATTGTAAAACAATGTTTGTTGAATCAAATACAAAACCAAGAAATTGACTTGAAGTGCTTGGTTTTAAGTAGCTTTTATCATAGGTTATAATGAAACAACATTTTCACAGAGCGGCCAATACATAGGATATCATCAAGATATATAACTGACAGGAATTTTTTGGTTCTTAATAATTGTATTACCGGTTTTACTATTTTTGTGAATACGTATGAGCAGAACACAAACCAAAAGGTAAACAATTATATTCATATAATGATTCGTTATATTTGAGACGAAGGTATTTTCTTTGTAATTTATGAACATTAATCAAAAATAAGAGTCTTTTAAGTTTACTGACGCCATGTAACAACCTATATAAATAAGTTTTGAAGCCGTTCTATAGTCTTACATTTTAAAATGTGACGTAGAAACAAATTTATTTGGCTTTTTTAAGTTTAAAATGAATCGTTTTTGTCCATTTGGTTTTGAAACCAAAAATACACTCGAATGAAATGGAATAGTGTATCCTCGGATGCACGAAAAATAGTCTATCATTAGTGATAACAGATCACTCATGATGAAAGTTTTCAAGCGACCAGCGTACTGTACCTCAGTTTGCGTCATATTTATCGTCGTGAGTAGTGGGCTCTGTGAGCGGGAGGTGGCGGTGGTGGCGGCGACGAACGTGGGCGTCTGCGTGGTGGCGGCGGTTGCATCCTGACCAGCGGCGCTCGCGGCCCCGACAGAACTTGCCCTGCATCGACTTTGCCCGCTGTCTTGGGATGCAGGGCCCTTGAGTTTAACCTGTTCCTAGACCTATCTCTAACATTAAAGTTATTTTTGTTTGGTTGTGTTTTAATTATACCTTTTAAGGTTTCACCTGATCTCTGAATTTTTAGCTGCTTTCAATTTGTCGGTGAGATTCTCACCAAATAAATATTTATCTCGAATAGTATCGGTTAAAGCCCCTTTGAGGGTAGCATTAATAGATGAAATAACAAAACTACGTTTAGTCTTTGTCTCTAAGTTGTGACTATTACATAAAAGACGGCTTGCATCGCTGATAGGCTTTAGCAACTGTTCCTTTGTATAATTGTTACATATGAGCACCTCGGTTACGCTAAAGCTGTTATTGTAGCGGCTAAACGTTTTTGTTTGACAAAAGCGAAAAAACCTCTCCTCACTAAAGCTTCAGGGAGTGCAGCCTTAGCTTCTGGGTTTAAAACAGGTGAGACTAATAAATCGCAGTTTGCAGGACTTAGGTATTCTTTTATTAATTTATCTTTAGTTTCTTTAGACAAACCTTTCAATAATAATAATAATATATTTCTTGCCAACGTGACGCGACATCCTTATGAATATTGTTACCAAAGTTGGTATCAGGCTTTGGTGCATCGCCAAGAATATCAAGGATACTGTCATCTTAAGTTTCATCGCCGATCGTAGATGATGCCGTGGACCCAGAAGATGGCCCCGGTTGCGGTGACGAACAGCCGTTGGTTGGCTCTGGTACATTCACGTGTGACGGCTGTTGTGACATCCCGTCTACAGGTGACACTGTGCCACCCCAGTCACTTGGTGGCAAATATATTGTTTCTTGATCTTCAAGAGGTGGTTCAAAACCGTCCTGTAGTACTTCGTCATCAACGATAACAGTTTAGGCGACTGTTATTTGAATTATAATTTTATAAAACGGTAAAAGCCCAGTGTGGCAGTTACGCATTTTTTATTTTACAAATTGATATTTTTACGGTAAAAGCCCAGAGCGGCAGTTACGCGTATTATTTGTGTAACTTTGAATGGTTCACTGCCAAGTATGGTAGTGACGGTTTAGAGGTTTGAAAATAAAATGGTAAAAGCCCAGTGTGGCAGTTACGCATTTTTTATATTTAACAATTTGATATTTTTACGGTAAAAGCCCAGTGCGGCAGTTACGCGTATTATTTGTGCAACTTTGAAATGTTCACTGCCAAGTATGGTAGTGACAGTTTGGAGGATTGAAAAAAAAAAGTGGTAAAAGCCCAGTGTGGCAGTTACGCATTTTTATTTTTAACAATTTGATATTTTTAAGGTAAAAGCCCAGTGCGGCAGTTACGCGTATGGTAAAAAAAAATTAACGTTTGGGTGAAAATAATTTTTGGTACCTACCCTGCACAGCCTCTTGCAGCGATTCGTTCTCCCAATCTTTTCTATTTTTAAGTTTATTTTCTAGTTTACAAATTTTTCTGAGAATCTTTTCTTCGTTTTTCCGTTTTTTACCCATAGTTCAAAGTAAATTTTTAACCGTTATAGAGATACACTTCAGTGGACGTGCGAAGGCTTCGGCACGGAAACGCAGAATGGGGATGTAGCTCGGTGTAAGTAAAGATAATAGTATAGACCATAGATAAAGAAGCAAAAGATTTTTTTTTTTTTTTCTCTTATGTGAAGGCAAAGGAATAAACTGTCTTTAAAAAATCCGTGCAAGGCTGAAGCGTGGCAATGCTACTACAATATGTTAATAAATAAATCGCGAAGAATGAAGCTGGAAGCATAATTAAATTTTATACACATAAAATATCGGAAATATCACGAAATAATGCTAACTGTATTTTATTTCTGGAAATTCTTATTGTGCTGAAGCTTTGCTAAATCTTGTCCTAATCTATTAGTAAAGCTTACGTGAGTTAATATGAGAATAACATTCTCAAGATTTTTCCAAGTACGTACACAGCTAAGAAACCGGACAAAGGTATAGTATAAAAACTTCAGCTAAGGCAACACTTCTAATATAGAGCTAAAAACTATTTTAATTTAACATTGAATAAACCATTACAAAAACACCGATTCCATCTGAGAATTGGATACCAAGAAATCGTGATCATGATCAGACAATATTTATATTTGCTTACTTTTTCGTATGAAGAAAAAACTATACACTTATATTCTATTATGTAACTAGCACTTGGAATCAGAAATAATTCAACATCTCAAGACAAGTGTGATATTTACGAACAAAAATTACCTCTTTTGATTGTTAATCATGTGAATAATCTATACAATAATTTTGAACAGTGACCTCATTAAATTTGTCTAGCCGCTTGTAAGTCGCGTTGACGTCAGTATTGAAAACTGCACATAGTTATGATGTAACGTTTTTATTTATTAATCACATCGATGTAATAGTATAGGAGATATATCCGCGTTGCGTAAAAGTTGGCTAAGAGAAATTGTTAATTTATTCTAAGGCAATATATCAGTGTTCGTCCTAGTATTGATGTAAAGTAATTTTGGTTGGAGTCTTCGTGGGGATTATCTTTGCAGATCCTATCAATACACATCCGAAACAGAGATGGAAGAAATGACATTTTTTAATAGCGCGTCATTTTTCATATGCAATTACGAATATTATATTTCCCTGTTTTTTATATTCGTATATAATTACCACCCACCAACCACTGTTTTATAATTATTATTTTAATGTGTATTGTTTCGATTTAACTAAATTTAATTGAATAAAACACAATAAAAACTATTCAAATCAGAGAAGAGGTTTTTTAGTTTTAGCGGGATTAACGAACAGTATAAATTTTTATATCAGAGAAGAAGATATCAGTAAACTTAATTCATTTTTATAGGATATGAAATTTTCTATTCATAATAGTAGTTACATGGTAAATCTTATATGCGATTTGCCATATCAATATATTGTCTCGGCTCACAAAATTATTTTTAATGATTCCCTAAAAGCGTCGTAAAGACACCTGTGGAGCATTCGTTTTTCATATACACAAAGTTATTATAAAGCATTACTCTCTTGGCATGCATTTAGCTTATAAGTACTTTCTCGAATAGTTGTAAGGAGCAAAACTCTCTCCAGAGAGGACTACAAACTTTAAGTCCGCTAGTAAACTAAAAGTTAAGCAGAACACAGCTAGCGAAAGTTCTCGCAATATTTCTTCATTTCGAACTGTATTGTGATGTGGCGGACTTAAAATGTAAGTTTCTATTCTTTCTAGCTAGCGATGAGTTTTGTTTTCACTATGTCCATGTTCGGCGTTTCATAAAACTAATTCTTAAGACCTCGCCTTCATGATTTACTCGGCATAATACTATTTTATTTTTTAAATAAAATGAAAATATCTTTAAGATTAATTAATTATTGTAAATTGGAATAGTTAGTGATTTATTGTAAATATCAACATAAAGTACACGCAGAAAGGCTTGCTTAGCGTTGTCGTCTTCTGAGTTGTCATGTGCTGATATTTTATGTATTATTATTGTCATCATTATTATTACTATCGTAAGCACCAGAATTATAATTTAATGAGAAGTGTTGTATTTGCAGCATTGAAATTTTACATAAAATTTTGACGTAAATATCCAAAGTAAAGAAAAATTTTATTTTTTTCTCTGTGAAAACTTGTTTCATATCGACCCTAGTTTATTATGCATGAATTTTCATTAACCACAGTGACGTTGATTTGACAGCCATTGTTTATAATATAAACGGCGCTGAAAATCATGACAAGGTTAGGATGATGACCTTTGTTGGGAAGCAACAGTATTAATACAAAGTATACAATTCTAGAAGGTTCATTATATGCATAAATTGAGTCTTATAAATTAAAGAGGCAAATACCTACGAAAAGTATTTTTCGTAGTAATTTTTTGTCCAAAATATTTATATGTATTCGTAGAGCTTGATAAGCATAGATTGCAGCTTCAATATATGTACTGTATAAAGTATATTTTATTTTTATAAAGTTTTATTTATTAGCCATAACAACAGCATTTGATTACAAATTGTTATGATCTATTAATAGCTAGCGAGTGTGGAATATGATGCAAACACGTATTTAATTGAAAATATATAATTATTTAAGCAATAATAACAAATCCGTCAGAACACAATATATTCAGTATTATATTCAGCCAGTTTCCAACATTCCCGCCCCCCAGTGGAACACTAAAAACGCTCGGTGGAAACTGTCTGATTATCAGCTTCAATAAGAAGCAGCTTACGGACTGGGCGAAGCAAAATCCCCCCTTTAGTTTGTACATCAGCGACTCGCACAATTCCGTTAGCGCCTCTGAAAACTTTGGTGACTCTTCCCAATGGCTCGAAAGACCAAATAATAGCTAGCGAGCGTGGAATATGATGAAAATTCGTATTTAAATGAAAATATATAATTATTTAAACAACATTAACAAATCCGTCAGAACACAATATCAAGACTGACTCGTGACAACGAGTCATAAAGCAAAGTATTTAAGAGTATAGAATAGTTTCAAAATATAGTTTATATATGTGATATTCAGCCAGTTTCCAACACCTATTTTTAGTACAAGCAGCATTACTAGATAGGTTATATAGGCCAGTTAAAGTTATCCACGAGATTACCTATCTATTACATCAAGCTTCAAATAGAATCAATTAACAGATCGGGCAACCAAACCTAGCTACGTACTGCACATATTAGTATACATATACTACATTTAAAATAAACCAATGATATACATAATGTAAGCACATATACTTAGACATATATTATAGCTATTTATTAATAATAAAATATTTCGTATTAAGTACATCGTATCTAATTATCAGTAAACACCTAAAAACCAACTAATTTTACATTCATTTTGCATTTTGAGCAAAAGTCAGAGAAAATGAAATTGAAGTATAATATATCGAAAGTGTGATTGTAATTTCCATATATTTTACGCACTCTATAAAAGTATTTAACTGCCGCGCTACACTCCGCGTGAGTTTGACACGAAATTTATATATATTTGATTTTGTCATCTAGACATACCAGGAAGCTTAAAAACTCTTTTGAACATGATAAATAAGAATATTATTATTATTATATTATATTTTGTGTCCTCTACCTAATTGGTACTAATTGCTATAGCAATCATCTCTATTGCGCCACGCAAGAAGCTACATTTTTCTACAAAGGAGGCCTTATAAATTGTTAACGAATTTTCAACAATAATTCAAAATCACAAAATTGTTCAAAATTAGTTCATACTTGACACTCAAAAATTATCATCAAGTCCCTCACTATTTTGCAATACAAAACAAAATGAAGCCACATTCATTACAAAGGTTATCGAACTCTGCCCTCATAAAATATTGAAATTTAGCATTGTATTGTAGTTGCCTACTAAGTGATTATGTAATTTAGAGTAAGATTGGTTACGTATTTTAAGGAAAATATGTGGTTCTTCGTGCGTGATTAATTTCATTTGAAATGAGGCAACAGTATTAATCCCATTAATTTTATTTTATTATTTTTAATATATTTCGAAATGTAAAATCGTAATTTACTACACGAAATATTAATGAAACTTTATTTATTTATTAAAAATTCTTTACTAATATTTACGATTTATAAAAGCGAAAGTTACTCACATGCCCATTTCCCTTTCGATTTAAAATCAACTTTGTTGATTAGTGGTCCGATAGCATACACGTACACAGCACTAACAATAGATTTTAATATATAAAACACCGCGACCGCTATTATAAATATGGATATTTTTTCTAGCGTAGAAAGCACCATTTTTAATAAATACACTACAATTATTATATTGAAAGTTTTAGGTTATGAAGAGAGAGCACACCATTCACCGCTTGACACAAATAACGCATGCGCACTGACAGCAGAAGAAAGTACGCAAGCGCTGTGAACGAAAACGAATACCGAATACAGTGAGGAGCGATAACGCGGACATCCGATAAAGAATGAAAGAGTGTACATGTGTCTCGCTCATCGCTGATAATGAATTATTGATATGAGTCAAGGCCGTATAAAATACTAATGAAGAGTTTCATAATAATACCACATTACTTTCCTAAATATTATTCTACTAATTGGACCTAATTGACTACTTTCTCCCAAATATTTATAGATTGTGCGCCAATAGAAAAAGATTCTGTATGTAAATTAAAACGAAAGTCCAAATAAATATCTGACTGAAAAAATACTAAAATTGTATTGTAGGTATATTGTTTATATATTTTATTGTCTATCAACGAAATTGCTTTTATTATATATTGCATGAGTGATAATTCCAATTACTATCGTACCAGAATTTTTATTCACATATTACCAACTCACGTCCGTACAATAGAAAATCTATTGTGCCTCATTATGACAACTGAATAAATTAAAAGTACTTAATTAAATATCAATAAAGTTCATTTAAACAATAAAACACCTGTGCCAAGATACGATTATGATGCTTAAGATGAAAATATTTATGTAAGGGCATTTTCGAATTAAGATATAATTATATAATTTCAACTGGAAACCTTCCAGAATTGCACTCCGTGCACAGTATTGATTACTTACCAAAGTTAACCTCTAACGACACACATTCATAGGCAAGTCGACAATACTGACGCTTAGAAACTTATCACTCAAAATTGTCAAATAAAGTTTTAAGTAAAACTAAAAACGTATTGAAATCTACTAAAAGGGCAAAAATAATAAAATTTAAGTTGTCGTCTATTTTAAAATTATTTTTTGGAGTTGTTGCTAAGTTGTTTTTACATTAATATTTTTCTGATTGACAGGAGATTTTATTAAAACAAATCTTAGCTCGTTCTTCTTAGGTTTAGCCCCCCGGTAGATATGCAAACGCCGGTTGAGTAAGTGTACATTAAACATTAATAAAATATAATATTTCTCACACTCAACTTTATTATCTAGTCCAAATTTAGCATCATTAGGAGCTTGTGTTATGGATACTAGATAACGGAGACATATAGTTAGTGATGTTAATATGAATATCTGATATATAATAAAGAAAAATACACAAATACCCAAATACTCGTGAACAAATATTCGTGCTCATCATAAAATCATCTGCCCCTTCCGGGATTCGAAACCGGGACCTCTGGCTCAGTAGACAGGGGAGCTGACAACTCGACCAGACTATTATATATAATATGTTGAAATCTTAAATGTATTCTAATAATCGTTTATTTCCACGCACACATACACTGCATTGCTTAGTTGATTGATATTGACCCCTTTTTCGTAGTGCACGGGCTAAATTAAATTTAACTTATCTGCATCTCTTTAATTTCAATTCTATAAGATGGAATAGAAAAACTTTTAGAAACATCAAAATACATGACACTTAGATAATTAAGTACAATTTTTACCATTTTAGAAACATCAAATGACGTCACCGGTCATGTTTTTTTTTATTATATTGTACTGGAACAGTACTACGAAACCTAAATTTAATTTAATTTGTGCACAACGGAATTGGGCCAATTATCCCCAAAAATTAGATCTGTCGTGCCGTAAAATCCAGATGCAATTGGTCCTTGATTTTCTACTAATTGTGAGAATAACGAGGCTTGGCTTATATGTGAGATTATATCGATTAGTTAACTACTTAATACTGTATCTGTCTCATCGATTTTAATTCAATGCGGATACTCTGTTTAGGAGTAACTAATAACTTTTTAAAGCCCAGAAGTCTTTGTTGTACATAAACATGCCGATTGGAGATATAACAAACTTACAAAGCAATTCAAGCTAGCCGTTAGCAAAAAAAATACTAGAAAATTGAGTCGAGATTTTAATTATAAAGTAAGAATGGTAATAACCACGATCACAGAGAAGTTCTACGGCGTACAAACCGTACTAATTAGTTTCCGATGTCCAACAGCGATCCTGTAACGATCGTTTGAAAGTTTGTTGATTATTGGAACAATCGATTAATAAGTGCTTAATAATTCAGAAGTTGTCTTGATCACTTCGATTAAACGCGGAAAACACAATTAAGAGTAGTATAATATTGAGAAACTAGTCATTTAAATTCATTTCGCGAAGATGCAAACTTACATATTAGATATGCAGCGTAGATGCATTCTTATATTGTTAAATTGACAATGTATAATTTATCTTACCTCGTACATTACGAAAATTAAGACAAAGTCCAACGTATTTTTCTCTTAACATAACAATCCTTCTTTCACACATAACTTCAAAAATTGAAAGTTAGAGATCAATGTCCAGCAATAAGTTGATGAGAGTTGAAAATAATAAAGATGGTAATTGTGAAAGTTGCTCAAGTCAAAACGGCTTAAGGTTAAATACAGGATTACGAATGTTATACTGGCTCACAAATGTTGATGACATTAGGCAATGTTCATACAGAAATATTATTTAAAAAAGTATTATTCTGCCATGTCAAAGTCAAATCAGAATCATGTCATTTTTATCAAGAAACATAATTTCACTTTCTCTTTTCATTTCGTTGCATCTGTATCCTGGAGCAAAAAAAAAAAACTTAAGACATGGCTGTATGTTTCCCTTTGCATTCCCTATAATAGGGAGCAATTTAACACAAAAATAATTCGATTCTTAATTCTTTAGATATTGTTATTTATACAGCTGATTGCGGTTGATCTTCGATAGATAAATGATCAACTTTACAAAGTTTCAAATTTGAGTTTTATTTTAGTTTATGTTATATTTTAATACTATTGTAGGTAAAAATTAGATAGAAAGTTATGTCTTAGGTCTAACCATAATACAAATGCAGTAAAAAATAACTATTAGTTTGTAATTTTGCATGCGATTTAAAATTAAATACGTTTTAAGTCTTGCTTGGTTTAAAAACTGCTTATATGTCAAATAAAACTGACTTCTGGATTTATCTGATAATTGAAAAATTACCCTCAATACGAGTGAACTCAATGATTAGTATTAATATTTTTTTAGAATATTTTATTAGTATCATTACGTAAAATCATTTAAAATGAGTTATAAAATAAATATTTATCAAAAAATGATGTAAACAAAAAAAAATGGTTTTAATTATATTAAACTTTGGATCGATGAAGTCTACAGACAAAGTTATATAAAAATTCGTTTCAGATCATTTTACTCAGCTCGTCATTTACCAAAGGAAAATTCTAGAGTTAATTTGTCAAGACAGAGACAGTGTTTCTAAAGAAAATTTTAATTAGTAAATTTTGAATACATTTACTTCGTAATATGGTAAAAGATTAAGGGCGTGTCACACTGTGGCTAAAACACGCCAACACTCATAAAACGATGGCCTTCTTGTCGAGTGGAAATTGTTAGGGGCCATGTTAATTAGTTGGATTGTTTGTTTATTGTATTTCTTTTATTTATACAAAACTCCGAATGTAACTTTAATCATGTTCTAGGTCCGCCTACTTACCATCATCTTGCTTAAGTCATAATAATAATGTTAAGAACATTGTTGTGTTTCGGCAGTTGGTTGTAAGATAGGCAGTTCCTTTGTGGTTTAGGAAACCGGGTGTAGCGCGATTCTATCTCCGGCCTTATATACACTTCCCACGAGGTGAGATGAAGGTCTAAAACTCTTTCGTTAAGAACAAAAAATGTGCCCAAAAGTATAAAAGATTAATATTATTTCAAGTACATATAGAATAGAATAGAATATATATGCTTTTTCAATACGAATGTTTATTTTTTTTAAATGTTCTTATACAGTGTTGTCGTTAATGTGTGACGCCCGATAGTGTCAGCGTATTTCGCGGTGATATGTAAAGGCAGCTTTACCAAGGAGTGTGAAGAGAATCAATTAATTATATACATTGAACATAGTAGTGCTTTGATAAATATAAGCGTGTTTGTAGATATGATATAATTAATGATACTGTATACAGTGTGGTATACACTTAGTGAATATAACTTAATTTAAGATAACGACTTTATGCATGGCATGTTCGTGAGCATTATATTAAACATTGCTTACATCCTTCGAACTGTACATTACTCTGTTATTCCCAGTAGTCGGGTATAAGTCAGTTATGTTAACTTTAAAATATGAAAAGTATTTAGACTGATTACTAATGTTAAATTTATAAAAATGAGGATCTCTTTAGATCGATCATTCAAAATTCGTTATTACGATTTCGGCCGTGCTTCCGAAGGAAATTTAAGTCATTGGTCCTGGTTAGGACCAGAGTCGTGGTGTGGTGAATAACCTATATATTATATATATTTCTTCCATGTAGGAAGGTCTTCCGTGTAGCACAACAGTGGAACTTACATAAGCTATTGATGACAGTTAACATTTTATGTAATTTTATTAAAAATATTGACTATTTAGGAGTGCTAAGAAAGTTCGAAATCCGAAACTTCAGAAGAAATTCTTATTTTTTATTTATTTCTTCACAGTTTTGGATAGGTTTTCATAGATTTTGTCTCTATTTGTCTTTAAAATGAAAAAAAAAACCGTTACCGTTAAACTAAATCTAACTTTAAAGTTTTGGAACGAGGCGAATAATTAGGAAAATCACAGGAATAACAAATAATGCTGACTAAAAAATCTCTCTTGACACATCATTTTTATTCGATATTTTTTTTGATGAGCGAGTATAACCTACGTAAAGGTCAAATAGGATAAAGAGGTTAGCCTGTTTTTGTTAAAAATTTTGTTACTAGGAAAATACCTTGAGAGTAGGATATTATTATTAATGGTTTCTTTATAATAATATCATGCAAGTAGACTACTAGATTTAATACCTGCATCCGTTTTTAAAGTTTAACATTTAAAAAAATCTAAGAAGATCATTATCATTATCTTCTCATCCGAGACACGCTTACTGAACCCAAACTAATCGTTCCTCATTCTTCGCATCTAGCGGCTTCCTGCGACCTTAGTATGATCGTCGGTTCATCCTGTGGGAGGCCTACCAGCGCTGCGTGTCCCAGTATGCGGCCGCCACTTGAGGACCTTTCCGCCCCACCAACTGTCATTCTTCCTAGAAATATGACCTTCCCACTGCCACTTCAAGCTCACAATTCTTTGGGCTACCAAACCCTAGTTCTCTGGCTTATCTCATCATTTTTGATTCGATCACGTAAAACTAAACTTCGAGCATAGCCCTCTCCGTTGCCCTTTGTGTGAGTTTGGGCTTTCTCATGAGGACCATTGTAAGCGGCTCGTCTCGTCTTCATGATTGCACTATTAAGTATCATTGAAGTACACAGTCACTGATTAAGAAACAAAATTGGCTTAATTAACAAAAATGTGTGTTTTACAACCATATGAAAACATTAAACGGTTGTTGAAATGATACCGTCGATCTTCTTCTTAATAATTATTACGATTGATGTAATGTATAGTTGAGGTATGTGTACTAACACACCTCAATAATTCATTAAATCAATCGTAATCTCTCTTGAATTTTGAAATAATATAACATCCTCGTCAATCAAACCCCTTACACTCATTAAATCAATTACGGACCTAGCACTTCACATATAACTAAATTATAACAATTGCGTCTGTGAATGACAACGAATAAAGCTAAGAAAACCGCAAAACTAAGCGAACTTGCAAACTGTATGTTCAAGATAACCTCAAAGGTTAAATTAAATTTAACATTTCATGCGAGCATCACACGTCCATACATGAAGTGTATAATTATGTTGTTTCTATAGAACTTAATGCGGTTGAGTGTGTGTAGCAAGAACTATGCCGAATTCAAGCGCGATTTTACTGTCTATTTTTATATAGATTTCGGAAAAATACTTATTGCAAGCAGAGCCTATGTATACCGTGATATATATAGTTATATATTACGGTATAGATAGGCACTGCTAGCAATAATTTCTGCCAGCAGACCGTTGGAAGGATATAGTAATAATAATTTGACACAGTGTGTGAACAGACATAATTATATCAAGTACTAACAAAAATTTAAGAAAAGTAAATAACGATTTTTTAATGAGTTAGCCAAGTTAATGATCAAAGACAATCTGAGTACATACTACAATTTAATCGTGGCTACGTCTGACCAAAAGGTGATGAAGGAAATTTGAAGTTTGTACGCAACTATCTCATAACAGAATAATACACTGAGAAGTACCAAGATATCAAATCTCCTACATTTTCTTCTAGTTTCGATGAGGATTAGGTGATAATCCTCATTTTAAATCAATTGTTATTAAATACATCGGGCGGGAACTCTAAACCTTTCTACATTAGAACTTAGGCCACAACACCACGATGATGGTTAGAGTAACATTTCGGGAGATCTTTCTGTGATTTTGAAATATACAAAAATCTGGAATACAATTTTCTATCCATATTTGAATCATATCAAATTATTTTTTTCCCAACAGGTGCAACTTAAACAAATAATCAAATTTATCATTATTATACTGATTAAGATACATTTTAAATTATAAATTCAAGTCTAACTTGTGAAACATAAGGGGTTCATCGTGTAAATCTGTTTGAACCACAAGTTTGCCGACTATTGTAATAGGCACTCGCATGGCAAGGAAACTTAGGATAGTTGTCTTTGGAAATTGCTGGAATTTGACTGTGGTAACACAAATATGCCATATTTCATCAGCTTGATTTACGAGTTCAACAATATTGTCTTAAAATATATATGCATCCATAACATACTATAACTTTAATTAAACTATAATTATTTTATTTGATGTAACTTTTAATTGATAATGAATTTAAAAAGGAATCTTGCCAACAAAATATATCAGTAAATAAAATCTGCTGATATTAAGGTTGTACATATATTAGTCAATTATTTTCAGTTATCTGGTTGAGTGGCCAGTACCCCAGTCTACTAAGCGAGAGGTCCCGGGTGTGAATCCGGTAGGGGCAAATATTTGTATGACGAATATGAATATTTGTTTACGTGAGGATGTTTGTATTTTAATTTTGAATAATTCTGAGATTTATATAATAGGTATATTTATCAGTAATCTAGTATCCAAAAGAGTAACTCTTAATACAGCTTAATTTGAGTTAGACAATAGGTGTGAGAGTAAGGAATATTATTATTAAATTTATCTAATTTTTTTAATTTTTTAATTTTTTTTTTTTAATTGTAGAATTGCGCGTCTAAAAGTTGAATACCGTTTGTAGAGAAAACAGTAGCAAGAGCGATAAAAGTAATGCAGGTTAAAATTAAAAAGGTTTTGCAGTTAAAGAACTTTGAACCTTATTATATATTTGGATCTTTCAATTAAACAACCATCCAGCATTGGCCTGGTATGGTAGTGTCCTAGCCCCAAATTTCTGATACATGTATTATATTTCAAATAGTAAAAAAAAGTTACAATAAATAAACGAGGTAAAGTATCTTTTACTTTTATAACTTTGCGGTATTCAAAGTGACAAAAGAAGCAATGACTTGCACGTAGTTCCTTGGAATTCCTGAGGATGGCTGGGTACTCGTGTAAGCCGGAGCTCGCGGGAGATATTACAGAAAATGAACACTTAATAATTGAAAGGATATACTATGTTTTGATATAGAATCTCTCTCTCTATCTTCATATTGTATTAACTTAGACTTACGACTAACAATCTAATTTAATAGACATAACTCTGAAACTACTAATACTACACGCACGAAATCTAAATTAACATGTATCCATTTATCTCAATGAAACAGCGAAAAGGATATGATATAATTAATATTGTGTATGGCAATTAAATTTCAATATGTAGCTGTCTCTTTCACATACTTATTGAGACGTAGAGATGTGTATCTCTAACTGTAAAATGTTAAATTCATTCGTTGAGGTAGTAAAATATTTTTGAATACCTAATAATACGACATTATTTCACTTCCTATTTCAAATTAAGTTCCGTACCTTTATTACAACCATTGTTCAATGTATATATTCTTTAAGCTGGATAATTTATTTTTAGAATGTTGTTTAATATTTTGTTGCGTTATACATAAAATTGTACAACTTTTAGTATGGGCGAAGATTGAAATCGAGAAATAAAATCTACTGGTCCATATATTTTAATCAAGTAGGTTTTCATAGTGTTTGTTTAGCTGATTTGCCGACCATGTCACACCACGGGAAATCAACTACACAGCCTATACGTTCTCCTGCTGGGCTTAGGTCTTCCTCCAAATTTACTTAGCTTTTTCTATCTAAATCAGAGCGTTCAAGGCATTACGACAACGATTTATAAACTGAAGTTTCACAGAGTTTATTCTTTTGCAATGTCTTTTCACCAAAGGTGACGATACAGTGTGTAACTTTTATATGCAGTGTATAATCAGAAACGGGCCCATTGGTTATATTATATAATGTCAGTATTTGCAGAATTCAGTTCACCCCAGCCACCACAAATGATACTTCAACTTCAACGTTACCTCAAATTATAACATTTAAATAACATCAAATAATTGACAATAATATCTTAATTATCACGTCTACAAATAGTACATGTTTATTTCTACAGAAAAACAAGTAATTTCTGTAGAAATAAACATGTACTAACCAGTAATATTTGTTTCAATTTATATTAGAATTTATATGAAACATAGAAAATGGCGCGTAAAAATCTCTTGATTGTAGTTGTAATCTAGCAAGCATTAATTAAGATAAGTACCTACACCTAAGTCTATAGTTGAAGTTTATGAGCTCAGCTTAATACTTGCCAAATATCTTACGGAAGCAGATATTGGAGCTTGAATCTCATTTTGACGTGGGCTCTGTTGGAACGGATCGACTTTAAAAACAATTTTCATTAGTCCGAACCAGATCTGTTCGCATTGAATGGGTGGTTCTTAAAGTATTCGTGGCCATAGATATAATTCAAGGAAAGGGATAACATTTCTTGTACGAAAAATTAAGTTACCGTCCCCATTCGTAATTGTACCTTAAGCACTTTAAATTTCTCTGTGTTAAAATATAAAAAAGTGTATTTCTAATATGATATGCTTGTCTTCAATGACACCAATAGAAGGTTACAAATTGCTAGAGTAATGACAGATTATTTAAAAAAAAATGGATACGATGCCAACTTAAAAATTTAAATTGTAGAAAATAACATCGACACAAATTTACTGGTACTAAGATCTGAAAAGTTCAATTAAATCAGAAGTTTTAATAGAATTACATCGGACACACTTTTTTGTTATATATTCAAATAAAAATGGTTTCATTTGGTAATCGTGCCATTACCTCTTTTTATGTATCTTTATTGGCAATTTATACCTAGTAAAACCATATTTAATTTCAATATTTCAGTCACTAGTGCTACATCACAAGAAATTCAAATTATAATAGAAAAAATGTAAATTGATAATAATTCATTATGTAAATAGTATAAAAATTATGATATGACGATGATACTATGATTTATCTGGATAAGAACTCGTACCTCTTGTTTTTCTTTCATCAAATAGCCTCTCGCTGCTCAACTAGACGGTCTTCTTTATAGGATAATTAAATACTTATCGGTTAACCATTATTATTTCACTAGTATTTTTAACACGAAGAAATATTTTGTAAATAATCTTTTCCTAATTAGTAAATAAGGAAAAGATTATTTAATTCTAATGATTTAGGTAGAAGTGTTTCGTGAAGCCTTCGTAAAATGTCGCATCAGTGTTCATTTAAAATTCTTAAGGTAATCATTCAACTCATGAATTTCAATGAACCTCGAAGAAATCTTGGCCCATGTCAATCTAGATGCTTCTCGAAATGAGATTTATTTGAAATTAACTTTAATTTGTTTTAAGGATTAATTATTAATTTTAAGTTATCGAACACAAACAACACTGCACACCCCACAACTTATGAATAAAAATATAACCTTTAATACTACAAATCATACAAATATTTTTTATACGTACACTGGTATACAGTTAATTTTATTTGCATCTATGCTAAGTTGACAAAGAATTATTTACAATCTATATGAGAATTTGTTTTCGAAAAAATTTCAAGACAATTATTTAAACTGTTCTGGATTCTAATAAAAGCGCGTAAGAAATCAAACAGCTATGGCACACTTTTGGAAGCAGGATATCCGGTAGCAGCTTAGTAATTTGTCAAAGGAACTAACGTAGCACGTGATGCCTGGAGCGAGAAGTAGGGGTGACTTATTGCGGTAAAGCTGCTAAGTATAAAACCTTTTTAAAGAGAACTTTTTTAGAATTTCTTGTTTTTTTCAAAAGACTGCGGTAAAGTTACTAACTTTTCTGAAGTGTTGCAGACCGCTTTAAATCGATTGAATGCACTTGATTTTTCTCTGGTAAAGCTATCATTACATGGACAACAAATGGATTTATTTATATATATAATTAAGTGTTGATATTACATATAGAACTACATCTTGATCATTAAAATAAAAATTTGCATCCATCACAATTACGTCGTAAAAATGTAACATAAATTGCTAATTTTAATTACGAATTACCATAGCTGCTGATTATTGTTACTGTGAAGATAAGGATGATGTGGGCAGGATTAAAATTAATTAAACTGTCATTAAAGATGTCGGAATCAGTAATTTTACCTGATAGCCAATTAGTTCTGGCAGATGTGGAAGCAAATATTCTTGTTATTGTATCTATAGCTGGGATATATAATTTTAAGTACTATTAAGTATACTAATTGTTAAGATATACGGTCTTACAGATCCAAAAGTCCTAAGAACTTGCAAATATAAGCTATACTAGTAGTAAAAAAACGATTATAACTGCTTTGAGATTGATCTGCCATTTTCCAATTAAATACTGTTTTAGTATGAATTGTTTAAATGGCTTCTTCATTTGGTGTTATATCTTTATGGGGAAAAGGATTAAAATAAAATGCACATGGCCTGAAATGTGAACTTTCTATCTTTGAAAAGGGTCTAACGTGAAAATAAGTATCAGCAAATTGTATCAAATCAGTATCCATGTGTTTATAATATATTATTGTGTGTTAGTAATGGAAATACTAATAGCCAAAGTAACACAAATTTACGATAACAGCTACAGCAAGTTTAATTAAGTTTTATCCGAATTACCATCTTCTACTTGTTAACGAACGTCAGGCTACGGCCGTGGTTTGTTTGTGAGCGGTATAGAGCTGTACTTTGTTGTTTAAATAAAATATTATTATATAAAGAAATAGGTTAAATAGGACAGGACAAAATACCTGAGTAGTTATGATGGTTAGTCTCATAAAAATCTTTGTATAATATTGATTATTTTAGGAAATAAGACAATAAACTTATTGATTATTTTAGGAATAAAACAAGAAAATATTGAAATAACTTTCAAGATTAATTTAATTTATCTAAACAAGAATCCGTCTCCGAATAAGCGGTTTTAGGATTATCATAAAAACTAGTTTTATGGACAACAATCTTCCACAAAAATAGTATGTAAAATTGTAAAAGTGTATCAATTTTTTTAAAATATTTAAGTTTAATGATTGAAATTGGCATTTTGTTTTAATAACATATAATAATTCTTATGCTAGTATTGGAAACTACATAATTACTGTCTATACGTGGAAGAAGAGAAAGCTGTTAGCAATAACTCTGCCCATTCTTCCAAGATATGTTTATTTCACCTTTAAATGTGCGATGTGAACTTTATTATACCACATGAAGTTTTAATAAATAATTTGACAATTATATATTTTATAAATCGCTTCAATTCAAACCTAAGAATCAGTATTAATTATAGCTCCTTCGCTCTTGTCTGAAAGACTTAACACTTTTAAAAGTTCAACTTCTACACTAACAATGTTATTAGTTAACAGTAACGTACAGATGGAATTTTCAAAATAGTTAACGCTTAGTAAATTTTTTCACCTTGTAAATTATAAGTTATAAACATGGAAGTTAGAGTCTATTAATTAATAAATAATAAATAATTATTAATAAATTAATTAAATTTACTATAAGCTTAATTTAATACTATTACTAAATTTAAACTATTTTTTTTTAATTATTTTTTTATTTTTTATCTATAAGCTTTCCTATTAAGCTGTTCAGTGCTTTAGGTAACAAAATATTGTTAGTATCAAATAAATTTTAATAGAGCTAATGAAGTATTTACTTCATGAATGATCCTTGTTCACAAAAAATTGATGTCCCTTGACAATCTTTGGGATAACGAATACAAATTAATAAAAATTTAAATCTTTCCTATAAGTAGGGCAGGTATATCACACACCAGAAAAACACAAATCGTTGTAATTCTTATATGTCGCGCTGTGATTCTGATGATTTATGTAGCTGGATTTTCTTCGTTGCTAAACAACTTAACGACAAGGTAAAATGGTTATATTCTAATCTGATATGTACCAATAAAGTGTATTTTAAGAAATTTCACTTCTTTTTCTGTAAGAAATTTAATATATTTGGATGTATTGAAATGTTCATTTCCCAATAAACACTATCGGGGATTCTTCTCGGCCAAAATTTTGTTGAAGACAAGCATATTCAACTGTTTTTTAAAGAGAAACAGTCTACGTCGTATATAATGTATAATATTAGACATAGACAAGACCAATGGATACGTAGATTTTGTTATGTTTTTAAGAATAACTTCTATTTCATGTTTTGAGTTATCAAAAATCTATACACCAGAACAGTATAGCTGTAGGTAGCCTACTACATTTGCCGTGGAACACCAATTTGAATTAAAAAAAAAATAAGTTTATACTATATGCGAATAAAATAAATCAGAGTACCAACATACTTATTATAATTTTGTCTACATCTGGGTATAAAGCGAATTATAACTTAACTTTAACGACATCACCAAGTTAGTTAAAAATTCTATCTTAGATCTTAATGAACGGGAGATCGCTTTGACTGAATTAATTTCAAAGCTCTATTGGCACTTTGTTTCCACTCGCTAACATAATTCAAACGGAGGCTATTTGGAAGACCTTACAATTTAAAAGCTTAAGGGCTTGGATTTTTTTAAATACTCAGACAATTACTAAGTTCATAGTAGATTTCGGAATGAAGTAAATTTCTAATGTTATCTTTAATATATGCCAATTTAATTTTTTTTCAATAAAAAGTGATTTGAAAAATAAAATGTAATTTTTTTACCAATAACATACTTAAAACATATTATTTAGCTTGTAGAAAACCAACAAATAGTAGATAAACGTAAAAGCTATTTCTGAAATTTACGAGAAATTATCGTTACCTTAAAGCTGCTCATAAAGTATGTTTTGTTTTGAATGGTTTCCCCTGGGAGTTGGGATTTCCCTTCTTTATAAACATAGCTCTGGAATTTATGACCTTTGAATTGTATAGATTAAGTAATGGGGAAGAGAACTTGGTGTTACTAGCTTGAACTTTATGGTACCTACTTACTAACAGGCGGAATTCTGTACTGTTTTTTCATATTATGTTAATGTGGTTAATCGAAGATGTCCGAGAGCTAATGGATATTTATGAGCAAGACGTGACGGGGTTATTATATGAAATGTAAAGGAAAGCTTATCCCCAAAATAAGTATGTATAACCTTGATGCCGGCATAAAAAAAACTCGACGGTTTTGATTTAGGGAGCTCGATAGTGTAGTTAATTTTAGCATTCACCAAAAAATAATGTTAGTGTTGCCATGGTTAACCAAAATTTGTTACATCGACGTCCTCAGTGTACCGATAAATAAGCTGTTATTACGGCTTTTTACCCCCAATACTGGGAGTATTGAGGGTAAAAAGCTACCCAGTATTACACATAGTCCAAACTCCTGCTATTTGGTACGGCTGAACAGATCCAAAAACAAAACAGCATTGCTTTTCTTGCAGAAAGAGAAGAAATAATGTAAAATGTTTATATTTTCACTGACAAAACTGCAAAATGCAAGTTTTTGTAGCTATCATGGAATACGCGACACGAATTTTACTAACGTAAAATTGTTAGTAACAATTGTTAGTAACAATTTTACTAAACTTCCATTGAGTCTGAAAATACTTGCCATACCAGTGTCAGCGTTCATCTTCTTTAAAAATGTATTCAATGACTAAAATTTTAAACATGAATGGTGTGTTTTTTACATGCATCAAAAGAAAAATTTAAATTGTTGTAAAATTTACCGTGTTTCACACAACACACGAGCAACTTTCTTTTTCTAAGTACTTTTAAATGTGAGACGAGTTACGTGGTCCCGTGAAGTTTACACAATGTTCACATTCGAGCAAATTTAAATTTTGTACATTCGAAGCAACGTTGTTTCTTATTTTTTCTATTGAAACTATAAAAGACTATTTAGCATTTCTAGTAAACCAGTAGATCCTGTTGGAACCTTGTATACTAAGTATTCATTATTTCCCACCTGTCTAACTACTGTAGGATGTCGAGTGAAGTGCTCTACGCCGCTCTGGCGTTTTGCTCGAGCGACTCTCATGTCATATTGTGAAATTCTGAGCTTGGTCTGTGGTTTTATACGAATGAAGACACTTTTTATGAATACTAAGCCAGTTTATGGTTTATTGGCATACTAGTGAGGGAATTTAATATTGACGTCAATTTTAGGTATATATATTTAGAATAGGTTAAGGTTTAAGTCTAGTTAAGTTTATGTTTAAGGTTTTTTTAAAAAAAGTGGTTTGACTAACTGCTTAATTGAATGGCTCTATTTAGAAAAAGGTGAAGCTAGTCAAAAAGATAATAATGCAGTTGAATTCGTTATGGAATATGGTAAAAAATACTTTTATATTTTTAGGCACAGATAGTATTGGTGGTAAAATGCTCCGCAGAACCCAGGTTACCCCCGTGAAGGGCAATGTAGTTACCGGGGAGTTTTAGTGGGTATTCTCAGTGTCTACTGAGTGAGCCCCACACACGCCCGTCGCTTAGCCAGTGGCGGGTAGGTCCGTAAATGGATTCCTCCTCGAAAAAAAAAGGTACAGATAGTATAAATAGGAACTTAGTAAACAGAAAATAAAGAAATACTATTCCTTTTTTCTAAAAATTTTAATTAATGCTTATCTCTAGATTTGTACTTCTCTATATAGATACTATTGTCACAGTTTATTTTTCAGTTTAATTTTTATACAAAACTGTATACATTACCGTTTTGTAGTTAGGTAACTAAACTTCGTTAGTTTTTTTATAACCAGAAGTTTCTAGAAACTCAATCATGTTTATCCTTTGAGTACATAGTTAAATAATAAGAATGAAAATTATAAGTTATCCAATTTTAGTATCTACATGAAGAAGAATATTCTATTTATTATTTTTTATGTTCTTTTGATAAAGTACAAGATTTTATTGAAGATTTTTTCATAAGGTTAGACACACCATCCGCAAGTAGGTACCTAATTTTTAATAGTATCGAATTGACACTTAAAGACATAATTCGTGTTAATACTTATCAATTTACTATTATAGCTAAAATAGGTTGTTGTGTAGTTGATACGGTGTTGGCTACCAGTTATACTTTGCCTAATTATTACGACCAAGCAAATTAGTCAATTGATGATTACGAAAAGAACTAATTGATGATTTACTTTAAAATAGGGGGTTTAAAAAAGATTTTTTTATGATATATGTACCGTTTTTATTGTCGAGTAGGAATTTGTTTACGGATCGACCCATCACTGGCTAAACGGCAGGCGTGTGTGGGTAACACTTAGTACCTAATCAAAGCTCATATTATATAATGTAATATAAGGATATGATGATTACAAAGTTTATTCTCATTTTTAAGATTATGCTGCAGATTAATCAAATCGGTTTCTTAAAGACATTACAATGGATTCACAGCATTAGAACTTTGCAAAAGATTTGAAGGTATACTCGTATAATGGACACGCTATATTTTCCGTAGTATATAGTCTATCTTTCTCCTATACAAGGATCACTTGAGGCTTGGTAATAATACCGGGGTGCACTATTGACAATTTCGCCTCATGAATTTTAAAAGCGAGTTTAGCCTCGTCACCGCACCTGTTGGCCGAGGTCAAGTGGTATAGTAGGGTTGCCATATTTGATTAAAATTATCGGAATAAAAAAGGATCTATTGTCAAATTTATATCGAGTCCTTACGAGCTGATGTAAATACAAAAATTTTAGGTTCCTATGGTAAACACAATGTCTCCTCTAGGGCACCTTTTCCTGTGGTAAAATCTGTCTCTTATTCTCTAAATACATTTTCTAAGATCGTACAATAGTTCTTTACTACAAGGCACACAGCATCAATTGAATAGTATATCCATTGATACAGGTACAAAAAAAAATTTTTGGTACAAAAGTGAGTTTTTAGGTTTGTAGTATTTCATTCATAGATAAACCTAATAACACGTTAAAGAGACCTTTTGCGTTGGCAAGTCAGTAATAGCTTTAGTGCATGCTTCAGTAAAGCTATTACTGATTTACTGCTTATTTTAAGGCTTTTTCAAATGTATTTGAAAAAAATCAACTTTATTACCATACTGTTTCATTTCTTTGTCAGTAACCTGGCAGTTTTATTGCCAAGAGGATTCTGATAAATAGTCTTATAAAATTTGTTGCTTTATAAGGCAAAGGCTCTATGCAATTAAAAAAAATAGCGTAGAGGCTGTTCATAATCCTTTTTCTTTTTGCGCAAATCATCACAGTTCTATATATTCTAACTTTATCAGTCTACCTACTCATCTTGATGCTATCTCACTGATCTGTCACTACTTTGGTCCATCGTACGTCACTACTTGTAGACAAGTTACCTGCCCACATTTCAATGAAATTTATTTATAAAATAAATAAAGGCGGGTAAAAGATCGGGTTTGGATATAAGACGAAACCACTTAATTTGTTTAAATATGGTTTTATTTTAAGGAAAACTACGAGACAGTAAAAAAAATGTTACCACCTTAAAATATGACAACTTTGTAGAACACCGTCTTAAAACCAAAACTTTACATATCACTCTCATTCTCCTTTCTCTTATATTCCTCACTTCATTCATTTGCTATCCCTTTCTTTCGCACTGTAACACTCATATGCTTTCCTTTTCACACACTTAATGAATATTTCATTCCATAATTCGATTGCTATCTCTTTTATTCTCCTTAAAATTTGCATTACCATCCTTTTCTCACAGCATTACGTTATATTTCATGAATATACATATAAAGAAACTGAAAACTTTGACATATTTATGAATATTCATGAATATAACAAAGTTTCTTAATTAAATACATATTTTTATTAAGTCTCACTCATGCTTATGGTATCATACATAACATTAGCAATTTATAAAATCTATCTTACAGAAGCGAAATGTAATGAGAAAATAATCAAATATTGATAACTAATTCAATTTACAAATCTCACCGGATTACAGGTTATATCCTGGAAAATACTGGACCTCTGGTAGCCCTATACCCCGTGGAATCGTGAATCTTATTTCGATTTTCCATAAACGTGGATGTTTACGGTAAATGTTCCAGGCTATATGTAAATTGAATCTGAGATTCCGGAAAATTTTCCCCTGGTTTCCCATGTGTATTTTATGATTTTAGGGCATTTCTAATAACAATTTTATAGAGCTTATTATAATTTAAACTCGACAAAATACTGTCTAAATGTAATATGGTGGTTAGTTACTTTGAAGTTACTTGAAGTATTGTTTAAATATTTTTAAAATTTCACGTACTTCAAAAACGTCTACCAAGAATGCTTTTAATAGAGTATTTATCTACATCCGATAGTTTTATAGATATAGCGATATATTTGTGGAGCTTTTAATTACTCGAAAAATATTCCATATGCGATATAACTGAATAGTAACATCAAAATTGAGTTGTATGGATTTATGCACAAAATTAATGATAGCTTTGTATTTAGTGCATATTGACGTAGTAAAAATTGTAACGTAAACTGTGAGTTAACTAATAATAAAAGTTTTTTTAAAGATTTTTTTGTAAATATTTGTTTCGTCACTGTTTGTAAATTTGAAGACCAAATAAATTTAGAATAAACAAAATAATCATTACTAATTTAAAATTGTATTAGGTTTTAAACGAACATAACGCTTATTTAAAAATATCCAAATTATTGAAATAGATTCAAGGTAACTACTTTGAATACACGTTTTAATTATTATGGTACTAAATAACGGCGTACCATAATAACACACCTATCTTAGCACCACGTCGTATTTTGCTCGTGACAGTATTATCGAAGCCAGAAGATTATTCTGTAACAAGTATTCATTACCGCAGGATGCATTTGTATGTATTAGCATAACTATCCCTCGAGAGGAATTACTTGGAGATATGGGTGTTAACTCCCGATGGGCTTAATGGGAAATTGCTCAACATAATATAAGGCAAATATAGTGAGAGAGTGCCAAGACTTATTTACGTGTATGTATAATAATGTCTTTTACATGATATTTTTCGTGATGTGAATATATATTAATAAAAATAATATCTATCAAAACTTATTTCTATATTTAACATCTACAAATGTAAGTACTTCATTTTATTGTTATGTGCATATTTTTTCTAGTTACTAACCTTAATAATATTATGGTTTCTAATAAAAATCGGAGACAATAAAAAATGCGTTTATTACAGTAATTTTAAATACAGTACATTGCTGGGACTTCTAAGTAAGTAATCGAAAGATAATTGTGTTAGGAATGACCTGCTACTTCTCTTGTGGATAACAGAAAATTACAAAATATAACATCGATATTCCAACAGAAATTGAAAGAATGACTAAACAATTTTTGGTTCAATGTATATTCATGCTTTCTTAACATGTCGGCTTAGTTCACTACATTTCTTCATTTATATGACACAATGACAGTTCAATAACCAATTAACCTCTAATTAAATCATGTTGTAATCGTTTACCTCTTTTTTTATCTGCTATGTTTTTGGCATTTCGCCCTCGAGTTGGATTTGGTTTCAGAAGCGCTGCTGTAACTCCATTAACAACACATTGTCACTTATTAAATGGTTGCAGAAAGGTTTTGCTCCTTTAACCACAGTATGACGGCATCTTGCACCACTATCAAATGTCGATAAGACAAAACTTATGCTGACATTGTCCGAAAGTGCAGAAATTTTACAGAGTTTTGTTGAACCATGTATGATTCTGACAGAACCGAAAATGGCCGTACAATGTTAGCATCATTTACATCACATTATTCAAGTGCAGACAGTGCAACGATTAAACAAGAGCATTTTGGCATCCAGCCTTCCTGGAATTCAGAATTTGCGATGCAAATTTGTACTCCACTGAAAGATGCAACTGCATTGTAAAATTCTTCGTCTGCTGCCCTGGTCAAAAATGTTTATACAATTGAAAAGTATTATTCTTAAACTTAAATATTCATGTTCTCTTTCGTTTTTTAATATTGCTTTACTCAAGTGTACATCGCAAAATGTTTGTAAAGTATCTACAAATTAGAATCAGCTTACCTATTACATAATTTAAACAAAAGTTACACATATTCCCACCTTCATAAACAATGGGCTCGTTCCAAAGAGTTAAGAGTCTTTCAAGGTGATGGTTGCTTGGAGAGTAATTCATATACTACATAAGTTATCCTCGCATGTGGAGTTACTGGTTACGATCAGGCGCTGGTCATGTTATGTGCTTTAACTAAAAATGGTGTCAGGATATAAGTATATTGCTAAAAAGGAAAGTGTTTACTGCCCAAACAAATTAGAAGATATAATATTATTAATGTGAATGCAGGCCTTGCACCGCTAAGCTTTTATTAAGGAAACCAATATATCTGACCCATGTTGACAGGAAAAATAAATACGATGGAACTGCATCTGATAGCCCAATATGTAAGGGAAACACTCGGGTAGTTGACATGGGCCAAATTGAATATTATGCGCAAATTGAATCCGTAGCCCGAGCACCTGTCGACAGATTTCATATTTAGCGTACCTGCGTGTGCTCAATTATTGGAATATTGAACCGGAATTTTTATGAGCCCTCATAAATATTTCATTTGACGAATGTTCGTGATAGCTGTATCATTTCTTCCGAAATTTCGAAAAACAGTTAAAATATTTAATTAGGATAGCGTGAACATGGTTTTAAGACAAAATGCATTGTTGAAGTTTTGCATCCATTGAAAGAAAAACCAAATAAATTTTGACAATTTTATGTTATGATTTGTAATAACAAAGCAATAGAAGAAACCTCTGAAGTCACCACCATACCTGATAGTTAGAAAACTGCACCAGAATCCATTAAATTGACTCTTATAATCGAAACGAGTATACTGCTTATTATTGTTCGTTCTTCTATAGTTAAGAAAAGTTAGAACACCTCGAGTGACGAATGAAATACAAATAAATAAATAAAATATGGGTGTCGAACGAGTTCAAAAAAGAAAGAGAGAAGAATTTGTTTTATATAAAAAATTCTTTTTTCCCATTCTAATATTAAGAGATTATTGTGTTTAAGAATAATTAAGGTATACGTAATTCATTGAAATTTATATTTAATTGCAAAAATCATTAAATTCTGAAGATGTTGTGGGCCGTTATAATTGGGGACTGACATACACTTTTAAATTATTTATATTTCTATACCTCCTAATTCTGGTATTATGTCATTGTTGATAAATAGCATATTTACGTTATCATTGAATATATTTAGCAATTAATTAAGTGTTATGAGTATATTAAGTGTTGCGAATGTATTTCCTACTGTATTTTTTGTCTTATGGTTTACCAAAAAATAATACTACCAGAAACCAATAACCAGATAAAAAACCAGAAATAAAGTTTTATTTCTGGTATCAGTATAATAGTATTGTGCAAGAATAATTCGTGAAACACAATATTTTTCACTTCTCAACGATCTATAATAAAGGTTACGCGAAAATCACAGAATGCTAACGTATGGAAGCTATGCTGGGGCGTTGATTGTTGTTTGCTTTGTCAAATCAGACCTTTGTGTGATTGTTTGAAGCTTACAGCGCTCAATCAGGCTGGTAATGCGTTTATTAACCAGAAATTTGGGGTTCCCAATGATTGACTCGTTTTATTTGAAATGCTTGAGGAATTCAAATATTTGAAAAGAGAATTCCACATCGAAAAGAGTTTGCGGAACACGTTGGCCTAGTGGGTTCATGCGCTTTTGTTTACGGTTCTTTGATTAAAATTTGTTATATCGTGCTGATCCATGCTTCGGTAAGCATGTGAAGCTGTGGTGTTTCTGGTACCAACACTCATTGGGCCAGCGTGGCTGTGTTTGCAAAATTCCTTACGCAAGAGAGTATATAATCTGTAGGTGTACAGGATTGTACCACAGTAAAAGTTTGGTACTTTTAGTGTAGTACAATCCTGTACTTGTAATTGTAATTTCTCTTCAATTAAAGAGATTATTGGCAAACTATTAGGTATATGAGGAGAAAAGCCGAAGAATCAGGTTTAGGATTTCTTAAATCTTTGGATCTTTGAGAACTAATTACAAATTTACTTAATGTGCCAAATTCAAAAGCATACTAATAATTAAATTAAAGGTAAATTGGAGAAGCGTCAAATTTCATAGGCACGTGTTTTTTCTTAGGATAGTCGAGTATTTTACAATTTGCAATAAAGATTAATAATAATAATTTGCAATATTTTGTATTTTAAGCTTTTCTTAAGAAATTTCGCAATTATATTCTTCATAAAACAGTCCTGAATAAAATCAAACAAAAATTATTCAACTTTGTCAATCCTGTTCCATCCAAGTTTTTGAGTTTTATTAAGACTAACGGACATAAATTCATGATTATATATAAGAAAGACGATTTGTAGTTACTCACATATTTCAATGAGTTTCATTTAAGCATATTTAATAATATCCCAATTAGTTTCTTATAAGCATAGTTTTAACTCGTTTATGAGCAACTGATGTTAGCCTTCATGACAGTCATCATGTTTTCGACAGAGTTGTCTCATCGATATGAGAGTATTTTGTGTAGTAAAACACTCTGCGAGCACTCAAATCAAGAAACGAGATTGTGTTCTACAATTAATTAGTATTGAAATATTATTGTGTGTATTAAGTTGTTACCTGCGTGTACGTAGTGTGTCACTTTATTGCTATATAGCAGACTGTATTTAATATTATTCATGTAACCCCATAGAAAATATTTTGCAGTTACTTGGCGAATGTAAATCTTTTAAACTTTTGTGTTGAAACAATGGAATCTGTGGGACAGTCAAAACTTTTATCTTTACTTGTACTTAATTAAAATTAATTGTTTATATTTTTCTTTTATTTTTTAAAAGAAACAAAAGCGAGCTATTCTTTTCGCTGTTTGTTTCTTGTTTTCTCGCTAAGAGAACAATGTAATCATCGTATCTTTTTATTATCACACCATAAAATAAATTGAATTTTATGAAAACTGTAAATACAAAATGAAATAATGTCTATTGAATTGAACTTATGTAATCTGTATTTTTTAAATACTTTCTATCTTCTTCAGAAAATCGTTCGTAAGTAATAAGATCCAAGTGTATATAGTATAAGTTCCATCCACTACAAAGTTCATGTTTTGGATTATGTCAATTTATTCGAGTACTTAGTTTTTAAGTGCTATGTGACTTAATTTATTCGAGTTCTACTTTTTTATGTAATTTTTGTTGATTTTTTTTGTGACCCGTGACGGCATCTTTTTACGCAATGACAGTATTTTCATAACTTGTACTATAAATTTTTATATTTGTTTTGTTTCACATATGGACTTCTTTACTGCTTATCATCGGGTGGTACCGAGTCATTTGCTGAGCTTTTTATAAAGAAATATATTATGACGTTACAATGATTGATATCTTTTACCAGCTTTCCGAAGCCACGAGGGATTGTGCCTGTCTGATTTCAATTGGCAATGCATTCCACAACCGTACAGCTTTCGCAGTAAGCGAGCATTTATAAAATTTTCTGAAATGCATTGGTATTGATAAGGTAAGATTCTTGGATGCTTAGATCCTTAGGATTTGAGTAAGGGTTTCGTGAAGGAATTTAAAGCGATTTTTAAGATAGATAGAAAGGTGTTTGAATGAAAGAAGAAGAGTAGGTTCTGTGTTTTTGAGAAGTGTTTTTTTTTACAATTATTTCGCATGGTAACTAAAACTTTTAAGTCATATCTTCATTAATGTAGTTTTTATCTGTATTTATGGCTCCAGTATACTGGTGCAATGTAGCCCTTTGCCCCATTGAGTTTCTGGACACTAATGATAGGCCACGCTATTTTGTTTATGACTTAAGAGAAAATTTTTGAAAATGGAATGCAATGTAAGCGATTCTGATAATATGATACGAAAATGGAATATTATGATAATGATTACGATGAAATTATAAGTAAATGAGAACGAAATCATAAAATGTCGTTAAATAAATGAATTTACCCTACAAATGAATGAATGAAATGAAACACTAAAAAATCTCACGGAAGTCACTAATCAACGCTGAATGATGTATTCCATATATTGCATAATTTAAAGCTCCTTTTTGTCTTAAAACTACACCAATTTCATGACAAAAACAATACTACAACACAATATATGGACTAAAATATACAGTACCCAACCGACCCCGCCATTACGCGCCAAAAACTCAGTGTATTTTTATATACTTCTCAATCACAGAAGATGGAAAGAATATGAGTAATCCGGTTAAAACAAATAGGCAACCACTTGAGATTGACGTGGAATTCAGAGACATAATCAAATTTACGTAAGCCAAAAATAAAAATTGTAAAAACATGCCAAAGTACAACATATAACTCAAAATTTTAGTAATATCTACTCTTTAATCAATAATGCAACGAATTGGTGGGTCATATTAGATAGAAATGTCAAGGGCATAATCAAACATTAGCCATATCACTTATAGAGTGAACTAGAATTTTTTTGCGTGGTTTTTAATAAGCAAATAAGTTAAACTTTTACTTTTATTAATACAAAGAGACTGTATAAAATGTCTTTGTAGACTCTTACTACATCAGGAACTATTGCGTTCGGGAACAAAAATCCTAGACGTAAATTCTATTCGTTTTCTTGAATTATAACAATTAAAACGTCCGGTTGAAAGATAATGCTATAAAAAGATTGCTAATTTAAAAAAAATAAATTTCAAAGAGAACTTTATCCTTATTATAAAAAACAGCCCCGAGTACCCCATTGTACACAGAATCCCTGACAGTAAACAATACAATAAATTTGTTTGCTAAAGAATCATAGAAGTTTTGTAATTAGGGGCCGAGTGGAAAAGTTTGTTTTGTGACTTAAAATTGCACGTGTTTTGGAAAACAGATTGGAGGTATGTATTAAGATCTTTTATTATTTTCTTATTATATTAGCCTGATGTAAGCGGATACATATAAACGCTTGCAACAAGGACAAGGGCTTTATTATTGTGTTTTTCAATATACAAAGTCAAAATATATCTTAACTTAAAAAGACTCGTTTACTTCTTTCAAATCATCATAACATGGAATAAGAATCACATCATTGTGTACTATATTTAGACAATAGTTTATGACACGAAACGTTTTAGACGTTCGTTAAAGTATTTAATTGCTTTCTGTTCGTTGTCTCGGTTTTTTTATAAGGAATTTAATAACTCAGTAATTACTTCTTTAATTGCGGACAAAAAGTACGACAGGACAGTTGTTCAACTCCTCGTTTGTTTGCTTTTATAGGAAGGGCTGAGTAAGTAGGATTGAATGTTAATGATGATAACGGCAGTGATAGAAAATTCTGTATTGAGTGAAATTGTTTTGAATAACTCAGTAAGTTAAAGTCTAATTGACAATAAGTAATTCTGTTGAAATTTCATCTGTTTCAATTTCAAGTGTACAGAAAGATATTCTAAGCAGTTTTCTGATGATCACTTGATTGGATCACACCACAATTAAAGTTATGCATTAATCTGCAACAAAGACTTAACTCCCCCTAAACTAGACCATTCCTTCCTTTGAGCACTCATCGTCATCATCGACGTGCTGCATGCTGGTCCACTGCCTGACATTAGTGTCCTGTAATGCACGCTATTACTCATCTTCGGCAACCCTAATCCAGTCTACTACAGCCGGCCTACGAAAATCATCTTGTTGCAAGAGTTCCACAGAATATTTTAAAAATGATCTTGGTCAAATAAAAACATAACTACGGTATAGAATTTGTGATTCAAAATATCAAATTTTCCGACAATTTGTTTACTTGTGATTCCATGGGAGAATCTGTGTCGCTCGCAATAAAAGTCACTTAAGTGAAATTCTCATTCTAAATTAAGGTGGAAGACCGTCCACAGACAAGATTGAAGAGGGTCCTATTGTGAGATGTGGCTGAGACACCATTAATTAATTCTGCATTCCGTTGTCGCAGAGCTACACACTACGTCTTAATGTGGCTACAAATAAATCATTAGGAAGGGATGGAGCAAAATATTTCAACAGAAACTTAGGCCCTGTTACAACAGAGTTTTTAAATTATATTTCGTATACTCAAACTCAATTGAAGCTTAAAACGGCTCTACTACCATTTACGTCAATGGCTAAATCTAGATTAACAACAAGACTCCAATTTATTCACCAATTATGAAAATGAATGAACAAATGAAAAATGAATGAATGAACAATTTGACTCCTCAATTTATTAAAACTCGAGTCTAAATTTGGGTTCTAAATTCGAGTCTTACACCCAGATATTAGTAATGTACCATGTTATTTATTTCTCAGTTAAATACACTCGTCAATTATTACGTTGAGAACCGATTAAGAGAAACCACGTTCTGTGTTACTGGTATAATGGTGAAGTTAAGGCTGATATTGTTTTTACATAAAATAACGTATTAAAAACACTATTTACCCAGAGATCCCAATTTTAGAAAAGTTTAGCTATCCAAGTCACAAACTAATTAAAGCATTGGAACAATACAAATAATTCAACGGTCTTAACGAAGATAGACAGCTTTTATGAGGTCTAAGAATCATATTGGAACGAATTATTGATTTTATATTCAGTATTCTAATATATACATTAGATAGATTCTTGTACTCAAACCCATGATCTAACTCAAATAAAGTTTCATTAAGAGCTTGTACAATGGATACTAGATAAAGGAGACATAAAGATACTAATATTTATATAAGTATCAGAAATATACTAAATAAACATACAAACGTCCATGACTCGTGATTATGTAATTATGCTTGTTTGACATCAGTATTGTTTAAAAAATGTATCGATTGCTAGATTACTTCTTTTCTAGGCTGCCAAAATATACTTCCTATGGTGTGAAGAGTTTGGTTTAGCTTATGGTACATATCTATATTCCTTTTTACGAAGATCATCATGTAGCAGTATCCATTAAACTTATGATACTTTATTCGAACAATCTTGGAACAACGCCAAGAGAACTTCTAAAAGTATAGTCATCCTTTTCTGTTCAAAGCAGTTAAATTAAAAGAAGGAAGAGCGAAAATAAATTGCTATCCAAATATGAATGAAGTCAGTAAATAGAGGTGAAAGACGTTATTATTACCTCAAAGCTACATGAAATTGTTTGCGGCAATTTATTTTATAACCTCCTACTTAGAATTCCCAACCCTTATAACTATGTATTCTATTTTCTTCTCCTTCCCCTAGAAAGGTGTAGATTAAGTACCTGGATCACTTTAGGCGCGTCGCAAAGAAAATGACTCGTTAAAATTCATGAGAGCCGATTGTTGAGTTTGGCCCGAGTTGAGTGATATTAGATTTTTCATGGGAGCCTAGGGGCTAGCTCGCGTTGTTTAGATTCACTGCAATTTGCGTATGGGGTACGAATATATCATAAACATTCTTTTGATTTTATTATTGTAGAATCTAATAACAATTTTTTAAAATGTAAGTTTAATAAAAGTTTCTGTGAATAAAGGAGTAACTTAAAATATGTATCCATTTAATTTCTGTTGCCAAAAAATAAAGTTGATTCCACTCAAATGCAGACCTGAGATGCAGCAAGTACAATTTCTGTCTGGCTTAAAAGAATATTGTAACTGTGATTTTTTTTCTATAAAATATTTATATTTGTATTCTTTAGACTTACAATTAAATTTTTAAAAAGATACTTAAATAATATCCAGATTATGCCGTTCTAAGGCGAGAAACAAACCTGTGGCCTCTTAAATTCATGTGACCACGATTTATAGAATTTTTTGTTGCTTTACAACATATGTTTCATTTGCCAATCTCTCCTCAAAGCCTCTTAGTATTGAGACAAACGTTTCAAAGCAATTTGCATCAACGCAATCATCAAATAAGGTCGATTAGGCCTCAGTCAACCACGCTGGCCGAGTGAAGGTTGTACGATCCTACATCCTACTAATTTCTTCACAAGGGTGTTCAGATCTCCTCACGATGTTTTCTTTCACCGAAAAAGCGTCTAATAAACGTAGATATAAATTCCAAATTTGAAACACATTGGTACAGGGCAGGCTCGAATCGCTGCCTCCCGCGTGGAAGACAATGCACCGCCAATGCAATCTTACGCACCGCCACCGATGCTTTTTCGCAACGTCATAACCATCGGTAAATAAGAGGTTAAACATTTAAATATCTAAATACCTTAAAAATTCATCTCATTGAAACCAAAACATTGATATAAATTAATTTCACTTATAAAAGCAAACAATGCAAATATAATTTTATCGTACTTTCAGAGAATGTGGTTGGATATGACAGTGTCAGGTTAAAATACGCTTGCATTATTAATGATACTGAATCGTACTGAATATTTGTAGGTATGCTTAATTTATGTAGATTTAGTCGATTCACCATTTTTGGTTGGACTAGTTTCTTTTAATTGCTATTCATTGCTTCGATAATTAATGGCAATTCAAACATATTTTATATTTATTATTATATTTACCTAAAATTTTTGCTACGAGGCATCACACCCAGACCGACAATAGCGTACTAACTATTAGGAGCAAAACTATAATAACATCACAACTGTGAGAATAACGGGAAATATTCAAATTACTATGTACTTCTATATTTTAATTATCATCAAAATAAGGATATGGCTCATCATGAAATTGAGTAATTCTTTAAATTCAAGTCTAAATTTGAGTATTCTCTCGTTAGTAATCCTTTACTACTTAAAGACATCAAAATTAATATTTATTCCTATTAAATAATTAATCGATTAAACTTCTATAGAGGACTTTGACAAGATGCATTTCGATTATCGCAATCCAATCGCTGAATGAAAAATGAGGGCTTATCCTAAACTTTATTAAATCGCGATTAGAGTTATAAAATATGTTACTTAAAAACTGCCAAGATGTCAAACCAGTTAATATTTTTTTATTCAAATATCATCATAAAAGGATTACAGTCAGTACCGTATAATACATAAATTAAATTTTAAAAAACAGTATCTATATACATTTTTTTGTTCTGGCTAGGCACAGATTATTACGCATGACATGTATTTTTAACGGGTCACACAGCAGCTCTTACTCAAAGTTCGTAGTGACACGCAAAGCGTTTTATTTCAAAGTTAAATTACAAAGCTGGGCATTCATTAGGCAGCCGAAAATTTGCCGCACGAAAAATAAATGTAACGCGATTTTATTACTTACTAGTGAGGAGGCCGATATCCGTTAAGATGAATTAGTTGGTGACTCATCAGTTTTCGCCTTCAAGAAAACCTATACGTATGAATGTACGGTAATATCCCTATTAATGCTTTGAAACTGCTCATGCCTTTCAATCTAAAAATTGTCACATTCCATCATGAATCATAGGTATTTCTTAAATTATGTACTTGTTGACGCCTACAGTAGTTATCATATAAAATTACACAATTTGATTAATTTATCATAGTTCAAAAATAATATCGATCGCATTCTAAAAGGCTCAGTTTGTAAATTGATTGACGAGGTGTTTGCTTAAAATGCCATTAACGGTTTTGATGACAGAGTGTGATATGAGTAGGTGATATGGACTAGCGCTAAGTTCATTGAGACCACAATAATTACTGTCTTTTACTGCTTCGACGCTGATAATGATTTTCAAACGAATTAATACGAATGAAAAAAAACTTAGAATACTGTGATATAGTTATTTGGTATGTTTCCATCACTTAGTTATCTTGTACTCTGTATCAAGAATTATAAATCGATATAAACTACCTCTTAATTAACTTGGCTCAATTTACAGGAGTTTGAAGTTAACCTGAATTGGAATAATATTGCGTTTTCTAAAAAAAAACTATATTAAAAATGTTTCAATATTTATTTCTATTTTTAACTATTTAAACGGATAAGATATCTGAATTAAGCGATACGCGAGCACATCACTATCGTCACCTACACAACACGTCGCATATACGCGTTTTGTTTGCGGATTTATTATGAAAGTAAGATTGCTTTTTTGATTAACTGCGAAGCTTTTAATTCAGATATCTCTGAATTGAGCAAAGCCTTTTGTTGGAAAGAAATTATGCTTAGGTTCACGTTCTCCTTATATTCCTATTTATATTCTATTTATAACCTATCTCTTTCAGCTCGTATTTGTATACCTACTTGAAACGTTTATATGTAATGATAAAGCTTAATTTTATTTGTAAAAATTAAGCTTTATCATTATAGATAATTTATCTATTATTTATAGTACATTTTATTGTTTGATGTATACCGTATCTTGACTTGAGTGCAGTGACTCAACTTCAATGCAGATAATGCTCATATATTTTGATAAGGGTACCTCAAATTTCAAAATTTCAGAGGGACTAAATGTCAAAATTGACATTTCCCAATATTTAGCCGGTCAAATATTTTTTGTCTTTTACATTAGACTTATGAGCGGGAGAATCCAAAAACTGCAATATTCAATGAACTAGAATAGTTTGAATAAGTTGTATTTATATATTAAAAAATACTCAAATATATCAAAATTGCTATTGTGTCCCAATTGTCTGGGGTCGAATCCCGGTAGGGATAGATATCTGTGTGATGAGTGCGAATATTTGTTCACAAGTCAGGGATTTGTTGTTTATTTCTGATATTTGGCTACATATTACTATCTATATTCATCCGTTACCTAGTATCCATAGCACAAGCTCTTGATGATGCTATTTAGGGTTTTTCGGGTTTTTTTTTGCTACCAGCAATAGTAAACAATAGTAACCAGCAAAGTTGCACCACGATATACAATGGCATATAGAAGGCAGAGTGAAACACCTAACAATTTAAAGATTTATACTTCTATTTGGTATTTATTACACCGCTTTGTATATAACTAGCCATAATTATAAATTTGTACTATGTGATTGTACAGCTTGGCAGTTTAGAAGTTAAAAACTATAATTCAATACTAATTAATGCAATAAGAAGCACTTTTAAATAGTTCCTAACATCCGCTTTCAGACGTATTTTAACTGAGAGGATTTTAAACGATAAGAAGATCTCGACTAGAAATTAACCTTAAAGCATTGACTTAAGATTCATTTAACATCTCAATTCTTTGCTAAAGTCAATGAGTTTTTATTTAACTCAGTCTAACTATGTTTTTATCACAGTTGCACAGTACAAAGAATCGTTCCCTTTATGAATAAAAGAAGCTATAAATTACTAAGATCAAATGGGTAGTTTGTATTAAACGAATAATTGTGATAATAACATTCAAAAAAAATTAAAAATATTAAAATTGGATGTTCATGTCCTAACGCTGTTTTCTCTTTTTTGAGACCAATGACGCCTTTCGCACTGTCATTTCCTCTTTGAAGGGAGAGGGAAAAATAGGACTGCGGGGAAGTATAGGACATGTCCCACATATCATGACATGTCCCGGCGGTATCCCTCGGTAGATTAAATAACAAATGGCACAATGGTTTATGTTACAACCTCTTCGATTGATAATTTTAAGTTTTTTTATTTTTAAGAATTGCTGTCATGTCATTGAGTTTTTATTGTGTCTGTTTTAACAAAAAAAAATTAAAATTAATTTTCGGAGTTTGTGCTTTTTCTTCTCCGACCGTTCTCGTAACTTATATATCACAAATTGACCTGCGAAACAAAATATACAACATTTTGCGACCGTGAACAATAAGGGGATCTGAAAAATCGAACGGGTAAAATTAGAATGAAAAAATGCCTGACAACTTTTTTTTTGTAATGTTGAATACAATACTTACACTAATATAACTTCTCCCACTCTTTTCTGCCATTGAAAAATAACTTGTAGCCTATTATAGCATTAAAGGCAGGCTTTGAGGGCAGGTCACTTTCTATCCAGCCCATTTTATGCATAAATTAGGCTACATAAAAAGCGGAAACTTTTAAGAACATTCCTTGCACCATTTTCATCTGCATCTTAATTTAACAGTAGTTAACATTGTGGCCAAATGACTGTCAATCTGAGTTAAAAAAGAATTTAAGAATGTAAACATTAACATCAACAAATATCAACCTGTTAAAGAAATTTTTGTACGTATGAAAATATCTGCCGCCATTTTTAATCTAGTTATGTCTGTACAAAATTATAAGACTTAAGCAGTTAAAATCATTTTACAATATGCCACTCTTAAAAGTGTAATTAAAACAGAATATTATTATTCAAAGTGCTTTTTAAAAATAAAAATTCTTTACATTGTATTACAGAATGAAATTATAATTTTATCATTTTCTAGAACAACTTGAAAGTGTCCTCAAATTTTCGCAGTAACAATAATCTGCTAAGCATCCTTCATTTTCTAAATTATCTCGTCTCAATTTAATTTAATCGGGTCGCTTAAGCAACCTGTTATACTTCACTATATACTTACTAAAGCTCATTGTCCTAAGCAAACTCAGGCCTGTCTTAATTAAAGTATCTAAAACAACAAACAGCCATGATTGTGTGGCACCTCAACGTGGTTACAATAATTTTGTTAAGGTTTCCGTAACCTTAAAGGGAAACGTGTCAAGTTTTCAGGGCACCCACTGAAAAAAAGAAACAAACGCCGACACACTCGTGTGCTTAGAATATATTTGCTATCTCATGTGTCAATTAAGAATTTTTTTAATTTCTTCCTATTACAGGCAAGGCCAAGGGAAGCCCATACAGCCATGTCTTATGTCGTTGTTTATTGATTTAATGTTTTGTGATACCGGTATCACGTATCTTTATGCCCCATGAAGTTTTTGACTAATAGTAGTCTCGGCACTTGATGAAATGATACGCAAATGAGAATAGATGGTAGTTTACGAGAAACACTGACATTTTGTGGATACCTTAATCCGTTGTGATGCCAGTTTCAACTGATTTAATTTTATAGCATAAAACAAGCGTTCTCTTTTACTTCTAAATAATAAATCAGTGATTATATTTTCATGGTGAAAGTAATTCATCCTTTCCGGCATTTAAATATTTAAATAAAAAAAAGTTATTCCACTAGGACAAACAGAAGCCAGGCTTGTAAAATATTTACACATCTTCCCCTTTCCCTATAATATATTCAGGGTTGGTACGTGATAAAAAATGTAGCTTTACATGAAAAAATATTTAGTATTCTTATTTCCAGCGTGTCAGGCATTTAAAAAGTATGCGCGTCTTTTTTACGGTTTACCGTATTTAGATTTTCTATATTAGAATTTCTCTTTTGAGATTTAAAAAGTTAAAACATTGTATCTCTGTGATGACTAGATAATATATATATAATACTGTTTTGACTCTTGGGGTTCAATGATAATGGATATTTTAAAGATATACATTAACATATAACTATGGCAGAAGGAATATAAGATATGCTTACTTTCCAATCTATCGAAACACAGATTATTATTGCCTTTCATTGCACATAAAACTTATCATGGATTAATAACATAATATATTAATAAATTAAATAATATCTTTATATATACAACCAATTATCACAGATACCTGCAATAGAATAAACTTTCATTGAATTAATGAATGAATAAATTGTAGTCGCCATAACGAAATGTGAAAAATTATTTCATATTTATAAAATAACTCGTAAAATCGTTAAAATTTTAAAACATAATTAATTCTGTTTTCACAACATAATATTTTATCTTTAATTGAAATGTTACCAAGTATTTTTATATAATTAATGAAATCTGCGATTTTAGGTCAATATTTTATTCTAACCAAAGCCAAATGAAACACTAACAATATAAGCCACTTAATGTTAGTGAATTCGCATAAAATCGAGTACTTAACCTAATTGGTACACGCTATTACCACTGAATCCTTCTATATAAGCCTATTTTGTAATAATTAACCAAATTAAATTGTGTTGTCATAACTCCACTGGTGACAGCGGAATTCCACTAGTATTTCTCACAATTTTTCTCGTATGTATTTTGAAGACCTATCGATGTAGTGCTAAGTGAATATTCAAAAACCATTGGTCGGGTTGAAAAGCTTGTAGTAGCAGATGTTTTGTCGTGATCGTAACGATGATGAACTAAAGCAGAACCGGGTTACATTTTGACCGCATGACTTTCCATTGTGGCGTCCTGTAGCCTTAGCGGCTTCACCGATTTTTCAGTGTGAGATAACAGAAAACACATAGAAACATATTCAGTTTTTTCAGTATGTCATCCATAATTTGTTCCTATTTTGCATTTTTGTTGTATAATAAATAATAAATAGTGATGCAAACAGTGTAGGAATATAAACTCAGCAAGAAATGGCTCACTCACCCTTTCATACAAACCACTCAAAAGCCAACAAGATCGCTAATCCGACGTTTTCTGGTCAAAGCACGAACTTTCCTCGGAATATGGAGGGATTATCCATTCTACAAATGGGTGTATACGGGAGGCCGATGCAGTTTCACCTGCTTCATGGGACTCCACCAACCCATGGTCCTGCCTACCTTGCGGCATACGGATCGAACCACCGGGTACTTGCATAGGGCTCTTGTCCCTTCGGCTTCTGCTTGATGGGACTATCGAAATCTGGACCACATTGTAATAGTTCAACGTTATGTAACCCGTAAGCAAATGATGCAAGGGTAGTGCTCTTCTAGCCGACCCCCGATCTCCGAGGATCAATTTTTACGTACATGCTGCCTTACGCCCTTGATGATTGAGGTACCCCGTGTAATGAAACCTTAATATAACGGTCTCTTTGACTTTCACAATCTTCATATATTAGCATCTTGTGACGTGTTTTTGCAGCAATTTGTACTTCCATAGCTTAGACTAAGAACATATTCAAAGTAAAAATTATGGTCTTATTATTATTTGTTAGGTTTTCGAGGTACGCTGTTACTACTATTAGTATAGAAGTACTCCCTTCGGAGCTGAATAATTTCTTCCTAGAAAAAGCTAATAGCACTCAAAAATACTTTTACTGTTAGAAGTGATATCTGCTTTTGTAACTTTTTACCATAACACGGGCCATATTATTGTTTTATAATAATAATCGAGTCTATATATTAACACTAGATTTACCAGACCAGTCATTTAGACTGGTCGTGCAATTTCAATTCAAAATTACTACTATATTACACATTTTGTTTTTCAGAAATGATGTTATGACTTTTGTAGCTATAATTAGAGAGTACGTTTTATAAGCTTAATGTTATTTTATATACATTAGTAACAAATATAATTTTTGTTGTTGACATATATTCAAATCGCTGGTATATCTTGTGTTAATTGTGTAGATTTTACTTCATTTTTACTCGCACTTAATGTTAGAATATAACGGAACCCGAAAATATACAAACTTATGAGTTTAGTATAATTTATAAACTCAGTGGTTTGTATTTTGATCGTCATAATACCGTCTAAATAAACCATCATACTTTGACTACAAAGCATAAACATCAATAATTATTTTATACATACGAAGTTTTTTGTTGCAAATTTAGACCGTATGTTTTCAATATTAAGTTCATATTGGTTATACTTTAGATAGAGGTGAAAAATGTATTCTCATATTTACCATACTATAAATATTACGGTGCGGAAAATATAACAAATATTTCTTTCTTTACGTTTGCGTGGATCATTGGATTTTATGTCTTGAGGTACGAAGAAGTATTCTTTGCATAAAATTTTTATATTTTACAGCTATTTTATGTATCATATTCGAATAAAATATTATTTTACCAATAACCAAATAAAATGAAATATTCGCGTGAATTTAAATCGCACCGTGGTAGCAGCAAAACATTGATTTGGTCGTGTATTTCATTTTAATTGCATAATATTGCCCACCGTGGTGAAATTTTGCAAGAATACTGGCGGGTGAGTTTTCGTAGCTTGAGCTGAGCCTAAGGTACCTAAATTCACTGTCACTTAATGATCGAATGCGATTTCAAAGCTGAAATCACTTTGACGCTCAATTTTTGCAATTTGTATGATTTATGTTGTACAAGTAGTACACTTTTTGCAACTTATCCGCTTTTTAATAAGTATATGTGGTATACTGGATACTTTTTTATAATCAGTTATATAAAGTCCACAATAAAGTTATTCAAAAGACATTGAAGTCACAGTTCAGTAAATTAAAAAGATAAGTTTTATCTAAAATTATTCGTTAAGTTTGGTTAGGTTAATTATTCTATGTAAAGGTTATTTTTTAACTATATATATATATACAAAAAAGCTAAGATTTGTGACATTTTTTTAAACATACAAAACACCAGAATTAGTCTATTTTTCCTTACTTATTCTACAGTTGAGTCTATATTTAAATTACACATTATATTATTACTTATATATCGACTGCTGCAGGTACAGTATGAAATGAAAAAAAATATTATTATCTTTACTTTCATTTTCTAGTTAATTTAAACTTAGACTGAATAAATAAATATTAACTTTGACTTAGTTAAACCAACTTTTCCAATATTCAGTCCTCGAACTTGTTAACACACTTCTCTGGTTAGAAGTAGCTAATATTACCAATAAACATTTTAATTTATCCAATAATGCGATTTTCTCGTACTTCGTCAAAATGGTATTAACACTAAACATTTTAAACGACTTATCTACGCTATGACAATATCTCCTTGTAATAAACTCATATTAACGGGTTCTGTTTGTAATTTAACTTTGTAATAAAATACTTTCCATGTCCCCACGACTTTATAGCTCTTCAAAAGTGAGATTTACTTAGTATGAAGCCGTAAAAGCGGTTAAGTGTGAGTGCTTCACTTGGTTCATTATGAATGTTAACTTTTATTTTGAAATAAAACTTTTTACACTTTGTAATAAGTCCTATTTCACGTTTATATCAACTTTGTTCTGAGATTAATTGCCGTCCTTTAGCATTGTTTTTGTGAAAACAATTTCTTCTGAACTTTTTGTAATGCAAACTTTGAATGAAATTTTACAACGCTAATGAAATCTTTAGATTTGCCATCTTTCGCTATCTTAGCATTTATTCATATTTTTTATTTTGGTTATTTAAATAGATATAGACACGAGATAGGTAAGAATGACAATAGGTAAGAATGACATGAACACAAGTTTAAATCGCAACCAAATAAGATTAATTTTAGTTATATTATTTAGTTCGTATTTCTTTTGTATAATTATTGTGTTCCAGTGTCCTGCACTAAACATGCTCTCGAGGGCAGAAAGACATTGCTCTTAATATAATTTTGAATGGTTAGGTAATTTTTGAGCAAAGCTATGAGCTTACCATTTAAAGGTAAAGAAGATTGGAGGATAACAATGGATTGTATTTATTTAAATTTTCAATAATTACAGCGATATACTTATTTGGCATATCGCGTTTTATTTGGGTGCGTAGTGGTGCTATTGCAAAATTCCTCATTTAGTTATAGCTGTTAACAAAATGATAATGACAAATGATGAAATTAGATAATTCATATTAAAATGGTTATTTTGGCTATGCAGCCTTAAAAAAAATTACACTGCGACCTGACAGATGTATTGTGTCGTGCAATTTCCATTCTCAAAATCAAAAAACACAATTATGATAGTATTTTTTTCTTACAAACATCAAAGTTATTTCAGTTTTAAGTGAGCGCCGTATGTTTTAACAGATTATAAAAATGACATTACCGATTAGATAAAAGTTTTTAAAAGTATTTACAAATTTACCCTTGATACGGCGAAAGCATAATAAGAAATATTTTTGCTAAGATTGAAGTCCTTAAATTAATGAAATAACGGTGATATTTGTAAGATTTAATACGCTGTTAGGTTTGGGATTCATAAGGACCATATAGCAACATTTTCTTCTGGATTTGGCAATAATCGAATAATCAATTAATAAACTATTTTTTTAAATAAATAAATGGGCTTGTTGTATGTTGATGTCACACATATTTTGAAGTTACGAGAGAATTTTCCACATATAATATAGTACAATTTCGGCGTTGTTTGCAAATATTTGAATAGTCTAAGCAAGGTCTCAAAAGGCTTATTTACGTTGAATACCAATGTGTTAACTTTAATGTATATAGTTTTTAGTTAAATTTTAATTTTTTCGAAGTTCTAAGTATATAATTTGTATCCACGATCTGCTTATGCGACAACAAAACAAAACCACTAATTCTTTTAGTGTCTGAAGTTTAGACAGAAACAGTGAATCAAGACTGTATAATGTGATTGCAATATTTGAAAATTAAAAAGAAAACCAAATAAAGGAAATCGACTTTTGCGACATTCCCAGAACGTACTTGCAAAATTGCTACAACTAAATATTTTATTAATAAAAAAACACAATTCTTGAATTAAGCTTCGAAAGTGGCGTTTATATTGAAACTATGGAAAAAAGGCAATATTATTAAAGATTATTGCTTAAGTTATGACTTTTATGAAGAACCCCATACTACCGCGGTGCTCTATAACATTAAAAGCATCCGTTGGGTTATATCAGAGGGTGGCGGTAGTCTCAATATTACACGATCTCCCTGAAGCAGTCTGAATGAAGATATGTTTATGTGTTAAGATATTAATTTATTTGATTGAATATTTCATTTTTTATTAATATAGAACTATTTTCAAGTTCGTTTTTAATGCATCCTAAAGAGCTTACAGTTTTCAACATTTTCAATGTGGTGATAGTCTCAACTCATTAAGTGAAATTTGTTCAAGTCCTTTCGACTTCACTTGTGAATAAATAGATAATGATGATTATCTAGATAAAAAGAAAAAAATAAGTACTGCGAAATTTCAAAAACGGGAATAGTGTTCAAATTATTTAAAATCATAGAGGCTTTTGATACCATTCCCGATCCTATTACCACTCCCATATTTCCAAGTTATGTAATAGAAGCTTGATGATTATTATTGAATCCAACTCAATATATTTTTAAGGAAATATAGTTGGCGTCCAATGTGTTTGTTACAGAAGAACTCAGTCTTGTTCTTCTGTTTTCATTTTATCCATAGCTACTTTTATTAAAATGTCACAACCAAAAACGCGCTGACCACTTTTCTCCGACACGTGATATCAGAATTATATCCAGCGGTTCTAACGTGAGAAAATTGCCGGTGAAATTGGAGGGCAAACGCAATTTGCCGGCGACAACGTCGACGGTTCGCAAACATAAAATATTATGAGATTTAAAAGTTCGACGCGGACGTTTGGAGTGCATTTGTGATGTTTGTAATTCGAGACTCCTGAGACAAGTCTGGGTAACGAATCTACTTGGGGCAGTTGGGGATATTTTTTTAATGAATGGGAGCAATTCAGAAGCAGATGCCAAATTGGTTAATGTATTGGGAACCTTGAACCATATTTATGAAACGATTCACCAGTCATGAACCATTTTTTGCAAGTAGGATTCCGTTAACGGAGCTACCCGCCACTAGCTTTGCGACCGGTGTATGTTGGACTGGCCGAGTGCCTGATCATGGCATCAGGAATACGCAATCAAGTCATGAACTTTAATTTATAAGATTCTTCAATGGTACTCTTTTGTTTAGGAATATATTTTGAAATGAAACAAGAATTTTAAATGAAGAAGATTAGATTTCCTATTTCATTGTACTCGGATCTAACTAAGGATCAAATGAAATTCGAACTGTGAGTTCACAGGGGTATCACAGAACAAGATTAGTACTATCAAACCTCTAATACAACTAGCTGTCTGTCAATTATGTCACAGCTACTGTTGTAAAGCTATCGCATCGCGATTAGGCCAGTCACTGTGATGTGTAAACCGATACGTAGAATTTCCAACTTTATGTCTCAGTGGTAAGGAAATAAGTGCATCGTTACTATAGCAAATTGCAGCTCACAATGCACTATGTTCTCTGAAATCAAGTTTCTGTGGCTTTTCATTTAGATAAATTTATCCCAAATATTTTCCTGCGTGTATTTCTTATGTAGATTTCTTTATGAAATTTCAAGAATCCTAATATTAAGTCATTCTCATCTACCTTAGCCAGGTCATTTAGCCAATTTAATGAGTGAATGTTGAAACCTTTGTCAACTTTTTTTTTATCTCGACGGGGTAGCTCTTGGCCTTCATGACATCTGATGCTAATTGATGGTAAAGCCGACGATAGAAGAGAACTATACACGGATTTTTCGACCACAGAGGAACTTTTACCTGCCAGAACATAACAATGCTTTTAAAGTTTGATAAAAGTTGAAAATTTGTTCTCACTCGAGTATGTGGCTGTCATTTGAAATTGCATTTAATTAAACAAAAATAAAGTTTGGCTTAAAAGTTAGAATAAACATTTTTATCAAAATGATAAACCCTTCCTAAATTCTCACTTGAATACAAATATGGGTGAAAAGGGAATAGTGGGCACCTAATGAGAGGAAAGCCGCTTAATCTGCCACACAAAAGAAATATTCAAATTATCATCTTTGTGCCGTTTACAAACCTTTTTCGAGTATTTTATTTTAAGCTAACAAACATAAATAAAATGAAGGTATATATTTTGACATGATCTTGTAAATCCTACTTAATAAAGAAAGGTTCCATTTTTTATGATTGATAATATGAGGTTAAACCCGTCAAATAAATGAATGGTTTTGCTTTTTAACATAGATTTTTCTTTCTTAGAATAAGCTTCTTTGTAATTAGCTTGACTAATCTTAATTGATTCATGATTAGAGAGATTTCTTCTGACTCGACTTTTTCTTATCTAGACCAATCTAAATATCATTAAGAAGTGTGTATAGAAACTAGTTGTAGTGTGTATAGTAACGCAGAAACATAGATAGTAAAATGTATAGAATAATATAAAATATACAAAATAAACGTACAAATTTCCATAACTCATAAATAAATGTTCGTCTTCATTGTACACATATATGCCCCTACCGGGATTCAAAACTGGAACCTCTAGTAGACATGGGTATTGTACTGCGGGCGGTCAAATAAACTAAGAAGTTATGGAAATCAGCCCTTAAAATAAACCATATTTAAAACAGAAGAGTATACCACAACGTAGAACAGAACAGAAGAACAGAATAGAATATATCTTTATTGCACGTCAATCAATTCAAAAATGGATACCTAGAGAATAATTAAAAATTGTGGTTTAAAATAAAGCCCTAAAGACTGTATGCAGACTTTTTAACACTTCACTCCAATAAAAATTAATTATAGTGATTTTGTATTTAATCATCAGTAGGAATGGAGTCAAGGAGGCATATTAGGTGGGGGGAAAGTCTTTTCGCATATAGTTTGTATAAACTTGTAATAAAATATCTTTAGCTGTACTATTTGTATCTGGCTGGTTTTTTTAACGTTAAAAATGTGACATTACAAAAAATAATCAAATTAGGAAAACCGAAAGAAAATGGTCAAAATGGTCAATGGTATATGAAGATTCAAGACTTTTTTTTCAAAGTTGATTAACTATTAAGAACAGTATATATGTGCTATTGTGTTTGTAGACTTTCTGTCATCTTGTAGGTAGTACATATAAAATGCGAAGAAACTTTTTCCCCTACCTATTTTAAGAAAAATACTGAAACAAAAGAATACAGAGATTCGTTACTAAAGTTAAACATTTTAACAGGACTTTGAACTGTAATGACGAAATAAGTGTTAAGCCAAAATTATGTCTAGACTAGTGAATACATTAGATATTCAGCTTCAGTTCAAACTAGACAGACATATCTGGCAAAAAGCAGATAAATAATGATAGAACTTGAGAAGTTAAGTAACGATGATGCATAAAAGTCGATCGTGAAAATATGTACTTAAGATAATGCAAGTGGAAAAACTTATTAACCAGTTTGAAGAATAGTTGAGAAAGTACAAATTCTGTCATCAAAATGCACTCAGTTAAGAAAATGTGATTATTGTAATGAATTAAAGTGATTTCATTCTAAATATAATGTAATTAAATATTTGAAGCATTACTTGTAACGTTTTAAAGCAATAAAAAACTTAATGAAATCTTAAAAGATAAATGATAGATACATTTCAGTAGAATGCTACTAAAATTTAGGTATTAGCAATAATTTCTTTTGTGTTATCCAAAATTTGACAAATTCTTCTTAAAAACAAAAATAAAAATAAAAAATCATACGGTGTCGAAAAACCGAATTATCTATTTCTGGTGTTAAGGTTTTTTTAAGTCAGTTTAAAATTGTTAAAAGGTGTCTAAAAATTATAAACGCTATAACCTCCAAGGTAATAAAATACCCGGTTTATTTCAAATGAGACTTGAACCAACCAGACAATTGTTTTTTGTTGTTGACAAAATAATCTACCTGTTGTGAAACTACATTGGATTTATGTATACTTAGTGAACACATCAACTTATAATAAAAAGTAATTTCGGTAATATTCTTATAGTTGTTGTATACACAAACACACAATGATCGATTGTTTTAAGAAATGTTTATTTCAGAAATTCAAATAAGCCAAGTTTCTTAATAAAGCAAAGACCTGTTGGAATATATTAATAATAATGACCATACAATCACAGTGTTGCAAAACTTACTTTGGGGATTAAAATTGAATCTCCAACAAAGTAAATTAAATACGATATTCGGTAAATCTGTTCCCCAGCTAAAGTGAACTATGAAACTTCTCGAATCCTTATATATTTTACACTATTAATAATGGAATCGAATTGGAAATCGTATTAAGTTATTTGAAAAGTTATGGAATTGAATACCACTCTTGCGACATTAAATAAGAACGATGAGATTCTAGCTTCTTCAGATAAGATTCCAAAATTATGGGATGGTGGCTTTTGCTTGTATTTAATTCTGTAAGTTGCTTCGGAAGTATTTTATTTATTATGATAGTTGCATCAGTTTATCAGATTCTTTAGATGGATCTGATAATCGAGTAAGTAAATTAAAAAGCTATGTAATTTATAATAACAACAGGCACCGCAACAAGACACAGACTTGTTTGTTTGTTTTCACGAGTTCTGTTTATTTCGTAAGCCAGAAAAAATGCATCAAATTAAAGTTGTAGACCACACGATTGAAAGAACTGTATTTTATAAGATTTCATAAGTTTCAGTCCGGAGCGCTACTTCCACAATAAGAATACTACTAGTAGAAAAAAATATATCAAATCCAATTACTTACAGCAAACATCTTCTTTCCAATAGGCTTTATTCACAAACTAGTAGAAAGAAAATAATCATTCTTTTTATGCTGAGCGTGGCCCATATTTACGTAATCCATTAGATACTCGTAATATAAGTGAAAATATTAATTATATAATATAATTTCAAACTTATAATGTCTAACACTAAAAAATATAAATATCATATGATATTAAACAAACAGCGTTATAGATCTGACTCAAAAAGGTGGATACTTATAATTTGAACTAGAAGTACAATTTTACAAATGACAGTCTTGTAACGAACAAATACATTATAAGCAATTAGTATTGGTACACGCCCCTCTACCTTTCGATGTCACTTTTCCCATAGACAGGGCTGCTGGAAGACATTTCTTATAGAAATAAGCAGTACCTTTGTACAATTCTCTAATATTCTGTTGTGTCCTTTTAATTGTCTTTGTGTGTACATAAATTGTTAAATAAATTAATAAATACTTTTATGAAGTCAAAAATGGTGTATCACTTAGTAACTTACTGCAGCCTATCATACTCTTCGACCTGCGTGCTGTCATTCTTATGTTAGTACAAAATTAGTAAATACTGTTATATTTCTACGGTCCGTGTCAAGAGAGAATTGAAAAACCGTTGTATTCAAGCAAGGCTGTTTGGCTCCTCCCTGTCAACATAACCCTTTCTCATTCTTTTTTAAAGTGGTAGCTTAAAGCTCTAGGTTTCTTCTTATTATCAGATGTAACGCTTGTTTACTATTATTGTTAAATAAAAAAAAATGTGTAATCTCTACCGATTCCAGAATAAATCTAAGCAGGTCCGTTTTACTCCGTCATGACATCATGTCTTCTGCATTGCTAAAGATAAGAAGCTATGTTAGTTCTTTATTTCAATATTTCTACTTGCTCTTATTAAACTTGCAGTATACAGTCTTTTTATGGCAATGGTAAGAAATAATTCAAACAGAATTAGCAATGAAATTTAAACCGTATTCACTAAGATTGGTTTTTGCATGCAGACGCTTGGAGTCATTATTGTTCTTTTTCTTTCTATATACCAGTCCGAAGAAATATATAATAGATAGTGTCAAAATAAAATATTATATTATTACTTTTATTATTAGTAACTTTATTTATTTATAATTTATTTTATTGCAATTTGACCCAAAAATTTCCAGAAAAGTAGTGTGACGCAAAGCAGCCAGGATGCAGTATATTTACAGCAAAACAAAAAAAAAATATACTAATAGAAAGTCACCCTATTGTGTTAAGTGATTTAATTCATTTTATATTTAAATTAATTAATGTCCCTTGACAGTTGTCCTTTGGCTCCTGCACGCATTAGTCCGTACCAATAAAGTTTATATTGCTTAGTTAATTTAGGTAAGATCATTAATTCAATATATGCACAAAATTAATTGGTCTTAGAAATAAATACTACTGTTAAAATGTTTATTTTTGCAAATAAAATTAGCAGCATTTTGTTAGTCATACAGAAGTGTCGTAAAAATTTATCACCCCATTAATACGCAACACAACAATAAACTGCACCCCTCCCTCATTTCATTTTATACCCATTTGATACCTTATGAAAAGACAATAAAGGCTTTGGACGGCGATCAATTACATAAGGACAATAGGGGTCAGTACTGTCGGACTGTTTGAGCTTAAGCTTGTATTTCCTGGAAATACCTTGCTTGACTGACTGAATAATTATTGCTTGCCTGAAAGAGATCACTTGCTTGAGACAAGCCCATTTTAGATGTATCTTGTTCCATTTAACTTTGTAATATTATTTGTACACGATAAAAGATAAAATAGAAAATTGTGAGTGGTTCCGATAAATCTATTTTCGGAATACTACACAAATCGCTGACAATGACAATGACAAATGACAATGACATGACATTTATTGTATTCTTTTAATTCCATTATTATCATATTTTTATATTCCACAAAAAATCTGTAGTATTTTTCGCACATAATTAGTGATTAAACGAACTTACCTAAGTGAAGTTCTATCATAATTATACGAAGCGCTTCGTCCGAAGAGATTAGTATTATTTATTATATACAACTTGTAGTTACGCATAAGTGGAACCGCTATATACACTATGGTTTAGAGTTTTTTTTTTTTTTTTTTTTGAGGGTATACTTACAATCCATTTGACCGTTTGCTTGACTTGAGCTCGTCATTTAGTATATAGTTTGTTAATTGATTTTATGATTTTATATTGAATATTGACATATTTCCTTGTAAGGGGAGCAGCCAAGGGTGGGTAGGGATTATATACTAATCTCTTCGGACGAAGCGCTTCGTATAATTATGATAGAACTTCACTTAGGTAAGTTCGTTTAATCACTAATTATACTTCACGCTTCGTCCTCGAGATTAGTATTATTTATTATATACAACTTGTAGACTTTGAGAGCAGTAAAAGGGAAATATTGTCAATAATAAAACCTTTCATTACTTTTATATTTTGAAAAATCATTTGTTATCAATGTAATTTTATAATTGTATCTCTAATAGATAGGAGGTTACATCCAATGGGTTTATAAATATTCTTATAATTGATCTTACGTCTTATAATTGAATATAATTATTACTCTTAATAATTACAACATAGAATTAATTTGATTATGAATAACATAATGCGATTAAACTGGCCTGTTATTAATAACTGCCCTTGCAAATGCTGATTGATCATTGTTCACAACATTCCTATGGTAGTACTTTGCAAAGGTATTTGAGTTACCACTCCAACCGGCTGTGCAGTGGATAGTGTCTAAACTGACACCCCGCGAGTGCGCGCTGGACGTAGCCGCGTGACGCGTGCTGTGCGCAGAACATATGGTTGTGTCTATCCCGCACTCCCCGTGGGTACACTTTATCCAATGGCTAAGCGTTTGCGTGCCAACTACTTTATGGGGTTTACTCATACCAATAATTATTGTTCAGATTTTCTTAGCGGCGCTGTCTTGTTTAAATAACATACGAGTGTTCTTAAGGACAAATAGGTGGGTGGTCCTTAAAGAATGGTATAAGAAGGACCGGTTGCTTAGAACCCGGACTGGATGTTTTTAGTATATCTGGGATTTTAATTATTATTTGTCTATCGGAAATTTCTATATTGAGTATACTGATTTTTGATAGGGTTTGAATTCTGTGAGCTGTTGCAAGAACTAATAAAGTGGTCGTCTTTTTGGTTAATTTGTTTAAGGGTAAAGTATCATTAGGATACCATGTGCTTAAATGATCTAAAACATTATTAGTATCCCAAGTAAGGTTGTATTTTGGAAGAGGTGGCCTTATTCGAAATACCCCTTTAAAAAATCTTAGCAACCTGTCATCTTATGGCTAAATTTGGGCCTAATATCAATGAAAGTGCAGACCTGTACGTGTTTAAACTTCCGTAATGCATTCTTCGTTAAACATTTATGTTAAAAATGAAATAACAATAGGGACCGATGTTTTGTAAAATTCAACCGAATTTGATTGACAAAATGACCACCACTTTCGTGAGCATACATCGTATTGTTTTATATAATTATTTGATAAAGAAGACGTCATGATATTTAAAGATGTTCGCGGAAGACTTCTTCTTGTTAGTCCCTCCCGGATAACACTCCTGCAACCAGGGTAAGGGAGGAGTGTATCTGGCGAGAGCTTGAAAGGGCGGATAAGACATTATTATTAAGTGAAAATGTCACGATATCAGAAACAAAGAGGTTTCTAAATAGTGGCTAACAAACCTGTGTTGGCCATAAGGGGACAACCATGATACCCTGAGCCTTATCGGATATGATTTTCCTAAGCGTTTTAAGGATCATCGAGAACGATGGAAAAGCGTAGAATTTTAAATTTGTCCAACATATTGTAAATGCGTTTATAGCAACAGCGTCCGGGTCTCTTTGACAAGAAATATATTTTGCGCATGTATTGTTTAAACGACTCGCAAAGAGATCTATTTCGGGTTTATAAAATTTTACCGATTGGTGATGAAAAACCCAGTTGACCAATTCCCACTCAATATCCGAATGGCTTCTACGGGATTCCGCATCTGCAGCTGTGTTGTCCATGACCTAATATAGGAAGCGAGTATATAAAAATCCTTCTGACTTCGCACCATTGCCAGATATCTCTGGTTATGCGAGCAGAATGGGGGTACTGAATGCCACCCATACGATTGATGTAAGATCGCAGTTATCTATCCTTAAGAGTATTTGACAATCAAATAAGTTTTTACCAAATGTTTTCGAAGCGAGAAACGCGGAAAATAGTTCCAAGCAATTTATATGCATTTCTCGTTCACTGTGTGACCATGCATCCCCCCCCCCCCCCCCCCCCGTTGTTGAGGCGTCAGAATAAATTTCAGTAATATACATACTCGTCATTTCGAATAGGGTTACAGAGTGACCTATCTTATCTAACCACCACTGAATAGCAGGTAAGACAGATTCAGGAATATTCATTCATAGTCATTGTGACCTTTTAGGTTAAGAGACTAATACCGTTCTAATTCTTTTGTGTAAAGCCATTCGATTCGATAGCTGGACAAGCAGACACTAGTAAACCGACGAACTGGGCATATTTTCATATTTTACAGCGTTTTAATTTAATAAAAAAATTTCAAATCATTTCTACATAATACGTATTACTTTTTCCTTGGGTGAACTAAGTGTCATATTATTAGACCATTCCAAGAACTTACATGATTGTGATGATTCGAGGATACTCTTCTCCTCGTTTATTATAAACCTAATGAAAGAAGTAATTTTTTAGTCGTGTCAATATTTATCAAGCACTCTTGGTAAGAGTTACCTATTAGGAGCCAATCATATAAATACAGGGTAGATATCAATTTAGCCGATCTCAATAATTTTGCGACAGGCTTCATTATTTTAGTAAATACATAGGGAGCTGTGCTCAAGCCGAGTGGTAAAAAGTTAAATTGTTTTCTTTTTTTTTTTTTTTTTTTTTTTTTTGTTAATACAAAACGAAGGTGCTTCTTAGATTCGTTATTAATTTTAATAAAAAAATAAGTGTTCTTGAGATCAAGGGTAGCCATAAAACAGTTTTTTGAAATTAGTTTTAAAGCTGTACGTAAATCTTCAAGTTTAAAGTGATCTGTGATAATAAATTTATTTAGTTATTTAAGATTAAGAATGAATCTCATTTTACCATTAGTTTTGGTGTAAGGAAAAACTTTATAAATATTGGTCACAGCGTGGCTTGCATTCTGAAATTGCACCAACGATTAAAAGGTTATCAATCGTTTCTTCATATTGCAATTTTTCGTAACCAGTATATTTGCGAGCAATTGGAACAAAATCTTGAAAAATAGGTTGTGTTAATTTAATCCATGAAAGGATAGTGTGATCGTTAGTGATATGGGACCATTGTTGGTAAAAGTTTGATAAACGGCCCGCATACTTAACTGCATTTAGTAATCACGACGAGCTGGTGGAGGGGGAGGTGGTGGTGGTGACAGCGGATGCCACGACCTCTTGGAGAAGTGCGCGTGCGGTTGCGGGGAAAGCGGCGCGCGCGGGGCTGCAGCCCCATGGCTCCGTGCTGTAGCTCCGGGCTGCCTGCGTGCCGGAGCTGGAGCTCGTCGGTTTAAAGGTTTTGAGGTTGACGCGTTAGTTTTCTTGGGTTGATTTTTGTTACCACTGGAATCCGCCTTTAATTCAACAACTGATTTGTTGACAGCTTTTGCGGATTTTATGGTTTTAGCTAAGTTTTCTCCGAACAAAATCTTTTTTGTTCGGAAAAATCAAACAATTTTACAGAATCACTATTCTGGATATCGCAGAGTATGCGATTGCATCCATAAGCTTCTAAAGCAACTCATTATCTTTTTTTTTTTTTTTTTTTTTTTGCTTTTAATTATGAAGTAATAATCTCACCTAAGTACGATATAGCGCATGACATCTGTATTTGTTTGGCTTCTATACTTTTGTCGCGTTTGGTGGCGACATCAGCCAGTGCTGCTTTTATTTAAAGATTTATCTTAGGTGCTCCTATATAAATACAATTTGCCGGCAAAGGGTATTTCGAGATTAAGCAATTTCTCGTCTCGTATCTCTTTACCGTACTTGATTTCTAATGATGGATCGTCTCCTAAAATTTCAAAAACATCGGTTCCCAGCGCCTGAGGCTCTGTTGAAACCGAGGTCGATCCATTTTCCTCAGATTCCTTATTTGGATCTATTGTAATGACATCTTGTGTGATGTTAGACACAGCAGATTCTATAGTGGAATTATCATCTACTGAATCGATAGGAGACTCTTGTGACCAGTTTTCTTGGTCCAAGATTGAAGGGGGTGTCTCTAGAATGTATGTGAGACATCAACCCCGTGTCTCACTTATCAATCATAATTGACAAGTAATAAAATAATCTTTATGTAAAAAATGTATATGTAATACAGCATGTATCAAAATTGTGCATAATCAAAGTGTGTAATGGTATCGTCCCGCTGACGGTCCCGGAAACACTTTTATTTTTTGGCGTAAATACGCCATTTTCTTTAATTTTCTCCAGACCATGTAAAAAGTCTAATTATAATTATACCCATTTACTTTATTATAGCCTACGTGTTATGCTGATAAAAACATAAGAGAAAAGTATAGTTTTGTATAAATTAATGAAGCCAGATTGTGACTATTACGTAATGAAAATAGTTTTGTGGGTATAATTAAAGCTTAATATTTATTAAGAATTATTTTGGCGGTGCACAATTCCCGCTGAATTGCACGGTTACCATTTCTATTTTGAATGCGGTGAAATAGTCCCGCTGACTATTTCGATTACATTCGTCTGGATATTGCCTAATACACATGTAAAAATATCATATTAATCGGTAGGTACCTGGTCTGTGTGTTGTGCTCCTAATTGTATCACGGACTGGTGATTCTTCTGGATCACCACCGTCACTTTCACTGTTTTTACGTATTTTACGTTTCAGTTTTATTTTTATTTTTTATTTTCCGCAATAAATGTAATAAGTCTGAACGTTTTGTCTTAGGCATTATGATAAAAAAGCGTATTAAGCGCGACTAGAGAAACTGTGTTGAGCGGTCGGGCACTAAAATGCGAATGACGAGCTCAAGTCAAGCAAACGGTCAAATGGATTGTAAGTATACCCTCAAAAAAAAAAAAAAAAAAAACTCTAAACCATAGTGTATATAGCGGTTCCACTTATGCGTAACTACAAGTTGTATATAATAAATAATACTAATCTCGAGGACGAAGCGTGAAGTATAATTTCACTTTAGAACGACCAACTAGAGATGTACTTTACTAAGTTATTTATTATATACACTACCTCGTATTTATGATTTAGTTTTCACTTTAGCTTTCATATGGTTTACTTTAATCTTGATCTGGTGAATTTGCTCGTGCAGAACCTAGGTTACCCCCGTGAAGGGCAATGGAGTTACCGGGAAGTTTTAGTGGGTATTCTCATTGCCGCTCTATAGAGGTACTGAGTGAGCCCCACACCCGCCCGTCGCTTAGCCAGTGGCGGGTAGGTCCGTAAATGGATTCCTCCTCGTAAAAAAAATGGTTTACTTTAATCTGAGTTAAGTTTGTATTTACTTAAATTTAGTTTATTTTCAAAAATAAATCAATAAATATATGAATAAAGATATTTTCCTTCCTGATAAAATAATATAAGCCGGACATATAAATGGTGTAAGTTTATAAAAACAATGAAATATCTTCCTCATCTCTCTCTTTTATTGAAAAACAATAAAAACTGGTTTGCGTGCAATAAATTGGTTCCGGACAATAGGCTGCAGAGCTCATCCTGTAAGAGCTTCTCATAACTCACAAATGTCCACGCCTCGCCGATACAAGGGTCACTTGGAATGAACACTCATATTTATTATCTAAATCTGGATTTAATACGTCATAAGATTATCACGTCTATTAATGTTATTACACTATTTGTTGATTTTCGAAACACAAACGAAAAAAATATATTTCTGTTTAATATATTTAAAGAAACAGATGTGATTTTAGATATAAATAACATTTTTTTTTTAAAACGGATTTTATATCGGGAGATATAATTAAATCATTTAGTAATTTAATTATTAAAAGTGGTCTCCTCACGAGGCCGTTTATTACTGTTTTGTATAATATACTCTTGCTGATACATTATTACCTAACAGGCTCTAATAATTAGGTTAGTTTCCTGATGGCTAAATGACCCAGAACTTTTGTTAAATCGAACTCTTGCCGAATATGAGGTCTATTAGTTGATATACCTACCTCAAATAATAATTATCGGCTCAGTTTGTTTGATAGTAAGGCTAATTTAATCCACCTGGTAAGCTACCATCATCTTAGTTAAGTCTGCTGCTATAACAATAATGTTGGAGGTAAGTAAGTTCGCTTCCATCTTTACCATTATCTTCAAGTACCATCAGGTGACGGTCCAAAAGCAACCTTGTTAAGTCAAAGTCAAAGTCAAAAATAACTTTATTTAAATAGACTTATTTACTAAGCTCTTTTAAATCGTCTACAAAATTAAAATAAACCTGTTCGTAAATACAAAAGGGATCGTTGCTAGGTGCTACGTCTGTGTTCGATCTTCGCCGTTCCTTTGGTAAGTAGACATCATAGCAGAATTTCATCCAATATCCCTTTTATGTTTCTAAAGATAAACCTTTCTCCTCGCGGCACTGTACCCAGGTTTTACAAATGACTCGAAAAGGGTCTCATGATACCACGTAATAAATATTTAAGCCAATGTCAGTGTACAAAGGTTGAATAGCAATTTTCAGGTAAGATATTATTTATTCATCATCGATTTATCGTATTCTGTTTCGAGTGTTTGTAGTTAAACGCTCTAAAAAATTTATGTGATGAAATTTGGACCACAAGATGACGAGCTGAGAATTGAAAGAGTTCATGACTAGAATGGTAATGTTTGAGGAGATTTGACTCTGTTCAAAGGTGAGTTGTCCATGTGTTCTTTCAAATATAACATCAACATTAAAATATCAAAGAATCGTATCAAATTAGTCGCTAGAGAACAAACGAAACAAGGTTGTTCATTTTGAAATTATTGGAATCGGAAAATTAATTAATTAATTCGGAATTATTGGAAGGAAACCTAATGTTGACAGCATTTGAGGCAAATCCTTTTGCTCCTTACACAAAACTTCCTGAATGACCTCCAACTTATAACTGACTTATAGCTGTGATCTTTTTTAAGTTGTAATCAGGGGGAAATTGATTAATTATTTTACTGATCATATTTATAATCTATTTTAACAATTTTGTTAAGTGACGTAATATGATTTTAAAGACACGTATCCCAATTGTAGCTGCAGACAAAAAAATAAAAAACTAACAATGTTCCAAGTTGTACACATGTCCATTTCATAAGGTGGATGTGCGTCCGTAGATGGACGCACTAAATTCGACTGTAAATTGGAAAAACACTTTCCCAAACCTCTTTAAGTTTGTACAAAACCTTCGGGTCAAATAACAGACGATATATTTCCACAGTTTCCATTGCTATTTACTGTAAATTTTTAACTATTATCAACCTGCTAATAAATATATGAATTCTGGAATTTTATCAATTTTCTGCATGATCGATAATCACAAATGGTAATCAATATTGCCTTTGTACTTAAGCTTAAACGAAGCTTATGTTCATACAACGCTTGCAATATTATGTTGATACAAATCTATTAGATACAAACATATTGACAAAGGCAGCTAATTCAGAATTTAGCACCGTATGTATAACGTATTAGGGCCCAATAAAGAAAGCCAATAAGAATTCCAGTAACATCGGATTGTAATTCTGAGCCATAAATGCTCGTGCCATTGATTGATCAGGCGGCACGACAGTTGGAACGCTCTTAATCATCTCGGCAATCGACCATGAATTTCTTTGGTGTTGTACATTCGATATCAGCTATTTATCGGTCTTTATCTTGAATTACAATTAATTTAGACAAACTCAGAAATGTTTATAGCGTTGTGCGCAAGAATTGATTATTGGGGTGGTTGAACATCTTGATTGGTTCGGTTGTGATCGAATAGCCTTTAAGGGGCGAGTAGAAATATAATTTTAACAAACACGGGTTTTGGAGTTACACCAAGGAAACCCCAGTGTTAGCAACAACTCTTTTACACTGACCATATTTTTGATATTTATGGGTTTTTAACAGGTTTTTATTTTTTGATATAGCAATACAAACACCCAGTTTCTTATACAAAAAGCATTTCGTAGTTCCAGTTGATTTGATATAGAAAATCGTATATGATTATTTACTGCAGAGGCGAATTCAAAATTGTTTTCTGTTTCACTCAGGAGACAAGTGTCTCAAGAGACAAGTGGGTTTATTTTAAAGTCCATCCTATCGAAGTAGTCATTAAGAGTAAATACACTAACTCAAATCTACTGTTTTATTTAGCTACAGTATTGTTTGACCCAGTATCCTTTGCAGAATTAGATCTCCGTGAATTTTAAAAATTGGTTGGTGACTATAAAACAAAAGTTTATTAAACTGAAAGAAATAATTACACGCCTTTATCAACATAATTTTCATTTAAAAATGTTCATTATTCCAATATGCAATATCTACTTTGAAAATTTCCATAGCATAGAGACGGAAAAAATGTAAATTTTTGACAAATAATTGAAACAGTGTAAATTATTTTAACAGGGTTAGTTACACACAAGGTAGTTACCGTGTTCAGTTTTTTCTAAAGGGAAGGTTCACATATAAGGACGTTTTACACCTGACTTGAACATAAGCAAAAAAAATGTAGTATGTTAATAATAAGCATTTCATTGCTTTAGTTGGTCTGAATAAAACCTTATTATCATGCAGTTTAGTATAAGTATTCTTTACTTTAAATTTAAAAAGCATACGGTATGCACCCATTATGTATGAGGACTCTGAATAAGGAGTCAATGATTGCAGGATATAAATCAAAGAATCCCAAAGATTTATACGATATTTTTAGCCGAATTCCGAATCTAAACTAAGAAAATTTCAAAAATAAACCTTGTTACATGAAAACTTTAACAATAACTATACTAAAGCATCTTCTCTAAACAGTTACAAATTACACAATCCGTACACGAAAATCCATTCTAAGCATCGGAGAACTTAAAATATCAATTTTCTTGAAACATTACCAATGTACGAACGGCAACGACACCACTTAGTCACGGCGCGGAGATTCTTTATCAACGTCAAACGGAAAAATAAACATATTCGTTATCCCACAATGAACCTCGCGTTTTATTTACAACTCAAATAAAAGTATCTGGCTATGTCTTTCTTCGTGACATTTTGTATCACTTCATTGTGACAGTTTCCAATTTGCCCAGCTTATTTCAAACACGATATTTCTTGCACCTGAGTGGTGTTATACGTAATCTGATGGTGATCGACAAACTTTTAATACTACTATTATCTTCACTCTCCCTTGTGGTACACCTAACAGGCTAGAACGTGTTGATAATGGCAACCCCCATCACATTTTCCAATGAGTACATCAAATAATAATAATTATATCTCAATGAAATAGGAGTGGGCAAAGCAAATGGCAAGAAGGATAGTCGTTGGGTCGGAAAGGTCCTCGAGTAGTGGCGTACGAAGATACAGCGTTGGTATGCCTCCTATAAGGTGGACCAGCGATCTGGTGAAGGTCGCGGGAGCTGCTGAACGTGGATAGAGCAGGATCAATTAATTTGGAGATACTTGGGGGCGGAATACGACTACAACTATATACAGTGAACGACTCGTGGCTGATACGGTGATCTTACATTCTCACCTATTCTCTAGTCCAAGATAATGAATAAACATTTAAATTTTATGCAATTTTTGTCATCAGTAGCATGGGAACTGAAATTAAGGCAAAATTTTTAATACTTACTTTTCTTATTTATACTTACACTCACTTATATGCTCTATTAAATTAGACTTTGTCTATTTGCGTCGTCTTCTGCTTAAATCATATTTATATATCTGTTTATATGATTCAATTAAAGCAGAAACAGTTTGGAGAAATCATAATTCGCACTTACAAAATCGATGCTTGGAAGGCTAGAAGTTAGAAATTATGTTTACAGTCTAGTGAGTGAAAACAGTTTGTTTATGAATCGTATGTGAAGAAAAACATAAGAAAGAATAAGAATTTTATTAAAAATAATTTGAATAATTATTAATACATGAAAGAAAGAAATACTTGTAACTTGTGACGCATAAGAACTCAATATTTTATATTAAATTAATATCACTCCCAAATTTATTATTATCACTGCTTTTACTGTATCACTTATTCAATTTCCTAGAACAATATCTTATTTCATATACACCGCTCATTGCAAATCATACTGTTCGTAGAAAATTTAGAGTTTCACAAACTTATGACAGGTCACTGATTTCACTTACTTACTAGTGACAGAATTGTCACAACTAAAATATAAATAGAGTGTACTGTCAGTAAATTGTTCACTTTGTAAATCATGTGGTCACCAGCCACATCAAATTGAAGTTCTTTATTAAATTAGGCCGGATTTAATCGAGATCTAATTTCTTAAACGATCCTATCATCTGTTCTTGATAAATTTGGCCCGGCCTCTTGACTTCATTCGAAATGAGTTTACCACATTTCAATAGAAACTGTTTCGTTTTCTCTGTTTTAAATTCTTCTTCGTATTTCTCTGGAAAAAAAATAACGAAATAGACACATTTAAAACATATTGTAACTAACACCATCCTTAGTTATAATATGTTTATCATTAAAAATACATGTTCATCTTTAGTCATATACAATTTTACCTTTATATTCATCTAACGAAGGTTCATCACCTCCATAATCTTTAGGGAGATACTGTTTTGGTATATGCTGGTAAAGGTCATCCAAGCTCTTGTGGAATATGGTTCTATCAAGAAGTTTCGGCTTGAAAAACTGCTTCATCACACTTAACAGTGTCTGCCCTATGGTTGGGCAATTCAGTACGTGCATTGCTGTTACTCGTAGTCCAAGACCTTCCTAAAACATTAAAAAAGAAATCTCATGTTTATCTTTATTACGTGCTATTGATTTAAAATTGTATATAGTAACTGCCATTAACTACTTTTATATATTTTTCATATTTGAAGTGCTCTCATAGTTGCAACATTCCTAAATTTACTTCACGAGAAACGAAAAGGCGAAACATTGTACAAAAATCCTCACAAAAAGACGTTTAGTTTGGATTCAATAAAATTCTGTAAGCATACAGTTATGATGACAAAAATATTTATGCTCAAGGTGTTTTCATCCAAAAAGAACTCAAAAAGCGTTTCCATTACTTTTTATGAAACTGAATTCATACTGCAGCGGCGTGCGATTTTTAACGGCGAATAAATTTGTTCCTTGTAATAATAATCCCATATACGGATGGGCTGGGAATGCATTCTAAGACTATAAGATTTTAGAACAAATTGATATTTGTAGTTACCGTTTTCTGTTCTTTCGTTCGGTTGCTAATAAGTTTAACGACAAGATGTTACGCAGTATAATACTCCCGAGGGCCTATAAACAATTACTAAGCAATTTTGTCTGAATAATAAGCTTAACAATAAGCCTATTATTTTAATGGCCAATGATTTGATTATTTGATACAAGAAATTCTGTGTATGGAGTATCCAAATTATATTTCATCAAATTGTAGTTAAGATTTAATCCCATCAACGTAAGAAATAAAACAAGCTTGCGTTACAAAACCATCCTTACCTTACTTACGTAGTAATACCTACCACTGCGGATGTGTCCACGCAATCTAGTTAGAATTGGCTCGCTCTCATTTGTCAGTTTAATTACGATAATGCACGTTCAGCTAATGAAAGTGTGTTAGGACACTGTATAAGCAGTTGAATAGACTTCTCTATCTTTACATAAATAATAACGGCTGCCTGTATGTCTTTACGAAAATGTCTGGTGAAATACTGAATGTATTTTAATGTGATTTAACAATAAAGTACAAATTTCTACAGAAAATTTCAGTTATATAATATCTTTTATATGTGGCTTAAAGAAGCAGCGCTATGGGAGTTGAAGGTTTTCTTTAATTTTGTTCTTTTTTCGAGTACTTAGTTGACTACGATACCTTTAACTTTGACAAAAATTTTAATATTGTATTAACATAAATGTTATATATAAAGATAGCCATATGTGTAGGTAGGCAAGAGCGCGGGCTACGTTCCCGCTCCTCACAAAACAAATAAATCTGAATGCAACTGGCTAGCGTGTTTGATTAACGTACGACCCTTCTTTGAGTATTTAACAATATTTTAAACTTATAATAAAGCTATATAGCTTATTAAATAAAAACGTCTAAGCTTAGCTTTAACGAGAAATAAATCTGAAATGTTTTATTTTTAAAAAAATTAATAAAAAGCCCGGGAGGTAGCTAGTTAACAAAAACGAGTCAACATTGATCTGGTTATTACTGGTTAGTTTATGATACCTATTAAAAAAACTGTTTCTCGATATAAATTTCAAAATGAAACATGTTGTTAAGTTATATAATAATGAACTCATTGATATACGAGTTAATAATTTGACTAGGTTTTGTAACCGACTTGTAATAGGAAATAACGTTGACATGAATGACGAAAGCAATGAGTAAGTGTATGTATATTATAAACTTTAAGAAGAAAGTGTACAAGCTGAATAGTTGTATGTACAGTTAGAGTGATGCGTTCAATTTATTCTAAGCACAGCTCAAATGTTAATAAGACCTTTGCCAATATAGTATTTTGTTTTAAATAAAACATAAAATCAAAAAATATTTCAGACGACCGTAAATATAATAAAAATTATTTATTTAAATTTTATGTATAATATAATTAACTCTTTATTGGTGCAATAAAGAGTTAATTATATTATACATAAAATTTAAATAAATAATTTTTGTTTTGGCAACATAGATTTTTAATATTGTTGCTAAAAAAGTGTCAGATTTTTTGTATTGTCATGAAAGTCACATTAGATAAACATCTTTGATAAGCACTTACAAAGTTACTACCAGTTTATCAGTAATCTATGCGTGCGACTACGAAATAACATGCATCGCATGGTACGTAATTTTTAGTCAAAATTTTCGTCACTATTTCAGTAAAGATAGAATCACGTCGTGACATTATCTAGAAACGGATACTAGAAACATAAAATCTTCATTCTTGACTTTGATTTGATATAACTTAACTATCGTATTTTATTTGATACGCAAGTCATGACCAAAAATCAGAATAGTATGTGGCTAATGTATATAAGTAAAATATATATATTCAATGATAAACTTGTATTAGAAACCATTAACACTTAATAAGATACTCTGATTCAATTTGTGAATTCTCCGGGATTAGAGATAGGTCTATTCTTTGTTAAGCCATGAAGAAGCGTTCATAATATCCCTAATTCTGATCCATTAGTCGCAACATTACCATCTGTCTGTATGAAGACTATTATCAGTATTAATATTTCGTTGGCGTTCGTTACAGCGGCGCCGGCGCAACAGTATGCGAGCAGCATTCTTCACACTCGATGAGCTACGTAATAATTTATTCGCTTGTTACATAAACGGACTCCAATATGAAACTTATTTTTTTCTTTCTGTTTACATTTGATTTTTAAGAATATTATTGTCACCTGTCATTTAACCTATCTTATTGGATTTCCATGAAAGAGAAGAATGGTAGTTAAATTTAGGTTTACAAACTTACTGATATGAATATTTTTAACTGCTATCATTTTAATGTGGTTGAATAAAAGTTTAAAATACAGTTTTAGCACTTTACTTGTTAAGAACACTAAAAGCAACGGAAAGTAATATTTTATTAAATTGTAGGTTATCGTCAATATATTTAATATTTAGTGCGTACTAACAGGAATTTTCGATGGGTTATATCGTTTAACAGTTAATTTTGATAAAATAAAGAAATGTTGTTACCTGAAAAATTTGAGCCGTTTTGTGCATGATAATAGGATTCAACCGCAGTAAGTGACCCAGCGTACAGTGTTCGATGTCAATCACCCAGATCTCACCAAGCATGTAATCATATTCAAGTCGTATGTCACCCAACTGAAAAAATAATGTAAATATCTGTAATCTCATAATATGACCGAGCAAAATAGAGTGTTTTTTCTATATTACCTTTTAATAATTTGACCTATAAATAGTGTTTTAGTACATGAATTTATTTTTTGGATAAAAATATTTGAATTCAAAAAATAACATAAAAGTAGATATGATTAGTTTGGACCATAACACTTACACGCTAGTCCAATATGGCTAGGTGGGTGAAAGTGGTTGCTATAACAACCGGACCAACGGTCTATTGTGGCTTCAAAAGTGGTTGCTATAACAACCGGACCAACGGTCCATCGTGGCTTCAAAAGTGGTTGCTATAACAACCGGACCAATGGTCCATCGTGGCTTCAAAAGCACAGAGGAGCTCAAATATTAACTATGAGTAAAGTATATTAAAGCTTTGTTTTAGTTATAGAAACTAGAGCGTCCAAACACCACTACGCCAAAGAGCTCTTCTTTTATGTGATACTTAAAACCTGAGATTTTTTTTTCAGTGAATGTTATCTGACGATTAGTGGAGAATTGGCATTCTAGAGAATATATTTAACCTTTCTCAGATATATCTTTAACCTTGGCTTGCACTTCACGGCGAAACAGTAATCTGCTTAACGACAAAAATAAAAAGGCAGTAGTACCAGGTGCAAATGACAGTTCAACGAGTTTAAATTTAAATGTCATTTTATTTAATAGTTTTAAAAAATTTTTTATCTAATAATTATCCATGTTACCTAAACTCTAGCAAAGAATAAAGCATTATAAAAACTATCCGAAACATTTGCTACACTCGTCCCACAAAGACCGGAAAGTCTATAGCAAATAACGTATTAGAGTATTGGAATCATCCGCCACATATGACCCTGACTATAGTTCTTCCAACTACTGATATAACATTGATTGATTTCTACTTAAATGATGCACTTGAAAACAAATAACAAATACTAACGTACCATAAACGTATTCCTGAATAATACATCAATAAAGAAGTTGCTAGGGTTGGGATCATCAAATTTGATAATGGATATTCTGTGTCCTTTGTACAATCTAGGCATGGCAGCTTGTCGACTGAAAAGTAATAAAAATCTACGTTTAATTTATTATTACTGCTTATATATTTCAAAAGGCGGAGGATATAACGTACTCGCTTATTAAGAGCAGTAACTCAAAAAGTTTTTTTCGATGATATAATATTATTCTAACGATACTGAATATTTAAATATGTCATAAACATATTAGGAGCGATTCACGTTGGAAAGTTTGTATTAAATATTGCGACTTGTTCTAAAGAGTCTATATTCGTCCTGGGCACAATCCTTCCTACATGGGAGTAACACATAAGGAGTTTATGAGCTATCACAGTATCTCGCTGGTATAATGCTGTTATGTAGGTAAAAGTGGTTTCTATAACAAGCGGTACCAAAGGTGTGACGTGTCTTCCATAGTACATAGGAACTAGAAAAATTAAATTAATCAATCCAGGTACCAAATAAGACAAAATTTGCTTTGTTATAGAAATCAGAACGTTCGAGCTACCCCAACGAGGGCCTCCAGGGCCTCCAGGCGTAGTGTGCTCTGAGGCACTTTTGTGTGAATCGGATCTATAGAATATAATTTCTAAAAATAATATAAGAATTTCTAAAAAGTTTATATAAAAGCCTTAGACCGTCAATTGATAGAACCATCGACAGTGCGCTTTAAGGATACGTATCATCGTCTTCAACAGCTTCTATTACAAAGATTTAATTATGATAATGATAATTATGATGAACTTATTAAAATTTAATTATTCGTTTTTCTTTCTTTGCTTGTGTGAAATCAAAAGCACATCCTACTTTACGCATATGGTATTTTTTTAAACATAGATTAGTTAATTTTTAAACATAAATATTTTAATTTGAAAAGCGTTGTATTAAAAAAATATGTTATTCTAATAATTATCCTAGATAGCCCAAGCACAGACAATGCATTACAAAAACAATTCAAAACGTTACTACACTTGCTTGTTACACTCTTCGCCGAAAGACTGGAGAATATAAGCAAATAAACATACGTACCTACCTAGATGATAGATGATAGTTATTATTATATAATTACATACTTATTATTTTTGCAAACATAGATTTAAAAAAAACAGCTATAAAAAGCGGATTATCTGCTATGTTAGAAATTTAAAGAATTTTTCAATACCCTAGTATAGAATAGAATACTGCTTTATTGTATTGCGTGGTACTTTAATAAAATGAACACTGAACCCATGTCTTAGGCAAATACATCAGAGAAGTTGATGCGTGTGATCTATCTGGATCTTAAGCTCGTTTGTGTTTCGGAAGGCATGATTTTTTGAACTACAAATCATTTTTACCTACACAAAGTCAAAGTCAAAGTCAAAAATAACTTTATTTAAATAGACTTATTTACTAAGCTATTTTAAATCGTCACAACAGGGAATATGTATAAGAAAATAAATAAATATAATTATAAAGGCAATAGTCATAATAACAACAATTGATAATCATTTAAAGATCTAAAAATATATGTATATCTAAGCTCTGTTATTAGTTTTTTATTGTTATATTTTATTATTGAATATTCGAATGTAAACTTTAACAGTAATTCAAGTCTATTATAATAGCAGTGTGTAAACTTTAACGCAACTTCCAATGTTGTAAACATTAATTATTTTAAATTGAAACATAATATGAACCAACAATACGTTTTGAAATAATGGTAACACGCTTGGCTAAAGTAATGAATACTTAAGCCAAGCGCTGAAAGCAGGCTGAAGCAAAAACTTAGCTTATTTTCGTTTTATTATTCAATGGATAAAATACTTTTTTAGTTCTTTAATTACTACTGGCAATCATAGAAGTTAATGCGACAATTTATAGTTACATACATATTCTATGACTGAATGTCAACTATAAATGGTCGTATAAACAAATAAACCAATTTAATGTGGATGACAAAGTTGACTAAATTAATATATTATTATATTTTTTTAAATATTTTTTCATTATCAGAAAAATGTCGCAATAAATTTACTGATGAAATTAATTTAAACCCCGTTGAAAAAATATTGTCACTTAAATCGATAAAATTTTAAAGACGATTAAAAGGAACAGTAACAGAAGGATTCTCATAGTCTCAAGTCAAAGTATTCTTGCTTTTCTTTTGAGCTATATTATATATGTCGGCGCAAGCCCACGACAATCTGAGACAACAATAATTTTAAGACTATATTAATTACTATTGTTTGATAAATATTGTCTTTAGGATAAAATAACATCAATTTATTTCAGAAATTTACTGTTCTTGGTGAATTTAATTATAAATTGATAAAAAGTCTTTATATTCTCAGTATTGACTTTCAAAATTGACAATGTTTTTCAAATCATTATTTTAATTTAAAAATAGAGTTTATAAGTATTTTCCTTAAGAATGTTATCATCAATATCTAAATAGTTGCTAATTGTAAGGATTCACGAAGTAGTCTGCAAATGGCGGATAGCTTCGTTATTATGAATGTTTGAATAACTTAGTTTAGGATTGTAATGGAAATTTAAATGCTAATACTATTTAAAAACTCTTATTTAATTAAATAAGAATTATCGTTAACAATATTTGATCAATAAAAATTAATTTGGTTGATTAACATTAAAAAAACCGGAAGTTATAATATTCCCTCGCTATATTTTTGGATCTTTTTAACAGTAATTGTGACACATTACCATTTTGGATTTTGTGCAGAGCAGAGCCTAAAAATTGTGAGTACCGATTTTATAGAAGCTATAAAGTGACTTGTTGTAATTACACAATAAATAATCATTTTAATTGGCTAGTGTGTTGCAATGAGTGATTCCAAAAATAGTGATGACGACGTCAGCCTGGCTGATGTCGTTGTTTCTAAAAACTCCAATGTACTTCCTCCTCCGTTATATATATGACCTTTATCAATTACTAATCATAGGAAACTTACTAAAAAGTCCACAAATCTCCATAGAACGGTGACAGCTCCTTATCTCTATTCTGAATAAGCTCCGGAGCCATTGAACGATACTTGTACAGATTATCGATTCTGTGTTTTGTCTTCTCCAATGATCCTTTGGCTGTGATCAGAATACGCTCCACCATCGCTCGACCTGTAACAATTGAAAGCCATTTGTCTTAAAGTTAAATGCGGCACGTTCACTCTGACTCGGAACTATAGTACTTGACTCACTGTTGGCAAGGAAGCGTTTCTTGTCTAGGAAACGCACAATTGATGTGCAAATAAAAGAGATGCATTATATCTTTGCATCTATATTATCTTTTTGAATTGGCTGATGAACAATAAAGATATATTCTATTCTATTCTATATAATTTAGCTATAGATATCCAACTGGTATGTATAATCGATCAAGAAAGTTGTGTCGTAAATTTTGTTTCAGTTTCTTTGATAAAGAATATATCCGTAAGTAAACATGAATAATTATTGACGTCATTACGATAAATGTCAGATTTATCTACATTCTACACGAGAAAATAATTATAAGCCCGGTATGGAAAAGGAGTTCCGGGAAACTAATAAGAGCCAAGTGTTTTTGAAAGCGTTTGCTTTTGTCACGTCATTACCATTTCCCTATAATGGTTCTTCCGAAATTTATTTGTACGATGATATTCGAATTGTTTGAAGGTAGTAATTATCTGTAACACTCGCGAACTCACTCATATCTCTTCGACAAAGCTATCCTGTCCACACATTCGTTATTGCTTTCAATCTTAACTGGCTCCTCGCTAATTGTCGTTAGTGGATCAAGTGCAAAATGCTGGTCTGCTCTTGACAGATCACTACGAGCCGCAATATCTCAACCCAATTCATTCGTGCTGCAAGAGTTAACTTCACAATTCATGCTAATTTGGCCTTCATTTCGTTATTGGGCAGTAATTAATCAGGCATACATTCGTTTCTCAGCTTGACGCATTGCTTGAAGTTTTGATGACCCTTTATAGTGAGACGTGTTTCTAATACAATTACTAGATCAGGAAGCAATTAAGGAAAATGTTTCTTAACCTTATGTATGTAAGGTCATTTTCTTGAATCGTTATACAGAGATTTTGTTAACTTCAGAAACTGATAGTGCAAATTTCTAGGGCGTGTTTTTTAACCGATACTAACATATTTGCGTTCTACTGAAATATTGCGTATCACTATTAAAATGATATGATTCCAATGGCATGTTCTTAATTTGGAGTGATTTTAGAATTTGGTAGCCCTTATATATATATAGAGTATTTAAATTATGACGAAATAATTTATTAAAAATAATATATATATATATATATATATATATATATATATATATATATATATAGCATTTTCTTAATAATCTTAGAATTTTTATGTTCATAAGTCAAATGGTGATTGGCTAATTGTTACATTGAGCACGTGTGCTGAGTACATATCACTTTAAAGTTGACACTTATGGTTTACATATGTTTCTAAATACTTAATTTAGTGAAAAAAAAACTATCCTTATCGTAAGAAAGATACATTGAATTTAAAATAAGTACATATATAGAAGAAATAGAATATTATGGTGATTTAAAATGAGGGTTTCGTTAAAAATCTTAAATTTCGTTTCTCTGCTAAAATGGACTCTATTTGTCCTAACTAGAGGCCGCAAAGATTAAGCATCACAAGACAAACTTCAAAGTCACGTACAACCCTTGGTCTCAATTGTGGTTATGAGATGGCTGCCGTTAGCATCCTAATTAGACCAACTCATGAGGTAAATGGGTGAAACTTGACATACAATTATGGTAATCCAATATGACAGAGAAATGTTAGAATAATTAGGCATTAGTTCGAATTCAATAACCGTATTTATTTAACTATTACACACACAAATAATTTAATAAGGACACATCTAAAAAAAAGTTGTGCAACCGTACTGCTTATTTCTATTAGAAATGTCTTCCAGTTGCCCCACATATGGAAAAAGGATTACGAATGATAGAGGAATAACATAAATAAGAAGGTAACCTTAGTTATTAGTTTTAAAAGGTTGAGTTAACTGAATTACTTAAGAAGCAAGATTCATTTGAATTGTGATTACTTTTATCCACTTCATAACTTGTATAAAATAAGATTCAGATAGTATTTTTGTACCTACGATGCCCATTATTTAGTCCAAATTAACGTATATAGAGTTATAAAAACTAGTTAACGGAGAAATATCCATAGAAACTTTTATACTGCTTGATAGCTTGTATTTTTTATATTCCGATTGTATTTATGGACTTCATTCAATTTAAATTAGTGTTATTTATACTAGGTAAAATATGCGTATAAAATTATATTTATAAATATAAAAAAAATGTATACACACATGGAATACTCGTGAACTCATCTTAATTATGGGATTTGAAGAAATTTAGACCAGTCAAACAGCAGGCCTTTCTATAATAACAGCCAAATTATTCTAGAAGAAAGAATACTTGAATTATTTGTTAATATGACTCGTCGATAGACTGAGATGTATCTAGAGTATTTGCATCATAGCATGAGAAGCTCCAGAAAGAGACTTGAGATTTGAACTTCCCTTATTTAGCTCTAAACCTTTTTAAATAAATTTCCTTTTTAAATGTAGGCCATATTCATTCGAGAAGTGATATCATAAAAATGCAGAGAAAAATAGAATCTATATGCTTTACAGATAGAAGTTGTTATCCACTATCTTCGGCCTATTTCTGATACCGGTTAAGCCAGCTGCACATTCATTTCACGTCTACCAAACGCTGATGTAACTTTTACCAATCAATCTTCAAATCGTATTCAGCATTGAAACATGTAATGGAGGTACGGGTCAATGGCAAAAGCGTAACAATGCGTTATATAACCGTCTCGTTTTAACACGTTCAATAGAACTCGATTCGTCGTACGAAATTCTTATTCAATAGTTAGTATTACACAGTGATAATTTTGATTGCATTCTTGTGGATAACAGAAGTGAGGATTTCACGACAATACTGAGCATGCCTCTAAAGGTTTGAACCTCGAGAAGAGCTCAGTTATACCGGTTAAAAGTGAAGCCGGTGAAGGGTGTAGACCGGATCTTCATTTCCTTGTTCAAAGTGATGTATAACAAAATTGTTTAGTATAGTTAACATTGTTTTTCTCACTAGGTATTTATTTAGGTACGATTGATAATAACAAAATTAATTTAGTATTAATCTTGTACACTGCTTAATGACCTATATTGGATGCCTCTGGTAACTTGGTATTCAAGATTAATCTTATTTTGGGTTGATGAATCTACCTAGCTAATGAATGTGTTTGAAATATATATATATATATATATAGTGTAGCTGAGTTATAATTGATATTGAGTAAGTTAACACATAAAAAAAAGTAAAAAAAAAGTAAAAAAAAAGTAAAAAAAAAAGTTATTGCCAGTGTTTGCTTGGCTTGTGGAAAGCTTAATAAGGCTTATACAGTAAAAATTGAAATGTTGTCATGTCCATATTCTCCTTATTCTCAATGCTTTTTCAATGCTCTGACAAGCTTATTCATCACAGGCAACACAATACGAATCACGAAGCTCTAAAGAGTTTCTTCCTTAGTTTATTATAATTACAGTGGAAATAAAACATTTCAATAATGAAAAACAAAAAATATAACTAAAAATAATTGACTTACAAAATATGATTTTTCTGCCTTAGCTTTTAATGTTCATATTCACATTTCTTTGAGATAAATTATTCAACTTACTAATTCCAGCTTCAATTAAATGTGGTTGTTTTTTGAACCAGTCCATGATAGCATCGATGTCATCCTGGATCGTTGTCTCTTTCATTCCCAGTTCCTTTCGTATCTCCTGTTTCTCTTCTCCAGTATGAGGGTACAGAGGATGTTGTTTATCCTCAAAAGCCATCTGTGAAATGTCAAAAAACTTTAGATATAAGCTACAATGTACCATATCGAAATCCAAAACCACCTTTGATCAAAGTCCGCATGTGTTTCTCCAATGTAATGCAACGTATACAAGCTAATTATGAATATAGAATTTCTATCTAAATAATATAATTTTCATAAATATTTAGTTCCTTAAAAGTAGTACTATCACATAAAAATACGTTATTCCATCAGTCATTTATTGGCCTTCATCTGAATTTTATTGATATTCTACTGCCATTTAAATATTAAATTATTTAAAACTAGCTGACCCCTCAAACTTTGTACGGCCATATAAATTAGTTCTAAACTAAAGTTCTGGAGGAGGCTACTTTTATCTCATAGAAGTATAAAAAATAGTCTCAGTTCTATTTTCAGATCTTCCAAATATACACAATAAATTTCAAATTCGAAAACAAACACTGCAACACTAGATATTTATATATTTCTCATACTCACACGTATTATCAAGTCAAAAATAAGCATCATTATGAGTTTGTGTTATGAATACAATATAAAAGAGAAATATAGATGGGAATATTTATATAAATATCAGAATTATATACATATAAACATACGAACATTCAGTGAACAAAAATTCGTACTCATTATACAATTGTATATCCCTACTGGGATTCGAACTTATTGGCTAAATAGACAAGTGGTACTGATCACTCGAAATCTACGAAATAATCTTGAGACTAATTTTGTAACATTTCGTCAAAAATTCGCATAGGTATAAATATACTTAAAATCACAATCTTTGTAACAATATTAAAATTTTGCCTAAAAAATCTAATCCTATATTCAATATGCGTGTCGACTATTACTCAAACTACAAAGTATTATTCTACACATCATCATTCGATCACCAATTAATAAGAAAGCTATTTTTAGAAACGACATTAAGTTAATTATCATAAATTTATAGAATAGAATGGAACGTGAAAGTAAACGTCATGTTACGTCACGATATAATAGATCTCCAAAGACTTATAGTGTTAAAAATGATGAATCGATATAAGCGGACGTATTAAAATTTTATAAAATATGTATGGATTATTGGATTTAATACATTTTAGTTCAATAAACTTTGAAAATATAATTTTAGTATAAAATGCTCATTTTAAAATAAATTACTTAAGTAAGTAGGTTAATATAAAAAGGTTTTAATACTTAACTCTAATTATTTTTCAAATGGCAAATTTATTATTAGGCAAAGATTATTTTTTATTTTAAAATATTAATAAAGTATTATTTTCGTAACCTGGACAAAAATTATCTAAGCATAATTTTAAAAACCGAACCTTTAGTAAATCCACTCTTACGCACGTCTGTCACATAGGCCACTCACTATGTTTATACGCGAGTATCCTTTGGTATCAAGCAATTTGTACTGTCGAAACTTACTAGTAGTTTAAGGTTCAGGCACACTGCAATTTCTTCCAATTTGTCATTTGTTTTTTTTTGTTGAAACGTATCTGTTTTCTGTACTGCATTAAATTATAATTGGAAATGATATAAGTATTGTATATGTTATTGAAGATTGCAATTTGCGTAATTTCTCCGAAGTTCTTACTAGGATTGAAATACTTGTTGTTGTTTATTTAATTAACATGATATGTTAATATACAGTTTTATTTAAGAATAATTTAAGTAAAAAGTTTTGCTTATCAAGAATTTCACACACACACCCACGAACACACTTCTGTAATAAATATACTGCAGTAAATTACTAATCAAACAAATTACATTTACATACAATTTACATTATGTACTTTAATTACATTTCAAGTACATTTTCAAATTTTTTAAAATAAATAATTCTAAAATTAATGACACGAGATTACTGGCAATTTTACCTAAATAATAATATTTAGATAGCATTACTATGGATAACCCTATTTTTAAAGAACCAATGTGTTACTTCACCTTTTTCATATTGGTCGAAAATAACATTATTCATATTTGTTAATAAATATCTTCAAAACCTTAAAGATTGATATTATTGAATTTCAAATTTATTTTAATTCATTATATATTTTCATTATCCTGTGTGATGGTTTATTTTTCTTACGTGTATTTCTCGTTTTCATGAAATTTGAACGTATTGTAAATTCGCTCAATTAATCAAAGATTAATTTATAAACACTAAATATGAACTAAGAAACAAAACACTGACTATTCCATATATAATTATCTTATCACATCGCAAGTATCATAGGAACAAACATAGGAACAAACGTCTGGGACAAAAACTACAGCAAAAAGTTCTTTTATCACTAATGACAGTCACTAAACTCTTTGTTTTGTTTTTTTTTTAACATTTCAATAACTATTACATAGACTGAATGACAAAGACGTGCTAAAATGAATTTGATAATATGATTACGAATAAAATAAAATAAAGTACCTACTTAAATAAAATTCAATATCATGCATTTTATAAGTAATTATAATATTTATAAATTATCGAAATATCTTGACCTTGATATCATTCTTCATAGGTGATGATAATAAGGCTTCTTACCGAATATTTACATTTTTAACTTACTTAAAAAAAGGAATCTATATTTGTATGTTCGTTTGTTAGTTTATTAGATTGAAATCTTTAACGTATAAAGATGAGATGCAGGACCAATGACGTTCACATGTATAGTGATATTTGAAACCTAAATAAACAAAGACACTTTAAACACAAAATCCTTGTAGTTAAACAATAAAGGTAAACGAATCTATGTGACTTACTAATATGGAAATAATATTGAACAAGAAATTGGTACTAGCTCATAACTCGCTTGGTAAGTGTCTACAAAAGCGTAGAATATGGTAACATAGGTTTGCATTTTCAATATCTTAAGGCTTTCTTCTGTAAGAGATATATTTATTTAAAAATTTCATTGACAAAGGTACGTTTGAAATATGTGCCTTTATATGATAATAATTTGTGTATAGGTATATATACATAATTAATTTTCGAGTTGTTTAATAAAGCTAATAACTCAATACTTTTCATTATTATAATTGAAATGTTTAATCTTTCCTTTCAAAAGAGTATGTAATATACCTAGACTGACTTTGACTTTGATTAATACACTTAGTCAAAGTCAAAGTCAAAATCCTATATAACTGATTGGACAATAGTTTTATCAATATTAAAATATATCACTAATAAAATTAATCCTAAGAAAGAAAAGCCAGTAACTTTTGCGAAGCACCCATCGATTAGCAACATGATTGTTATAAATTGTTTGCTTTACAAACAGAAAAAAACACATATCAATCGATTTTTGCCTTCTCTATATAGACAGAGAAATCAAGTTAATTTCTTACCTTTTAACTAATTTGCTTTTTCTTTATATTAATGATGCATCTGAGTTTTTACTTTGATTTCAATAAGTGACCTAGAAGATAAAATAGGTTTTTTTTTGTTTTCAAACAATCGCAATTTAAGAACAAATGGACTCAGTGCCATCTAAATTAGATTTGTGTAGCCAATCCCATTGTAAGAATTTTCGTAGCGGTCATTAATGAAAAACGTAGTTAGTTGTTTTGTTTTTATTAGTATAGGTTTGAATCTCTGAGTAAAAAATATGTCAAGTTTCAAATCTCCTAGACGCATTTATTTTTTAATCCACATAATAGTTCCAAAAAGTTTTTGCTTAATTTGAATTAACAAAAGGATTCGTGAAGGTATTTGATGAAAGGACATTTGTTAACTATACTGCGTCACAGCATACAACATTAAACAACTTTACCTACTTACTTACTTGGGTCGATGAGTCGTAACCACTCAAAGGTTTAGAATAGAATAGAATAGAATAGAATATATCTTTATTGTACATCAGCCAATTGGTTTAGTGTTTAAAAAGAAATAATGTTTTTTCTTTCAACTTCTAATGACCAATACTCGTAATGCCGATGATGTGAATGATATACGATATAATAATCACTGCTTAAAGTGTTAAGAAGTGATAGTATTGTGACAGGGGTCTTAAGACTATCACACTTTGAGACTATCAAATAGTGATTTTCTAAAGGAGATAAATTTAGTATTAATGTGTAATAACGTGATAAAAAATTACCTTTATCAGGGAATAGGGTATTTATCGGATTTCATAGATTATATACAAAAAAGAAATCACTTGTTGATTAGAGTAAAATTCTTAACCTCGTTCAAATTGCAGACTTGAAAACCAATTAAAAAATATAAAACCTTAAATGAAATTTCTTTTTTATTGTTCACATTAATACAGGGATGGTACAAAAACATATTTAACTAAAATAATATTTAGCGTGTAACGGGAAAGTGTAGTTAAAATAAAAATATCAGTAGGGTATATTCCGTTTAGACTCTACATGCAAAGAATAAGATTTATAAGTTACATAGCAAACGAAATTTTAAGAAACTCGGTATCTAATTATTAAAAAATGGTTATTTTATATAGAAAATCTTGTAACAGACATGCTATTCAAAACTTTACTTTCTTGTGCATACCCCAGAATAATTTTTATTATTCTAGTAAATTATTGAATGCATTCGTGGCAGATATATGTATAGGCCGGATCGGGGCAAGCTAAGAAAAATATCACAAAGATTTCGGCAAAGATCATGTATAACGTTAGGAGCTGTGTTTAGGAATTTTACCTTGGATTGTCATAATAAAACTTGCAGTACCCAAGGACAGGGATAACCTTGTTCTTATTCAGTTATCTATATTACAATAGCAGTAAATACCATTTTTGAGTAACTAAGAACTGTTATTTTGTTTGGAAACCTCAAAAATGGATCTTATTGCATGGATCTTATGGATGGTAGAATTTTTGGCAATTACTTTCATATGAGATCTAAATATTTCGTAACCTTACTTATTTATTTACAAGTTTCTGCCCGCGGCTTCGCACACGTTGTCTTCATTAACTTATCTTATAAGTGCTATCATTCGCTCTCAATACATAAATAAATCATCATCATCGTCATATCAACCAGGAAGCGCCCACTTGTGGACATTGGATTTGTTTAATATATTTTTTTTTTAATTTCTTCGTAGCAAATAGTCTCTTAGCGCAAAACTAAAAAAAGATTTTGCTTCTAACAAAATACCATATAGTTAAATTGTTAAACGATTATATGATTTTTGGATATCTGATTCTGATGAAACAAAACAATGTTGCTCCAGGAAAATCTGCATTTGCCAATCAAAACTGCATCAACATACGTTAAGTAGTTTCGGAGATTGTCGTGCAGAAAGACAGACAATTTAATTAATTTTTTTGTGTTTTCATACTCTTTTATCGCCCTGACTCAACATTTGGTGTTTATATTCAATGTACAGCATCGCGATTTCTACAGTTTCATTATGTGTATAGATGTTATAATAGTTTTAGTAACTTTAAGATTGTGATCTACAATGAAACGGGTTTTGTACATCCTGTATACTTAGATCTAAATAACTACTAGTTTTACGAGCCCAATTCTGAAGTATACAGTCTGTAATTTTAATTGCAAGGGCAGCCATAATGCAAGTTGTAGTAATCCGTTAATGCCTTGTAAATTTATCTATGGTTTTTTGGAACCGTTTCTATTTAAGTTCTTTGACAGTTCAAAATTCCACATTCAATAACAACATTTCCTATAGGTGGAGATAGGCCTCGCCCATATTATATATATTAATCTTAATTTATACATTGCTATATCTTGGAAATAAATCTATAAAACCTCAACGGAAAAAAATATTTTATAACTAAACGAACCATTCCTGTTTTTTTCACTCGCAACACTTACATGGAACCCCTATAGTGAAAGCTCTGAGACATGAAGGACAGCACGATAGTAGATTTTCTATACTTAATTAGCAAAGTTTTAATTGTATTTCTTTTACATTTTCTTTCTAGATTTCCCTTCTATATTTTATATTTATTCTTTTATTATATAGTTATGAATTAAATAATTGCAAGTAAGTATGTCGTAGTCTTTGAAGAACTCGTTGGTACAGTTGTTCGAGTGCTTTTGTTTCGATAAGGAGAACAAAGTAACTTTGGCTATGGTTGGTCCTTGGACGGGTAAAACAAAATTTTATATCTATGCTACGGAAGGCCCGTCAAGCAATTGGTCTCGGGTGTTAAACAAACGGTTCTACCCAGCAATTCGTATTGGGCAAGCGTGGTGCTCTTAAGCCCAATACTCTCTTGTGTTTCTCTCGTATAAGAAGTCCTGTGCCCAACAGTGGGGCGTTTTTAGGCTGTTGATTATGATTTTATCAAACTAAGCATAATAAACAGCATTGAATCACAGAGTACAAAATGGAGGCTTATGTCTCTTCACACGTTCAACTTATAATGAGTATGATATAATGAGTACTGTATTGTGATATTTATATTAAAATTCTTAATAAGTTACGGTATTCGCCTACCGTTAGAGGGACAGAAAAATATTAACAACCCTCAAGAAGAAATCTGAAGATTTTCATTTCAATATTATTTATTTTATTTAATGAGCCGATCAACTGTTTACATAATATAAAATTATGATCAACGTATTAGTAAACCAGTTATAGATCCACACAGATAGATACAAAGCAAAATTTACATTTATGTAGTGTTAAGAATTTACACATTAAATAAATTCCTATATAATTTATTATGATTATGATGTACTATATATTATATTTAGATACTATATGATGTATAGTTTAATAAAAATAATAATTATAATAAACTTAGCCTTCTAAGCTACTTGACTCAAGTCATAAATTAAACTAATGAGACATTTCGCTCCTCTACCAAGATTTTGCTGCGAAATCTTAGTAACCTGCACGTAAACACTGTTATTTAGAACGCTGATAATTTAATTACGTTGTTTCATATTAACAAATTTAGAAGTTATACAACATACTCACCGAGGGTCGTGTACTTTTAAATTAATTACTTTTTATTTATTTTATTTTACTTTATGGGTTCCCCAGAAATTTAAACACGATGTATTTATAAAATACGGATAAGAAAATTCAGTTTATGGGTAGTGTTATAGAAATTACGCATACTCAAAGGATTTTGAAAACTATATCGATCCAGAAAGTTGGGATAAACTAAGTCTAGTAGAAATGAATTAGAAACAGTTTTAATCTATAACTACAACATTGCAGAAAACCGATTTCAAAAAAGGTTATAAGAATTAAATTTTTGGTGTTGGAGCTTTACTTTATATTGTTTCTAGAAGCATCTAAGCACACATCGTTACAGTAATTTGAAATTCCCTTTAATTACTTTTGCCATTAGTGTTTTGAAGTCGATATTTATTTTTACTTCTGTCCAATTTCCAAGTTCTCTCATTTGATATTATTTTTGGTGTCGGTGGTGCACTTTCTATTGTTTCTGGACACAGCTTACATCTTAAATTGAATTATTTTTGCCTTTTAGTGTTTGAGGTCAGTTTACATGTTTAAACCTTTTCTTTTGATTTTTTTGAGTGGTCTATTTGTCATTGAATATAAAAAACTTAAATGACTTTTTTAAACAAAGTATCATGGAAATTAAACCTCCGAGTTAACGAAAATACTCATTAAATAAGAAACACTCGGCCAAACTGAATTAAATTTTAATGGGATTAAAATGACAACTACACACTTAAACAAAAAAGAAACACGTCAATAGTAAGAAACTCGGTTAAATCGTAATATTTATATAAAAAGTATACCATCCAAATTGTTAAAATAGCAAAGAAACATGTATATACATATTTCAACGGAACAAATCTCGGAGTGGTTGCCATTCTGCTTAGATGTAAAATAACATAAGGTTTGAGATGTGATGATTTAAATCTTTGAGTGACATGAGAAACGGGTTGTCGTAATGCTCTAAACGCTTTTGTATTATTTCGAAAACAAAGTAAGTTTCAGGTGGGTACTCTCAAAAGCACCCACTTATTTGTATAGAGACGTCATGGTTAAGGCCCACATTTTTATCATGTAGAAGAGCATATGTTAATGCCCATGAACAGGAATGTGAGCAAAATCCCTCTAACTACAGAGTTTAATGAGGTGATGAAATTCGTAGATATTTTAGGAAGTGAATATCTAGCCTAACCGTTCCCTTCCTAACATCTAACGGTTTCCTTCCTGGAAATATTGCAGGCAATAAATAGATAACAAAAATCTATTGGCACACAACCTCGCCAAGAACATTCTCTTCTGAAGGATTATATAAAGTTATTACAAAAAATAGTTTTTATTTACGTGGTAGAGTAGACGGCGCTACATTTAGGAAGACAGTATTTACATTGATCTTCTTACTATTACGAAGTAATTACCTAAATTTTAATAAAATATGAAAATAATGTAATAACTCATATGAAATCTATTATGGCAAAAAATGATATTCCTTTAGAAATATGTACAGACAGTGGATCTTTCTTTAAATATATTTTTTAATGCACTGTAAAACAAAACATGTATATGTTTATAATACTAATACATAATGACATAATTGATTTGTAAATGTCATTATAAATACTAAAGGCTGAGAGTTTCTTGCGCCGCTTCTTCTCTGCAGCTACTAATTCGTCGAAGCGGTAGTAGGGTTAATTGAGAATATGCATACTAGTGTTATTTTTAATTTTAAAATAAGTATTATTTTAAAATTAAAACTAACAATTTATTTAGTACATATTTAAATACTATAACTGGGACAATTAGTAAATGCCCGGTTGATACCCAGTAAAATTATGACTATTGCCTTTATAATTATATTTATTTGTTTTCTCATACATATTCCCTGTTGTAAAGATTTAAAAGAGCTTAGTAAATAAGTCTATTTAAATAAAGTTATTTTTGACTTTTACTGCTATAATTCTCTATCAAAATTTGGAATTTTCTAATTTTACTAGAGAATACATATGGATATTTAATTGTAAATATCCAGCACCACGTTATTATTAAATTAAAGATTTATGGTCTTATTTTAAGAAGAAAGTGATATTGTTAGTAGTAGTACAGATAAAATATTTTTTTTTAAATTCTGATAAAATTAAGATTTAAATATTAAGAATAACGATGTGAATGATAACGATAATTAGATCAGGCAGAAACATCCTTATAAAAATCCTCAGCTTAAGTGTATGAGAGGAATGTTGAGTATCCAAACGTGCTTGCCGCTTTTGTGTACAATGGAACGTCAATGTTGAGATTAGGTAACAAAATAATTTCATATGAATTTTATCAAATGAAACAAACGGTAAATCAATTGAAGGTCAAACAATTGAGTGGTAAATGTAAGATAACCCAGTTTCAAAACTTGAACAAAATTTAAATGTACGATTATTTAAAGAATGCAACAATATATCTTGTTAAGGCGCTAAGGTAGGTCTTTATTTAAGATTCTGCAGAATAGACTAGAAACAATTCTCTCTATAGTTACAAATGCGTAGAACAATTAGATCAATCACTGCCTTGATAGAACTCTAGTGTATCTGATGTACGTTAATTCAAATCTACGTTGTTTGTGATACAATTATTATCTACACTATATATACAACATTAGTATGAGAAGCATCCACATATCGGACATAATTAGCTTTTAATTGTGACCAGCTGGCGTGCTAGTGCTACTTGATGGTTTAATAGTCGTAGACCCTTTGCATCTAGGTAGACTAGCGCTCAGTGACTAATTTAGTTGGCACTGTGAATATCCACTAGAACTCTCCGTCACCCTTGTGCCCTTTGCGGGAGTGATTTGGGTTCTGTATATGAAGTAATTATCCGGATCGGCCTCGAACAACCCGTCCATGCAGCTGGGTGTTAGCGTCAATGGGGGTTACGCCCTGGGTAATCCCAGACGTGGTGATCTGTGGATTATGTGCGATGCCATCCCTCGCACGCAGGTCGCACCTGGAGCATAAGAAGACGGACTTTTCCAGCCATCTTCTTGCACCCACAGAGTGATAATATATAATGATGTTTATGATGATACAATAAGGTTATTGAAGGTTTACTGATTTTCGTCTTTCGGTGGAAAGAGAAATCGTAGTATCATATATTTTGATAAGCATCTTATCTTTAAACAACAGCATAACGACAGTGATGGTAATAGATAAAACTACAAGCCACAATAATTTATTTTCTGTTATATCTTGCAATCGATATTCAACAATGTAGGGTAGTATGATAATTTCTTGGCGCTGATTGCAATACCGCTCCTTCCGTATCTCGGCCATGAAACAGTTCGCCGAGTAATAACGTGAAGGGAAAGGTATCCAATATGATTACAGATCGTGGGGGTTATTAAAATGTCTAATCTTTAGAATGTCAAAGCACCTGATTTCTAATGATATTATAGCCTATTACTAGTTGGTCAACAGATTTAATTGATAAACTTATTTAATACCCAGGACCTATCACTTAGAGAAGATGCTTTTCAATTAGAAGCACTCCAAAGGTGAATCGCCCCTAATGTTTGAGGATTTATTAAAATATGGAATAAAATATGAAAATGGTATAAAGACCCCCAGCGTAGTTCAAATACGTATTTGTCGGGTCTTAATAAAGGTTTCCTTTTTGACTGTACAAAGGTAACTTATGCCATTAAGAGAATTGTATGTATTAATTTTAATTTTAGGCATAAAATATACACTAACACGCTTAGTTTTATAAATTTTAGATTTATCAATACACTATTATGTGTTATATTGTTTCTCCAGTTTCCTCAATAAGCTGTTACCATTAATCTGTTTTCCATATACCCACTTGAGTGCAATGCGCGAGGGCATCGTAATTTGGATACTGCTCCGGGTTACATTTGAAATCAGTGAATTGCTCGTGGCTGACTCTGAGCTGTCGCTTAATGCGTGGTACTGCGATAGTCACACACACACACGCATGTGCATAGAAAACTTTTTGTAGATTTTTTTTTATATACTGACACTTTTGTATTTGTACTGTGTGGCTGTAGCTCTATTAGCATTGAATAAAGATTCTTCTAGTTATTTATTATTAAATAGGAATATGGTGGTAAAAAAGATTATAATTTTTAACTTTAATGTTGAGTGCATTTGGAACCAGAAAATTTGTGTTATAATTAATATTGTTTCTCAATATTTATTAGTTTCAATCATTTGAAAAGTTAATAAAAAGCCGAGGATTTTCTTTTTGGTGTGTACGGAAATGAATTTGGTTCATTAACGATTTGGTAAAAGACAAAAACATTTCTAATACACACAAAAATAGCTGCCTATAACTAACGCCTGCAGAAAACGATGAAGCATGCTGTTGCGATGCTGCTGTGTCAACATATTTCTAACAGGAGCATAATTATTTAGCATTGTCACTGACAGCATTCGTAATATAAAATTAAATAAATTTAATTCTAATATTCTATATAAATAATCGGGTATTATTCATCTATTTACTTAATTAATAAAGTCTGACATAAAAAATCAAAGCTCTGTATAAGCATGTTTTACATTTGTAACATTGGAAGACCTTTCATGGGGAATTTTCCATTTGTACTAATAGTCCTCTCCCGGGGCTCTTTGTAAGCAATATTTTGTATTTGCTTAGTCTTATTCTCTAGAAGAACGACTTCGATAACTAGCTCGACTGTGCTAGGTATGAAATTTAAGACGTCAAAGATACGAATTTACTGATGGCGTAAAGTTAATTAATACAAATAAACGTACTTTAAATGAGATATAATTTTAATTGGCATTGACATCCTTTGAAGGACTGAATTGACTGATAGAGATCAAAGAATTTAAAAATTGAAGTGTTAAAGCGCCCGTTTACCCACGTTAAAGTTCTAACGTAATTGGCAAGCGTAAAATAATGTCACTTGGCTGTGCAATACCAACTCTTATATCCAGTTTACCGATTGCTTATTTTTGTGCGTCTTAATCAACTTTATGACCTTGTCAATAATGTTCTCCTATATGAAAATTAGATGCAGGCCCTAAACTAAATGGAAATTACAGGATATAATACATTGCCTGGCATCTAGACATGTGGAGATTTTCTGAATGCAGTCTGTATACTCGATATTGGAAATCACTAGGGGACACTTAGAAGAAAAAAATCTAGAAAGTAACTAGGCGTTTTTGTTATGTAAATAAGTTTGAATTTACAAAAATAACATGATTAAAAGACGTAAGAACTTCTTAAGACTTAATATGGAGTAGAAACTCACCTTCTCGAAAGCTTTAGGATTTACATAAGATGCGACAGATTTTCAGGAAACAAAAACTCATTTCATGTGCAAATCGTGTCGTTAAGGACGTAAAACATCAGTTCAAAATAGACTTTATTAACTATGAATTACGGTATTCAAAAAATATCGAGGAGGTTTAGCAGACCGGTTTCAATAATTTATTATAAGTTTTAAAATGTAAGTGATACGTTAAACTTTTTCGGTGTAGGGAACAAATATCAATATTTCAAATAATAAGTATTATAAAAATTAAATAAATATTTTCTAATAGATTATTGAGGAAATCATTGGCGGAGGAGCTCATTGGCGTAGTGGCTAGAACGCTCTTGTTTCGATAGAGAAAACTAAGCAACTTTCGCCATGGTTGGTCCTCGGATGGGACAATAAAGTACCTGTATGTGAGTAATATTATTTTGAACACAGAACACAAAAAGCTGCAGAATATACCTTCACGGTGATTTAACGAAATATTGAAAGATAATTATGGATGTTTTCAATAAAATAAAAGTAATGAAAATGAATTTGTTATGTTATAATCTTGCTAATGAAAAACGAACACTTTAAAAATTTAATAAATCAATCATTTATCATAGATGCCATTAACATTATATCCTCAACGATTAGTAATTTATAGTATCTAAGTGTGTACTTAGTCAGAAAATAAAGCTAAGACAATATCTTCGTTACAAGAAAATTACTCGTAAACTATAACAGCAGGATTGAAAGCACTACTAGCGCCATCTAGTTATGAAGCTCAAAAGTAAGCTAAAAAATATAGAACACAATATTTTCAAATAAATCTAAACAAGCATATGACAGCCCACCTCATGGTTAGTGGTAACCATAGACACATGAAATATTAAAAAATCACTTGAATTATCAAGTATCTTCTCCATTAGGAGAAGCATCGAAATTAAAGTCCGAACGATCTCTTTTTTTAATGGTGCATTTTTTATCAGAACAGAACATATTTCTCCTTACATTATCGATATATATCCATAAAATACTATTGAAAGGTACATTAGACAATTAGTATCTGAATTATTACTTATTATTAGTATCTATAATGATTGTTTCAATCATCTCACTTAGTTCTTAATTTGAATTTCAGTGCAATAATAATATACAATGAGATTCTATTGTCATTCTAATTTCAAACTTAAATCCTACAGTCCCTAAAGAACGGAGCATTCATCGTAGTTTAATAACGGAGCCAAATACATAGCACCGCTTTTATTGAAATTTGCTAAATATGAATTGGTTATAATGGGATAAGATTAATAATTGGGCATTTTAAAAGTAATTTTTAAGAAAGCACCTGCTTAAATTATTTATTATTGTAGTTTTGACATTGTTGTGGCTATCGGAAATACAATATTAAAAGTATATAGCAATTTTCTTTTGAATACCCTGTACGTAATGAAAAAATATTATATATGCAAGCAAGAGTTAGTCTCATGTTTATCTTCAATGACATTGCTAAATCTAGTCCACGCTTAATTGTCTGAATGATCCCGGCATTCCCATGTATTCTTCGTTGAAAGTATACGAACTTCTTTTGGATTCGTTGCTAACTAAATTCCTTAACTGTTCAAAGAGATTTTTTACTTCAGTCGTTCGTAATTCTTCTTTCCATAGTTCTAGAAAATAAAATTAAAATTCATTGGTGTAGATTCTGCTGGAATACTTTTAAACTAAAATAACGTTATTTGCCTTTTTTACCGGTTTAAAGAAGTACTTTGACGAAAGTCAAGTTATATGATACGTTATACGTTGTATGATGCGCGATAAAATAAGGTAAATAAGCTTAAAAGTCGCCATTTTGTATATGTCAAATGACGTCACATCGTCGTCGTCGTCTGTCTGTCTTGTTTGGTCATAAATTATTTGGTCTTAAATTAAAATAAAATCAAAACTGTTCCTTAGTCCTGCGTTGTTGTAGTTTCTTATGTTGAATAAAGCATTGTAGAAACTTTAGTTCTGTGATGAGAGTCTGTCCTGTTACTTACCGGCTACATTTTGGCAAGACTTTTCGTCGCCGCCAAAGTCTTTTGGAATAATTTCTTTGGGTATATGCTTATGAAGATCTTCGTAAGTTAAGTGAACATGCAGTCTGCTAGCTACCTTCGCTCTGAGAGTCTGCTTCAATATTGCCACCAATTTGTCTATGTAAGTTGATTTACTTATTATATGAATACCTTTTATCTTGATGCCAAAGGTTTCCTAAAAAAAGTTGAATGCAATAAATATGAGCAGACTGCTTCTGCTGGTAAACTACTTTCAACTGATTTGGAAATAGTGTATCTAGCGCCAAATTAAAAAACGTTAAAGCACCAATTTTTTTCATTTTTTAGTGTTTTACAACCAGCTTAAAATATTTTTCATAGATTTTATGATTCTATACAGAAATTTCAAAAATAGCTGTAATATTTAAGAAGTTGAATCAGACCATGAAACTGAATATATTTCTTTATAGGACTAACATCAAAATCGCGAAAAACACAGCTGTCGCATACATTTGGGACGATTAAGTATTGATGTTTTGTTTGAAACAGCTGAGCTTTTTTGCCGATTTCGATGTGACGGCAAATAGAAAATTGGTCAGATTGATGGTCTTCAGTTTTATGGCAACTTTTTTACGCTTTGTATATCCTAATCTTCACCAGGCTTCAACTTAATAATGATAGACTCATTTACTAGTCTCATGTGTAAAGATACCATCCAAAAAAAAAGTTGGTCCCTAATTTTCTGGAATTTCGATGAAAATACTTTTTTGAGTATGTTTAAAATAGAAACTTTTTGATAGATTATCTTTAGTAAAAAAAATAATAATAAGTACTTACAGAAATTAAATCAATTTTCTTGATTGCGACAGGGTTTAGTTTAGTGATGAGCGTTAACAAACTAACATTTGTTAAGTCTAAAATCAAACGCTCGTGAATAGTGAAGTCGTTGTAAACTCTGTACTCTGCAAGCTGAATAAGATTAAAATCTTTAATACTGACTGGAGATTTTAAAAATAGATGTTTTGTATAATCACGTATACGATACTTTTTTTATTAAAATGATGCGTTTTTGTAAGAAAACTATGTATTTATTCTTACTTTTTCGATTTTATAAATAAAAATAATTATAATAGATTATTAAAACAATTCGCAACTGGTGCAGCATTTTAATACAATATTTATTAATGCATTTGTAAACTATAATAGTTACAAAGTGACATAGAGAAAATGATACTATTCATATTTCTGTCCAATATTCCATCAAATGCTAATTTATATAAAATCATGACAGGCTGCTTCTATTGCAATGTAAATTTTTTAAAATGTCTTTATTTAATAATAAAAATTTCTTACCACTGTTATGTATCTAAAGAGCGATAGTATGTTGAAATCGTCTAAGTTGTCTGTTAGAAACTTGGCTACGGTGATTCTTGAACGATCAGTAGGACACACCTTTGGCAGTATTGTCAAACATCTGCAAATAAAACAAAAAAAAAACAAACCGTTACTAAATTCTTATTTTATGATATTCTTTTAAATATAAGCGTTATTTTTTATATGATCGTGCATATATATTTTACAAAACGATTAAATCTAAAGAATTAGGGGATTCATTATTAAAATACTATTCGACTATGAGTTGTAGTACTCATGCCAAGTCAAAAAACTAAAAGTTTATTTGTTGAGTTTTTGAGATATTCGTATTGTTTTTGCATAAAAAACTACGCATGTTTTAATAGTGTAATAAAAACTAAGGTCTTAATACCGTTGACATGACAAATATCCATATTTTTAAAAATTTTGGATTTTCACTATTTTCAATTATTTATTTCTGTCAATTATGACTTATGTTCATACATGTGACTTATGTTCGAGAGAAATAAAATTTTTCGTAACTTAAACAAATTTCTACAAGCGTTTACGATAAAATGTAATGATATTTTATATTTCTGTATACCTATTGTTCCTCAATTATTCTGATCACGTATTGTATGTAAAGAGCAGCTGGTATCACATCGGCTATTGGAAAAAGACTGTAATTTTAATAATTTCAGGTATCCACAAATGTAAAGGCATTTAGATCAATCAGCACGTGTGTTCAGATTCATAATTGAATTAATTGCTAAAAATGGGCGCTTTTCGTAATAATAACGTTAATAATTACTAATAATTATTAGCAATTATTAATTGATCATAATTATGATCAATTTGTTTAAATTAATTTGAAATCAATTGGGTTCAACGGAGAATAATCATTATTATTTTATCATTTGTTCCATGTTATTAAAAAACAACTTTTTTCGCTCGTTTTACCTAATAAGGGACAGGCCTATAAACTACTGGTTCGAATTGTAGTTGTAGCCCATCGCTATTACCTTTTTCATGGCGTAATTAGGAACAGGTCGTATTTCCTTTTCTTACCTTTTCCTTATCATTATGAGACTGAAAATGCATTTTATTCACATTTATGAACGTACCACTTTGCAAAATAGCAAAAAATCAATCTTACTTTCTGTATTACTTATAAGAAGTTTAAATCATTAATTATAATATATTTTATCTATACAGATGACATTTCCTTTTTGTCGAGAAGGAATCCATTTACGGGCCTACCCGCCACTAGCTAAGCGGCTCACCTAGTGCCTCATTAAAGTGGCACTAGGAATACCCACTAAAACCCCAGCAGTTCCATTGCCCTTCGCGGAGATGACCCGGGTTCTGCCGAAGCAATTCACCAGGTCATCCCCAGGCAGCTCCGCCTTACAGCTAGGCTTCGAGTCAAAGGAGATTGCCCAAAGCTACTTGGGCAATCCCAGCGGCCTGTACAATGCATGCGTGGGAGCCGTCCACCTGTCTACGCCGGAGAGGAGAGGGTAAAGGATCGTCCTCCCGTTCCCAGATCCTTTCTGAGAGAGATTTGTTTTTTATGAATTATTATGAATTATAGGCAAAAATATTGATGTGAAGCTATTTTACTGTCTGTATCGACACAAACAGCTGATAAATATACCTTATTTTTATTGAGTCCTCAAAGTAGCAGAACAGTTTTTCTTGTTACATTAGAATTCCTAGAATTCCATAAATATCATCAAAAATTTATCATAAATTACAACTTACACGATTTCCAGTATTCTGTTAAATTCATCTATGTGATTTTTCTGAAACATTTCTGGCATCAAAGCTTTTATTGTTAAAAGTTTGTCTATTTTCCTCTTGGTGACTTCTATAGAACATTTGGCCAGGAGAAACAGGTTTTTTAGGTAAGGTCGATCTGAAAATTAGTAATACCTGTTAAAATCTCTGACCTCGGCACTTATGAGACATTCCGTCCTGCTCCACCATCACTTCAGTTGTTTTAAGTCATTAAAAGTTTTGTAATTATCATTCGTCATAGTTTAAATTAACTCATCACGCTGTAAAATGTAGATTAGTGTTGACAAAGACGCTAAGAATTTTACTTAAGTAAGTGTGAGTAAAAGCATTATAATAATATTTTTGAAGAGCATACTATTTGTTTTTGAGATATAACGTATAATATATAAGGTAATCAGTTACGGCTATATATTACACTGATACGACACTATATAAAAACTGCGTTTAATTATTGAATACCATATTAGGTTAATGTAACTTTATCGATTAACAATAACGATGACAAATAAATATTTTATGGTATAATTAATAGACAAATTTTTTTGAAAATTAAAAATATTTTTTACGATACGATACGATAGCTTCAAACTGTAAATGAGCACAAAAGATCAATGAGCACTAAAATGCGTATTTGCCTAAGTTAATAAAAAGGTCGAATCTGTTTTGACATTAAAAATCACAGTAAATTACTATAGAATAGTAATATATAGTTATATGAATAGTTGATGAATTTATGTTTTTTTTATTAGCGAAGATATCGCAATATAAATATGCTCTAGCCACCTACTCTAGCCGATAGAAAATGAAATTGTTCTTCCATAAGAACCTCGAGACAAAAAATCAATAATTGTGTCTTCATTTCACGGCTTTTTATATTTATACGAACACTGTCCAAAAATATAAATATTTTTTTAATAATTAAATTTAAAAAAGGTAAATTTAAAGCTGATAATGTCCACAGTGCGAAATGACGTCTATATTTGATGACAAAATAAGCCAGCTGTGATGTAAATACAAGCAGACTTGCCAGTCTATACTCGGTTCAATGTTCAAGAAACATATTAAAAAAGGCATAACATATAGTTATTTTTGTATCGTATTTAGCAATCTCGGTGACATTGCTTCTGCGAACAACTCGTTTCTCGGTTTAATGGCAAACCGGGTTAGTTATCTTTATCAAAATCACTTAACTTAGCGGAATAAGTGGTAATTATTAAATTCAGGTCAAATCACTTAATTTTAATTGCGATAGGCATAATTAAATATGAACTGTACTTTGTTGACAGTATCGTTAGTACACGTTGGAAGACATTTTAGTTTGAATTTTCCAGATAAACTATATCGATGACGTTGTATCTATAAATATAATTCTACAGATGTACCTTAGTTTATTATTCAAAATTATTCAAAAAGTGTTCTAATTAGCTTCTAAATTTAAAAATTATTATTTATTTATTTAACAATTAACGTTCACATAATTAAACTTAGAAACAAGTTATTAATTAGATTGTTAAACTATTTTGTTATACTACGTAGTCAAAATAAGAATAGGACGGATTGCTCAGGAAGTTTTTACGTCATAAAAATTATATTCATTTGAACACTCGATACTGGCGGAATCTATTAAGAAAGCGCCATAAACCCCCAAAGAAGAAGAAGAAGAAGTATATTCATTACTCTGCTGATTGCGTAGGGTTCGCTTAAAATGCAGAAACTAAACTACTGCTTTTAAATATCAATTTTTTTTATTGAGAACCTGCAATTTTTTTTTCAATATTCATATAAAAATACGGCTAGTATTAATGGAACGTTTCTAGACTTCCTTTGTGGAGTGAAGTTCGGAAGTGGAGCGGTCTATTATTATTTTGAAAGGACAGTAGAAACCTTAAGTAATCTGTATTTCCAATAAAATTACTTGACTAACAAAACATCAAATTTAATTTAAAAGGTCATTATTTTACAAATATTTTGTGTGATTTTTACACAAAATATTTGTAAAATAATACATAATTAAAACTAATTCGTTATTTCCGTTCAAATAGTGTGATTTGTCCTTAATTCATACTCACACATATATTTGCTAGCTTCAACGAGATGATTTTCACTCTTCATCCATTGTAATAGAGCCTCCAGTTTTTCTTCAACAATTTTCTCATCATCAATGCCATATAAATGGCTCATGTATTTAACGTCTTTTTCTGTTCTTTGTAATAAGCAGTATCTTGGACCTGTTTCCATTGCTGTGTATAAACAATTTCGTTAAGTTATTATATACTAATAATTATGTAATAACAATTGTTGAAAATATCTTACATTAATTCGGAAAGATTAAATAGACATAACAATTTTTCTTGGTCTTGTTCCAAAAAGTTTAAAATTGTAATCAAGAATTAAGACGTCTATTTGTGTTATTATATTATACACAATTTATTTTTAATATCCTAATTAAAGAAGATATAAATATGGAAGAATAAATTAATATGAAGGCGGGAAAAACCCGCTTCATTTAATTTAAGAAATAAAAATAAGTAAAAACCTTACCAATGACACGTCTTATCTCTAGAAAATTGGTACTGAACTGCTCGGTCGGTCAGATAGTGCGGTTAAACTAATTTTAGCAAAAATATGAAACACATTTTTGAACCAGTTTTAGGGAGCGAGGACAATATAATATGTTGTTACACTTTTTCGGAACTCGTACAAAGCACTTTATATATATACCATGTGCTAAAAGTACTAGTTTCAATAAAAAAAACGATTTTTTTAGATTTTTATAATTTATTTAAAAAGCTTTGGGGGAATGCAAAAAAACAGAATATAAAAATTTCGAATCGTTATCAAACAAAAACAATTTAACTTATTATGATAACCATTCAAAATATTCATGCTAGATGACCACGCTAAGCTTCAAATTTACTAGTTGTCACCTCGAAAATCTAACAAATAATAGTATTAAAAAATATTTCTTTACCTTTCTCTTTCGCGAAGAAGGCAATGTTTCATCACAATAAAAAATACTTAAGTTAACACAGTTCAGTATTAAAAACTACAACCATCTATGCAAGAGAATCCAATATGACTGATTAAGTTACACAGCATGATTCTGTTTATGAAACTTAAGATCAAGCATTATTATGTATATATAATAATGTAATATATTTATGTTACCTGTGAGTATTCATTACATATAATTAGATACCTAGTGAATTTTAAATCTTATAACATATATACGTTATTTATAGATTCATCGTCATTATTTATCATTAAATTTAATGATATTCCTGATTCGAAGGTTGAAAGCACGGGCAGAGTTAATTTACAATCATATCTATTAATCAATGGAGGGGAAAATAAAGAATTAAATTTAGTACAGACTATAAACCTAACATAGCACCGAAACCTTTAGTTATTTACAGTAACTAGTTATAAAGGCAGTGTTTTTATGTATATATCATAGCTTGCTGCATGTCTATCAAAAGAGAAGTAAACTTTTCCATCTGGAAAGTATAACGTCCTAGATTTTTTTAACTTAACCTTGGTCCGACTTCATACACCACAAATGACGTTATTAACATTAAACCATCGCAACCAGTTACAGAGGGACTGACGTAATGCCACGTGGACACGTTTTTTCTGAATATTGTAGTTATTGATCCCTTTTGAAACTTAATTTTTTTTTACCAAAACTAAATTTTATTTTTGTGTAATCTAGGCTAGTGATAAGATATATTTAGTAATACATAATTCTAAACAGAAACGTATAAGTTAATTGGCCCGCTTTCATCAGTGAGGCCTTCCTGATGGTAGACGGTTACCATAGAAGACACTTGTAGCACGTTAAGTATTAAAAAATATGTTTTAAAAAACCAAAAAAAGATGTTAACTTGAAGGTGTAACAATACACGAACCCTGTTACCAATATATACTAAACAAATTCAATACTTATAAGAAATTTTATTTCGCTGCTATCTTTTGTTAGGTAGTACTGCTTTGCCTTGTCATTTTCTTTCTTTTCTTTAATAAATCTACTGAGACTTGTATATATTGCCATTAAAACCTTACAGAATGGGTTTATTAAATTACGACGTCACAGATATGATACAAGCTTACTGGCGAATGAGTAAACAGTACACTCGTGGTTCTCATGGCGCCTCACATAGAGTCTCGCCTCGCGCTTGACCTCGCGCCTCGCCTCACGCCTGGCCCTGTGCCTCACCTTCCGATTTGCATTGCTCCACGACCAGTGGTCCAATGTTGGAACGAAGGATATTTATATGATGAGTACAAATATATGTTTTCATGAGCTATAGATGTTTGTTTGTTAATTTAATATATTTCTGATATTTATATACATATTACTTTAAATATTACCCTATTATTTAGTATTCATAACATTGGTTTTTAAAGATCAATATCTTAATACTAAGAAATAAATATGAATAAAAATATATTAAACAATCTACTATTTGTAATATCTTTTCTGATAATTCATATTTCATCCTATCTTGTTGAGTTTAAAAAGAGGATTTTTTATTGGTAAAAATTTTCAACTGTTAATATTTTTCAACCCTTATCCTGGCCTACCAGCCCTCCTGGTATTGACACACAGTTGAAAATATATTTTAGGGATCTGATACTTGGTAATATTTAATGACATTGGTTAAGATGGCGGTTCACTGATGGCGGGAAATGAAACACTTAAACAAAAATTATCTTATTTATTTTAAATACTTATTTTCTAGCTCTTGACCCATTCCTTTTTTAGAACTATAAATTAATAATTTAAGTTTTCCTATTACATTGATTACCTCTGTAGATAATTACCTTACATAATATGACTACAATTTGGACCAGCGACAATTTTAACTAGTCAGTCGTACATACAGTTGCTTCATATCTATATTATTAATCATTATTATCATTCTCAGTCCACTTCAACCCACTTCTTAGTATAGGCCCACTTCCCTACTGCGCCGATTCCCAGGCTACTGTGCCAGCCTCATTCAGTGACCAAAAAGTGGAGGAGGGAAATACACTTAGCTAGCGGTAAACACTGGTCTAATCTTGGTCGCAATTCCTTGCGACTGCCTTTATTCATCGCCCATCCAGTCTAACCAGTCACCCATCTAGTTAACCCTTTCGGGACCGGCGACGCATATATTCGTTTTGGCCTTCCAGAGTTCTCCAGTTTATTATATTTCAACTTTTTAAAGCATCATTCGATAGAATTTGCAAAGATACAAATTTTGTTGTATGACACAAAAGGTCAAACCTCACCTATTACGTAATATTACGTAATAAACATAATTTATTTTAGCTTTTCGACACAACGAGGAGGCCAAAACTGCGAAAAGATACTACAATTGAGTGCAGCGAATGTAATGTAGGATTGTATGTAGACCCCTGTTTTCAGGATTATCATACCTTGAAATACTTTTAACTTTGTATTTTCATTTATATTTCAAAATAATAAAGTAAAAAAAGCCGGTCCTGAAAGGGTTAAGTGTATTGCCCTTTACAATTCCTATCTCGCTTTTGATAATAGCAAACACAATATTCATTCTACTCATAAATATATTTCTTGTTTTTACATTCATAATTTTTCTTAAATTTTAAGAAAAATTCTGGCCTGCTTGTATTTGACGTTGAAAAAATATTGACAGCCTAAGCTGTCAGGCCGTACAGTCCAGTCACCATCAATTTTCAATTGTCTCAAGGTTTCCAATAGTATATCGCAGCTTAGCTTTTTTAAAAACTCTAATATTGTTAAGAAAGTGAAAATTCGTCTTATTTAGAACGGTTAGAGATTAACAAGTTCTCTATCATCTTAACGAATCTAAACGAATATATTATTTTATGAAATTCTGACTCTAATTTTTGCAAAGTTGGTTAGAATTTCAGGCGTACTTAATCCACATTTAATTTTCTAAATGAACCAGGCATTCCCAAATATTCTTCGTTGAAATTTGAAGCTTGTCGTTTCGACTCATCTGCTACTAATTTTTCTGATTCTTGCATTATTTTAAATGCTTCCTTTGACCTTAGAACTTCTCTCCATTGCTCTGAAAATAAAGGGTCCTATTTATATTTGTGCGTTTGTAGTCCTCAAGATAGTATTATACATTATAACTTAATTATGTGCTATAACCAAGTAGACTTGCTTTTGTATTTCTAGATGAAACCAATACCCTTATTAAATTGTTGAAAATCTAAAAGAAGTGCTTTAACGTCATCCTAACATCCCACATATTGAGTGATGAATGATACATAAAGAATTGGTCTAGGAATTAGTATTCAATTCACAAGTGATTGCGTTATGTATAAAATTAGGCTTTCTTTATTAACATGGTCATATTTCATTTGAATAAAAACTATTGGACTAACTAACGCATAAATTACTAAGTACAAACAAAAACGGTTAATACAATTAAAAATTGTATTAATATGGTATATTAAATCAGTTTCATGAACACTATTGTCTCTACGGAGATGTCGAAGAAAAATTGATTTACCGACGAAGCTTGAAATACCAAAGATATACTAAAAAGTAAAATAACAATCAATAGTAAAAAAAATTACATTGTTAATCTTTATAATGTCAGAAATTTAATTATCAGTTATTTAAAACATACTCACACTCATTATAAACTTACCAGCTAACTTATCACAAGAAGTTTCATCACCGCCATAATCTTTAGGTAAGACTTCTTTAGCCACATGCTTTTGGAGATCTTCGTAGGAATTGTGTACATGTATCCGGCTGGCAACCTTATCTTTAAGTGCTTGTTTTAGTAAGAAAATTAGTTTGTCAACAAAAGCTGGTGCGTTCAGAAGGTGTATACCTTTAATCTTAGTACCATAGCCTTCCTAAAAAGAAATCAACAATGTAATTATTTGGTGTAAGTTATAAAGGGCTAAGCAAATAACTCAACATGGTAATTGATCGTGCTAAATTAGACAATAAACATTTTTGAAATGTAGGTACTGAGAATCTTGGTAGAGAAATTTGGACTCTAGATAGAGATTTTTACAATCAAAGTAGCATAAAAGAGAAGAATGACATATTATATATATAAGAATAATATAATTAAGGTAGTTACTCAATAAATTACTTACTGAACATAAAATTTCAGACTTTCTGACTATAATGGGATTCACTTTACCGATAAGTGAAAACTGTCTTATATTCTTCAAATCTATAATAAAACGTTCTTGTAAACTGTAGTCATAGTATAATCTGTATTCACCAATCTGTAAACGATATAAAATATTATTCATTAATCAAAAGTATTTTTTCTAACGTAAAAATTTCACGATCATATCAATATTGATGTGATATAAAATCGCTTAGGTTTTTCAAATAAGAAATTGGTGAAGTCGTATTAGTTATATAACCTAAAATATAACTAACGGAGAAATAAAGACAGTAATATTAATATACATATCAGAAATATACTTAATAAAAATGCAAACTTTATGACTCGTAAGCAAATATTCGTACTCATCAAACAAATATCTGCCCCTACCGGGATTCGAGGCTGGTACTTCTAGCTAAGTACACACGGATACTGACCAGACGGCCAAAAAAGAATATACATAGGAAAAATCTCATTTTCCCAATTTTCATAACGATATTTAGCTTATTTTGTATCAAAATTAAGCTTAACATATGTCACTTATTTCTGAAACCATTGATCTAGTAATATCCTTAAACCGTACTTACCAAAAATGTGTACCTGAAATACGATAGCAGAGTGAAATCGTCCAGTTTGTCGGTCACAAATTGTGTGATCATGACCCTCGATTGGTCGAATGGAGATAATTTAGGTAAAGGCACGTAATTTCTGAAAATAAAAGTTAGTTTTATACAAGACACGTTTATCGGTTATTGACATTTTAATTTGCCAATAACCCACAAACGTACAAAGCAATTTAATTTAATTTTACTTTTCTTATATTGTCACGCGTCTAAAGAATATTAAAAAATAGGATAAGCATTAAAGTAACTACACGGGATTAATTATTGATAAAACAAAATACTACAACCATCAAACAGCACGAATTTCCTCAGATTGAGACCCGAAATTTCATAATTTAACCTTCTAATGCAATTCTAGTGGAGACTAAATTTACCGTCGTGCTTCAGATATAGAATGACTTGAAACCCAACCGTCTGATGGAGGCTTCGTAAATAGTTTACATATTAAACAACAAGTGACTTGAAAGGAAATCTCGAGCATCTAATACGTTTCAATATTTGTAATGAGTCTTAGGATATATTAATAAAGTTTTAAAAAATGGATGTAGACGTTTTGAAATCAAAATTAATTGCAGCTTTCTAATTTCTAAAATTATAGTGAAATATCAATTAATGTTATATATTTCATTAATTAATATTTTAAACAATAACCCTCACCGCACACTTCAGGAAGAAATAGATTCAGTACATTTGTCCACATTTAGCACTTGAAGGAATTGTGGTCATTTCAAACCCCCCCCCCCCCTTCGTTACTTTGCCAAGGAAAAAATAATAATAAAAAGGATAATGCGTTAATACACATATTTAAAAGCTTAATGTAATTGTTTGTACTTACACACATTCCCATAGTTTATCGAATTCTTCAAGTGATTTGTTGAGACACAGTTCTGACATTAGACCTCGACATGTGAACATTTTGTCAATCTTCTGTTTTGTACCTTCAATGGACCCTCTTGCTAAAATAAAAAGTCTTTCCAGAAGGCTGCGTCCTGAAATACAAAGAAGGTAAATAGCGAATGATGTTTTATGTAACTACATTTTTATAGAAATAGCTGTGCCATAAAATTTAGTTTTGTTTAAATAACCTATTCTTTTTGCGGTTTGTAGAATTGCCTGCTTAAAAAAGGTTGTATGTTTTGATAATCTCAAATAACCCGTATAATACGATAACTAATTAAATAATTATTGCGTATATGGACAATTTGATAAAGACTTTAATTTTACAAGGCAATTAACTAATCGAGATATCTATTTATAAAGATTTTGATCAAAATGTAAATGACCGCACAATATATTCACAATAATAAATTGACAAGGTCATTTACAGGTTATTGTTAATTAACAATCCAAAAAAGGCAATTATTTAATCCTTTTTTAACTATAGCTTGTATTGCGTCAATGCCACTTGACGGGACGCAAGCTAATATTGACAAATGTAATTTACGTAATAAGACTCGATATCATTTGATGGCCACGTTAAAGAATCACGACACAAAAAGGCCTTGTAATTGTGTAATTGGTAATATCTGAGACCTGGTCAATGATAAACTTCTTGCGTACGCCCTTATGGCCGCTGTTGTTCAAGGGTTATTGGACTTGTAACATGGGGTAGTCTTATGACGAGTATGTATTGGTTTCATTGTAATATCAATAAATCGTATTATATTGTTATTTACAAAGATGAACTATCAAGACTTAATCCTGGAAAAATCAAAATAATCTACCTATGATATGAAATCTCTAATGCTTAAAGAAACTTCTCTTATTACAAAACTTAGTAATGACGTAAACGATTATACGCAATACAAGATTTCATTTGTCTGTCATGTTTTTTTCAAACGCTGGTCAACTAAAACCAAATGAATCAGGACTTAAAATAATTAATAAACCTATGGACATAGTATAGAAACGCCTCAAAGGACAATTCCAATTAATCGGTCAAATGTGAACCTAAAACCTATTCATGATTGCTAAGATCTTGACTAAATGCTGCACTTAATACTAATGATGCCTTAAAATTGGGTGCATACATTTTATTTTTCTAGGCGTTATTATTATATGACTTTGGACCTTCATTCTATCGTCCTATCGAGTGGCGTACTGTGATCTATGATTATAAGTTGGTTTTATTGACTACCTTTTGCGTTAACTTTGGCAAACAAAAGTAATCCTTACAAAAGTTAGTATTAGTTCCAATTACTAATAATACTAATGTAATAAATAATGAAATCTAAATTTATATTTAAGGAAATTACTATTAACAATACGCATTATGATATTATTGACGCAGTATCTTCCAGATCAAGGTTTTCCCATCTGCCTGTAGAAACTATTAATTACAATAAATACTTATTTTAATAATTAGTTTTTCTTATATACCTAGTAATTATTAAGACTAATATACAACGATGGATTTCTAACTATTATGGAAGACCTGTGTTATATATAAATAAAAAATATTCTTGCCTTATAAGCATGCGCGCTGACATCAGAATTCCATCTTTCTACAATGTAACATATTATGGATAATACAGAAAATTCTGTGGTTTTCAGCTAACAATGTTAGGTATACGTCATATCAGCAAAATATTTGTTAATTAGCAAAATAAAAATAGATTAAGTTGTCATAGGTACCTTCCAATATTAGATTAGAAATGCGTATGTAATTTCTTACTAAATAATTAATAAACTTTGCTTCAATTAGAAATTGGAACAAAAAGTTTTTTTTTGACCCTTAGACTAACATCTAAGCAATTACATAATAAATAATTATTAAAATGGATATAATATTATATACACTATAATGAATTATTTAAATTGATCTTAATACAAATTAAAACACTTCATTATATTATCTTAAACCTACCGAGTAATTTCACCTTAAATATTTTGACCTTTCTTTGGTTTATCCTAAAATTAGTTGAACCCGACAGGGTCTATCTATAGTATCAATAATATTCTACCTACTAAGTAATTATGTTATATATATAACAAAGTTACATATTTTGTATTCCATAGTGACGTAAATAGATCTTATGTAACCGTGGAACGCAAAATGAAGAATTGAACTAAACTGAATGGAAATTTTTGTGTGTATGAGGTTTAATTGTAAACGATTAGTTCCAGCCAGTACTATAAAAATTTGATTACAATATTTGTATAACAATAAATAAAAATGTATGAAAATATTTTTATATTACTTACTTAAGAATTTGCTAGCTTCTTCTAAATGATCTTGTTTCTTTAGCCATTCCTGAACAGCATCGAGACTCTCGCTGATTCTGTTCACATCATCTACATCATAGAACTTTCTTGTATTCCTAACATCATCGTAGGTCACATGTATAAGTGGATGCGGTGTTATAAACTCCATTGTAAATCTGAAATTTCATTATATAAAATATATTTAATATGTTAAAAAATAAAATTGTATTATAAAACAAATCGCTTTTGTATTACTTTTAGAATTGATTACGTTAGAAATTTTGTGAAATTGTTTTTGGCAGAAAATCTATCAATTGCTAAATGTTATGTCTGAGCAGTCAGAGAAGCTAGCCGCCCAGTATTAGTTGGATTCCTGACATAATTTTTATAGATATTCCTTCTTATTTTAACTTTATAGTCAATATAGACTGTTAAAAGTGATTGCATTGTTGTTTTATATATATATATATATATATATATATATATATATATATATATATATATATATATATATATATATATATACATATATATTTTCATTTTCTTAAATAAAACCCAAATAAAGAACCTACTACTATTTATCCATGTCAATAAAGGTAGTTATCAAGCTTTTTTATAATTGTAACTAATACAAAATATTACCAAAAAAAATATTGAAATTCAATTAACCTGACTATATCATTACATTATGACTAAAAATATTAAAATACTTAAGTAATGTTCAAACTTGGGATGCTATTTTAAATAATATGCATTTATTTTTTAATTCAGCCGTATCATATTTCTTTCAATCCAAATTTAAGACCAATTATCATATAGCAACGAATGTAATATTGACACATTGAAGACCCCATTTAATAAAGCTAACAAATTGTGTACAGACCAAGTAAGATCTTCTGTTTCATAATACGGTTCTCAATTTAGATATTTGGACTCAAAATTGCTATTACAAGTTTAGGAACTTTGAAATACCATGTCATAACTTTTAATTTGTAAGTTTTATTATGGCTTCCTAGTATTTTATGTCGTTGACAGCAACTTTTAGTGTTCAAAGCTAAGGCTTGTCGTTCACTGTAAAGTCTGTTCAGACAATATACTAAGGCGTATAGAGATATAATTTATATAACTAGTTTGAAAGACTGATATTTTTATTTCAAATGCAGTAAATAGTTTGCAGGGAATCAAACCAAGCCGACGCAAGCATGCCGTGCTTTAGCAATCTAATCGTACAAAGAAAAATAAAGAAATAAGAAATACGAGGAAAATTCATAATAATACGGTATACTAAAGCCATTTCTGTCCAAATGCATAGCTAGAGAGGCGAAATAAAAACAAGCATGCGCATTCATTTAATGAGTGAATTAATATACATGGTTTGTAAATAAGAATAAAACTGTTCAATTAAATATCATAATGTAAATCTATAGCAGAAGAATAAATCTTCTAAAATATCGATTACTCAATTTGACGTTGCTAATACAAATTTTTGTACAATACTGAAAGTGTGGAAAACGGTAAATATAGCAAGGTTTTGACTATTTGTTGTTTTAATAAGGTGTAAAAACGAACAACTTTGGCTTTTATAGTTATAAAATGTAGGTTTAATATTTATTGGCCCCTTGGTACGTAATAATTTAGGCCGTCAAAAAATCGTTTAGTGGGCGTTCAGCCTAAATCCTTGTACCATGAAGTCGAGGAAGCGAGGACTTGGTTTACTTAGTAACATGATGTTATTTATACAATACTTCACGTAGTATTGCGATGACAGAAGACGGTAAACAAGGCGTGGATACTATACGTGACCTTTGTACGAAGGTTTCTCGCGGTTTCTTATATATATATATATACATGATTTCTTGGAACATTCAAAGGTTTTCATAGATGCACAATAATAACTCGTAAACAAATATTTGTTTTCATCATACAATTAAAATTCCCTTTGCAGGACTCAAACCCATAACCTCTGGCAGAGTAAAAAGGGTCACTGGCCACTCAACCAGATAGACATAGCCATTGGCTGTACCTTGTCGAAATAAATAAAGACACGTAAATATTTCACTAACAAAAACTTTTTATTCAGGCTTATATAATTTATGCTTGAAAATATAATACCTTTTAATTAAGTCTAAAAAATGGGTTTACCTAAATAAATAAAAAAATAACACATAACTTACATAGCTTACAGCTTATACAGCTCATAGTCGTAAATACTAATTTTTTGGCCATGCATCATATGAAAAGTGTCAGTATAAGTAAATTTGTCTACACCATTCTAACAGACTTTTTATTCTATTTTCCTTGTTTACTCATGGTTGGATTAAATGAAATATATTTTTATATCATTAAAAATAGTTCGCATATTAATATTAATTTGCTCTGTTAAAATATTCTTGTTGAGTGAGAAGCAAGATTCTTATTCGTTTTTTAATTTATATAAATAAAGTTTTGTTACTTTTTTCCCTTTAAACATAAAGGGGCAAATAAGTAACAGTGGCGATCATCAACCAATCCAATATTCAATCGAATGAAAAAATGAAACATTTTTACAACTCGAATGTGAAGTCGAAAAAAAAACATTGAAAATGTATTTTTTTTACTTCAGTCGAATTTTTATTATCTGGTATAACTACACTTGGTACTTTGGAAGTATCTATGAATAAAACACCGCGAGACCTCCTGTCAAAATCGACAACATATTACATTTATGACAAATTACAAATATACAAGTATTACGAAACAAAACCTCTGTCTGAAATGGTAATCTGTTAAATAAATAAAATCTGTAAGGCTTATTTAATAGGGTCGTGAATGTATCAATATTATTCGTAAACTTGTAAAGAGCGTTAAGTATTGTTCCTTTAGCTGCGCTTCTTGTGCGTTTTTGTTGACAGAGTGTACGATATATTAATATTATATTATTTTTCACACTCACACACACACACGAACGCACGCATTTTGTTTTTTTTTCTCCACACGTGTTTTTATCCTGGTATCAAGGAAAAAAACTCAAATGATACTCTGTTAGCGAAATTGTTCTTTTTTTAAATACAACGATAGTGTATGTGGGCAGTGCATAGACTTCAGTTTACTTTGGTTAGGTAGGCTATCAACATTATCTTGAAATATTAATAATATTCTGCAAACAAGAAGACAATATTTTGTGATATTCACCGAAACGAAATCCAATATTATCTTTACTCGTTGTCTTAACCTTAACATCATTACAAGTCAGGCGTCCAAAGTTCGGTAAGGCACTTGGTAATAAATGTTGAGAGTACAGTATATATATTCTACCTAAAAACTAGTGACTACTGTACTCTATAACAGTCTCTTTTAAGTTTCATCTAAAATCAATAAATACTCAGTAATTGATTTGAGTTGAAATTTAAAAACAAAATTGTGTCGCTAATTACTATATTTACTTATAAACTTAAATCGTATTAGTAGGGTTAAACACCATTTATATAAATATTTAAAAAACAGTATAAGCTATTTTTTTATATTTCACCATTTAGTGACGTTTAATATTTAATGCAAAAGCCTACTACGATTAAGATTTGCTGTTGTTGATAGATACTTGATTATCTAAATCGAAGACCTGTTGCTCACTGCAAAGTCAGTTTAGACTGTATTATCACTATTCAAAGGGAAAAATTAAATTTTTTGAGAATATTATAATAAAATTAAATAACACGTTAATATATATTTTAATGTGTTAGCTAATATTATAATATTTTTATTTATTTGGGTATATCCATAATCAATCGTACAGTCGATTAAAGTTATCTTCTTAGTATACATTGCGATTCATGATCGTAGCTTCTTCTAATTTTAGACAACCATTGATTACTCTAATATGGATTGAACAACAAGGGCAACCTCAAGAAAATTTAAATTTAATTTTGTCCGGATTCTACGGATTGATAGAGAGTTTCGAACTCACTCTAAAAGTTGCAGTTGATTTTTCAAAGTTAAATATTTGTCAGTTTGTGCTTAATTGAATATCTCCAAAACGTTAGATTGATAAAATTCACGTAGTAATATCAGGCAGAGAGGATAGCGACGCGGACAGAGACAAGTTCAGAATAAAAGAATAAGCTGTTTAAATACTCCAACCGTATCTTATTCTGAGTTCCTTCAAAGCAGATTTCAATAAGTACCTTCTGGATCAGCTCACTACATTGCCATATCACTCGCTAACTACCCGCTAGAGATGAGTCTAGTGTTAAAAATAACTCTAAATATCTAGTAATTTGTTCTTGAAACAAGCACTTCTTCGCACTTGGCGTTGGGATGAAGTAACTGTGCAATCGTCACTTATTAAGTAACAAATAACATTTTATTACTATAATTAGTTTTCAACCACAATTTTCTCATTTCCATGTACAGTCAGGATCAGAATCTTATTAACTCAAAAATAAAAGCAATATGTAAAATAATAAATTAATAAAGATGTTTGAAGCATCTCTTAAATAATAGTTTCTTTTTGAGTACACTGAATGGAAAATAATTCGAACGCTGACTGTACTGTACGGATGAATGCCTGTACACGAGACATATATCAATAAATGAAAGAGGAAAGAATATTTAATCAAAATTCTACAGACAAATATATGTCTCTTCATATATCCTTATAAGTGAAACAGGAATGAAAGTAAGTAGGTTATGATATGAGCCCAAAATACTTATATAAGTGTACTGAGAATACGTAACCCAAGCTCTTAATTACGCCTAATTTGGGTTAGGCAAAGGGAGTGTGTGTAAAAGAGTGTAACCCGAGCAACCTATTGCCAGGACATGACAAAACTGAGAAGTTAAGATTAGAAGATATAATATTCAAACGACTGAAAAAGAATTACACGAAACATAAAGATTTGCGATCTAACCTGTATAATTGATTTATTTTGACAGACTTAATTAAAAAGGCGAGGTTGTCTACGAAAATTAGCGATCTAACTATATGTCTCTAGTTACCAATCTAACTTGAAAAAAAAAACATAAAACCGTATATACTCAACCTTGCCTTATTGTCAAAATAAATCAATTATTTTTGGTTTGTTGGTGGCACACCAAAAAGATTGTAACCAGGACAGGTTTTTCTCTTTCAAATTTATGCAATTACCTCATTTTATCATTTTCGTAGATTTTTTGGAAAAGCCTTCGATTTACAGAAAATCGCAAAGAAAGAACATTGTTAAATCTTTTGCACCCTAAGTACACAGAAATTCATCTGTTTTTAAGAGACTTAGGACAAATATAAGTAAAATAGATTTTTTAAAGTAGCACAGCAAATGTCTCAATACTACCTAATTATAAGTGGTATGAAAATGAGTAAGATACAGTTTAAGTGGAGGTTCGTATCATTAAGGCAAAGACGGTTATTAAAAATAACCAGCACTTCCTTAATAATACGCTATTTAAATAGCGTGGCTAATTATTTTGTTAATGGAGATTATTCTATACACATCACACAATCTACATTAATACATTTCAATTAAAACCCCTTTCTCATTTGACCGTTAAGACGTCTTTTGCATGTCTATTGATACAAGAGAAGTACTGCACAGATTTCGTTTGGATCGACAAATTATTTTTAAGATATTTATATTTTTATCATTGGAGATTCAACTAATTAAATTATAGTGCAATAATTCGTCAAAGCCCTGAAACACAAAAATAAGTGGGCCATGTATTTGCTAAAACGAATACCATTATAACGTTAGCTTTTTCTTTTTATACGTTTATTTAGAAATACATTTTTAATCATAAGATTACATATTTTACCGATTATTATCTGGATTTTTTTATTTATTTCCAAGATTTGGCTAAATTAAACACATAGCTTTAGCCTTAAGCAAATTAAAGTAATACAACATCACTAAATTCATAATTAATTAAATATGTATATATGTAATAAAATATACTGTTTGCGTAAGTGTCCCTTTGCGGTATAATTTCTTTTTTCCGAAATTTAAGAATTTATTATCTTTTGAGTTAAGACTCAAGAGTAATTAAGCTATCAAGTATTGTAGTTGAAATGTATTAAACACATATTCTTATATCAAAACGAATGTCATAATTATTACCCACTTTAATCAAATCACTTATAAATTCACAATAAAAGGTTTAACCACTCACCGGTAGATAGGTAGACAACTAAAAACACGTCAGTAACACTCAACACCACTTAGATTGTTGATCTGATATTGTATCTACAAACTAAGGACTAGCTTAGCATACCATGTACAAGGCAAAGAACAATTAATACCATACAGAGTATATTTTACAATACAGTTGACAGTGCATTAAAAATAATTATAGCTCTTTGCATAAAACCCGTTAGATTTTTTTGAAAGAAAAAGATATTGGAGTCCGTTGTCTAACACCTTTCTAAATAAAAAATAGCTTAAAAATATAACCTTGTAAATTTAAAGAATTCGATAGATACTCGACAATGACCTTAGAGAAATTGGAATATAAATCCTACTCGTATCGAAAGAGGCACAATTTTTAAAATATTTTTAACATAATGAGGGACCCGCTATATTTTCACTTATCATCAGATGAGACGAAGGCCAAGAACTACCCAGTTAAAAATAAAAAAAAGATGATTTTAATAATATCCAGTCAAAAAATTGACGTTTAGCTGACAATTGAGGACCTATTGTCATTTTCATACAATTTGACAGCTGAAATTTACATACGAGGTACTTGTCTCTTATCGCTATCAACATAGCGCACTTTCTTGATTTAAAAAATCCTTGTCAAAAACCCTTCCTTATATTTTTACTCTGAGCAACTTTTTACGTCAGCCATTTTGTCTTAAGAGCACTTTAACTGGAACCCTCAGAGCGAAATAGCGAAGGTAAGCGTTAACATCGTTGCAGTACACTTTAAACCTTTTCAGAAATTCATTGCAGTTCAGTTTACCCTTTGCTTGTGAAAGAAAAAGGTTCTTTCAAAGGCATGTCCGTTCTACAAATATACGTACCTGAATTATTCTATGAGTACTAACCGCTAAGATATGTGGTAAAATATATTTGCTCATCAATTTTCAAGTACTTCATCATTTAATAGATATTGTTTTATCTCAAACTTGTTTTGTTTTATATTTATGGAAAACTTAGTGTTATAGTGTGAATATCATTTTTTAAATCAATATCCCTCTATACATATAATAGGTTAGGTAAAAAGTTTCTTTGTATTTTATATGAAAATTTAAGACATTTTTTTCAAATTTAACTTACATTTAATTACAGTAAATATGTGCCGTTTTGTTCGTAGAATTTCTGCCATCCTGTAGGTAGAGACATGATCAAGTTACTGTAGAAATTTTGGGACTTCTAATCAAAAAACGCAACAAGTAGTTTTGGCAGTCCTCTCTTGATCTGACACTGCCTAAAGATCGATCGTTTCGATCGATCGAAGTTTCGATCTCTTCAGAACGAAGAGATCGAAACTGGTGGAAATATGACTGTGCAAGTTCAGGGCTCTATGGCGGATGCATTAACCTTCCAGCCAAACTCTATTAAGCCTTTCCAATCCCACCATAAATACATCATAACCTTATTGCGAGTTAACTCAGGTTTTTCCACAGTCGAGATGGGACCAAACCACGGTCAGGCCGCTCCATCGATACTACGGCGAAATGTCTTCGGGCCATCCCGTGTTGGAGATGGAAAGCGGTAGGTGCGTCGCTGAGGAGTTTAGTGGGTGAGAGCCCCACATACCCCCATCTTCCCCCCCCCCCCCCCCCCCCAGAGGTTAGGGGATTGGCTGGTAGAGTTTCTCCTCAGCGTCACAAAAAAAAAGGTCTTTCCACAGTCTGTAAACCGTGACCGACTTTTGACCACGACCTTTTTCGCACGTTCTTGTCATACGTGATCCACTTATCATCACCAGTTATTAATCTCTTCAAAATCGATTTGGTTTCATTACGTCTCAATAAAGAATCACAAATGAATACACGATTAGGTTTCATAGGTTTCTTTCAGTGAGCTCGTGTGACACCCAAATATCGAGCTTTTTTGTGTACCCAGCCTTTTTCAAATGGGTCAAAACTGTTTTGTGGTCAATTCCCAGCTATGTCGTAACTCCTGATATGTCGTCTGATATTTTATCCGTATCCGGGCGACCAAAGCGACATCAAAACTTCCCGGATTGAAAATGCTTAAATCAACTTTGTGCTACTCTTTCTGCCACTGCATTAGGTCCTTAAATGTCACAATGTTTTTCGTGGCTAGCTTTGCTATTTTTTTATTTTTTCTAATAAAATAATAAAATGTATCTAATTTATTCATTCTATTAGCTTATTTTGATAGAAAGAAATGAAAAATATGGGGAAAAGGTGTCACCTTTTTAATATCATGAAACCAGCCAGATACAAATAGTACAGCCACAGATATTTTATTACAAGTTTATATATACTATATACGAAAAGACTTTTTCTTCGACCTAATACAACAATTGACAGTTGTCAGTTTTAAAAACTTACGTGTATTTTTATAGTGTTCATTGTTAAAACATTTATCAAAACATATGAACCAACAGATAATCATCAGATGATCATCGATTCATCACCTATTTGTGTTTAGTATTGTTTTCCTGATCGAAACATGGTGCTCAAAGCACAATGCCAGCGAGGTCGTCTAAGTCTGTTCGTCAGATTTATATGAAATGGAAAGTTAAATTAGACTTTACTTCATATCGAACTAATTTTATTATTTGACTATTATTTCACTTATTTTAAAATTTTATTATTTGACTTGAACCAGGAAAGTGTAAGTGTATCTATCGTTCTCTCGTTTCTTATTTGTTTGGGTCAAAATTTGCAGTGAGTTTTTCGATCAATTCTCATAATTTATTTGCTTTGAATTTTTTCTTAAAGCTATGTTCCACTTAACAAATCAATATTCTATCATCAACAAGGATCTTTGAAAAACACCTTAAGAAACAGAGCTAATGTCAATTATTGAACTTGCATAATTTTCTTTTGGGTTCTAAAAATATTCCATTTTTCAAAAAATCTATTAAAAAATCAATATCCAAACAGTTGAAATTTCAGAATCACTCTATAGAATAAATAAACTAAAGTCAATTTACGGATTAAATATTTGAGATTATGAAAAGTTTTCTACTGAGTGTCTTATAATTTTCCCTTTAACAAAAAGTTTTACATTTTTTTTTATTTTAATTGATAATATCTGAAATAGGCTACGAAAAATAGAATATCAAAGTTTTGATCATAATACACGAGAAAAAAAAACAATTTAATCTCAAAATTTATTAGCTTTTAAAAAAGGCTGGTATAAACTGAACTTTATATTGTTAGTAAATATAAATTACTTCAAGTAAATACTATGAATTACAATAGTTAAGATTTACCTTAATATGCAAATATTATAATATATAGGGCAAAGGCATGTTAATTTGCATATTTACTACGAATAATAGTGGGCAATTACTGTAATATAACGCAATTGTAGAGGTTGACCTCCTTCGAAGTAATCCATATATAAATCTTTGTAATAGTTATTATATTTATTTTTGATTTTTACCTTTATCTAATAACTTCAGGTGATTAGCGTTACTATTAAATTATGTTAAACATTTTAAGCACAAACAAAGATAAATTTTCTGTTTTAAAAAATATCAATGGAATAAAGATAATATTTTGTAATAACACAATTATAACAACAAATAACACAGTAATTATTCCGTTTTTAATTGAAATCAAATCGTTGACATTCGCTAAGGACGCTACAAAAAATCGAGTACGAAAATTATCGAAGCATATTTAACAATGGTTGATCCTGAGTGGGTAAATAAAAATCTGTTATCTCAAGTTCTTCTATGCTTTGGAAGTCTAGCCATTGGTCTTAGTTAAAAGGGTTTTCATTCAACCCACATTGGGCTAGCATGCATTTTATAGGCCAATTAAAAATATTACGTCATGATGACACGAGACACAAAGTCTTGTTGCCAACGATATGTTGTTCTCAGTACTTACGTCATACGACCCGGTTTTTCTCGTTTACATATCTGATACACCTCAGCTTCCAGTTTTATTTCGACGACATAATTTATGATTTTTCTCAGATTAAATTTTTGAATTAATATTCTATTTATTAGAATAATATCCGTATTGCTTACGTATAGATGTTAAAATGAAAAAACTGCTTAATTTATAAGTTATTATGACCTTAAAGGTTGTATCTAAATAGAAACATATTAACATTACAAAGTAGGTATCTATTATAGTATAATTATAGATTTGCCGCTATTTCTAGGTACTATGTTAGTTACTATTCAAAACATGAACGAAGTCGCGAGAAATAGCCAGTATAGAGACGTAACAACAACAGATTTCTTACAAAACTGATTTAGTGCTTTGTTTCTAAGGCCGAAACACTAAGGCGGTAGCAGGAGCACAGCGGGGACAGGAATTCTATAAAATATACATAGTACTGGCTAGTTTCTAAGTGACAAAGCCTATAAGTTAACTCGAACATTACGAAAATTTCCACTCCGCTTCAGTAGGTTTAACCCTAAAGGGTATAACTTCGTAAGAATTCTAATTAGACATTTAGTAATAAGCCTATCTGTGTCATGTAACTCTTGTTTTAGTTCATAATAGCCCTCTAAATAGCTACTAGTTATAAAATAGTGTAATGTCTTAGCTTAGTATTTAAAAATATTACGTACTTAGCACCAAGAAAATACGTATATTTGGTACTTTAGCAACTAGTTACAGTCAGTTCTTTTACATAAAAATACAAAACGAAATCTTTTGATGATAATAATCATCAAAAAAACAAAAAAATAAATAAAAAACTTTCAATTCAACTCTAATAAAAATGTCTAAATAAACGTATTTTGACTTTGACTATAATTATAAGTGAAAGATTTCAAGCTAAATCTGTACATATAATTGATTAGTAAAGTTATCAAAATTACCATCACTAAAGCAATCTCAAAAATATTCTAGGCCGAATATAGATCTCGTGACAAGCCATGTAACTCCTGTTTTTTTCTAATATTCATAAACTACAAGGTTATAATATTTTATTATTTTAACTTGTAGTGCTATGATTCAATTTTAGAGATTTCAAGTTGCGTATAACGTTAATGAGTTGAAATTACCAGATTAAAGTGGCAATAAATGATTTTTTTATAAATGCACCATGAAAGCAGGAATTAGGGGAGAATAGCGAAGCTAAATGAATTGAAGACTACATTAGAAAAAGAAAAAAGGTTTATCAACTTCGATATTAAATAAATAAATAAAAAATCTGAATGAAATCTTTTATTTTAATTACTGAAGTTTAATCATACAAAATCAAGTAATAAGTGATTGTTGCAGATAATAGATACCTTTTAATTATAAAGGACATTTGAAATACTTACCTTGTTATGGAATTAAATAATTACGATCATACATTAAAACAAAAGAACATTGACGTTAATTATACTAAATTAAGTTTAAATACCAAGATGACCATATAAAATGAATTTCTGTATTAGTTCCAAAGGTGTTAATCTTAGATAACAATGATAATGGAATACGTTAACTAGCGCGGGGGGTGAAGGAGGGAGGGGTCAGTTCGGCGCGGATCAGCGTAGACCGATACAATCTCGAAGTCTCAGTTCGTGCACAACCGGGACGGCGTTGTAGTATTGTGTTCGGTAGCATTTGTTTCATTAGAACGAAATGCCTATGAAAAATTTCTGCAAGTCTGCGGGTACCTCTTGATTGAAGTACACCGCTCTTGCTCGATCCCCATGCCGTCTCTTCGAGAGCAAGGACGGCGGCAAGTCAGCGGCATCCCGCTCACCGCTGTCTTCGTGCGCGAGACCTTAATTATGAAGTATTACAATTAAGAATGGCGTGTTATAGCCTGCGGCCTGACAAGGGACAAAAATTATGTGCCAAGTTAAAAAATAACTCCATCTTATATTTTTTTTAAATAACTTACATTTTTTTGAAATGTTTTAATAATATAATTATAGATTTAAAGTCAGTCTTCCTTGGATGACTGTTCGTATTATTTGTTACGTATTTATTCTCAAAGTGGTGCTCCAGGAGAAATAATACATAACAGTTACTAAATTATACATTTAAGAACTGAAAACATAGAAAGTATTTAAAAAAATCTATATCTCTCTTTATATTTACCTACATATTTAATTTGCTTATTTATTGATGAATAAGAGAAAAAAAACTGTGGTAAAAATATACCATCAATAATTATTATTTCAACGAAAACCAAATTTATCCTTGATTCAGAAAGGAATTCAGGATCTATCGTCAATCGTCTGTCTTTTAAATAAAATATTCATTATTTATTTAGTGGCTAAATTGTTGTATTTCTCTTTTTGTTATTGAAAAAATGCGTTTGTGATAAAGTTTTGACAGGTGATTCGAACCTTAAATTTATAAGGGCTTCAATATATATTTGTCTTTTGATGATGGGAGAAAAATATGTTACTTAACTTCAATCTTTGTAAGTGTAAATGAAATTGAGTTCAATACTCTAATGTTCTGGTAGCTTTCCAATGTTAACAGAGCTTATTTCACTTTGCTACATTTGCATTAATTCCTCAGATTTTCAGTTACCTCCAGTCATTGTTAAAGACACCTTATTTGGAATTTACACCTCCTTACCAATTAAGATAATGTTCAGAAACAAAGATTGCCTCGCGAAACATTTCTACTGGAATAAAAGGGTTAAAATTTGTGTATTTCACCTTAATACTGTAACTGGGAGAGGCTTAGCGTTATCTTCACGGACAAAGGCTGCATAAGCAATTGTATTACAGATAGGATTCTATTTAAGAATATTATTCTGTCACAATATGAAAACAATCTGTAACATCATGGTTACGTTGCTTAGAATTCTATGATCATGATTGTTTATTAGGTTTTGTTTGAGATAAGGGCTTTATGTTCCACGGTGAATACAAGGATTAACTTCTAGAAAATCATATTAAAAAAACAACTTTTTCTTTAGATCAACCTCATCGCTTTCATTATAAACCAACTTTGAAGGAATTTTAATTTGCTGGGTAGTACACTTGACCGTGGAATTTATTTGAAATATAATTTCTTTTATAGGTTTGTAGTAATGCATCGATCAATTAAACTACGCAGTTAGTTTACCTACACAACTACTTCAGGAGAAAACGAAGGGCAGACATGGGTTGAAAATTCCTTGGCTCGCCCATGTTCTGAAATTATTTTCTTTTAGAACAAAATATTCTCTACTTCCATACAGGAACTTGTATCGAATAAAACAAATACCTGTAGTATTTGTATTATTCCATACAAGTCCCTATATCCTTATATAAGTCCTTATACATTATTTATTGTCACTGACTCCAATAGTGATACCTTAATATCCTATTACACTACAAACTCGAAAACTGAATCGACAAAGTTTGATGGTACGCAAACTTTGCAACAGTTTGTGAAGTACGCCGAATGATTTATAGGAAGACAGGCACATGTGCTAGTTTCCTATTAAATTTAGTCAAGAATTCGGCGCTGATTCCTTTGTGAACGAACTAAGCTAAATTTTAATTCAGTTCTATTCTTTTATACAATTTAATCACAAAAAGACAGATGACCGGTAACGTCATTTGGCATTTCCAAAATTTCGGTTTTTCAGCATTTTAGACTTATTTTACGAGCATAGGAATAATAAAAGTCAAAAGTCGTCTAAGTGTCAGCTAACTTGACGTTTTTAAATGTCATAATATCCTTTTTTAATGAATTAAAGTGAAAAAGATGCGAATATCTTTAATAAATTTTGAGGCCATTATTTTAGCATCTTTTCATAGGTTTACAAATGCAGTGTAAAATATAATGGTATTATTATATTGGAAACTGGTTTGATCACTTCTGTTGAATAGATAGATAGAATTTGCTTCCTTGTACAACATTAATAAAATATATTAATAAAAAGAATAAAATCAAAAATTCTCTTTATGCCAACTATACCTTATTACTTTTCTATAAGCAAATTTATCAGAATTTAATAAAAAAATAAAAGAGAGATATATTTCGGCAGTTAATGTTAAACTATGTAATGGTTAGTGAAAACGAGCATAATATCCATCCCTCCACCCATGATATTACATGTTTTTTGGAAACCATAGACAAGGTTATCATTTTATAATTTATTCAACGAGTATATCATTAAATGTTTGGATGTTCTTTAATATTCTCTCACTATAACTCGGCCCTTTATTATGAAGCTTTCAACAGAAATTTATACTCAAAGACTTTTCGCCGTTCAAAAAACAACCCTAATAAAAATTAACATTCCTCCAAGCCCTTAGCTTAATTAGGTAATAAAATAAGATTTTAGTATTCGTAAAAATCCAGTAAAATTGTTATGGAACGTTGTTATGTGCGATGCTAACAATATTCGACATTTCCTTAGCATCCGAGGAATCAGATTTACCCTAATTTGAAAAACAAAAAGGTTCCCTTTTTAGATATTTTAAAGGTAGGGTAAAATGCTGCCAATTTGCATTGGGAAGCAACTTTCAATGCATTGAAGTATTTTATCCTTATAGTGCACAAAGTACAGTCAACTCTGGGTTTAGAAATCGTTGTATTTTGAACTGGGCGACTGTCTACGTTGCTGTCAACCTGTCATTGATTTCTCCGGATTTTTATAGGGCATGAGTTACATAAGAACTCAAAGGTTTGAAGTGCGCTGTGTCTCTTTCATGGCCATAAGATAAGATAGGTTGTTATAATCTTCTGTAAGTTACGGTAGCAGCGTTAGCTTGTTACTCATCTTACTCAATAGTATCGGTCATGATTACGGTTATATTATTGTCATTTTCTGATTTAGGAAACTGAATTGTCATCAGCAGACTCTAGAAATCTCGCTTTTAGACATCCAATAAAATTGCCTTCCTGAATGAGAAGTAATTATGAGGAAACCAATACACCCCCAATGTTATTAGAGTGTTGTCTGTTTAACTTTGAAGAAGACTTGCAGAATCGTCTGGGAGCCACTGCCTTTACTGTTTCAGACTTGAAGCAGTTCCCTGTGTTTTAGTGTGAATGAATAGGTCGTCAGTGGAATTACAGAGCAAATAATTTAACTTTAAGCAAATTTATTAAGATGACCACCTTTAACTATGGACAGATACAATATTACAAAAAAAGAAATAGCTATAATTAAGTATAAGTAGTGGCATAATAATGATAATAACTACATTCTGTTCCGAAGCCAATAACTAACTGCGCGCTCGCAACGTCCCAAAGAAACATGATTGACAGAACAAAAACAAAGATGATTAGCAATTATTTCAATTAATTAATTATACGAATTCAAATTTTACTCAATTTTAATTTATATATATTATTATTAATTATCATATACACACTAATTCACACCTGATGTTTTCCACAATATTAATAAAATACATTACGCCTACTGTAAAATAATAGCAAAAGATCACTAAAATGAAAGATTAATATAGTCGGATCATCAGGCGAATATAATTTATTACTCTGAAAATTAAATTATAAATGTCTGTTTTAAATACCTTGGATTTATATTCGCATACATGAATGTAAATCTGAATAATATAAATATTGATTTCCGTTTGAAATGTGGGTATTTTACAGAAAAAATTGCATGTTTTTTTATAGAAATCTCAGTAAATGAATGTGAAATTAGTTCAGTATGCGACATACTGCCCTAGCTACCTCTACATTGCTGGCCCAAAAAGTGCTTTTTCACGCCTCTTTGGAAGGAATACATGTTGTATGAAGGAGACAATATAAGAGCGTGTAAGAAATTCCACGCTCTATCTGTGCGACAAAGAGAGAGAGAATATATTTTTCAATAGAGCTGGTTTAAATAGTTTTGTTTAGATTAAAATTTTTAAATATTTTTATCGTTTCCAACAGGATTTCCTTTACATATGCCTATAATCAAAATAGGTTACAAATCAAAAAACTTTAAATTTAGATCTACCAAAAGAACCTTTTGACGAAATGCTTTAAATTTTAGGCTTAATATTGGTAACTGGCTTGTAAATAACGAAATTTTATTGTCTATGTGTGGTTTTTAAGTTCGGTTTTGTGTTGTCAACGGACCGACGTAGTGTACAGATTAATGTATTTTAAATTATTTATTTACATTTATTACAATTTATTAACATAAGTAACTATTTTCATTTAATAATTACTTCGTATAATCACTTTAGTTAAAATTTTTGCAATTCGCAAATATAATTAACGCTTAATTAAACCGAACTTCAAAGGCAATTGAAATTTAAATTGAACTAAACTTAGAACCATTTTACAAGTATTCAGAATTCTGGCGCATTAAGTCGTTCAGTTCTATACAACAGCAAAACATTCAGGTGTTAGGGGCTTCCCCTAATAAAGGTCGAAGGTTTTATGCTAATTGCTGTTCAGCAAACGTTATGAAGGGATAAAAAGTTAATTTATCGTCCGACTCCGTGTTAAGCGGTGCTCAGGTAAAAAAAAGTTTTATTTGCTTATCTTTTTTCTTCTAAAAAGGTCGTTAATTATTTTGTTACGAAAAACATGAGCAGGCTGTTGGATCGTAAATTAATCATATGCGGTTTATATGTTTTTGTCGTATAATATATATGGCTTTAAATTCGTGGCGTTCTTCTATCTTTATTTATTTTTATATCGTACGTGACTTAGGTATTTTCTTTTTTTTCAGGAAGAAATCCGTTTACGCACCTCTGGAAAAACGGCAGGCATATGTTTGCCCTTTGCAGTACATGGGTTTTGGTGAAGCAAATCTTTAAGACAATTGCCGAACTATTTAACTCGTGAATTTTGATTAGCGATTAGTGTTCTAAAAGCTTTTTTTTCTCGACTTGTTGCGCCTCGATCTAAATCTGTCAGTAACAACTTATTTCCTGAAATATTTGAAAAAAATCGAGCAAGAACTAAGTAACTTACAAATAACTATTTAAAACTCCTGAAAATCTAGAAAATTTTATTAAGCTCTCATTCTCAAAAGCTCATACGTTCTGTATACATAATATAAAGACTTGATTTATTCTCATTCGAATATGAAAATCAACCTTAAGACTTTGATGTTACGGGTTTAATTTACCAAGCGGTCTCGACAATTTTTAATATTCATACTGTGAGACACATCTTGCCTCGTGCGGGCTCGAAGTAATTTAAAGTCTATTGTCGTATAATTGTATTACGTGCCTAGAATGTGAGAGGAGACAGTAAGAAATTATATTTCCTAATAAACATCAGCATTAATTACTGAAAGTTTGCTAGCCCCAAAAATATACAAGAAACGTGACACTTTGGTCAGTGAGTTTAGTGAGATAAGGAATACCAAGAAAATATTATTATTTAATAACGAATAAATATTAATTTATTAATGTTTCCAGCTCAGACTTACGTGAAAAAATAAAGTTAATTTTTTCATCGTGACTAAAAATTTGGGTACTTACTTACATTCTAACACAGGCATTCCCAAACCGTATTGGGCAAAGGAGTAATTTTCTAAAATGTATTAAAATATTATAAAAAAAAATTGACTATGAGGATCAGACGTATGTCAGACAGACAGCAGACAACTAGTCTGCTGTCTGTCTGACTGTCTGTCTCTTAGCCAATATTCTTTAAATATGCCTGATAATATTCCTAACTCTAGTTTTCTTTCTTTTCAATCAAAATACTTACCAATTTAAAAACTTAATCAGTTTTCATTTAAGTCGACCCCTTGAAAACTGATTTCGACCCCAATGGACCAATAATGACCACTATGGGACGCCCAGATTTAAAATATTCTCAACCGTCTCTTCTTAAACATGCTATAATATAGAAGTATGTTGTAATATATTATGGTATTTATAATTTATTGTACAAAAAGAGGCTAGGGAAATAGTCCGTGACTACACTTGCTTCATTTTCTTTAAAAGTTTTACCCACCTCACAAAACATCACTACAGAGTTAAAAGGAGTCATGAGTCATATTGCTCTAAGCTCAGAAATGGACAATAAAATGTTATACAAGAACTTATAATTTACTTGTGTGCTTGTACACAGATAAAAAAGACGAATAGCTCGTTGATGTTGTTGCGTGTGAGTTCTGGTTTTGTTTATTTAAACTAAACAACTCTTGGTTGACATGGTTGGGCCGTATAAGGGACAATAGGAATAAGTATACTCGTAATTAGGTAAGTATCTCCGTGCTTAGCAGGTGCGTTCGGCCATTGGTGACGGTTATTACAGTATCTGCTTTCATGTGGTGGTATTATAGTGGAAACCCTTCTGTTGCCGACAAAATATAATAAAATAATAATAATATTTTTATGTGAAAGGAAAGTCAGTTCGTGGTGATAAGTGGCAATTTTATTTTTTCCTCTAAAATTTCTATCAAAAACAGAAGTGAAAAAAGTGTAACCTCTTTCGTCTGCAATACCTTCATTTGGTTCTTTCATCTAGCAGTAAGACTTTCTACATAATTAAGTCCGCCAGGATATTCTTAAATAAATAATATTATTCACACATTCCAATATTCGTCGTATGACAAATTAAATGAAATTAATTTATTATTTTTATTTTATTGTGATGCCATATGAATCACGCACAACAGAATCGGAGCCACGATACCAGATTTATACAATTGGTATTAGTAAGCCTTTAAAGTTTAATTAAGGTATGGTTCTTTAAAGTATGAGTTTCCTGTAATCTTTTAACGCTATTGAAACTCGTTTCAGAATTGGGTTACCTAATTGAAATAAATAAAGAGATTTTTAAAAAAGAAGTAGGTTTTTTTAAATAATTTTTTTATCGACGAATGTGCTTCGTAAGGTTCTCATGTGTATCTCTTATGTAAGAAGGGCTGTATCCAACAGTGGGTGTTGATAATAATATGCCGAATTATTATATATAATTTTGTATAGTTTTAAATACATCAAAAACAACTCACGCCAAAATTTTCACAAACGAAACTCGCCATCGTAAGCAGATACGTTTCTATGAAACAATGACGACGTTCAATTTCCACGTTACTTGTTCCTTGGCTAACGACAAGCCAGCAAGTTACCAAGTGTGAAATTAATATAAGACTTGAAACTTAAGAGCAACTTTGTCAGCATAATATCGACTCGTCCGACACCGTCAGAGTTCACAATAACTAAGCTTATGTGATCAAAGGAGGCGAGAGAGTTTATGCTGAAGATGCTAAGGTGTTTATGATAGCTTTGCACGTAACAAAAAAACGCAACTTTCACTAAGAATCGCGAATCTTGCATATTGTTTGAGCTATAGCGGTTAGTAAATGCAGTATTATTAGTTTGAATTTAGAAGTCAAAGTTTTGCTTTTCACAATTTTATTTCATTGCGTAATGGGTCTAGTTACCTAATTAATTAAAAAATATCAACAAAATCGTCCAAACAAAAACATCTTCATGCACGCTAATGTTGTCTCCAAAGTGCTAGTTGTTTCGATTAAATTTTTCTTTTGATTTTACAGTTATCATAATCATATTCTTTACACAGAATATTATTAGATAGTTTATATTAGTATATATTAGTATTATCAAATTAATGATACAAGCTGAACAGTTTCAGCTCATAAAAATCAATGCAGACTTGCCTTAATAGAAATTATTACTAACTGATATTGCTTATCGCATTAAGATGTACCGTATATTCTGCCTTAAGATATAATCTATTTGTCCGTATAATTGAATCTAAATCTGATGTCTGATGTGTGAGTTTTACAAACATAATAAAGTTGAAATAATTACTTCAGTCACATTAATATAAGTAATACAATCCTAATAAGCATCTGATGATGGCACCATTGAAACCAGCCATGGAGACGGCCATGGTTTCGCTTCACACCAAATCACAGTGAGCTTCCTACATTACGACAGAAATAGAAAAGGCGTTAGAACCAATCCTATAAAGTTACGAATATTAAATTTGAGAAACGTATCAATGTATCTCTTGGTTATATCTTCTCTCTTCCAAAAGCGGCTTTTTGTTTACTTAACCGACATCTTTTGAAAGTTACTTCGAGCAAAAACATATATTCACATTCAGCATTGTAAACACAGAGTATAATACTAAATGTCAACTTTTTCCCTCATCTTCTCAACTGACGAACTTATCTCGTTAAATGCACCAAGAGTTTGCGGTAGAAGCGACGACGCCAAAGTTTGAACATCCACCCAGCATAAAAAGACCTCTACTTTACTGTTTCCTGTATAGAAATGTATATTTTTTGCTGGTGTATAAATTGCGCCGAGGTTCAGCTTAATGTGGGCAAGGATATGCTATCTCATTGCTAAATTTGAGGTTCTTCATCAAATTTGTTTCGTTTAGAATAAGTGGGTAAAGCAGTAACGCCGTGTTGAGTGTAATAAGGCGAGAAGTGAAACACGCTTTCGTTCTTTGCATAGGTCATAGTTCGTAATGTTGGATACATTATATTTGGACAATGTTCTTCATTTTGAAGTTTTTGTTTAGTTTGATAAAATCAAACTGTTTTTCTTTTACAATATTTAGATAACTGTGTTATCCTCCAGTTGGTAGGTGATAGCTGTGCATCAAGAAAAATGAAATGTCCTTTATCGTGTTCCGTAGTATAATTATGTTTTTAGCTCAGAAGTAAAATGCTACATCAGCCCATGTTACATACATTCCAATAACAATAATAATAGCAACTACGCTATGTATATAAAACAGTCGATATGGTATAGCACTTAAGTTGTATTTTTTATGAGTATGACAGATTTTTGGGAATGAATTCATCGAGAAGCCGCTAAGTAATTGCTTGTCTATTCTAAAATAACTTACTGATAGCATAATTGATTGGATCTATATTCAAAAATACTGATCGAATAATAATTTGAACTTAACTTTGAAGTAACGTATAAAAGTTCTTATGTTGCCAAAATAAGCATTACTTGGGAGTCCAACCATGTTTTCCTTTTCTGTAGATTAGACCTACAACCTCACATCCCAATTCCTTTTTACTCGGCTCACGTAGAAAATTGTATTAAACAATTTCATCAACGCTATATTACTTGGAATAGCTGTCACTGAAATCGCTACAATAAGAAAAGGAAGCGAGAACCCTCAATATCCGAACAGAAAGTTTCCCATAAAACCTGCGTATCCGAAAAAGCTGACTTGTAGCTGGAAATCGTTGACATCTCGTGCGTTACTGAAAAACAAAATCTAATAACAGAAGAATGTGTCAGCATTATCCTAGACCCTGTCGTGGTAGCACATTTTCATAATGATAAAACAGACCTTAGTTCTTAAGACAGAAAACGGAATTTTGAAAATAATGTCGTGGTGTAAAAAGGCGTCATGGTAACAACACTAGAAATGAAATCAGTGAAAGATTTCCTTATAATTTTTTTAATGACTACACCACACTGTCAATTGTATATTATGATAAACGTTAAGAAGGATCCCAATCGAAAAACGAATCTACAATCATATACCTAATTTACATAAAATTTTGCACTGAGTAACTTTCTACGTGACAAACTAATACTGTTCATTATTTCAATCTGTTTTATATCAATACTTCTTATTTAAAAGTGTAACTGTAGAAGTAGTGTAGTGTACTGTGTAGTGGTCTTAATAATGATGCCACCAAAAATATTTGAATATGATTTTTAAATATAATATTAAAACATATTATTAAATAAAATGTCTTGAAGCACTATTTATTCGTAAGTTAAAATGTAAACGATGAAAAATCTTCCATTTTACTCATCAAAGTAATATATAATTTCCAGAAATAAAATAATAAATGTCACTCTTCTAAAATATTTGCTACATTGTTGTATATTTACCCCTTTTATGTAACAAATGCTCGGTTGATGCTAGCGGTGCTTGCGAAAGGGGCTAATGTAAATAAACTGTATGTTAAGTATGCAATTTATTTTGATATTTTTCCTACATTAATGAAAGTATCACTATTAATTAGAGATTCATAATTATACTCGTTTTCTCTGCATCAATGCAAAAAGAAAATATGGAATCACTTTACGCTAACACTCAGGTATACAATACCACTCGCAACCAAACATACACACAACAAACACACTTATTTTTTTCAATAAAGAAAGCTCAGCAAATGACTCGACACTACCAAATGACTGATGGTAAGCGGATAATAGGAGTTCATATGTGAAGATAGCTAGTGCAGCATGCGACATACTGTCCAAGCCACATCCATCTTGCTGGCCCAAAAGTGTTTTTTCACGCCTCTTTTGAAGGATGTTTTATAAAGGAGGGAATACATATGCCGGTAAAGAATTCCATGCTCTGGCTGTGCGACAGAGAAAGGAGTCACGAAATCTCTTTGTGCGTAAAGTAAGCGTAGCGACAGTGAAAGAATGACTTCTTCAGTTTAGTGAATTTGTTACTACAGATGACAAATCTTACCACTATTAATAATGCGATAGTTTAGATGGATGCTTGTAACTAAATCACGCCAGATTGGTTTAACGGATCTAGATGAAAATTTTCACAGTAAATGATTATATTCTCGAATAGCATATAGGTGTCTTTTCATCTAGGAACAATGTATGGTTTACGTAATGTTAATGTTATAGAAAAGATTTTTTAGTTTTGACGGAGCAAGCTAGTTCAAAACTTGCTGTAGCCTAAGCTTAAGCTCCGATTAAGAATAAATTATATTTTTTATATACGGATGACTTAACGTTACTTTCAATGTTGTCAATAACATCGTCTGTAGCAACGATAACTCATAAACACGTGGGTTAAATTGAAGTTTTTAATGTTGAATGAACTTTTTGAAACATGGTTCAAGAAACTGATAGTTGTATTATTTGAATTTATAATCGTAAAGTTCATCTGGCCTAATATAATTTTCGCTATAAAATTACTTACATATATAAGCGTTATAAAGCAGATAGCAATCGTATTAATAGCTATTTAATTGACCAAAGGCTTTCACGATAAATCCTTGCGAGAAATTAATGGCCTAATCAATTTCAATGTGCCATAGATATTGTAAATTGCAGTACCTCATGTTCAAATGTTATCAAATCACAAAATTTACTTTATCTAATTTTTAATGAAATTAATAGATCAAAATTAGAAACATGTAATTCAATTAAAATATTTGTTAATTATTAATAAACTCAGTTTGGAAATTATCGAAGTTTTATTCACGAAAAGTAAATATCCTGCATTTATTTATTTGTATACTTGTAAAATTTAGGTCAATACGAAACATTCATAAATAATTTTTAAAGTATCAAGTAGTAAAGTTTGCACAGTATTTTGACACAGAAGTGAGTTTTTTATTGCCCAGGTACCGAAAAGCAATATGGCATTGTCTTGGCCCGATAAGATAGGATAAGAGGGCTTATTTTCACAAACTTTATGTATTTATTCGCATTTCTATCTTGGTTGCATTATTATTACTTTTCCTTGATTATATTTAATAAAGATTATATTTAGAACTTATAATTAGTAAGTACTTCACAATTAATTTTAAAACGACTTTCTGTGTTTAAAATTTACTGTCGAATAGACCGTTTTAATAAAAGCTAGTCGCTTCCTATTTATTATAGTGAACTAAGATTTTCCTTGTTTCTCCCCTACTGTGGGTATTGTTTATACATTTTTGTTAACGCCATTCGATCACGGACAATGGTGTTGCTATTATTCTTGTATATAATCTAATTAATTTGTGAAGGAATATTTTTATGGACAATATTAAATAGGTAGTATTAAAAAAGTAGGGTCAGCTATGACAGTTCTTGCGATGTCAAGCCGCCTTAGGCTTTTTAAGAGATTGCCTTTTTTATTGTGTTTTTGTACTCATTATCGTAATGTTTTATTTTATGGAACAGCAACTTCTTCTGCTCTTCCAGCATAGAAGAAGATCTAAGCTTTTTATAAAAAACAATTTAACTAAAAGAAGAAGTCAACCTCTGTGTTATTTAAAAAAAATGTGGTATAGAAATAAAAATTTATTATTATTATTCTGTAGTTATTAAAATAACAAGTAAAAGTAAAGAATCCATGGCGATTCAGATACACAGTTGGTGGTATAGTTATTTTCAAGCACATTCACAAATTTTATTGTTATTTTCGGATCCTTTGCGACCGAACTTCCATATTACAAGCATCCCTTCCCTTTGCCTATAAAGGAAACCATAAGTGCTCAAAGCAGTGGCTAAAGTCATACAATAAATATCACAGTATCAGAATTGTGGTACCATCACCAAATGTCACGTGTATCACATGTTGTTCAAAAACGATCCTTATACATACACGTTAAGGTTTTTGGGGAATGAAAATTGATATTATTAAAGTGGTCTTCTGTATACGTTCGGCGATGTCTGCAACAGACCCTTTGTACTGAAACGATTGTCTGAGTTCGTAATCAGGTCGTATGAACATGAAATCCTTGCGAAGTTATGTTTTTAGTATTTATTTCGAAACAGTTATTTATTGTGTATATAACTAACTATCTTCACATATGGACTCCTCTACTGCTTATAATCAGGTGGTGTCGAGTCATTTGCTGAGCTTTATATTAAAAAATTGTTTTTTTTATGATTAGCAATTAAAAAATATTACAATTTAAAAATAAATAAATCGTTACTTTTTACATATAACAAATTTATACCGGTGTATGTATGTTTTTCTATAGTTTAATTTAAAATATATTTACTCGTCGTCGTCGTCGTCGTCGTTTATTATTTACTCGTCTTGTAAATGAAGTCTCATAATTTAGTTTCATTGAAAATCGGTAAATATTAATCTTTATACTTTATTAATCTTTATGCTTATTTAATTTAAAGTTTATTATTTCATTTAATAAAAAAACATGTATAAAGGCGAGTTTAACAAAAAATGAGTTTTGTATCAATAATCTTTTGAGACAGTATGATTATATCAAGTTGAAAAGTAACAACGAAGTAAGTAAGTATGGACTACATTGAAATCTTAATAATATAACAGATATGAATACTGACATTTTCACTTAATATTAGTAGGAGAAACTTGATCACATTGTTTTAACTAGAATAGATTTTTTTCTTGTTAGATATACTTGCTTTGCTGCTTTATGTTATATCGTTTTAGTACCTACTATAGACATATAGTTTGTCAATGTCTTAGGTAAATACTACCTCGCATTTACGCTACGATCGCGTTAAAACGTGTCTCAAAGTAATAAATAGCTTTTACATTTCATAAAGTATTTCTCTTGCTGCCCGCGACCTCCTCCAAGAGGTCCTCCTTACTTCGTAGTACTCGGTAATTTTTAGTATTTACTACCAACGTACGTACCAATAGGTATAGGTGTTCGTAGCTCCAGTGTCCAATAGTAGAAAGTATATAGGCTGATGACAATAATATGTCATAAATAGTAGAGAAAACTTTTAAGAAAATATTTTCTGTCTAAAGTAAACGTAAGTATAATACTATACCTAAACAAGTACAAATTCTTAACCTTCAAATGTCGTTGAAATGTCGTTGTCGTTATTAAATGAAAAATTTTGTCGGAACGTTTAAAACATTTAGTGATCACTCATAAATGATAATAGTAAAAAGTATTTTTACCAAAGTCTTGTTAGAAAAAAGTATTACATGCAAAATAATATCTTTAATTCCGACTAACTGAATCGAAAAATACTTTTGATCCTAATGTTCCAGACTCACGAAGAAGGGTATAACGTTCGACCTTTATGTAATTGTCTGTATATTTTATCCTATCCTAATAATTCGTTATCAGCAGGACAGCATTAAGGGGACTCCCCTGAGTCTTGTACGGATTACATCTAACGATTTGTGAGTCAACGGTCTATGAAATAGCTCAAGCGTTCATCTGGCTTTGACATCAAAGATAAAGTTAAATAATGATAATTTTAAAACGGTTATTAACTTGATCAATGTGGCTTTTAGCCAAATAAAAAAGGTAATAATATATTATATTGTATTGAAATTATTTTTTTATACTGAAAACTTCAAACAATATTCTTCAACGAATTCATTTATTTCATCAATGTCTTTACGCCTATTGAGTATACATTTCTGCCATCTCAGTGGAAGGTCATTTATGCCTTTGCGATCAAATTATGAGGAATTGGACTCAACAAACTGTGTAAAGGCATTTTTACTACTTCCTGGAAGAAAATGTTTTTACACACAGAAAAAAGTACGAATTACAGATAGTTGGTTGGAACCTAGTCCTTAGAATGTTAATGTTTCTAAAGAAGTGACTGATATGTACGAATAACGAATAGCAATAATGATCGATTGATGAGTCGGGACTGTTTCGCATGGTTCAAACTTCTGCAGAGTATAATTCACAAACTGTAGTGAATCACACCGTAGAGAGACCACCAACAACTTCTCATGTTTTTTGTCAGTAAGCTTCGCTTTAAGGCAATGTTGCGAAGTTTGACGTTGAGTTAACCATTCCATAGTTAACTCAAGTCACAATCTGGTCTAAATCCGGTTCAGTCAAATCATGCAGCACCTACTTTTTAAGATTTTTTATTTTACTGATCTAGTGATTTGCACCAGTGGGTTTATGAAGCTAGCGCCAAACCAATTAAATCAAAAATGAGTTACCACATGATTAGACATATCCTGTCCCAATACAGCATTGATGTTACGAGCTGTTTCTGCTGCATTAGTTCCTCGTCGGAAATTCAAATATCACTCGGATTTTCAATGTTTCTATCTTTACGTTTATAGTCTAATATAAAAACTATTGAATGTCAAATAATCGAACGTCATATGTTTTTAATTAAGAACTTTTTTTATTCTGTAAAAAAAGGAAATATTTTATTTAAAGTGGCCAGTACGTTAATATAAAAATCCCTATTATGCTATCTAAGAATAATTCTTTATATCATAGATAAAAAAGCGATATGTGATGAGGCATAATCTTCACCTACATAAGCATCGCCTTGATTAAATTACATTGGAGAGCTCTTTCGACCTTCAGAGAGAATCTCCAGGGAAATTACTTTGGGGTACAAGTCTAAGTGTGTAGGATTCTGTGACACGCCGTGTTACTGTCGGTAATTATTTGGAAGTACAATCACTGTTGTAAAAGTAAACTAAGCAATTGAGTTGAAGGCCAGCGTAATTAGGAAATATTTGTTTTGTTAATCATACTTACTTATATTATTATTACTGTAATTCATAAGAAGTAACAATGATAAGAAAGCTTCTTAACAATTATCCTCGCCTATGCCCAGCATTGCGACGTATCTAGGCTGTTGATAATGACGATTATCCATTCACCTTTCTTATGAACCATATTACCTTGTGAACTTATCACATAAAATAAGTTTGGTAACTCTTCACCGAGTAAGAGATAAGCAATTTGTCAAATAAGAGATCCACTACAAACACCATTAGTTGAAATAATCCAAAAAATTTAACAAATTATTTTCTACTCTTAAAATGAAAGTGCCCGATACTGTTTACCGTATCTAGTTTAAACAACGGTCAAAACACTACATTTCTAACTAAAAAGTAGACCTAATGAATGCAATGGGGTAATATGTTGCTATCAAAAAGTATTTTATACTAGAAGAAAAACCTGTACAACTTTACTAATAAACTAGTATGTAGACCTTTAATGAGTAATATTGTACGAGCGGGCACCGAGCGATTGTCAGGTGCCGCTCATAGGTGTAAACTGCCGACGATGCATGTCGGTGCATCTCCATCGAAAGAACCACTGACTACACTGACTACACTGACTAAAGTGCAATGTATGACTGGTAGCTCGAAAAAATAGTCTGTGAATAAAACGATTAAATGGCTTTGGAATTTAGAGCAATTACAAGTAAATAAAGACAGTTTTATGTGTTTGCTACAAAAGGACAAAATTCCATCAATAAATAATGCACTTGTCTCACTAAATAAAATTTATTATTATTCTTTCTAGTTTCATTACTAAATGGTTACCTTGCGAACGATATATTCTCCCAAGCATTAATATTCCAAACTTACTTTTCTAGTAAGATGGTTTTGACCACTATCCTTGCTTCCCTCATATTAGCTCATATTTCCCAAGGGATGAATAACGAAATCAATCGACAATTTTCTTTCGACGTGTTAATAATTTCACACGTGTATACCATGACCATATAATGTTAACTGTTTAGCTCGGGACGAGCTCAGTAGACCCTATAGATCTTAATTTAAAATATATGATGTAGATTATTGAAAAAAAATACACATTTTCTATGCCTTTTTTTTAAATACCATAGATTAAATTACTTTTAAAAGTGGCCCGTGTTGTACATAGTTTGTGTAGATCGATGCCTACGTGGACTTGAACAGTCAGGCTCCTAATATTTAATAATCTAATATTTAATAAGGATGAATGTATTCCATCCTTCATACAACATGGGTTTCTTTAAAAGATGCGAGAAAAAGCATTTTTGTGCCTGGTGATGGTGGCTAGGACAGTATGTCGCATGCTTCACTAGCTATCTTCACATATGGACTCCTCTACTGCATATCATCGGGTGGTGTCGAGTCATATGCTGAGCTTAATATAAAATAAAATAACTTAATTAGGTTACATTAATCCTGGCACTCCCGGTACTCCCGTTCATTTAGATAGCAATTGACAACTTTATTCTAGTAAGTTATTTGCAGCAACTTTAAAACACAAATATTAATAGGTAAAATAATCTCAGTGGTTATACCTATAAGATAACAGCCGAATATAATAATAACAAATATAATCTTTAGAAATAATATCATACTTATTTATTTATCTAATTTACACACATAACAAAATAAACAATTAATTAAAAAAGTGGACAGTAATCACAAACTATCTCCTTATTTCGCAAGGAAATTTCTTTCAGCGGACCCGCAAAATGAAATAAGTTGAGAAAGGCAGATGGTATGTGCAAAAAATAAAAATCTAAAAATAATATATGGCTTTTTATATTTGGAATTAACATAAATCAGTAACAGAAAGATAGATAGTACTAATTTACTCTTCTATTGACGATGACAGTATTAGGAGAGACACTCATGTCCGCTGGTAGAGTGTTCCATAACCACTTCGTGGTTCGGTTCGCATGAACTGCAAAGGAATAGGAGAAGGTGTGGGAGTTATGGATGCATAACTTAAGTATATTAACTAAATGGGAATGATTGATAATATCACGTGAGTGAACAAGGGCAAAGTGGTCACAGAGGTAATATGGGGAGGAAGGATGGAGACTTAATTTGATACGATTGAAAATATGATTGTTCCTTTTGGTTAAATTAAATTCATTTAGGACAATCCTAGCACTATTTACGAGAAGGGCATTCTTGCTCAAATATTGGCTTATATAAAAACATGGTTTAGCAACGGTGGTCACATTTATCAGACAAAAGTTACGAGACCTAAGGATTAATGTAACCCAACATTAGTCCCTAAGTCTCGTAACTTTTGTTAGAAAGCAGAACTTTTTATTTAAAAATAAACATATGCATAATTTGATACATACTAAATACAAATAAATTGTATTCAGTATGCATATTTGTTTTGTAATAAAAATATGATATATGTATGTATAAATTTGTTTTGTCAATATTCAATTGTTTTTTTCAGTTAAACAGCTTTTTATTTGCACGCCAGTTCAAAATTTAAATAATCCTTTAATTAATTTCATCCTTGCTTGCCATGTTTCGGAATAAAAGATCGTTCCATTTTTAAATTACAAGGCACATATGAGTTTCCATAGTAATTTAATTGACCGCTAAAACAAGACAGATATAGATTATCAAACAACTTTTGCCGCCATGAATTCGTATTGTATGTATTTAACAATTTTGATTTACTCGAAAAAGGTTCTCAAAATAATGCTCAAATTTCCAAGCATATTTGAGGAAATAAATAAAATTACAATGATTAAAAAGTAGGGAAATGAGCCTGCCGATTGTTAAACAATGGGAGTGGTGTTCCTACGAGATTATGTTGTTAAATTATAATGCTTTATTTTGATTATTGTAGGGTAGGCACTCTCTTACAAAGTACTGATCTGTGTGAAGCTGGCGACTGACCTATAAATATTTCGTAAAAATGAAATGTTACGTTTCTATGTAATGTTAAGAGTTAGTACATCGGGCCGAGCTATGTCGGCTCAGTACTGTGATGTCAAAACTTACACGCTCGCCTCGAATGTTATTGCTAGTTTAAAGACTATATACAATAAGGCAATCAGGCAGCCTGCATGAAAAAAGGGAGTTTTGCTCGGTTTGTACACTAGTTCAAACCCTAGGATTAAATATTTATTTTATTATGTATGTATTTAGTGACTGATTTGTTTTTGGTTTCTGATGCTCTTTTATTTCACTTTTCAATTTTTTTTTAACATTGTTTGACATTTTTACTGACTAACACTAAATTGATGATGACATCGCTCCTGTTTATTTAGCCAGAGATCCTGGGTTCGAATCCCGATAGGGACAGATATTTGTATGATGAGTACGAATATTTGTACACAAGCCATAGATGTTTTTGTATTTATTTATGATATTATGCATGTAACATACAAATATCTATATTTCTCGGTTATCAAGTGTCCATGACACAAGATTTTAATAATACTTAATTTGAGCTAAATAATAATTTATGTATAAGAAAAATTATTTATGTTTATTCATTACTTTTGCTCTATTAAACTTAGGGTCTTCTATATACTAAAGTCGAGTGATTTACATTTGGTACCTTACCAGCCATGGTCAGCAATATCATCGAACGGATTAGATTAGATTTGAACCCCAGCTTTGAAGGATGAGCCGACTGAAAGGCTTAATTGAGGCACTAAATTGCAAGTCTTTACTTTAAGGCTAAGGACTTGGCTATCTCAATAAGATTTAACTCTGTCCTTTATATGACCTAGGAGCTTTTAGGGTGATACAATTATAAAGTCGTAGGCAAATTCACTTAAAATAGTCGCTGTTATCACAAAAGTTAATTTAACTCTTAAACTAAAGTTAAACTAAAACACGTATAAATTTCTCTTTATATTGAATGAAACCATTCTAACTTGCGAATTAGAGTGGAAAAATTATATCTAACACTAAATAGCCCCTACTTTCATTTTAATGCATTCATTTGTTAACAACACAAACCAGAAATAGTTTTTTCATATATTTCCCGACATATAAACATAGGTTTATATGTATAGTTTATAGGATACATAGGTATCCGACATATACAACTATTCTTGACTCCTTTAACAATATTAGTACCTACTCGTTTTGCAAAAATCTGTGCTTACCGGAATCCGAACCCGTCACCCGCTTAGTAGACAGGGGTGCTAATTAATCGACTTGATGGCCATAAAAAATAAAATGAGCTTTGCTTATGACGTATACAGTTCACAAACTCCGGTACTAAATGAAACATGAGAAGTTTATTTAAATTAAGAGAGATTGCAATCGTTATTACCCTTAATATAAAAATATTAAGCCTCATTTTGACAGTAACTTCATTCCTCTTCATTCCCCTCACACCTCCATAATTTTCAATCGACACCCTGAATATGTTATATGTCCAATACAGTTTCTCATGAATAAGTATAACGCTGCTTACAGAGTTTTCTCCGTCAAAAGGTTTCATTTGATGATTTTAAATAGAAAACCGTGGAAACTCATTTCCAGACTGTTAACGTGTACATTGAATTTTAGGATTCTGTACTAATATGGGACAGAGTTTTTGGCCCCTCAACTTCAACTTTATAAGGGATAATAGCTTTAAGTTTATTTCAAATATATACCCTATCAAGTCGAAACCTACCTGTGTGAACATAGTCATATAAATATAATCTGATTTTACATTTCCCAAATATTTTATTTGGCTCATCGAAGAATCAGATCTTTGAATGAAGACAATTGAAAATAATTAAACTACTATGATATCACCATAGTATTTATTTGATTTATATTAATATAGGTAAGTAATTTATGCTTTATAGGGTATGTTATGATAGATCCCAATTATTTCTTTTAATTATTTTTCTAAATAATAACGTTGTCTGCTATAAAACAGTTTTAAAAAGCCAGTCATTCTGTTTGATACTTAAACTGTAACATTATTATATGTATTTTAGTAGATATAAAATTATGTAGTATTTATGCTATATATGTATTTAGAATTTGTAAGTTCTATTATTTGTCATGAATGTATTCGTTATAGCCATCTTCCCTCGATTATTTTTTTAATCCTGTCCATTCTCAAGTTACCTTGAAGAGATCGTTATTAGCATAACGTCGCTCTTTGTACAAAATTGGAAAATTATCCCCCGTGTTTTTTTTTGAATTGGTTCATGTACAGTTAAATATATTGTATTCTTTTTTATTAATGTAAAAAACTTGATAATCCAAACTTTAATCTTTACAAGACAAGGCGCCTGATTTTGCGGAAATGTAATGTAAATAAATGTAAAAATACATATTCATAGCAAAGTTGCACTAAATATAAGTATCTAATATAACTAATTATGTATCCAATTAGAATTTAATTAAGATAGGAAAACGGAGTATCATATACATTTGAAATATTTAGGTGATAAAAATCCATGGATAAGAATGCTAAATTGAAAATGCAATGATTATCATAACTTTAACACATGAATGATTTGCAAATAATTATAATGTTAAACCATAACGATGAACATATTAATAAAAATAATGAGATTACTTTAATTGGGTTCAAAATTCATAGTAAATTGAAACTGAACAGAGTTGCAAAATAGAATTTCATAAAATTCACGAAGCAAACAAATTATCGAATATTTCATACAAACAATTACAAAACACTTCATTGAACAATAGTCAAAATCCTTATAAATCATAGGAAATTATCCGCAACCTTAAAACACAAATTCAAACTAAATTCAATCCAATTATTATGTTACAATAGTCTGGTGGACTATTAATAAAACCACCTTCAGAAGCCGGACACGACCGAAACTGAGAAATAATGAAAATCAAACAGCCTTTGTTCGAGAAGTTTTCGTATAAATTCGCCTTCCACGTTCCGTGAAGCCGTTGACTGTTTCACAGTGTACGATAAGACAGTATAGATTTAAAGCCATTATTCACTAGTAAATCGATATTTATATATATGTCTGTCGGTATAAATTAGTTATTGGCTGATGTACAATAAAATTATATTCTATTCTATTAAATCGTAAAAAAATACTTTGGCTAAATTACGCATAACAATTTATCTGTACTTCGACCACAACAATATATGTTATGCAATAAACACGCGCCAAAACCAGTTCCGTAACAGAATTCATAATGGTTTATTTATCTTACGGAGATTCTGTTAAATAATAGGTATAAACTCCTAACATGACTCCGAACATGTAAGTACAAGCAATGTAAAACTATTCTCATTACAATCACCTTCTTAGAAATCGCCTAGACCTTATTCAACTATATAATATTCTTTATAGTATATGAATAATTACTAACATAAATTAAACTAAAAATACACATATAGAAGTGGGCTTATCTCTAAAGAGATCTCTTTGAGTCAACCAACAATTTACGTCGAGACATTATTTGAAAGGTTCGAGCGTAAAAGAATTAAGCACATTATTTGTTTGCGATTTTTAAATGTTGTGCTATTCAATGCCTTTTTATATTGATAAATTATAACAGACAGCAATAAACAACTTTGTATACTGTTTAAATGTAAACTTTTTCTATTATTTCGACCAACATCAGTTCACGAGATCAAAACGACCACGGGAAGCAGTAAAGCTCAATATGAACGGATAAATTTTTCATAAGGATGCTATTTAGGTTTGCTATAAAAATGTACGTGATATCCGCATGAGAATTAAAGTCGTAAATGTATCGGTCGTTTATATTGGTTAGTTTAATAGCGGAAACGCTTATACACATTGACTTGATGATATGGCATTACAGAAAATAGGATATATAATGGTTTGTTTGTCATTCCTGTGGTACGAAATGCAGACTGACATTATTGTTGTTAATATGTCAATTAGATAAGCAATCCCGATGAAATTATTGAAAATTAGAAAAACACACAATAGAAACTCGGTAGCAGTTTTTTTTATTATATTTCCAAGCATTTATTTAAACTTCAAAGTATTTATGAGTAATTTAATAAATAATATTATTTAACATGTATCTCACATGTAAGAAGGCTTGAAAGAAAAGAAGAAATGTCCAGTAGTGGGACTTATATAGGCAGCTGATTTTTTTCCATGAGATTCTCATTAGAATGAGGTATTTTTGTTTAAAACCAAGAACTTTAAAAATAATACCGTGCAATTAATATTTTTAAATTGGTTTTTAAAAAAATATAAAAGCATATTTTACTCCGGGTGCAACCTCTAAAGTGTTAGTAACAAAAACCCAAGGCACCTTTATTTACATATTTATAAGAAGCAAAGTTTACTAGTTTTGCGATTTCTGTTTTTGTTAAAGTTAAATTGTTTGAAAGACTACTTTAGAAATATATTTAGTTTCGTCTTAAAAAAGTGGTTGTAGTCTTAAAAAAGATTGTTGAATTTTAATGTATTTGGTTATCGTACCTTTAAATAACAACACTGAATTGTTTCTATAGACTTTAGAGTTCAAATCTCAAATCACAAAATATTTTTATAAATCAGATTTCAGATTTGTTTGAGTAAAGAAGACAAAATTCAAGACAAAACAAGTCGCGGACTCTTTTGATTCGGGCGCTGTACATTTGGCTACGGGACATTTTAAAAAAAAATCAGAACTTTACGTTTTTATGAAAATAATTTAATTTGTATAAAACAGCATTTGTACTTTAATCCGCTGTAATAAAAACATATTGAAATTGATCTGTCTAATTCTCTGGGATTTGTACAAATATGCATTTTTTGCTTCAATCTACTTAAGATACTTTTTACATTTGTTAAAAATAAACAAATTTATTTTGTTTTTCTCACATGATTGATGCATGCAATTTAAATTCGTCACGAAAGTCTCTAACAAAACTGTCTCCGTTTTTGTTGCTATCCATTCTTATGGAGTTAGCTTCTCCTTCCAACAATGACTGAACAGTTCAGCTGTGTAAAGGGATGATGAATAGCTTCCCATTTATCTAGGCCTGTCAGTAACTTTTATCTGAGATAGGTGTTCGGTGTAATAATGTAACGCTTTTATCGATTTAAATTTGTTATCTTTACAACAGATTATGATTTAAAAGCGTAATCGAGAAAACTTGTTTGTCTCATGAATAATCTTATAGTTGAGACCTAAATTTTTATAAATTCCTAAATTTAGTGATCAAAATTTTTTCATCAGAACACACTTTAGTAATCAGAATTTCGTTGAGAAAAACTAGAAGTTAGTTACAATAAAGAACGAGATTGAATTATTTTGGTATAACCTGCCTTTGTGAATTATACTTTCTTTACCTAGTTTGTACAAAATAAGCAACTTCCTCTATGACAAAATTTAGATATTATTAAAAATATCATAGAGGTGACTGGAACCGGGTTTTTTTAAACATTTCGTAATGCTTTTGCTCTTGAGGGTCTGGTTAATTGTTTGCAGGTTATCACCACAAGGAGGAGTGCAGTTACTTCAATGATTTATTTTAGTATATAGCCGAGTGCCATGATCATGTGCTGGGCGAGCTCCACACAGGCTTTAGTAGCTACAGGTGTACAAAGGACTGTAATAAAGTCCTTTGTACACCTGTAGAGATTTTCCAAAGCAATTTATTTTTCAGACACTATCTAGTTTTTAAAATTTTTGTTAGTAAATTGAAACTTTTACCAATTACGGTTCCAAAATATACAATAACTATCTTCTTTTACCGAGAGATTTTTAATTAGTTTTTTTTACATATCTGTGAAATTGTTTACGCCTATAACTCATATAAATTAAATACTATACTTATACGTCTTCGTAAAGGAACCAGTCATTTATAACAAGACACGAAATAAAGCTGAATTTAACTGTAATTAAAAAGGATTGATTCTTATTCTTATAAATTATAAATAAATTATTCGGTTTGTTTCAGCACAGGTTAGCTTACAGCAGCGTTTGGACTATGAGGAGATTACCGTCACAGGTAAGCTTGTGTACGCATGTGCAACATTAATCTGTTTGTCCCATATATAAAGGCATACGACCAATATAGGGACGGCTATATGCTATGAAGGATGATTAATAATGAAGCTAACGATTTAATTTCAAGAGATTATAGTAGCATATTCTACTAAAATGTATAGTCATTTACAATAAAAATCTGTCTTTTAGTCTTAAATTTATAGGTTTTCTTTACAATCTTCAGAAACTTTTGTGATGCAGGAACATAATGCCATGCTATGGCCTTGGCTAAAAATACAATAACCGACTCTAAAAAAGTACCTACTGCCTCCTAAAAGTCCTTATTACAATTTTATTTCATACCCAACTTCAGTTTTCAGAGCACACAAATACACAGTGGTAGGAGATATATCTTTTTCAATTAATTTTTTAATATATATTTTTAATGATTTTTGAACAAAAACTTTCAAAAAGAAAATATAATTCCAGTTAAAAGTAATATTCATCATATATCATAAATTTTTCAAGTTATTACTTAGTAATCTGAAAAGTAATAAAAGTAAAGTAAGTAAGTATCTTTAAAGATCTGTCGGTGGTCAATTAATTGAGCCTTATTGGTATTAACTTAACTTTAGGATTTTTGTCCTAAAGTTGAAGTAAATTTATATTAAATGATGTAGATTCTGTAATAAATATTTTTATTAATTTTTTATTGTTGTTTTTTTTGATATAATTTATATTATTAAGAATGCCTAATTAGTAAAAAATTAATTAATATTTGATCGCCAATCAATAAAATCTCAATATTGTTTATTATTTTATCTTATCTTATCTTCCTTGTTTGTATATTGATTAATTATTAGTTGAAAATGTTATTCTTTCTACACCTTTGTTTTCAATTTTATTAATAAATTATTTTATGTTTTCTTCTCTCCATTATATTTTTTAACTAAAATATCATCATTTTTTATATCATTTATTACATTTGTTCAGAATCTGCAATAAATCTTATTTCAAATCCATTAAGATAATATTTCACCTAAATAATTCTATTAAAACTTTACCTTAGTCACTTGCACCTTATTAGGTCAGGATTATCATACGAAACCAATATAACGCGTGAATGGGCACAAAATCAAAAAGAGCGTTCCATTTCAATATAAATCACTATTTGTCTTCCTCAGAAGCTTTCAACCCTTTCTCAAGAAAATTACTTTCTACAGAAATGTTTATTTTTATTACCAGACGGTTTTCCTAGATAGATTCGAGTCTTTTAGTGAGTTAAGCCCTAACAATAATTTGGAATTGTGTCCTACACCTTTGAAAAGACAGAAAAATAAATAATATTTAGATTGCTTTGGGTGTTTTTTTATTAAAATGTTATTTTTACAAAGAAACTATTCACATGAAAATTGTTACAATTACACTTTCGATTTTAACAGTTGACAATTAGAATCAGATAAAAGATGTTAAACATCACTCAGTTTTAATGTTAATAATTACATACATTACAATATTTACAAAAATTACAAATTTTTTATGAATGTGTTATTTAAAAAGTATATTCCACTCATATACAAGTATATGATATTATTGGTGCCTAAAAGATTTTTACATTATAAAATATATTCACAGCCAATAAATGAAGAAACAAAATTCTACTGTTTTAAAAGTATGATATTTACAATTCACGTATTTACATGTTCAAGCATTTCTGGTAGCGCATTGTATGCTACCATATTGCCAAAACCTTTCGGTTCCTTTTTAGTTACGATAGTAACTATCTCCTCTTCAGGAGGAGGTGGAGGGAATTCAGCATTTTCATCCAATGTTGTTGTAATGTCATCTACACTAAGTACTACTTCCCTATTGTCAATTTCAATCCTATTACGCTCTAATACAGAATTATCTTCCATTATACTATACAAGTTCTCTGACTTGCCTTTGTTAAACATTTGTCAGGAAGTCATATAAAACGGATCATTTATGTTTACTTCATCATTTACAGTATTGCCTTTTTGGGACCACTCTTTCTGTTGGTGTTTTATCCTGTATATGATTTCATCATGAATGACTCCAAAACACATTGCAGTAAGAGCTAGACCAGTTAGGGTATAAGCAGAGCAAAACCAAAGGGTGGTTGAATTTATTGTGTAATATCTCACCCCACTAATAGTTGTGTAGCTCATTCCTGGTATTATATTACCAAACCCTATAGTACTTAGTGCCATAAAACAAAAATAAAATCCATCGACTATACTCATATTATCTAATTTATATAAAACTATAGCTCCTATTATTATATAAATAAATATTGCAGCTAAACATAATAATACGGGTGCTAGTATACTGAGACCATGCATTGATAATTTAGAATCAGTGTCTGGCCAACTAATTATATCATCTTTAGCAGTACTCGTTGTTGGTCTTTCTGATATGGATAAATCTTTTTGACTGTCTGGTTTCAATACATAACACTCTTCAGTAGGTGTTTTACTGGTATTCTGGCTATTGAGCATTTCTTCTTGTTGCCGTTTTAATTTCATTCTTCTTTCCTTTTCTGCCATACGTCGCTCGTCATAACAGCAATAACCACAATTTGAGCAAAGACAGCAGCAAAGTGCTCTGCTGAATACGCTCCTAGCCATTTTCGACAATAATGATCCAACACTTGAAAGGTAAACTAATGTCAATGGTATTCCAATAAGCGCATAAAGAATCGTAACGCCTTTGCCAAGGATAGTTCTAGGTGCTATGTTGCCATAACCTGCAAAAAGAAATAAGATTGTGATAACCTAATATAAATTCTTAAAATTTAATTTGAAAGGAATGTTGAATTGCCTTACCAATAGTAGTTAAGACGGTTAGTGAGTAGAAAAATGCTAGAGCTAAATTCCATTCATGCTCTTCATAATGGTTATTAACTTCGCCTCCTCCAAATTCACCAAGAGCCATCTCCCGGTAACTGACTCCATATTGCGAAGCCATTTCTGTAGTCACTCTTTGCACTAATTCGTTTTGGAATTTCAAAATCTCCTGTGCGGCCAATCTTGTCCAATTTTCTCTATACAGAATATTTAATGATACTGTTATCTCCCAGATATTTTCAACCGCTCGACTTCTAGCATCCCAAAAATAGTTGGCTGAGAGAGTCAAATTACCATATTCATAATCGTCTTCGGAATGTCTCTTGTTGGTGTTATTATGCTCCCCGTGGTTAGTTTTTTGTCTATCGGGTAATATTCGCGGCCTAGCTGGTACTTCGACACCGCCTTCAATTGCTAAGAATATAAATGAACCCAAAAATGTATAAGCCAACAAAATAGAAAATATCACAATGTTTGTAAGGGACCCTATAATAAATTGTTTTCTTCTGTACTTAGTTGTTTTAAAACAAAAGCAGCAAACAACTTTCTGGCGCGAAGTTTGTGCTCTCTTTCTGCTATTAGATGCCATCGAATCGGCATCTTGGCATCTGTCCAATGGGATTCCTCCATTAAGTGAGGTCTTTGCCAATGTATACTGTTCGAATCGGTTGATCGCTTCTTTATCCAGTACCACATGATCTATGTCCATTTTCGCTTACGGTTGTTACCGCCCTTCATCGAGTGACGTCATTATCTTTTTGTCACCGACTGACTATCTGGAACAATGAAAAATTTTTCGTTAATATTGCTCTCGATTTTTCCTTACACTAAGTGGATAGCCATTTTTCAAAGTCCTTTTAGATGGGGAGGAATAAGTGACAAATGAAGAAGTATAATGTTAGGAAAATGATTAATGTTCAGTTAAAATCCTGTAGTAGCCATGATGTATTTAGAAAACAGGATTGAGAACTTGAAAATTTCAAGTAGAAATTTTCTCTGTCTAAACCTATACAAAGTATTCAAAAGGCAATTAAATTTAAAGAAAAACTAACAATTTTCACTTTTAATTAAAAAGATTCTTTTACTAGTTTACGGCTACTTGAAATTGGCTTATAGACTTTTTCTAACTAACCTATTTAAAATTACTGATAAATTTGAAATAGCTGTCATTAAGAAATAAAAGGTTAATTAAGAAAAATATACATATTTATGGTGCACCATGGTAAAAAAGGTTCTTAGTACTTTTTTTCTTTGTTATTCTTGGCATCTTTACATCTATTAGAAACTATGCCAATAGTTATTTAATGGTTTATTGGTGTAGTCTTAGATTGATAGATAGAATATGCTTAATTGTACACCATACATTACAAATACCGACAATTTCACAGATCTTTATGGAATGCTAAGGAACAAGTTAACATTTTTATTTCAATCTTTATGCTTGTTTATTACCCGTATTTATTTTAGATCGATTTTTCCAACCAGCAAATAATGAAATATGGTTATTTATAATTTGATTTCCAATCTAAAGACTCTTTATCAATACGCTAAAATTATTTGATAGATAAATAATTATCTGACGATTAATAAATGGGTCTTTCAAGCGTCGTCGTCATATTACAATCTGGCATGGTGGAGGTGGGTAGAGTAGTATCTCGCCAACTGTATCATATTCACATATAGACTCTTCTCCTGCTTATCATCAGGCAGAATCGAGTCAATTATTGTTTTTTTTAAAAAACCGTATCATTTTAGTTCCAAGTGTCTATTCAGACATAAATATCTGGATACTGAGGAATTTAGAGAATAAAAAGTGTGTTTGATTGCAAACAATATCTATCTTATTTCGCTATTTCTACAAAAATGATCAAATTAGGTTATTACACAAACCCAGAATGTGATTGGATCCTAAAATATTAGCGTGAGTAGAAAGAAATACTATTGAATAATTTATTGTACCTTTTCTGGATAACATTGGGCAATTCTACCTAAACTCCAAGACTATCAATTTTGTTAGATTTGTTTCAGTATCGGCAATGATTGCTACTTGTTCAACATCAAAATCTTTCATATATAATTTTATTAAGACATAGTAACAGTAATATAGAAATTAAAATACAAAAAATAAGTTTTTGTTATGACACTAGCTTGCTGGCGGTAATTAATATTTGGTTTGTGAAAGCTAATTCCATAAGAACTATTAAAGGCGATTAATTTTTGAGTAAAACCAACAATGGTTACGGTTCAGTATTCTCCTAAATTTAAATTAAGTTAATTGTCTATCTTACATTCCAATTCAATGTGAAAGGGTTAAATTACTTTTAGGAAATCAAGTTACTTGACACTTAGACGATCCGTACACTTTCGACTTAAATTAATCCTAATTGACTTTTAGTTATTTAGGTAAAATAAAGACATGACATGTTTGCTTTTCTTCTGCTCTATCTGCTTTGATAGCAATGAACATTATGGCTTTGGGTGCTTGCTTTTAGTTTTAGCGATATTTTCAAAATTTTGATCAAATAATAAAAAAGTATCTAATACATAAAGAAGGCATTCTACTTTAATCAACGTCAGAAATCAATTCAAAAATTTTGTTTACACAAAATCAACTTTCTGGACACGCACGTTCGCTCGATTTTTCGCAAAGGCTCCAATGCTTGTTACGTGTTATGAATAGAGGATTGTATTATTATAGTCTTTTGGGTTCCTTCTAAAATAAAATTTAAAATGTCAAAATATATGACGTGTATTAGGCATTACTAGAGAATATAAAACCTATAGAAAACATTTAAAAAAAATTAATTCCTATCATAATTTACGATAATAATTAGCTAGATACTCTTTTAATATTAAACAGCATTTTTTTTATTTCATGGATTGTTTTAAACCATCAAAAGATACATTTTAATGATTTTTAAAGTTTTTGAACTCAAAAAATCATAACTTTACTGGGTTTGGCAAAAGGGTATTTTTATCAATCGCCTCATTGTGTATGTTCAATTTGTCTTAGGTTATTTTTCAGTCACCAGTACCAGTAGTGATTCTTATTTATTATTTTATTTATTTAACAATTTATATTCACACAAAGATAATTAAAAGGATACAACAGAATAACAGAAAATTGTACAAAGGTACTGCTTATTTCTATAAGAATATATAATCTCATCCAGCAGCCCCACATATGGGAAAAGTGACAACGAAAGGTAGAGGAGCGTGTACCAATACATACATAATAAAATACAAAGTAATAAAATAACGTATAATAAAATGATAAAATAAAAAAATATATATATTTAATTAATGTTGCAAATATAAAACATTCAAAATAAATAAGTACTTCCCAATTTTTCCATAAAAAAATATCATAAATTGGCCAAACTGAAACGCGGAAATATTGTTTTGAGAACCTCGAAGCCGTTGTGTGAGTTCTCTTCTGCTTAAACAATACTTGGTATCAGATTGGTGAATTGCTTTGTCCGAACCCAGATCAACCGTGAAGTGTGATATAGTTTAACAGGAATTTTAGTGCGTACTCCTAGAGCTATGAATCCCATACTTGATAAGTCACCAAACGGACGGAAAAAGGAAAAATAAACAAAATCACTTTACAATCAACATCAAAGCTTCAACAAACTTAATACGTTCGTAGTAAACACTTTCTGAAATTTAACATGTGAGGAAACTAATCCTGTGTACTTACTCTATGTGGGTTTCTGAGCGTGTTGTGTCGTGTCTCGTTAATAATTAATTATGATATCGCTCATGAAGGATGTATTGTATCCAGGTTGGGGATTACAAACCTATATTAGAGGAATTAACGTGAGTTGCTAATTGACACACGAAGGTATCCAAAGACAATGAGAAGTCTATTGCATTCAACATCACAGTTAAAACCACTAACAAACAAATAATATTTTTATTCTGATAATAAAATGACAAATCCTGACTGACGTATATACCAAAGCATAAGCCAATGACCATGGATTTGAAATTTTGAGGGCGACAGACGGTTACAGTTGAATGGGCGTGGTAGTATTAGTTGCTGGTACTTACTACCTAGATTGTAGAAATATTGGTGCCGGGAACCTAATTCTAGGATAACGGTGATGCTGTGGAGCTTTCCAGTGATGTCCAGTATGGCGGTGTAGTATATTTACAAAAAATTGTATTCCCTTTTGGTATTAAATATGGTTGATAAGCAGTATTATATATTGTTTAAATCAACTTGATGATCTTGAAATTTACTTTAGGATTAAAATCGGGATGCAAGATGGTTGTATTTCTTATTTGGTTCTATCAACAGGCGACAATTATATTTCCACCTATTTTTTGAAGATCTTTTTTTATATTTTTTTATTTACCAATTGCAATTTTTACCTGAATGACCAGGCAGAAGGAGGATAATGTTTTTTGCTCATATGTTTCAATGTGGGCTTGATATCTTTTTCAGAATAACCTCTAACCGATTTTGGTAATTGTGGTGTGTTTGGTAATTCTTCCCCGGAGTGTCACAGGCTTAGTTTTAAAGAAAATATAATCTGGCAAAATTTCAAAGCCCTTAAATTTATTGGTTTAATTTTAAATTTGGTCGTGTTTTATGACTTTTGTATTATAATTACTTGTAACTTTGAGAAACCTTCTATGATTGATAGAAAAATATACAAACTATAAAAATATATGTAAGGATACATACACACAATCCGGATGACACTGTTACTTTAAATCAACGAACGAGACTATAATTATTTAAAATTATCGAAAGAGTATTTTACAAATATTTGTTCATTACAAGACAGTGTTTTATTTTTAAATATTTTTTATACTGTTGCACAGTAATACAAGTCCAATTCACCCTTAGCCGTCTTCTACTTTCGCACCTTGTAACTGAGGGTGGGATATTGATATTTTGATGGATTATTCGTATGCCGTGCCACTTAAAGTGTACCCATACATCTTCGAATGTGAAAATGTTCAAAGTTTCCTATTTTATCTCAAGTGATGCCACGCAAATTCTGTATGATAAATACTACGATTTTGTTTGATAGAATATAAGTATGATTAACAGCTCGTAATATTTTTATGGAACATGAAGTGTATACACCACACAGTAATAATCATTCTTATAGGAAAGTGAATAAATTTTTTATAAGTTTAAATTCAAAAAATGTTGTAATATATCATAGTTTTCGCTTTTTAATTTAATTAATTTTTTTAGAATTTCTGAGCACCTTGATTCGTTGTAATAGGTGTCATTTCCGACATTAAAAATCGTCAACCCTGCGGCTCTTTGTACTTATAAAAATTATAGACAGAAAGTAGGAGATATCTATCTTTCGTGTGACGCCTGATTATTGGTAACACAATGGCCCCTATCTCCTAATTTTCAAGGCCCTTACGATATATTTTTCCCGAAAACAAAACGTCACAAACGGGCGTACTAAGCGATACAAAAGCGCACGGTTACCTTTTTTAAAGCACAACAAAATTCTCTAACGTGTGCACGTGGTTGCCACGTGCATTGGTACGAGAATGATGAACATTATTTGACATTTATTATTTTTAATTTTAAAGCATTGTTTTTCGTCTCCCAACACATTATTTTTCCTACTAATAGAGTTATAAATATTCACTTTAGTGAATCTACTCATATATGGAGCCCTATCTTTCTAACACTAAGCAAGACAATGCGTTCCTCAACAAATTTATTTATTTATACTCATTTTACCGGAAAGGAAACCCGTTGATAGTTTATATTGTATTAAAAGGGTCTTTTTCCTCCTGTCGAATATGAGAAGGGTCCGAAATCATCACGTAATATTATTTATAGAAACAACATCACATAAACATGGTTGTAAAGGTTTATGATTTACGTTTATGGTCTAATAATATGGTTGGGAAAAAAAAGGCATTATTGGGAATCTAATAAAATTTACAACTTGATGTTACAATGTCCTGTGTGGGGTTTAAGATTGTTGACTAAAAGTAAACATGAAAACTTAACTTAAAAGTAATTTAATGAGGCATTTTGCTAAGGCCGTTTACTTCATTTGATGACAGGATATGGAGATAAGGGTAATTGTCACCTCTGAATCATAATTTGCGAGAAGACGGAATTTCCTTTATCCGTTTATTTAAATGGGAAGTCTCGGTTGCTAACATCTTAAGAGGAATTCTTCTTACCTCGGGAAGTGCGACAAAACTTTGCACTGTCCTCGTGGTAGAGTAGCCGTAAATGCATTTAGCAGCAGCGCAGAATAACCTCACGCCACTAGTTCTGATTTTGTCATCTTGTCTTTCACGTCACATCTATCTTTTTTATGTATAAAATTAAACTACTATTCGTTCTTCTCGCTAAAACTTAGACTACTTTATATTGTTTTTTTTTTACTTTAAAAAATTAACTTAGTAATTTAGCGTGGAAAATTAATTCTTGTTATTCAAAACTGCCATTTATTCCATACTTACTTCGGATAACTTTTGATAGATGGCAGTAGTGGTGAACAAATTTAGCCTTTGTATACTCATTGGGTGAACCTATTATCGAAGCAAAAGTGATACAAAGTTCACTGATTCAACCAGTCTTATATAATGTATTAAAATATTTCTAGCATTTAAAATGCGGGTTTTATAAACTCCTGGATTTGTAATTCAAGCGCGAGGAAAAATAATTCAAATAACAATCTTTTACAACCCTTTATACCATAGAAATTCCTGCTGATAATAACGCTGGTGTCGGAGTAATAGGATTGGCCACTAATGACCTGAAAACGGCAGCCGCTACCGAAACCAAAATTGGCTTTGTTGTTCATTCAACAGTTTTATAGCCCACTATGACCGGTTTTAACCAGTTTTACACCTGTGTGGACAGTATTGTGGGCATAATTGGACAGACCTGGTCTACATCTAAAATCTGTATTGGATGTAAAACGATGTAATAATATCTCTCAGTTTGTTCAATTCACTTTGCATATCAATATGAATTCACAAAGTTCACTGACTAGTTTCATTTATGTGAATATTCACAGACCTTGAGTATGTATGCTACCTACTTTAAATTTTACAGCTCGCTCAATACGATTTCTTTAAAAAGTTAGCTTAATTTTATACACATACGTGGTAACTTAATTTACTGATTATTTGTATATTGGATATAAAATTTGTTGAAAAATCTTAAATATTTTAGATTATGTATGATCAGTTTTTCAAATGTAATTTTCACGAGCTGTAAGTATAATTCTTAATTAGATAATTTATTCGTTCGCTAAGCAGAATTTTAATACTTTATGTTAAGCGATGGTTTTTTAAAATAAGAACAGTCAGTCTATATAAATTCAAATTTAGAATATCTATCTATCTATGATGGAAAATGGGGTCATTTACCTCCATATCTTCATATCTATAAAATTAACTTTATTTGTATGACTTCTGTTTTTATTTATGTGATTGTGTCGTGTGTTGTTCCTTGTAAGCATGTAGTAAACTTGTATTTCTGTGTTATAAGGCATAGGCATATGTATTAATTTTATATATTTTTTAGTATAGCTTAATAATAATAATATGTCAGTTGCTATGTTCACTTCATCAAAATGTGTATGCATTTTCGTGCAATTGAAGCAAACCCATAACTGTTTTATTCTCTTTTTATATGAACAAGGTGATGTATTAATTCTGTTTAGTGTTTCTGATTAAATAAATAAATATTTGGGTTTACATGAAACTATTGGCACCAGGCAATGGCTGACGTGCATCGAATCGATAAAAAATGATTTACAACAGATCTTTAACAATTATTTTTACACTCTGTATTGTGATATGTTTTATACAGATACTGAAATGTAAAAGTAAAATAAATAAATCTAGATCTATCGCTTTCAAACGTCAAAATTTACCGTTTCAGCGATCGTTAAAATACTTGTTTATTATAGATTAAATAGCGACTTTTTTCTCTCCAGATGGTAAGCTTCAACTATGGCCTATGATATGCATACGAAATTTATTAATTTATTCATGTATCATCAAGTTAGGTATGTCCACCCCAAAAAATGTATATCTAGCGGCCTAAACAACTTAGTCGTTTTCTATCAGTCAACCATTCGGCAATTCTGGAGGTAACAGATGTTAATGCATCTCAACCCTAGTTTACTTTAGTTATCTTTACCTTCACACCTAAAAAAAACCTAGTGAAATGCTCTTGGCAGTGTAGGAAGTGAGAATAGCCTATTCAATTAATTTGAAATTTTTTAAAAACTTAACTCTCGATGGCTAGTTCTAAATACAATTTCAAGTGTTATAATGGCCCTTCACGTAATTAAACGAACGTTAACGACTTACACATCCAGATTACTCGTACGAAAAGGATGATATAAATATAAAAAAACAAAATAAAAACTAGAGTCATTTCTCTATGTATAAAAATGCTTTACATAATTAAAAAATACATCATAACATTAACATAAATAAATTAATGACATATTGTATAGGAAAGGTTACCGGCTATTTGATATTTTAATTTAAGACCAGATAAAAATATCTGTTTTATCAAAAGTTTTACTGAAATATTTTTATTTTATTTTATTGTTACACTGAAGTATCGATATAATCCTCTAAGATATTATTTCTAGAAAAGACTGATAAACGCAGACTGGTATATAACTTTGTATGCAAACATAATATGATACAAGTTTGTCGTTTTTACTATTCGTCAATAAATTGTGACATATCATTCGTTTCAACAGCGGGCGGGATATGCTATTCACTGAATGCACAAAAACTTTGATGATAACAATGCGTAGACATATCAGTACATGTTTAAATATCATTGTTAATTATCGCTCGTACTTATTGCCTTACTTATGTCTAAAATGTATCCGAATAACTCTTAGAATTATTCGGATACATTTTAGTCATAAGTAAGGTAAACTGTGAATATTAAGATATTCACAGGTTAATGACAAATACCACTTCAACGAGATCACACTTCATAACCATGGTATATGGTTACGAGACATAACACTTATGTGTTATCTCAAAGGTATTTGTCTTACTACTTGTGTCATTTGACTATGTCATAAGGGACAGTTAATTAATACTAGGACCCATTAGCAAAGACGTAGTATCCTTCAAATATATAATATATAAAATAAAAATAAAAATTATAAGTCTTTACGAATCATATTTACTGAAACAATGTTTTACGTTTGACATGTATTTATATATTCTAAATAGATGCCTTTTTGAATGATAGCAAGATGAGTGCTTTAATAGAAAAGTGACAATTAAAAATATTATATGTCGACAATACAGTAGAATAATCTTCGAGATTTTCCTGTTAAAACTTAAAGTATTAAAATTACTATTACTAAAAAGAAATTTAGACGAATATTACAATCAGAATAATATATGAAAAATAGTTATAAGTAATGAAATAAAAAAATAGCAATCCATTGTTTCCAAAGTGCATGAAATTGTAAGATCTATTGTACACAGAATCATAATAAATTTTATCTTATCTTATCTTGAAGCCACTTTGTACGGACTTGCCAAATTTTCTGGAATTACCCAGAATGAAAAACTGAATCGAACTAAGATCAAACAAATTATATTATTATCTTTATAATAATAATCTCCTACACGATGAAAAAAAATCATATGCGTTTTAATATTATAACTTTATTTGTATATGAAAAAAATTGTAAATTTGGTTGAAAAAACTATAGCAAATATATACGTTTCGATTTTTAACTTGAAACTTTTTTAGATCTAGTGTTGAAAAGAGGCATTTTCAAATGTATATCTTCTAATTCAATACAAACAAATTTTGACAAATCTTGCCGAATTACTTGCCTGTTCTTCTCAAGATTCCCCGGTAGATTTACGAAGAGATGGCTTAGATTAACTTTATTAAGTGTAATATACACATATATGTACCAAAGTTAATCAAATAACTTACTTACTTATGACTTTGACTTTAAGGTTAAAATTTTGATGGCTACATTCGAGATTCATCATAATCATTTTAACAACATATAAACCAAACAACAACATATAAACTAAAAAGTATTGGTACTTATTTTGAATATATTTTATTTCTGTATTTTTCGTAACGGTTGGTTTATAATACATATAAAATAATTCATATTTCTAAAAGGAACTTATAGTGTACAAGACTGTTCTAAATAAAATTATTCTCGTTCCAATAATAGTTTTCCACAACAAGAAGAAATACTTTAAAAACTTCTGTTATATGCAGCGAATACAGATGCAGCGAATATCGACAAGACAATCTACACAACAAATACCCCATTACTCTCGTTGCAAGCGATGTCAGGTCACATTAAAAAACTGCTTCACAATACCCGTCATTATGCAAAAGAACCGGTAATTTCGTTAACCGGCTAAAGAGATAGTTCGTGGAATCTCCGTTCGTTTGTTGTATGACAAATCCATTTATCTGTGCCGGGTTATCGCGGAGTTCAGTAGTAATAAAAATTCAGAACATGCACCGTTCTGAGGTAGATGCAATTTATATCTCACCAAGTGCATAGTCAATAAATAGACGCAGAAAATGAGCTGTAAGAAATATTATTTCTCTGTCATATTTAAAATTATCTTTGTTATGTTCTTGCTTTTTGAAATAACACTGCTAGATTGTCTGATCATTTTTAGTACCAATTTGAATCGTTGGACAAAAAATACACTGAAATTAGTAGGGTGTATTCCTTGTACAAAGATAATAAATCAAATTATAGCCAGAAGCTGCATATAAAGCATTACTCTTCATAAGGGGTAATATACTAGCATTCACACGATCTTTAAGATATTTTTACAAAGTAATGATAGGTTTATATACTTTATACAGCTGGCTTTTACCAGTTTAGTCGTATTAATATCACCGTTTATAAATTTTCTCTTGACTTTGAATTTAGAAATAAGATAAATTGCCAATTAGAAGTGACAGAATCCAACTTTGACTTGAAAACATAATTATCTCGCGGGAGAAGTTTACGTGGGAGGACTAAGAAGAATCAGTATGAACAGACTTGAATGAAATTGATATTTTGAGCAGCCTTACTTAATCATGCAAGGAAAATAACATTAATAAACATTATGACAATACAACAATCTCGTACGTGAAACAAATCCCGAATCCAAGTGTCAAGTCTCTGAAGTAAATATAATTAATATCCAAACATCCGTCAGAGAAATCCGCCTCAAAGCGTCTGTGATCTTATTAAGTCAATTTAATTAATTCTACAGCTAAACGTATAAACAGTAAAGCAGTTTCAGCAAAATGAATGAAAACAAACCACGTGTTAATGAAAGTGAGGTTAGTATAATTTACTTTGCTGCCTATTTTATTTTAATGCGGAAATTATGATCTTTTAATTTTATGTTTGTACTTCAATGCATATTAAGGCATGGATCTCAGTTTTGCAAAAAAACAGTTCCTGGAAGTAATCACCTTTATGAGGGTAGAATAATAAAAAATGAACTGATCTAAAATAAAGTACTTCTTCCTGGGGCAATGAAAAATTATGTCTTATGATGATAGACATAAAATATATTTTATTGAATTGGTATGCAGTTAAATTGTAATAATACAAAACTGATATAATGATAGTAGTGAAATTGATCCGAAATGAATTACCGTTTATATATGTGCACTGTTACACAAACATCGTCTTCTACATATTAAAGTGTTGAAGGATTCCAGTTTGTAGGTGATTCATTAAACTGAATGTACGTTGAAGGTGGATACCAAAGCAAAGATTTGATAAACTTTTTGAAGTTTCTATTTCATATCCTATATCATATCATATATATTTAATGTTATCATTCATATTAAAGTATTAGTGTAAAATAATTTGACAGAAATATTTGAACTGTTCGAGTAATTCAAGATTCTTTTGTTGACTCTTTTCCAATATATTAATTGCTCACTAAAGGTAAAGTATGTATGTTACTGATTCGCTGTAATGATATTAAATATAATATATAATTATGTATAAGATTTAAGGAATACGGTATTTTACATACACGCACACACACAAACATGCACACAAGCGCAACCCAAAGCGTACTAATAGTTTTTGACAATTAGAGTGTAATATTGTATGTCATTTAAGAATAGTGTATTAGTAATTTTATCACCTATATAAAACATCATCAATTTTTAAAATTCTAGAAAAAAAGATAAGATAAATATACAACTTTCCAAGTGTATGAAATATATCACATATAGCAGATAAGATTAAGATTTCTCGATAAAGTTTTCATTTTACATGAAAAACTGTTGCTAGTTAGAAACTTCATACGAGAACAGAAATTGATGTGAAGACTTTTGCGTTGCAGAGTCTGCGATAAACAATTCTCTTGGTGTGGACCAAAATAACGAATGAGATGAAACGTTATTTCCAACATACTGTGGATAAAGTATAATGGAAAATATTATTGGACTTCAAACCTGTGTTGGAATCTATCATCATCATCTCATCATCTAGTACGGTACGATTGGCATTCCGGAATGCGGAGAAGAAGTAATCAGGAGAATGGGATGGGATAGCTTCTCTCGCACACTCCTAAATATTCATGTAGCCAGGAGGCCCTAAGAAGGCGATTTGGAACTTGCAAGTACGTGGCTAGAATGGCGCTATTACGAGACACTATAACACGAATATCATGCTATTAAAAACGAAATTAGTTGAATCGCCTCTGTGTAGGGCCTGTGGTGAGCACACTGAACAAATAGAACATATCTTGTGTAACTGTGATGCTCTTGCTAGAAAAAGAATGGCCTACCCTAGTCCTGAAGATATAAGGCTGCTGTCTCCTAGTGTACTTAGTAGGTATTTCTTGAAGGTTTTCCAAGACAGCGGACACTAGGATAGAAAAGGATAAAAGATACCATTGGGTCAACGTGCTCAGAGAAGAATCATGGCCCTATATTAACATAAGATAAGATACAACATGTTGTTGCTAATCTCATACATGAAACAAAACATGACATGGACATGGATCAAATCTAAGTTCTAATAGAAATTATGAATTTTATTGTTTATAGAAAAACATCTTAAATAATTATATCATAATAATGATTCGAGGTGGGCGGTCATGCTCAATAACGGGATTGTCCACCAATTCATCCCCCTATCGTCCTGACCCTCACCCGTCTGGCCTCTGCCGAGGGGTATTCTCCCGACCCTGAGTCATTGTGGGACTGGAAAGATTTAAAATGGATTTATTACAATAATAATAATATTTCTCACACCTGTTATCTAGCCCAAATGAAGCATCACAAAATAATTGTTTTCTAGAAGCAGTCTTCAAATGCAGACAATAAACATAAGATTAAAATAATGAACCGCAAAGCAAACAAGTTTGATATTTTGTTGCGCGGTTATTTGAACGTTCTTAGACATAAGCGGTAATGCAAAATAAACGAACCCAAACTCTGCGAATTTCATATCACAATGTAAAGCGATAACATTGGCCTTTATCTCCGCGTTAATTTCTTTAATGTCTTTTGATTTTTCTGTTCAGAATAAATTTAATAAAACTTAATCCGAAAATGTTTCCCGGAATGTGGAAAAGTTAATACTGAACGGTTTGCAGATTATATGAGAGCTGATTTTTAATAATAATCCTGTAAACTTGATATTAATATCGAGTTTTATTAAAAATATTTTAATGTTAATAATATTATTCATGAAGTCTCTACAGGTGACAACGTCTTGAATCAAATATTTAGAAGAAAACGATTGGTATCGGTTCCGAAGTCACTTCGATAAATGTAAATTTCTTATCACCTACATTTCTTATTGCTACATTTACTGATGTCTTTTTAACTGTGCCCAAACCAAACAGTATTTATCGCCCGGCTAAACATATTATTCTCGGCAAATTTTCTACCCGCGCTTCATTTGTAAAAGAAACGGCTCACAATAGAGTTTTGTAGGGATGAGTAAACGGGCGTCGCAAAATGCTTGATATTGCATTATAGTTGGGCACAATATCCCTTTTGTACGAATACAAAGCACCCATTGTGACTGGGGACAGTTACTAATTTCAAATGTTGTTTTGTAACGCCTGACGGGGCGAAACTTGCGCGGGATGTGAATATCGCCTCTTTACTGGAACGCAGTGAGGGGGTTGACAGTGTCGCTAAGAACTTCAGCACAAGGCTCAATTTTGTATTATCTTTGATGATGTAATATAATAGTATAATTGTGGTCTCGTAATATTGATCAGCATTAAGGTCATTAAAGTAAAGACCTTAAAAAATACCTACATGCTATTGCAAAATTAATTTGACAAGGACAGTGACATTCCGCGAATCTAAAATAATAGGTCGTGTTGGAATATTTTTCAATAGAGTCTAAGACCTCTTTTGACTAAATTATAATCATTTTATATTCTTCTTATTGTAGATACGTATTACATTTCATAGTTTTAAGAATATGTTAATTTGATTATTCCACTAATAAATTTAATTTTTATTTCTATTTCACATTTGTCATTAAATGAGCGAGTATCTGCACTAGATCTAGTTGTAAAGGGAAAGATTATAACTTCATAAGTTTCTTATCTTGTAAGTTTAAGTCAGCGTAATTCATATCATAGCTCCAAAACATTATTGAAATGAAGACCTGCTTCACTAAAACACTCATTGCTTTACTTTACTTAAGTTGTAGCGGTATGATTTTTTGGTGGAAACCGTATCAGATTGAAAATATTAGTTGTTAAGTTAATGGTAATATTAGTTGTGTTAGAAACATATGTCGTGCAATTAACATATATCTGTATGTTTAAAGATATATATTACTCTTTTGAATACACTAATAATTCTAAACATAAAAAATGGAGCCTTGTCATAATAATAAATACTAAATAACAATTTTTATATAAAATATAAAGCGAATATAAAGTCAAGAAACATCAAATCCCTCACTGGATTCCAAAATTTATCACTGAGTGTATGAAATTTGATTGAGACTCTTTTATTTCTCTTGAAATCTTTTGGGAGCTTTGCGGCGACGTCATAAGTATTTTGTTTTCTAACTTGTCTTACAACGTTGGCTCTTTTTGCTTGATTTCGTGATATATGTTTCTCGATATTATTGTCAAGTCTAGACTTTTAGAATTAAATCGGAATATCCCGCGACTGTTTTACGTTTATCATTTGCCAAACTAAGGCGCGTCCGCCTTTGTTTAAAATGTTCCTTGCTGTTACAATCCGAAAAAGTATTTTTGTTAAGCAATTATATTGTTTACTCGTATTTTCAGTTCAATTGAGTCATGGATATATTTATTTAGTCTATTTCTGATATGATAGGAGTGAGTGTGACAAATATAATTATTGATAATTTTTGTAGGCCTTAAATATCAAATTTATTGAGAGAAAAGCAAGTAGTGACTTTACCGAAAAGAACGTTCCCATCTGTATACGTACCTCATGGATTATTAGTTCAATAATGACTGTGTAAGCTAATATGTATGAAGTAATAATGGATTAGCCTTTTTTTTCTTTATTTTCGTGGAAGTATCCGAATCGGATTAGTCGTACTAAATACTTTTTATTGTTAATGTCACTTTCTACGCTCACGCCTGTTATCTAGTTTAAATTAAGAATCCTATAGAGCTTGTGTTCTATACAAATCTTGATAATTATGTGTGAAATTGTATACTAAATAAATGTGCAGACGTCCATAACTCATCACCAGAACGTTATATACGCACCATAATGATACCATAGAAGGTAGCAGAACAATTTAAAGCGCCCTTCGAAAAATAATTAGAAGCATTTAATTGTTTTTTCATAGCGAATGGAAGTAAACATGACCCCGCAATCCACGCAAATACGATAAACAATCAGAACAAAAGATTAAAAAAAAAAACTCGAACAAAGGCACTTTACAAATAAAAAGACAAGTAAAATTTCAAATAATAAATAACGAACAACCATGGAACATAACAATAGGAAAGTTGTCTTGGTTTGAGTTTTCATTGTGGATAAATTTATTACAATTATGGCGTGATAACTCTTTGGAGTAATTTTTTTTCAGAATCTGTGACGTGTAATATCATAAATAAACTATTATTTTTGTCACTGTTTGACAGAGAAATTAGTTTGGTCTGTTTGTAGTTCGTAGTGTTTTTAAATTGTATAAAATAGGATATAAGGTTTCAATTGGTTGATTATTAATTATTTTAAGTTTGAAAAACAATTACACCAGCCAGATACTAGACAGACTTGATCTCTTTGTCTTAATTTCTATATCTTGAACCTATTGAAAAATTGAATGTTTAAAGGCACTTTTTTAAACAATTCTTTATTTTCAAAACTCATCATGACTGTTTCATTTTAAATCGAATTTCAGCATTATTTTATTTTTAAGTAGACTCAACTATTTCTTACCTACTTATAACTCACAGAATATATTACAAATATTAATTAGTATAAATTACGAATTTGAGATGAAATTTTAAATAAAAAAAATTGATTTACGTGGAATTTTTGTCGTGATCATTATAATTAATGCTACAATGTAGAACAAATAATATCTGCTTGATGAAAATATTTTATATTGTACCAAAACATGGATCATTATAAGTCGTAAAATATTTATGCATTATTTTCATATTGAATAATTTATTTTTAAACAGAGTAGTTCATCACGTAAGAGCGACTTCAAGCATACTTAGTAAGTATATCTTGGAGGTATTCCATGACAGAAGACACTAAGATAAGGGAAGCACAAAAGATCCCACTGGGTCGAAGTGCTCCGGGAATAATCTTGGCCCTATATCAAGATAAGATAAGATAAGACACTGTCCCATGTCTAGAATTTTAAATCAAATATTTATTTGATTTTTGGAATAACAATGTGAGTGCTGTTAATTTTCGGCCAAATTATTTGCTGATTGAATCTGATCTTGTAATATGTACTTATCGCCACGAAATTACTTACCCTAAAACCCCTATAAAGATTCGTAAAACCCTAACGTCACAAAACTGTTTATCTACTATAAAAGCTTTGATGTTATGGTAGTATAAACTTGCCCTTTTCCCTTGTGACATAAAGATGTACATTGAAAGTTAACGATTTCATTGTGTAGCAGGGAGAAATTATAAAATTTAAACCTGCTTTCAAAATCGCTTTGAATGCTTCGTTTGATGTACAAAGTTGCAGGTGTAAAATGCTACTGCAAAGTGTTACTAACTGAAAGGTATTAAAGAACTTTTTTAATATATTCGAATTCGTATTTACATTATATACAGTTTCTCTTGAAGGAATCAGCCTCAATCCCAAGTTAAAGTTTATCAAACTAACGTATTTATTTGTAAAAGAGACGTTATAACTATGACCATAACAGCACCCTCTAAAGATTGAGAGCGACACCATTTTAAGTTGGAAGACTGTAAAACAGGAGTCCAGCATAGTCAAATAGTGGCAACTATCACAACCTGGACAGCTACTATCTGCAAAGCTTTTTGACAAAAAGGGGTAAGTGAGATAATTTCGAATGCAGAGCCGTTTATTGCTTACGTGCTAAGAATGAGATCTCGAAAATTACTTCTAACTTCTGCTGATAACTGTTCAGCGGCTTGAAATCTGTATCAGATAAGTACTGTATTGTAATCTTATACTTATGTGAAATTTAATAAAGATTCTAGAACTATATACACATCTATAAAAAACAAAAGCAGAAATACAATATTTGGCGTCTGTTGTATAGAAAAATATATAAATATTTTACGAGGCTGCAAAATCTTACGACAATAAAAAATGTAAAAGCTACGCTTCTTGTTATTCTATTCAGATACAACCATAAAGCATTATAAGCCATTAAAAGTGTTATGACCTTGAGTTACAGAATACTTATAAGAATAATAATCAAAATATAAGTGAAAAATATCAGTTTACGAAGCTGTTTAGAATTTTTTTTATAGGAATTAGTGATGACCTCCACAAAAACAAGATAAAATTTGTACAATTATCTGATATTCTGTTGTGTCCTTTTAATTGTCTTTGTGTGTACATAAATTGTTGAATAAATAAATAAATAATAAAATAAAAATATAACTAGACTTTGATCAAAGTTGAGAAAATATGATCATCAATTTTAATATGTGATAGAAATAGGTTTACTTTTCATAGCAGTGACAAGAAAATGGAACCGTTCTCTTTAATTACCGATGGAGTAAGGTGCACTGCACAGAAACTGGTTACCGAAATATAATTCAGATAAATGCTTTGTACGAAATAAAAACGCAAAGGAAGGGTTATTTTCATTCTCCACCGTGCACGTTTAAATGCTTTTCATTAGGTTAAATGACACAAATCTAGGCATTAAAGAGCCTTGAGAAATGGTTTTGTTAATCGTATAAGATATTCGAAAGGTATAAATGTATTAATTAATGATATTCATTTACGAATAAAATATTGTCTCCAGTAAAATTAACTAATCTACTTAAAAACATGATTTTCTTTACTTCTCTTGAACGTATATTAAAGGAAGAGCTTATAAGTCAGACATCTGCCAAGAACCACAACACCAAGTCGTTGAAACTACATCCAACTCCTAACTCACACATGAAGTTGTAACGAAAAAAGTAATCCTCAGGCGAACTAAAATATAACAAAAACCAACAAAACTTTGGGAACGTAGAGACACTACTTTCTCGAACGAAACTTGGAGTTTTCGTACATACGAACGCTTATTTTGTGCAACTTCGAGGTCAAGAAACTTCTAGAATGAAACCATAGTAAAATTACTAACTAGGTTTTGTTTTTCAGTTATGTCTTTTGTTATTAGTGTACTAGTTTAAAAATTTGTCGCAAGTTGTATGTCACTGTACCAAAAATTACATTATTATTGATTTATGATGGACGAATAGTTTATTTAATATAACCATATAATATTTTGATCGCCACGTGTTATTTACTTGATTAATAAAATTATAATATAATATTAACCAAAAAAGAACCCAAAGAGATTGTGTTATGGATACTAGATAACGGAGATAGAAATATGTATATAAATATAAGAATACTCGTATATTACATAAACATACTAAACGTCTATGACATATGAACTAATATTGGTATTCATCATATAAATATCTGCCCCTACTTTATTAAAGCCTGGAATTTATTAAAGACCTCTGGAAGTCAACAAGGTACTGATTTCTCAACCAGCAACCATTAAATTTCTTATTGAACCAACAAGTAGATACTTCTATCAGTAGCTTTTTTAAAGGTACCTAAAGTTATTACAGAATATAAAAGGTATAAGCATATTTTCTCCAGGAGATCGATGCAATCTTAAGCGATTTTCTTAAAGTATCTATATATTGGTTACCACTAATCATCAGACAGGAAACTTGAAAAATAGCACTAAGTGGAGTCTATAATCAACACATAAAATACATTTAATATTTTTTATGTATTACTAAAAGTAATCGTACTTTTAATTACTTTAGCTATTTACGTATATTAACTTTAAAATAAGTTTTATTTTTGTAAAAAGCGCAGATAATGACTCAACACCTTCCAACGGTAAGCAGAAAGAGTAGCCATATGTTATGATGATAACCAGTGCAGCATGCGACATTGCTCTGGCTACAACCACCTTTTGCCCCTTCACGCTCTTTCGAAGGAACATCAGGTATGAAAGAGGACGATAAGGGCATTATGAAATCTGTGCATCAACTTGCAGTAGAAACAATAAATGAGAGACTCCGCAATTCATTTTTTGTATAGTAGTATGGTAGTAAGGTAGTATGGTAGTTTGTAATAGGTTGGGGAAAAATTCAAGACATTTTTTTTTCCAAAGTTAATTTACATTTAATTACAGTATATATTTGCCTTATTGTTCTTACACTTTCTGCCATCTAGTAGGTAGAGACATGATGCCGTTGCTAGAAATTTGGTCTAGCGTTGTCGTGATGAAAGACTTTCTATCAATCAATTCCGGCCGCTTTCTCTTGCTTTAATCTCATCAGATGTTGGCAGGGGAGACCCGAATCGATGGTTCTGACCGGCGGTAAATGTTCATAATGAACAATGCCCTTACAATCCCACCATAGACACGGCATCCCCTTATTGCAAGCTAACCCAGGTTTTGTAAGTCTGTGAAGCCTGATCCACCTTTCACTAGGACCTTTTTCGCACGTTCTAGTCATACATCCACTTTTCCTCACCAGTTATCAATGTCTTCAAAAAATTACGTCTCAATGAATGAATGACGTACAAATGAATACACGGTTCATTGCGTTTCTTTCAGAGAGCTAATCAAATCAGCAGATAGAATAAGTACAGCCAAAGATATTTTATTACAAGTTTGTACATACTATATGCGAAAAGACTTTTTCCCCGACCTAATATATTAACTCCAATTATGTTATAGTACATTGTATGTTAATCACTTGTCTTTTTTGTAAATATTTTTAAAATCTGTTGTGGATAACATTGCTTATACAAAAATCCATTAAATTGGTCAGATTAGATTTTAAGGTATTTTGTATAATTATTAATTTTCCCAAGCCTTTTTTGAATGAACGAAAAATGGCAAAACTGAAAGAGAACAAAAGCGTGTTTGTTCTAGAAAACACTAGCACGATATAAATGTGCAATAAAACCTTCTTTGATATTAAAAAAATAACGTTCTTACGAGTATTTTAAAAACGGAATACTAAAAATCCGCCATCCCGCGAATCTGTGAGTTTCCTATATGTAATAACCGCTGGCAACTGTAGGTTGTGATTGCTCGAAACTTGTGCAACGGCCAAATTGATTGCGTTGTTCGCTACTTTTACTAACTTACATTTTTTGTTGATATTACTTTTATGATATCTTTCATCATCCATTACAAAAAAATAAACAACCACTTCAAAAGTTGATTTTACACATCAGTGACAACTCAACACAAACCCAAAAAAATACTTAAATCAGGTAAGTAATGAGATTTATTACTTTTTAATTTTTTTGGGTTTGTGCTCTGTTGTTTCGCGTGACTTCCGACTTCAAAACACATACATACATTACAACATCACACAAAAAAGAAAACTTTAAGTATCATTTTAAGGGTTTAATTATATTTCAAAATTTTGCCCTCAATTTCTCAGTGATTTGTTCTGTTTTTGTTGTTTGTTGTGGCTATGATCCAATATTGCAGAGTAATAAATAGACTAGACGCGAGACAACACACTTATTTCAACGACAGCCATTTTAAAATCTCGTAGCCAAATTTTGCCAAGCTAGGTGAGAATTGAAATTTCACCTTGCAATTTTCAATTTCCTTCTATCCTATCCGTTCCTGCTCGATTCAATCGAAAAACTCTTTGGACAATAAAAGTATTTTCGAAGAAATTTTGAGATTTTTTACCGAACCAAAATTTCAACGTCTCTCTAATTAAAAGATTTTACTAGTAAAATCTTCTTGATTTTATATTATTATTATAAATCTTTTGTTGCTAGCAAAATGAATACAAAATTAAGAACAGCATTCCTCGGTAGCAATTTTCTTCAGTAAGATCCAAGTTATAATAAAACTTTCTCGTTAATTGTGTCACAAAGATTTGCCCGAAAAAACTAAATGGATTGTATGAAATATAACAAAACGTCGAGTTTGGTAAAATCTTAGACATTAGAGACATTTTTTTTCTGAAATTTCTCATGTCCCAAAGAATATTGCTTTATCCAAATGAAATAGAAAGAATATATTTCCATAATGCTATCTTCTGTGTTATTGCTATTCTCATGTTTTTTATATTTTATTGCGATATCAAGGACATAATGGCATTTACGTTTGTTGCAATCACAGGAATGAAGAAATATTAGAGCTTCTCAATACTCAACATTGTATGACAAGGCAGTAATAAATTAAGCGACACCAAACCAGAATTGGCATATAGCATACAAGGCTTAATTGTATGCTATATGCCAATTCTGAATGAATAAAATGGATATTATTTTGGACTTTTATCGACTATATAAGAGTAATCGTTTTTAAATGAATACCGATTGAGGCTTCAATTAAACTAAACATTCTAAGCTTCTCCATGGTTCAAGAGCAGAGGCTACCGAACCCAGACATTTTTTTTCAAGCAGTTATATGTCTATGGACTTATCTGCCACTGGCTAAGTGGTGGTTTTTTTTTTGGACTGACTAATACTGTTGGCCGCAGATGGCCTTTACAGCATTACCGGGGTTTTAAGGTTTTAAGGAGGCGAGAACCTTGGATAGTCCTCAAGCCTTAAGGGGCGATTCGACTCTCTAATCGACAGGCATCACCTCCAGGGGAGGTGTCCCGCTGTCTCTTAGTCTCCAGGGCGCTCGAGCCATGAGGGAGCGACAAACCTGAGGGTGCCTCTAAAGGCTCGGACCTCGGCTCAGGTGAGTCGTGTCCGGATCATGAAGGACATTCCTTGGTCTGCGTAAGCAGGTCGGGGTGTTAGGGTCAGGAGAGTAGTTGGATGCTCTTACAATGAGCGGATTGGAAAAGTGGTGGGTGTGTGTGGGACTCGTCCAATGCCTGATAGCGACTCTGGAAATACCCGCTAACACTCCCCGGTAACTCCACTGCCCTTCACGGACGTGACCTAAGTTACCTAGCGATCTGGGGTTCAATTCTTTGTGAAAGTGGATGTTTTCTAGGCAGGTTACCCACCACCATCTTATTTGAATCTACCACAATAGCAATAATGTTAACAGAATTGTTTTGTTCTGGTAGTTGGTAACCAGTAATTAGGTCGCTTCTATCTTTGGCATTGGTTAGATGAAGTCCAGCAACCCAATTAAATATTAAAAAACGTAACTTTGTGACAACTGTCCTGTGTTATTAAGGCGATTTGGCACGGAGACCGTTCTAATAAAAATATTTTAAAAGTAATTTTAGTCCAATCGATTCATTCATTGATGCAAGAACAATTTGTATTAAAGAGACAAAACTTAATATTGAATCTAAATAATAAAAAGCGGTAATTGATTTTGAAGGTGATTTTATTTATTTATTTATACAGAATAGAATAGAATAGAATATCGCATCTTTCTTTGAGCTGTCTTGTATTATAAACATATCATTAGTCTTATTTTTGAAATCCCAAATCGTATTCAGTTGCTTCGAGTCAACTAAATTACTCATCACTGATTTCGAGCCTTTTATCAAGCTGGGCTAAATTTAACTTTAAAGACTTATTCGCAAAGCTATTACCTATATTTGTACAACATAAATTTCAAAACAGAATTTAACTTTTCATGAACTTCGATACGTACGGCCAAATTGCGAATACTCCGAAACGTAATTCGCCCAAACACTTCCATCTATTTTTACCAAATTACAGTTAAAAGACTTTAAGGGCAGCGAAATTACGTAAAGGCCTTGGTTTCGCGACAAATTTGCGTTCGCCAAACTTTACAGAGGTCGGGGATGCTTTTAAAAATACAATAAAGAAAGGCAGAGTACCCGAGAATTTCCAACTTTACTTACCTGTGGTAAACTTGTAGCTCAATAAAGGAGCTCGGACAGGTATTGTATTTTGGAGGAATATTTTTGGAATTAAAAAGAACTCTTTTGTCTTGTTGCGCTTAAACATTTTTAAAGCACATTTTTTATATATATCTCATTTATATTAAATAAATAAAATTGAATAATGCAAATAATTAAGGTATCGCACAGTTTTAAATAATTTCTCTCTAGGTTTAATATGTTAAGCGTTCGTTTTTTAAATTATAAGTATATTTTTTGTAACCATCATATAGTTATTATTATGTTTCGTACACATTCCAATATTTTATCGGATAGGGATAACTTAGTAGCTTCTCTCCAAAAGATCTGTTCCATCATGTTTGATAATATGAAGAAGATTCTAAAATTCGAAATCTGTACTTTGAATAAAGTTATTTTGACGCTCAATAGATTTTCCCTTCAACTATTTTCCCGATACAAACAAAAATTATCCGCAAAGGAAAACAAAATATATCACACGCAAATTCCAATCAACGGGAAAGAAACTCGTCTGTCACCTCGCAGCTCAAATGTTGCAGAATATTCGCGAACATTCAAAGGCAATCCGTCAACTTTACCTTCACCATTGTTCCTTTTCCGCTCGAGGCGTTCTTTGTAGCAGTGAAATAGAGTAATGACCGGGGAAATAGAGTTAGTGTAACGAACAGCTTTTGCGCCTTTTCGTGTTGGCAACAAAGAATAGTTTCGCATGTGTAAACGGTGTGAGATACAAGCTTAAATAACCGTACAGTACGATATCGTGTTTGAAATGAAGTTTTACTACAAGATGTATCGTTGAACACTTTACTGAGAGCTTATGAAGCAGTCTCCATTTGTCTGAACAGTGTCGTTGTGTGAAAAGTACAAACAAGAATCAAAACCAAGGAAGTGACGACGCTTTCGTTATTTGTTACTCTTTTGATATTCCAATATTCTGCGTAGGTATACTTGTACTCAGGAATCATTTAAAGCTTTTAAATAAATAAAATAACAAACAAAATGTAAGTTCCTTCCTTACAGGACTCTAGGTCGTACCACTGGGATAAACCGCTGGTAACTGATTCCACGATGGAGTTGTGCGATGCATAAAATCTCGTGAGCAACTCAAAATAGTCTTTCTTATCAATTAATAACTTTCATCAATAAATACTGGTAGTGTAGAAGAGTAAACATTTTGATCTAAATTTAATGACAATTCTTGGTGGTAGATTTGAATGCGATCGTGAAACAGTTCACTGTTCGGGTTGAAGGGAAGGCTTGGGTGGTATTAACAGGTTCTTTTTTTCTGATGATATTGGTGTATTAACAATTCCAAATCAAAATACTAGATCAAAAATTGATGATTTATGATATTTAAGGTAACGACTCGACCAGGCGACAGCAACCATTTACGAATAAGTCGTCTGCTTGATGGAAATTCTAACAGCAAGCTTGCCTGCCATTTGCTGTAACTTCAAAAATTTCTATCCCAGTATAGTCTGACGTCACGAAGGAGTATCGTACGCGTTTTATCGCCAGTGACGTCGCAAGCGACAGTAACGTATTGTTGGCACGTTCAAACCTCACCTAGAAAATAAACCTCACACGTATAACTCCTGTAGCGACACAATACATTCTCAAGTCACAAATTTCCTACATAGTGTACGCGACAACAGTAATAAAATTTTTGAGAGCTTACCAGAGTAATAGAATGATCTATTTCAGTGAAGCAGCATGCAAGCAATTGTTTTAACGGGATATAATTTATAAATATCCATTTCATGATGTCCTTAGTAAACCAGTCAGAAAATGTAGATGTTAAACTCAAAATTATTAAAATTAAACAACCATTTAAATTTAAAAAGTTTTCGTAAGTTTTTCTAGATAGCCTGCAGTCATAATGGTACCAACGGCATTAAAAATCCTATTTTAAAAACCGTGAAACATTTTTATATTGAAGAATAATTAATAAAAAACGTCTACCACCTAATTTAAATTATATAAAAAGATGAAAAAGTCCAATCGTGTTCACTTTATGTTAATTAACCCTTTCAGGACGGGCTTTTTTTAAAGTTTTATTTTATTCAGAAAATGTATTTTATTGATAGATATGACCTAAAAGTTGGTTAAAGTGTGAAATTTTTCGAAGCAAGTGGGATAAAGGTACCGGGACAAAAATGTCCCGCCCGTCCTCAATGGGTTAAGCAATCGGTCGTTATAAGGTCTAATTAGGTTAATCTCTTGGCTTTTTGCTCAATAGCCAAAATAATAATATTGACTATGGCAGCTACGAACAGTGACAGCGATAGAAATAAAATCGTGTGAGTAATTAATTGTAAACCACTTTATAAATGGTAACATTTAGAATATTACTATAGTACTCTAAGACATATCAATATGTCTAGCAATAAATATAGGGATTAAACAAACAGAAATGCCTGTCTATAAAACAGATACATAACAAAAGTCAAACAACAAAACAAAGACAAGATAGACTAGATAAACATGACAAGTAGACAGACATGAGTTCATATTTAACTGTCAAAAAATTAATGTCACGATATTTACAATCCATTTTGAAATATTCTGGTAGCCATTGCGTGTCAAATCGGACGATGGATTATACGTGCATCCGTAGGAATTTTGAGTCAATCAAGTGTCGTATTTCATCACGAAATATTGTCAGAAATTTGTGAACACGATTACTGTGTTGTGAAATCATGATTTGAGTTTCCACTTTTAAAGTTGGAAAGTCACATTTCAGTATTGAATAAATCTAACTATAAAAGACATTTCTGCCATAGAATTTTATATTAAAAGTATTTTGGATAGTTTAACAAGCGACATTTGTTTCTCTCATTTAGGAAGGCCAACATTCAGAAGTAAATAGGCTGTGAATGAATAATTCAAACCTGTACAGTAAAAACTGCATAAAGGGCGGAGGGTCAAATTGTAATTACTACTGAACGTATTTTCGTTTAAATTATGAGTTAAATATATTATAAGACTCATATAATGGTAAAAAATAAAGCGTTAACTATTTTCCCAGTTCTCGATAAGTCGACTTTCTTATTTTCTCTGTATCATTAAATTGAAGAACCGTTCCAAAGAAAGTTAAGTCAAGAAAAGTTACACAATATACAGACGAACGAAATCTTTACATACATAAATTACGAATCTATTTTTGTACTTGTTTACTAACGTATATTGAAACGAGCCATCTTTAATTCAGTCTCGTAAATCTGGTAATTGCTTTAGAGATTTCCAAACGAATTGATAGAATGTTTCCTACAAGTTAGTCTTCGCAAATTGTCAATTATGTTAATTTGCTGGGTGATTGTTTGTGACGAGGTGTCGAAGAGGTTGACATAATTTATTAATGGACTTCGAATTTATTCTGTTTCAAGTTTTTGCAAAATTAAAAAGTCCTACGTTCGTAAAGATTTGCTCGCCTCGTCAACAAAGAAACTGAGGATTGTGTAGAGTGGTTCTAACAAAAAGCATCTTTGAGTATTTGCATTTCTTATTTAAAGGTGTTTTATCACCTCTTCAATTCTTCTCAATCGTTTCACTGGTGGAAGTGAGCGCAGTCATCAATGCAGGATTAACAAAAAGCAACCATATTTCTTCCATTCTTGCTTATATTGGTGGATTATCATAACCCTAGCTGGTCAGAATACCTCATTGCTCAGCGTTACTTTATGTCGAGATACGAAGATATTTTATTTTAAAGCTTTAATTATTGCTAGAATACAGTCTAAAAGTAGTTTCAATAAATTTAAATAATTTAAGAAAATTAGTTCTTTAGAAAAAAATTTTTTTTATTATTTTTAAAAGTCCATTTCCACTATTGTAAGCGAAAATATATCAATAAATAATTCATACTTCAAAATTATTTTGTAGCAAAATAATACTATCTAACTGATTTTTTAAATAAATTATATTAAAACAATGAATGTCATTCATATGATTATAATTCAGTCATATTATTTTTCTTCAAATTCAAGTCAAAATTAAATTAAAAACCTTTTTAAAAACAATGGAAAACACAAATAACTGTCTACCCTCAGGCGGTGACGAGTTGTTTACTGTTAAAGTAACAAACGTCGTTACAATATTATATCACATTTGTACCAACTGCTACTGTTATTTCTTCGTGATATGTCAGAGCGAACAATGCATCCGTAATACGTTTATCAATACCAATTACCAATACCCGAGTTTATTGATGGCGAAATATGCATATCAAAATACATAAGCCGTTTACCAATCGAGGCTGTTGATTATATTATAAATCAAAAGAGCCCGTAAACGTTAACAATAACAAATACAAAATAAACAAACATAAATATAACAAATACAAATATCAAAGTCTAAGTCGATACCATTAAAAGTTCAACATACGATACGCAAATGGCCAACTATAAATCGAAGATGGTAAACCATGTAAGCCAATAAAACATCCCATTTATTGTATAGCTACACAGTCCTGCTAGACGAGAAACATCTGTAACACTTAACTACTCTGCTTTTATATCAGAGATTGTGGTGAACTAATACGAGGTAATGGGCAAATTTAAAACATTCCAAGCTTAAATTAAGAAAACCTAACTGTAAAACATTTTTACATTTTAAATGTAGATCTTAGATTACCTGCGTTTTGTTAACTAATGTTGTGCGCTTACACAAAGTAAAATATATTACCTAGTCGTAGTTTTTCTGAGCAAAGATCTTAGTAATGCACAATATAATAGCTAGAAAAATATTTTTTTTTGTATAATTATTAGATTGCTTTGCAGTTTAATAAGGTGATGTCAGAATTTTTTTTTCTACCATGTCGTGAAAGCTCTTAGGAACGTCGGAGGTTTATAAACAGAGGTTTGGATATATTATCAATAAAAACCAGGTTATCACTCAAAGTTGCTGTGAAGTTTTACTTCAAGGCTGATTTATAGGTAAATTACGTAAAATAGAACAAAGTATAAGCTTTTTTGATGAAAAAATCTTAACATCACCATACTAGGAAATTATAATAATTTGACAACGCCATCTATCGGTACATAAAGAAACTTAAACTTACATGCTATAGGTACAATTTAATTTATTTTAACAGAATGATATATTAATAAATCGAGTGCTAAACACACGTAAAGAGGTCTGTGCCTGCAGTGGGATGTATATAGGCTGTAGATCATGATGATGAATTGTATGAATTTGAACTTAAAACGGTTGTAGTCTTTGAGTGACTTTTGTCCGAAAGAGACACAACTTAGGCAGTTAATCAAATTCACGTGTTAAGTCGTTAATTGCTACCAAGGTTTTGAATGAGTATTGCGATTAATTACAGTGAGTTAATTTGTGTGAACCATGGAAAGTTCAAGTGAGTAAAATTGCTCGTGCAGAACCCAGGTTACTCCCGTGAAGGGCAATGGTGTTACTGGGGAGTTGTAGTGGGTATTTTCAATGCCGCTCTATAGAGGTACTGAGTGAGCCCCACACACACCCGTCGCTTAGCCAGTGGCGGGTAGGTCCGTAAATGGTATCCTCCTCGTAAAAAAAATGGTCTATTTCAGATATTCACTTATTATTGTATGCTTAAATTAAAATATAGGGAAAAAGCAAGACAATAGATAAAAGTAGGTACTTATTTAAACAAAAGCTCGGATGAAGTTTAATCTGATTCTGTTGCGCAGCTTAAATAATTTAAGTACAGTGCCACTTTTAATTTACATCAGATATGGAACGAGAAGTTAATAAAGTCATTTGACGCTTTCAAAATGGACATTTTAAAATGATAATACTTATTTTACCTTACCTTTCATTGTTTTAAATAATTCAAATACTTGTTAACTTTAACATTTTTAATGAGTATGGATTGGCTAAATTTCAATATTATAAACATTTGAAATGTAAGTCTATCTTATTACCATTTGTACTCTCATAGGATACAGAATGATATATACTTTCCTTCGCCTTTTGGTGTGTCTTTTTTTCGTATTTTAGAATAGAATAGAATATATCTTTATTGTACATCAGCCAATTCAAGAAGAGAAACACTATATTTACACTATGTTTTATGTATTTTAAGTTTATTACTATTTAAAGTGTGTTGTAATCATATTCTAATATTGTACAGTAATGGCCGTAAGTGTCAAGAGCAAGGTAAAAACGCGTTAGCACAAATAAGCCGATAAAAAATGATCCTAACTTTGTTGTTTCCTACGAAAATGCCTCTTTATTTTCCCCTTTAGGTACTCGGATAAATCGTGTGCGAGACTCGGTTTATATTATAAATAAAATCGCTGAAAAAATACTTTCAACGTTAATCTGATGTTGAAGACTTTACTGGAAGTGCTTCTTTTTATGATATTGTAAAATATAACTCGGTGTAATGTAGTTGTGGTCGTTCTATGTTGCAATATAGATAATGTAATAATTAAACTTTTTTATGAGAAAAACAGTTGCTTTATTATAATAAGTGAACAATTCGCTCACAATTTTCTTTATTGCAGCATTTGTGTAACGTCTTTTCGCAACTGCGTCCTACCACTAACTCGCTCCGTGTCGATATAAATTATTAATTTAATAGATGACCGAGTGGTCATTACCCTTAGTTACATGCTATACCGCCAGAGGATCGTAATTCGAGTCCCGACAGGGGCAGATGTTTATGTGGTGAACAAGAATATTATTTGTTGTTCATATTTATGTATTATATACATTATCTTCTAATCTTATATAAAAGTAAGTATAATATAATAACAAATATATATTTCCATTATCCAATATCCGTAATATGAGCTCTAAACGATGCTTATTTAAATGAAAATAGGTATGACTCATCATTTTATTCATCAACCAGAAGTGTTTTAGCAGAACATACGAATCACAACGCCAACGAGTTCCTTAATAAATACCAGGAATAAATACCAGGAACCAATAAATTTATTTTATGTTACAAATTAGTAGGTACTTCTAGTTATATTTAGGTTATATTTGTGTTTCACGTTTTAATTACTTAGTTAAATTTGTTTTTCTGTCGTCAATAGTATTTTCAATCCTTGTTTTATATTTAGTAGAGAAAACTTATTAGGCTTGAGTGTGATTTCATGTATTCAATTTCAAATATAACATATAGAGCTGTTACAAACTACCGAACTACTGAATATATTGCTAATAAAGAAAAATAATTAGCAATATATTCTTTTCCAGTAATTTTACATCTACCAATGCAGTAAATTACAGACATTCCCCTTATCCGCCCCGAGTCTCTGATAAGAACGCTCGGTACTTCTCTTCCAGATATTAATCATCTTCTCGCATTGGATTTATTATTTTTTTCTTTGGCCTCCGAAGTATCATTGAATTAAATGGCGGTATATGTTTTATTACGCTTGGTTTACACAACCTTATTGGTCAGAACTTACTTTGGTCAAAAGTAATGACTTTTGACGTTGACACTGATTTTTTTTTTCATTATATCGATCTAGTTTTGAAATGTTTGTGCATAGTTAGAATTTTTCGGGTCTCATTGTTTTTTATTACTAATTCATCGATCTAAACTTGTAAATTGTATAACAGTTCCGTTAGAGAAAAATATATATATATCAATATATTTAAAATTAGTATATTTTCTTTATCTATCCCTGAAAATCTTCGTGATATTAATATGCTAACAATCTGTTTTATTTAAAAAAAAGTGATCGGAGTTGGTTCAAATTAACTATTTCTTTTGATTGCACTAAAAGTTCCTCTATTTTTGAAATCGCTTGTTTTGGTAAATATTAATTACCAAAACAAGCGTGGTTTCAATTTCACCACACAAACTTATTTATCTGCAACTATAATCAAATTGTTGTGAAGTTGTTTGAAACCAATAATAGTGAAAACTTTTTCATCAAATCACAGTTAAAATCTAATTTTATTATCTATAACAAACAATAAACAGTTAACGCATGATCGAATCGAAAATTTTGCTCAAAAGCAAAACTTTGAAAATGAGTTTGCAAATATACATACTGAAAAGAAAAGCGATATCTAAAAGCTTATTTTCAAAGATATAATCATCCTTGCTCACAAGCTATCGAAGTCAAACTTATTAGTTACTCTGTTATTTCCAAGGTAGGAATCGCAGTTTTGTAGCAGTTGTAAATTATAGCATCGCCACGGTAGCCTCTTTCATTTTCCTTCAAAAGGCGAACCTAGTTTATTTTGATATAAAAGTTTCGTATTGCAATCGGTTTTCTTTCGAACTATTGTTTTTCTGTAAAGTTTTAAAAGTCTTATATCTTCAATTGCACTGCAAACATGATGTTACTATTTATATCACACGTTCATAATGATAGTTAAATTGAGGCAGAGCGTGTGTGTGTGTGAACACATAAGTTTTTGAAATCCTTTTTTGAAAAAAGGTTAATATGCTTACTTACTACAATAATTGGCGAAGAGTAAGATCTTGATTCGTAGTGAGACTAACGAACATCAATTAATTCTTATACTAAAGAAGATTATTTATTATAATATAACTATTGTCTTAAAAATTTAATAATTATTATATTTGTGATGTGATGTAATACATGAAAATCTATAAATGTTATTTAGAATACCATTTTATATTTATTTCTTAGGCGTCGTTTCTAAGAAATCGTTAATTAATGAATTATTCAGACATGATTTACTATTTTCAATTCTAATGTACGTGAGTATTTTGAGCCTCTTATTTAGAAAATACAACAGGAAAAATTGGTAGAATCCCATTTAGTATCAACTTTCTAAGAAAATCCGGGAAAAGATTTCTGGAAACTGCGAATCGCAAAGTAATGGTACAATTAAAAGTTTAATTGAAGATTAATTATGTTTTACCGTTTGTTCCTTAGATTAAACTTGCTATTGATAAGGTAAGGATATTTGAATGGATAAATAAGCTTTTGATTTGTTCTGCAACCATTTAAATAAACTTTTCTACTAAATTTGATCCCTTAACGACCCGTCGTTCATACACAATATATACAGAATATAACGTTTTACTTACAGAAAAGGTATATTGCCAAGAATTATATTCTAAAAGATTTAAATAATAAATTAATTATTATTATTTTATTTTTAATGATTATGCGCAGCAACGCGTTCAAGCTTTAAACAAGTGCATGTGAGGAATTTAATAATAAATTTTTCGATATTCTTAGAATGTAATAGAATACATATATATTAATTGTACATCAACCAATTCAAAAAGAAAAACATAATGAAATAAAAAAACATATTTTCTATACATATATTGTAGTAAATTCTTAATCAAAGATTAAATTACGAAATAACTTTCAGTAATTTATCTTCTGTGCATTCTATTTATAATTCACCCTTTAAAAATTTACACGATATTAGAATTTTCTGTTTTAAGTTTCCTTGCGTTCATATATTTACATCAAGATTTATTTCCGTCTTCCTGGCAGCGTTTCTTTCGATGTTCCCTTTACCGAATACTGGAATGATAAATGTATTTACTTACAGCGCAAGTAAGAAAACACATTGTAGCTATAATGTTCATAATTTATTTTAAAAAGCCTGAATGTTCTTGGAGTGTTTTATAGGTAAATCTTGGATTAAAGACTTAACTAAGTATTAATAAAAACTCCTTAAATTTTTTGTTAAGAGTCTACCAATTTACCAATATTATCTGATTTGTGTTCTTAATAACTTCATACAGACTTTAAGATATTAATATATTAGTTATAACAGTATTTTAAGCATCATTTAATAATTTATTACTTTACGACTCATTACATATTTAGTTTTCATGTACTAGGTACAAGACATGTTAAATTAATTATTATGAAATAAGTAAGGAATAAGTTAATTATTATAAAATTTAATAACATACAAGGCAACATAACCATAGTATGTAATTTTATAAAATAATTTTCAATCAAGAATCTTTTTTGTAACACTTCTAAATCACTTTATTAGGAGTTTACTAACAATTTAAAACTATAATGTATCATTGTATACTTAAATACGGCTTTACTATAATTTATTACATAATGAGATTCTATGTATTATGTACAAGATATAAAATTATTATAAAGCAAAGAACATAAAAGACGAAAAAAATAGGTTTTATAGAAAGAAGGTATTTTTGTAATACTCCTAAAATCTTTATATTAGAGTTGACTAAAACACTGAAACATTATTAACATTATTAAGTACCAGATTTATATTGTATACTTACAAATGGCTTTTCTGTTTCTTAGTAATAACAATCGTATGAACCTTGTCACGTTTTATCACGTTTGTTGGACTGATATTTTGAATTCGAAGAAAACAGATTAAACACAGATACTATGTAAGGCTTATATAATTGTTATTAGGTTTATATATAAAATTGTCGTTCATTTTGTATAATATTAAATTAATTTTGAAAGAACAATTGGGAAGAATATTTGCTTGGTAAAAATATAAGGAATGAAATTAAATATGATTGTGTTGGAAATAACACCGTCGAATGCCCATGGTGCCGCTGGCTGTATAATATTGCTTACTCCTTGTGGAGGTTTAATGTATCTTCGTGAACAAATATAATTATTTTATTTATGATATACTGCTGCGAAACGTGAATGATGCGTAACAGTTATATATCTCACTAAAAGCCCTCTTAACATGTGTACGGTCTTGCAACGAGCTCTGCTAAATTATTCCTTACGAGATCAGAACAGAAATATGGGATACCGTACAAAAAACGAAACAGTTATAAAGCTCATTGTTGATTGGCTAGTTGAAGTGGCAATAGCAAGAGCAGAACGGACGTCCGCTGGGCGTAAAAGTTCTAGCATGGCGATTAAGTGAAGGGTAATATAGGACAACCTCCCACAAAATGGAGAAATAACCTTGTCAGGTGAGCCTGTGAATACAGGTGCCTTATAATAGATATGTCCCAGCCAACTCATAAATGTGAAAGACATAACGAGTATAAAGGAGGCAACAGCGAGTCAAAGCAAATATGACTATTTATATTTATACAAAACAAACATTACATAAAACAACTACACGTTCACGTTCTTAAATACACGTTCTTTAATCAATAAAATTTCATAATATATATAAATTATACATTATAACAAAAACATTAAGAAATATAAACTAATGTTAGACAACAAGTCATTCTTTTTGAAATGATTGTATGTTTGTATGAAGTTGATGATTTCACATTTTCATGCTAACACGTGCTTATTGTTTTTAATAAAATCACACAAAATATTCATTTATTAGTATTATAGCGCTAACGACATACCTTAAATAACTATACAATTCTTTATAATATAAAAAAGGAATGTTTTATTTGAGGAACATCAAAGTTTGCGAATTGATGGCCCGAGGAGACTTTGTCTGTAGATATTAAAGGATTTTGAGTTCTTTTCGCACAATATTGAACGAATCTTTTTAATTTATTCTTTTTATGGGATACTTTTATTGCCTTGATATTAATTTTTTTTATATAATATATAACATGTACATAATTTAATTTGAAAAAGACTTATAGCTTGCGTGAAAAAGGTAATGTGGAACTTTGGCTGTTAACATTTTTACAACGAATTAAATAAAGGACAGATATTTAATAATATCAAGAGTTTTGTACTCTGAAGTACCGTCCGTCAAATATAGTTTGGACGTTAATTGTTGATTGATTGGAATACATCCACTACTTTAAGCCCACCTTTTATGGGTTTTATATGTATTTATTAAGTAATAAATGAACACACAATAAAGTTTCAGGAAAACAGGTGATAGGAACATTTAAGAGGATAAATCGTACAAAGGTATTGCTTATTTCTATTTGAAATCTATTCCAGCAGTCTTACAATAGATGTGTGCTTAAACCTAAAATAATTACTTAAGATTCATTTACTATTAAAATTTATTTGAAGACGATAAAAGATCATTCCGATTCATAAAAAAACTTTATTTGGTAAATATAGTTAAGTTTAAGGTGTTGGCAACAAAAAAATCTATCAAGCGCTTTGGACACTGAACGCGGTATGGGGCAGTTTCAGTCCTTTATTCGCCCTACGCTTTTAATATTGTGCGAATCTACAGCCAGAATCTAATAAAGCCTGGTAACAAGTAACTTGAGAAAAAAAAAGTTTCTATGACAATTAAAAAAGTGCCGTGTCGGACGCTCCTGTCACAGAATCAACAAAATTTAAAAGTCGCAATAACATTAAATAAAATAATACACTTAGTCAAAAATACTAAGTCGATAAACTCGTATTTTTTCTTGGATGATGGATTTTCCAGTTGATGTTTCGTTTAGCCATAGCTTTTGTGAATTTAGCTAATTGGTTTCAAATTATATTCGACTATAAGCTGACAGAGCTATTCAATATTCCAAAATTAACAAATCAAATACAATTTGATACAATTCTATTTGATTTTGTTCTATAAATGGAAAAATAATTATTTCTTAATTGTAATACTTACAGAAAACACTTTTCGTAATGGCTTTACAGAAGCAATCTAAAAAGCGCTAAAAAGTAACTCAAATTTTACCTAAATTTACTTACTATTACTAAGAATTATGTTTTACTAGCGATCTCGTTGGCGTAGAGGCTCGAACGCTTTCGTTTCGATAACGAAAGCTAAGCAACTTTCGCCATGGCTATTCCCTGGTTGGGTCAATCAAATTCGTTATCTCGATTTCATCTATGCTATGGAAGGCATTTTACGCTTTCACCCACCATCCCGCATTGTTTCAACATGATGGAGTTGATGACCCAAACTCTTCATATGTTTTCCCATGTAGCTTGTGCCGAGCAGTGAGATGTATATAGACTGTCGATGATTATGACGACTAGCGGCCCGCCACGATTTGTACTTAATGTAGATATAACCTATTTGTATTTGGAATTGTAAACCTTTTAAAACAGTAAAGTATTTTTTCAAACAGCTCCTGTGGTTCCAGAGTCTTCACTCTCAATTGTTTAGTTTAAATCGGAAAAGAGGTAAATATAATAATACTTACCAATCTAAAATTAATCAACCTCTTTCTAACTATTTTAGTATAAATAGAAGTAATCTTTGATCATTCGACATCTCATCAATAATTACTCCTAAATAAGGCTTAATAGATGGACCAAGATTGTATGAATAATGGCGGCTTTTCTTTATCACCCGTTCTCTACATAACGTCGTGCTACTTGTCATGACTGCTTATTACCCGACAGTTCTGGAAGGAGAATAATTTTTTTCCTGTTTAAAGGGCTTGACTCATTTATTTATCACAATAAATTACTATTTAAAAATGATTTCTAATATTTACACTTTATTAAGTTTCCCCATTATTAAGTATCCATAACACGAGCTCTTAATGATGTTTAATTTACTATAGATAATAGATGTGAGTATGAGAAATAATACTATTATTATCTATAAGCTATAGTAAGTGATGATTATGTCAAAGTCATGTTTCCAGTTCATAAGTCTAAATTATGAGGAATTTATCAATTTTTTTGAAACTGAATGTATCCTATCTATAAAACTAGAGATCCCTGGTTTGAATTCTGATTGGATCAAGTATTTGTTTGAGTAATAAATATATCAGTGACAATGCAACTGTAATATTTAATATTAAAATATCTTAAAATGGACGCTGTGTCTTCTCACACAACCGGATAGTTCTTCTTTACTTATCTTGATAAACACACAATTAGTCTGAACGAATTGAAGATTATCGAAAATAATTGATTAAATATTAAGTACAAAGTTAGTGTAAAAACTGACGCGATAAAACGTACGCTAATTAGACTGTACTTTAAATTTGGTCGTGTTATTGAGTGCTAATAACATTGGATTAGACCTTCATAAAATACATTTCCATTTTATGTCCATCATTGCCATCCTTGACGTGGCTTGTATATTGCGGAAGATATCAAAGTTCCAAATTTAATTATTTGTCAAGAATTTTTATGACATTTTAATAATTATTTCGCGATTCGGGTACAAGAAAAATACAAAAAAGGGATTATTATAATCAGCCCAGCCGCTCCTGAGTTATAAATTGTGATAATATATAATAAGATAATATATAAAAGATAATGAAAATATATAAATGGTGGTAATATGTATCAAACTGACCTATTTTATAAGTTCATGTAAATCAGCATAAAACAACTGAACTTGGATTAAGTGGGACTCAAACTCCCGAAAAAATTATCAACTATGGAAAGTTGATCTTAAATGTGTAGTATTAATTAATGCCTTATTTATTAAATATATTTTTTTATTTTTAAAGCCCATCAGTTAGCTGGTAAGCTGGTTACACGGTTCCATTTATTATTTTGTAGTGGTTTCCACATCCATCTCACAAGGGTTGTATTAATTTTGATATCGATTAACGATCAAACATTGAACAATCAAGATTTCGTGATATCGTTACCGAATCGAATGGAGTGAGCAGTATCGTCATCCATTACGTTCCTTCGGCCCGGATAATGATCTGTTCGGAATCTCAACATCAATCTTATCGATATCCACTTTACAGACCGTTTCAATCGATATTACCTTTTCCTACAGGTTAATCAGAACACTTTTTATGGGGAAGAGGATTAAGGAAATCTCTTTTGAAATAACAATAGAAGTTAAATTGTAAGGATTAAAATATACATATTTATCTTCAGTTCATGTTTATTACTAAATAATTTAATTACTCGTAACTAAAATCTGACTATTTCTTTAAAACTGCAAGGTTCTATTTTAGAAGGTTATGGTGTTCAAAGGCGGGAAGACGCATTGGAATCTTTTTTTTCTTTCCTACCATAAATTTTACTATTACGTCACATACTGCCGTATGCTACACTATGTCTGTAGGTAAAAAGAGAATGTTGCTTATAGCTTTTGATTGTTCCAGGAGTCTTCTTCTTGTTTCAGTCAGAGCTTATAATAATACTTTTTTTTTCTATTAATATGTTTTATTCCAAAAAAACATGTTTGATGTAACATTTTGAAAGTTATACCGTTTCAAATTTTTAGAAAAAGTAGTTGAGTGTGTTGTTGTTGTGTTATTGTTATTGTCTATTCTTCAATAATTACGCCTTTGATAACCCAAAACATTCAGGTCTGTTACAGTCAGACTGTTCTATTTTTGTCCCTTCCTTTAAAGTCTTCCTGTTTTTGATTCGTTGACATGACAATGCGATCCTGTCGGTGACTACGTGAGTCCAATGCTCGATCATCAATCACAAGTCCACACTAATTGGCAAACACTATCAGCTCTGTCAATCAGAGTTTTTGTTTCGTTTTGTGATATCCCCATGAATGGGCATGTAATATTTTATCGTCGTTAGGTTATAAATCACGATGTAAAAAATGTCATTGCAAAACTTAGTTTTGTTAGTCATTGATAGAAGTTTCTCGCTTCTTGATTGTATAGTGAATTCGGTGAAATTATATCCATCATAACCTCAGAAGCTATCGTAGATGTTCCTTACTATACTTATTTTTCAGTAAAATACAACGAAAAGACGATAGAGGAAGGAATTATGAGTTACAATGGAAAACTAATTAAATCCTCGTTTAACTTAACAAAATAGTTTTAATTGGAAATCTGATATTTTTAATTTGTCCCCAGTCTAAACCAAAAAGCGTTGTGTGTTTGTGTGAGTGTATGTGTTTATGTGTGTTGGTTCAGGTTTATCAATCAAATGTTGGATTATTTATACATTTGAAATTTAATTTCTTAAGAAGGTAAATATGACTGACTTATAAATATTGTTTTATTCTATCTCTACTATATTATTTACAATTACGTCAAGCAGAGACTAATATCAGTACGCTAATTATAACATAAATGATTGAGCTCTTTTCTGAACAAAAAAGAGATAAATCACTTTATATTTTCGTGTCTTATATAAGAAAATCACAAAAAACGAACACGAAAATAGAATCATAAATCAATATAGGATAATTGTTAAGTGAATACACAAATATTTATAATATTGGCAAAAGGTCTAACTTCTAAGTAATCTATTTACATTAAGTGATTTATATGACGAGATATAATATTAAAGAAATTTTATATTTAGATTAGTCTATTACATAGGATTGATTGTATAAAAACGACTTATATTTTACAAAGACAAAGTACGTTTATCATTTGTAATGGATAACTTTCAAAGGAACAGTAACTTTTGATGGATTAGTTAGTAATTAATTTGAAGTAAATTATGAATTTCAATATAAGACTGTCGGAATAATTTGAAAATAGACCAAGTATACATACCTACATTTAACTTCTTGTAATACTAGGAAAAAATTATGAAATATATCATAATAAACTTTAGAACAGAAAAACCCAGAAACTTAAAGAGTAATGGAGAAGGCTATATTCGGAGTTTCTCTACGTGATCGAGTTAGTAATTACGATATCCGCAAGAGAACTGGGGTCAGCGGGCGGAAAGGACCTCTGATAGGCCTCCAACAAGGTGGACCGACAACCTGGTAAAGGTTGCGGGAAGCCGCTGGATCAGTTTGGATATTATTGAGGTAGGCTCATGTCCAGAAGTTTACAAACTTAAATTTAACAAAAAAGTTTTGCCTTTTAAGTGTGTGTGTGTGTGTTTGTGTGTGTGTGTGTGTGTGTGTGTTTGTGTGTGTGTGTGTGTGTGTGTGTTCTATGTCAATCAAATATCACCCATAGGGAATTAATAATAATTCAGGATTTTGGTAAATCAATGATTATCTCCGGGTCATTAAATTGATTAACACCCGTTATATAATTTGTATTGTACACTTGCAAAAGCCGTTTTTGTTAAAAACGATATATAGTTTCCGAATTGACAGTATAATGCTTATAATTTTAATCTAAGCTCTTTGCGCTCTTTCAACCTCTAACATCTGTCTTATATGCACCATTCCTTGCATTTTTTTCTGAGGAATTTCTGAACACTACATACTTTAGAGTTTTAAAAATCCACATAATTTTATTGGTGGATATCAAAATATTTTCTGGACGATTATTACCGTACTTAACATTTAAATTTTATTGTAACGTTGATTATTTATTGTACCTTGTACTAACAAAAATTCTTGAGTGTTATATACAATACCACCGGCCGTTTGCTTATTTGGACTCGAGAAAAAAATCTTACTCTTTTAACCGGGAAAAAGTCAACGAAGGATTTAAAAGTACAACAATTTAACATTAATTATTAGAAATTACCTGTTTTTTCTTACAAACAAATTAAAAAATTAAAAAATTATAATTATAAAATATTCAAATATTCTCCAGTCCAACTTAAAGTTTCTCGATAAATATTTTATCGATTACTTCTTAGCTAAAGTTGCGAGCGAGAAAAAAACTATTGAACTGCCCAAGGAATCAAGAAGTTTCAGCGGCACGATGAGTTGAAAAATAAAATTATGCACGAACTTCGCGTCCCCAAACTGCTCTTCTGTGAAAACAAGAATCTATAGCAAAAAAAACTGCCCGTGATTCATAATCAAATGATTTAAATCACGAAGTTAAAAAACAAAGAAAATATTTTGATTTAGGTCAAAATATTTTCTTTGTTTTTTAACTTCGTGATATATAATAGTTATTGTTATTACTTAACTATTTGAAACTGCAAAAGTTAATTTTGCAAGACTGACATTCAGCGAATCATTAATTTGTTACATTTTTCCTATTATAGGGAAGGCAAAGGAAACTAAAGCCCATACAGTCATATCTTTTGCGATTAGTTTTTTATTTCTGGCTCCAGGATTCCGGGATTCCATAATGAATCCCTTTGCCCCAAGGATTTCTTGGCGACTAATGGTAGGCTTCGCCATTGTGTTAATGACTTATGAGAAAATATTTTTGAAAATGGAATACAATGTTAGTGATTACGACATTCGGCATTCTTTATCTATAACAGATTAATTTTGCAAATAACAAGAACATCAATAATTTGGTAAAGTCATTAACAAAACCTAAAATTAGATTTTCAAAAAAAAATCAATAGAAGTAGTCTAAATAAGAATATGAAATAAAATCAGATTGTTTAACACCCTTATTATCACAAAAGCCGTCTTCAATAGTATAAAGATGCTATGGGAGGTATGCCGCTAGTTTTATGATTAACGTAATGACTATACAATACAAAAGTCAATACCAAAAATCTCTTTATTTATATGAACTCAGTTAGTAAGTTTTTAAATCGTCAAAATTAAACCTCTTTCGCCGACCGCTTCAACGAATACTCTGGCTGTGGTTTTAAGAATATTCGAATAGTCAAATACAATTGAATCAAGACGATTGTTAGGACAGAATTCAGAATACCAAGCCTACATTGCCAACAAACTTGTATAATTCCACAAAGTATTGGGAAAGTTAATTACAGAAACTATTGATATTTAGTCTAGAATTCATTAGCCTGTGTCGTATATTTTTTATTTTTATATAATACTTGATTTGGATTATACAGTTTAATTTGAACTGTTGTGGATGATAGGTTTAATGAACTAGTGGTTGAAGCAGCCTGGTTTTGAATACGCATCTTCAGTCAGTCAAGGTTGTGTGCTTTCACCTAGGAACTATTCAATACGGTTGGTTTGATAATAACCTTCTATAATATTTACTTATAGGCATTTGAAGTTACTCGTAATTGTAATTGTTAGATAAATTTACAAATTGAACTTTATCATTTCTGCTGTGAACAAATAGTTCATTATGTTACGGTGTTGTAAACAGTATTGGAGGTGGGTAGGTAAGTTTGGTGTAGTGCTCAATGATAGATTAATAATTCCATGATTAACAATTAATACTATACCAAGCACTGAGTATGAGTCTATAATACAATTAACCGTTGTCGTTTAATGTTGAAAAATCATTTGTTATCATTGTAAGGAGTCCTGGTATCCTAGAAAATTGTCATTTTACAAAATGTCCGAATTTGTTGTACTAACTGTTACATGTCGTTGAAGATATAAATATAAGTACTAGCTAGAGGAATGGCAACCACTAACATTTAGCAATAATCAATGATGCAGCAGGGGAAAAACTACTGAATAAAAAACTTAATCAAATTTTACTAAAAATAGTTAAATTTCATTACACAAATTATTTCATTCAACATATATATATAGAATGATTTAAAAATAAAAGATTTTTCTTGTGATTTACTCGATTACTGTGTAGCAGATAACAGACCTGCACGGTGCCACGGACGTTGCTTGACATTGTTCTTTTTTAATAATTGTTAATATATAAAAATTTCTATCGATTGAACTGCAAAGTTTTATTTGATAAATATCACAGAGTAATTATCTGAAGCACACGTATTGCATGTACGAAAATTGGAATACTTTTATCCTGTATCTAGGTGTTTTCGATATACACCTACATATATTTATATACCTACAGTCTTTCTTTTATTCTATTAAATATGTTTTCAACGTGTATTGTGATTGGCTTAACATTTTTTTTTATTTAATTCTTTTCTTAGTACCTTTAGCCTAGTTACCTACTTGTAATTACATCAATCTTACAACTTACAGCACAACCGAATAGCCAGTACATATGATTGTAATAAAAAAGTTGTTTGGGTCGCAGATGTTCCCCGTATTATCTCGGAAACCCTCACAAGTTAAATCTTGCTCCCAAAACACGTACTCGAGTTTCTCTAATTGGAAAACTTGAAAAGGTACGCTTTGAACAATTGAATACGTCCTAGGCGCCATTGGGAGTCGTTGATACGCGATAATATGTGTTGATAGGGAACTTAGGTGTTTGTATTGTAAATTTTGTCGCTTAGATACTTACTTATTATTATTAAGCTTCTGTTTGAAACTCCAAGTTATTATTTATTGTAGATATCTTACTTGTTTTATAAAAATTAAACTTAATTTGTTTTCAACACTTGTTGATTTCTAAAATACGAAACAACATGGCGCTGACTTACCGTTTTCATCAAACACAGATTAAAATAAATTTAAAGGACAGCTAAATAAGTTATTTCTTCTATGTTAATTTACATAATTGTCAGAGATTTTTTTTAAATAGATATATTGAAAGTATTGTATCTTTCAAGTTTCTTAATTTGAGTTAGCTTTTGTAAACACAATTATATCTGATGTTAAGCAGTGCTGTGACGAACTATTCTTTACATACTATACTACTTTTGAGTATGATTTAAATTTAAATTTATAACAAAATGAGTTTAATCACAAATTCTGTATACGTAGTTATATTTGTACTAATTTAGGTGCCAACGGATGTGTACGACTATGACTCTAACATCCTGCCTGCCTTCCGGCAGTTAGAAGTTCCACAGTCTCTATTATATTTAGAAGCGGCAACTTGTCTAATATATTACTATGTTCAACTAAGTAAAACAGTAAGTTAATGATAAATTTATCCTAGCTATTAACTCAAGCAAAATGTATGTTCAAAGGTAAGGTAGGTAAGATTGTCTGGTCAAAGTAAGTGATTTTTATGGGACTATTACTCAAAGCTAATTAATCTGCCATAGGGTCACAAGTAATTTAATACTTTTATAGGTAAAACAGTCGTCGTTTGATATGTAATTCACTGGCATACTTTAAAATACGCCAATATCGTATACATATAGCGCTACACAAACAACTGTAAAACGCTTAATCAGCGAAAAAAACCCCAAACAGAAATCTCACAACACGTTGTAGAAATCCTGAATCACGCTTACAAAGATTCCAAGACACATCGGTAACCATTTCCGACGATGTACAGTTGGGACGCGGTCACCAAGTGATATGGTAAACTAACCATGTCCCGTGTACCGTGTACACCTTCAAATTATTTGACGGACAATGAACATTTATTTCTTTTGATGAATATTTAGTTCTTTCACATTCCTCTAATGGATAAAATCACTTTTTCTACTTTTGCACAGACATTACAAATTTAGAAAATACTTTTTGACCGCGTCAATATTCTACCGATAGCGATATGCCACGTGTTATAAACAATGACCGTATTTGAATTGCAATCCGTCCAAATTTAGTTGACATATATTAGACAGCTCATCTAATACCAAGTGTAAAATGGTTTGTATCTCAAGGTCTCGTTTCTAATTTATATTTTATTTATGTAATATATGATTTAAAAACTATAAACCAAATGCTTCCTTTAACCTTTGCGGAGGTTTCTTTCCGCAGGAATATTATGCCTCATAAGTTTACCGCATATTTAGCTGCAGCACAAATTTGTAAATAAAATGATTGTGTAAATTTTAAGTCGATAGCTGTGCTCGTGCACGTAGAAGCGCTTAGTTAAAGCAAAGCGCTTCTTTGAATAAGTTTATTTTGTAATAAATTCCAATACTCATTTACAGATTTTATCACAAGCAATACAAGTCAATTAATATAAGCGTTATACTTAAATTATGTTTATTAAATATCGTCAGTTCTATAAATTTAATGGCTTGTGCAACATTATCGCTGTACCAATTTGGTGCTCATATAAACAAGGGCATTGCAACGTCGGCCTCGTAGATTAAACGCCTGCTTCATTTGGGAAATTGATATATTGAAGTTCACAAAACCTTGAATACACTATTATAATACCTTGGATGAAATTAAATATCAAGGGAGGGTTTGTGAGCCTAAAAATTGAGCGCAAATCACTTTAAGGATAAGTTATGTTATTGTTATTACTTTCAGGCATAAATAATACTTATAACTACTTCTGGTGGCTTATTATAACTTTGGTTGTGATGTAACGGCCCAAACCTTCTTAAATATTTCCCATCCCATTTGCCTAACAGAGGAATGTAGGTAGGTTGTAATGTTGATGATGTAGTAATGGATATAACTTGCAAAAAAATAAACAATTCAAACTCATTCAAAATTTCCTTTGATTTATCTGAAATCAACCATAGTGAATGTTTTTCTTTAGTCCCTCAGATTTGTCGTAAGCTCTATCAGAGTAAGTAAATTAGGTACCTATTCATTGCGACATTACCCATTATGGGATGTGCATACATAATAAAATTAATAGCAGACTCCTATGTATTACTGTTAAATTTATCACAGTATATCCAATTACAAACCGCTTGCAGCCCTTTGATAAGCAAATTGCGATCTCGGACTTAGGGATTAAACTTAGATTAGATGATACATTTGATACAGTTTGACACTCGCTTAAATGGCTCTGTGGCGCTAGTACCATTAAATGCGTCGTCATTTATTACTTGTCATTTTTTTTCTTTACGGGGTAACTCCTAGCCTTCATCTAGTGTGATAGTATGAATATAAAGCTGAATTTGGAAACGAGCTAGATTCCTCAATCTCATAGGAACTAGCTAGCCAACTGCCGTATACAACAATGCTGTTAATATTAATGTTATGATGCTGATTTAGACTCAAACGCTAATGAAAATCAAGTCCATTATAGGACTTCCCTTTTTTCGCATTGGATTTTTTATATGACGCAAGTAGCATTAACATAACGTTTTAGCTGACTTCACCTTGCCAGCCCGTAAGGTGAATTTTCTTGCATCTATCGAAGATAGTTACGTAGAAATTCAGATTTTCTTTAGTAAACTTAACGAATGGTGTAGAGAAAAACATACACAATAAGAATACAGACAAATCGAGAATATCCTTAATAAAAATATGACCAGTTTATTTGACATAAAAATCAGGATATGTATGCAGACGTACCATAAACTATGGCGGCTAAAAACTTGTGCAGAGATTTCCAGTAGCTTGAGATTATAAATGTCAATTGATCCAACTCAGATCATATATTGCGAACGTTGCTTTGTTTTGTCCTTCGCCATTATTTTAGTTTATTTAACAGTTAAAATATAGAATACACTCAATAACAATACTCTGGTTCTTCACTAAGTAGAGGCTAAACAGTCATGGGAGACGAAAAAAGGTTTCTCTTGTTATTCAAATGAGTGTCGAACTTTAGGAAGTGCCTCGAAACTTGAATTTTGCTCTGGCATCTTGAGAGTTTTTACGTCACCAAAACTTGGCGAATTTTAAGAATAAAAATAGAAGGGACTTTGTATCGTTTTTAATGAGGAAGTTCCACGCCAAATTGGTGAGTCTATCGCGTTTACGAAAACATAATATGTTTTTAAATCTTTTTTAACTCTATGAATATTATAGACTTATTGACGAAATGAATTTCTTAAAATTTTCATTTTAAGAACGTTAAAATAATGATACCTATAAATTACTTTTTATTTCATGGAATGAAATAATATAGAAACTGATTCATTTCCAATATATCTTAGAGAATAACAACGTCATCTTCGTTTTTTATTTAATTACAAATACTCTGATGAAATAAGAATATAAGATATCGAAAAAACCTCCCGTACATATGATCTTGCTTGGTAACATAAATTTTACGATAGAAGGTTACATATATATTTTTTTTTAAACTTACCTCAGTGTCGCGGAAGTAGTTATATAATCTGTAACAAGTAATATCAACGCATTAGTTACTTTCACTGTAAAACTAAACCTTAAAAATACAATAAAAATATTAATACTACAATATAATCTAACAATATTAATACTACAATTTTTTTTTTTATCTTTAGTGTTGAAAATGAGTACTTAATACCATAATAGCATCAAGCTTACGCTTAATTTTGAACGTTATTGCTATTGCTAAGAAATTGGGATATAATTTAATTAATATCTTAACCGTACACGCGTTGTTAACTTTTTCTACACAGTGTATGAATAACGGAATACTAAACTTTCCAAAGGTTTATTTAAGATCAAAATGAATGTGATAACTTAATACAGTAAATGAATGGATGGTTTTTAAACTTATTTCAGTTCAGGAACGAATACTTCGTTCATAATCCTAATAATCAGTGAATTTTTCAATTGTATATATAAGGTATTCTTTAAAATTTTCCCAGCTTTATTAATTTTTAAGCCACCCCTGAATTAAACCGAATTAAGCACAATAAATGTGTTTGGTTTTAGTGAGAATAACGACATAAGTTCATTTTGATATAGAAGATAATAATATCATTAATTTAATCACTGTTCAAATAGCCTATAGTATCATATTAAACTACGTACTCATATCAATATAATATTGAAATTATAGAAAACAGTTAAATCATTAAATAATCTTAAATATTTTAATTTAGTTTCAAAATATTTATTGAAATATTTAAATCAATGTCTCAGAAAATAGTATACCATTGCTTAAAATACTATGAATCCAAATCAGCTTATAGAAATTCATTTCTCAATTATGTTTAAATAATCCTTTCGGGATTTGCTTATTAGCTAGCTTTGCTTAATAGCTCGTCCATTAGTTCTTTGTGGTTCACAAACATCCTCACTTACGAACACGCCTACACAAAAACTTGTCTACATTAGGCTTCGATTTCCTACCAAATTGAGAGTAAGAGGAAATGTCTGTAATAAACATTTCAAATAATTATTTCATCGCTAAAAGGGCGACCGTGTAAAAGTTTATATATTTGTCGAAATGTCTATTATAGCCTAATGGCTATGTATAATGTTCAAGTAATGATCTGGAAACAAAGTTTGCTGTCGACGTCTCTTGAAAGATATAACGGAAAAATAAATCGCCCACGGTATAGGTAAATCGTTAGGAATGTAAATGTATTCTTTCTGACTCGAGGATTAAGCTTTTGTTATTTTAAAAGCATGAATATAATCCAGTTTTGATTATCCCTTTTGTGGTATTTTATCTGAGTTTAAAACAAAGCTAAAAAAGCTTTCATTTTTGTTCGAGATATCGAAAAAGTATATAAAAAGTCAAAATTAAGGAATCAAATAAATTAATTTACATAAAATATAAAATATGCCGTATATGGCCGTTGTGTCATAAAAGCACCATAAGAAGTCGAAAATTGTACTGGAAAGATATAACATGAGGTTCATAACATAAAATCTTGACGAATTTTAACAACACGTACAAGAGAGATTTCAACAACAACAAAACTCATGCTGTCTCTATCCAACTTCATAAAAAACATGATTTGTAATAAAAATCTGTACATTTAAAATAACTTTTTATTCAACTTCTTCTCCTTCATCGTGCGTCTCCGCAAATCAACAATTGTTGCGCCTGTTTTGCGTCGGAGGGTGACGAGCTGGGTTATTCGAGCCACCCCACCTCCTCCAAGAAGTCTCCCAGCGCCTTGACGTTGCTGGACACCTCCCGGGGGAGTATTTCGCAGGTAGTGTACCCGGTAGTTGGCCACTCCTCTAAATTCCGGTCAAAAGTGAATGGGACCGAGTGAATTTTATTCAATTTACTACTATTTGAAATGCGAAAATTGGATGGATGTTTATTACATAATCACGCCAAAAAAACAGAACGGATAATTTATACAAGCTTATTTATATCCTGAAAAAATATGGTTTTGATGTTTTACGCGAACACGAAATTTAAATATAAGTTATAAAAAAGAATTTAATTTCATCGTGAATTTCAATTTGGGTTGTTTGAAGATAAAGCTGAACGTAAAGGAAGTCATTTCGCTAATTCAACATTTATTTTGTTCTAATTTGAAATTTGTAGCCGAGCATGTTGACAGGTCGTCCTGACGCTCCCGGATTTTGTAGTTAAATTCCCCGGACATAGAGTTTGGTAAGAATTAAAAAAAAATCATCTTATAAAGAAAAATACACTAAGAATAATTAATTACAAGCTTTCTCGTGGTATGACGGCGTCATTCCTTAGTTGCCACCGATCTGAAAATTAATTTTGTATACAGAAATGCTTCTTAGTTAAGTTATTACCACTCGTGGTGGTTTAATCTTACTCTCTTGGTAGTGAGATGATAAGAGTTGCTGTTGCTTACTTTTGCAAAGTTGTAGAAGGAGGCAGCGAAGAGATAACGGGAGAACAATACTCAATCAGCTCTTCTCCAGCGTAGATGGAAGGGCGCGAAAAGGCAGGCTTTGGTCTTCCGTCTTCTTACGCCCTAAATGCAAAGAAGCCAACATTTCTTGCCCAACTCACTTCGGAGAATCTCCATCGGTGTGAAGCCTGGGCATGCATGCATGTAAAATCATTTCGGCAGAACCCCGGTCATACTAGCATAGGTAAATAGACTTACCGGTAGCCTTCTGCTAGTCGGTAGTCGTTATTGTGTTGGCGCTTGAAATACCCAATATTTCCAGTGCTAACACTACAAAGTAACAACAAACGACCCAACAAAACAACACAACAACGACAACAACAATGATCGTCGGATGATGGTCGTATACAACGACCCTAAAAACTGGTGACCATTTTTTTAAGGACGCAAAAATACAATTAAGAGGCGTCTCCCTACATAGGAGTTTACTTAAATTAGCTTAAACCCATAACTCTACAAATGAGATATAAAATGAAATTTTTTATTAATTTATTAATTTATTTTTTTGTTTTTCTTTTACTTCTGTACGAATCATAATATCAACAGTGTACATAAGTTCCACTACTAAGCACAGGCCTTCCTACATGAAAGACAGATCTAAGGAGTTATATATGTATATGCAAGGTTAAATAGCTTAATTATTATTTAGTATTAAGGCAGCCACCTCTTAAGTTCGCTTAACCTCGAACAATATTTTTTAGATTGATAATATTGCTACAAAGCTAGGGACAGCTAAGTCCATTTGTAGAAAAATGAACAAATAAATTGCTCGTTTTATTAAAAAGCTTTGAATTTGTAGGAAATCACTTCCATTGATTTAACCAAATTCCTAATGGAATATTCTGGTTCAATTCACCCTTTTTTCCAAGACCATTGCCCTAAATTACATTTAAAATTAATCGTTTATCACGTTTCTTTCACCCAGGAGTCAAATAATTACAAGTTTTTAGAAAGTGTCCGTTACAAAAGTCAAATTGAAATACAATTTAATTAATTGTTAAATATTTCTAAGTAAGTTAATTGAATTAATTCAATTACTCGAAGATTTTAAGTAAGTTCAATATAACTCGCAATACAATATTAAAACGGTGCATACTTTGATTGATTTATCTATTATTAGCCATACAAAACGCCAATTTTATATGTAAGAATCTAATATTATATCTAAATTTATATCTATGGAGATGTTTGTTAAATGTATGAATAAGTATATATCTATACACTGTGGTCACTTTTTATTTCACTTATTCCTGCCATAGGTCTGCAGGTATAAATTTCTTTAGGAATAAGCAGTATCTTTGTATTCACTTGTTTTATGTACTTAAGAATATTTAAACCCTTTTTGTTTTTTTATATTAAGCTCAGCAAATGACTCGACACCACCTGATTATAAGCAGTAGAGGAGTCCATATATGAAGATAGGTAGTGAAGCATGCGACATACTGGCCTAGCCACCCTCACCTTGTAGGCCCAAAAAGTGCTACTTCACGCCTCTTTTAAAGGAACCCATGTTGTAAGAAGGAGGGAATACGTATACGTGTACGTGCTTAGGATTATTTAGTAGGTTTATAAATATTATCAATTTTAAATGTAAACAAACTATTCAGAAAATTTAGTAGCTAGCTGTATTTATTACGTTGCAAACAACTTTTTAAATAAACGATTCATTCTGTTTGCAAATAGATCATCAAGTATGTAAATTAGTGACATGTCAGCCGATGCATATGATAACAACATTATGACATTATAGACTAACGAGTAGGGTTAATGACAAAAGCTCCCTCAGAGACGTTCCTAATGAACTTCAATAAAATGTGATGTGATTTAACTTTGGCAATAACTGTTATCGCCATATCTTATGTCTCTGAAGTTTGGTACAATTTTGACATTCCCAAATCTTGCTTATCCCGTTTTAACTCAGAACCCTGTGCCCGTTTCACTACGAAAACTGTATTTACTATATACGTCCAAGAACATTGTTTTGGACCCATAGTTTGCAGACATGTTTTCATATGTTTATATTGTGTGTACTGCACCCACATCACTGCACACGTTAGATGGAGCCACGTTAGGTGAAAGACGAGTTAGGGGCGGTGGGGTGATGGAGTGGGTCTCCATCGCTTGCTTCAAACGTCCCTGCGCGTGACTGTTCCGAGGTGCTCCCCTACCCCAGAGGGCTCGGTAGCGGGCAGAATCGTCCAGTCTTCGGCGCATGACAGTGATTGCAAAAAGTACCCTGTCGTGCGTCGAAGCCTCGATTAAAGTGGAACACGTTGGTTTTTAGTGAGTATCCCGGGGTCTTATTCCCCGGAGAGTCTCGCATAACCCAGTGGTGGCCCCATTCACCACATGGGTAGCTATAAAAGCTTTTCCAACGTAAAAAAAAGTGAAAGACGAGTAGTTTTCCAGCTATAGGAATTTAAATCGTTTACAAGCAGGATCTCTGTTGTTAGTTTATCTAACTACGTCAAAGTTCCAGAGTGTAATGCTTATTTCGCTTCGTTCGTTAATTAAACAAACAAAACTGGAATCAATTGATACTTCTTTAAATGCCAATTACAATTCCTTTGACATTGCAACAGAGATATAGATTATTACGGCGAAAATAGGACAGGCGTTGGTGCTTACTCAGGAACACTGTAACCGCGCTTACTGCATAGTAAATTGGTACAGGAATTTAATGTCTCGTACTCTCGTGATGAGTGAGATCATCAAAACAATTATACGTACCATTACTCTTATTTTTGACCCGATGAACTATGTAATACCTACAAACTACCACTAATGCCTTCTATTAAAAGAAACCCAATTTGGGGCTGGGAGAAATGACAATTATAATGTTTAGTATATCAGTTAGTCGATTTTCCATCCTACAAAGAATATTTTCAGTTGTATATGCTTAAGCTTTTCTCTAGGATTTCTTTAGGGTTTTCCCAGTTAATTTTTTTTATATAAAGCTCATTAAAGCTCAGCTAGTGAAGCATGCGACATACTGCCCTAGCCACCCTCACCTTGCCGGCCCAAAAAGTGCTTTTTCATGCCTCTTTTAAAGGTAATTTTATTTTTTAAACCACTTCAAAATTAAACCAATAAAATACAATAAAAAATATCTAAATCGATCAAGCCGTTCTTGAGTTATAGTGAGACTAACGAACTTAGTTTTTGTATATATTCATTTTTATATATAAGAAGAAAAAAGAAAATAATAATAAAATCATTCACCTCTTTCAACCTAGCTGGAAATTCTTATGATAGGAACATTTGGACATACTAGCTACTTAAGTTTGTCACAATCTTACCTCTTCCGTTTCCGTGTGTGTTAGGACATAATAAAATGTGTTTTTAGAAATGGGAGGTCATATTTAATAATTTTTAATTTATTTATAACTTTTATGAAAAACGCAAGTAGTCACTTAAATAAATAACTCCAATTTATTATTATTAAGACCACATAGTAGATATACATTTATAGTATGTTTTATTACTCAGAATTCTATATTTCTCATTCAATAAATAATCCCTTGACATTATAACATTGAATTCTTACAGAAAAGCTTCTTAAATATCAAACAAATCCATTATTCCTGTCACCGATAAAAAGAAATATTTCATCGGAAAATATATGAAACATAATCCCATTTCCTAATCACAATTTCTTTCGAAAACACCCTATACATATTTTATAAGATACACCTCGCATATATATCGGTATCAGTACACAAATTGAGTCAATGCCTGTGACAGGAGATTTAATTTAATTCGGGGCTTGGTAAGTAAGTTATAAACATTCTGGAACAGTCTTCTTTGGAAATTCAAAGGCGTAATATAAATATTTAAGTGTTTATAAGGGCAAGGAAAAATAGGAATCTTAATAGGAGACCATGAAAGTCATAGACATTTTATATCGAAAAATGTCAAATAGATGATTCACTCATACACACATATTCCCTGTTGTGACGATTTAAAAGAACTTTGTAAATGAGTCTATTTAAATAAAGTTATTTTTGACTTTTGACTAGATATTAAGTGAAAAGACTGATTCTTTAGACTTAATATCGAGTAACCAAATGATATTTCAAGTGCGTTGAAATTCATGCGACAAGTATGTTTGCTTTTCGCATGTATCTGTTGGCAACACTTTGAATATTTTATAATAATGACTTCATATTTTCGTCCTGCCATCGTATCGGTATTACTTTCAGTGTCACAACACTATTAATTATTTATTGTATACATCAATTCAGTATAATTACACCTTTTTTCAAAAAACTACAGTCAATTCAGCTAAGGAACCCAACATCTGAGATACACACACTACGAATCTGCTCCAGGGCCGTAATAGGAAATTCAGTGGTAGCTATTTGCAGACAACCCTGCAAGGGAGCTTTCTATTGTATTATTTGTGTTAAACACTGTTCAGTTATGTATGACATTGTTGTAACTGCGATCTGAGAATTTATGACTGTGAAAGCAACATTTATATAAAGGCTATATACTCACAACCATATTGATAGTTACTAAATTCATGATAGCACTAAATATACTTAGATTAAATAAGTAGGACTTATTGTATAAGAAATCTTTCCAGTCAACCAATCAACAAATTTAAGAAGAATGGTCATTTTACAATTGTATGAACTTGTCCTATATTGAAATCGGAGTAAGTGTAAATTACATTTAACGAATTTCTTTACACACCTCATATTCACAGGTGTGTGTAAGCGTCTAATAAAAGTATATATGAATTCAAATTGTGGCAGAATGGCACTGAACCACTGATGCTCTATTAAAAGTAAGTCTTTATTAATGAGTAATTGTATTCTAAATTTAAAATTATCCAAAACATAGCCACATTAACTCAATTCATATTTCCAAACGAAACCTTCTCGTATTATGTAATTTGACTACGATAGTTTTTTGGTTCTTCTTGGAAACGTGAAACGTTTATATCGTATGCACCGTAAATGTGGTTGTATTAGCAGTGTATTGAGTAAATCGACGAGATTATAATTAGGACGTGAAAATGACATTCTACTAAAAATAGTGTTACAGTGTTGTTTTCTCCACATATATATGTATATATTCTTCTCCATCATTCAATTCTGTTAAAACGCAAAACCATGTACAGCTCTTGCATTACGCAGAAGCGACAATGAAACCGATCATCATTTTAATTTAATGATTTCTATTTTCTCTATAAGCAATTTTCATAGTCATATTGACAGCCTTTAAATTGATGGTACGAAATTCATTTGAAATTGCTTTCATTACGGTTTCATCAAAATTACAAGTATCTTAATTTAAAGGAGGAGTTCCTTTAAGAAGTTTGTAGTTCGTAAGAATCGTTTTGAACAAGTATCACAAACGTATCTCAAGTAATATAAATTAGCTATTTGTGCGTGATAAATTAATTTTATTAGAATTGAATCTTATTATATTCTAGAAAGAATTTTTAATTATTCCTAAGATACCTTACAGCTTTAATAAAACAGTAAACATGCACTCGAAAAGGTGACACCTTTTATTCCAATTCAGCAGCTACTAAATTATAATATCGTATCAACTTGACTCAGTTCTCTGAGAATTGTTCAAATGTCAATTGCATTGAAGACTACTTTTGCTCTGTGAAGCGTCTTCATAGTGCTTCCTTTCAGTAGATAATTGTTTCTTGATTTTTTCCTTTAAACAATGCTTTTTATGTTAGAATCAATACAATGCATTATGCGCTGGCCTCTTCTAACACTGTTTCTAGTTTCAGTTTTCAAAGCATAATAGTTTTTAAGAAAATAATATTAATAATACTGTAAAAGATTAAAGCAGCACTTTGATTTAGTGGTTTTCTAGATATGTTTCTATAAAAAATATAGTTTATTTTTTATCACGAGTTCCTCCATGCCTCAAAAGGCTTATTTAGACGTTGGTCCCGTTTATCCCTCCAACCATACCACAATGGGTCAGCGCGGTAGTGTTATAGCCGTTATACAAATGAGAAATGATACAAATTTGTTACTCCTATTTAGCAAGGCTTGTGTCTAGTATTGGTGCGTCTGTAGTCTATAAAATGCCCTTGATTCGGTTCTAGCTGCTGTGTTCTATTAAGTATACCTCAGATCTCTACTAATTATGCTCGCAATAACTCAATTTTGTTGTATTACGTTGTAATCAAAATTATAATAAAATTCTCTGATGTTGTTATAATATGCAAGTTTACGATACAAAAGTATAAAAGGCAAATTAGGGGTACTTTTAAATATTATTATTTTATTATCACTTGATATTTTTATATCATTATAATTTTTATTTACATCTTACAGCTCAAAGCACTGCTGCTTTCTTGTTTGCATATTAATTAATTATAAATATTTATTATTGTTAAATATTTATTTGCTGGTTTATGTAATATTCTTATTTCCTTCAAAAAGTTTAAGTAACTGTATTGTTTCCTTAAAAATGGGAAAATATGTTTATAATATTTAAAAATAGATGTCATGTTTTTTTTTTCTATTTCATAAATCACACTAATATAAATGTGAAAATTTTCGAAAATAATACATCTACAGCAAAACCATCCGTATTGTGAGGTTTATAAAAATATGGCCGTAATTTGTAAATTACAGTCATAACTTTACAAATAGCATTTTTGAGAAAAACCGTGATTTCTATTTAATATCTACGAAAAAAAACCGTCAAATTTCTCGTTAAAACATACCAATGTCTCGAAAGTTCCAAAGTCGCAAAGGGTAAGGATAAAAGGAGACACATGTGGAATATTAAAACACTTGAGGTCGAAAAAACCATATAGCGAAAAAACATTACTTTTATTCAAAAGATGCTTATGATTCCAGGAGAATACGCTGTGAAGTGAAACGAGCTTAAGGCTGGGAAATGTAATTAGTTTCTACAATTATGGTCACCATTATAGAATAGAAACACCTTCCATTACGCCATAACGGCATATTCGTTTTTTTTATATAATAATTTACGAACGTTTGGACCTGATTCTAGGTGATATTTTTTCATTTGAAATCTTACTATCATGCTGACGAGTATGTATATCTAGAACAGGTCCGACTTCCAGAAAGAGGTCAATTAACAAACTCAACTTCGCTGGGTAGCATTTAGGATTCTTTGCAGAATATTCACGGCTAATCTTCCTTTGGCCACGTTGCCTTATACATCTGAAGAGTGGCAAATTCCAAAAAGTTTCATTAGAAGATTCTAAATGACCCAAATGGCAACGGAGAGGGCTAAACTCAAAGATCTTGCTATTGAACTCAACTTTTTTGTGGAAAGATATGAATATTATTATTAATTGCTATCAAAACGCAATAGACTGTGGACTTCTGATTTCTATGATTATATTAGATAGAGCGGCCAACCAAATAATAGGGGTCAATTTAATCTACCATCGCTCCCGGGCGATTAGCAATTAAACTCTGTGATGAGGGTTGCTTTACGATAGCATTGTTCTTACTGTTTATTCTAATGTGAAACTTATTGTTGGAGAAATATAATTTATGTTTTATTGTCTTAGAGAGTTAATTTATTGTTAGTAGCCTCAAATTTTAGTAAGCTAAAAATGGTTATAACATAATTAATATAACAATAGTATAACATAATGAATAGTCGCAATTTAAAAACTAATTATAAATCTATAAAGTTTGTTAAGTTTGTGTACCTGCATTGAATATTTTTTTTTCTTCTTTTTTGGCTTGTACGACTTGTACATTAGTCACGACGAGGTTATAAGGCAGGAAAACGAATTAAAAAGGATACATGATGGGGGATTTACAAGGATCAGGAGAGTTTGGAAGTGTATAAGGTTAAATTATAGCTTAATATTATTACGACTTAGATAGCACTGAATGTTAGCAATTCAGTGCAGGTATATATGTAAAAAAAAGTTACGAAGTGCTCAATTTATCATTTTTCTATACAGGGTGTATTAACATACTAAAAAAATTAGTTTATGAGATAATTAGGCTATGATCCACTACATGTATTCTTGTTTGTTCACCGATTTCTCTCTCAAATTTGGGCCAAATTATAAAATTATATTATTATTGAATTTGAAGAAGGATCCCAAGTAAAGCGAGGACAAACCTATTTTTTTTTTTAATTATTTCAATAAAAAACAGTATGTGTATTACAACAGGCGGCTTAGCAGCTAACAATAATGAAAGGCAAGTTTGAAACAAAATTAAGCACCGATTTCAAAAACAGTTAGTTTTTAAGTTCTGCTTAAACTTTTTTGAAGAATAACTTATATCGAAGCTGAGTGATTAGCCAAAAGTGACTCAGAAGCTAAAGCTGCTTCTAAAATCGTGGATTTTCCATAGTCAGTTTTGTCCAGTATAGTCTGATGTGGTATAGAATAACTTCAAGGGTTATATATTTGCAATTTTTATAAATATTTTGACATTTACATTTAAATAATGATAACACCGTAACAACAACATCCTCTAACTACAACATTGCTAGTAAAACATTAAAATTTAAACTCATTTTTAAAGTCATAATATGTATACAATATTTGCTACTCAAATATGCACAACTACACTTGCCACTGCATTTTCAGCTTTAAATTGAAGCTTTAAACTCCATTTTAGTTAAAATAAACCACAAGAGATGTATTCTCTGTAAAATATAGCAGCACTCTTTCGTTTAAGTGGACACACTTAGGGTTTAACAACTGGTACAGTGCTTGACATAAATATCTTGGTATACCTTCTCACCCTCCGGAGGTAAGAAATATAAAACACGTTCTTCTAATTGGACTATAAAAGGAGCGTTTTATAGTGTTCGGGGTCTTGGACATAACCCTATTATGTCGTGAAAGTGGCTAATAGCACATTTGGAGCAAATTTTGTGTGAATCCAGACATTTTGTATTGAAATTTGTCCCCTTGTTAATTTTTGCTTATATAACATATATTGTGTTTTGTTGGATATCTTTATGTGCACATTTATATATTTTCAAGGCCTTTGAACTTAGTACAAGGTAATTCTTTGGCAAGTTTCTATTCGTGATGTTTAACTAGTTAAGATGCAAGTTATGCAAGATCATTACCAAGCTTTTAGATCAAACCTCTTAACACCAATTAAATATTTTGTAAGCGATATTCATTATGATTTGCCATTGCATGTTCGTTGATATACACACTGATGATTACTTAGCCATAATGCGTAACAAGGTGGCGTTAATACGTAGAGTGGGGAATCACCAAAAGCATCTTTAAGGTATTAAAAAAACAGTTTCAAAGATCTTAAGATATTGAATTAGGCTTTCTATATTACAATTAACTATAATTTACACCGTAGTTCCGAGGATGTCCATTAACTTTGGTGTTATTCAGATTATTAACTGATAATTTTGTTTGAGGACATCTTTTTTAAATTAAGCAATATTTTATTCCCCTACAAAATTAAATGCTCCAACGTAAACTAATGATAATGATTTGATCACACTAAAGGCAATAAAGAACAGCTAAAAACACTTTAAAACTGTACAACTAAATTAAGCTCAATAACAAGCATTGTAATTTAGTACTTTGTAAGAAAATAAGTTTAGAAAAAGCTATTAAAGCATGTCTTCAAGAGTATCGTCGAAATAAATATTAACTACTAAAGCTCTAATTGGGTTGTAAACTGGTCGTATATAGTCTAAGTCCTTGAGTTAATCGTGTTACATTAAAGAGGTGGCAGTTACGGAGCTTTCAAGTATTCTCACTTTAATAGCATTTTTATAATGCTAACATCATAATATAAGATCATCCTTTTTATATCTCTCTATTGGCTCAAAGTAAAAATATAATATACAATAAGGTATACAATTTTCTTTTATTCCTGCATACACTCCACACTTTGGCGGTCTTTGGGAGTCTGCAGTCAAATCTGTTAAGCACCACCTTCGCCGTGTGTTAGGACTTGCACATTTGGACTACGAGGAAATGGCTACTCTCTTGATACAGATAGAGGCTATACTGAATTCTCGTCCCATAACTCCTCTCTCTAATGATCCTTCTGATCTTTCCTGTTTGACTCCTGCTCACTTCCTAATTGGACGATCGATCGTTTCTTTGCCTTGCCCGCAACTAATCGATAGGCGAATAACGTCGCTACAGCGTTTTGAACGTGTACAGGCACTGAAGCAACATTTCTGGACACGCTTCACTAATGAATATATTTTATGGCTTCAGCGGAAGACTAAATGGTACACGTCACGAGGAGAGTTGCGGAATGGTTCACTGGTCCTCATCAAAGAAAAAACATCACCACTGATGTGGCCGTTGGGCCGCGTTCTTCGAATCCTGCCTGGAACAGACGGCATTGCGAGGGTCGCCGACATCAAAACAAGCAGAGGCGTCATCCGTCGGGCCTACAACACAATTTGCCCTCTACCAGCCAATGTTGAAGACAACACTTCAAGGCCGGGAGTATAGTGATGCGTTTAACGATACACGGGCCGGTGTAGGGGTAAGCGCGGGACGAGGGACCTGAGAGGTCCGATATATGCGTCAGCGCAGACCCCGCGCGCCGGCACTTCTCCATAGCAGCTGCGCTGCGCATACGTCTTTATTGTCGGGCTATTCTTTTGTTACTTATTATACCAGCCTAATACAGTCCACTATTAGTTTTATTTTATGGTAGTTAGTTCCCGCATAGTTCAACATAAGGAACTACGCCAACAGTGGTATAACTTTCAATTTGACATTCATAATTGATACGTTAAGAATCGCAAAGGCGGCAGTATTTGATAGACAGAAGTGAATTCATAATTAATGGAATGATATTGATATTAAATTTTGCTATGTTTTTTCTTAATAGGGTTGCTCTTAGCCTTCATCTCACCTGATAGTTAGGAAAGATTATACCGAAGAATTACTTCTGCGAAGTATACCCGGATTCCTCATCCACAGTAGAACTTGCTATCTCACCTCCGGCTACAGGGATAGAACAATGCTGGTAACATTATTATTTTCTCGTCAGACTTAGGTGATGTGGTGGTAGTTATCTCGATGGCATTATAAAAAGCCCTACCGCTAACTAAAAAAGCTAATTTCTGCCCAAGCTGATAATATAACCAAACAAGTCTATGAGATCTCTTTGAGTGTGTTTGCGCGCGTATGTTTTATTTAATTTACTTAAGTTTAAATAATGAAAGCCATCTTAACGCATTTAATAATGAATTCTTAGCAGCAAATGTATTCGCCATTAAAAGACCAAACAAAAGAGCGGGGTCAAAGATTCCAGTACTATTTGGCTCTTTTCCAATTGACATTAGTGCCATAGTTGTAATATTTTGCTAAGTTTAAAATTTCCGTGGGGTGTTATAAATAATGTTCCAAATAGAATCTTTTGCCAACTCGAATGTCCGCGTATTCACAGTTTCATAATGCATGCATTAATATTTTTGTTGGTTGACATGTTTAATAATGTTACGTGCTAATGTGCCATATAATATATAAATATGCATTTGCACTGTAGATGTTGTTAGCAAATAAGGTTTACTCATAAAAAAGTTTGACTGGAAACATAGGTAAGTATATGTTAACTAGTTATAAAATAATGTTTATATTCAATGCATATCTATTTAATTTCATATATTAAAGTAATAAATTTAATAGATAACACTGGCTGCAGGTAATATTTTTATATTTGGAAATTAGAATAGAATAGAATAGAATAGAATACAATATATCTTTATTGTACATCAGCCAATTATCAGCCAATAGGGTTAAGATAAATCACTAAATAACTATTTTATTATATTTAACTGGGTATTTGTTGGCCTTCAAGTCACCTGATGGTGAGTGACGTCAAGGTCAAAGGTGAAAGCGAGCATCACCTAGATTTCTAAACCACAGAAAAACTGACCACCTGTTCCTGTATTTCCTAGAACACTACAATACTGGTGAAACTAATACTGGTGAATACTGGTGGTGTACTTGGCGAATTACTTGAACAAGATAGTAATACTGCTATCTTGTCTAGCTAAATGGACTTTGAAGAAACTTTACTCACAACCAAACTGAGAAACATTTGTCCCATGAAGAAATAATAATTATTGTATATTTCTTATGAAAAATATACTGTATTGTTACCATACAACTATTTATAGTTACACTATAGATATATATAATAGCTAGAATAAAACCGACAATATTTTATGTACCTTTTAAATATATTACAAGCTTTATTCAATTCTTATTTGTGTTGTCGACCTTCAGTTCTTTTTGAACAAATTGAAACTAAGTTTTCGTACAAAATATACAGTTAAATTCACATACATGAAAATTCAATTTTGATATAACTTATTTGACTCGAGAAGGCCTCTCTTCTCGGCTTAATACTATATAACACATAACTTTGTTGCGTAGGAGTTGTTTGAAATAAACGTAGAAGTTTAAATATTCTGAACTGACAAGAAATACTTACAGCGTACATAATCAACGCACATCTTACTTGCGAAATTTTCGTTTGAATGTAAAATTATAAATAAGATCAGTCATCTGAATGTTCTTACATTTACTTACAATAATTTAATAAGGTCGTTACAGGCCTAGTTAGAAAAAGAAATGTTGTTCATGTTATTTTCTATACATAAATTTTTTGAAGAAAAAAATTATCTTCTAAATATAAATAGCAAAAAGTTTGAATAAAATTATAACATATATTATATTTATAAAATTACAACGCCTGAGTTTAATCGAATATTGGTTTTTACATAATTTAGTCTCTAACTTCCAAAATAAAATAACACTGCAAGAAATTCATATACTTTCATAAGTACATGGTAGCTCAGTCTTAAAATAAATCGAACTGAGAGAGTTTATTGGTTTTCCCTATAAGTATTTTATTTAATATAAATATATTGCTTATATACAGACCATTAGCATAATATTATTTATACTTTTTTAAAAGTTCATAATCTATTATAAATAATATAACTTATCTAGAAAGGCCTAGATAAGTTCAAAATGGGGTATATCACTCTTCCCAAATTGCTATTGCCACAAACTGAGTTGATGTTATATAAATAAATAAAGCCTATTTTGATATGTAATGTTAAGGGACAGCAAACTGTGTCATAATAAACTTACAATATATACTTCCTGTATCATATTCTATGATCTATTTATTTACACAAAATTAAAGGGAATTTAACAAAATATTTTATACACCGCAACATTTTTTGTACGATTAAGATATGTGAGTATTAAAGTCCCACTAATTTAAGCGTCAACTTTTACACAATAATATTTATGAATAATATTTTTAACATAAATCGAAATTATTTATTACATATTAGTCGATGAATTATTTATCGTGTCCATTATTTGTTGTAAAAATTCATTAACAGCATAGAAGCATCTCTTATCTAGCCATTTATGTTAATAAATTCTTTGTGTGTATAGGTACTTAACACACGGGACAATTTATGAAATATATTTTCAAAATGGTTTTTACTGTAAATCGTTCATTTTCTCATTGGAGGGTTGAATCTACTTTGGTAACTTCCCGAATTCGTCTAAATCATAATATATAGAAATATGGGTGTTTCTATGAGAACTATATTCTATTAGTGACATTAAAGAAATTTCTCTGCACGATGCAAATAGAAAAGTAGGTTTACTATTGATGGAATATGGATTACGCAATTCCATTACTGAGTTCCACAAAGAGCGCTTCAAGAATCCAGTTGTTGTACTCCCTAAAGATTTGTATGGCCTCAATATTATTTTGCTGGCTGTAAAATATTTTAAACCAACATTTCTCAGGTAAATGGGTCCTAATGAAAGCGTGGCCTTATATTTTATCTTGACTTATTTTTACATAGGAACACATTACTCTTTTAAATGCAAGAAATTCATTCATTAGATTAATGTCGATAGTATAAAGGAAAGATATTAAATTAATTGATGTACATAAAGTGATCGAAATAATTCCAATAAGCAATATGGATATTCGTTTTGATTAACAGGACAAAATCAGAAGTTAGTTGTCTTTTTATTAGTTTTCAAGCAATATTTAAAATGTAAATTAAAAATACAACTTTATCGTAGTAGGTAGTGTAACGTAGTATCGTAGTAGGAATACATTTGTTTATTTTTTTTATTAAAAATATCTGAAAAACCTCTGTAAAATAAAATTAATATATTGAGATAGACAGTAAATATTAAAGAAAAGAAATGATTTTTCGAGGCTGAGCTATAAGTATATTTCATTTCATCATTTTTATCGAAGTGGTTTCCTATAGTTTTTTGATAGCAACTATCCACGAGAATAAAACCACTGACATGTTTATCGCAGCACCCGTTTAATTCAGTAAATAACAAAGAATAAATATACAAATTGGAAACAAGGGAAAACATGCAAAAATAACACTTAACAAATATTTTCATGCGCCAAAAAAATGTGTAAAAATTAATAACAGAGAATAACGTAATCAAGGAAACAAAACAAAAAGACATCTCGCGCATGCTCAGGAAAATCAACAGAACCAAAACATTGCCTACGTCACTGCGGTCAAGCAAAGTTGTTTCATATAACAACTATGCTAGCCCGGCTTTGCCTACGCAATACAAATTCAATAAAAAAATATTAATCATAAATTATATATAATACAATCACAATACAAATAAAATAACATGTCAAACACAAGCGTCAAACGCAAAATCTTATAATTTTTTCTATTATCTGTGGTGAACCATCAGCCAATCAAGATTTTCACATGTATAACCATCTCACTTCTATCTGAATGCGTAATGTTATTCCAGATCACTGCTGATGTTTCAAAGGCCATGCCATTATTTAAAAGTTATTGACGTTCATTCTGTAGGAAAGCCAGAACTAAAATTAAAATAGCATAAAAATAAATAAAATATATTAATGTATTTTATCAGAACACGCGACTTCTATTTTTCCACAAGGACTTATCCTATCGCAGGTGGGTTGGAAGAAATATATGTTAGAAATAAGCCACATCTATCCTGATATTTATCTTGTTTTCATTTCGTATGTTAATGTTTATTTGTGCACAATAATTAATTAATTTATATCAGCTTGCTATTCATTGCAATGCTTTAAGAAAGGGATAAAATGACTTTTATAATTGTCAAGTTAGTCGACATTTTATTCGTTATTTACACGAAAAGACAAAAACAATATTCTATCAAAAAAGGAAACCAAAATCCGGAACAAACTAATAAAATACGTATATGTGACAAGGGCGGCATTTTTAGATGCTCGACAAAATAAAACGTATATATATGTCTTTATCTTTTAAAGGAAGTTTAAATCGCAAAAAAAATGAAAGCCTTTACCAAAATTAATATGTTACATCACAAATTCAATACAAATACATCACGAATGGCGGTAAATAAGTGTATATCATCATCATCAATAGTTCATTCGTCCCCACCGAGTGGCTCAAGCTCAACCCTCAATTAGAGCGATTAGGCATTTGTCAACCACGCTTGCTAAGTGTGGGTTGGTCGACTTCACACATAACCTAAAAATTTCTTTACAAATGTGTGCAGGTTTCCTCACCTTAAAAGCGTCGAAGTAATAAGTGTATATTCCAATTTCGAAAAAATATATGGACTTCGACTTTGAAAAGCCCTTATACTTTTACAGCGTTTGGTATTATTTTTCTTGGAATTATTTTTCACGTCATTTGTAATATATATTGCTTCGAATATTTGAAGTATAGTTGCCAAAAAATGTAATTCAAACGAAACTAGTTGCTAAAAATAAGTATCTGGAGTTAAATATTGTGGATGTGTCAGTTATTATATATTCTGAAACAGAAATAAGCTAGACATGTTCTTTGAAAACGTCTTATAATCAAAGAAGTTTTTTCTTTAAGCCTTCTACCACCCGTAAATTCGTCAGCGAAATCCTTCTCAGACGTGACCTCCGAACTTTATGCCTCGTCACGTCATATTGTTCGTACGTTAGCGATGCTTTGAACCAAGTTAGAGGGATTTTTGCGAAAGATATTTAAATATAATGAAAAGAGAAAATTATGTATCCACTGGTCTACATAATCATATTTAATTTTGAATAGAATCATGCTTTTTGACATCCCATTAGACCAAGAAAATAATTTTAATCTTGGGTATATCTAAAACCACAGTAAATCTAGGGTCTCCTGTGAATACTTTTGAAAGGAGGTCACCGGGAAAAGGGTCTAATAACTGTGTAACAGATACTTCGCTTTCTTGATGAAGCTACTGATATTTTCAGTATCATTGCACCCTAAAAAGTGTCTTCGGAGCTGAACTCATTGTTACTTCTTTGTTCTACCTTTTTTTTGTTGAGGAGGAATCAGTTTATCGATCTACCCGTCCCTGGCTAAGTGGCAGGTGTGTGTGGAACTCGTCCAGTAATGACCCACTAAAACTCCGCTGCTCTTCACCGAAGTAACCTGGGTTCTGCCACAGCAATTCACCAGACCTACTTCTTTGTTCTATCTATGTTTTTCAGACTGATGATTTAATTATAGATGGCGATGATTGCTCGCATTCTCTGCGTTGTATGAAGTAAGAAAAACTGTTGATTTAGCACCATCATAATACATATAAATCTGCTTAAAGCATAATGGTTACTTTATAATAGTGAACTTACACTAATACGGAGCGAGCGTAATTGGAAAAAACTATACTTCTAAATATTCCTTATTTAGCAATCTCAAAGTAAGCATCATTATGAGTTTATTCCATTTAGAAACTAGATCACTAGACAACGAAACAACAGTTTAATATTATACATATTTTTATACTAAAAAATGAAAAATATATCCTTAAGTAAACATTGAAAGAACCAAAATCTGAGAACAAATATTCAGATTAAATCGGCCCTGGCAATTGCAATCGAATAACGAAAGTAAAAATTTTATTTAAAGAACTTTAGTTCAGTAAGTTATTTCATTTAAATTCAAGTAATATCAAATTTCGGTTTGGTTAAAACCACCTTTTTCCGCGATCAAAACATAAACCCAATATAAACAGTCGCAGGATCGCACAGAATCCACTCATGTGACCCTTCCCCGGCTCCCCGATCTACCCCTAACCAATTACATCTCTCACGTAACGTATTACAAAAGTACTTTTTACGAGGCGAGATTAAGACGTTTTCACACTTTTCTGCGACGGTTAACGGTCTCATGAAATTGGGCGTTCTCTGAGTGGTCTATAGTGACTTATAAAAGTGAGATTATTGGACATTTATTTTGGAATGGAGTAGTGTGTATTATGATTCGGTGTGTGTCCTTTTTAGGATTCTGTGTAAGAATGATGTGGTTCAACTGAGAACTACGTTTAAATATGTACTTAAAGTTATATTACATAGGAATAATACCGCTAAGTGATAATACATAAAAATCAGTAACATCGAGCAGCCCTTAATACTAAATAGTGGTTTTACCTTTCGGAAACAAGAAATGTTAATGCCTCGCATGCAGACTGATTCACAGCCGAAATAGGAAAGGGGGGTGCTAATACCTACCAAATGACCCTACAGACGGGTCTCCAAAGCATTACGTATTATAGCTGTTTATATTGGCAATCCCGAAAACCAACTCACCAATTTCTTACCAAGTAAATTAAATTCTTGACATCTACATTTACTCAGCACCAAAGTAGTGATCGTTGTTGAATATAAAATAATTTTCATAATACAAAATTACAGCAAAAATGTTTTTTGACTTTGTCTTCTTAAATAAAGTCATGAGAGACGTTTATTTATATACGAAACCCATTAGGAGCCGAAACGTACTTGACTTGAGTTTTATTAGGCCCTGAGAAGCACGCAATCGAATCTCTTATCGAATATTATTGTCAATACAGATTTCCCCAAGTTACCATCTACTTCAATGATATGTATACTTTAGGTCAATTCAATCCAATACATTTTTTCCCTTGATGTGCTACAAAGCGGTCGTTGCTACGAGTGCTACGTAATTACCATGTGCTACGATTATACGATTTGTTAGTATCTTTAAAAAACGTATTGTAAGCAAAATAACATTTTCCGATTAGTAAGTAATAAGTGTAATGAAATCGAAGTTTTGACTACTTATAAGAAATTAAGAGGTATAATGACTAATAAAATCTTAATGGCTCTGATTTATCAGCCATTCTAAGAAAAATAATTATAAAATATGGTATCAGAAGAATAAAAACCGTGTTTTGCTCACGAAGAAGGTTATGAATTACGTAATTAGACAGCCAAAAAAAATAATATAATAATTATAATTTTCTTCATAAATATTCAGATTCATACTCATACTAATTATACGGTGAAATTTATATACTCACCCGGTGATATTTTTATCCTATTATTATCTTTTTCGTTGATATATCGGAACCTGTATATAATAAGACCTATGGTACCATATTGTCTTGCTTCTATTTCTGTTTTGAGTAAACCGATAACCACTTTGGTGTACTTGCCAATCACTACAGAGAGTACCAATCTATTGTCACTATTGAGTAGTTATTAGTTATCGGTCGTGGACATAGTCTTCAATTACATAATTTTATTACTGCAACGACAAAACTATAATTTTTATATTTTGACATCAAATTGTTTTTGTTTTTATTACACACAGGTTATCTTTTTTAATCAATGGCAATTATGCCTCGGACATTGAAACTCTTTCAAGGTTGGCCTGGAAAAAATACATTGAATTGTTTGCAAGTAAACCATGAAGTGCCAATAAATTGTGTTCAATAGTTCAGCCGCTATATACAAATAGGGCAGTTAATCTTTGGTTTAATGTATCGTTGCGAACGGAAAATAGGTTCGAATAAATGGCATGGAAAAGGGTTTTTGGTTACCTTCTGATAGTAACAAATAACAGACAAATGGAACCCTCTAATCGATCGCCCGCTCGAATGACTTGAATTATGGTTTCAATACAGAATTATTTGAATGTAAGATTTTGTAACTTTTATTCAGTGTCGACGATAAATTGAACCTTATCTCATCGCAAAAGAGTTACATGTGCTACTATTAGTTTTATCGGGCAGTTTAAGACACTAAATATATTAATCTGTGAAGTACCCTTGTTTGCAAAATACAACCGTAGCATACGTATTCAGCTGTCAAGTCGAATGAAGATAGCAGAATAGCCGTTATTGAAACTATTATTGGAAGTATTTTTTTTTATGTATGTTCACCGATAACTGTCAATTATGAACTTTCATATTAAAGTATTCTCATGAGGTAGTCTCATTGTCACTTAGTCAGGAACTATTACTACTATTTTTTAAATAAAATACCACAAAGAAGTGTGATTTATCTAACATCATATGACATTAGATTGCACATAAAATATTTTTTTGAACAAGATCCTTTCAGAATTAGATCATAGCAAATTTTATTTTCGTATTTTTACCATACTCAACTAATGCAGTTTAAAATAACGTTTCAGCTGTAAGACCGTAAGATATAATAAGTGTAAAGTATTGTGTGAATACCTTTTCTCCGCATTAAAGTTCATGAGAGACCCTAAATGTGCTTCCGTGGCAGTATTAAATGATATAACAAACCCTGGTAGGCTATAAAGGACCAGCCCACATTTTTAATAAATATAATGAAAAATAATTTTACAAACCTCTAGAAGTTTAAGATACTAATATGACGAAGATTACCTGTAATAATTTAGATAAACATTAATCAATTTGTTTTCAAAAACTCTTAAAATAAATTAAAGCAAGACAGAACCAAGAATTTAATTGACTTTCGGTGCATTAAAATGTATTATAATTAATTATGAATAAAATGTCAAAATACAACGCTTCTCTCTTATTTCAATACCAAACTTGGCAAATTTTTCAAAGATAAGTATGTCATACACAAAACATGGTATAGTGAAAGAATATAGTGTAGAGATATGATAATTTGAAAAACAACTTTATAAATATAATATATATTAATTTTTATGTATCTCGTTATATTAGTATTGGTACACGCCCCTCAACGTTTCAATGTCACTTTTCCCATATATGGGACCACTGGAAGAGATTTCTTATAGAAATAATCACATTTGTACAATTCTCTAATATTCTGTTGTGTCCTTTCAATTGTCTTTGTGTGTACATAAATTGTTAAAAAATTAATTAATAAACTTTTTTTGTTGTTCAATTAGTATTTGACATAGACAAAGGTTCAATAGTTTTGGCATTCTGGGCGTTTGTAGAGCATTCTGACACAATAATACGAAAAAAGACTGCCTCAGTGATGCTTGGGATGCGTGGATTATTTTATTTAATAATTTTGTTTGTTTTATATACTTTAATTTGATTTAATTTAATGAAATATATTTTAGTTAATTCATAAAAATGTAATCTGTAAAAATAAATGTATTACTTTTAGAATATTAAACTAGAACTTCCGCCTGTCTACAAAATTTAAGTGATCTTCCAAGCTTCCGTATTACCAAAAATTTGTTTAAAATTAAACGCTTTAACGACAATAATTTAGCTCACAACAATTTGATATAAGGCTTCACAGCTGGAACGAACAAAGTTTACAGCATCCAATATTGAAGTTTGAGTTTGAGTGGTTTCCGACAAAACTTTTTGTTTACTCTCTTGCTGTAGTAAAATACTAATAAAAATATCGCAACGATATTGGATACTAATGACTTGCGGTCTTGATTGTAAGCTAAGTATTCTATTTAGTAATAAATTAACAGTACCGCGCTGTTAGTAATTTATTTATACTGCTACAAAATGAATTTATAAATTTACATCAATCTTAATTTTAAATTTAAGTTGTTGAAAGAATATGATGCTTGTTTCAATAAAAGCGTATATTACATTTATCAATAAGTAGAAAATCGTAATTAAACGTAAACAGGATTCATAACAAAAAATATCAGTTTAGGGTTACGTTATACGTGTAAAAATGAAATAATCTTTAGGTTATTTCATTATGGAAGTGAAATGTTTTATTGATATATTGTTTATTCGTAGTATTTATAAAATAATGACTGTACCAAACGACGGAAGACTTTTTTACAGAGCTATTCAGATACCTAACGTTTATATATTTTTTTAATTAAATAGATGTGCTACACCTTACAAATTCTTCTTAAATTCTTCTCGGGTACGTTATCAATAGTTAAAAGCCTTCAAGAGTTTTGAAGCCCTGAATTTCTAGGACTAGTATTTTTTATGAACTTAAATAAAATATTTATGTACAAACTCCATTACAGTGCTCAATAAATAACAGAGTTCAATCGGCTTGTCACCTCGGATAGTCAGGGGTCCAATGGCAACATCTGTTTGTCAAAACTTGACCCTTTTGCTGATTTATTAAGTTATTGGGTAAGTTCGGAGAAATCTTGAGACATTCCAGTAACTTCAATAACTGTTTATGAAACTTACTAAATATATTTATTAACTGACATAAAATTTATATTATATGTTGGTTGTTTAGAAACCGAGTGTGCTTTTTTGACCTGTATTTTTCTGAATAAAGTAACGATTATTTATTTTAAAAAATTGTTGCTGTTTATAGATACGATCTTTTAATCTCTAAGATACCATGCATTCAAGTGACTAAACTCATGAAAATAAAGAAATATTGTTTAATTGCAATATATACTTAATTTTGTTATGTTGTGAATAACACCATAAAAATTAAATCAAAGCAAGGCAGTCGCAGTCTTTGTAGCAGTAATAAAATTTATCGACATGTCACTGAAGCGCTGTAATTATAGTAGAGCCTTTGTGATGACGCCCTGATATAAATAATCCTTCTCCTAATAAAATAGAATTTACTACAAAGATTTTAAAAATGTAGAAGTTAAATTTTTTAATATCGTCTTTAGTAGCAATAATGACTCTAACGGTTAAAGAGTCAAAGATAATAAACCAGGAGCATATTACCTATACTAGAGACCGACAATATAAGTTAACCTGAGCATGTCTCACAGCAGGAAATATTCATGCAAGTAACAACAGTTCCACAACTATTGTCGATGAGTAACTCAGTTAGGAAAATTTCCATTTAGAAAACCAAAAACAATATGAAAATTTTCCATCTCTGGGCATAAGCCCAAACCAACCAAAACCAAGTACCAAGTACAGAACTCCTTTCTTTTCTTTCAGTTCTGGATTCAAATCCAGTTAAGGACGGATATTTGTATGATGATTAAGAATTTTTGCTCCCGATTCTCTGATTCTGGATTTTTGTACAATTATTTATTATAACACAAACTCTTAATGATGCTTACTTTGGGCTAGATAAAAGGTTTGAGTCTTAGAAATATTATTTTCATTATTATTCTATTGTTCCATACATATTCTAAGTAATACCATAGGTAGTACTTAAATATAAAGTTGAGAGTCTTTAACACGTCTCAGCTACGGTTTACAGAGCAATTTCAAATTTTCCAAGTCAATACTGCCGAATTGAATAATGCGTGTTAGTCCCAAACCTTTATGCTTATTTCAATAGACATGGTTCTTTGCTTCCAACATATTGTGTCGGTTGCCCGTTCAAAAGTGCTGTCTGCCCTCAAAAAGCTTGGGAACGTTATATTGACTCCGAACCCTCGGTATCCACCGCAAATAGGACTGACCTACATAAAATGGATACCTCGGGATTTGTTGAATTCAAGAACATTCCAAATAAGTTGGATTTTCGTGTGCGGGGAGCGAAATGTTGTATTATGTATTGATCACACATTCGAATATGATTAGATCCAATTTTAAAGCAAGTTAATTGGGAGCAGGAGGACTTGTCTGCTGTTTCAACTTAACGATTTTATTTTAGTCTGCTGTAAACACCATTGTGTTCAATGCGCGCTTTAAACATAAGCGTCAAAAGGCTATTGTATATGTTTACTACGAGGTGCTTCAATTAAGATAAGTATTTTGAGATATAAAATCGACTATATCACCACAAAAAAGTAAGGATAGAAAATAGACAAATGCCTTCTAGTCATACACTGAAAATAAAGCGAATTTCTCGTCAAAATCGGAACTCATAAACAATATCAGCATTGGAACATTTTAATTTTTGAATAAAATTGGCTCTTGTAGTATTCTATACAGACGTTGACAATATGATTTCGATTCGGCATTTCAAACTTTTCATTGTACCAACCCCTCGGTACTCTAACCCGGTACCAGCTTAGGCAGCACTGCAGTTGTATAACCATCATCGACATCATCAACAGCTTATACACGTTGCCCCGGCTCGAGCGTACTCTCAATTCGAACACACAACGTAGTTCGAGTTAATCGAGTTGTCACACAATCAGTTGTATAATATTAAATTCGAAGTTGTCAGAATCAACAATTTCATGTCGAGTCCGATCGCGTGTAGAAGTATTTAAACACTCTGTAAAAGTCAGGATGTCTGCCGGCCTTTTGTGTTTTATTTGCGCGATTCATTTTGTAATTTATATTATTGTACGTTTACTGAAACGAGGTTTGTTTATAGAATTTCTGATTAAAAGCAGAAGTTTACTATGTATTTCGTAACAATAGAGGTATTCTTGCTTTTGTTTCGCTTTATATTTACAAGGGCACTTCGTTAGTAGTAGGTAAATAGAAGCATAATGATAACGACCGTTATCACCACTTGCAGCGCACTTTGCTGGCTGCGAGTTTTATGTCAAACAACGTCGTAAATTTAGTGGCACTAATAGGGAAACTATATTTCTGATACCTGACGGAGCAGAAGCGCTTTTTTTGCTGTGTAATAACCTTAACGTGAACGCAGAAGCGAAAGAAAACTTTAATTTTATGGCAATTTGCAAGAAAATCAATCATTTACATTGTACTATTTTCAAGAAAACCGAGACAACGTTCATCAAATAAAACATTTATTCCTGTACATTTTTTATACGTTCCATTGCTCGGTGAAAAATGTTTCCTTACAATAATACCGCGCGTGTTGGTGGGTCAAAAAAGTTCCAGTTACTATCAGCTTAGCGTACCTCTAATAGTAAGATATCGTAAGCTGACCGCTAAGTATAGAACAATTTGCTGGAATTTGTCTAATTGTAAAATTTTAATGTTAAGATAATAACCCAAAACTTTTCAGTATTATAAATATATTCTTCAATTTTGACTTTCATAAGAGTATGTAATGTACCTAGTCTTAATAAGTTTATTGAAACTTTGACTTTGATGGTGGAAGAAGGTGGAATTCGAGATTCCAAATTCTAATTTTAAAATCATAATTCTAAATTCTATTACATTTATATAATATGTAAATATAAAGCTTAAACTGAAACTCCTATAGCTTAACAAATATTTATATAGCTTAAACTCCAAGCTTATTCAGTCAAAGCCCTGTGTATCTGATGTAAACAAAGATTGCTTATTCCTGTTGATCTCAAATATTTTATCGAGTTTCCCCCGTACTTTACGAAGAAACATGTCAATTTATATTGTACGTGTAACAGAAATAAACGCATAATTTAATTTGTGTGAAAGTGAATGTTTTGATGTTGTACTTATTTTGGTTTTGATATTTCTGAGAAAATATACTTCACATATTCAACAAGAAACTCAGACTGACAAAACGATTTTTTTATGATATGAGGGTACCAAACAATCACTAAGTGTCTGATAGTAGTGACAAAAACTTTAAGACGCATATACGTCACAAGTCACCCTTATCAATATCTTTTTTGTATCTACAGTAAATCTTAAGGTCTATGATATTACTTCTAGTATTCTAAACAGCCGTATAGCTGAGTGGTCAGTACCACTGTCTTCTAAACCAGAGGAACCAAAGTCTAATGATGAACAGCTGTAATTTTATTTAATGTGGTTTGAGGGTAGATTTTAAATGCTCTTGGCTTTCATCACCTGGTAAGTGAAGATAAGGTCGCAGTTGTAAGCTAGTTACACTCGTTTTCCTCAACCACAGAGAAACTGGATTTGTTACGTGCAACTGCCGAGAAACAATAATGTTGTTAAAATTATTCTTGTGGCGGCAGACTCGGGATTTTTGTAATTGACAGTCACTTTTTTCATTTTTCGGAATAAATATTTTTTTTTAATGTATACCATTTATTTAACACGCAAGAAATTGCGATATCTTTAATTACAGATGCTTTTAATATTACCAGTACAGTACAGTATTTACTAACTTAATTACATACATAGTAGGTACAACTACTTTTTAAGAACTTACCTTTAGGAATAATTTTGATAGTAAGTACTATTTAATAGTACGACAGAAGCGTAAAACAATACAGGCTTACAGAATATAACAATGTATCACATTCAATAATAATTAACATTAAAACATCATTAAAACACGCTGAAATTATTCAGTTGTAATACCGCCTAGATCAATTACGAGTGTTATCGCATTAACAGGCTTTGATACTGATGTCACAGTAAAAAAACAGTTCAGTAATACAATATTTTTTAGATAGTATATAGATGAACTATGTCAATAAATCAATAATGTTTAAAAAAAAGAAAATTTCAAGAGAATTTTTGCTCTATATATGAATTTAGATGAAACAGTCATGTTTAATTTCACAAGAAAAAAAAACAAAGTAACTATTACAATATTTTACACGTAAAGAGATTTACACACTTTCTGTGTGAAATAATACTACTGCCATTAATTAGCTACTGTGTATATTGTACATTGACAAAATTCAAAAACTAAATGTGTTTATATTACTTCATAAAATAATTAAGTAAAGAGAAAACTATCGTTTTATAGATAGAGAAAAAGTGAAATACAGTACAGTTGTAAATTATAATTCTGTGTTCTGATATTTTTAACGCAGCTTACACAAAAGAACAGGTTTTGATATAAATTAAAAATATAATTTAGAGACTTAAATTTAAAGGTATAAGTAGACTCTTTAGTTGCTAGAATTTTTTTTTATAACGAGCAAAGCGCATCACTACACAAGGAGTCAAAATTTTGGACTAACTCAAAATAATAACGTTGTACTAATTGTTAGCTCGAGAAATATAGTACCTTAAAACAAAGGTTTTTTTTACTAGATAAAAGCGAAAATAGCGTAGATTTACATTTTTACCATCACTCTAGTCCAGTCAAGAACACCTACCTCAAATCTTAACATCTGGTATTTAATCAAAATTAAAGTGGTTGAGCTTTTTCTTAGTCTACCAGGCTGGCTACCCCTATCTTACTCATCTGCTGCTATAAAGGTAGCCACTTCCTTAAAAATTATAAAGGTAGCTGAGGTATCTGGATGAAGCTTGCTTCCACCTTCAGCCATGTCATCACTGTCCAATAAGTAAGCTGCGACGATGCCTACTAACACGTTAAGAATAAATTTGACATTTGAATTCTTTAAATATACAATAATGTCGAGGATAATCGTTAATTTAATTGTGCATTAAAGACTCCGTAATGCTGAAATGTTGCCAGCTCAAAACAAATAACATTTATGGTAATGAACCATAATATTATTAAGCCAGTTACCATGAATGTATAAAGTCCCATGCATTAAATAGCCATTACACACGTTCGTGCATCATAAAATCTGAGTAATCCTATGACGTATCCATAAGGTATAGTTTAATAACGCCTCTTCTTAAGGATTAAGTCAGAAAATGATGCAGTAAGCCCATTCTCTGACTAAATTCACGACTTAAGAGCTCTGTGGTGTACAGACGAGCTGTTACAACGCCTACAAATTGCTAGCTAACAGACTTCATTTTCAAATTAAAAACTTCTACATTTTTTATGATAACAATCTTGTTATAAATCAAAGATTCCAAGTTCAAATCTTAGCAGAAGAAGATATCTGTATGATACCTACCTATTCAAGGTACGACATTTGGTTCATTTTAACGAGTTTTCCACAAAAACATAATTGCCGAAAGTAATGTATTTTCTACAAGACGACCAGAAAAAGTGCAAAAAAGGCTGAAAACGAGAAAACGAGATGTGAGAGTCATAAATATATAAAGAAAACTTTGATTGAAAACACACTAAAGCATTATTATAATACCACTATAAATTGAAATAAAGATCCATACATAAATACTAAACTTTAATAATAAAATATAACGTTTTTATTAATAAAATATAAAATATAAAAAATATCATATACTAATATCAAACACTATCAAACTTTCAATAATAATCACTTATTATTCTTTTCATTTGGAGTTTCTTAATCGTGTTTTGTATTGAACTAATATTTATATAGTCTGGAGACGATAATACGACGACAATACGATATATTGATATTGACACGTGATCACATATTTATTTTGTTACTTAATATCTATAAAAGAAAGAAACAAAATAAAACCATTTCAACTAGTTAATAGATGACATAATCGGACTAAAAATATATGTAATTTACCTACTTAATATATCTGAGAGTACGCCAATGGACTGGCAAGTATCGATATATTGGTTTAGACTTATAAATAGTTATTTACGGGATTTATACTAGTATAAGTTTAATCATTTATCAGACGGAAATATTGCATAGATATAATTCAATCTCGTCTCATAATGAACGCCAAAACGCAAGTGTACAGTCAACTTAATTATGCCATTCTAAGTTCTAATGTGTAATTAATGTAAATTCTGAAGGGTATATCGCCCTGTAGGGATTCAGGTAAAATATTTAGTTAGAAGCCGCACGGTTTACTCACAGATATGAGACTTTTAACCAAAACTTTGTCATATTAGATGGAGTTGAAAAGTTTAACACAAAAGTTAGATGTCTGAGCCGTAATCTAAACAACTGTGTGCGCTCTTGACGTCGGTTTTGTCATTTATGAAACATAAATTAGTAATTTTGTGATTGTAAAAAAGTTCGAGCAGGAAAAGGAAATGGAAAAAAACTTCTTTTCCAAGAATATTTTTCTTAAATTTGCTAGTAATAAGAAAGATAACGGAAACGCAGGCATCTCATACAAAATTTATATCCCGCGTTTTTTGATGAATTAATTATACTCTATGACTATTAAGTCTTAATTAAGTGGTTATAAAGAATTTCATTTTTCCCGTTCTAAGCATTGGTACTATTGTGTAGGTTTACATTAACTATTTATGAGTAAAAGTCGCTTTTAATTGTAATAGTATTTATTTCAATTGAAACCTACGGTTTTTGGCAAATTCATATCTCTTTTTAGTATCTGTTTTATTGTGTCAGTACAAGTAAAAAAACGCCCACGGGCATGTCCGTCTTACTAAAACGAAAATCGCTTTATGTTACTTATCATTCGATACACATACCCTTATCACATTGATTCTACTATTGTTAATATCACATGATGTCATATTTTTGATGTAAGAAATGGTACAGCCAAAGATATTTTATTACAAGTCATAAATACTATATGCGAATAGACTTTTTCCCCGACTAATACTTAAGAAACTTATTGGACCTTTTTCCAATATGTCTATGAAAAACATTCAACTGAAAAAAGGAAAATTCTTTCTTAACAAAATCTGCTGTGCTATGTTTTTAAATACTTGAATAAACATCTGAAAATCCTTAATGCATAATTTTTAAAATTCCAAAATAAACACCCGGAAATCATTTTTTATTAAATGTCACATCCAAATTGGAACATGTCTATTTCTGAAGTCATGTTAATATTCTTATTGAATCTCTAAAGCTAAAGGTCTTGAACGATTACACACTAGATAATAATGATGAGACTCGGCTCCTATCCTATCTCAAATTACCACATAAGCAAAACAATATTTTGGCGGACAATGAAACAGGATCAGGATGGAAACAAAATAAGCAAGTTGAAACTGTTGTAATCATGTCGGAATTAAGACCGGAGTTACGGGATACAGTGCCTATTAAAACTTGGCCCATTGCTTCTTCTGTTACGCCAAGTTTGCGTTGATTGCTGTGGTGTTATGTGTGTTATTATAAAACGGTTATTAGATATTGTAACTAAGTATGAATAAAGAAACCAAATTCATATTTATTAAATTCTTTCCAAAAAATGAAACTACACTTTCAAAACCAGTCAGAGAAAAGATGCCGAAGCCACGAGGACGTGAAACAGTTTGTATTGTAATATGGTTATTGAGAAAAGGGAATCCGTTCACGTCTTTAAGGAGCCCATGTTGTATGAAGGGGGGAATACATGTGCCATGTTTTTGATATTCGTCATATCAATACTAAAATACTTACGTTTTATACTTTGAAACAAAAAATATTTTGATATTGAAATCGGTTTGGTATTGACAAAATATCGCGCTTTTTCGTTTTTAAAAAGCTTCGTTAAAAGGATTACGTAAAAGAATTTAATTAGAAATTAAATTAACATTTTGAGCATGCAAGCTTACAAAGAAATATCTACCAAGGAATTCATATTCGAATTTTAAGAATCGATATTAGAATTTCGGGAAGTTTAATATACATTCTTTGGTGGGTACCTATTACTTTTTATGTGCGAAGGCACGATGTTTTACGAAACCGTTGTAATGCTTATTATTACGTTTTATGAAATCGTAGAAAAATATCTGACTGGAATAATCGTCGAATCGAAAAAATTGCATATTTTCCACTAAGGTAAGTAAGGTTTCCGAAAATGGAAAACAGTTCGTGCTTCTGATTTGTATTTGGATTACACCTGCAGACTTAAAATATTAATTAGATATCAAATGTGGCTTGAGGAATTTTATGAATTGATATTAGAATTTCGGGAAATTTTAATTCGATTCTTTGGAAGGTGTTTCTTTTATAATATTATTATTCATACAATTTATGATGAATTCAGAAAGACAAAAATCATATATTTTAATATCACCGTAAAATATGGAATCAATTTCACAGTATTTTAGTCAAACCTAACGAGCGTGGCTGTTAAGTGCTTCGTGGCGTCTCGTTTCACCGATTAGGGCTTGGACACACGAGCGTATGCACTAAAGGTGCTTGGTTTTTATTATATCTTTTTTACCAGTTTTTGTAATATTATTTTATATTATCAAAAATTGATAAATTAGAATATGACTGTAATTACTAGGCGGTACGCCAGCATACAAAATATTTCAGGTAAGCTTAAAGTCATTTGCAAGTAATAGTACAACAAAGACCACTTTGCTTGAAGATTCATCTGATTATTACTACTATCTTCATTACACAGTCATGTCACATTTTTATTTTGTTCCATCAAGATAAATGTACATAAATTTTGTTTTAGCATTTCTTTCAATTATAGAGCTTACTCGTAAATTTTTTTAGTTTTAATAAATGCACATTTTTCAACTCATAACATCTCTTTATATTGTAAGTGTTTTAAGATTCAGAAGACAGTTTAATAATAATTATGCAAATTTAAAATAAAAATGCTGCTATTCGTCTAACATTAACCTAAGAAGCACACAGTGTGAAAGTCGCACTCAGACCGTAAAATTAGTTTTTTTACAAAAACGCCTAATCAGATTATCAAGATCTGCTATGGTCAACAGAAATACGTTACATTAAATCTAAATAATAACTTCTAGCGTTTTATTTTAATAAATATCGATGAAAGGCTTGTTTGCAAGCCTATCGTCATGGTTATTACATTAAAAATAGTTTTTGTAGAGAACAAAAAAGGAGATTATTTTTGTTAGAGAGTTAACCCAACAATGAATGATTTTAGAAAGAGGATGCACCAATTTTCAATATTAACTGAAGATAAATTAGGGTCCAAAAACGATTTATTCAATTTCTTCGTGTTTAATGAAGTAGACCATTTTTTAAAGACACAAATATCCTATCAGAGATATATACCTAATATATATCTCTTATATAGTGATAAGTTTATACGCCCATTATACATGTACTTTATTTTCATCATATCTACACTAACAAGAAAGAATAATCTATCTTCGAGTATCTACTTAACCTTAAACCGCTTTGTAGTCCAATCTTGCTGACGAGTATTATAACATCTTTCTAGTGGATTGAATCCAAATGCTCTGATTTAAATATGTCTCTTAGCCACAAACCTTAACTTCTATGTATCGCTCTTGTATGTATGTTAAACGCTGGTTTAAAATATTCATATTTAAAGATAGTTAAATAAAAAAAAAATAGTATAAAGTTTTGTGACCACGCACATTGCGTGCTAAGTTATTTGCAGTATTGTGAGGAATGTTTGGTTTCTCCTGGAATGGTATACTTGACTATATATACAAACTATTCATATCCTTAACCGCTTACACAAACCAATCAGCGTTAGTTAAACATTGTAAAACAGTAGTCCCATTATTATGGGTTTCTTCCATAAATATACAAAGGCTTTGATGATTATTAATGAGATTTCTTTACCTAATAATAACATAATTTAATTAGTAATTATTTTTTATCGTGCGTTATGCATATTTTTGCATATCTTTGCTTAAAAATTAAAATTAGGTAAGTTTTGTAGCTCGATTAATACTCGATGTTAATCAAATGATAATAATATTGCAAATTGCCATTACAGATTGCCATTTTCAAAACATTAAATAACTTCCAAATATCAAAATATAACGCTTTAACAAGAAAACTTTATTATTATAGTTATATTAAATAGTTATATAAGAATACTGACTTACTAAGACGTGGTCTGCGTCGGTCCAAATTAACACTGCTCTGTTGGAGCATTAAAAAGCTAATTCCGCTGCGGTTTTTACTGCTTCCATAAAGCAGTGTTGCCATTTAGAGTTTTAAGTATTATTGTTATAACACAATCTTTGGGTCTTCTGAAATTATATCTTTTGGAGACACTTGAAAAGTAGCTACTGAGCTTAATAGAAAATAGTAGTTATTTATAAACTTAATATAGCTTGCTTGTCCCGCACTAATTTGACCAGAACTTAGCTTCTTAATCCTTTTGAATTCACTGTTTAGAATATGATAAGGTAAAATCGAATCGTAAATTTTCTATCATCGTTATTAAATCGGACTTAGAAAGTTTGATAACTATTCGATTATTTTATTGTAATCGTGAACTAAGGTCACAACGAGTGATCGGGAATATTTATTCTAGAAGATCCTTCATCGTACAGATGATGGTTGAGAAATAAGTCAACTTGGTATAAGTTTCTCTGATGTCCTATGTTAGGTTAACTGCGTTATCTTGTAGTTAAGGGTAGATATTACTGTATTACATATGTGGTATCTGCGATATCACAGGTGAAATATTTATGGAAAATAGATTTGATTAAGAATACTCAAATCTCAACTTAGTAACAGCTTCTGCACGTATCCAACGTGCGAATTAAGCAGCATATAACGTGAAGTCGCTGCCAAACTCCTAGAAAACCAGCTACTAGGGCTCGTGCATGTCAAATGTGAATCTCATAAGGACATTAACAATGCAACACTCAAAGTTCCAGAATAACAGTGCAAAGGGAGACCAAGGCTGTAAATTTTGAGTGACGTTAAGTTCAAAGGAACTGAGATTACATTGAAGAATATATTCACGATAGAACGGTGAAGATGAACGGAACCCATTACATGTGTACGCCTGTTGCTTGAAATGTAATAGGAAAGCTCAGGTAGTGACATTATAACCTCAAGTTCAAAATAATATAAAATAATTATAAATTTTACTTGCCACTTTCTGGTAAAGTTCTTTTTAGAAGAACTAAGAAATCAATTGATGCGGTTAGTATATAGTTGCATCTAAAACAATTAAATGGTGGATTAGACATCCAACCAATATGAAAAATGTAATGCATTGTATGTCCAAAGAGCTCGTTGTCGTAGGGGGTCGTTCGTACTGGTTTCGGTAGTGGAAACTAAGCAACTTTCGCTGTGGTTAGTCCCTGGATGGATCAATCAAATTTGTTATCCCGTGTTACGGCAACTGCTTTCAACTACCAATCCGCATTGGTCTAGCGTGGTGAAGTTATGGTCCAAACCCCTCATGTGTTTCTGCTCTCCTTTGTAAAAAGGTATGTGCTGTGCTGTGAGACGTACATAGGCTATAGACGATGATAAAGTCCGTAGACTGATATTAAAATAAAGATATATTTATCAAATTCACTAACATATTATGGCTTCACAGACTAAAAGTCATTCATAAAACTTCTGCTTCTGCCCAAAGGCATACACATTCCTTAGACTACATGGTATGGGATCTAGATAAATTTTCGAGTTCATATTTTAAAAAAATTGTAAATTGTGTAATGCTGTAAGCTTCTCCCAACCGCAACTACGTAATATTCTAGGCGGGAAAAATTCCACGGATATTCCGAACCTAAGCCCGGAAGTTGAATTGAAAACTCGACGCTTAGTAAGCCCGGGCTTAATTGAAGCGCTCGAAACCAGAATTAAGCATGCTTGAATTAATACTCTCGGTATTGGTGACGCAAAAAATATTATGGACGGGTGTGTACTAAAAGATTTTTGAAAAGCCTTAGTCTTGTAAATATTTTATTGTTTTACTATTTTATTGGTAGCATGCATTTTATGTGGGTAAAATGGGAAACCAATTGTTGTTTTTCATCTGTACGTAAACTCTACTATTTTATGTCTTTATCTGATCTTTTCGGGTTTAGAACTGTTTCACAGTTGGCTGTTCGAAATTTAAGTGGAAAATATAAATGTAAGTACCCTGAAACCCATACGTATATATATATTTTCTTATGAGTCGGCTCCCTAAAAATGAGTTGGATTAAAATAAGTACACTATATTGACAAGTGAAATTTTAGCACACCCTTTTTTGTACATTTGCCTGAAATTTGTCTAAAATAAAACCATTGGATTATTGCCCATTATATTATAAAGTAGACTTCGATATTTTCATAATGAAACGTTTATTGTTTCAATGCGGCAATTTGTTTTCTTGTTTACGGCAACCCAGTAAGTAACCAGTAACCAGCGGCAATACATCTTACATCTTGTACCATAGTTGATGATGATAGTTTTATATAATTCTGGAATTACTTAGAACTTACATAAGGTCAATAATTGACAAATTTGGCTGGCTTAGTGGTAAATATAAAAAGCCACAGCCTTCTCAGCCAGGGGTTCCGGGATCGATTTCCTGCCGGGGCAGATGTTTGTTTGTAAACACGATATATTTGTTCATGGTACACGGTTGATTCATTTTTGTATGTATATTTCTTAAATTCTAATATAAAAATGTTTAAGACATTTTTATGTATATTTCTTATATTCTAATATAAAAATGTCTTATATAAAATACATGTTCCTTATCTAGTATCTGTAGTACAAACACTTAATGGTGTGAGTTGATCGCAAATGAAACATCAATGTTTCAAAGTTGTCATATAATAACTCGTATTGAACATATGACAAGACGAGGAATCCGCATACTTAATATGACGTAACTCAAAACATGCGCTACTGATAGTTGTTAGTTTGATAATTAAACTGTCTAGGGACAGGCCTTAATCCCTCTTGATAACTGTCAAAACTAGCTCCAGCATTAAATCTGAACTGGATACAATTTTAATAAAAAATATTTTTTGTTTTTCCATATTAAGAAGTGCCTGTCTATAAATATTCAAATTAAGAATGTGACGTTCTTTCTATATACTTGTCGGATAAACTCAAGTAGAATAAATTCTCAAAGGAGATTTTACTTTGCTGAAAACCAGACGATACATTATCTATTGATGGAGTAACACTGAAACCAAAGGTTCAACAAAACAATTTATTAGTTTCTGTGGCATTATATTTCATTTTCCTTGATTCTGAAGCTTACGTTCATATTGAAAATTAATAAGATATTGAGGTGATAAGAAACACGAATGATTAAGAACAAACATATATGTCTATTTTGTGTGTTTGTGTCTCCAATCCTGAGCAAAGGAACTGGGTAATTTTAAACAGCAATACCAGGACAAATCGAGTTAAGGTTCCTTAACGAACATCGTCAACAAAGGGTATCTATTCAATCTAATTAAGTCCTGTGAAGCAGTATCAATTTTGCGATATCGATTGATCGTACGGTACTACACATCTAAATTATAATGTTGATTTCAACAAAAAAAATGGCTGATTTTGTTTTAAGAACAATGTCAATTTTAAACTAAATTAATACTATACTAAACTAATTATTCGATACCTCAATAATCATATTTGTTAAGCATGGCTTATGATGTACGAAATACTGACCGAAAGGTATATTATTTAAGTTAACAAGTGATATTAGTAATGTATAAAATCGAGTTATAGACAAAGAGTAGCAATCAACAAATATTACCTACATACCCAATATAATATAAAATACAGCCGAAGTCTTTAGTTTATTTATATACTCGTTATAGCTATCTGAAGAAAAGTATAATAGAAGCCAGCATACTTTGAAAATACTAAGATTTTTTATTAAATTATCAATGTCATTAATTAGTAAGGTTAGCAAAACCTCCAAACATTAATAAAATGTCTTGAAATTAATTTACTTACACTAGTAATTTGTAAATCTCTTTGTCCCATTTTTGCTAACATAGAATTCTTATCCGTTGGAAAGGTTTCCACCTCGTTATGTATTAAGTAACGCATTCCTTAAAGAGAGTTGCAAAAGAGCATCTTACGGGCCGCTAGAGCAGTGTGTCCAAGCTACATTGTCTCTTTCTACCGTTTATCAGGTTGCATGGAGTCATTTATCGAGCTTTGTATAATAAAATTCATTTTACCATAACAATAAAATGTTATTTATTTTATTTTTGCAGTTTAAATCCAAACTTTGTAGTCCCACTTGCTACTTGTATACGAATAAATAAAGTTTATCTAACTCCTGTCTCCTACAGCGTGTTCATGTATTCAAATAAAGGGTGAGCCTTTATATCGTCGTTAACCACCTCATGAGACAAGGATGGTGATTTAAGACTCAATATTCCCCTATGCAATTTTGAGAGGATAGCATTTCTCTAGGAAATTTAAACGTATTGCTCAGTAGGATTTTGCGTGGTTTATTCAAGGGAAACCTTGAAATGTACCGGTGGAAAAACTTTTTAGTCTAGATAGCTTTGGTCTATTATTTCATTGGACTTTGCTTTGTTAGGATTGGTGAATGTTGTTTTACCTCCATTAGGTATACCTTTACCAGATGAAGCCTCATTTTCTTTTTTAACCTTCTCCTAATAAGAATTATTTATTGACAACTCTGAGAACAAAAATATTTTTTAAGACTAGAAAAATATTTTTGGTCTTCTCTAGGTAATTAGTATCAAGATAACATCACACATAAATTCATAGTGAATAATCTTAGAAGTAAGGCATTTTATTCTGATCTGTTGTGTTAGGACAATCGTGGTCAAATGGTAAGTTAAGTAAGGCTCATTGCTCAACATCTTTCTTCATCTGTCCGTCGTTGGCTAACCCTGGTGACCATGTCCATTATTAATGACAATGATTGTTGACGATCAAATTTTCCAAGATAAAATTCTAAATCTAGAAAATTCTAATTATATATTCAGTCATTCATAGTTACTACATTAATTTGAGAATTATAAACGGGATGTTTACCATGTAATTTGTTAATTCTTTTGAAAAACAAATTACATAGTTTTCCTGCTGGATATTTAAATTTCTGTGCTCCCTAATGACAACGGATTTCATGACTCTATCTTATAGAAAATATTTCTAGATTCCAAAACAAAGAAGTTTTTACTAATTTTGCCAAGATATGGTTCTTCAAATAACTCAGGAATTTTCCACAAAAAGGTGTTTAATTATGATTTTTTTATGTTTAATATCTGTATTACTGGAAGGCATGCATGGATATATATTTAGAAGCTACGGTATGAAACAAGGATTATATCATCTACATTTTGGCATTAAGCCATAATTCTATTCATCTGATGTCCGACATCATAAACACGAAAATATACAATTCTAAGTATAAAATACCCAATGTGTTCCTAAGTCGATATTAGCAGTAATAGGATATATTAGTAATTAGATTTATCCCAAAATAAGATTCTATTAGAAATAATCCAACTTTTATGTAAATATTTATCTACGACGAGATATTTTTGTTATTTCATTTACAAATATGTAAGTATAATTCTAATCTATTCTAATATAAGCCATGTATATCTAAGTGGAGTGCTTGGCTTGGCTTGGCTTGTGGTTTTTATATCAATAAATGCAAAAGTATATACTTCTGCATGTATTAATAACGCATTATTTGCATTTTTTTTTGCAAATATTTATTTTTTATTTCTTTACTATTACTATTAATAACGTGGTTGTTACCAGTTGCCATTTGGTTGGCTACCAGATTTTTTGGCATTCGTTGACATAGAAAAAATATATACTCAAATTGTTAATTGTATTTTATAAAATGATACAATGTATCACAATGTTACCAAGAAATAGCCAAATAAATGAAAATAATCTTTTATATGACAGCGATATTTTACCATATCAAAGAATTCTTCACAGTCAATATGAACATATTTTTCTTCGTTCTCTTGTATATAAAAATATATAGCTGTTCGTTAGTCTCGCTAAAACGAAAAGTCTTGACCGTTTTGATTCATATTTGATTTGTTTTGTTTTGTTTAATTAAGGAGTCGTTTAAGGAGTTTTTGGCGCGTAATGGCGGGGTCGGTTGGGTGCTGTGTATTTTATTTCATGTATTGTGCTGTAGTGTGGTTTTTTTCATGAAATAAGTGTATTTTATAACAAAAAAGATCGTTATATCGTACAATATATGGAATACATAATTCAGCGTTGATTAGTGACTTACGTGAGATTTTTCGGTGTTTCATTTCCATTCATTCATTTGTAGGTCATTAACAAAATAGCGGGGCCTACCATTAGTCGCCAAACACTCCATGGGGCAAAGGGCTACTTTGCACCTATATGCTGGAGCAATAAATAAAGATAAAAACTACATTAATAAAGATATGGCTTAAAGGTCTTAGTTACCAGGCCAAATAATTGAAAAAAGGGTTATTTAAAAATAAATAAAACGTTTGGTAATTTAGCATGCTGTCGTGCTTTAAAACTGTCATTTCAAAGCACGTGAGCATGCTGCAGATAATTTTTGATAGTTGGCGGTAGTAGCAGAGTTTAAGTAGTTCACCATAACTACTTAATAATAAAGTTTATTATATTCTCTCAGATTCATCATCGACAGCGTATATACGTTCCACTTCTAGGCACGCGCCCTCCAACATGGGAGCCTGTGAGTTACGGCTATAATGCAACCACTTATTGTTTTAAGATTTATAAAAGTGGAACATACCTTCTTGATGCACAAGGGAGCTTGAGATAACATATCTTAATTGACTCAGGGACAACTGAAACTGATACATTCGAACTACTTCGACAAGGAACTCCTCTTCATTGTCTTAGTTATGCTAAGCTTAGTGATTAATAGTATTCTTACAACTTTTTAAAATTTAAACATGCCCAATAAAATATTTACGACCACACGATCATGATAATTACATTTGCGATCGTTATCATCCAATGCTGTCGACGAAATGATAAAGTGCTAACTAAAGTCTACCAAAATTTTGCAAACAGAATTTGTCCAGTGTAAAAGCCAAACTTTGGTGGAGCGAACTAGTCTCATAATTAAACTATATTAGCACTTGTCCCTGAGCCCCGCCGGTGGTCCTGCTCTAATGACGAGACATTATTCAAGTTGAAGACGCTTTTGAGTTAGAAATTGGGAAAGAGCGTTTCCAGTGTGCTTCCGTTGGACAATTTATTAATACGCAAATTAAAAGGCCTTGACTCTTGGCTTGACTTATTTGTCGAGATACGTACGTCCAGGAATGCGCTTTGGTGAAGTATTAGTATCATCATCGTCATAGATATTCCGTCAATGCATTGGATGGAATGTATTGGCTCCGTCAGTGTTGAACTCTTGCAAATGTTTGGTTCGTATCTTCTTCTTTGTAGGAACATATGTCCGATGTTTCCATGAACGTGATCCACATTCTAAGTATTTTCCCGTTGCCACTTCATTTTTTTTGATATCTTTTGTTTGATATCAAGTCTGGATGATGTCAAATAACGTCAGGTTGCATAGATTTGTCCTAAAGTTATACATATATATATATATATAAAAGTCTTGTATTATGGTCTAGTTTAATGACATGAGTCACGATTCAGCCTTAGTTAAACATGAAAAACACATTGGTCGTTTTCCACAATATACAGACAACGGGAATATAATTATACAGCTTCTTAACCACTTACTAACTGAATTCTGTATTAACAAATTCTGGAGAATATCTAATCAACAAAATCTGTGTCAATTCTCTAAGTTTTCTTATTCGTATTAATTAAATAAAATTCTACATGAAATTCTGTGAACATATGTCATATAAGGCGTTGAAGTAAAAGTTTGCCACGGGTGAACTCTTGCGATAATTACGACAGAATTAACACAGCGCAGTTTCGAGTGTAGTGCCGCTCTAAATTGGATTAAAATTTCGTAATACGTGAGTAGACTTGTTATCTACGAAGCTTGTGATAGATACACGTGGATTGAATTTACTTTGGCTTTAAATTATAATGTATAACGGTTATCTTGGGAAGCACTTTACTCCTATAGTGGTCTGAGTGAAAGAAAATTACTTAATAGGTAGAAAGGACCACTTTAGATAAATCAATAAAATACCCCTTTCATCTAACCCTTCAGCGCTAAACCAGCGCCATTTTTTTTCACAGTGGAGTATTTTTAATGATCAAAGTTGGCAGAGGGAGATATAGCTCACCTCATGGTAAGTGGCTGTTCCATACAAGTTTGTATTAAAAATACTATCAAATTTTTGGCTTATATTGACAATCTTGGATAAAATTGGTTAATTATATATTATTTATAGTTAATTACTTTATCATAAGTTAAATTTTGTTCGTTTTAGATGGTCGTTTGATAGTGGTCAGTTAGCCAGAGGCCCCGTGTACGAAACCCAGTTGAGGTAGATATTTTTATGATGAGGACAAATATTTATTTACGAGTTTTGGATGTTTGTATGATTACTTAGTATATTTCAGATACATATTACTGTACTTTACTATATTTATCCGTTATCTATTTATATAAAACTGAAACCAAACAAATATATATAAAATTATATATCGATTCAGATCAATGTGTTTTGAAATTCTAAAAAGCCACAAACATTCTTTCTTTAACAATTCTAATCAACTGTACTGGTTAATATGACTCATCGAAATCAAAACAAACTACATTGAAAAATGAACCAATAGTAATAAGGTGTTTTGTATTTCACTATAAAGATCATTTTGAAAGATTTTTTTCACGATTTTTAAAACAGCAAAAGAGTAAATATAAATTGTCATGACTACATAATTAAATAAAAGACGATGTTTTTGCTTTCACAAAATATTTACCTAAAAAGGTTTAATTAAAATTCTCCAAGGGAACAACTTAATAGGTTATGGTTAACTTTTAGCGTCCAATTAATTATAATCACTAGAATAAAATATGAATGAAGTTTTTTGTAAAAACAGGACGCAATTATAACTTCGACTTTTAATAAATCACTTTTGTTTTTACGGTATCCTCCTCTTTACAAGGAAATTGTAATGACTTGATGAACTGCCAGTGGGACCTTTAAATATAACCTATAATAACAGCTTACGTTGCTGTCCAGAAGAAATATATATTCATACAAAATCGTGTTAATTATTTTTGAAACTTACATTTACTAGGTTTGTACAAAACACATCGAATAAAACTTGAAATTGCCAAAAAGTCAACGCCAAATTAAAGTGCACTTTCTCAGTCGGTTATTAGGACTGTAATTAACAAACGCCTCTAGAGGCCAGAAACGTATGTGAGGCTACTTTAAATTTAAATTCCGGTTTGAAAGTACTATGCAAATTGAAACTACGCAAAAAACCTTGAGATCTTCTTCCTTATCGCTACGAGGCTGTGTAGGAATTGCAAATTTTATGTCATTCTGTATCATAAATATTGTTAATGCTCTTGAATAAGTTAGATGCTAGAAATAGGAATCCTCATTTTAATACGGGTAAGAAAAAAAAGTTGGAAGTTGTAACGGTATTTGCTGGCTTGCTTACTAATAAGCATAAGCTTGCATAGTAAGCACTAAGAATAGCGAACTACTGCAAACAATAATGAACGCATTTTAATAGCAGCAAATTATATTATATATAAATATTTCTACGAAATGAAAGTAGGTTTTTCTTGAACCTTTGGGGAACTTATATAATACCTTTGCGAACCCTCAATTTCCAATAAAATGTCCCGGGTGTCCGAACAAGCTAAAATTATCTGTTTTCTTAGAATATCTCAATGGAAACGCCGAGTTCAAATTAATTTAATTGCTAATAAAACTCCCGTAACCTTCCCGAATTCAAAAGCACAGTCGTAGGTGTATGCGTAATGTAATTTGACCATAATTTGATAAACACTATACGGAGACGACTTGAATGTTTTTACATTTAAAATTCATTATGACTTTTGTGAAGTCTTAAAAGGTTATGAACTTTATTTCTTGCACGATGAATAAGTTTTAAATGGTTTTTAGTCTGAGCTTTAGTAACACTGTTTACTGAACCTGAGGTACGGATCCAAATCGCCAGTTGGTTCAAGTTTTTATGTTATTAATGCGAGCATTTGCTCACGAGATCTGTATTTTAGTATATTTCATACACAGAACGGTTCTGTACGTGTATGTTGTAGTCTTCAAATAGCCGTGGTAATCTGTTGAAATTAAATCAATGATGTTTTTCATTCTTTAAGTTAAGTGTCACTTCCATTACTTCGCAACTTGGATGTAGCGATTCACCGAAAATAGCAGAAGCTTTTGTCTGCTCAGACTTGAACTAAATAACGTTGTAAGTGGAGTTCTGTTTAATTTACAGAGCATTAAAACATCATTGTAACTGGCTGGTGAACTTAAAAGACTTGATGGAGTGTCGCTTACTACAACGCCGAAAATAGGTTACATTTACAGATAGGAGAAAGTTTGGCATCGCGGTTTATTCTGATGATTGAAAAAAAAGAATATTAAAGCAGCAATTAACAATACGTAGCTTCTTACCCATTCTTCAGACCCATACACACGCACACACACGCACACATTCACACACATACACACACACAGACGCGCGCGCGATCACTCACACACAAGCATGCGGTATGTGCATCACATGCATGATTACGTACACGTAATGGACGTCAATACCTAGGAATGTATAATGGATATCATTGATTCATCATTAAAATCTAAATTATGGTTACTATAACTTAGCATAAGCTTGTATTACAGAATACTATATGTTACAATAATGTTACTATGAATATTGCAGGAAAAATGCTTCTATAAACTTATAATAAATACGATTAATAAGTAAAAAAAAATAAGTCGACCTTGATCGTTATTAAAATATATTAATCACAGATTTTTAAGAACAGATATTAAACCAGAAACAGTTCATGACCGCCATAATAAATATTGAATATATATTTCCCAAAATAACCACAAAAAATATCCCAGAATTTAAAACAAAGACGACTATTCCAAGACGATATCTGTATTTTAAGGATCCTGTATATCTGTTCATTAATCATCGCCAAGGCGGGGAAATCCCAGTGAAATTTCCCTGTGTTATTAGAAGAAATTTCTGGAAGGGTTTGGCACATCAGCTTGTGTTGTAATTGGAGTAATTTAGCCTCGTGTTGTAGTAAGATTGGTTTGGGCAAAGGGGATATTGGATTAACGTCTATCAAAATGTTGCTTACAAGGAGCGCCAAGCATGAAATCAAACTCGCGAGTATTTTTGCTTGAGAGCCAAGATAGCTTGAATGACGTCATGTGTTGAAATCGTAATGATTTCTTAAGTTGAAATGTTGATTAGAAAGTAACAGAAGGATAACTTTATTTGCTATTTTGGTAAATAGAATTTAACATTATACTCGTATATTGTAATAGTTGAGAGAATAATGAACACGAAAAAGCTTATAGCTATTCTCATACTACTCAGTACATAAAGCGCTGGTATTCCGCTGAAACCCTTTAAGGAGGGAACAGGACTTTATTGCAGAAAGAGTTCTGATGTAATTATTAGTATTATCCTCTTTTAGTCCCTTAAAGCCTTGGGACTTACACTTTGTACTTTTTTATTCAACCGAAGCAAATAAGTATTAAAATTTAATAATTCTACGTGTATCTGTGTCACATATATTTACTCTCTATAAGAAAATGTCATTGTCTGCCTAAATTCTCTCTTTATTTCAAAACACAGATGCATTTGAAGCGATATTAAAATACTCCCCATAAAGCAGCCAGTCGATTTAACTGCACAAAATACAATCGTGATATTCCTAAAAAACAAAATCGAAAAACAGTTCATTATTTCTCCATATTCGAACAGCGAGCCACGTGAAGTTGACATTTTATTTTCTCCACAACCGAATGTGAACATTTTTAACTACTACAAAAGACCAGTAAAAATATCGGTTGACACATGAATGTGACCGAAGCATACGTTATTGTTTCTCTAGAGTGCTATTTATCATATGCTTTTTATGTTAAGTGGTTATTTGTTCATCGTGTTCGTTAACGTGAAGTTCCTACAATTTTGAGCGCTATGAGACATTATTATGTACTTATCGAAATCAGAACTTATCAAGGGCCAGCTTTTAGCGATACATTACGATTATTACTATTTATTAAAGATAAATGTGTTCAACAATCTAAAACAACCATACCGTACCGTATTTATGGCACTTCACTAAATATTTTATTTTTCGTCTTGATATATATTAGCCCATCTACATTTTTACCAGATATTTGTTTATCTTGACAGTTTCCCAAAATCTTTTAAACAAGTCAATGTACCCACAAAAACCCGTTAGCAGTCACTGTCCATTCAGTGTTGGTTTAGGACTGCTACCGTAAAGAGTTAAAGGTAGCTATAAATAAAGGCATTTCACACAAGACATAATTTACTATAATGCAATTTTTACTATTTTATATGTAAAAAATATAAGGTTGATTTTATGATCTGTCAATGTTTTATTGAACATTTTTTCAAAGGGAGATCCTCAATAATTGCTAGGGTTTGTAACATAATAAATAACTGTTTTTTTTACTAAACTGTGTGGATTTATGCATATTTGGTATTGTGGTTATTGCATAATGAGCTAGTTAACAGAGATAAGGATTTCTACCAGATACCAGATTTTTTATTAATATTTCCCACTCCATCTAGTTAAAGTTAGTGTGTTAAATTTGAAATACAAAATATTCTTTTCGTTTACGTCCATCCTTTTGAAAAGCTTTCGAGCCCTCATATTACAACGGGTCCTGACCACAAGGGTATGGGTTTGATGACAGACCATCACTTGTTAGTTTCGGTTATTTAGGATGAAAAGTTGATCGACCCCAACTCATGGAAATTTCATGCCCCGCAAACTTTGATACACATGTCACAATTCACACAGAGATGATTTTTTTTTTAAATATTCTACTTGATTTTCCAAAAAGGTTTCATAATTCAGATTTAAAAAAAATAATGACAGAAATCATTTCTTAGTTGCAAAACTAGCCTCAGTGATTTGCGTGCTTTGCAGCTCTAAACGGCATATTTTAACTTCTAATATATAAAAATCTCGTCTCACAGACTCTCGGAAAGCAGTATTATGAAACTCCGCTAAACAGTTCGTCCGTTTTTTATGAAATTTTGTTTTGAATATTTGGTAGACCTGCGAATAGATCGTAGGCTATTTATTACACATCTAGGTGATAAAGGTGACCCTCTCCAGAGTTGTTTTTTTAATAATGCATAACAACGTTTGACAGGTCAGTTTGTAACTAAGTTACGTCAGTGTGCAATCTTAATTGTGTATAATATAACTTTTGGTAACGTAGCAAAGGAAATACTATTGATTTACTAATAAGTTTCAAAAGAAAACTATAGACTTAGTTGGTGCGCAATCGAATTAGGGCAAGTATTATAATAAAATCGATCTCGTTATCATTATACTAAAAGTTAAACTGTAAGGTTCATTTCATTTAACATGATTTAAATAAGCCACGCTTAAACGTTTATTTTTTTTAAACCGCGTGTGTGAAATCTGACGAACACCACTGAGGACTAGAAAGAATATTTCGTTCCTCGACTAATTCTTGACTGGAAGAAAAAGGAGAACAAGAAGTTTATTATCAGGTCAGACTTTTTTAGGCTCCCTATGTATAGGGAGGAATGAGGGATTCCCTCTGTAGGAGAATGGTGTGTAATTTGTAGTAGTAGTAGTTTTTAATAGAAAGATGAAAATGACTCCATTCCACCTAATGGTAAGCAGAAGTGGAGTCCAAATAAAAAGCTAGCTAGTCAAACTGAAACTATGCACTGCACTAACCAACTTGATCTTGCTAAAATAAGATAGTATACTGGTTATTGTTATTCTATTTGCCATTTTATACAATATGCATCTACATTAAAACATTATTGATACAGTATTTATATTTACTAAATAAAATAAAATCAAATCAAATTATAAAAGCCTTTTGGTAGCAACTATTCTTTAAGTCTTCTTTTAAATACTGCTCCTTCCAATGCCTTAATTATTTAATATATTCACTCCAACAACCCGTGTCCTTATCTTTTGAATGTAGGTAAATATTGTGGACGTATATTAGTCTTAGTATTCATTTTTATACTAAAACACCTATCTGGGTTATCGTACAAATAAATATATTTGTACAAATACAAGTCAAGGTTAAAAAAAAAATTTGTGAATACGGTTCTCAGTGGCTCATCATATTTCTTATTGTAAATGATTCTGAGAAACATTTTTGGGAGTATAAAAGGCGACTCCACATTAACAGAGTTTCCCCAGAATATAATTCAGTGAATCAACAGAGGGTACACCTTGCCATAGCATACAGTAAAATAGGACAAGACAGGTAAATTTTGAGTAAATAACTTTTTTGAAAAAAGTACTTAGGGAGCGAAACTTAATATGCGTTTTAAGAATAGGGAGTACACGAATGACGCATGAGAATCGGACTCAGTGAATTCGTGACATGAATTTGATGGAAAACTACGCACACTAACTGCCAAAAAGTAAATAATAAGTAATCAGCTACAGGAAAAAAGTTTTATTTTGTTGGTGACTACTTGAATACTAGATATATATTAAGGCATCAATTTTAACAACTGACGTTGATTATTGATATTGTAAATATGATTGGATTGGTAAAATTTTTTATTTTAATAAAATTTTTAAAAATCCATTTAAGTAATATAAATTTTAATGGAATTTTAAAAACTTAATATTACCTAATTAGAACGCAAATATTTTTGTCTTCTATCTTTGACTTGGACTTTAATTCACAAATTTATAAAAACAATTAACGAAAAATTGTGTAAGAAACTTTACCATGAAAGAAATGATTATTATTATAACATAATTATTTCTTTTAGTTTGTAATATATACAAAATTGTTATGCCATGATGAGTAATCTTATTACTAATACAATAATTATTTTCATGAACCTTAAGTATTAAGATTAAGAAAGTAAGTTTTCTTACATTTAAAAACTGAGGATTTCAAAATACACAAAACACGCACCAATAAACAGTAGAATTGTTATCCAATATTACTGTCTTCATTTATCACTCATCCTCAAAAAGCCGATGGGCTCAATGTCAACTTTCATTCTTCTGATTACGTTTGGACTATTTTTATTCTTCAGACTATTTGATTCAGAAAAAAGAATATAAATTATTTAGATGTTGCTATTGACACAAAAACATGAGATAGCATTACGATTGGTACTTATTGAACTAATGAAATAGATGCATCTATTTAAACATAATAAAGAAATAATTGTTTTGCATCCATGATGATCAAATCGATTCAATAGTGATATATGTTTTGTCTTAGGAGTAAGGGTATTTGAGTAATGTACTGTCTGAAGTAATCCTTTTATAGTCAAAATCTTTAAGTACAGACCCAAAGCCGGGGTTATGTGGGACTCCTCCCCCGGAGTGGGGGCCCTACCCACTAAAAACCGTCGCTTCTCCAGCAGAAGGCTGCATATGAGGACGGACAAGGGGAGCTCATCGCAGACGTCCGCATCCGCCCCGCAGCATGACCGTTTCCGGCCACCGCCGCTCCCCGGAGGGATGGAGTACTAACCCGCAGGCTTTCCTCCCCACACACGGAGACGTGGAATGCGGCAAGGGTCCCACCCCCTACTACCACCGTCCCCCGCGAACCTTGCAGGTCCGCTAGCCACGACCCCCCCGGGAGGAGGGGTCCGCTGGTCCTGAGAAGGACCGTTTGGGTGTGGCCGGCAGAGAATTCTCCGCCGCCACGGGCTCAGGCGTTGCCGTTGCGGGGACACAGGGGGCTTAAGAACCCGCCCGGCGCCGACAACACCGTCGCCGAAGAGCGGCCGCCTGAAGCGACCCGCCGGTTTTGCAAACCGGCCATCCACCGACCGCGAAGGGTCCGCTAGCCATGAAGGCTCCCACTAAACCGCATAAAAGCGGCGCGCAGCCTTGAAGGCCGCCATACCTCGTCCCACCGGACCAGTCAAAACGCCGCACACCCGTCTGGGCCGCGCCTTACGGTGACGCCGGAATGAGGTTAGACTTATGGGCTGGAAGTGACCCCCGCGGAGGTTCATCACGTCTCCGCGGCAACCAGCCTTGCGTTCCCAAAGACCGGGTCGGGTTGCACGGACACCACCACGTGTGCCCACGGCACGGACTGCAGCGCGGGCTCTACAAAGCCCCAAACTACGACCCGAAGGTCCGCTGGCCTTGACACAGGCGCGAAGAAGATTACGCATACGCGGGGCCACAACATACCCCACGCATAGCCGCAACTCCTCCGCACTGCCTAATGTGTACCGTGCATGAGCCAAGCCCAACGAAACACTTGACCCATAACCACGGTACCCACCAAACAACCTGTGGCAATTCCGCCCAACACTGGCCGCTGAACGGCCCGCCACCTTAAAGGCAGCCAAACTCACGATCAAAAGATCCTTTGGCCCTAAAAAAGCCTTTCCAACAAAAGGCGTCAAAGCGCCACGAGCGAACAACCGCTCCCCTCTCACCGCCACAAAAGGCGGTTCGCGGGCCTTGAAGGCCCGCCATTCCACGAGCCGAAGCTCCACTGCCCCCCGAGGGGGCACCACCAGGGTAATTTTTTAGAGAGGTTTTCTTCCTCGCGACCCAGCGCTAAGTGCAATGCGCCGAGCCCCCGACCCCCACAAAAACGTGAGGGCTACGGGATTGTGTGACCGTGCAATGCCCGAAGGCAGCCACACGGTGTCAGAGTATTGGCCAAATAGGTATCCCTGTCCTGAAAAGGACATGAATACATAAGTGCCCAGGGTACGCCGGCCGTACACATTGTGAAACCCACCGTTCGCGCCAGATGCAATTGCATCGAACGCGACTGGCGATCCCCCAATGCATCCAGCACGCGAGGAGGCTCTCTGACCCAGTACCCCAAAGCTTCAATTACGCCTATAACAACATGTACTGACTGTATAACGTAGTGCTACAAGAGTACTTGAAGCTTTGAGTCTGAAATTATCTGATTGTCATTTAATGATCATTTTGTGTATTTTTTAAAGCAACCAAGCAAACAACTTTAACTTTGAACATAAAAGGATTATTTCAGGCAGTACGTTTAATATCACACACAACGAAATTTAAGGAGTACGTTCGTTGTCGTATGTACAAAGCGTGGAACCATCTGTCAAGCTGTAATAGGGCATTATTCAAGAGGTGGAACGAAGCTTCCACAGGCAAGATAGACTTGTCACGTCTAGATAGTTGGTGATAATTCATTCAATATTAACAAGCTCAGAAACTTCAATGATAATAAATAAAATTACCATATGAAATCGTTTTCGTCCTTTTTTGCTCAATCTATAGTACCCTTACAATTGGAAATGTCTAGTAAAGCATAAAATAAACACAGGAAAATATCGTTTCCTAGATACCTCTAAATACAAAGAAAGGGCACAACAAACGCCATGTAATATCTGCTGGCAGCCATTCATTCGATCCTCCGTCTAACAGAAGGCGGCATTTGTTTGCGAATCAAAAGCCAATATCTGGACCGATCGATACAAGGAGCTTTGACATATTTGCATAATAGGATTTCGTTTCGGGCCCCAGTTGTGAATTGTTTATAGTTTAACTAAGGTCAATACTTTAAAAGACTTAAAGTAAGATGTTTTCGCTAGCTTTCGTACAAGTTAATTCAATGTTACTTAAGCTTTGGTATGAACATGTAAATCATGATTTCACAGGACCACACGTCCCTCAAGATGTTGGCTGCTTAATACTGCTACGTATGAAGGTGGAATTTTCATGGACTATTCAAACAAGCTGGAGCATTAAGTTTTTTAAATTTCTAAGCTAGTAAATTTGACTTATTTGTAAATGAAATACAATTAAAATTACAATCCCATCAGTATACAAACTGCTATCAAAATTGATAATATGGCTATTGAAAGGAGACATTTTCACTTTACCGATAGAACATTGAAGTATTCATACGTGACAAGCGAGAAAGCAACTTTATACGAGAAGAACGTAATATATCAGAAGAAAATATACGTGAGTGTTTTCTCTCGATATTCAGAATAAAAGTGATTGCATCATAGCTAGGTTACCTACCTATAAAATAAGTTAGAAAGATTTTAGCACGTTGTTCAATTTTTTACTTAAAAATCTATAAAATTTATGTTATGCGTTGTAGAAAATCTAATTTATATAATAATAATTTAATAAATGGATGGATTGATATTATACTTTTACTATATAGCATTTCTAGGAAGTAATTCATAAGCCGTCAACCAATAAATTCAACCAAAGTTTAAGACGCGCAAACTCAGTTTCTATTCAATGTTATTTATATACAATATATTTACTTTGTATTATAAACACAAAAGAAACATAACAATTTATATGTAGTAACTGTGTAAATAAATCCGATTATGGGTTAGTAGTAAAAATAAAAATAAATATTTACATTACCACGACTCTTTTACTGTGGTCACCGTTTGATTTTTGGTAAATCAGTCAGTATGTTGCGTAAACGGGATTAACGGCTTATCTATAACTTCCTGGACAACCTATACTGATAGATGGTCTATAAAATAAATTATGCGTCAATCATCTTCTGTATACATTCTAAAAAATAAAATAAAAAAAAATAAAAATTTTGGATTTAATTTCGTTTGAATGACCAAAATGATTAAGCGCTTCTATCTCCTTTTACATTAGTAAAGAAAATCAGACTCAGAATGGATACTTACAATTAACACATTTGAATGATGCTATTTAACCCATTCACGGTTTTATATTCATACAGATGGAATTCAAAATTAATCTTGACTATAACTTAAATTTATTTGCAGAAAGGGCGATAAACCTCCAATCCCAGGGGTCAAACGATAAATTTGCGTTGAATGAAGCGCGTAATTATTCGAACCCAATACGTAAATCATGCTGAGGCTACAACTAGTAGAGGCCGCTATCAATCATAAGCTAGGGTTTAGTGAAGGTAAAGATTTTAATTCAACTTATTCTGAAGCATAGACTTCTTAGCCTAATATTAAGGTACATATTAAATGTTTCCGGTAAAGGTTACCTATCATATTTATTAAATGGAAATGAAATGGTTTCAGCAAGTTATAAAATATTTGAGATCAGATCCTGAATTTGCTTTCTCTTGTGGAAAAAGCAGTATAAAGGCTTAATATTCCAATATCCTGCAAAATTTTAAGTAGTGTTGTACAATATGGTACGTAGTCCAGCCAATATCTGGTTAAATTAGTGTTGTAATATCCTTTGTTAAAATCAGGGTATCGGGTTTATTTCAAAAAGCAATTTAGGGAAAACTTAATTAAGTAGGTATTTTAAATTAAAGATTGGATTACCAGTGCCTTATTTTATCTAAGTTTAAGGTGTAATTGAAAGTATTAAATCGTGAAACGTTTATTATGGGATGAGATTAGATAAAGTTCGGTTAATTCATTTCATTAGTCTTTACCCTCAGCGAGGTTTTTTAACTATAGATTCGAAATTGTATCTAACGACCACAAGATATAATGATATTTGTCCCAATTAGATGTGCAGAACAAATTGAACAATTAAAAACAATACTAAGTCACATAAAGATATTACTAGACTATCATTATTAAGTATGTTTCCTAACACATATATCATACTATAACACGGTTTTGAACGAAATAGTTTTATTTTAAATAGAACTCAGTTAAGTAAGTACCAGTATATTTATAATTGACATCGTAATTGGTTGAGTAATTTACTAACGATTTAGATGATGATCAAAGACAAGATGATTTTAGAGACAAGCAAGGAACTAAATTAAAAAAGTATGATGAGTAACATACTACCGAAGTCAGTACAGAAGAAATAAAGGTAACTCTATTTAGTGTTGGGTATCTGCTGTTAGCCCCGCGCGTGACATTCAGATTGATCCAGATTCCAGACTAGATTATGCACAGAGATACTACAACTGGATGTGTCTAGCAACAACGTACAATCATGATAATATTCATCACCTATTTGCCAATGAACCTCGTAGGTTTACAAGAGATTCGCCTGCGTAGTATTTTAAGCTTGAAATTTCGATTGCGGGAACAAAGCAAATTTTGCCATGGTAAATACCGGATGGATCAATGACAAATTTGTAACACGAAACTCTTCTTCGCTTCCAAAGGAAGGTTCAGGTTAAGCCGATCGACAATTTTTTATATTAAGCTCAGCAAATGACTCTACACCACCTGATGATAAGCAGTAGAAGAGTCCATATGTGAATTTATAGTATGTTTAATCTGTAATATTATAATCACGACCAATAAGGCGTCTTATAATTAATTAATGTTGGAAATATTCAGTTTAATATAGACTCTGTAATTAAATCCTTTGTTTTACACAATTAGTGAACAAAAACAGCTTCGTCTTAATAATAATATACTACTGAGTCAAGTACAAGCCTTCTAAAAATTTTAGATTTTGCTATATGAGCAGAACATTTTCTAAAAATGAACCATACTATGATAATACCATACATCGCAATTTAAATTCTCAATGTTTTAGCTATGGACTTATACTTAGTGGCAATACCATAGTATTGCACTTAAAAGTATTATAAAATATAAAATTATTGCTCATAATGTATACAAGTATTTTCTTTTTAGCATTTTCGGCAGATAAATGATAAAGAACGAAGTATTGAGAACACATTTGGATCTGTGAACAGTCCACAATAGAAGCAGTGTTATATTGGAGATCTTATTTATTTCCACAATCTATGTCCGAAATCCCTTGGTCAGGCTTTCGGGGCGGTTTCTGAGTCCTTCATCACTTGGAAGCCTACTGAATAAATTTACAAGAATTATGCTACCTGTATCAATAACTTTAAATTCAGAAAACTAGTTTCCTTTGACAGGTGGTGTAATGGTGTTGGAAACGTGAATGATTTACTAATAACTTCATTGGATATTTTAATGTGCTTTGATTGCTAAATTTGAATTGAATGCTTTGTTTTGAAAAGAACCTAAAGCGATAGTATCTGAAGACTACAATTTATTGAAAGGGATGCAGTTCCAGATTATGAGTCGAAAAAGTTTTTGAGCAGAAATTGTAAATAATAATTTACAGTTATGTATTAAAGGCACTAATAAGGGGTCTTGTTGGCGTAGCATAGCGTTTTTCAATCCTCTAAAGAGCTTTTGAACCATTATCTTCCACTCCTTTCCCGTACGGGAGTACGTGTGCTGGTCTACAGAGTGATCAGTTTCGTTTCTCCGCTTTAACTTTACGTACAAAAAGCTGACTTGTTGTGGAATTCGTTACCAGCAAACGTATTCTCTCCTTCATCTAACATGGGTTCGTTTAAAATAGGCATTAAAAGACAGTTGTAGGGCATTCAAGGTGGATGTAGCTAGATAAGTATATCGTATGCTGGACTTCATCTGCTTACCATCGGTGTCAAGTCATTTGCCGTGGTTTTTATAAATTTTATTTGCATCAAAATCTTCATAAATTATTTTGTGGTATCAACACATTAGATATATGAATGTTAAGTGTAAGGAAAGAAGACACTGTTTGTTTGATAACATATTTTGGCTTATTTGCAAATTCGTTTTTGCTATAGCATTGCAGTATCGTTCCTTGTTCCGCATATATATAGGCTATTCACTTAGTAACCTGTACTCCACCATTATCTGAGCGACTTCAAATGCTGGATATAAAGCTGCCTCAAGTATTACCAAATCGATCAGTCGTGTGCTGTCCGCATCAACATCTGGTATTCGGTTGCCACTGAAGGACATCAGTCGCCTTTGTAATGTGCCTTGTCCACTTCCACATCAGGCTCGCAATTATTTGGGCTACATGGCAACCCTAATTCTCTTATTAATCTCATTTTGATTTAAGTCTCACCGATAAATGTCTTATTTATAAATTGACATTTTGACATAAAGCCTATTTGGCCTATATACTCTCCAGTTTAATAGAAACGCTAAAGACGATTCAACATCAAAGTCTAAAAACAACACTGAACCCATGTCTAAAGATAAACTTTTTTGCTTTCATGTATTCAATACCAAAGTTAATACACCTACCAGCGTTAAGGGACGTTAAGATACATTATTCATTTCATTACGTGAGAATAAATTGAATAACAAATAACATTTACACGGATCCCATTGTTAGGTGCAGGAAGATCTTTAAATAGGAGGTTGATGGATAGGGAAGAGAAGCTAATAACAGGACCAGTTAAAGAAGAAATCTTTAAAGCAGGTAAGCAGGTGAAAGTTTTGTAAGATTATTAATCAATTTAATTAAAAATATTCTTTTGAGTGTTATAAATTACGAAGTGGCTATCAACTACGTAAGACGCTACTCTTTCTTATTCTTTAAGAGTTGCAGAGTCTAAGGCCGAATGAATGAGAAATAAAACGAAAATCTTTTACATGATTACTTCTATACCCAGATGAAGCAGAAATAGGTGTAACTTATTTATTCATATATAGAGACAAACAAGTAATAACAATAAACAATATACATAATATATTAAATTACAATTTACAGATTACAAATTATATTAATGTAATTTTTTTACTTCAAATCCATTTGCCTAAAACTACATATTACAATAAATACATACCTTCAAAGATAGTTTTCTTAGGTTTAAAACCGCAAAGGCCTGTGAACAAAGAAAATTGCATTTAGACCGATATTTGGCATTGGGTGTGAGCGTTTCGTAAAGTAACGAACATTAAGTCTCATTAAGTTAATTAGTTCCGTGGTCACAGTTCCAACAATTGTCATTTCTTTCGTTCTTTTTTTAACCTAAACTATCCTTTAGCGATCTACCTCAATATTAATGACTGCTTCGACCTCTGACCTATTCGGTGTCTTATTATAATTTCATATTTAGTGTCTCTAATTTGTGTTATTATCTTTCTAAAAATCATAAAATTATTATTATTCATCATCAGCCTTTATAAATTCTGATGGCAAAAGACACAACCAGATACAAGACTTCCTATATGGTAGAAATAGATGAGGAGTTTAGCCCTAATACTTACTAATACTAATTATTAATTACTTTGAATTATTGTTATTGAGGCTAATAATTAAAATTAATTTCAAATTACAAGTTAAAAAATATATCAGCCCCAGGGCTGCCCTCAGGTACGGTGCCAACATTGCCACGTTGGATGGCAAGGCTGATCTGTTAGCCAAGATAGCTAGCCTTTCGATCATCAGACACCTTGGTGAGTTTCTTAAAGGATCTTGTATTTTCCAAGCTATATTGGGCCAGCGTGTTGGTATTATGGGCCAAACTCAGATTATGCTAATCTGCCTGAAGGCGTGTATATAAATTAATGATGAAGAATTTAAATAATTGACTTATCCTCGTCAGAAGCTTTTCTAGTGACCACATTTTTTTATTATTAGATATATAGTTTTATAGATATATTTTTTTTGCAGTGTATGCAGAATAAAGTGAAATAAATTTTCATATTCCATTTCTTTACTTGGAATTCCTTGTCGCCTGAAAATTCTAGTGCTTTAATAAAAACGGTCGAGCTTAAAAATGCGTGAACACCGAAATAAGGTAGGAGTTTATGATGCTATTCTAAGTAAGCACATTTTCGTAAGGACCCCTTCACATCGTTTGTGTTTATAGAAGAAATAAGATTTCTTTGAAAATACCTAATTATTTTTTAATTTAAAAATGGGAGTCTGTATTAATAACGACTATTTTCACGATAAATGGCTGTAATTTTTAGAATGAAAATTGTTTACATTCCAGGACTACAAGTTAATAAATTACGTTTTTTATTGAGAAAAAATATGGTATTTAGTCTGTACTAAATACCATATTTTTTCTTTTTCATTTATTTGATGTAATATTTAATTCAGCTTAATTCGAATAACACGGACAACATTTTAGGTAGTGACATCTATACTTATTATATACAGAAGAAAAACTTTTCTATGAAATGTATCAAGTGATTTTTGATATTAAATCAAAAAAACACTTGATACATTTATCAGTCAATAATGGTTGGTTGGTGTCAATAACTGAGTTTTTCGGGAAATGGGGGGAGGCATCTGCTTGTTTGGTATAGCTTGACTTAAAAAAAAGCAAGAACACAGGTTTTTATTGCCTGTCGTTAAGTTATATTCTTCGTTTCAGCTCTCTCAATAGGGATGAGATAACTGCAGTATAAAATCTACAATGTTTTAAAATAACTCAACATTTGGTTTATTTCTCATATTTATTTGCTTATTATTATCTAGATTTCTTCCTTATCTAGTATGCATAATGCAAGCTCTAAATGATGCTTAATTTGGTTAAAGAATTCCAAAAAATTTATTAAATTTCGAATAAAGAACTTGATATGAATATATGAATGTATGGCTTCTTTTAATGCTGTCAAAATTTGAATGATTGGATACTTCCAGCAATTTTCTGTATTTTATTTTGATATAATATTTAAAACTACGCTAACATTCAGAATGTGTGAAGCTATTGATAATAAAATTGGATATAATTAAGTTTGTAAATTTTTATATTTAATGAATTCACAGTGTATTGAAACTCCTTTTCTATGCTAACCGTACCAGACGATCCAATTTGAGCGGGGAAAAATATCGCTACTAAAAAAAAAATTTAAAGCTATCTCTTCCACAGATATAAACGGATCTGGATAACGCAAGTACACCTACTATTCGTGGCCTGTAGATATGAGTGTTTACCACCTAAGTAGCTATTACATCAACTTTTAACCGCTTCTATGGGTTCGATTTCCAGTGGAGGCAAAAATGTTCGGTTTGGTTGGTGGTAGGTCTTTTGTTGGTTAAGAAATTCGGGTGTAGTTCGTTTCCTCCTTCGGCCTTATATTAACTTACCATCAGGCTTTTATCTCGAAGCCAATAGCTACCGTTAAGAATTTTAAAAAAAGCATCGTTCAGTCTGCAGCAAACTTTAATTAAAGATCGCTAGACTGGTGAGTTTATTCGGGTCACTGAAGATATTGGGTCTGGTTTGCGAGGCCATAAAAGGAATTCAAAAAAGCACGCTCTGTCTTTCTTTCTGTATCTTACAGCTATAGCTGTACCAATATAAAAGATAATGTAATTCTACATTACATCCAGTGCAAACAATAGGTAGCAATGCATGCGACTAAAAAAATTGTGATCATCTGCAGTCTGCACCGCAACAGTGTGCACACGTCACTACGATAGCATAATACAATACGAGCGTATTGCAGTACATCGTAAAGAAGAGGATTAAGGTAGATGTCACCGAAACCGCGGTAGGTCTCATAACTCTGCATACCGCCGTAAAGGCTGTAACGTCGCAAAAATTTACTTTGTAATTTAGTGTTGCGAATAAAAATATATCGATAAATGCAAACTATTGTGGTTATATAAGTATTCAATATGTAACATGCTTTAATTATGTATTCTCGCGTATGAGAGCGTTATAGGTAGAGAAATTTGTTTTGTATTTTGATAAAATGACAAGGCCTTTACGCCTGTGAAGGTATTACATATGAAATAAGTTGACTGACTCCTAATGCTGTCAATATAATTACAAATAAAAGTATAATATTATAATATAAACATTCTTTTATGACATATGTACTTCCATCCCAACTTTACACGAAAAATTCCTAACTGAAACACTTGATGCACCCTTTATTGACCTATACCATTATTGTTTAACTCCAAATCTATCACTTTCACTTTGACGTACACCATATTTCTATTACCACTTAACTATTTATCATTGTGACGTTTCGCTTTAGTACGATAATGATTTTAAAGATAAAAGCTTTTTGCGAAAGCTGTAAAGCTAGAAAGTAAGGTCCCTAGACAACTTTAATATACGTAAACTAGAATTTAGACCAGCGAACATTGAATATCTTGTACAACACTATTCTTTCGAAATCAATTCTTAAAAAGCGAGTAGTTTTAAATTGTGGACGAATTCTCGCTGTAGTGGTTTGGTATTATTAGCAATATGTGATCGGTCTTGTCTCCGAGATATTCGTCCATAAAATTGCATTTAAAATGAAAAATAAAAAAGAGACCATTTCTCTAGTTTCAAAACTAAGCTGAGAGTATTCTGACAAAGCCCCTATACCTGTGACTCGAGGATATAAAAAAAAGCAGTTAGAAGCGGCATCTAGCGGATTTCTCAACTGCTAATAATACCACTAATGGAGTCACGATTTAAGTATAAACTAAGAGGTAGGGGCGTTTTAAAGTTATGAATACGACGTGTGATTCTTGTGTAATTATAGCAGTTCATCAAAATGATTTGGCAATAAAACGAGAAGTTTTAACGAAGTTTAATGTCTTCCAGTTTCTGAGACCATATTGCATGCGGTTAGGTTAACTATACACTTGGAGAGCATTAGAAAAATAGAAAAGTTTACATTAAGCACTACTAATTTTGATTGACATATAACGGAATAACTGGTGGTAAATGTATCATTCTTAATTTGAATAACAGGCTTAGTATCTTCTTTAACTAATAATACTAAGATAGAGAAACCTATTGAAATTAATAATGTAAACGTCCTTATTGTGTAAGTTTAATTGCGTCGAGCATTGAGGGTTGAAATAGAATTGATTTTGGTTATGTATTTAATACGGGATAACCAAAGTCATAGATAAAGCGGAGCTTTCAAATCCAGGAACCAATTGAATCATAATCAATTTATAATCATGTAAACAAGTAGTTACTAAATAATTTATAACTAATTATATTATTGTAAACGAGTTTTTTCTTTTACTAATTTATTGTGATTATGAAAACTAGATTCTCATCTGAATTAATGAATATACTGAAATTAATACACAATAGTTTAAAACAATACTTTTATATAAATGAAATACGAAAAAGAAGAAAATCCAAGCTTCAGTTTAAGATGAGGTTCAGGAGAGATTCTAGGCAAGAGCTTTCCTTAATAAATCAATTTGGAAAATACCTATTGTGTTTAACCTTAATTCAATTCAACTTCAAATTCAAATTAAGCAAGCGTGAATTATTAAGTTAAGTTAGTAACGGTTTTTTTTATATAGAGCTCAGCAAATAGCTCGACACCACTTGATGATAAGCAGTAGAGGAGTTCATATGTGAAGATAGCTAATGCAGCATGCGACATACTGCCCTAGCTACCCTTACCTTGCCGGCCCAAAAAGTGCTTATTCGCACCTCTTATAAAATTTACAATTTTGTGCGTAGTGGGACTATTTTTATTATTTTCAATCATTCGTTTTAATTATCAGTTTAAAAGTGATTTTTCTTTTATACCCTCTGACTGTATCTCAAAGCTTACAACTTCCAGTTAACCCGGAATCTCGTTAAACACTGCAGCATAAAGCTGGAAGTTGGACAATTAAATTCTCAGTCGGTCGTTTGGACCAAAAGACATTGCCATAGTCACTGTGTGAGCTAGTTTGATTTACTAACTTTATTTTTTCATTTGTTGAATATCTGTAAGCTTATCATTAATTTCAATCGATTGTTTTATAAATTACGCTTAAGCATTCCATACGTTTCGCTGTATAAGTTTAAAGAATAAATCACTATTATTTATCTGGAAATCTGCCAGTGCGTTTGCGTTGTAATGATAAATCAAGTAAAAAAAATAGCAGCGAAGAAAATTTCTTGATAACTGAAGAAGATAAATGGATTTAGCGGTTTTAAATTCATTATACTTATATCATTTAAAAACCTGACGGGATTAGATTATCTATATTAATAGTTCACCGATATCCTTTTCTATATATGTCAAGAAAAGGCGGGTACACATCCCGCCTTTTCTTGACTTTATGACGCGACTGAGACTCTTTTCATAACAAATCGATTTCAGCTTTCTTTGTATCCTTTATATTTATAGTATACTAGTATTGTTGTAATGTTTTAGTTAATGGAGCCCGTTGGAGTAGAGTTACGATAGCGATAACAAAGGTTTGGCCATCGTTGGTCACTGGATGGATCAAATTTCTATCTGGAGTTCCTCTGTGCTTCAATAGAACGTTAAAACATTGGTTCCCGTTGTTGCGGCAACCTGTTTAACCACCAAATGGGACAGCATGATTATAACCCACACTCCTTAAGTGTTTCTACCACGGAGGAAGACCTTTTTTTTTGTAAAAACCCAGCAGTGGTAATCCAATTGGTACCACGTAGAAACAATGTTAGACCGTCTTTGATACTCACATCATTGTTATGGAATCAGAAATTTTTCTTGGTATTACAAGAATTATAATTAAGGTTACCTTGTTTAAATTGGCAATAATCAAGAGTACTCTGAAAAATAGAACTTATTCTTTTACATAATGTAGTATTCCGATTCTAAGTAACTACATAACGTGTTCCATTACGAAACATTCATGTGATATTATGAGCTCATTTTTCGATTGTTCGCCGCTCGTCATTTGTTCGACCATTCTTTCCCTTTGTCCGTTGATTCCTCAATTTCCCACAGGCATGTTGTTTCGTGCTATCTTTCTTTACATGAGTGCTATTGGTTTAACCAGAAATGGTATATATACGTCACAGTTTCTGCATTCCTCATTTTTGTTTGAAACTTGTACTTCAATTCCTGTGATAATGACAAAAAATTCATTGTTAACGGTGATTAATCATGTAATTTGTTTTATTCAGAAGTGATTCAGAGCCAGTTTATAGTAATAGTGTCATTCAACTGAGTCGAACACAATGCAATGATACTCGCATACATTTTAAGTTCGTTATGTAATTCATCGTCATTAATCATCATTATATGATATATTTGATAAGAATATTAACTAAGTAACTGTTAGTATGTATGTAATTATTTAACACAATGTTATTATTTTAATTTAACACACTAATCATTCAAAATGTTTTGATGTCCCCTAACTAGCATTAATACTATAAAGGTAATTATAACGGGATTTAAACCATATACCTTTTTGTTTTTGAGTACCCGATATTTCGGCAAGCCCCGATGAATTCCGACCATGAAAGTTTAAAACAATATATATCCATATTACTTATTCACAGTTAGAAACAGTATAACCTTAAGACTAATAAATAGTCATTTAATAGACGCTATGTTGATAACTACTAGATTTAACTGGTGCTAAATAAAATAACACGAAATGTTTTTACATTAAATTTTGTTATTTCAGGAAAATAACTCTACAGTAAAAAGCATTGAGTTTGTAAAAAACTATAATGTAATTCTATAATTAATAAATAGTTTCAATATTTACGTTTCCGACTATAAAAACTCCGTATTCTATAAGTTAAACAGTAATTACTATTCACTGAATGCTAGTTACACGATGAAACAATCCATTTTCTATTTAAAATAAGACAGAGAGGATTAAACAAACACAACTGTGCTTCGTTAATCCAAAAGAATACATTTTCCACCACATACTAGTGTTACCATTAATTCGTATAATCCAGGACTATTTTATTCACAACGAAACCACAGAAAAATAAAATGACTTTGTATGCAAAATAATAAATGTAACAAATGTGTCATACGTTGGCTTTCTGGTCGAGTGGTCACCTGTTAGCTTTGCCAGAGGTCCTAGGTTTCAATCACTGTGGCAGACATTTATATGATGAGTACAAATATTTTATACACAAGTCAAAGATGTTTGCAGGACTGTTTAGTATATTTCTGATATTTATATACATATTACTAACCCAATTTCTCCGTTTTCCAGTATTAATAAGATAAGGTCTTAATTATGCTTACTTTGGGGTAGATAATAGGTGTGAGAGTGAAAAATATTAATATTATCATTTAATTGAAAATATAATGTAAATCACCGTCATAGAACTAGCTATTCATTTTTACTTTTTACTCAATCTACATGGCCACTCTACATATCCCCGAAAACGTAACAACACAAATTTGCTACGCTAAAACCCGATAAGCCGCTATTGTATTAAATCGTAATTGAATTTTCAATTAATTGGAAAGTGTAACGATTGTAAAATTCCAATAAATTGAATAGTGATAACGAGTATGTCATGTGCCATAAAACAGAAGTGTCAAAAACACTGGAACGAAACTGAATTTAAAATTGTTGTGTAAACTATTTTTATTGATGTATAAGCTGGTGGCTTATCGGTGTAGTGGTTCGAATGGTGGTTAGTTTTGATAGCAGAAACAAAGCAACTTTCACCATGGTTGGTCAATGGATGGGTCGATCGAAATATGTTATCTCGAGATCCTTCGTGCTTCCGAAGGTACGTTAAGCCGTAGACCCTGGTTGTTACGGGAACTGCGTTAATGCTCAATCCACATTGGGCCGGTGTGGTGTATCAAACTTCTTAAGTGTTTCTGCCATGTTGCAAGATCTTGCCCAGCCGTGGGATGTGTATATTCTGTTGATGATGATGACGGTAAACTGATTGATATAATGTTTACTCTACTGATGATTTTAGGTTAGACAGCTACACAGATATTTTATAATAAAATTAAAAATAGAACAGATGCGATATACGATAGATTCACAATAAACACAATAGATAAGTATTTAATTGTTCAATCAAAAACTCTGCTTGAGGTGACTCACACTATATTTTCTGACAAACGATAAGACAGCAAAACTATTCTCAAGGGCATGGGAGAGCTTCTTTCAATGTTTTAACGAAAATAGCTGATATTGAGGATAATCTCCAGCGGATAAGTACAAAGAAACCTGCATAAGTTGATGCAAAGCAATGTAGCAATTAATACCCTTAACAGCAGAGTTGTCCTCTTTCAAAACCTATTGAACTCCTAGTCTTTGAAGTATATCTCTTGGTCATCTTGGACTCCCACTCGTGAAAATTTAATTGAGAAAATAAATATATGGCGGCATTATACCAAACTTAAAATTTCAAACTAGGAACAGGAATAAATCCGTAAAACAAAAAGGAAAGTTGGTTTCCTTATATTTAAAACTAAAGTAAGAGAGACTCTTCCAAATTCAAATTCTTTATTGCATGCACAAAAAATGCCAAAAATGTAAGTTTCAAACAAACTCGAGAAAGAGTGAATTTATAGTGCGATTTTCTCTCGACATATTTCCTTCGAAGACATTCCACTTATAAATAGTTACTCGGACAACCTAATTGGATGAATCGAGAAGTATCTTTCCGATGTAGAATCGATAAAGAAGACCGCGTTACACTCAAATAGATTGCCGAATAGATCATTTAATTGGAATAATAAAGATGATAGAGGAGCTTGGTTGTGTGTTGGTATTTTTAATGTCGTTGAAATGTTATTATATTGCACTAAAATAAGTTGAGTTGTCTTATCAGACGAGCCTGGCAAGCGATGACATGTCACATAAGTAAAGAAAATAACCTCATATATTTAATAATTTATCTTTAGCTTCATATATGTAATTCGGTGTATAAGTTTATATACAATTGTATATATGTTGGCGTAATTTTATATAGTATCAACTATTATCCATATATTATATTTGAACATGCTGTTTACACAAATTAACGGAGTTACAGCTTACAGCAGAAACTAATGAAGTTGCGCCCCACTTAACTGTATGTTGTTTTTATCGCTAGGCTTTTCGGATCGGATGAATCGGACTACTTAGGATACTACGGTAAATAATGAATTAAATTCTACTGTTAACTACTTGACCTTTAATTTGATTAGATAGTCAAACCATTTATTTTGCTATAACACGCTTAAACATTCATTTACAGTCTATTTACGTCTTAATGCTGGGCACAGGCCTTCCTAAATGGAAGAAACATACAAGACTTAGTGGGTACATCTTGGAGGTATATATAGGGAAGCACAAAAGATTCCATTGGGTCCAAGTGCTCCAGGAATAATCCTACAATGAGATAAGATAACATAGCAACTAAGACTAACGGATTTGTGTGCTTTCCGAAGAATTGAGAAGCTGAACAAATTTTAATAACAAATTTGATTGACCCACCTAAAAACATGACTGAGAAAATAAATCACTTTTGAAGGCACCTAACAACACTGTCTGAAAGACTTAGTAATGTTTAGTAAAAAAAATAATATTTATTAAATACAGCAAAGTAAATAGCATTTTGCGAGGTTGACTGAAAATTAGCATGAATATTTAAATGTAATATTTATATGTAAACAAAATCAGAAAGACTAGACGACAATTTACAGAGTAATCCCAAGTGTTTGGAGGTTGCATATTCAATACAATGCTTTTTCTGGTTTCGATTTTTTTCTAAAATATCTCTTACATTTTTATTAAAAAGTCAAACTTAAATTTTCTCCAGCGATTCATACACATCTAATAAATTTTATGCACAATAAAACATAATCCAAAAAATATATGTCACTAACACATGTGTTTGTTGCATATTTTTAGACGTAACAAAAGCTTGGATTTACGATGCATAAAACCGCAAAACGCTGACCATTCCTCCAGTGATGTGTCACACAGTAAATAAACGACATAACAAACGTACCAGTCTAAATTTCATAACGAACACAGCCTGAACTGTGGTTGAAGCGAAAAAAGATAGAGGACAGGGATATTAATAATGCAGTTAGATAGACTTCACAGTTCACACTTTCCTTGTAGATTGTTTTACTAATTTTATTGTAAATTAACAGTACCCGACATTAAATTGGAACATAGGGCGTACGTTCATAGAAATTTTGCAACCTAAAATTTATTCGATAGTTTCAAGACCATTTTATAAACTAGTATTGCCAATGTAACGTCTTTTTATCCACATGCTGACTACACATTTCATACAAAACCTTTTTTTATAACATTTTTATTGAGCATTTAATTACAAGAGAATACAGTGAGCGAGATGAATGATCTGCCGTTTTTGGACTAACGCAACAATGAATATATAACGAACTTTACATTTATTTATATTGACTCACGATAACGGTAATCTCAATTTAATGAAGTTGCAATACTTTATTGTTTAACATTACATTATTTAATTTTGAATTTTGTATGAGCGCCTCATATAGTTTTTTAAAAATTATTGAATATTACATTTAGTTATATAAGAGTACTTAATACAAAAAAAAAATTACATTTATGTGGGTGTAGGTCATCTGATCAGGCAATACCTACTTTAAAGACAAAAATATTTTATTTTCTTTTCTTTGATTACTATGAAAGCTACAGTCTAATTCACATCATCAATATACACATTTCAAACAATCCACTATGACGTTTAAAAGGCGGGAGAAATCTTGCTGAGTTTCTTACCTGTTCTTCTCAAGACCAGACCTCCCGGTAGACTTACGAACAGATGGCTAGGTTTATATTCAATAAGTGTATATATATATGTACTAAAGTTGAATAACATTTTTTGACTTTGACTTTCAGTTATGAAATTCTGCCTTACACTGCAGTGAAACAAATCCAATAACTATAATAAGTTTTGTGAGTATCTACCCCTTAAAAACCTCAAAGGTTCTTTGTTACTATAGATATCTTAATTTAGAAATGTATAATAATATTTCACACACTCACACTTATTATCTAGCCCAAACTATAAGCATCATTAAGAGCTTGTGTTATAGATACTAGAAAACAAAGAATATAGATATAAATATATATATCAGAAATTTACATACAAACATCCATGACTCGTGAACAAATATTCATACTCATCAAACAAATAGCTGTCCTTAACGAACTCAGACTTCGATTCGAACCCGGGACCTTTGTCTAAATATACAGGGGTACCGGCATCTCGACCGTCTGGCCGACAATCTTAATTTATAAAATAGTGCATTATAATAATATGCTATAAAAATATATATTATGTACTTTATCTATCTATTCTTCGTTGGCCAAACTTATTAGACTGAAATTTTACAATATCCTTAAAACATTTGTGAATGGAAAAACCGACTTAAAAGAATTAATTATACGGTTGTTTTTTTAATTACTCTTATTTAGCAATAAGATTAAAAGTGATTTCAGTGAAAGTACCCTGTACCTCAAATTAAAGAGGAAAGGAGCATAAACACCAGAAGTATTTGCAATTTAGTACAGCTATTCTGTGCGCACAAAACCCATATACGAGTTTGAAATATTTTGTCTTCCGCAGTCCGTTTACATAACTATTCGGGTCAAACGAGAAAGAACATCAAAGTCAAGCATTTACCCAGTTGTTGAAGGATTTTGAGGATTGTGTAAAAATTCTTATGCTTACTTTGCTATCGCTTTTATACCCGTTTCATAACTCTATATGAAGAGACGTATCACTTTGGGTTAACCCGTATAGGTTGTCTTTGTAAAACGAAAATGTCGGCAATAGAGTATAACTTTGGGCGTATTATAAATTTATACCCATATAAAGTAGCGGCTTACTTCTAAATTTGCTTCACAGTGAACTCTATTTGAAGAGTAATAAAGTTGATGTTGTGACCAAACATTCACAGAATTTGAATTTGAATAAAAATAATAATAATACACTCTTAATAACATGTTTGTCTTTAAGAAAATGTATAGTTTGAATACTACCAATGGCCTTAGGAACAGGCATAGCATCGCAATTTATGTAAATATTATGACCTGGACAGAACTAGAAAGTCTCTATGAAGAGGCAGATCTATAGACGATAAACTACAATGATATACTGAACTAGGAAAATTCAATACAAAAAAATCAAGGTTGGTAAAGCTATCCGGAATATAATTATTTCAAAACTATGTCCCACGTAGACAAATATGAGCTTTATACTTTCTCAGATTATGTCCATTAGTGTATTGATTAAAAAAAGTATATTTGACGTATAATTTACATTAAAAAGTACACTATGTAACCGTTATCATTAAGATATTGCCACGGAGTGGTTGAAAATATTATTATAAATTCTAATAATATTTTCATTTATATTAAATTATATTTATGTGAAAATATTAAAAACATATTAAAATAAAGTGCCGTAATACATACTAGTTGACTTGGGGAACTTATATCACCCATACATTACTAAGAAAAACATTTATCAAAAGTTATGTCACTTTGAATAAGTATGCCAGACGATTGTCGATACTAAATTGTCAATGTTCAATTATATATTTTTATTTCTTTTGGATTTTCAACAAGCTTAAAAAGCTTTTCAGATTTCCCCAGTTATTATGTTAAACATGGTTATTTGTAAACCTCCCCTAAATTCATTCGAATGAAACAGAATAAAAATATTCAAATAGTTCAAGCCGTTTTGAAGTTTTAGCGAGACTAACGAACCGAAATTCATTTTATAAATAGGAAGAAATAAGATATATGTACCATGTTCATAGATTATCCAATTCTATATAAAATAGTTCCAATCTATCCGTTTCTTTCCAAAAACTTTATCTTGATGAAATAGTCAAATCAAATAAAGGCTAGAAAATTAAATATAAAATAAAATACAGATAATTAATACCTCGAAGTTAATAAAAATCCATCTTGCATTGGTAAAAGTCAAATTTAAATAGATTAGGGCACTGACAAATAGAATAATACCTCTAAATAATTTATACAACTTAAGTACCTATGTATCAAAGCTATATAATAAATATCAAAGGTTTGGCGTCAAGAAATCAACTGTTTTCTCGTACGTGGAAAGGTCTGGCTTTTGATAAATGCTATCAGTAAATCACCCTTAATGTGTCCGACGTAGGAAATGTATGGTTTCTTTCTGACTTAACAAGGAATTAGGAACAGGTAAGTTAAAAAAAAACTATTACGAAATACTTGGCTTTTAATAATTTTATGATACAAAAAAAATGTATTTACGTTACAAGATGATTTTTACAAAACTGAATATTTATTATATAAATAAATATAAATTTTGCAAAACTTACACATATCGTTTTAAGTATTATCAGTTACCTATTCATTAATCAGTCATTCTAAAAGACTTGAAACAAAAACAAATTTCAATCTAAATGAGAATAACTTCTTAAAAATACAACCGCCGCCTGGTCGAGTGGTCAGTACTCTTGTCTACTTAGCTAGAGGTCTAGGGTTTGAGTCTCGGTAGCGGTAGATATTTGTATGATGAGCACTAATATTTGTTTACGAGTAATATATATCTCATATTTACATACAAATTACTATCTTTATCTCCGTTATCTATTATCCATAACATGAACTTATAATGATGGTAATTTTATGTAAGAAACATTACAATATAAGGATGCTTTAACACGGCAGATAACTAAAGAAACAGTAATCCCGAAAGATTTGCTGAAATTTTAATTTAAAAAATATTATGTCTTTGAATAAAAATGAATATACCCCACTCACACCATCACTTCTCTTTTTTATTTGTATTTGAAAAATAAGCTGAGATGCTTCATCGTCCAATTTTGTTTTCTCTTTATCCTTCATTGAAGCTAATCAAGCTTTAAAACAATTTAGTACATAAGTCTATTTAAATAAAGATATTTTGACTTTGACTTTGATCGTTTCAATACCAGGATGAAACCTGTAAAGTGTGAACCTAATAGAGTGAAATTATTATAAGCTTGGGTTCAAACTTCAATAAACAAAATAAACCATTAAGTTTTAAGTAATTTCACTGCGTCTGTGGTTAAGTCGTTGGAATCACACGAGATTTGGTAGAGCAACGGTTGAATTCCCCGTGGGACCAGAAGTTTTCTACTTGATATGTTCGGTGTAACCTTTCGAAGTCAACCGGACTACCTTCTACCATCTGTCATAACAACTCCACTGACCTGTTGATAGGGGATGACGAGTCCATAAGATAATACTATAATAAGTTGCTTTATCTGCCTCCAGCTTAACAGCCCATGAGTTACCATATCACACCTTAGAAAATCGAAAAGTAAACAACAGATACTTGTCTCATTTGTGCTTGATGTTGAGATAAGTCTGTTATTCTAGTTGTTAGTACCAGTACCAGCAATATATCGATAGTGAAATATTATTAGAACCTATCAACACACGATCTTCTGCTGTCCGAATCTAGACACCTCCTGCCATCTTCTTTAAGTCGTGGATCCACTATGTTTCCAATACAGTCTCCATTTGTGAACATTTTTGCTCTACCGTTCATTGGTCCTGTGACAAATATAGCCGGATCACTGCCACTTCAGCTTACTACACTTCTACTAAGTCAACCATTGTGGTCTAATAACTACCGAATTTTATCTCTTAGCTAAACTCCTGACGTTGACCTCTCCATAGCTTTTTAAGGCAAATGAAATCTATAATATAGTATTGAATGGAATAAGAACGACACACTTATGTGCATTTTTCCCATATTCATATACATCGTAATACATTGCTTCCATTATAATAATGGGCATACCCTCAGGATGATATCATGAGAGTAATGTAACGAAATATATTCCAATCAAACGCTTGATTTTTTAACCCAAATCTCGTCTAAACGCGCCCAAGCCCTCTAGAGATATTACCTCGGTTATTTATTTGAGCGCCTTACGTTACCATCATGAGGACTAATGTTCATGAATTATGGAAGAACGTTATTTGGAGAGAGCCAGGTGATATGACTGAGGTGTTCTGAGTTGGAACTGTAATTGAAAATACTGTGTCGATTTATTTGTATTTCAAGTCCACGTTATTCTAAAACAGCAGTGTTATTGGCTTAAGTGTAAGCATTTTTATGTCTTAAAGATATTGAGGAAAAGTCTTAAGTATCTGCTGGTTTAGGAAAGAAGAATACGAAAAAACAAATATATTTTGTATGATTATATAAAATATTAGTGCTTTTCCGTATACGCTCGATTTTACATTTGAAATCGGTATTGATGATTGTAAGATGTTTACAAACAAATTTACTAATATTATTCAAACATATGAAATTTTGCTATCTGCATGCTATTACGATATATGTTATGATATATTGTAAGAGAAAAGCGAGACCCAAATGATAGTGTTTCCATATCATAACCAAAATCTGAAACATAAAATCTAATAAAGTACAATAACTTGCATTATAGTACCGGTAAAGTTGGCGCACGAAGCTTCCAAAACTTGAAACCTTGGCAAACCAGTCCAGGTCCCCAAGATATGAGTGAGTTCTCGAACCACTAAGTAAGAATCTCCACCAGACAAACTGAAAAGTGAAAAGAAGGTGAAACTTCCGATATCTTTGTTTTATATAAAAATCCTTTGACAATACTTATAGCGTGGGACATATATATGAAAGAAAACTATAGTACGTTACTAAAACCCATCTACCATTTTCATAGTCCCCGTCACTGTTATCTTTACTTAACAAATTAACATTTAACTTTCCAAATTTCCAGCGAACAAACAAAATCTTCTTACACACAACGGAGCGATGAACTCGGCTCATCAATCACTTATTCGAACACGTACGGGGAAAAAGCTTATGCCATGTACATGTCTACGAACGTATATTGAACATGTCTCGAACAGAGAGACAGGGAATAAAAGATTCTGAATTATCATTGGTCATGATGATAATTCCATTTGAATGTTCATCAGATGTATTTTGTTACATCGCGTGTTTCCATACAAATATTTGTACTTTACAGGGTTTCTCTAATTGAATACCTACTTTAATGCGATTATGCTTAATTTCTGACAACATAAATATTTATTCTAACGAGTTATGTCAATAAATTTAGAAAACTTGCATTGAAGACACATGATTAAGAAAATGTATACTTATGAGGCATTAATTATTATTAAATAAAAGTAAAAGTAAAAATATATCAATAAAAATAGAACATAAATTTTGCATAAATTCAACTTAACCCAATTATTTTTAATCAAACAATCAATTTGGAAAATAACAACATCGATAAGTCATTGATTAGGTTACAGGATCTTTTTCTAGATTTGATATAATTCTAAAAATATTTAAATATTTGAAAAGTCAATGTATATTGTATGTATCAAGATTTTCAAAATAAATGTTACTTTTATTAAAAATTAAATTAATCACAATTCTATTCATCTAAAGACCAAATTAAAAATCACACATTTATTAGCTTTATATTATCCGTAACAATTTTATTAAATAATGGTTTTCATTGCATTGCATTGCAAATTAAATCGCATTACTATCACAAAATATTATAATTACATTCAAACAAAATTTTCTTTCGGATTAATAGACAATAGAAAACGCATAGACCTCACCAAACGCTTAGTAAAAAAATTTTTATTAATTTATTAATTCAACTAAATAAGTACTACAGAGTATCATAATTAAGTATCATTTATATTACTACAAGTGCCACAAATGGTACAACTCAATGATATGTCGACTAGAACCAAAATTAGATTTTTATTATGTTCTTTTGATCGAAACGGAACCTTTTATTCGGAAGTGAACCTATTCGAGATGAGTTCGTAGAGTTGTTGATTTATACTATGTACGTGACAGACTAATAAATAATGCAAGACAAGCTCCAGCCTTTGAAGTCTTCGAAGATTTTACACGATCATAGCTTATGCTTGCGATTTGTTCAAGGGGAATTTTGATTCCGCCTGTTATGTTTTCTATTTTGGTAGACTAGATTTAATAGAACATGCTGCTTACATATGTAATAATGTTTTCATTTTAATTTAAATATCAATTGATAAATAATATTATTTAGTTAGGTATAGTATAAAAAATTGTTGATATTAAAATAAAAATCTCAAAGAAATCTGAGTTCCAACCGTTCCAAAAATGGGATCTTGCAGTTAGCTTGTTGTTTTAACACAATCTATTAATAATGCTTTGTTTGAATTACATGATGGGCATAGGAGTGAGCAATTTTATCACTATTATAAAAATTTAATTAAAACCCAGCCAATGAAGACTGAAAAAAAACTCTATATTGGTAAGATATCTTAAGTTAAGATAAAAGATAAGTAGGCGCCTTACTCACGTCACGACCATAATCGATGCCATAACGGCAGTGTATAACAATAACTTGAATGTTTTGCTTGCAATATAATGCTTTTTTCTTTAAATTTGCTTCTACTTATGATTTCTTCGTGTCACAATGACTGCCACTTAAATGGGTGAATCGAAATTTGTAATTACAAACTCTTAGTGCTTTGCAAGACACGTTAGGGTCCGGCCCGGATTTTACGGTAGTCAGTTTCAGCTGTTAAGACGTATTAAAACGTCGTAGTGGTTTGATGGCCAACACTTTTTATGTGTTGCTGTTCCCCATATAGGAAGGCGTATGCCCAGCAGATAGACAGACTGATGATGATGATCTTATTAGCCTGGAATTCATAGCTTTCGGTAAATTTCTTTCTTCAGGTTAACTTTTATTTTACCTACAATTTGGAATGATTAATGAGAGTTGTTAGTTTGTTTTACTGTTGAAGTTACAAGACCGTTTGTCACCGCGTTACCCGTAAAACTATTTAGCGATTTGTACAGTTATTATTAATAACGTTTCGGTAACAATAGCTTTCATTCATTTGTTGGAAGGTAATCGATACAAATCATAAAATTCTAACAGCATCAGCCTGTTACAATTTTATGATATGTATCTTTCCATTAAAGATATTGAAAACAATATACAGAGGTCTTTATTAGAGCAACAGAAGGCAATTACATATTTTCCCATAAAAATATACATATTTTTATGTTTGTACATAAAATTACACAAAAACTATACCATGGAAATGAAAGCAGATTTTAGCGATGTAGATGGCCAACTTAAAATTAAGCTGCTATATACAAAAGAAAAACATTTTTATTAATACTTGATTACAAATTCCGCGCGTGCGAAGTCTATGGTAAAGGCGTATATAAAAAAAAGAAGTTACTCAAATAAGAACCTATGTATTGTAGATAAATGTCGCTGGCAGCAACTCTAAATAATATTTAGCATACCAGTGTCAGTGTGATTGTCTGTTAAACTTTTACGACTAAACCACTCCACCGATTAGGATAAAATTTAGCGAAGATAGAATACATCTTAAAAAGGATGTAATACAATAAGAAAACAAATTTTTTATCTTATTATGTAAACATATAGTTAATTTAATAAAATAATTTATGTACTCATTCATACATTTAATTATTTTATAGCATTTCCACGCCATCTTCCGTCCTTATTAATAAAGATTACTCCGGTCTAAAGGATTCCAGAGAGAAATCGCTTAAAGAGATAAGATTGCCAATTTTACTCGCTACATCAAATGCCTATTATATTATTTGTTAATTGTCTAATGTACAATGAAGATTTATAAATAAATAAATTGTGGAATTTACTTTTCCACGAAATATCAGACAACCATCGCTTACCAGGAATTGGTAATTATGGTCAATTTACGTTAGGCATCAAGATTATGATTGATGTTGATGTAGTAGGGTACAAAGCATATAAAAGGAACACATACGAATATTTGTGCTAGAACAATATGGATCGATATTAAAACGATTTTTTTACAGATTTTTATCGACCGTTTGCAGACTTATTAGCCACTAACTAAACGGCAGGTGTGTCCGGACATCGCATAGTTCCTAATCAAAGCGGCACTTGGAATACCCACTAAAATTCTCCGGTAACTTTGCTTCCCACTAAGGTAACTTGGGTTTTGCCGAAGTAATTCACTAGACCACCCCCAGACAGACCAGCCTTACGACCAGGCTTCGCACCGATGAATTGCTCATAGTTTCCTGTGCCTGTGCAATGCGTGTGTAGGAATAACCCACGCATGCGAATACGCTTAGGGCGGAAACGGGTGACGACTAGAGGGATTCCCCTCGCGCTTCCTCTTCGTTGCCTCCATCTACGTGAGAATAATCTCATAAAAAACTCGAGAATAACTGCGAGAGCATTCTCACATAGAAAGAAATGAAATATAAAGATCTTAATACCATTATATCTCGTGCAGCATGATATCTTATTTAACACATGTCACATCTAAAACATGTTATTTTAGCTAACACATGGATATTTAATCCAAATGTGATTTCTCTTTCATCCTTTTTAGTTACCTGGATTACCCAATCCTTTCGCTACAAAGCAACCCTTCTGAGGCTCAATTACAAAACTCTTTCAATTGTCGACTTTGCCTTTTCCCGGTTTTCATTGATTTGGTTCGCTCTATTCAAACGACCTCCGAGGCTGACCAATTGATTTGCCTTAAAGCCTTTATAGAGGCTGATTTGATAAAGCGTGGTGAGTAAACTGTATAACTAAAGAAAAAAATGAGGTACAGAATTCTGTTTATTTAAGGTTTAATAAATAATAATAACCATTTTATTTACAACTTCGACTGCACTATGACGTCTATCATGGCCCTAAAATGATAAAAATATAGATTTTATTGATTTATGACGTTTTGTTTTTGTTATTTATTGTGTACAATATACTAGCATAGATATATTATTGAAATCTAGGTGGTTTACTAATTTTCACTTATCAGTTATTATTCATCAAAACATGCGACTTCTTATCTTAAATCATTTTCACATCCACATATAACCGACCACATTTAAAAAAACCATGTACATGCACACACTCGATCACACACACACAGGGACATCCCTATACAATGTCATTAATACCTAGCAACAACTATATTATTTTGAGGGTTATAAGAATTAAACATTATATTAACATTTTGTCAGAGTATTTTTAAAAATAAAATCTGAGTTGAAATTGTGAACTAATGGTTATTATTTATTGTTACGATCAAATATGGTCTATTTTCACAACTTAATGTATCGAAACGAAAACCAATAAGAGATTATTATCATGTCGTTGAATGTAACAAATAACTCTGTTGTTTAGTAATCAACTGCCTATTCCTTTATCATCTCCGATGCCCATTGACCCTCGAAAATTTTCCTAATCAAAACTCGTACCAACTTCTAACGAGAAACTGTTGCTAATTACGAAGGACCCTTCCTTATCATTATAAAGTTTCACGATCTGACTTCTTTTGTTGAAAGGAAAAATATATTGCCTCGTGAATTTCAAAACTTTTCCGTGATGTATTGTAGCCTCTTTATGCTTAGATTGCTGCCCTTGGAACTTGTTAAGTTATCGTTTCATTGTATTTATGTAATCAACTTCAAAAGTTTTAAATTAAAATTTCCAGATTAACAGACACAATAAAGAAGAATAAAAACTCCAAGATAATCCGTAAAGTTTTGTCAAACATTCTCTAAATACAGCAATGAAGAGGTTATTAAGATGCAACTTTGTACTACAAGTGTTATTTTTCTAATAGTTTGAAGTTGTTCAAACTAAAATATATTTTTGCACCGGAGACAATTATGTTTCAAAAGATCAAGTACATAAATTAAAAAAAAAATTAAAAAAAACATTTAATCTTTATCTGTTCTTGGGCTACAGACATTTACTAAACAACTGAGAAAAAGTTCAAATAAATATCGCCATCATAATTAAACCTCAACAGTTATCTTAATACGTGATCGAATAAGAAAATGTAAGATATTAACTTTGAGCTCATGTGACATTAACTTTGAGCACCGGGAATTTCCCCGTAGCATACTTTGGAAATGAGACACTTCCCCATAATTATGTGGTAAGATATTCAGGCATATACTTGGATAGAAGACAAAAATGAAAAACACATATCCAAAAAAAAAAGAGACGAATTTAAAAGAAGATTTTATTTCCTGGCGTAGCTACTGAGCAGGCAATCTCAATTTAGTCTAAGTATTTAGCTGGTTTTCTTTATAAACATCCTAAAACCGGTTTGGAGACAAGGTATCGAACTTTGGGGTACAGCAAGCAATTCTGGTGTGGTACTGCAGCGATTTCGGAACTCCATACTGCGTACCATACTAAATGCTATAAGCTCACCGCTATAAAGATAACATCATTACAGCTAATAAGCTGGCAGCAATTCTCAACGATGATAGATTAAGTATAAAAAGAGAAGTAAAGACAACGACAGCTTTCATTCCAGAAACTTAATGTTTTTTCTCGATCGAGTCTCTTAATGAAGGGACCATCTCTAAGAAATCCGTCTTGCAATAAATCCGCTTATTGTCAGCTAACTAATAGCAGATGTTCCCGCTGTTGGATATTGGAGAAATGGACATCAGAACAGAACAACACATCGGAAATTTGGGCATTCATACCACCAGCAATGAAGTTTACGGGTTCGATATATAATAAGCTCAATGAATATTACTTTTCTATGCAATACTACTTAGTGAGCTCATCGATATTCATTTATTTCTTAATTGACCTGATGAATAGCTTAATAATTATGGTTCATTAATAAACTTTGAGCATCCAACTAATTTGATAGTGGAAACTTTCATAACGACGCCACTGATGTTCTCACTGTGGTATCAGGAAATATTGCTCTTGTTAATGCGATTGCAATAATCAAGGAAGTAAATGTTTTTTATATTCCGAGAGTTAATTTATTTGGAACTAATAATTATGAAACCGGACGGTTGGCAATACAATGCTGAGCGTTTCTTGCGAAACTTCCTCTCTGGTCTGTACCAACAGTCTTCCCGAGTGAGTACAACCATCAAGAAAAGTGAAATGTACTTTCAATACTTATAATATTGTAGTCGGTGATAAGTCTGTTAATTTATAAAGTAAACATACTTATGTTGTATTTGCTTATGTTGTAGGAATCAAATACATTCGGATGACCTGGGGATTCATTTTGAATTATGGACTCCGATTTCCATGAAATTTTGGGCTTACATCTGGTTTTGAACTTTGATATACAATAAACTTACTAGAAGAAAAACAACCATATCTTCCAGGCAACCTGTAGAAAAATAATTGGATCAGGAAGATACCATGAAAGTGGAAAACATTATATGAAAGAGAAAAACCGAATTCAGAATTAATAAAGTTATTTGCTGTATTGTGATACTAAATATAGTTATTCTCTTCTATGCTACTCCAAAACAATTAAAAAATGCTGAGCAAGGTGAAACCCCGATTGATGATCTATGATTAGACTAAAGTTCTCAAAAGCATTACGGCCGTAGCCATTAGCTCAACGAGTTCTCACTAAGTGGCAAGTAACATCTATTTGCTGAGGGAAGATGGATCTTAGGGCTCCATTATCGTATGTCCCCCTTAATCAATTTAATGGACATCGGATCAACGAAGTTTGGAACCGCAGACGTTATTAAGTGTTTTCTATAAACATTAAAATTCCGAATTGGCATTCACTATGTAATTATTATAATCGGTTACCGTACAATTCAACACAATTATTTTAATAATTGTGTATAATAAATAAAATAAAGTCATAAATGTTTGAATGCGATAAGTAAATAATACATTTTAACCGACTTCGTAGTAATAAATAGTAAAAAATGTAACATGCTATTTCTTGAGAAAGAAAGATACACATTCACTTTTGAGGCAAATATTCTATAATTATTCTACAAGATATACGCGTAAAAACGGTTTTCCTGTGAAGATAAGTTGTTTTATAGTGGTCAAAAGTAGCCTATGGCAATATCTAGGTACAAATAAATTTATCATCAAACAAAAAAAGTAAAGTAGTAAAACTATTGTGTAACTAATACGACCTAGAATTTTTAAGTCGATTAATGCCTTCGAGGTGCCGCTTTGCATAAAAACTTCAAAAACTATAGTTTTAATTATCTCCATCGTTAAAAGTTTTACACCTCACAGTCGACTTAACTTTAGTAAAGGTGTAAGAAATAGATTTAAGCGATAGATTTTAACTCTTCTATTCTAATCTACTATTTCATACCTTTCATTTTAAAAACGCTGCTAACTCTACACAAAGATAAGGAGTAACAATCACATGAGAAGACAGCTAATGCAATATAAATAGCGATGGTATATGCACGTCTCATTTTAAGAAAGTTTTTTCTAGTAATATATTAAATAGTTTTTGTAAAAGAGGTTACGACGAAACGAGAAAACGAAAAGAATTTTGTAAATTCAATATTAGCCTGTTAGGCCATTCTAAAGGAACACTAAATTTAGATACAGTATATCCCAATCTGTCGTTCTGGATACGAAAAGGGTACTAAGTACTAAATTAACTTACCTCCAAGGTTTACTTAGTAAGTACATCTTGGAGGTATTCCAGGACAGCAGTCAGTAGGATTAGGGAAGCACAAAAGATCCCATTAGGTCGACGTGCTCCGGGAGTAATAATCCTGGCCCTACATCAAGATAAGATAAGATAAGTACTAAATTTAGACAGCTTTTAATAAACCAAGGTAAACCAAGGATTTTTTTATCCTAAACAGAGTAAACTACCATACTACAGTATGATAAAGCTTAAGTTACCAACAATCTATACCTTAACCACAGAAGAGCCAACTGTCTGCGAAACAACAATGCTGTTAACTATATTGTATTGGTGGCAGAGTTAAGTAGGACAGTGGTAACTAGCAAGGTGGTAGAAAAAGTTCTACCATTAAGCAAACCGAGAAAATTTCCATCCTGAGTAGGTATTTCAAACAACCGGAGAGGCGATAGAAATAATATGCACATATTTAGATCAAGAATGTGAAATTCAGAATCAAGAATAGCCAATAGAATACTGTGACTGCTAACACTCACTAATTCGTAAGCCGCCAACGTTCTCCTTACCTACATCAACATCACTACTCAGAACTTTGCCAAAACTTTCTTCCTTCCGAGTGTTTAAAACAAGATGTTCATCAGATCCAGCCCCGTTTAGTTGTTTCAAATTAGTCAACGGAACTATCCGACCAAACTTGGCCAAATTAAGTTCTACACCTAAAGGATTGTGCTCATTAATTGAACCAGGATAATTAATTTGCACTTCAACTAATTTGGAATACAGTTCTGTTATAGTGCAGTGCTATTATCCGACTGTAAACGAACCGCGGACATTTATTTGATTCACGTAATCGAATTTTCATTCAAACAAGTTCTTGTTCTCAACTATGACTAGAATTAACTAGAAAATTCTAGATATTTTCAGCGATGTTTGAGTTTTCCAAATCATTTTATATGACACAGTATATACAGTTATTTTATTCTGCTCTAAAGATCACAGCACTGTACTACAAAAATGCTAATAGAATAATAATTTTCTTCCTTAAATTTGTTTTTAAAGAGGATGCGAATCTTCAAAATCGAAAAAATGCCGGATTTTGTGTTGTAATCAGACATTCAAAAAATGAATTTGACGAGATTAATTAATAAAAGGGATATATAGAAACATAACTAATACCATTCCTAATTTTTTTAATGAAATAAGTAATTAAATCTATCCACTTTTGAAAGACGAGACAGGGAACAATGAAACTATTTATTTCATATACTTTTCGTGTTTATTTTCGGTCCAAGTTGCAGTTGTCCTTATCGCGCTTAACAGCTTGATTGTAAAGGCACAGCGCGATAGCAATAGATCTTATAAATAATATATTTTTCAATACTCTTAACCTTGATGTTACCTCTTAAATACAGAAAACATCACAGAACTTCATGTGGGTAGACGAGGCGCAATAAAGCTATGAATGAATGAACGCGCTATGATATGAATGCGTGCTATGAAGTACTCAATAATGAACGAAATACTTATTATTTAAAAGAAATTCTATATCAATATAATTAATCTTTATATCAGACATAACATATTATTTTTGTGAGTGCACACTGGTAGACTAGTCTTAAAGATTATTAAATTTTAGTAATGACAAAGATACAGAAAGTTTTCTCAATAGCTTCTCGTATTCCCCGTTGAAGTTGATGAAGATAATTAAATTCTCAGGTTGCCAAATTGTAACGTAAATTAAACTTAAATTATTGCAAATAGACAGTTAAATTGAGAAAGAAGACACGAAGCAATATCAACAGTTAATAAATAAAGCTTGACTCACTTCCAAAATAAGTCAAAAGGGAATTATTTTGGACAGTATGAGTGTCGCGTCTCCGGGACGCGTTGAAGGTTTCTTTTTAGAAATAACTTTTTGGCGAGTATTAAAAACCTTTAATGTATAATATTTGTACAATAAATTGTTAATCAAAATTATATGAGACACTTATGTATGATCGGTTCGGTAGCCAAAGCCGAAGTGAAAAAGATACACGAGGCTCTCCGTCAGGAACCACAGTGTCAACACGAGCGATTGCAGCTTTGCAGCAATAACTACGTAGGCGCACGAACATACTCCCCGCGTTGAAACGTCTTCGGCAAGTTTCAAACCTCTCTCTTCTCATTGGGTAATGGGCAAAGACGTGTCAGGGATCTTCGGATTATTCCTCGTGATGTTTTAACGTCAGCGACGCGAGACACACTGTCTGGTACTGGAACTAATTGTTGCACTCGTCCGAGTCGCCATGCGAGTGGAGGTATATTGTCTTCGTGAACCAAAACTAGATCACCAATATTTAGCTCTCTGCAGTTACGTCTCCACTTTGATCGTGACTGTAGCTCGTGGATATATTCCTTTTGCCAGCGACGCCAGAAGTGTCTGCGTAGCTGTTCCAGTCGAGCGTAGCGTTGCAAGCAGGTGGAACCTTTGTCTGGAGTCAAATTGTCATCGGGTATCGATGTAAGCGGTCTCCCGATCAGATAGTGCCCTGGGGATAGGAAAGAGAGATCATCAGGATAGGAGGATAGAGGGCACAAGGGACGGCTGTTTAATATGGCCTCCACTTGTGCTAGTAAAGTTGAAAATTCTTCGTAGGTAAGATACGAATTAGCCATAACCCTTTTAATATGAAATTTGCATGACTTTACGCCCGCCTCTGCTAGTCCATTAAAATGAGGTGCATACGCAGGTGAAAAAATAAAATTGATGCCGTTTTGAGAAGCTAAATCGGGAATTGTTGTATGGTTAGATTTAAGAAAAGTACCTATTTCCTTTGCTGCTGCGACAAAATTGCGACCATTGTCACAAAAAATATCAATTGGTTTTCCTCTACGGGAAACAAAGCGGCGTAATGAAAGTAGGAAAGCATCTCTAGTTAGCTCAGTTACAGCCTCTAGATGTACACATTTATATCTTAGGCATACAAATATGCACAAATAACATTTAATATGACGTGAACCGCGTCCCTTTTTGTTAAGAATTAAGAATGGGCCGGCAAAATCTAGTGCTACAGATAAAAATGGGAAATCTGCAGTGATACGTTGAGCAGGTAGGTTGCCCATCATCGGCTGCAACGGAGACGCTCGGAGCCGGGCGCACACCATGCACGAGCGCATCGCGCGGCGCGCAGCACGCCGGCCCCCTACCGGCCATGCATACGCACGCACGCACGCGAGCAGCAGCTGTGGGCCCGCGTGCATGTGTCGGATGTGCTCATACTCAAACAGTAAGATAGTTAGGCGATGCGTGCCATCTAGAATGATTGGGTGCTTTGTATTGTTGTTATAAGATGAACAATCTATGCGACCGCCCACGCGCATTAACTTGGAATCGTCTATAAATGGTAGAAGGTTTAATATATTAGACTTAGCGTGTAACGGTTTATTGTTGATTAATAAACTATACTCATTGGAAAATGATTGTTTTTGTGCAAACAAGCATAAATTAAAAAATGATTGTTTTAACTCTTGTGACGTTAAGTAACTTGTTCGTTTATTCTTAGTGTTTTTTAAATTGTAAATAAATCTGTTCACATACGCAAATGCTCGTTGTAACTTAGTAAATTTAGAATACCTTTCAAATTGGATTATAGATTCATAGTTTGTGGTAGTCAAAGATAGGCATTTAGATTTGGTTTCTGGCAATTCGGGACATCCATACTCATTAATAGGCCATGTACTTGTAGGCTGAGTTAGGAAATTAGGTCCGTACCACCAGAGGTCTAGACTTTGAATAATTTGAGGGTCTACTCCCCGCGATATGACATCTGCCGGATTATTTTTTGTAGGTACGTAACGCCATGAAAATCGATCTGTCAAGTCAGTGAGTTCGACAACCCTATTCGCCACGAATGTTTTTAGATTTCGTGGATCACTGCGAATCCAACCAATAACGACCTTTGAGTCGCACCAATGTATAGAAGACTGAACAGTGTACCTAAGGGAGTCGATTACTGACTTGTACAACCTGGCTGCTAGCAACGCAGCACACAGCTCGAGCCGAGGAATCGTGGTAGGCTTGAGGGGTGCGACCTTTGACCTTGAACATAACAATCTGACGTAGACATTGTTGATATTAGTTTTAGATAACATATAAATGCATGCTCCGTATGCCGCTTGTGAGGCATCACTGAAAGTGTGCATTTCAGTATATATGGGTGACTCACACAGCACATGTCTAGGGACTTTAATTTGTAGTAGTGAGTTCATGTTTGACATAAATTTGAACCATTCCATGGCAATATCTTGAGGTACAGGTGTGTCCCAGCCTATTTTAAGTAGCCACAGTTTTTGTAAAATTATTTTAGGTTTTATGATGCATGGACTCAATAAACCAATTGGGTCAAATATTTTAAAAAGAGTAGACATCATCAATCTTTTAGTTAATTTATTAAAATTCATAGATAAAGATTTGTCAATATTATTAATTGGAAAATGGAATGTGTCATTACTAGGTTCCCAGCCCAAACCGAGTGTGCTGGTGGCTTCACTTAGGTATAAATGCGAATTTGATGATGATGTATTTTTTATGATGTTAGAATTAGAGCGAAATTTGCGGAGGTGAAAACATCCTTTCTCCAGCGCATGGGAAACTGACTTCTGCATGCGAAGTACTTCTTCCTCGCTCGAAAAACTGCTAATTAGGTCATCAACGTAAAAATCATGTTGTATGACAGTTTTAGTCTGATCGTCATCGCACTCCTCTCCTAGTTGCCATAGACATCGTGTGCTCAAGAAGCTGGCACTTGCTAGACCGTAAGTGACAGTTTTGAGCTGTAGTATTTTAATAGGTTTGGACTCGTCTTCTCTCCATAATATTAATTGCAGATTGCGTTGATCTTCATGAATTTCAATGTTACGATACATCTTTTCGATGTCACCGACAAGAAGATACTTATGTTGACGCGCTCTGATCAGTATGGAGAAAAGACAGTCTTGAATATTGGGACCTACCAGCTGAATGTCATTGATGGATATACCAGACGAAGTTGGGGCGGACCCGTCAAATACAACACGTATTTTTGTCGACTCACTGTTCACCTTGAATACTGCGTGATGGCAGAGAAAGTGCGAGGGACCTGAAATTGGCAAATAATATTCCATTAAATGATTTAAATCGGCATACTCCTTAATAAATTCAACATACTGTTGTTTAATATGTGGTTGGCGCTTAAATCGTTTTTCCAAGCTAAGGAATCGTTTTTTAGCATTGTGATATGAATCACCAAGGCAGTCTGGTTCATCGATTAGTGGCAGCTTCACACAGAACCGCCCCAAATGATTGCGAGTAGTATTCTGTAGAAAATGCTGCTCACATAATTTATCATTATGACCTTGCATTTTAATTAGTGGCACTTCTTCAAGCTGCCAGAATTTGCACATTTGTTTATTTATTTCATCCATGTCAGCTTGCATGCTTGAAGTAGCTGAATGGTAACATTGTACATGGTGTGACTTAGTATGTGAAACAACACTTGAATGCATTGGGGTTAAGTTTCCCGCGACCAACCAACCTAATTGAGAACTGATAAGAATGGGCAGGTTGTTGCCTAATTTAATGCGATCGCTGCCTATCAATTCCCAAAATATTTCGGCACCCAAGAGCATATCTACAGGTGCAGGTTGATTAAATTTAGGGTCGGCGAGATGTATATTTGAAGGAAGACTGAGAGATTGAATGTCTATGTAGGTTCTAGGGATTAAGCCAGTTAGATCCCTTAGAACTAGACATGTGACCTTAGCCTTATAATTTGTAGTTGTAGAATGAATAGTTAACGAACAATTTGATGTAACTTGATTATTACAATTATTACCTATGCCAACAACATTTATGCTAATTCGATTTGAATGTAAACTCAATTTGTGTCTTAGAGACTCTGATATGAAGGACGATTGGCTACCACAATCTAATAGTGCACGGACGACATGGCCTTCATCAGAATTAGGGGTATAAATTTTTACTAAAGCTGTGCATAACATAACTTGATTCGAGTTTTTATGGGAAAATGTTACTATGGAGTCACTAGATGTCCTAGTGCTCATATGGCTAGTGTTTGCATTACTAGGATCATGCAAGAGCGTGTTATGTCGACCCTTACACTCTCGACAAGGCCCCATGCGACAAGCGCGAGTAGGGTGGCCAAGCCGCAAACAATTATGGCAGAGCTTTAACTCAGAAGCTTCTGAGATTCGCTCAGAGACAGATTTTGCTTTAAATATAGGGCAATCATATATTCTGTGATCGGCCCTACATATTACGCAATTGTATTTATACTGTTGATTAGTAGAATTTTGATTAGAAACTACGAATGATTTGGTATTTTTAGTTGAGGGCATAGTGGTTCTCAAATTATTATAATTTTTAGATATAGTATTGTGGGGTTTATTATTACACTTGGTTATTGATTGCAAAACATCTGCCCTATTAATCAAGAAAGTATGAAATTCCGCTAGCTTAGGCGTATCACTCAACGTATGACGCATTTCTTCCCATTTCATCAGAGTATGACTGTCTAATTTGGATGAAACAAGAAAAATTATTAATGTGTCCCAATGATCTGTAGGCTGTCCCAGGCTCGATAATGCACGGAGATTCTTTGTGACATGGTCCACTAGGAATCTAAGAGAGCCTTCGGACTCCTTTGTAATAATTTCAAGATTAAAAAGTGATGTTAAATGATAATTAATTAGTTGTCTTTTGTTGTGGTAACGATCACATATTAACTGCCAAGCATTCACATAATTGGCCTCAGATACTTCAATATTTGAAATTATGCGAGCCGCCTCGCCTTGTAAATAGGATACCAAATAGTGAAATTTGTGTATAGTTTTTATGTGATCGTTTGTATGTATAAGCGATGAAAAGGTATCATGAAATTCTAACCATCGAAGGTAAGAACCGTCGAATTTAGATATTTGTATTTGGGGCAACTTTACACCGAAACTGTGGCTATCTTGATGGTGACATTGAGCAGAATGATTGGACGTATTACAGAATTCCTTATTATTAGAATACTTTGCTAAGATGGATTGTGACACAGCGATACAATTAATAAAGTCCTGCTCAATGTCATCACGCTCATTGATTTCACTGTCAATATTGCCCGAATTTAACACCTCTATTTGAGTTTGTAAAGAATCGAATTCATTGGACAGTAAATCCAATTTATTTAGTTTAATTGTTAATTCATTTACATGTATGTCACTCAATATCGCAATGCAGGTAATTTTTTCTAAATAATTCTTATATTTTGTCAAACGTCCTTTAATCGAACTTCTTTTAATAGATAGTTCCCTTAAATCTTTAGAATATGTTTGGCTAGAAATTCCCTCGCCGTGCGACATTGTTGACTCGAATAACCTAATTTAATTTACGACTGTTTTATTAAATAATAGTCTTTTCACTTACTGATTTGCCTTAAATCCAAAAACAACAATCCCAATATCACTTCGTTTAAATGCAAAAACGAATATTTTCACTATAATGCATCAATTACTTGATTTATTTAATATTTTATTATATTCAATCACTTGCGAGATTACCTTGTTACGTAATAAAACTAACTATGATCGCGTCGACACGAATGTAGCTATGGGTGAATAGAAACTCAGTTATGTTCAGGGAGTAAATAAAATAATTGCTAAGAATGTTTTCGCAGTGAATAATTAATAATTATTATGGAATTAATATAAATCTATATAACGTAATATATTATAATTTGTAACATATGATCTCGACTTATAAAAAATGTAAGGTAGTATATAAAAGCTTCCTTTGTTCAATAAGTTACGTAATTATCGGCTAAATAAGTATGAATAATTACTTCTAGATCGATTATTTAGCACAAGTGGGATGAGCTTAAAGCTTGTTCGTTAGGTACACGGGATAAAGGTTGTAGGGATGAAAAAATGGGAAGCACGGGATAGCACTTATCTGAATATATTGTGGCTGCTTATTCGGAGACTCCTTGTTAGTGTAGCTGGCTGCGGCACTGCTGGTATTTGGTTGTCAATTATCCGGCTGCTAACTGCTAACACATGGATGGCCTTCAAACGATAGCTTGTTTGTTAAGTGACTGCTTCTTTTCTTCCCGAATTTGTGTCCTGTCACGGTCGCCAATGTCGCGTCTCCGGGACGCGTTGAAGGTTTCTTTTTAGAAATAACTTTTTGGCGAGTATTAAAAACCTTTAATGTATAATATTTGTACAATAAATTGTTAATCAAAATTATATGAGACACTTATGTATGATCGGTTCGGTAGCCAAAGCCGAAGTGAAAAAGATACACGAGGCTCTCCGTCAGGAACCACAGTGTCAACACGAGCGATTGCAGCTTTGCAGCAATAACTACGTAGGCGCACGAACAATGAGATTTTGTAAGTTTCACCAATATTTTAATGCAAAAATTAATCAACAGCTTGGTGGCCAAAATACACCCTGGCAGTAAAAAAACAAACAGGCAGACCACAATCAACCCACAAGTGAAAGAATTCGCTAATACATACTTTGTTAAGTAATTAATAATTCTAGTAATACATTATTTTGAAAACAAATTACTTTGATAATTAAAATAACCCTCTAATTACGTGTAAGTATTTCACAGATCCATTTTGAAACCAAGTTTTTAATAATAATGACTACAGTCTGCGATCTCTTGGTTCACACTTTTTGAATTTAGAAAATTAATTTGGTTATAGTGTTTAACATTTCGTTCCTACTTTTACTACATGATTTAGTTAATAGTCTATCAATTTTTTTTTGGATTGAAAATGCCTACGCTGTGTTAATTTATTCAAATTCTAACGTTTTATAATGTCGGAACTTATTTCTAATATAATTGTTATTAATATTACACTCATACATGTTAACATGTTACTTGTTATTTATGTTTTAGCTTATTAACAGAACCAGTCTCCCTTTTTTGTTGACAACTGATATTAAAAAAAAATAAGAAAAGAATAAACGTCAATTCACATCCCATTGCTGTACATAAGTCTTCCTCCAAAGAATAAAACACATAATGGGTAAACGGAAATACTCAAATGGACGATTGAACAATAAATATCCCTTGATAATATTCTCAATTTAGTAAAGAGATCGTTATAATTAAAGCCTATCTGTTGAATTTATAGACAATTGGTCTCTTGGGAAATGAGGAGGATCTCCAGCCAAAGATGGATTGTACAGATGAATGGTTTAATTTTTTAGATATAAAATTACGCAAAATTAGAGACTAGATATACAATATTTTATTTAGATACGCCTCAGAAACTCAGGTCTTTACAGAAACTCAGGTCTTTACATTTACAGAAACTCAGGTTTAAAAATGGTAAAAGCCAATTTAAATCTTATTGCGAGTTTTATTCCAACAATATTTTATTAATCAGTATAATAAAAACAATTTTATGTCGACAACTGAAAATAAGTCAAATATCATAAAAATTGTATCTAATAAAGTCTTTGCAAATATTAATGAAACCTTTGTTCTTTCCTTTAATGACACCAATTTTCTTTGTATCAAATTAATATTATTATTGTATACTAAACTGCTGAAAATAAACTGTATTTCATAAAATATATCTTGTCCAAATAAATACTAACTTAATACAAAATAAGTATTATTACGCTTAATTTTTATTTAAATACTGTTTAAAAATAGTACAGATAAATGTCTAGAATTATGTATGTCATAAATTTTAGTTTGTAGTATTTTTCTAGAATCCTTATAAAACATTAAAATGTTAATTTTCTCGCGCAGCGGCGTTAAATCGTAAATTCGTGATGTTCAACCTTATTTTCTGCACCATAAGAGTAATATGTCATCTGTCATAAAACTGTGGCTAGAGAACTTATTAACATGCTTACCGGGGCACAACAGTTTAAATCGATTCGGAAATTATTGTGACGAAGAAAATTATTTTAATTTTAACAGTAATGTAATTTGAGGTAAAAAAATTAGGTTGGTTTTTGTCTTATTAAACTGTTTATTGAAGAAATAAAGGAATGTCGAAACTAATATTTATTGTTAAATGCTACTAGGCACTATAATTAACCTATTTCATAAAAATGTTGTTACATCATGTTATAGGCAAATGCCGTGAAATTGAAAGTATATGAAATTTATATTTTATATTACAGCCTGTGTTCTCCCATTTGATATGTTATAATTATGCATTTTTCCTGTGCCACCTCAAATCAGCACTCTTACTTATATATAAATAATAAATTTACAAAATAACAATAAATTTGAATTGCTTTGCTCGTATTGTATGTATACGAATATATGAATAAATATTCATGTACACATTTTTATAAAACTGTTAAGAACATCGAACTGGCAGTCGGTTAGAAAATATACGTTATCTAGATGATATTGTTTAAATCAGACACTCGAAAGTACAGTTAAGATCGGATGTATTTGTATTAAACTATTCATCAAAGTAACCAAAATAGCGTAATGCTTACCAAAACAATATTTTGTAGAATTTTGTGAGACTTGTTTTATATCTTTAAATTTATTTACACCATAGAAAAAGTAAATTTGACTTCTGCTGTTTAAACGTATTGCCTGTGTGTAACATGCGCTTAGGTTGTAGAGCCAAATGCGGAAAAACGAACTTTGTTAATACCGCTCAAGACCAACCGCTCAAGACGCTAGGTTTATTACACAGAAGAGAGGCTGTTGTGAATTTGTTGTAACCTTGTCAATCTTTGATTATTTTCTGTTCTTTTTTTTTAAATTAAAGCTAACTGACCTCCTTTGGTTTTCGTGAGTATATTTCTACAATGTCATGTGTCAAGAAAACGCTTTTTAGCCACGTACTAACTGGTAAAATTATGCTTAATTTGGGCTTGATAATATGAGTGTTGAAAAACACCACTATGGCATGATATTTTTATACATATTTGTTAATAATGCCAATGTATGTTTTTGAATTCCAAACTAGTGGATTGCACAAATGAAGACAACTGGTAACTATCGCTATTTCAGTTAACATTACATCTGTTAATATTGCTTATTCATTAACACTGGATACACAAGATGGTAATGCCTCCCTTGTCCGGTTTGAAAATGGAATTATTTCTTTTTCATTAAAAAAGCGTACTACTTTATGGTCAAAAAAGGATCTATGCTTAAGTACACCTACTACCATCTAAAATCTAGTACCTAGGTAATATAGTCTACATTACAGATCTTAATGTAGCTGAATTCACAAACTCCTTTTTACACGAACATCCGATGTTATAGAATACTTCGGAAACTTTGAATTACTAAACATTTCCAAAGGATTATGAAAATTTCGTTCCTAACTTCATTATACGTGACATTATTCGGTTCATTTTATGAACAAACTCGTGCTGTCTATATTATAATACTGATTATTGTCATGTTACTTTGCATCTTTAGGAAATACAAACATTGTTTGTTTGATAACGTTATAATTCTTTTAGTTTGATCCACGACACCATAATTAACACATATTATTCAATACACGAATATTAAAATTATATTTTATTTTCTATTTAATTAATATTATTCATTTATTTATATTTATGGTAAAAATGAGATATTTAAGCCTTCTGGCAACATTGTTTTTTCTTCTCTTCTTGCATTTTGTTCTGTGTGTGCTGCTGCTATGGGCAACACCAAATATAAAAGTTTTTAATATTTTATCACTGCCTATTATTTATTTAGTACATATTTTAATTGATTCTTTCATGAATAGCAAATATAAAAAATAGCAAGAAACAATGTCTTATACAAAATTAATAATTAAATAATAATAATAATAAAAAATATAATAAAACAACATCAAAACATAACTTCAAGTTTATATCGCATGCAATCTATGTTCTATAACATATTGTTTCTTATCAGCCAGTGGGATACTAGATTTACTGTGCTATTGATATAGTCAACATAAAATGTGCTAGCTGTGAAGGCTAGGCTTAAGTGAAAAACAATCTCTAAGATAGCAATGTCTCGGAAGACCGCCACTGATCCATAATGGACATGGTACGTGAGTTACGTACCGCTTGCCAGTGCAATAATTTTTCCTTCTACAACATAAATATTGTAGTTTCTGTAAAGAGATAGAAAACTTGAAGCTTAGCATGAAGAATTCAAGAACTATTGTACGTGAGCATTTTGAGTATAGGCTGCATAAAGAGAGAGCTGGTAACAGGCCTTCCTACATAGGAGAAACTCATGAGGACTTTGGATAATAACACCATCTCATACCGGCGTGCTGGGTAAAAGCAGTTCCCGTAACAACCAGGATCAAGGACTAAACGTTCCTTCCAAAGCACTGGTACCCACCTAGAGGTCAATCATTGTGTGAATTCTTTTGTTTTTGTTATCAAAACCAGTCGTTCAAACTACTACGCCAACTTTTATTATGTTCACAAAATAAGGTCTATTAAACACTAAACTCAATTTTATACATATCTGGATACATTATGGATATATAAAAAATGAAAAATATTTTTGGCCCCAACAAAGTGAATCAGTTGGAAACAAAAAATAATGTATAAAATAAAACTCGATCATTGTATCACTGTTAGGGGATCAGACTGGAATAATCCGTTTTGTAAAATGTACAATATACAAAAAGCAAAAGGATGATGTAATATAAAATTAAATTGCGGAATGGCGCGAAAAAGCTAAACTATTCTGAAATGTTTCATGTTTTATTGTGAAGGATTTATTAAATATATTTTTCCTTTTTCACCAAACTAGTAATTAATCTTGCCATAGCCAGACCTAAATAAAGCTTTTGATTGGAAACAATTAATCACAAAGAGGTTGATTGCTTTTTGTGCGAACTTTGATTTTGTATTTATTATTAAGTATCAAACAACCTTTTTATTAACATTAAAACTTTTTACTTAGAACTTTAGTGTTTAAATCATAACCTTACTATTTTTATTTGAGAATTGCTCTTAAATTAGGCACGCCATGTCGTTTAATTTTGTTTTTGATATTATTTTATTTTTATTATAAGTTATTTATTTTACAAACATAAACGGAAACTGTGTGCGTTGCAAGATAAGTCAATATGGGTTGGTGCAGGATAAATTAATTCCATACGAAAACAATCACATTGTATATTGAGATCATGTGTCATAGAAACACCATTGATGTGAAAACATTATTACCTTTTTACATGTGTGCTGGTAAGGATTTTTTGTAGAAGTTAAAACACTCTTAGTCCAACAATATCAACAAATTTCTTGAACCATGTAGTCCAAAACTTTTCTTGGGGTATAGAGACTATTAGGGCAGTTTATGCCATCTTCTTGGCTTCTTCTATACTGCTTAATCTCAAACTGTGTCATTGGCTAATCTAAATCTCTGCTCTGGAGTGCTAAGCCTGAAAGTTCACCAAACTAGTACAGTACCATTCAATATTATTGAAAATGAAAATCAAAGGGGACGAACAAAGCAACGCATGATAAAAACATATTTCCATTTGCTAGGACGAGTCCTGTCAATGATACAAGATTTTTTCACAACGAGTTGATGATGGAGTCACGAAAATAACTGTGATATAAACATTACAGTCATTTACATTACTAACGACACCGAATACGGGTGTAATGTAATGATAAGCGCAATACCTTGTTGTACTGATAAAGAGAAACATATTTATTTATTATTTAATACACAATTTTGCGCTGTTGAGCGATTCCTAATGATATAACATACAAATAAAACTCGTGCGTAAGTGTGACTCGTGCTTCATCAACTTTGTTATCAGGTATATGATGATGTTGAGAACTTACTGCATTCCACGCGTTCCGCACATATAACAAAAATTGACAATGACAGTCAAAATTAATATCAAATTAAAAAGACTCATTATTACTCGTTGTCAAAGAACGAACGACGAAGTTTTATAATTTATAAAACGTTTGTAAAACTAATTTTCAAATAATAATTCAAGCTATAATAAATTTTAAGATAAAATAGTTCTAGCTTGAGACAAATTGAAAATTTTTAGTTTCAAAATATAGTTTGTAGAAACAATAAATTATATTAAATTTTTATTTACAACCGGTGCTTGTTATATATATGCAAAATGAATAGCGAATGAGTATTGTACACTATCGCGTCCATGTGAAATCGATATAACGGTCATAAAGAATAATTAAAGAAAATAATATTTTTACACTTAAACTTTATCTAGCCCAAAGTTAGTATCATTATGAACTCGCGTTATTATTATTAGATGATGGAAAAACATATTTAATATCATATAATCTTTTATAACAGAATGTACAAATTTATGTATATGTTAATATAAAAACATATATATGACCAGATAATATTTATTGGTGTTTATCACACAAATATCTGCGACTCGAATTTGGGACCCCCTGCCAAGTAATCTGTAGCTAGCTACAGGCTACTTGGGTACAGAACACTCGGTCAGCTGGTCGTTATTGCTAAACATTTTGTACATAAAAAGGCTAATTTGTCTACATATACCTCGCACAATATTTACTTCTCAACATAAAACATAACGTTGCAAAAATAACAAAGTTACCCTTAGGTGATGTTGGTCGTTCGTCATAAGTGTAACAGGAAAATGGGGAACATCGAATTTGCCTTTTCTAGGGCAACGCGAGACCAGATGTATTTGCCCCTTATCTCACATCCTTAGGCCAATCAAGATAGTGGGTCCCCGGTGTTCTGTCGGAACGGGGCTTTACTAAATCTAAAAATTACTTAAAGTTTATATAAAAGCCTATCTACAAATAACTTCAACTTAAACTGAGTTACTATCATGTGAGTTATTATATGATTTCTGTTACTGATAGTTTGTATAAAGCCTGTTTTGTATGTGTCAGTTTACTTTTTAATATATTTTGATACTAGATTGTTTTTTTATATGTTTTGTTGTTGTCAATATACCGGTGACGAGTCAAGACGTGGTTTCCTTGTTTTCCCACTTCTCTCCGAAATACAGTCCACAGGCTCCCCGAGCTATCTAGCGTAACAATTTCATTTTTTTTATTCTTAACAAAGTATCACCTTATGATAGATGATGATAAAACCGAAGATTGGAAGCGAGTAACTACCGATTCCTCAATATTTTATGGCAACAGACTTAGTTAAGCTGGTAGCAATTTAAACGGACTTACATAAAGCCCTGAAAACAAACAAACCAAGCATTTCTTCCCCCTTTTAATTCCCATTCCAACCTTTAAGCAAACAAACATTTACTTTTATAAAAAAATTTTTTAAATAATGTGTAGTGTCTTGACAAACTATTAGCTAGCCTATTTTTATTAAAACTTGTTAAGTACGTTTTCTCGCACTTAGGCAAATAGTCAAATGAGTAAGGTTATTTAACAGGCCCATTACTAAAAAAAGGTTCAATTACTGATTGAAAACTTTTCAAAGTGCCGGATCAGAATTTACCATATTTTGACATCATACGTGCTTATTAGGAAACCTTATCTCTATAGTCAAAATGATACGTTCAACATCAAAACAATTATTTATAATTATTACAAAAACAACTCATTCACTCTTCAGATATTTGACAAAGAATGGAAGAAGGTTTTTTTCGATTAATTTTGCATGCTTACAGAAATAAGGCATTTAGGCTTGCATTTTCTTTCAACAAATTAACAATAAAACATTCCTTTTCAAAAACACTTCTTAGTTGCTTTTTGTTTCATATTCCACAGACTTTATATTTTAAGTACTAACAATACCTAAACATGTCTTTATCAGACTTTTAAATGATAGAAACTGTTCAACATTTTTCGTTTTTAAAAAACACGCACAGTTCAATTCAAACACGCCGACAAAAGATAAAGAATTTTATATTTTTTTAACATAAACGAACCGTTTTCGTACGAAAAACAAGAGAGAAATAATGACTGTTTAACATTCAGTCCTCTGTACAAACCTTGATTCTTTGCGAATTAGGCGAGGTGTGAAATGAATAGAAATTGCTTTAACAATGCCAAATAATACAGAAGGTAATGTAAACAGTGTCTTAAATTTATAAATATCAGGCGATTTAAATAAGTTGAAGAGATCTCAACTGTAAAATAATTAAAATATAACTTTACACCAAGTTTTAGGAAAATTAAAATATCCTATTACAATATGGGCACTTAGACCACAGGATACATTTGTTTATTGACGAGATTTTCATCTCTAAAGCTAATAAATTAAGATAAATCTCTATTTCGTGTTGTAGGAACAGTATAGTATGTTATCACGCTATGATGAACTGGGTGAACTTTACTATCTTTGATCACCTACTAAATCGGTTTATTATTATAATCATCTACCAAAACATGGTTTTAAAAGTAAACTTATTTTTTTAATCGCCTGAAAATCGTTCTCTCGCTTGTGTTAACCTCTATAAACAGTTATAATTACCAGAAACAATATATTTCCTTTTATTATGTATTAATTCGCGATCTATCAAATGCCAGTGCATCATGAAATAAATTTATTTTCGCTAATGTAAAACAAAGCAAAACAACTATTAAGTAACATGCCAAAGAAACTATTTAAAACTGACTGAATACACAAATCTAGGTAAAAATATACACAAAGTAGTCACTTTTACGTCATTTGTTTGTTTGAACAATCAAATAAAAAATTAATTGGGTTTATAAATTATTTATCGTAATTAACTTTCCTTTAGAAACTTTGGAAGCAATTGAATAATTACTCGCGAATCCAAACTTCATACTTCGATTGATTATGAGAAAATTTCGTTAATTTTAAGCCGTAAAAAGTTAAAATGACAAATGAAATCTAATAGTATGAAATGTAATATAAAATCTAAATTAGCGTTCACATGCGAAATAAATAAGAGACAATCGTGACAATACTGAATATCGCATTGAAACAAAACACATATAAGGATTACCTTAGTTTGAATCGATCGAACTGACAATAACAACAATTAATATGCAGCTTGTTCGATGATTCTAATAATATTTGAATTTAAATTTAGATCTCATAAGCCTGTTTTTTGTTCTGGTTTTTAGAGCTAAAACTAAGCAACTTTCGCCATGGTTAGTAACTGGATGGGTCAAATATTTTTTTTATCTTGAGCTCCTTCGTGCTTCGAAAAGCACTTTAGGCTAACGGTCCAATTGTAAAGTAAACTGCTTTCACCGACAGAAAGCGAATGGACTGTATGGGAATAAAAGAGTGATAGCTGATTGAATTATATATAATAGAATAATAACAGTTTATTATATTAAGATATTAAAATAAAATAATACTAAACAGCAGAACAGCAAAGCCACACGACACATCAACTACCACGTTTCCAGGCAACCGCCATAGAGAGCCGTAACGTTCCGTTACACCGACCAACCCGCATTGGGCCATTGTGGTCACCAACCTCTTGCCCTCTTCATTGTTTCTCCCATGTAAGAAGGCCTGTGCCAAGCAATTTGACATATATAGGCTATTTATGATGAAGTGGACATTATTTAAGAATTCTACCTTTGGTAGATAGATTTTTAAATTATTTACAGTAGCTTATACAAAATATCTTCTTCGGCAATTAAAAATGCAACATTTGCGGTGACATTCAAAGGCCGCATACAGCCTCTCGTTTTTGGAATATTTATGGATTTTTAAAAATTACTATGGTTTTGTATTTTATTCCTAATTTTAAAAACTCATGCCACAAACATGCACGTTCACACTCTGCGATTGAAACTTTTTTTATACTACGACCATTTACAGTTCTGCGGTTTTATTCAAGCGTGAAAATTTACATTTTTATAAGCGAATTTCAAATATTTAACAGTGCAGTATACAACTGCGAACAATAAAAGCTATTCTTTATTTGTTTCATGTTAATATTACACTACTGTTCGGTACTATTATTGCGACAACTGTGCGATCTTATTTCCACTACCAATACATTGTATTGCACACACAAGACAATATAACTAGTGAAATCATTTCCTTCTCTAAATCCCTGGGATTTTGGAATGTTATTATCCCTGGGAGTTGGGATCGATTTTATTAGCATTTTGATTTTTGAATCGTAAGTAATAGAAATTACTTACGTACTTTTAGTTTTTATTTGAAATGAGGCACTGAAATAATAATAAGTGATAAATTGGAACGAATATGAAATAGGGTATGCCCTTCCAAGATAATCAGAGAATCGGTTTTAAATATTTTTTTGTTTGTTCATCTCATCCGATCCTGAAGAGACATATACGACTTTATTCAATCAGAGGACTGGTAAAACACTTAAAATTAAAATACCAAGAAAATTCTGTTGCAAATTATGAAATGAATTAAAACTGTTTTCTTCTTCTTACTTCTTTCTCTGTCCAAGGCATTATCATTATCATCTAAATATTACAGTAATAGAAAAAGGTAAAAAATAATATTTCATACGAACAGTCCGTGAATAGAATAGAATCTAGTCGAAAATTTGTTACTGATCTAAAAGTATTAAAATTAATATTTCTTAATATAAAACCGTATAGATATATTTTTATATTAGTAAGGAACCCAAATTTGGCCCATTTTTGGTACTTTATGACCGTTATATCAAAGACAAAAACAACGTTTTTATTTAGTGTATTTGCTTGCGTTTGATCCTTGCCAGGGTTCCGGTAAGTTCGGTAGCTGACATGCAAATTGATCTAATCTAAAGCTCACGACAGGGAAGCTTTTTGAAATAAAGTTTTGCGTCGAAGACTCGACTGACAAGGGGCACGTTAGTTTTTGTGGATCAACCGGAGACTAGCTCCAAAGACTCGTACTTAAACCAAGGACAGCGTCACATCTTGATATCCATCAGATAATTTCTAACGAAAAGATATTAAATATAAATGATCCAAAAGGTTGACAGAGAATTGAAGGTGTACAGAGAGGGAAAATAATGTTTACAAGTTGTTAGGATAATAAATGAACCTTCATATTTTGATACCCCTCTTTCTAATGCAAAAAAAATAAAATAGAACAATACAATGCATATTTTAGTATTCTTGATTTATTACAAAAAAAGTAGAAACAATATGAAGGAAAATTTGGCAACCAAGATCTCGTTTCGCGAAATTTATGTCTTTGCTCGTTTATAAATTGTACTTAATAAATTCTTAATGTAAAATTTTTGTTTATTTAAACTTAACATGTAAACATATCTTAGATAAGTTATAGCATTATATCATTGTATACTTCGTGATTTTAGCATATTTTATGACTACCCTGCTTATATGTCCGCACGTACTACTTGATATTTCCTGTATCCAAAATCTAATAGTAGTTCTTGCGATTAAGAAAACAAAGCGGCTTTTGCCTTGATTGGTCCCTGGGTGGGTTTATATCTTTCTTTTTATCTCAAGCTCCTCCACTCGGAATCCGTCGAGCTGCGGCCCACTCCCAGGAGCCTCGAAATATTTAAATTTTAGTCTACGCAATCAAACTGTTATTTTTGAGGTTTCAGGGAGTATATCGCAATTCAACAATAACAGTCATTGGTCCAGGCAGTTTCGAAAACCTTTTTCATCCAACAAGGCGCAGATCAGCGTAGTGATGTTATAGCCCATTCATGATGTAGGTAAGCCTGCACCCAGAAGAAGGACATATGATATTTTTGATTTAGAAATGGACTTTCATTTGTCTTAGTATTTTATCACCTCTACACAGAACGATCATGTTTCCTCTAGCTTTTGGTTTCGTCCTATTGAAACCTATACAAAGTAAGAGATATTGACCGAGCAAGGTCAAAATTTTACTTTTAAATATTATAACAACGGCACACCACTGAACACCATATTATAGATCTTTGGATATTCAACTGTAAAAATGTACTAATATTGCCATGGCATTGTGTAATGGCAAATAAGCAATAATAATGTTAAAGTATGAATAATGTCGATTAATGTCAGAATTAGTACGCAAAAAATGCTCATTTTTAGTTATTATTGTCTTATTGTCTAACTGTGAATCTATCGCTATCGCCTTCATTTGTGCATATTTCCATTTCCACATTCACATATTCTCTTTAGTACACAGTAATGTTTTTAAAGACCAAAGCTATCACGATAGATATTAAATTATACAATAAGGACCCAGGTCTGACAATGGACTTGTATTTTGTACGGGTTGTGATATATTTGTTACACCATACTTCCTTAAATAAACAGAAAATATTTTTGTTTCATAAATATTACTCTATGGTAAGTGCTGAAAATGGGTGTAATTTATTTACGATACCATTTGTATATTTAATGACTTCTTTTATAAACTAAATTTTAAAATGTCAAAAGAAATTGTCATGTGATATAATGTGGCGATGTAAAACCTTTATTGCACATTGGCAGAGAACTCTTTGCAAATAAAACTAAGTGAAAACAGAGCATAAGCATAAAATGTGGAATGGTTAAGAAATATGGACCTAACAAAATAACTTACAATAACGTTGATATTATGCCAGATTTATGTGCGAAATTTGTTTTGGCGGTGAAACAATAATTATTCCAAAGTTAAAAAAAATTGACACAAATAGAATATATGCAGTTATTTTTTTGACTTTAATCAAATAAATATTATGGCTTTTCTCCTTAACATATATTTTTTCCGTATATTGATATTTCAATTTTAATTTATTACATAATGGTCGTAATATTATCTTAATCAACTTTTTTAAATCTTGATCTTTGAAAAAGCTTCATATACAATTAAAAAATTGAGTTACCGTATTTTTATTTAATATAATTTGATAAAGAATATTAAATTACATTGCGTCACTCTTAATAGGGACCAAAAATAAAACAAATGTTCAAATCCAAGGATCAGAATAGGCTATGCGAGATCGCCATAAATTCAATGCGCTGACGGATGTTAAAATGAGGATATGAAATAAACCAAATTTACGGGAGAACATATAATATATATATTCTACAGGACTGCAGTAAAACAGTTATGAAAATAATAACGTTCCAATAACTCGCATATGAAATAAAAAACGTATTACCCTACATGTTTAAAGTTTTATTTTTAAAGCAGGTTCCCGAGAGGAATGTTAAGTTTTATATGAATAATAAATAATTAAAATATTTCACGCAATATTAATATAGCAACAAATAAGCATTATTTAGAGTGAGCTTATGACACGGATAACTAAAAAACGGGAGCACTATTTAAAATTATACATATTTTTTTATTAAAAAGCTTAGTAAATTATTCGACACCGTCTAATGGTAAGCAGAAGAGTCCATAAGGCTTATGGGAACCCATGTTGTATGAAGAACGAAAAACTTGCTACCGAATTATTCGAAACAAAAAAAACTTTTTTAAATTAAATGAATAATCAAAAATAATTATAGAAAATAAACTAAATAATCATTAACGGTTCATTTATCACCCAATGAAAATATGAGGAGCTCGAGCCAACCCTAAATTAGGGCGATTAGGCCTCTGTCAACCATGCTGGTCAAGTGCGAGTTGATTGACTTCACACACAACTTCAGAATTTATTTACAGTTGTATAGATTTTAGAACATGCAAACACAGGCAAGGACCCTCTGCTTTATTAGAAACTATTCTTATTAGATATATTATTTATATATTATTATATATATAATTCAACGAAACTTAGTGTGAATTAAATACGTGGTCCCATTTATCCCAGCTCCCATTTTTAAAACTTTACGGAAACAAATTGAGAAAATTCTTTTTAAATAAATAAATGTATTTAAAATGGCGTATTTATGTACACAGCTGTTGGTCGATATTTTATTTTCAAACATATTTAGTGAGTAGGTGTTTCGCTTCATCTTAACCGATCAAACGTGAGAAGGTTCATACTGTAAGAAAATTTCTAAAACTATATTTAAACATAAAATTTTGTAAACACTACACAAACTTATTTGATGACTTAAATACTTTTAAATGTCGAATTTTCTTACTCGTGTTGCATAAACGTAACATTTAAAGATTTTATTACATTGAATTTTGAAAGCACTAGAAGAATTTGATAATTAATAAATTCACCACAAATTTAACACAATGGTAAAATTGAGCACACTAGAATTTTAGATGGCTCTAGCGGATAAAGCGGACTTCAACTTGCATTTGGGACGTTGAAAATTTACAGCGAGCGCCTTCAAATTGCACAGAACTATTGTGGTAGAATGACGTACCCTTAGAAACACGTATTACGTTAATTTAAATCGTATTTCATTCGAGAACTATTCACTTGAGTGTAAAATTTTCGTTTTATGCCACTATATATCAGTTGTAGCTGTCAAATTGTGTGAAAATGTGAAAATTGAGTTTATTATATTTTCTTTCATCGAATAAACTCAATTTACGTCATTGTTAAGTTGGATATAAGCTTTGTATTTTGACCTTTACAAGATCAGTGTTTCGCCTTTCGTCTTTAAAGAGGCAATCTTTTGAGTCTAATATAAGAAGTAGATCTTGAGGATCATTTCGTTTTGTTAGTGCTCTTCAGCCTAAATATTTTTAATGATTTTTATATATATTTTTTCAATTTATGTACTAATAATTTTTACTATTTTCTTGTTTTATTCAAATAAAATTAAAGTCTTGGTTATGGAAGCTACTGCATATGAAATACATAATAAAGTTAAGGATTTAAAGATAAATCCTCCCTTGTATACTACTATATACATAACGATTTGTATTTGGTGCAATAAAGATTTTAATAAACTATAATACCTTAATAAAAACAATACCAAAGGTAGCCTTAATGCTACTAAGAAACAAATTATACTGGCAACCTGAAGTGAAAAAAATCCGAGCTATATGAAAATAGCGATGAAAAAAATATTTACGTAATAATAAAAATACACTTTCTGGCAAAAGGCAAATGCCTTCGAATGAAAAAAAAAATCTTTAAAAAAAAATCTTATAAAGTTTACTTATATTTTAAATAAAAGTGTGAATAATTTAATTTAAAGGTAATACGAATAATATTATATAATAATAATCTCAACCAATGGCCTCATCCTAAATTCTCTTCGCGACCATCTGAAGTGATTGCGTGACTGACCAAAAATTGCGTGACCAGCGGGTGGTCTTGCCAGATAACGCTTAAGGATTGGCCACAGATTCCTCTATCTGTCATCTCTCTCGGCGGCCATCTGGCCTCCTCTGCCGGGGGAATTCTTCCGTCTCCACTTCATCAAGATATTGGAAAGATGAAAATTGATTTGAAATAGTAATAATATTTCTCATCCTCATTCCTAGTACCTAGCCTCATTATATGATTACTAGATAATGATTTAAAGGTTTTAAAAAATATTTTACCTAAATACGTAAAACAAACGCATGACTAAATCTAGTCATAGATATGACCAGATTTATGAATGCAAAAGGTTTGATATTCGATCCTTCCATTTTCAATTCATGTAGTTTGATTTTTTCGATTCTACAGTATTGATTCAATACTTTTATTCCACTAAAAATTTAGCTTAGGCTATGGATACTGGATGACAATAATATAAAGATTTCATCTTTTCTATTATTGACTCTTGACTCTCAACACAACTAGCAAAAACATGTTAATTGTGTGCCTTTGCCTGTACATGTAGCAGATAAATACATTATGTGACATTTTGAAATTAAGAGAGAAACAGAATAGGCATGATGACATTATTATCGGTGTGTTATTGAAAGACAGCATGATTATAGAAACATTGGTATAATAATTGTTACGATAGACTTTAAACTCCCCTAGATATGGCACATTTCTGGTTCCCCCAAAAAGGCTTAAGAAATATATACTATGACGTCACGCCGTGGTATTTTGTGTGCATCGCAGAACAACTCTGTTTGATATCTATATTAAATATTATGTTAATGTAAGCAGATTCATAATAAAACTTTTAAAAAATTGTACAGGTTATCCAATAAAATTAGTTTTTTTTTATGAATTAAATTATTTTAAAATAAGCCCACCGAACTTTGAATGACTATGAATCAAGACCACGGTAGATATGGCTTAGATTGACGTTCAATTAGTGTACATATATATACCAATGTTGCATAAAATATTTTGACTTTGACTTTAACAAATTACACATAAGCTATCAGAGTAATTGTTATTTTATAATCTTTTATCTGTATTTTACTAGGATGATACATAATTATTGCAATCTGGCAACCCTGCCGCTTTTTGTCTGGAAGTAGCATAATAATTGTGGCAAAACCACTTAGATATTGTAAATATAGTAGCACAATTATTATGATATACTGGATACAGGAAGATTTAGAGCAGCAAGAAAGCCAGAAGGATCCCGAAAAGTCAATGTTCAAAGTCACATGGTCATATGCTCATGGTAAGTCATGTGGAGATCATAAATACACGATGCCTCATTTATTTTTAAGAACAAGGCCGAAAATAAATTGTTGGGAAAATTGAGTGTACTGATAGCGATAAAATATACTTTCGGTATGAAACAATAATTCCCCAATTTTCTGAACGATAAATCAACTACAAACAACGACCCTCGACAATCGATGACGAATGTGCGTTCCTCCACTTTTCATGTTGTCAGTAACTGTAATTTGTATTCAGTGACAACGATGCTTTACCAGTAAATAATGAGGTTAAAAACTGGATGTCCATCGAACTGCGCATATTTATTATTATCATATTATTATTATTCAGTTTCTTTTGGGCCCCATAGGCCACTTCGACGAGTGTTGATCTTTTGTGACAGCACTTTAGATTTCACTACTTACACATTGAATATATACTGCTACGTTAGGGATATACATTGTGGGATAAATGATACAACCAACCTCAGTAGACAAATCTATTATAATTAAATCAAATATCTCAGGGCCGAAAAGGTCGTCGTCGTCGATTGTATTTTTGCAATCTAAAATTCCAAAAAAGGAGTTATGATATGAGAATAGTACTGCACTTGGTTTTGATGGTGATAGTCCAGATGCAAAAATTAACAACGGTGTGTCGTTTTCCGGCGTCCTGACGTGAGAAACAGCCGTTGTAAATTTACTCACATGGGCAGTCAAGCCGGAACTAAAAACCCGAAATCAGTCATGGGTTTATGTATGGATGTATGTTTATTTAAAATATTTCCGATACGTATATATTACTATTCACATTTTTCCTTTATCTAGTATACATAATAATACATCTCAATGATTTATTATTTATAATAAGTTTTATGAATATTAAAAAGAGTTATATTATTTATATTATTAGTACGAAAATATCCCGCATTAATTAATTTCATTTCGGAAGTCAATTTACTCCACAAGAGAGTACGGTTTTAATTAAATACGATTTCAATTTAGAATTGCGTTGAAATTAAAGAGTTCTTATACCGCCTTCCCTTTATATATTTAATTAAAAAAACAGTATATCAAAGAAATGATAAATTTTATCAGATGTCATCATTATCAGTGTAGTTATATCTATTAAATTAATCATATGGTTGGTTATTCATCGGCTGACCAGTCGCGATTTGTATAAACATTACAGATTTTTACACACATGGAATGGTGCGAAATATAGTTCCATAATACCGACTGAACCAAACTAATAGCCCACGAAGGGCAACTCGAAGAAACATTTATTTAATTTAAAAATAACAAAACTGAATTCAAAGATTTAATCAAATATACATACCAGAGAACCGAACCTCGTCAAATTTAGAACAACAAATCTCCTGTATTTCATGTGAGTTGTTCCCTCCAACTACACCGAAGGCCAGATTTACGATCCTTTCTGTGGACCCTACGGATTTCAGTGATTAAGTATCACTTTTAATGAATATGTTTGTAAACTATGTTTAATGGGTTAATAAAATCAATTCTCCTTTAACGCAAGCTTATATTTTATCATGAAGTTTAAAATATTATAACGAAATCCAAGTTATATTATAAAATAGAAAAAGGACAGGGAAACTTAAAAGAATAGTTTTGGCATATCTACATTGTCACCGAACGACAGCGACGAAGCCCAATGAGACGAACATAATGTTTAGAGGGAACATCAGCCTAACCCAATGACAGGGATTTAGATAGGTTCTTACGGACAAAATTACTTGCAGGTTTTTTCTTATTATAATTTGACTATCATTGGTGGAGCGAAAATTTTAAAATCGGTACCTTAAGCTTAGGCAGCCAGTTTAGTAAGCAAAATATTTATTTCTTAATTTGATTCTTTTGGAATTAAGTGACCAAAGTGTTTCACTGAGAATTTTTTTTGATTCGACAGTGCTGATTTATCAATTCACAGATAATTTTTATTCGAAGAGTTTCTCAATTTAAAAGACACAATGTTGATTAATCTATCTCAATATCATAATTATTCGAGGATAAATTAATATCTGATGATGGCTTGATGACGAATAACCTCAAAATTCTTTATAAATATACCTACATATCCACGTCATTCGTTCTAATTAACCTCTATAAATTAAATAAATGCCATCTAATTATCTACAATGAATACGCGCAAAAATATTATTATTCATAATTACTTGTTTTTGCGGCCTCTATAGCTGTGTCTATTATGACCGACGACGTGACTTAGACGAAGACATTTTTTCACATGACCAGTAATCGGGGCAGTTGACAGCGGAGAAGAACAGACATCTAGATCGGATGACTTTCCTATTTTCATTGCAGAATAGTGGTTTTTCTTGTTCCCCCACGACAAGACCGAATACATGTATTAACTTCTTCATTATGCTCTTTATTAAACTTTTTAATGTTTAAATATACTATAATATTCTATAGAAATGTATGTAAAAAGTACTGTGATCGTGAAGTAATCATACTTATTGGTTTTAAACATTTATACCAAAGGACGCAAGGGAAAAGAATACTTTCACATGTATACGTATACAGACTGCTTCATGAGTATAAAATTACCACAGATATTTTTTTAAATATTTTCAACGTAACCTCATTCTTGCCAAAGTAAAAAAGAACCCGGAAATATATCTTACAAGCGCCGCCTGCTGGCACTTCTGTGTCTATTGCAGTGGAAAAAAATGTTACGTAATACACGATAAAATACATAACACGGGACGTTAAAAGATAGCGTAGTTTTATGTAAATTTTGCTATGACATTCTAAGGCATTGTCGGCACAATGCACTTTGTATACCAGAAGCAATTGACGTCACAAAAATTTACTACTGTTTAGATAACGATAAATATACAAAAAAGCCTTTAATTTAAAAGCAAGAGATTCATCTAAATTTGACCATGACATTTAAATATTAACTTATTTTGACATCAATCAATACATGCATGTATTATTACAAAACGTATTATAAATCTATTTGTCTTTCTTTTCAATACTTAGGATCAGTATGATTATATATATAAGTATTTGTATAAAGAAAGAATTTTAAAATTTCGTTCTATTTTATAAGTTTCTTAGTTCTATCTTCATCAAACTTTTACATTCTTGTAACGTATGTCCACAGTCGAAATAGGGAAGCTTTTTGCAGTGAATGGCCGAATGAGTCAGGTACGTGGTTCGCACGTTTTTCAGTTATACGTTACCTTATTTGTGAGATGGGAGAACGACACGTGACGGTCCTAAATGTTGCCTTATGAATAAAAGGAAAAACAGAAGCAGTCACCACTACAAATTAATTATTATCTTCCATGTTTAGATAGCAAAATCTTTAAAGTAGGTTTAATTGTCTTGAATTTCCTGAAAATGAGGCTCAAGAAGTTCAGCAAAGCCATTTTGTTTTCAAAGTCACTTTACCTAACTTAGATACTACTTTACCTAAATTTTGCTTTTTCAATTTCATATTAAAATTTGATATAATTACTATTATATTTGTCACTTGAGGATTCAGTGGCTTTGTAAAACTGAAATCCATTCAACCAGTAAAATGGCTCAAAGTAAATATTTTAATGGATATTCTACGAAAGCCAATTTTGTTAAAGCTGTTATAAAATTGTGGAATAATAACTAAATTGATAATAATAAGGATTCTACAATCACAAGCTCTATTGCTTAATCGACATTTAAATAACTGAATTCTCCTAGAGTTTTAAGTACTCCAGTAGCCCAGAGTAAAATAGACTCGGTTTTCCATAATCTAAATTAAACTAAGCAAATAAGTTATGAATTTTCTGAAATTTTCATAGGAACTCACTGGAATTTGGAGTTCAGGACTGTCGTCAAAGCTTACCTGTAACAAAAGAAAATGTTTAATTAGAAAGATATGTTTATTATTGTTTGTTTTTTAATTTTATCTTTACTGTTAATATCATAGGTAGGTAATTATACATATTTCCATTTGTTAGCACAAGAACCTTGAGTACTTATGAGCTGTAATATAACCACGCTGACATAATAATATTATGATAAACGGTATACATACTCACTCAACCAATTTATTGACTCACTAAGAAATCATCCTACATAAGCTTTATTGGAGTTCAAAAACATTTGAGCATGTAGAACAGCTTATACTACGGGGAAATGATAAGTGATATGATGCCAGACGCTTACATTTTTTTGTTAGAATACTATTAACTCACTATCCTACCTGGCTTGGGAAAATCGGCGACTCCCAACGATACCCGTCGTACCACTAAGCCTCTGAGTTGTTCTAGTGCATTGTATTGCGAGCCCTTGGTGAGCTTTTCCTCGAGGGGAGGTAAGGATGATCTCAGAACAAGGGAAAGGTCGTGCAATGAAAAAACTTATTATTTACGAAATTGACAAAAACCTCAATATATACATTTTTTAAATAGTTATTTTCTAATTATTAGTGTTAGAAATATGAGCTTATTTCCTTTGCAACAACAGCGTTAATCGATTGTATTATTTATTTAAAATGATAGCAATAGATGTCATATTACATTGAATTCACATATATAGACAGAGCCAAATCAACAATATTTTGTTTATCGAAATTAATATCATTAATATGCTTTTTGTAAATAATAGCTATTTACAAAAAGTACAGCAAATGAGTCGAAAACTTCTAATGGTGAGTAGTAAGAGGAGTCCATACGAAGATAGGTAGACCTGTATGCGACAACTGCCCACCTTGCCAGCCCAAGAAGTGTCTTTTTACGATTCATTTAAAGAACCTATGTTTTATGAAGAAGGGTATACCTATATATTTACACTTATTGAAGGTCAATACTAAATATAAATAAGCATATAAAACTGTTATATTCTTCAAACATTGTAAATTAAATTGTATGAAACGATAAAGCAAATTAAATATATAAACTGATAGATATTTTATACGAATATCATTTAATATTAATGATGGCAAAAATATATTTCAAGGAGCTTTCTAGTGTCGATTATTGATAAGCTTCCTTGCAATTAATTTGTGGCGACCGACTGCGACGTAAGTAATAGAACAATGTATTACGTGCGACATATATCCTTATTTGATCTCCGTCAACTCCTCGGGGAGCACCCGATGACCAAAGATTTAGGTATGTAATTTACTTTATATTTTCACGTGTGTGTATCGAGACCCTAAGGTATAGTTTGAAGGATCTTTCCTATTAAAGTTGTAGAGAAGCCCCTATTAATTTTAAGTAAAGAAAAGAATATGTTAAAAATATAAGAATTTTGCAATTAAGAACCCAAGAAGGTGTTTAATAGTTCTACACACTTTTAATTGATTCCATAAACAAATATAGAAATAATTTAAAGTAAGGTAAATACGGTGATTCATAATTGAACGTACACACTCCTATCGCTGTCTTTCAAAGCTTCGACCTTACTGGATCCCTATATACTTGCATTTGTATGAAGAAGTAATTTATTACTTCTTTATATTTATTATCAATCAACATTTCAGTTATTATAGAATCCTGATTACAAAATTGACACAATCCCATGTGTGACTACTAATTTGGCTTACAAAAATAATATAGTTATTTTATAATACAATTTGGGTTTAGTTAAGAAACCAATCGAACTAATATTTTTAATAATTAAAAAATTAAAGCTACTTATGTATTATGCAGAGTTGTGGCATAAAAAATTCAGACAAGGAATATACAATTATGCCTACGGTATGTATTCCTCATTAAAAATAATTTAATTTTAATTTGTACATTATAAGCACACGCAATGACACAGTTTCAAATAAAAAAAAACCTAATGAAATTATCTTTCTTTAAAACAAAATGTGTGTATACATAAAATAATTACTTATTTGACTGCACTATATAGTATAATGTACTTGAAGTTTTGGTAATGTTAATTTAAGCAATCATTATTCTTATTAAGCTTAAAACTCTATGCTTTTCAGTTTTATAATTATAATTTAATATTTTTCCATATTTAAAACTAAAGCAATAGTACTTTAGTACAATGAAGGTGCAGCACAAAACACCATTGTTTCAATAGCTGGTAATAAGAATAGTCACGTATTAAAAGGTATATGGATTTAATGTCAATAATACCTTATTTCTACTGGAATAGAGTTCATAGTAACATATTTTCAGCTTTGTGTGTTTACATCTTTTTGGACGTGATTGTACGCACTGCAAATACCCTTATGTACAAACAACAGTCCCAACCAACTTACCAACAGTCTCTATGTATAGATTCTTTAGTACAAGAACACCTTTGTTATTGTGCTTCTATATAGAAAAACTACAAATGTACTGTTTTGATTAACATACTGTTTATATAGGTATTTCCTAAACGCGACACCACTACCCCGAAATTATGAGGTTTAAAAATTTGTTTCGAATGTAATATCTACATAAGATTGTCAAGCATCGTAGTTTTAAATTGTATTATAAGTATTATAGAAAAGTTGAAATGATTAGAGCACTGTTACATGAGAATTCCATTGTCACGTGCCAAATCTCCATTTTTGAATTTGAGCCAACACTGGGAACGTCTACCTAGCATCTCTGAATTTGTATCGCAAACTTTCACAGAACAGTGATTCATTTTCATTTGGTAATACATAGTACATGCAAGGGTGAAAGATTTTTGTTGTTATCTTCCTCAATATCTCGGAATACTTAAGGTGCTTAAGTCTTTTGGACCTCCCATTTGAAGGTGCTAGTGACCAATACATAATATTATTTAACATTTTCCATGTTCTCCTAACATGTATCGTTTAAATACTGAATATCTTAAAAACCCTTCAGAATAACCTACGCTTACTGTCTGTGTGTGTAATTGCTTTCGCTATAAACACTGTTAGCTAAGTCCCACGTAATAATTAAAAAACTTACGTAAATTATGACGGCTATTGCGATGAACTTTTTAATATAACTATATGTTCAGCTTTCAAAATATGAAAATAAAATACTTCTTGCAAGTACAAATTATATTATTTTATTTTATTTAAGTTAAAAACGAATGAAACAATGACGAGCTATTAGCATGGTGTCGATGAGTCGAACGCCAATTGTGCCGTCAGTCGCCACAATCCTGCTTCCTCTCCGCGCCTCCCTCTCACAAATGTCCGATGTATCACCATTACGTAATTAATATACATGTCTTGGAATACTATTTCTATACATCATTTATTTTTAGTAAATTACTGAGCATCAATATTTTCCAATATTCAGCTATCTTCTAACCAAGCAACAAGTGAAAACTTCTAATTCTATCAAAACTTTAAAATACTTCGCTAGATAAATAAGAATCCTGCCCCCTTATAAAAGATAGTGTTTATTAAAATTAGTTTTCATCTGTATTATATTCAATAGAAGTTATATTTTCAAAGATAGCAAAAAGAGATAATCAACTTTCCATTTCTATTAAAATTATTAGGGGTTATCTACAAAAGTGGAGTATAAACAAATTTACCACAAATATTATAATATTCTGGTTCCCATTCTGATCCTATGAATATATAAATCTTTAAAAAATAGCATTGAAAAAATATATTCCCTTGACACGCGCAACGTAGGATATGTTAAAGTCCTATCAGTATTAGCATCGCGGGCGACAGTATTGCATAGGCCATTAAGCTCGCGTCACACGATCCGCTGATGGATGGTCGCCCTACTTTGTCCAATTTTGATTGATGCTACCAACAAAGGGACTTCCTCTAGACGCGGACATGTCAAATTAGGATCCGACATCAAAGATCAATAGACACCGGCATGTCAAATGAACTGAAAAACCACCATTTTGCTTAAAATTTGTCGATAAAATGAATTTGAATTTCATTTTTTTCGTCGATCGGGAATCGAATTAAGAATCACTTTTTCGGGTGTAAAAGAAAGATAGAAGATTATTGTATTATGCTATTCTAACGTTTTCTTAACTAAAGGTACAGTATGCTCACATATTGAACACTAAAATAATAAATTCATATTGTAATAATATTCAATTATTCTCGCTAGTAGCTTGTTACGAGCACAATTCTAAAGATAATAATATTTGTACTAGAGATGCCAAGCTTTAAGTTGTAAGCAATAGGATTCGGTTTGGAAAGTAAAAGTAAAGAAATTAATTTTTCATTTTGTTTGTTTTTTCTCATATCCTTTTACTCACTATGCATATGAAAGAGGGAGTAATAACTAGAAAGTAACTTAAAAAACTATAAAGTATAAACTATTTACTATAATCTTTTAAATAACTGTCAAATAAAGCTGCTTCAGCTTTCAAGCTTAGAAGGCATGTTAAAAGATTTTCTTTACTTACACTTATGATCATATGAATTCCAAATGAGTCTTATTAATGTTATTTGTATTTATGCAATTATATGAATGACAGCTGTATGTATTAATGAATATTATGTATGTAATTAAAAAATTATTTTAAATGGGGTTCACAAATTATATAAGTTCGAACTAAAAATATCTGTTTTGACTCAATCAAGGTTAAATTCGACTGCGTGAACCAGAGATAAGACAAGTGAGATTTTTTTATTTTATCTATCTGGCTGCTGCATGCTTAACACATTCGTTGTCCATATTTGCACTGTTTATTAAATATTTCTTTCAATAAAACATTAACTGTTTCGCGACATTGAAGTGCCGACTGTGACTCCTTGTGTATTCATAAACATCAAATTATAATCTATTTAAAAACATTTCCAACAGCGCTACCTATATTTTGTAAGTTAGTAAACTCTTCATTAAAGGGTGAACACGGGAGCCGTGTCGTGTGCGTGGAGTGTATTAAACTGTATATAACTAACAACAATGGTGTCGATTCTTCTAGCATATTATTAAACCAAACATTTACTTATGTGCCCCATTTTCACACCAACTCAATATTAAGGTGCTAGAATACTTTTAAGGAACGTCAAGTTAAATAACGCTTAAATAGTCCACTGACTTTTGACTTGTTTCATTACGCGTTACAATAAGGCAAACATTGTTAAAAGTCGTCACCATTCAGTCTTTCTCTGGTTGGATTATAATAAAAGAGTAGTACTGAACTTAAATTTAATTTTGTCGGTTTACAAAGGATTCGGTTGTCAATGTATAACAATAATCATACTACAGTTCAAATTTCTCTTACTTCAAATCGATAATAATTCGACAAAGTAAGTCGATCCATTAAGCGTGTAGCGCGAGCCTAATGACCTGTGATATCACCGCGTTGTCCTTATCACAGGACCGCATTTAAGCTTTTGTTGAGCGTTATATTGAGAAACGGTGATAAACGAGAGATTTCCGTGCTAAGAAATATTTTGATTCATATTCGGATCATACTTGACTTTGATTGCAGGAAAAGTTGGTTCAAATAAAATATTTTTTGACGATAGAATAAAAATCGTAATTTTATATGGACTCATGATACACCGTAGTGTAACAGGTTTGAGCATATGTAGCACGCTTAAAAGACTAATTATAGAGAGAATTGCTTTCGTGAAAAGTTTATCTACTAGTGCTTTAAGAAGAAACTCTAAGGTCGACAGAATCTAAATAATAGAAATCAATAATATTAAGGTATAAAATAGGTATTTATAACATCTATTGCAGTTGAGTGTTATAGGGAAAACTAAGCTCGGACCGAAAATACCTTTTTTATGTGGGGTTTGGTATGTGGGGCTCACCTAGTGCCTGATCAAAGTGGCACTGGGAATGCCCACTAAAACTCCCCGTTAACTCCATTGCACTTTACGAGATAGACTTAAGTTTAAAATTTTAAGAAACATTTAATTTGTCTGCTGAATGACAGGGCAAAATTTGAAAACTTTTTTATTATTTGAAATTCATATTTCCTTTAATAATTCAATTATAGATGAAAGGAAAACATTGTAACATGGCAATACTGGCCATAAATGTATAGGAAAAAAATATTGCATTTGGAATTCTAATGAAAAAGTGATCTCATATTTCTTCTAAACATACTAACTAGACTAAGTTTTAAAAAAGTAGGAAATATGTACCTATTTTCAGTAGCAATAACCTCTTTCTATCATTATTTATTATAAGAAATACCAAAACAGATTTATAATTTTTTTTTATAAAACCAGTCATAACGAGTGTAAATATATATTTACATTTATAAGAATTTCCTAAAAACGATTAGTCATTACTGTGACTATTTTCATAACTAATTCGTAACATTACAACTGTTTTAACAAAATATCGTAATTAAAATTAAAAATAGAATGTAACTACTAAAATGAAACTACTAGGTTTTTTAAGAAACATAATTTTATATAACTAGCTTCCAGACGCGGCTGCGCCCGCGTGGAGTTCAGCCTCTTACAAAAGTTATATAGCCTTCACCATTCCCGATTAAATTAATCTATAATAAATATAATGTTTCACGTCCAACCAGTAGTTAAAGAGATTACCCTCACAACCCCACAAACTTTACAATAATTGTATAAATTATGTAGTATAGTATTTACACTCAAAGTAGAGCTTTCTGTAAAAGTTGAGTTCCCATTCTTTCACTTTATTGTAAAAGCAGGTAGATAAAGAATTAAATTTTAAGAAAGTCAATTTCGTATTAACGGTTTTGTAAGAAATACGGAACAGGGATTATCCCGTCATTATTCTCATCTTATTATCTAGATTATCTTAATCATATCCTACTATTAAAATATGTATGCTATTAATTATGTTTTCGTAATCTCCTAATTATATTATTCTACCTCTTGATGATGCTAACGTTGGATTAGATTTTTATTATGATAGAGGTTTATTATATATTCTGTATTAAATTTGTCCGTTCAATTAACGGACGATTTTTGTTAAAAAATTACAAATAAAAATATATCCTCCCATTATTTGGGGCGATAATTCGTTTGTTCATATTTTGTTCCGATAACAATAAGCCCTTTCAATAGATCGGTAAGGTTACTACAACTTTTTTGTTGAGCGACAAAACAATCTGAAATTAAATTCGAATCCTAAAACAATACAGATGGAGATTCTTATTTTGAATAACAATACAAATACTGTTGAATTCATTAGCTTATCCCAATCGTTTGCACATTACGATCACATGGTACCGGAATTTATTGCCTGAAAAAAACAAATGTTTCGTTAAATATCAGTCTAAAAAGTATGGTGCGAGTCAAAAGAGATTTATAATTCGGTTTGTTGTTCGATTTACTAAAAAATACCTCTATATATTAATATAACGTGGAGTTTTCATTTTTTTTGTCGGCATTACTTCGTTACTTAATTATAGATTTTAATAAGTTTTGTTACGTAGAATTATGACATGCAATTATGTATGATTTTATTATGATGCCATTTCAAAATATTACGCTTAAAGCATGTTAAAATTTTGGAAAAATACTCAATCAGGCAGTAAAGTTCAAAATAAATGTAACGGGAATTTCAAAAATGAGAAGGATTTTTTATATCATGCATATTTTATTCAATGTTGTATTTATTTTTTAAAACTTCTAAACACCTTTGAAAATTCAGTAACATGCTTGATGTGTAGTACTCATAGAAATTAATTTGTAAGATGGCACGTGGGTCAATGACTCACTAAATAATTTTTTTTAGTGATTGCGCTTCAGCTTATCGCGTGCGTATTTCCAACAGTGATCATATTGCCCACAGATATAAATGATGAATGTGAATACATTTCCCAAAAAAGGTTGATTGATACTTGGTACAACCAACATACAATGAATGAAACGATATTAAAATTTATTATACATCCGTGCGTTTGAAACACATGTCACCCAAGCTATGTGTCGTTGATGCTTAATAAGATCATTTAAATAACTAAACTCAAATTAGTTATCTTAAAGAAAAATGCTTGAAAACAATTTAACCTAGTTTAGGATAAATTGAAAAATACCAACTTAATTTTCTGAAACATGGAAATCTTAGAAGGCTAGACGCATGAATGGCGAGGCTGATAAGGTGTGCGATATATATCCCAGCCATATTATCAATCAGAACTTGTACCTTAAAAGTATGTGTATAGTACGTAAATTCTCTAAGCCGAAAACTGCTCCTAAAAAACTAACGCCTTACCAAAAATTATTTAATTAATTATGAAATTTCCCATTAACAATATGGACGTCGCATATGAATTTACTTACCAATGAATATTACCTGGTGTGGAGTCATTCGGCATACTTTTCATACAATATATAGTATTATATTGCTTCCGAATCACATCGATTAAAATAAGGTTTTGAACACAATCCCGAATGCCGGACATTCGCATTGCACTGAGAGTTCCATACAACTCTAAAGATTATAGTATTTATACGAAGTAAATAGGCGCTTATTCAATAAATTAAAAGTGCCGTACACTTTCAAATATAACCAATATAAATCAACACATTTCAATGCCTTTTTAATAATATGAAATGACGAACCCCAACCTTGTTTAAGTGTTGATGAACACAACAACCTGCAAATAAAATAAAATCCTCAATTCCAACCCACAAATTTCAAATCTCCAAAGACACATAGCAAAAACCTGGTGTTACAAGCTATAAAACACGAAAGCCTCCAATCAAATCATAAGGGACATTCCCTGGACTATTCAACTAGGTATTCCCTTTCATCGCGTGTTTACATGCGAGCAGGTTACTTATGTAGATCGTATCATTCAGATAATAAGGTTGAAGTTGTATGTAAAGAATTGGGTTTGACTTTATTCCAATTTGGAGCTATTTTATGTTATTTGAAGATTAAATAAACGAATCCTTTATCATAATTTGGTTTGAAATTGGAGAATTTCAATTTACTTATGAATAGAATTAGTTTATGAATATTGTTGCCATACTAAAATTATGCAATATTAGCATCTAGTAATAAGGCAAATGTCATTCATAAGATAAAAATAGCTTTATAATAGTTTGTCTAATCAAACCGCAGGCTCTTCGATAGTTAAATTGGTACTTTAATACTTTTAAAGTGCGATGATATAAATAACCATGAAAATTATAAATTGCTCGATATATCAGCCGATAATCATAGGAATTAGTCCTATACATCAAACAGAGGCGTTGAAAATGTTAAACGGGTACATCATAATATCAAAACTGTCAAAATCGATAAGCTCAGAGGTCAACGGGTTGCTCCGTTTAGATTTTGGGCTATTAATATAGATATACAGAGATTTACGCCTTTAAAGCTGAATTAATAATTTCAAAGTCAATCCATAGGCTATGTAGATTTAAAATAGTACAATATTGCAAAGTGCAAAAGAAACGTTCATTTAATCCTTCTTGTTGTTATTGTTATTCAAAAGTTATATGTAAAAAAAATTAATTGGCAGCCAAAATTAACTATGACGCAAGGTCTCAACTCACTGAGCGAGAGAACTGCTTTTTTGGTTGATTTCTCCCTGTTACAGGGAAGGCAAAGGAAACTGAAGATAATGCAGCCATGTTCTGTGCAGTTATTTCTTTGTTTATGGCTCCGGGATACCGGTGTAACGTATTCTTTTACCTCAAGGAGTTTTAGACGACTAATGACAGGCACCACCATTTTGTTGTTGTTAAATACTTGAATTATCCCTACAAACAAATAAATTAAATAAAAAGGATTTATTGAGAGTCCATAGAAGAAATTATTGAATGATAATGAAACACTGAAACATCTCATGTAAGTCACCAATCAATTAAATGATGTATTCCATATATTGCACGATATAACCATTATTTTTTAGCATAAAACTACACTAATTTCAATACAAATATTCTCTACCATATAATCAACGAAATAAAATATACAGCACCCAGCAGACACCGCCATTAAGAGCATGAAATTCCGCGAGCTCCTACTTAATTAAAAGTGACTGACTTCCGCTCTCACAAATTACTCTTCCAGTGTCAATATTTAAAAGTGCTTTTTATACTATCATGTTATGATGCTAATGTGCCTGCCTTACTTTATTCCGGTTTTGATACATTTAATGGATTCATAGACACCTGGTGTACTTCAACTCTATTTTCGTTTCAGTTCTAAAAACGATCTATAACAGGGGCAATAAATTTCTAGCTTAAGAGCCATCAAAACCGCAAATTAAGGTGGCTGATCACATGATAAACAGACGATTTGGTCAAAGTCAATTTAAGGTGATAGATGCAGAATGTGCAGAACCTATTTGAAAATCAATAGGAATTTCCCCGCCTTGCAGCAATGGACATCAGAGGCAAATCATGAGCTTTATTACTTCATAATAGAGTTCATAGCAAAGTTAGAAGGAGGAGATAAGCTGAATGAAAGACCTTTGACTCACATTCCAAAAATCATTTGTATGCCTTTTATGGGTTGTATGTCTTTTGTATATTGATTTTACCAACGATATGTAACACAGAAGAAAGCAAATAAATAGTCTATTCTCTTCTTTTCTATTTAGGTATCTACTAGAAACTATACTTCACTGCCAAATCATATACTTCATGAACATCATAATTTATTTATCCACTGCTACCTCACACAAGGAGTGTTGATTTCATTGATCTCATCACCGTTATCGTTAACTCTAAGAGCAATTTGCCTGCCCAATTACACTCAGTGGCCGGGTTGGTTGTTTTTGTTTCCTTCTCATTTCATTTTGCATATGTATTACCTTCTTAAAGCTTCCACTGTAACATCTCCGATGCACTTAAAAAGTAATAATTTAGTATTAAACATTAGTTTACAAAAGTTTACATAAATAATTTTTTTCTCTTTCCATTGTTATTTTTTGTTAGCTTTTTTGGCATTTTTATTTGGTTAGAAATTTGAGAGTTCTCTATTTAAATGATTAGCTATGGGTTTATAAATTATTATGAGTTTTTATAGCCAATTTTACTAAGCTTGATGTGGCCGCCCCACATGGTACTAGTTTTTATTTTGGTAACGATTTTATTTTTTAAGATTGTACATTGTAATTATTACTGGCAGTCCAAATCAATCAAGATACTTTTTTATCGTTTTTTATTGGCCATTATTTAATTCAGCAGACCTACCATGGAAATTTCAATACTTCACTTGGTGTTGGCCATGGTAGATGTTGATTAGGAAATCTGATTCTGTCATTCAAAATTTAACTTTATCCGGCCATGTACATGATTCAGAATCGAAACATAGTAGCTTCATTTTTCATATTCAAATGTTTTGTTCAACTCTGAAGTTTGCAAACAAACTCAGTCTCTACGGTCAAAGCCATCATTGGTTTAAAAGTATCAGATAGAGTACCACGTCACTTTTATTACAAGCAACATTGCTTAGTACTTGTAATCAAGAAACAAATTTTTATTATTTTAATACTGTTATTTTAGGTGTTAGTTACATAACACACTATAGTGATAATAAAAGCCTGGATTGGAATATCCCATAAGAATAATACAAGTTCTTTCGTTAATACTTTTTCTTTTTTTTTAAGTAGAATTCGAGTCAAGCTGACTGTAACAATATTTTTGATGTTATGATGGTGGCGCTTTAAACACAGTTACATAATATAATAAATAAATAACATAAATATCACCATGGTTGAGCTGGTAAGGGTCAATTTATATTCACTATATTCGGACTACCGACATATTAACCGTTTTGGATTAAAATTCCTGTATATTATCGAGTTACTAAACGCTATCCCGATAAAGAATAACGATTTCACTGATTGTTACTTAATGTTGTACCATATTGTAAGTAGATATAACCCGTATATGGCCAGCATGGTTGAATAAGGTCTAATTTAACGTAGTAGGGATATTTCGGTGGGACATATACGAAGATCGACGATAATGATATAAGTAGATAAAACTGCAAGCGAATTTTAATCCAATATAAAATTAATTAAGCAACTATTTTAGTTTACAACATATATGACAGTTATATGGGTACACCAATATACAGAATATTAGATTGTCGCTGATGTGCCGGCACAATTTTACTCGACAGGAACTTAATAAGATCTGAAATGATGTTAAAATTAAGCGATGACATAGTTACCTTCAGCTCGTGACTTGTTTATTCTGAAATAAACTTTATTAACAGATTTTAATGAAGAGCAGAACAAAATTGTCTACTTATATCACCCTAATTACCCTTTAACGAAGTTAATCTTTGATTATACTCTAGTCTGTTAAAAACCCCGATCATCAATTAGCAAACTACAAATATAAATAAATCCAACATAGTATATACATTAGTATTTACAATCTAGTATACCATTCATTCCTATATATAACATGGGTTCCTTAAAAAGAGGCGTCATAAGGCACTTTTTGGGTCGGCAAGGTGGAGGTGGCTAGGGCAGTATGTCACGTGGTGCACTAGCTATCTTCACATATGGACTGTTTATCATCACGTGGTGTAAAATTATTTGCTTAGTATATTATAAAACAAACACAGAAATACTCTCATAGTGATTTTATTAATATCAAATCCAGCATAGCTGCTATTTAACGTCCTTGCAGTAAAAAGTTGAATATTGGTATTTTGCATTTATGGATCTGACAAAAAAATTGTTTATATGTCAGCAGATTAAGTTAAACATTTGGACATCTGTTAACGCTCTGACTTAATCCGTTGTAATAAAAGACATTTATCAACTGACACATTTCGATGTTATTACGCGAGTAAAAAAGAGACATAGTTATTACAATAAAAATCAAATATATAAAAGTCTCGTGTCACAGTATTTGTTATCGAAACGGCTTTACTGAGTTCTATGAAATTTTTTGTCTATATTCGGTAGATCTAAGAACGGACTATTTTTTATACCCCTAGGTGATAAGGGTGAACTTCTTATGTTTTTTTAGAAATAATTTATATGGTGAAACAACCTATGGCAGGTTAGGTAGTTTAAGATAAGCGTTATGAATTTATATTTGTTTGTTCACAGTTAAACATGTAAAACAATGTATGAAACTAAACAAAGGTCCTTAAGCAAACCCGATGCTACTGAGGAACTAAGAGAATCATGCGATTTTCGACTTAGTTTTTCTGATTTCACTTTGTAATTTAACACCAGCCTTTACAATATCGACATTATATTTGACATATACCGAAAGCAATTGCTATATATAACCCCAAAAATTATGCTCTTGATTTTACAGCACGTGAGTAGAACTCAAGATGCTATAAGTTATGGTTGCCGCTTATGAACAGGAGGTTCAAACGCACACTTGCTTTATATTATAAATATGTACATGTTTAACAAAATCAATGAGCTCTTACGTTTTTTTCGGTTCCAAGGTATCGTCAATCTTTATCAACAGACTATACACGTCCCAATGAAAGAAGAAAAAAAAGAAACACGTGACGTCTCCACCAGGTGTTATGGCCTAAAGTCCTGTACTAATACAGGCCCAATGCCGATTAGTCAATGAATGCGATTGACTGATAAACAAAATGAACTGTTTAATGAGGCTTTCGAAGCACGGAGCAGCTAGATAACAAATTTTAATTGACCTATGGTAACACTTGCTTTGTGTTCCACATCAAAGAACTTCACGGTCTGGTCAAAAGTTTAATCAAAATAAATATGAAGCTTTTTATTATACTTTTATTAAACGTTACTTTTATATCTCAAACAGAGCAGAGTACGTCCGTAATGGGGACCCGGTACATTATCATTCTAGTTTCGTCCGTCACCACATTTTCTTGAATAGCCGCTACTCTGAGGTTTACTTCAGTTCTTAACACTTGTAGCAGATGTACTCTATTGCGTGTTCATTTAATAAGCAAACTGGATAAGCTTAGCTTAGATAATACCATTAAAAATGATACAAGTTTTTTATTTATTTATTATAAGTACCACAAAAAATTAAACAATCGTATTAAGTAAATTTTATTTAAAAACATATATCGGAAATTCAGCACCATTATGTGTTATTGGAGTTAATGTTGGTACCTATAATCAATGGTAGAGCTTTATTTGTGCAATATTTCACATAATTAAAAAACCATAATATTTAGTAGTCATCTAAAGAGAATATTTAACTTTACAACATGACTCACTTGTGTCGAGGTCGAGGCCTTTAAAGGTCTTTAGCCTGCGGCTTGGGCTTTGAGCATGCTGGAGATTAAACCACAGCGGAATGCTTCCGTAGAGGTAATATCAGGCGATTAGAAAACTTTCTGAACCGTATCTTACCCGAGGCTTGATAACTCGTCAAGGTCGTCAGCAACGAGTATCAATCGGAAATCTTAAATAATTTTTATTATTTCATAAATCTCTAGCCCGTGCCTAGAAGGATTCCTAAAGAGTTTTGATCAAGATATCCAATCTTCATCTTGTTTTGATGTATTGCAATAAAAGAGACAGGTATAAGTTTCATATGATTAATGCTACTCAAATGATTGTGAATATCGGCATTTGTGAGCATGCCATTACATTGTAGCACTTAAAGTTTATCAATCATATCTGGGTTTATTATTGAAAGCAATTGAACATACAAAGAATCCATAAAATCCATAAATCGAATCCACTGAATCCATAAATTTAGAAGCGGTAGATAACGCAAACGTGGTACTTTCCACTAGAATTTGAAGCATTGGACCGGGGAAAAACCGCAAGATCTTTGCTATGTTATGGTTCTGCGATGGATGATGACATTAAATTTCTTTGAGGACACGTTGTCTTAAGATTATATAGTTTTTACAATACTCGGGGTGTAACCATGATCTTAGTAAAACTGTCTAAAATCTACGAGATCTCGTACAATCCGGTGTAAATATATACCTTTCATAAATATGTTTATTAAAAACAAAAGTCAATTTCATCATCAAAATAAGTATTAGGTATTTCTGGTTCAAACGCGGTCCACTCAACCATTAATAAGTTAAATTTGTTTTATAACAGGACTTTACAAAGTTCCCAATAGCTAGCTCTACGTAAATAGTTAGTCTACAGTTCTAGTAAACGTCAATTTCACAGTCGTTTGAACTTCAAAACGTGACGATACAACATAAATATCAAGTACTCTGCCACAAACTGGGCTTATTCATGCCGCAGTTGGATATCGCGGCACAGAAAGTCGGATTAAACCAGGCGGAATTAACTGTCATGATCGTATAGAACCACTACTACTAAGATTAGGTTTAGCCTTAATTGGATTGTACAGTCAATAGTAAAAATCTGAATCAAACCGTAGAATCTTTACAGTCCAGCGGCATTAAAAAATTGTTATGGAAAACAACGGAAGCCGTTGGATGCAGGCTGCGCAGACTGGTTTTAAATATTCGTTAATAATCGATAGACGACGGCTTTGATCGGCATTATGATGAAAAAAATCTGATTCTTCTGAACTGTGATTAATACTTACGAATTAATTGAGGTTCTGAACATATAACACTATCTTTATAGACTTAAAAAAAAAGAAACCTCGAAGGTTTTAAAGAAATGTTGTAAAATATTTTTGTTTGAAAAAAAAAAATATTTTTAGGCAGATTGCCAAATTGGCAGATTGTGTTTGAAGCTTACTAAAAATCTAAAAAGTAAATTAAACGTTATAAAGGTATTGAAAGTGGGTAACTTTATTAAGTAACTAATATACTCTCTATTTGTACTCAATAGATCTAATATTACTTAAATAACTTATAAAAATAATACCAAAAATAGATACTCAGTCAATGTCACTGGGACTAATGAATGTGACATAACGAAAACACAAATTATCTCACAGCAGTTGGGAAAACTAATATATTATCCTCAGTATCTACGCTAAAGTAACTCTTAAGAGTTCATCATAAGGTAGATATAAGTACAATTTAACTTTCAGAGGAGTTTGAATATTATGCAATGACTGTCACTTTCAATACTCGTAATTACAATTGCAACTTCATTGTTATTATTACCACGAATTAATTTATAAAAATTACTGAAGATATCATTTTATATAATTAAAATGCTAAGAATATTTAAGTATACTTTGAGTATTTTTATTATTTTTAAAATAAATTTGTATTTATTATATTTAGCAGAAATTCTTATATTCTCTGTCTCGTGCCATGAGACGGAGAATATAAGAATTAGGAAGAGGTGCTATTAATAAAAAATACTTTCTAAAAACATTTAATTTGATCATCTTAAACCCAGTCGACCCACTATTTCTCCTATCTTACGCAAAGTCACGTCGACATTTCAAGTCAAGTTACTGCCGTATCATCGCACTGCATCATTATTGCTCCCGGAACTTGCCCCTTGGCTAACGAGGATCACTCGACCCACTGCGGCCCAGGGCTGGCGCTTACAGTGAATAGGACAATTTGCTACACTTTTATCTACGTGCTACTTTGTACGATATAACGGTTTGATATTAGTTTCAATTTCATTTTAAACTATCTCCTGGACTAAGACCCTGTTGAGTTAATGTACAGTAACTTCCACTTAGAAGGTATATTCTAAATAATAATATTATTAAAATTTACCTACCACAGTTATTAAGATAATGCAATGGTAACCGCGATAAGGACAAAAATACAAAGGTGACCTACATTTCGGTACGTTACGATGTGCTACTGACTGAAAATAATGTGAAACAATAGACTGTACTGACACTAAGTATAAACTTATAAAAACAACTAAACGAGTAGTTGCCACGGCTCCTGTTCCTAATATTGTACATGTACCTGCACCTGAAATAAAGGTAATGGAACGGCTACCGAGATACCACCGCGGGGAGGACAAAAACCGCAATGGTGACCCAAATATCGGTACGTGACGTTGTGCCTCTGATTAACCTTAATTAAAAATGATGGGCTATACTGACACAAAGGGTTTAACAGAAAAACCTATTCTATTCGGACGTAGTATATTGAAAATAATAAAGACTCATTTTAACGATAAAAACAAAGAAATGAGTAACCAAATTTATTTGTACATGTAGGAATGGTCGTCACAGTTTGTCGGTGACACCGTAGACCAGCACGAGTTGTTCTTAGGTAGAAGGGGGAAGGAAGGATACGAGAGAAAAGCTAGCTTGCTGCGATCTGGTTAGTGATTGAATACAATCCCAATAATATGTCAATGTAACCATTATTAAAAATACAAGTAGCAATCCTTGTTCAAAGAAAAAACACTTATTCTAAATCCATAATTAAAACGAATTTGCCATTATCTTTTATTGTTATTTCCCATTATAGTTTTAAATGTTTTTCAAATTGTCAAAAAGAGACATTCACTACCGTAAGCTTACAGGAATTGTACTGATTTATTATAGGGCTGATACATGATCATTTAAAAGTATGAGGTCTCTAGAAAAATATTTTATTTATTATGAAACTACTGGAATCTCTGGAAAACACGCTTTGCGTAACCTATCATACTTTAGGAATTTCTCTTTTCACAAAGCATAAAGACAAGCCATGCTACACAGAAATTCACGTTATTTTGCTGTTTTAATAAAGGTCACAGTTCAAAAGGGACATAGTTTGTGTTGTGACACGGCAAAAGCTCCCTGGTCGTTATTTGACACGGCATATTCAATGATATCGCATTAGTGCAGAGCCAAAAACTTTAAATACGCCTTATCTATACATAGACAATAGAAGAACTAAGGGCAGAAGACATTTTTGCCATGTCAAAAGATTACAATGGAACTTCTACTCAGAAGGAAATCTTTTTGTAATGATAACATTGCCAATACAACTAGCCTATATAATGAGCAGTATATCATACCAAGATGTAACAAAATATTAATCCTTACTTCACAGATATTCTTCATGATGATCCATGAACCAATCTTAGATTAGAAACGCCAAAAGCAAATCCGGATTCCATTTAAACTAATCGACCAATTTTCCCTGGTACGCGGTTTTCGCTAAATTAAAAAGATACTGAAGTTCAAATTAGATATCTGATTATACTGGTCGGTTTATATGGCTGATAGTGGCAGCATTGATTACATAAGACGGTAACTGATTGCCGAGTCCATCACTCTTTGTAAACAAATATGAGAGTGTGTCAGAGCTACTAATCCTACACTCTACAAACAGACAAAGAAAACAAAAGCTTATCTATAATTAATGAGAAAACACTAGTACATATTGTATATGAAGACGTGAATTAACTCAAAGATTTAAATAATAATGATATAAATACAGAACGTCCTTCAAATGGCTTGTGGTAAAATACCGAGTTTCTTCGGAACAATTTCTTAAGCCTTTAATTAGTCGATTCGTTGAACAGAACCCTTGTTTCTTGATAGTAAAGACTATATCGTTTCTCTTGTGACTATATCTATTCGACTGTTTCATAGAATACTAATTTAATAAGTATGCTTTATTTATTTAATTTTTGATTAGTAATCGTAAAGCTTTTAAGTTTATCTTGAGGATCAGTTTAGAGTCTGTATTTTGTTTTTTAGACTCCACTAGTGCTTATCATCAGGTTGAATGGATTCATTTGCTTGATCTTATTAACCGTCTCTGTGACTGACCTTAAAAAAATTACTTCAATTTAGATATAAAAATTAATTATTATTCAATTCAATTAATTCATTTCATTTCAATTTATTTTCTCATCAAAACAGAATTATATTTTATTTAAATTGCACAATATTCCCTACACTATTGGTAACATGCACACTGTAAAAAATTTAAAGTCCACGACATTAAAAGTGTGGGTGATGGTTTGCTGGTGCAATAACACGTTTCATTTAGTTAAAATCATATATTGAACACACTATTTACAATAAATTAAGACAAAGAAAACAAAAGGTAAGCGAAATATGTTAGCAGTGATACCGCTCGCGGATGCTTCCAGACTGCGTGGCGTCGGATGCGCCGCGTGTTTTTATTCTAAGACGTACAAGTAAGTATGCGAGATTACCCGCAATAAATATTAACATTAATTATTCTAACTTACAAATAGTATTACATATTAATTAAAAAGTAAAATATGAGCCGTCGCTAACAAAAAGTATATTTTCATTTAAAACATGGAGTCTTTAATCGCGGAAGTGAAACAGCCGTACTGGGTTCCAATAATCTCTGTTAAAAAACAAAAAGAAAATTGTATCACCTAGCGTTAACATTCTAGAAACATTATTTTATATATATATAAAAATAGCCATTTAGAATTCTAATATTGTGTAGGGACCCAACAAACAAAGCTACGGACTTTTGCCTCACATTAATTTATATTTTGGCGTCAATAACAAAATAAAAATATACAAAACTCCGATAGTGCGTCATTCACAAAACTTGTATTGCATTCGAACGAAGTTTCTTATCGATAATTGGCAGCTGAGAACTTTCAGTAGATGAAAAGGATTTTAACAAAGTAAAGACTGAAACAAAGCAATAGGAAGAAAGGGTTGAGAAAGATTTTATTTGCTGGAGCAAGATGCATTTGTTGAAGTTATTTTACCCCTGTTTCATATTGTGCTCGGATTAACTATGAAATATTACTGTCAAAGAACCATAGTATCTGCTTTTTAATTTTAAATTAATTGGTTATCGTATCTGAAACCTAAACGAGATATAAGAGGATATATATAAATTGTAACAAAATAAATATCTTTGGCTGTACTATTTGTATCTTGCTGGTTTTCATGACATTAAAATGGTGACATTTCAAAATAAGAATCAAATTAGGATAAAAAATCCCACTATTTATCGTTTTTAAATGTTATTACAAAAAAGGAAAACATGTAACGTAAGTCGCGAAAAAATGACTTTTATGGACTTAAAAAGTACAAAGTAAAAAAAAAGTCTTGAATTTTCATATAAAATGCGAAGAAACTTTATTATTTCCACCGTTTCTTCTCTGGTATAATTTTATGCGGAAGTTTCAAGATATAGTTTTAAAATTATTAAAGAATATAGAAACGAAACATCTTACACTCGCGCCTCATTTTTTTCTGAATAAGGTTAATATTGTGGTATTACATTAAGAAAAACTGATATTAATCCCTATAAAAGAATTTTTTGTTATTTACAATTATATATCTCTATCTTGTCCCACATAATTTTAGGTTTAGTTAAAATTAAATTTTTAGGACTATTTTTTTAGATTTTTTCGGCTATTAATTGTGCCACATTATAAAGTTAACCTCTGAATTCTATATATGACAAAAAACTAAACATTCTAGAACTTATATTGTCTTAAACATAATGCTATTCCGACCATTGTTGCTACAACATATAAACATTTTAACCGGTATGTTTCCACATTTCTCCAGTTTAATTTTCGCGTAGTACTTCTAACCGTTGTCTCTTATTATCCTGCTCAACTTTAATTAAATCGTTGTAGATAAATTCATGTGTAACATGTACAGGTAACAAGTATACGTGTAATAACAGGAGATGCAATGTGGCCTGGTTGTTACCAAGTCATTTCACCGTCGAAATTACATTCAGTGGGAGCAAAGATCGAAATAACAGAAAACTGTAAGTTGTACAGTTGTTTCCATGCGCATTAAGAAATAAAATAAATAGCACTGTATTGGGTTTATTATTCTTGGAGATTAAATACTATTTGTTAACTTACCTTTTTGTTACCTCATTCTGGCTTGTAACCAAACGAATACACACAGTATTGACAAAAAGGCTTTTAATATTCAAGTTGATATTCATTCACTTGTAATATATAATAGAAAAATTAAAATTTTGTAAGCAAGCGTCATCGTTATCTTCATCAACAGCCTACGAGTATATGCGTCACTGCTAGGTACATGCTTTCCTATTGGTAGATTTTTCTATAAAAAAATGGAAAAATTCGTATTATTGGTACTAGGTAGTTAGTTAAACTCAACTTAACAAGCAAAACAACAAGCTCAATTCATCATGCCTTTGTATTTGGAGAGTAAATAGAGCATAGAGTGCATATCTCGCTTTAGAACTAGCTACACACATATGGCAAAGGCTAAAGGTTTTACAATTGGTATTTTCGCTGCATGAATTCTTTCAACTAGCTATCGCGGTAGCCATATTCAAAGTGGTCGATTAATATTGTCCCATTTCTGCATAGACAATTTAAGGCTACGGTAAATAACTGAGTAGCAACTGCCAGAAAGTTACAACTTTGATATATTGCTATATTTAATACTTTCAATAAAAGATCCAGACAGATTTGTTGACAGGTTAATGATAATAATATCTTCTGCAATGTTGGGAGTTTTAATCACGGAACTAACACACTCGCAACCTGTAAAAGGGCCAGCAACATAAAAGATAAATCATAAGAAGTTCGTGCTTTAAAACCACCAACATTTATCCGATGCGGGCGACAAATGGTTGCAGTAACAACCATGACTTTAACTTAAACAAAGAGATAGAAATTAACACGTTATCTATTCGATTAATCCACCTAGGGTCAACAGTCTTTAAACTTTCATTTAGGATTATTCTAGAATTGTCAAATTTAATAAACCTTTTAGATTTATTTCTTAAAATACGCAAAATTTTTAGGCTTCTCTGGCCTACTATACAGGGTGCCACCGAGTACTATACAGATTGTTACCTCTACAACGACTAATAGGATATAATCCTAAAACTGAAGTTTTACTCAAACTAAACCTGTTTATTATTAATAAAATCAAATATTGAAATAAATGCATTCAAAAATATTTTTTATAACTAACTATACCCGGGAATGTAAAATACGAACATTATATATTTTTTAATACCAATCCATAGGGTTCACTACGAGGAACAAATCTCTCTAATAAATATTACGTCTAGTGTCGTCGTTTTGCGTCGTTCTAGTCGTACATAAAACTAAACAGAACATTTTACGGATACAGTCCAATTATGTAAAAAATATTTTATGGAAAAAAAAGACATAACTTAGAAAGATATAAAAGTTTATAGATAGTTAAAAATAAATATTTATTATTCCTTCTAATACAATTATTATACGTATTAATAAAATAAACCTGCAAATCTATCTAAAAATATACTTACCATACTATAGTACTGATAAATATTATTTTTATTATACAAAGTACTTAACGTAGTAGCATTCTGTATTCACTAATCTTCTTTAAATAAATCCTTTTAATCCTGTCTTATTAATAGATATAAGGTTAACAAAAATAAGAAATAATTTCAAATCGATAGCTGCTATATTGACAACTGACTAAATCTTACATTAACAATTTCGGGCAAGCAAAAGGCGTATCTTCATTGTGCTTACCTGATTTTGTATTCCAAAGAAAAATCTGCTTTCCCTTAAATATTATATTAAGGAAAAAGGTTTACAAGGAAACACATGACGTTTTATCGATAAGAAAAGCGTGAGGTAACAATTCAATCATTAATTTGTCTCAATATCTATAAACTTATGAAAGTATTATATATGACTACTTTAGCATCGCTAGGAGGACTTGTAACAGCATTACCTAGCACTTTCCCACATACAAGCATTTCATTTTAATGAAAGCTAAAAGGGTCCACCAACTTAATTAGGACCCACCTACCATAGAACCACTTTAGAAATGTTATTGTAAGGTTTCTGTTGAGCAGAAACGTCTTGCTTACACAAATGGTCCTTTCTTGTAGTTTATATACTAATCCCTGTTGGGTTCGTTTAAGGGGCTGAGTAAGACCATTTTCTAAAGATCTTTGCTTACTATGTCACTGGCTGGAAGAAGCAGATCTTGATACTCAGGTATTTGGTCTTCAAATGTAGATATCTAATTATAAGGTTTGTTGGTTATAAATGAAACCATGTAATAACTTTGACGTCTATATTGTACAACTTCTAGACCACAACTAAACCATAGAATATAAAAAAATATAAATTTGAAAATTATTTCATAAAATTCTATAAAACCAGGCACACAGCAACAAGGTTGGTTACATAATTCCCAATTCTAACGTACAGTCTTAACTTATAGAAGTTATAGTGTCAATAGTAAGAGTTTACTAAAATGCAAGTAAAAAAATTTATTTACAAGCTAAATTCTTTAGCTCTGTGAGCTAAACCAAATTACCCTGGAAGCACTAAGCCCGTACGGCACAAGTAAGAATATTTCTCTATTAGAATATTTCTCTTAATTAAAAACTATTAAGAGCTTGTTTTATATATTAATATATATAATAAAGATACAAACATCCATGACTCGTAGACAAATATTAGTACTCATCATAGAAATATTTGCCCGTAAACGAATACGAACCCGGGACCTCTCGCTAAGTAGACAGAAGTACTGACCACTCGACCAGACGGCCGTCTAAATAATACGGAATATTTCCGTATTATTTTTAAATTACAATCGGTAATAATCGGTGGTCAATTTATAGGCTACATAGCTACTCAGGTTTTGCTTCCCCTGTTGTGTGTATGTGTTCAATTTAAAAAAGGTGCAGATTCCTTTTTTATTTCGACATAAAGTCTTTATGGAAAAATCTATGATATCATAAATGCATAATAAGGTTTTTTTATTATATAAGTTGTCACAGTCATGTTGAAAATTCTCTCTTATTTACAATCAACAATGTTTTAAGCAAAATATTGTTGTATCCCATATTCAAAAATTCTGTTGACTGTGTTTAACATGGTATAACAGCAAAAAAAATGTTTAAAATATCTTAACTGATTTGATTTTATTTTGGATATTTTTTTTATAGTTTTCTATTCAGAAGAATTACAACATTTGATCAATATTTCCATTTTGTTTCTTATATCCAAGAGAATATGAGTAGAAATTCCATGTAGTTTAATTTACCACTGTAAACAACTAGATCTCATACAAGGTAAAATATTTTGGTAATATCAACAGAGACATTATACTCGAGTTGTAAGCCGAAATATTCATGCATTTTGATCAGGCGTTAATCACATACGTAAATTCCACTATGATTGACAAATAGATACGGTTACGTGAGGTCTGGTTAAAATTTAATGAACGTTGATCCAAAAATAATAATTTTAAGTAGAGAGGAGCTGTAAATTTTGTATTGAAAAACAAAATTGTAAGGTAAGAACGACGAAACACTGCTGAGTGATTATTTCATATAATAATATTGGGTGGTTGGTTTGATATATGTTTTAAGGCAAAGGTCAAGGGATCCAATCTACAGCCAGCATGCTTTATGTAAATGTGAGTTCATATCCAATGTTCCATTATTTTATTTATTTTACATATTGAGTAATATATTTTTGATTTTTTGATAGTTCTTTCTCCAGAAAAAGGCGGTAGGATCGCAGATTATGTTAGATTGCCGACAAATATACATATATACAGCGTCCCATGGCTATGCCACATGGAGAAAATGTATCTTAAATAATGTTGATAGACAATTCTACTTAAAGGATTTTTTTTAAATTAATATTTTTTTAAATTACATTTAATTCTTTGTATGCATTTGAAATTGTTTTTAAAAAGAAAAACAAGTCTTATTTCAATAAAATTTAATTTATCTTCCCCTCGACGTAGCATAACAGTGGGACGGTTGTACAATACCTCCGAAATAAACTCCGATAACCACGCCTCAGTTGTTGTACCAACTGGTACTATAACACCAAATCAAAAAACAAAACTTAAAATTTCAAAAATTTTCATTTTGTCAATATATCATAAATTCTAAACACAATATACTTTTACAAACTTTGTCAATTTTAAATGTATACATCTTCTTAGGCTTGACACGATGATTGTATGATTGTAAAGCTTAAGTTCTACACTACAGTACTGTAAATCATTCTAAACCCCTGTTCAAACTTTACCGACAATTCAAATATAGAACCCTACGTCCTTCTCCCTCCATCCATAGATATTCCTTTATAATGAAATTTCACAAAAATAACCTACCTCCTTTGATTATGCTTAGGATATCATGAATACACAGCCGGGATATAAATACAAAGGTAATCTGGTTGTAAAACGTTTTCAATGAGTAAATTTGTATTTTAATCTGGCCCAGCGCTATGCGGAATGGTATGATATTAGACTACCAACTTATTATTTGAATGAGCGTTTCTTTAAGCTCGTATGTTTAGATTTTCCTTAAGATTACATCTTGAAGATCATTAGATTAACCGTACAGCTGAACAGATAAAAATTCTGGAAACAATAGAGATAGCATCATTAAGACTAATACGGATTATAACAATGGCACCCTAACGCTAGTGTCTCGTAATAGCTTACTATTTCGAAAGAGGTTTGAATGAAATACAAAACAATCTTGTTTGTAGAACGATAGCTACAACTGTTAAGAGTTTCGCTTTTTGCCAATTTTGTTCAACTAGACATAACATAATACACATTTTGCTGATATTCAGAGGATTCTCTCTAGTTTCTCTCGAAAACAAAGCAACTTTTAAAACTGAATATCTCGAGTTGGTCCCAATTGTTACCGCTACCACTTTCAGCAACCAATAAGTATAAGACCTCATTGATCCAAACTTTTCATGTGTTTCTTTGGCTATTAATAGAACGTATATATTATAGGTTGATAATTATTTAGCCGTCAGATATTGGCACTCGTCCTCTCTACAGGAAATAATAAATTAAAAAACGCAAAAATTTCTGCGTTATCCTCATAGGGATTTAACATGGCTTAAGATAAAAACACTTTAAGCACACAATGATGAACCGAACATTCACAGCAGTAGGTTCGTGAAAGAGTTTGATTGATAGATATATATATAAAATATTATAAGCCTTAAAAGTTGAAGATATTGATCGTCAATCTGGTTTTAATTTCTGTAATAATAACATTAGCACTTTTCGTACACTCCTTAGATCTAACAATGACGCAAACAGTAACTAAAAACTCTTGCAGACATAAATATGCTTAAATATTTTATAAACACTAATTTCCAAGTAACTTATGATATTTTATTCATAAGACGCAAGACCATGTGCTTTATTGAAGAAAAGCCAATGTCATTTACTATTAACAACGTTATTTGCTCGCCAAGTCGTAAACGGACCAATTAAATTGGTTCTTAACTACCATTAATCACCGCACTCCAAGATCACCTGAGGTACTTGGGACAATGTGCAATCAACCGATTCGAACAAACGGCCCCAACTTCACAGCGGCCTAATGCCTAAATCGATAAACTTAAACCCATAAAAACTTACAGTAATTACTTTACTTCAAAATTATTTACTCATAACCTTCTCGAAAATTTATGGAGAAACATTACTTTTTGCACCTTTTAAAGTTTCATTATTTATTTTTTCTAGCGAATCTACAGAACAAGGTAATTAATTAATGTTCTAACACAATATTAAATTATAGACTGAAAAACCTTCAAGTTTTTTAATATCGATTAAATAACCTTTAGTTTAGTTTTTACGCTGCACTAGATTTCTTACCCATTACCCGTTAATTCCCGTCTTGCCCACTATAAGACGTCCATTAATTAATGTCTTTCATATAAAGAAGCTAGAAGAAAACGGTGTTTATCGACTCTAGCCCATCGCATCGTACAGTGCAATTTAATAAAAATTATTGACGCTTTAAAGTTCTTTTTAATAAATATAACAATATAATGGAAAATATGTAACCCAACTTAAAATATGTAACCCAACTTAAAATATGTAACCCAAAATATAATATATTTACTTAAGTTCTGTTTTAAAGCAAATATTGAGAGATAATTATTGACTATACATAAAGTATGCCAATAATTTTATGAACATCACTAGTAACTGTGTAGTTACTACTATATGTTACTTTTTATTCATTAATGCAACCGTAATTCTTGTTGACTTACATTATCTTGCAGACTTATTTTATTACATCTTTAATATTTTATCATTAGATAAAATACTAAAAGTGCCAACAAATTTAAAAATTTGTTGCACCCAAAATCATGCCGATTAAAATAAGTCAACTATCTGCCGGTGAATTGAAATGAAATAATCAAGTTCCTTCGAAAGATAAAGTTTTGAAAACTTAAAAGATAAAAAGATCAATAAGCTCCAAAAAAGCTCTAGACCTTTACCGCTAGAGGTATTTCCTACCATAAGATGCTGTCAAATTTGTTACATAATAATATATCTCGAATATTTTGCCTACATACCGTTTAATAATATTATCATCTAAAATACGTATTATATCCGCTTTTATAAATTTACTGTAGACTCGGCCTGTATCCCCACGGCACGGCTTAAATCCTTTTGAATATTTTAATTTAACCCCTTTCCTCGAGCCAATATTTCTCATGCCACCGTCACCTAATTAGCTTTAGATCTAAACGTGGTGTCGAACCAAATTAATGTCTTGAATGAAATCATATATTACATTTCTAGTATAATACAAATAAGAATGAAACGTCGATGTAATAAGTAGGGCTTTCAGTCTAAATATGAAAACGAGAAATTACCTTCTTAGCCTATTTCAAAGAAGTACTGCAAAGATCTTTTAATTAACTGCTTTATGAATCTTTAGATCATACATAGTAACTGTAATGTTCCTGACAATATTATTACTGCTATTAATAATAATTTAAAGGAGCTTATCATTGCCATTTAGAAATGTATTCCCAGTATCAATTGAATCTCTGAGGTATAGAATTATAATTAATGAGTATTTTCGTACAAACAGTTCTTACCTTAAATTTCCTAATAAAGATTTATTTATCATTATACCTACGTAGGATTCAGTCATTGCTATCTGGTCCTTTGATACTATAAATAAGCTATTTGACAAAATACTCTGGCAAAAGTCAGCTTTAACGTTTACTTTATACGAAATCATTTAATCACATTCATAAGAACTACTCTTTAAATATATATTTGTCCCTGCTTTAATAAATCTAATTTATCTTTTATCAACCCTGCTTTTCCGAAGGTTTTGTAACATTAAATTCAAATACGTCAGCTAAGTAATACAAAATATTCTTTTATTTGAAGTCTCCCATATATCATTTTCAAGGAAATTACTAATGTTCGCATGGAAGCCTATATTACATGTAAGAACACATACGTGTTCTTCGAGAATATTCTTAAATGACGTTGATTTTTAGTAAATATATTATTTTCAACTGTATTAAAATTCAACTAACTTAAAAAATTTGATCTAACCATTTTAGGTAAAACCAATGTCAACATTATGAATCAAATTAAACACTTCTTAACATTTCAGCAGTTCTCAAGATGAAAAACACATTTTAGTGTTCGGTAATAAGACTTCTAATCCAACACACAGAAAATAGCTTCATTGAAAATTCCGAACGTATTAAGAATCTGAGGGATTATCCACTATCTTTTGTAACCGTATCTATAAAAGTTTTTTATGATTATAATATAATAAAATAGTTAATATAAGAATAAACGAACTAGTATTCGCTAATTTGTCATTTTTATGGTCTTTATAGCACAAAAATGGTACAAATATCTTTATGTACTTAATAGTATCAGCAACTTTGCCAGTGCACCAGCAAAAAAGTTGAAATATAGGTAGTATTATACCTCAGCTCAAAAAAATATATCTGTACTTAAACCTATTTAAGTTATGAAAATAATTACTAAAACCAAATGTAAATATTTTTTGTAAACCGATTTAGTTATTAAGTATTTTACATCAAAATTCTTACAGTAAAATATATGTAATAATATCGTGCCTTAATGATTATACTAATAATAATAAAACCCAAAGGTCTTATCAAACTTATTGAATTGAACTGGTTTCATTCGGATTTACCCCAATCTCCCCTAGTTCAACAACGTTAGGAAGGACATGTCCTAGAGCAACATATGCGACCACATCCTTTTACAATCCGAAACAGTCACCTTTGTATTAAAATAATACTAAAATACACAAGTGACTTGTGTCAAATGTCTTTATTTAGTTTAAATATATTTCAAACATTAATTTAATAATTTGTGTTCGCTTTCATAAAACTGGTCAAACGAGCCTCAAGTTTTTGATATAAATTGATTTAAAACTTTTTCTTGTACTATATGGTGTATCCTCTAAAGGTCACCTTCTTTCATATTTCGAGCGTTGTCTATAATTTACTTTCAGTGTGAAGGATAAAATAGTATATGACATAAACATTTATTGCCTTCAGAATATCAACTCACCAGAAGTTTCAATTAGTCTTTATAGACGATGGATAAAATGAAATATATCACCGGCTATAATATGTTAATTTGAATACCATTTCAGCAGAAAGAAAGTATTGAATGTATATTTATGAAGCTTTCAATGTATACAAGTTTTAGGCAGTGAATGCACACCTGATGTGGTTACCACCGACCACGTAAGTCACAGAACTGTATTTATTTAAAAAATTTAGTTACTAAATTTACTTTGAAAATGCCGCTAAGTTAGTCACTTATTAACTATCTTAATAGTTTACAAGATGTATTTTAATCCGTATAGCTTTAGTTAGTAAGGAAGGATACGTTACATTCTCACAAAAACGCCACATTTTGAACGTATTGAATTCCAATCAAATATACAAAGAACCATATAAATACTTAAATTTAATATTTGTATACAGTATGCGGGATTAAGTCAACTTCTTTTGAACCAACTCGTTAAACAGTACTCGTATAGAAAGTATAAACATAAGTAAGTATAGTGTAAGTAGTAATAGTAGTATAGTACTTGTATAAAAAGGTTGGTTTACTTATTACCGCCACAGGGCACTCCTACGCAATCACATGACTAAAAAGTTTGTCAAAACAAAAGTTTTGAATATCAAATCCACGCAGTATTACGATCAAAATTTTCGCCTGTTTTATAACATCGTACTCGCGTGTTTTAATCTCGCGTGTGATGTAGTTCATGGTTCGCACGATTCATTAATAAACGCGATCGCCGCGCGACGTATCTCTCCCTCTGGGCTCATCGAGCGATAGGTCGCATGTCGCAACAATACGGTTTTATTTCGTTCGCATGTAAATTAAAAGTGATTCAACGATGAGAGTCGTCTGTAAAAGGAGTTTTAAACTTTTATGCGGAACAGATCCGTTAATGGATGTTGTATGAGTTTTGATGCTGCGTTTGTTGGCTTTGATGTTTGTTTTTCTATATTCAAAATGGCGATGCCGAATGCTGTAGGTAGAAACACGTTACGCTTTTCTTTATAACAAAAAATTATACCTTGTATTATTTTTATTAAATATAGAGCTAGCTTAATAACTGTATTTCTGCAGTTATAACGCTTTCCGGATTCTTTTTCACTTCCCTCTCCAGCTTAACCCCCTAATACAGAAACCATCATCTTGATGACTGATGAAATGCGATAGAAGTGGGTAATAGGAATATCCACAATATGACGCACCGCTTCAAACAATGTCATTCATTAGGCAACATCTGAATATTTAACAAGTTGTGTGACAGACTCAGTTATTCTGACGGTAAATAATACTACCATGTATGTTGACTCAGTCAAATTGATATGATGTCTGAATTAAAACAGAAAATTATGTAAATTAAATTTTGTTGCGTGTTCTAAATAATTTCGCTAGCTGTCAGAAGTCATTGACACCCCAACCGTTTAATGTTACAGGCAATAAATCACTACATTAATTTTAGTAGCATGTTAATGAGTCGAAATGTAGGTTATTGTGATGTCAGCTGTAGGTTAAGTTTTTGTGTTATCGCCACAAAATCATTATTTATAGCTAATTAGATATTATGATCAGTGCTACTTATGCATAAAACGATGGAGGGATGATATTTTGAGATAAAGTGACAGAATATTATTACGAGTGGAAAAACTAATCTAAAAGAAGCACAACGTTTAATACAGCCAATTATTATCTTCAGCTTTTTTAAATCAATTAACACTTCGACTTATTCTTGAGTTTTTTTGAAATCATCGATACTTCAGATAAATCTTAAAAATTAAAAGCGTTTCATCCAGATCTAGGATAAAGAATATCCAATATGCGGCCGTTAAGCAATCACAATCGCCAATGTGTCAAACCCTCTTTAGACGTGACAGGGCTAGACAAACGAAATTCAAATAATGCAAAGCTGACTATTTTGACCCATCATGTGCTGTCATGATTTGAATTGCCATCAGGGTTGCTTTTTTGTTTTTAATTTATAGGTAGAACAAATAGTTTTAGCCCATACAATTTTCTGTTAACTAATTAGCGAAGGAAATCCTATTCCTATGGATCGGATGGATTTCTGGTTATATAAACTGTTATCATCATAAACTTATTACCAGAGGCCTTTTTTGTGACGCTGAAAAGGTCTACCAGCCGATCCTCCAACTCCCGGGGAGGGGGAAAAAGGTTGTGTGGGGCTCTCACCCACTAAGCTCCTTAGCGACGCACCCTAGCCGTTTTCCATCGACAACACGGGTTTCTCACCCTTCAGCCTACGCTAACCAGCATGCCATCCTTCTTTTTCGTGGAAGATAGAGTGAAATTTTAGAACTTTCATTCTCTAATAGGCGTCGATGTTAAAAATATTTTACGTCGTTGTAGATCACGACGTTTTATCAAAATCAAAGCCTTAATTTTGGGATCTCAATCTGAACTTCACCAAAAAGAGTGTGATAGACTGCGATAACACTTAACTTCTACAAAAATTAAATTAGGTCTAGAACTGTAACCAGCCTAGCTGCAGCTTTTTAATCTTGCTGATTAAAAAGTACAGCGATTGATGTAATCGATGTAATCAATAATAAGATCCTTTGTATGAACCATTGGAGCTGTTAAAATCTTAAAACTTGGGAAACGTAGCGTGGGACATCCTGCTCCAAGATGGAATGACGATATTCGGAGGCTGGAGTAGGTTAGATGAAAGTCACCGAAAATCGGGAGCGGTGGCGTGCATTAGACCTATGTTCAGCATTGGCCAACTGTAGGTCGATGATGATGATAATGATTTACGAATTTCTATAGTAATCACAGCAGAAACAAGTTTCTTTATTATTTCTACATTATTATTCCGAATTTCAAGACAAATAACCTACTCTTATATTTTTCCTGTTATGACTATTTAGAAGAACTTGGCAATTGAGTCTTTTTAAACAAAGATATTTTGACTTTGACAACATAATCTATTTTGTTTGCTGTTCTACTTTTATTTGTCAAGTAAAATATAAAAAGCCAAAATTCTAAAAGCAAAATTAATTATTTGTTCTTGCAGCTTTTATTTCATTTTCCTATTTATCAAATAAGATCAACATTTGACGGAACATCTGACAATATTACATAATATGTTCGGAGCACAAAGATACTAGCAGCCGTTGTTGGTCGGAAATCCTGTATCACATAAAATTTAAATCCGTGCTGATCCTTGCCTGGATTCCAAAATCCTGCCCCAAATCTCAGTGACCGTGACCGTTACATATTTGCCGCAATCCATCTTCCCTTGCGGCCATTATTGACGTTCATGTTAGCGTTAGGCTACTTCGCAAGCAACTTTTGTAGCCAAATCAAATTTGTTCTCCTGGCCCTTATTTCAAAAGCTTAAGAATCATTTTTATACAAGTTTGATTAATTTCAATACCATTTTAAATACGGAAACTCTTATGAGTTATCGGAGAATACTATTAATTGTAAAGAAAACATCTGCGTTATTATTCATCGCTTATTTATAACCGACATATATTATTATAAAATAGTAAAATTCATCTTTTGCGCTGATGGCTTGAGCAGTATGGGACGTATATTTTTAAGCCACCATCACATTTCCGGTCCAAAGAGTGCCTTTTCATACTCCTTTAGAAAGGGCTCATGCAATATAAAGAAGGTAAGAACTGACTATTTTCATAACACGAATCAAAGCTTTCATAAAAACCTGACTTTTTAATCATCTTCTTTTATTATTTTTCTCGAACAGACTTTGACCCTTCTTATATATTTAAACGTGTGGAAAAAGATCACAAGAATTATATTTATCTGATAAATAATGAAAAAGTTGTCTTTATTGTTGTCCGTATCACGATTCTAATAACTTTCTGAATTCTTTAATTCCTTTCCTAGAATATACGAAACGTCTTACAAATTTACAAAACAGGTTTCAAATGGAATCGTGTAGAATATATGAATAAAAATATTTGTATAACTCACTTCCTTTTATACAAGAAAAAAGAGAATATTCTATAAAAAGTTTTATAAAAGTTAAATTCAACTAGACAGTGTATCTTACCGATCAAAGAAATTAACTGTAAGAGCAGGCAGTTAGCGTTGGTGAGGCGGAGCACTCTGTAAGTATATTCGAAGGACGTTATATCAGGGTGTAAAAAGTCTGGATTACAAGGGAGAGGATATGGGAAGCAATTCGTACGTAACTCCTGAGTTGGCTTAGAAATGTTGGTAAGGAACTGCCTCAAGGAGAAGCCCAGGGATTGAGCAGCTGGTTAGTGAGTGATACCCAACACGGTCTATTTATTATTAGTTTGTTTATGTTAACTGCTAATTTCCATTTGACATTTCAAATAACAAAAATATTGATGTATTTTTTTTTCATAAACTGAACTAATAAATAGTATTTATTTATTAATTTGAAGAGTGTGAAAAAGTGTTTAACAAACACCATAGTAAAGATGTTAAAGAACATTTAAAAAACTTACATGGAATAAACCATGAACTAGAATCTACAAAATTTAATCACATTCCCGAGTAACATATAAAAAAATCTTTATCACGATAATAAATAAACGTTCAATAATCTCTCCCTCAACTAAGAAATAAATAGTCTTCTGTTCTATCAAGCGAGCAAGTATCAGAATTCATTCCTCCTCTGATTCCTTCAAAGCTGTCTCGCGTGATCCCGACGATTTTCTGTAAGCCTTCCGTTCCGATAGCTTAAATGGTCTTAATTGAATCCCTTTCACCAGAAAGTCGAGTACTGTAAGTAAACTGAAAGTGATCAAAAAAGGAATAAGTTTTATAAAAAGACAGTTTTTTATAAACAGATATAAACAGTCTTTACAAAACTAATTATGCATTAAAAGTCAATTTAGATAAAATATAGACGCCATCGTTGTCAATGTATAAGCTAGAAAACATAGCAGGATTGCGGTGCAGAAATCATAGTACCACATAAGTTTAGCACTTTTAACAGAAAACTGAAACATATTGTTACGAATACATTACTGGTCATCGCTACCTTTACTTCAAGAATTTGGTTTCAAGCCGCGTTCAAGTCACTCGTTTTTTTTATATATGTCATTATTGAACAACTTCTGCTTCGGGGAAATGTTGGGGAAGATAGAACTAGTAACAGGTCCGACGAGATGGAATAACCAGTTTAAAGCGGCTATGAATGCTCTCTTTCATGAATTTACTAGGAAAATAAGGAAGATTGAAGGTAATATAACAATATACTAAGTCAAGAATGCTTTAATTCATTTTGATGATTAATAGGGTGCACATATTGCTCAATTCCTTGACTATTTTTCTCAGATCAATATCGCTCAATAAATTTATGAAAAAGCATAAAATTTTTGTTTAAGTAAGTGTTCATAAATACTTTGGTTTTAGTTTAAAAGAAATCATCACAAATTAATTCATAGCTATGTTATTTTTTGTTTTTTTTTAAATATATATTAATTTCATCCAAAAAATGGTAACAAATTAGATTAATTAGCCATTAATAAAATGTATAGTCTGGAATAATTATGTTAATATAATCAAACTTATTACTGTCTCATTAGGTGTAACTTCAACTTGATTACTTAAGATATCAGTTCAACTAATTATTAACCAAATTGCTATTTTCGTATTCGAGACCACTTGAAGATTTCTCTTTCAACTGACATTTGGAATAATTAATTATCTTGAAATGTAGAATGTTATTGTTAGATCCGTAGATTAAGTCCTGTATTGTGAAGTTCAGCCTGAATTGGAGTTTATTTCTAAAGAAAAAAAATTAAAAATGGTATATCACTTGCATGAAGACACCATAAGAAGAAACCGTCAAAGCGTATCATAGGAAAGCATCGGTGCAGATTCATAAAAAAGAAGTCACTGCCGTTTTACAAATATCATTATCTGTTGTACGTACTAATTCTGATACTTGCTGTGTATGTGAAAAGTATGCGCACTGTGTACTTTTGAAAGTATACAGTTTAGTAAGTATTAATGATATGACGTCATAGTACAACAGAAATGGTTGATCGGTAAAGAGTAGGTACCTACTGCAATGTAAACACAAAGCCGAGACGCGACATAGAAACGTCACAATACGTAATAGAAGCCTCAATCAGCTTACAAAGTTTCTATGTAATTATTTTTATTTATAGGTTCAGTAACTAAGTATCATAATTAATTTCAAAAGAAGTTTTACCTGTCAAAAGTTAGCCTACAATGTGTCTACTCCACTGGACAATAAATATTTTATCGCTTCCTCCACGTGTGATATTATATTCCCAGGGACTCGGGACCTGTCGTACCTGTGTTAACGACAAAAATTTATTACCTCCCAAGCCATACTTCACGTAGTGCGATGGGATAATCTGCAATTATTTCCACTGGTTTAAGTTTTATTTAAATAAAATGTTTAGTTCTAAAAGATTGTTTCACTTTGTGTGTACTTTGGTTTGTATTTGTCACTTTAGTCATCATCGTCATCAACAACTTATATACGTCCCACTATTGGGTGCTAACCTTCCTACATGGGGGAAAAATATTAAGTTTGTACTATGACATCACCACACCATTGGGTTTAATTAGTATTGGTGGGGTGAAAACAATTGCCGTAATAACCAAGCCCAACAGAATAACGTGTAATAAGAATACTCGATGTAGTCGAGATGCCAAATTTTGATTGACCCATCCAGGGAACAACCATAGCAAACAATATCTAGTGAGAGGTTAACTATAATATATTAATAATAATAAATGTTAATTTGTACCTTACAGCAGGATAAATTACATTATAAATTTATGACACAAAAGAGATTATGGTAGTTTCATACCTGAACCAGGATGGTTCGTATATCTCAGGATATCAACCCTCCATCGTATAATGAATAGCATTATTGAATAAGTAGTGTATTTAGAGACATATTTTGCTAACTTTGTCAGAGGTCAGGATGACACAATTACTGTAGGCAGGTGACAGATTTCTGCTCCGTTTGGTTGGTGGTGGGACTTTATCTAAGTCCGTCTGGGTAGCTACCACCATCTTACCCTAAATCTGCCGCCATTTTGTTGCGACAGTTGTGAATAAGTTAGCCAGTTCCTCTATGGTTGAGGAATCCGGGTATAGTACGCTTCAATCTTCGGCCTAATCTTTACCTACCATCAAGTGAAATGTAAGCCAAGAGTTACCCCGTTAAGAATTAAAAAATATACATATTCTTTGAATATTTTTACTAACTACTTCTGATTATACGATACCGCTCGCGTAAAGATGGACTGCAGTTAATAAATACAAAAATAAATAATAAATTTTGATAAATATCTGGTTTGAAATATTTCCATTCTGTTATTATTTTCGACACTCACACCTAATATCTAGTCCAAAGTTAGCATTAATACGTTTTGAACACGCGATAACGAAAAACATGTTTAATATTATACATTTAAATTTAATTTTATGCCAATATAAGAAATAGAAAAGAATATAACTATTCTTTTTTATCACAAGTTTAATTTACACAGTCCCTTAAGAAACACAAATTTATCACGCAATTTACCATTATATCACGCAAAGAAAACCCCATCTTCAATTGAAGTGCACTACATAAGCGGCATTCATTGAGACCTACCCTGTGCGTCTATCTGGCACTGTGTGACATGCACGTCGTTAATCTTCCCCCCGACGTACGAAAGTATGCGAACTGTACGCGTAAAGAGGAACGTAGATAGAAGAACGTAATTTACGCAAACAGCCAGAGATTTTTAGGAGAAATTCGTTTCGTAGTCGAAGTTTTATTTTAATTATGTATATATTTCTCACTCATACTGCAGAAGTGTTTATAATTAGCAATATTGAACCACCAGGACGAAAGCTGATATTTTTGTCGCCTATTAATTCATACATAAGAAATTTTATTAAATGTATCAATCAATACTCATGATATAATTTATTTCAATAGTTAATCTTTTACTAAATATATGTAATATTGTGTAGGAGTATTTTAGTGTTATTTTATATAGTGTCATCTATTATCCATCTATTATGTTGCTTATATTATGTAAATTCCAATTCCAACATGTTTACATAGCTCTTCATATTATTATATTTTTACTTGTAAACCCACACAGGGCCATTTTGTAAGTACAAGTGTCGTATGCTGCACGAGCTATTTTCACATAAGTACTCCTCTTACAGCTTAGCATCAAGCGGTGTCGAGTCATTTGCTATGCTTTTTATTTGCTTAAATGAACAAACCCTGGCGTGTGAAATCGTATATCTTCTAAAACGTTATTGCAATTAGTTTTACTTTTATAATATTAAGGCATTCATGTAATTTTGGACTGTATGTTACATATCATATCAGTTTGGCTTTTATGTTGCAGATTATAAGAACTAATTACCCATTCAAGCAATTTTCAACACTATAATCAAAGGACATAAAATATTATGGCTCTCCATTCCTTTTGTCATAAAACTATTACCTGTAAAAAAGAAAGCATTAGAGGCGTTTACGTTAACTAAAGTGCGACGAACACGCATTTAGTTAATACATAGTACACAAAATATAAAAAGCTAATTTATCATTATATTAAATCTTTCGAATAATAATAATGTGCTATATTTTAATAAGGTAACTAAAACAAATAACAAAGTATCCACCTTAATAATGAATTCGCCAGTAATTATAAATAACGCTGAAAAAAGTTTCGTCTAAATGTTAACTAACAAATAAAAATTCACCTATTTATTGAATTAAGAAGAAAACGGAAATATGAAGATTTAATTAAAACATGGCCAAAGACAAGTATTTAAGTGTATAAAGCTTCAACAATGAAATATTCATTTTACTATTCATACTTATTAAGTATTTATTTGCATGTAAATGTATATTTCTCTTCTTGAATTGGCTCATGTACAATAAAGATATATTCTTTTGTATTCTATTTTATAATATATAATTTTTTATAGAGTACATAGCCCCTTTTAGGTAATGCAAAAGGTGCCCTTAGTTTAATTAAATCACCATTTTTATGTGTATATTTGTGTTGTATTTAATACTTATTTTAACGTTTATGTATAGAAAATAACTCATAAAAATTTGTCAACGTTGGCGCATATTCAAAAAATGCTATTAAATGTGTTCAAAATTTTCAAAAGTGTTTTTATAGGACTTGTTTTAAATATGCAATGTAATTATTAGTTGTTTATGAAACTTAAGTACCTAAACTTTACCACAGAGGAGTGGCTAGAGGATCATCCTCTTGCTTCTTCTACTTTTTATATTATTTTCATATTCTTACGCGCTATTTATTCAGTTCGAAGCTAGTATTGTCGTTAATATTTTCGTTAAGTTCTACTTAATACGGATTGACAGATTTTTGATGGAACCAAGCAAATCGGAGGTATTTCACAGCGCAATAAAGAAGCAATAGCATTGGCATTTTGAAAGAAGTTCAGATCTTATTACATAGATAAACAAAAAGACACGCCGAACAGCTTTTAGTGGAAGCTTTTAAAAAATTCTCGGAGTCATACAAAGAAGTCTCCGCCGCGATTCTGTAATTTCTTTTTTCCACAAAGCAAAAAAACAAGGCCTGCCCTGTTAAGAAATGTTGGTGCTTTCTTAAAGCACAATATAATTCAGATACAAATTGAACAAAAGTTGTTGCAAACCCATCTCGGTAATGCATTCCTTACTTAAACAAAATTGCTCAAAATAAATTCAAATTGGTTTAATTTTGTTTAAGAATGACCTGGAAAACCTTTTAAAGAAGAATTAATAAGAACTGTAAGCTTACTTTGTAAAGACTTTTTTGGAAAACGTTAGTTGATTAAAAAAGAGTATAAGCATTGACGGCAAATGCACTCTCGATTGTTAAAGAGCCTTAATTTGATATTTACGCATACAATTTTGGACCTTAAGAATCCTTAAAATGTTTAAGACAGGGTTAAACTTGCAGGGTTTTCTTTTCTATAAGTTTTGGGACAACTTTTCGATGTATCATATAAACTTTTAAAGCCGTTCATTTTTTTTTGGTTTTATATCTCAATAATTCAATAGAACTTAACGAGAATAACGCTAATATATCTAACAAGAATAGATTGTGATTTAATGTAATTAAAAGGAATGTTGGAAACTGGCAAATGTATTACATTTATATCATGATTTTGACACCGTTCAGTTTTCATTTTGATTATAACTTATATATAACTTATATGTTATCCATAGCAATTAAAAGAGGGTGAAAAAGAGGAATTAAAGAATAAAACAGGTTCCGGAGGGAGAATTCAGTGACAACTAACTATATTTTTTAACGTCATATTTACAAGGGGAAATAATAATAAAAAGGTAATAAATGAATACAAAAGAGAGCCGATTAGGCACAATAGATATCAGTTATGTTATATACCCTTATATTCTAAACCCTATCAATACGTTATTTTTATTTGCGAAAAGTTCTATTGACGTTTTCCTTCAACAAGGAATCTTAATAAAGAATTAAAGGCAAAGCCTATTCTTTGCCTTTAATCCTTTGTCAGGGGTGTCACAGAATAAAACATTAAATAATATATTAAATTTTATTATAACGTCGTCTGGCCAGGTAGTTAATACGCTAGCTACAGGCTACTCGATCAGGGGTCCCGAGTTTGGTGACAGCCGGGGCAAATGTAGTAGTGAGTGTGTGCAGTAATATCACAAATTGAATTAGTTACCGCAATTTTTTTGCGCGTTTTAATCAATCCGCGTGCTTAACAACGTACTATTTAGCCCGTTGTTATGTTTCTCCCATGGATTCCATACAGGTAAAGGAATCAGTTGTAACACTGCAAGGCAAAAGTTAAAATTATCTTAGTTTCACAAACTTATTAACTTATACTTACACGCTACAGTATATGTATCTGATCGTGTCACGTGCTTTCTCCCACCCTTAAAAGTGTACAACGTGATTAAAAAGTTTCCTCTTCAATGAGAGAGCTTAATAATGTTGCTTTTTTGATTTTTCAGTAAGAAATATACTGTTTTATTGTAGTTATACGTACGAATTTTGTGTGCACTGAAGAATTTTAAATAATTATTATGTCACCATGTGCCTTCTTGTCTAGGGTTGGGCGTGGGTTCGGTTGTGATCAATGTTATAAAAATAACACTGCGTTTGGAACTTATCGTTAACATAAAGTAAAGACATAAATATAGTAGAAGGAAGAAGGAACTGTAACAATAACAAGGAAACTTATAAACTTATGTACAACAAATAATATATAAAATAGGTAATGATGAGGGATTCTGATGATGGTGATGATGTGATGATTGTTACTTACGTTGTTATATGTGTAACAATAGATAAAATTTAATAGAGCTTCCCAACCAAAATTAAGATAAAAATGGAAACAACAAGACGTGATTTTGAAATGTTCAATTTTAGTGCTGGTCCTAATCAGAACAGCCTGCTTATAAATCAATGGCTTTATAAGCAGGCTGTTCTGCTTTGCTGCTAATAGCTTTTTTATAATTATAAATCAATGTTAACTCACATCTATTAGCACTTTTTATACCAGTTATGACAGTTTTGCAATCATGAAAGAAATTCTGTAAAAAATATAAGTTTGAAATAAAACACTTGGGGAAGTCGAAAGTATCAAACGTAAATCAACTATGTTCTTGGTAACGACTTCGTTTCGTTTGTGGGGATCAGAATTATGTGTCCCTCAGGAGCTACTACTATCCCGTGAGTACTATACAATGTATTGGCACTTTTTGTACAGTACGCTCGCATACCAATACGGGTGTATTATTGGTTGGTTCTAAATGTTTGCTAACAAAAAAGTTTTTACTGGTGAAAAATCTACAATACTTGGCTGAATATCAACAAGTTTGAGAAAAAAGCAGAAAACAAATTAGAGCTTAGAAGATACATCGAATATTAAGTATTTTTTTCTTTTAAATATAAGGTTTAATTACACAAACATAAACGTTTAATGCACAAAGGAGGATTTATTTAATTCTTCTTTCATAAAACGTTAAAGAGGAAATAACTTTGAAGAATTTATTAATACACCGTAATGTTTTAATTTTCCCAATTTTGATGATTGAGAGAGTCAAAAGTCACAGAAAATCGTCAAATATGTGTTTCATAAGCGCAATCGCCGCATTTGTAGTTATTACCTTTGCGAATCCGATCTGTCTATTATAAAACAATTTATAGAAGAAATAGATTGAGCCCTATTATTCTCATAAATATTGCTAAGATTTGGTAAAATAGAGATTGAACGAAAATTAGTGGGATCATTATTATCTACAGTTTTTACCTAAGGTATTCATTAACTAGATTTAATTTGGTCAGGAAAAACAAAATTATAGATACATTTATTCAATATAGTATTTTACGCAGGAGATGTAATATTTATAATTGAATTAATAATACTAACGGAAATAATCCTAAGATTTTCATATTCAAAGATTTAAAATCTCCTAGACAGTGTTCATATTAATTTCATGATCTACCAGAATATCGCGTCCAAGGACGCAAGAACGTGCTTGGAACAAGAATTTAATTCTTTAGCGATCTTAAGAGCTATTTCGGAGAAAAAAAATCTAAGATATTTGCCACCCCATCATCTATCTCTATAATATCTCTATAATCTTTAAATATCTATCAGAGAATTTAGTTTTTCCAGTTTCTTGGTGTATTATTTTCCAAGTGGATTTTATTTTAGTATTAAATTTCTTAATTTTATTACTTGGAAAATTTTCCTTGGAAGTATTGCAATTCTAAAATAAAAAAATAAATTATAGAGGTAAATTTTACTCCATATTTAACAACTAGTAATAAAGCCACAACAATCGAATAGTTCAATAAATAGGTCCCATTCAACATTACGTTGATCACAGACATGTGGTCGTACACCATTCTGTGGCTTGCTCAAATCAACTTACTGACCTACATGCCATTCGTAATAATTAGGCACTTTTTTGTAGAAGTGTACTTCTTCTCTTCAAATAGAGAGAAATCCAGATTAATTTCTAATGTATGTCAATATCGTATTTAATTTGGCAAGCTGTACAATCTAAACACAATCTAAATTTGTAAATCTAGGGATTCGTTTGGAATCGAAGTCTTTGATACGTGTGTGTACTAGTGACGCTGTATAGAACGAAAATGTGACCAGATTCAATGAGCTTCATAAAGGCTCAAACACACTTAAAGGGCAAGGCTATACACGGAAATTCAAGATCAAATAAGAAATTATTAGATATACGTAAGAACTAAGGTCGTTTGTATCTGCTTCTTGCAAGTTTCATGCTTTAACGACAAGAAGCAGATACAAAAACAGCAGTACCTCTTGTTCCAACAACACAATTTAAACAACAACAAAACATAAAGGGGTCTCTAAATATCAAAGTAATCTGCCAAATCTGCAGCTCACTGCTCCATATATAACAATGACAGTATTCAGTCAAAACTGAGTTCACACTTGAAACACAGTTTTTTTGTAAAAATATTCGTATCCGAATTTCTGAACTCTTGTATGTACCTCTACAAAACGCTTATCTGCAACACAGTGCAAATTTTAACGGTAGCTTAACCTTATTTAATAACTTAATGAATCTATTTATCAATTGGGATTTTTTAAGTATGTTCAAATATATTTAAGTAAAAGTAAATTTAAGTATTAAGTAAAAATAAGTGACCTTTTTTAAATAAAAATATTTATAGCAGCTGATGGCGACGCGATATTATAAGATTTGCCAGCTTACAACAAGTTCTTAACACAAACATTTATACTTTAATGCCTGCGTATTAAGCAATAATAAGCTCATCAAAAATGTTACATAAAACCTTCTTACACCATTTGATTTATTTCAATACCCTACGAAACTATTTATTAATCTGTACCCTACTTCAATTTTTTTTTCTTATCCTTACGTTTTTTGGGCGACAACAACACGATTATTTTTATTAATTGAGCCTTGACATTTGAAATAATCATGTACTGATTATAAAATTAAACTGTAATCAAAATATATGAATAATATATACTTACATTATCTTCACTGTATCGTCTGAAAGATTTGAATGCGCATTTTTCCAACGCTCTGTGCAAATGTCAATTCGTTATAAATCCAATTAAAAATTCATAACTGAACCGACTTTTCTCTTTTATGTTCGGAAATATGCTTAATAGGATTTGGTGTATACAAAAAGCAATTTAATGCATTCAATAAGTCGTATTATATCCCACCTTTAAGACGTATCTTTAAACTGTGGTTCTAACATTTTTTGCCATACAAAACTCGTTTGGGAAAACCTCCTCTGTAAGTTTTTTTCACAACCTGAGGATACCTGAAAGGACGTTTTTTGTCATGACTAAACAGATATATTGAATTAAATGTCAAAATCTGTATGATAGGAACTCAAAATATGTGAATGTATTTTACTAAACTGAATACTGGGTATTCTTGATAATTGTACTGTGTGTTGAGAACAAGATTTGCGTGTTAAGGAATCAAATTTGTTTCTTTGGTACTAATGGTCACTACATCGATGGGTCTATGTTTAATACAAAGCTGTTATTGCTAAAACGCTGACATAAAATGGAATCTGAATCATGAAAATTATATATATTTTTCATGTAGGTTAAAGCTTTCGGAATAAGTTCCGAATATAACCGAGCTACGCCGAAGTGGTAATCCTCTTACAAGTACTTGGGTGCAGATGCTCGGAATTGCTAGGATTCAAGATAATCTGTGAACGACGCGCTTTTAAAATAATCCACAGGATATATTTTTACTATAAGGTTCACATTGTAATTCCTTTTTTAAAACTACCTACTTTGTTGTAGTGCGGAAGAGGCGATACAGCGATTTTGACCTTTTAAAGCTGAAATGCCACATCAGCGGTAAAGTTTTACATAACTAAACAGCAAAGGTCAAGTCCCTAAAGGAGTGAGTTGTAATTTTAGATCTTAGGGTTGAAAAAAGTGAAGAATAATGTTTGTAAAAAATATAAATGTATTTCTACCCGCGTGGAGATAGTAAATAATATAACAAAATTATGAAAACTGAAAAACAAGAAAATATATAACACAAAAGGCGGGCTTTACTTGCTTTCAGAGAATCTTAATTATGAAATAAAAGTTAATTTACAAATACAGACAAAAATGCAGACGAGGATGTACAACATGAAGGAAGTGGTTGATAACCTTGGTTTATTGAGTACTCTCTTAATAAACTAAGCAAACAAGCCCTTCAAATAAAATAAATACAAAAATAAACATCACATCAATGAACCGTATTTGATAGTTCTATACAAAGAACTGTGAAAATCCATTTCCTCATTTTTTCCAGCCCCACATGCAAATCCAAGACCATTCTTTAAAGTTTATACACTTTTCTTTTCGTTTCATTAAAATCGCAAAATTATCGCGCAATATCCCTTATAACTTTAAAATGTAAATTTTCCAGAAAAACCCACAAAAAATGACACAATGCAAGAGATCATTCTAAGCCTCTTAAATCTTTCTGTACTTAAACGAGAAACGAATCCACGATAATCTGTTGATAACACGATACCAAAATGAGTCACGAATTTTTAGATTTAATGAAACTTTCGAAGGTCCCGTTCAAAACCATTTATTTTCGGAGTTTTAAACAAAAAGGTTCAACGCGTTTGTGTACAGTCATTCACATTAACAAGTACCGGATTTTTACAGTGCTTGACTCTTATTGAAGAGGTTATAAAGATGCAAATAAACAGAAAAATAGGTATAAGACCGTTATTACTTGTAACTGTACTTGGAATAGGATCATTTGCAATTTAAACTGTGAGATAAAAAGGCCTGCTGGTAGAATGGTTATACCCGTGGCTCACAAGCCAAATTCTCGGCTTCGAATCCCAGATAGAGTGAGTGATCCAAAATACTGGCGATACAAACCGATGAAAACGACTAGAACCCGTATCATGAATAATATTTAGTTAGGCACATTTCGAATATTATCACTTACTAGTCGACAAATATGGACAAAGCTAAATATAGTGTATTTACTCACAGTATTCCAAAAACGACCGTTATTTACTTATACCATACTAACGAAAGAAGTAATTGTTTATTCAATGTCTAATTTTGATTATACTTTCCGTTAGCTTTTTCCACTTCATTGAACGGATTCCTTCAATTGGAATACCGATCTTTCAAAATGAAAACTTTTGAAAATTTCTCTGTTATGAATGTGATAAATGAAGCGAAAAGATTCATAATTCGGCTCCTCAGCTATTCCCGCGGGTAATAAAACACCAAAAATAAATATTTAAAGCGACGATACCGATAGGAACGAGGGTTCTTCAGCTGAATGTCGTTATAACTATTTCAATTTGCAGCTTTGAATAAAAATAAAAGTCTTTTATCGATTTCCTTCCGGCTCTGGGGAATACCGTAATCCCACCCATAGTCATCACTGGAGGCTTTAATGGAAATTGTACACAGTAATCATGATGATTAAGATAATACACCTAAGTCTGTTTTTACACGGTCTTTTTGTACACGGTTTTGATATAACACGGTTTGAAAATTGAATATGTAACTGATGACGACAGCAATTAAATTTATGTTGTTGTATTTATGATTATCACTTATTCTATTTTATTTTATTTTTTACCTTAAAAATTGAATAACCTATTCTTTTCGTTCACAACATAGTTTTTTAGTTCCTGAACTTGCCATACATTTAATTTATATTACTTTTAAGATTAGAGTGCATATCTTTTTTATCATTAATTACTATGCTTGTGAAAATAAGCATTATATATTTGATTTAATAAAATAAACATGAATTCTTGTTCTTAAAAATTCTTGTTTTTCTCTAATTTTAATAGGTTTTAGAGATTAGGAACAAATCACCCATTTTTGTATAAGATCAATGTCTTTTTTTACACGGCTTCTTCTGGAACCAATCTACCGTGTAAAAACAGACTTAGGTGTAATTTTGATTTTTTATGCTTAGGAATAGGTCATTATTGGCTCTCTTTTGCGCAAAACGCTCTTGATCATAATCAAAACTGGTATCAATTAAAATTGGTTGAAATTTGAATTCAATCAGTACTGGTTGTATATTCAAAAAAAGAACAAACCCAAAAAAAAAACTAAATTTGATCCGTACACACTTTTATGTGTGAAATACGTGTATGATATATGGGTTTCATAAAATAAATTCTCTACGCTACACTGGTAATAAACATATTTTTTACTTTACACACTACGACTGTCCGTTCAGCCTGCTATATTACCACGTCATCTTGCTTATCCTTTGAGCATAGCTGTAATCAATCCCCAGTTCCCATTCAATTTGGTCAGTGACATCACTTTAAACATGCCTACTATGTTGTTTGATTACTAATTTTGTTAATTAATTAATAAAATATAATTTATTTGCTAAAACAGCTCATCAAAAAATTCTTTTTTACTTTCAGTGGAATTCTAAAAAGGAATTTAAAAAAATTAACTCTTAAATAAAGTAAAGGTGAGGGCTCGTTAGTAGTTGCGGTATTTTTTTAATTATACGGAAGCGGTGCGCGAAAGAGATTTTTTTAATATACAGCAAGGAGAGGTTTGCGTGGATTGATGTTAAGTAACATGATAAAAGTGTAGAAAATTAAAAGTATTTTGCATTTAAGAAGTAAAAATAATGTCTGATGGCATTACAGAAATTTCAAAAAATTCCTCAAATAGAATATGAGTGAAACCTTGTGATCACAGTTTAATTATTAAGTACATTTAAGTGATCTTTTTTCTATTTCGTATTCAATATGCGAAAATTAACTGATCTATTGAATTGATTTCAAAATTATCGATTTCATAATTAATTTCAATTTTCCATACTCTATATCAAAAAATATTTCACACTATATTTTGTTTAAGTTTAAAAGAAAATCTTTCTATTCTCACAGTCAAGTTAAAATCGCATACCAATACGTGGCCCTTACATACCGACGTACAAATTCCGAACCAATACAGGAACCCATCGTCAATGATTGGAATTTCCGGGAACCCACGATGGAACTTTCAGATTGGGAATATTTCGATTACCAGTGCACATAAGAGAGTGTCTCACAAAAAATATGTTGGTAGTGTTTATTTTCGAACAGAATTACTCTTGGAATATGAGTTCAAAAATATGTTTAATTAACTACGGCTGTTACTGCGTTCGCATGGATGTCAGAAAATAACAACATGTCGTACGTAAGTGGTTACATGATTTTGCTTCAGTATTTATTTTTTGTTAAGGAATAATATCATATTTACAAGAACACATTTGCAGATGTTGTGGGACTTATTGGCTCAGTCTCACAACTTGATATATCTTGCTAAATGAGAATCCTTGTTGATTAAATATAAATTTTATTGATTCACTTCAGCTTGATCTGACACACAACTTGCTAATATGAGGAATTAAAAGTGAATGAAATGTGAATATTAATTAGTTTATACAATAACAATATAGGTATAATGTGGCTGACGCGGTAAAATGTACGGTAATTAGACCGTACAGCAGATAATGCTTTATTATAGAACAAATTTGATTACCAAAAAAGTGAGACAAACTTAAAAGATGGACATTGACATTTTTAGAACTTTCATAGGACAACAATTCCGTAATATATACATTTTACGTAATTTTAACCGTTTACGTTGCGAACGCAGCGAAAGCTTGAAAAGGAATATTATTTTCCTGTTTTTGTAACATTTTTCATTAATGCTCAACTCCTTTTAGTCGTAGCGTGATGTAATATAACCTGTAGCTTCCCTCAATTAAATATATTTCTATTTGAATCAGTAATTCCTGAGATTAACGCGTTCTGCCAAACAAACAAACTGTTCAGCTTTTAATATTAGTATAGAAGTATTGATGTATTTTTGTAAATTTTCTCGACATAGGCAATTATTAATAAATATCTGACGATTATTAACCATCACCGAGCCATGAATGATTTTTTATATGCTTTGAATTTTAAAAAAGCAACTTATATATTAAAATACATTACGAAATACATCGTTTTGCTGCTAAAGACATTAAACTAGGTAATAATTTATAAAGTATGTTTAGTAATCCATCGTAAACCGCGAGTTGTTTCTAGAAGAATGTAAAGAAATCATTTTTATGTCATTGTTTAATACTATTAAAAACATCAATTTATTATATTCTCAGTTTAAATAATTTCATAACTTTTCGCGAGATTTACTTATAAAGATTTATTTTCCTATTACATAAAAGATAAACTTTTTTCTAGATTTATTATAACTAGAGCAAATGACAAAAATATTATATTATTGTTTTCGACACAAGTAAATACTAAAAATTGTACGATGGGTTGGATTTAATTTTAGAGTATTGTAATAAAAGCTTTCTCTTTTTTTGTTACCAGGTTACAAATAAATGGGTTTGCTGATTCCTTTATGATAGGTTTTATTAAAAATATCTATTCCGCCATTTTAGGTAGTCCGCCAAATTAAATACTTAACCAAACATGCATTGTCATCCAAATTAAACGCGTATGCCAAATTAACGGTTGATGAATTTTCCTTAAATAAAGTTGCATAATTGGAAAAGAAAATACATTGTAAGTTAAATAAAATCATTTCAATAAAATGTTGGAAAAACATCATAAATATTATCCATATTGCATTTCTACTTTCAATATTCTGTTATTCTGCAAATACTCCCAACAACAGTAAAAGCCGCATTATTTTATGGCCCAAGACATCTTATTATGGGCCTCCACTGACAGCGCCCCTAAGGTCTATGCTATTGAGGTAAATCTTCATTATGCGACGCCTCGCAATTAAATGACACTCCCACCAGTGTTATTACACTGTTATTATCGTTAACCCGAGTAATTACTTTTACTCTTAATGTAATTACGTATTTTGTTGACAGAGTACCATTGGTGTCAAGTTTAATTATCAGATATAAATGGATGAGATCCGTCATTTTATAATGTGTAAAATATTTTCACCGATTCAATTGCAATTCGAAATTTAAAAATATTTCTGCTCGCTAATTTTCGGAGTACTGATTCAATTGTTTATTACTGAGGTTGCATCTTTGTGCATTTTTATCTGGGATCTATTGTCTTGTTTCTTGCTTACCGTTGTATAGTTTTCTATGGAACGTGTTTCCGGTGGGAAACTACCCAATTTTTATATTTATATGTACACATGTCAGCAAAACAGTTATAGTATTTAACTGCCCTATATTTTATATACTCATACGATAATAGTCTGATATTTTTTATTTATCTTTCAATTACTTTGTCATGTCATAAGTTTATCTTATGGCTTACAATTTTCCTATGAAAAAATCCATTGTTCTGAGGATTTCCTAAATTTTCCGGAAATGATTTTTCCTGATGTTCCCTTTTCATCTTGATCAAAAGAGAAACTAACGTCCCGCATAAACTAAAGAACGACCTCTACTTATGAAATAAAAAGGTAGTAACGAACGCGAAATTTTGCCAAATGTTTCTATCACCACCGCTATATCAGTTATGAAACTGAGACGTTTGTATTGAAAAGATATTTATCAATAGGATTAATAGTATCCTTCACAAAATACTACATTTGAAATAAGAACGTTCTTTTTACGTTCTAAAGCTGTTTTTCGCTATCGGATTTACTAACAAATGTTAGTCTGGGCATCTTATCTTGTTATTGCGAAAAAGCTTTGATGTAACATATCAGATATTTAGAGACGATTATTGAATTGACTCCAATATTTTCTTCAACAACAAATTTGAGAAAATATTTTACTTATAAGGCATCACTAATAATTATTGACAAATATGCTACACACATTTTCTGTACAGGATTTGTCGAAGTACATGTTGGATTTGGGTCCGGCATCATTAAATTATTAAATTTTAAATTCTAGTCCGTGTTCAAAGTAATCGGGGCCATTATTTAAGTAATTCATGCCTTAAAATGCATACTCGCATAAAAATAAGTTGTAATACTAAATAATGTTTAATGTAAGTAAATTGATAGTGTTTTTGAAGAATTTCATATTATTAGGTCTAGATCCCGTAACATTGTAATGGCTAATTCAGTATTGCTTCTTTTACTTCCTGCGATAAATACTTTTACATAGAATATCAAAACCATCTTAATTGTATCTTTAATAACGTTTAATTGGCATGGATTGATTACTTTTATCATTTTTCAACTCTTACTAGCCTGCTGGAACTTACATATGATTATATAGTGAAATTCTATTGTATTTGAGTGGGTAACTATTTTACAGATTTCATACAAACTTCATGTCTTCATTACCTTTGTTTGAATATTTAAGTCCAAAGCATGAATCCCGCCATTAATATTTATTTTCTTACTAATTAATATCTGACACAGTTGAAAGCAATATTTCTTGTTTCAATATTACTTTTTATAAACATTAATTTATTCTTTGAGCGATTTGGGAGCAACCTATTAATAAAGTTCTGTCACTCTCATTAGTAAATGTGAGAAGTTGCCCAAATTCAAAATGTTCCGCCCCCCAAGGGGTGTCTTCTTATAAAGAAACATTGTTAACAATTTATGTGACATAAATAAACAGTGAAAAAAAATTTTTTTTTTTAATATTTTCAGTACAATAGATTAGTTGAATCACGTTTAAAAAATTCAAGCTTACTCTGTGATATAAATCGACTTTTTGTCTTTATAATTTATGCTATAAGAGTTCCACAAAACTATAATAATTATCAAACTGGAGAATATTTAAAATTTAAGAAATACAGTTTCTATTGATGTAAACAGAAAAAGAACGCCAAGCTTTAATCTACGTAAAAAAGTATCGTTTTCGTCGGCAGGAGTTACGCCAGTCATGTTTATCCGTCCATCTTCGTATTTCACAGGCTATTTTGTCCATCATCTCTTAACTTATAATTTAATATCTGAAGTGTATTTACAATCACCAAGCACAAACAGCTGGAATGGAAATTCTAATTTATTTTTAAGTGGCTTGACAATTTTTATTGTGCGTATTTTCTCTTTTCCAGAGTCCAGCTGCATAAGGGAAAATTTATTTAAGTGTGACAAGAACCTATCTATTGAGCTACCTGGTTCGGTCCTGGTCTTTTGTCCATTACCTATATTGAGTCTCGTTTCCCTTCGTCGTTGTTGGACATTAACAATTCAGTATTGGCTTACTCCGTTATATTACTTGGCTTTAATGCCACTCTTTTTCATTATATATAATTATTTTTAATTCGAAACGTATCTTTGGAGTAAAAATTGTACGGGCACTTATAATCTACATCCATACAGCCCGCTTCATACATCGCTGCTTCAGTAAATGTCACTTTGACATCAGTATATACTTAGCCTGAGATACAATATCAAATTTAAATTTAAAAAGACATCTTATTCCTATAAACATCGAACACTTAAGAAAAATAAAGAACCTTCTGAAATAAAAGTTCTCCGGTTTCAGTATAATCTTGGCCCATTAACTCATGAATTGTAATTATAGTAGATAATTATATATTATGTTGAAAATGTTTTAATAACGCTTTTCCGCAAAATATTTCAAAATGAAGCATTTATTAGGGTCATGGTAGACTTCGGCTATTATCATTATAATGTAATCGAAAATCTTTATTTGAAAAATAAAATGCTTGTTTGCTAAAATTATTTCATTTTTCTCACCTCCTTCTTGTGGACGTCTTATGATTATACAATGATGATGATAATCTATAATATTTACAAGCATTGTCCGGTAATGTGGAATTTCATGTTAAGAAAGCACATGAAAATATGAAACTTAAATGAATTAATACGAAAGCAAATTAAAAATCGTTGAAATATTTTAAATTATTAATTAGTCTAGAAAATATTCCCGGTCGTATTTTTGCGTCTGGTTTGATAAAAAATGAGTTTCGTAATACCAACATTACGGCACAACCTTTTATTATGGCTGCGCTTATGAAAATTCACAGGCAAGCGACGCTTGCAATTAAAACAATGGACAAAACATAAATCTGGCGAGATCCCAAGTAAACATTTATATTAGAAATACGAAAAGTTAGTTGTTCGGGCTGTTTGTCAAAATTTCAACCTAATAATTGAATGTCAGCTTCGTGCGTATAAGAGAATCTAACATTACTATCTAACTTCTAGTACTCGTAATACTCATCAGAATATACTGCATATTCACTATCACGAACCTGTGTGATTTTTACGTCAAACATACGTACTAACTAATATTAATTACCTGTTAGTATCAAGTCTCGATATTTTGACCCTTACCAGCCTGCTGGCGAGCTCATAAATAGTTAAACCCTATACGGACTGACGACCGGCTGGCCAAATTGTCAGTACTCCAAGCTATATGCAACTCGAACCGGATTCGAATCCCAGCTGGGAGAGGAGTTTATAAAATAATACGAATATTTGTTATCAGGTCAAATTTGTTTATATATTTATGTTTGTAGATATATTTTATTTTATAAACAATTTAACAATTTGCAGTAAAATTTATCGTAAATATAGAGTTTGCACTCGGGATATTGTAGTGAGTATATTAAAACTAGCTTCTATCTTCAAAGTATTTAGGACTAGTAAATTATTCGGATTAAGATTAGAATCCGCAGAATAAAATAGACATGGTCATCTCTCACTATACTATTTACACTGTGCAATAGTCAGTAGAATATAAAATAATATAGATTGCACATTTTACGATCATAGCAGTGATAAAGTTTTGAGTGCATTTCTATATTCCAGGTTGTTTCTAGTGAGGATTATAAAGAATTATGGCGTTAATCCCGATAATGCGATACAGCTTATTTCATATATAATTCATCATATTCCTCATAAACTGAAGTTTTACTGCAATACTTCTTAAAAACATTTTTAAAATATTTAACAACATACCTAACAGTACCAATAAAATAACATCAAACAAAATCTTAACACAATTGTTTAAATTCTTCGATGAGGTTTTTAATACCAGAAACTGACATTCATATTTTGATAATACCTCTAATTGAGCATGAGCGAACTAATACTAAGAACCAATATATTTTGTAGTCTAAATAATATTTTTTAGTAAATATCTCTCTACATATATATACATTTAATAAATTGGAGGGAGTTAATAAAAATAAGTTATTTTTGACAAAATGAGACCTAATGCCAAGTGAAATTTAATTGTTATTTGTATAAATGTTAATTTATACAAAAGTTGTATGATTTCAAATTAAGTACAAATACAACTGGAATTACGTAATATTTTTATTGAGAGCTCTTTTTTCATTACAAATATTTTGCTAAATATTTCACGTCAATATTATTGTTTGTAATTTTATTATTATGTACATAAGAAACCAAATGAATGAATATAGGAAATTAATGACAATACGTAGTCATCTTTTAATCTAGGTGAAGACTAAGGTATTTAAACAGAAGTTTAAATGGATGAAAAAATTAAAATTCTTAGAACGTCTTTAAACAAGTTCTTGGATAAACTTGGTACAAAGTTAAGAATAGTTTATGCATAACTGGCTACTTTGCAAAGGTTTCGTGACAAACAGTGTTAAACTTTATACTAAAGTACTTGTTTAAGTTAATTTCTTTGTAATTTCACCGATTTTTAGCTTTTTAGGGCTTGTTCACAAGTTATTGAGAATTGAGCAAAAAAATTCGTTTATCTCCTCAACCCAAAATCATGAACAAGCCCAAAACTTTGTGTAAACTGAAGAAGAAATAATAATTACTCAGATTAATAACATTCAAAAATTAAATAAAAGTTGTGGCTCCACTTCGATTCGATTTGAGAATGTTCTAATTTAGGAGCTATCTTAAATTAACTGTTTCATACTAGTTTAACGTTATTGGTCATTTCGAGAACATAGAAAACTTCGTTTATGTATGGCCATGAAGAAATTCATATGTTCTCGTAAAACGTTCAAGTTAATGTCAATCGTTAAATAAAGCCGTCAATAAAACGACAGAAATAAAATAGATCATATAAAATAGAATACACTATAAATTATATCAAGTTGCTATATAAAATCTATTTTAGTGTACTGTTTTTATAGTTGTTTTTTTATTTAGAAGTTTACTTTTTAAATCTCAATACTTCAATTTAAAGGTTAGCGCACACTTACAAGCAAAAACCAGTAGGTTTTTGGAACCTTTTGGTCCAAGCTAATACCGGTGCTAGCAATGTATTAAATTTTTAAATAACTTTTTTATCTAGTGACATTATTTGGTATTTTTTGAGAGTGTTATCTTAACTAATTTGTGCAGACAACGTTTTATTATATTAGGTCATGGAAAAAGTCTTTTCGCATAAAGCATGTATAAACTTGTAATAAAATATCTTTGGATGAACTATTTGTATCTGAAAGATATTCATGACATTAAAAAGGTGACATTTCAAAAAAAGAATCAAATTAGAAAAAAATCCCACTATTTTTCGTTTGTATTACATTCTGTCAAAATGAGCAAATCGAAAGAAGAAATTACATGCAATTTAAAATTTTTATTACAATAAAGTACAAAATACTACGCAAGCCGCGAAAAAAAATTGTGACGTTTATGGACTTAATACAGTTTCAGTACAAGTAGCACAAAGTTAGTTTAAGCGTTTTCAATCCGGGATTTTTGAAGTCAAAGATGCACCTCATTCTGGTCGCCCTGCTACGGATAAAATGGATGCTATTTATGACCACGTATGTATAAGAAGAACGTGCGAAAAAGGTCGTGGCCAAAACTCGGTCAGGATTCACAGACTGTGGCAAAACCTGGGTGAACTTGTAATAAGGTGATGTTGTATGTATGGTGGGATTGGAAAGGCACTGTTCATAATGAGCTCTTAACGCCAGGCAGAACCTTCGATTCCGATCTCTACTGCCTCAGATTAAAGCAAGAAGTTGAGAGAAAGCAGCCGGAATTGATTAATAGAGTTTAACAAGGTGTTAATGCATCCGCCATATAGGTCTGACCTTCAGGATGCCATCAAAATTTCATACCTTAACTAGCAGAATAATTCCTAGTCCTCAGCACTCATTTAAAATCTGCTTAACATGTAAAATTATTTCTCGCCAGGTATTGAATTGAAGCGTTCACATTTGTTTACAGAATGTTCACACTTACTCCATATATGTGGAAGAAGACGCATGCACTGTACCTAATATGTCAACTAGCCATATGTATAATATAAATCAACTCTTAAGTATTGACGTATCGCTACGACTCAACCCTTGATCCAGTAAACACTGATCCATCCTCCGGCTGTCGATTGAGACTCATGCCATACGATAAGGCTGTCTGGTCATTAGGTATAAATAAAGTCCCAAGAAATTTTCAAAAAATATTTTATCAAAAAATATATTTCGTAATTTATCTGAATATTTTTAATCTTCTTTTTTATCGCTGCATAGAAGTTAGCTATCAAACCAGCCTTTAATACCTGTTATATCACTACTATATCAATCACAGCCTATTATCAAACACCTAGAAGGGGAAGGAGGAGCTTGTGGGTCTTTCATCTTCTTAATCCAGCAGGGATACACTCCTCTTGCTACTATTAACGTCGCCGGATAGCAAAAGAGTAATGTCGTTGTCCTGTGCTTACTTTAATTAAATAGATAAACACTCTTGATGCTCTGTACAGCTTTGTCTAAGTTAATTATATGTATATAATATATTAAATTTTCATATAGTGTTAACGGTGAATGACGATGTGTACAATAATAATTTTATGCTTCATGTTTATCAAATATTACCTTTTTAAATCCCAGTGTATTTAGCAAGAATATCGTACCTGAAACAAATTAGTTACAAATAATTAATATCTTCATATCTCTCCATTTTAGCTGCTTTTTTATAGATAGGTTTCAGTTAGATTGAGTTTGAATACAACACCTTGTAATAAAGTTCACATTAATATATTTTGAACTTAATATATATAAACAAATTTATTTTTATGTCAAATAAAATAAAATTATTTTTATTGTGGAATTACATAAATAAATGAATAATAGTAATTATATAAATAAATTCGTCACGATTATCGGTTGAGAGGTCAGTACCTCTGTCTTAGCCAGAGGCACCGGGTCCGATTCTAAATCAGAATGCCCGGTAGGAGCAGATATTTGTATGATAGGTACGAATATTTGTTTACGAGTCATGGATATTTTTATGTTTATTTAGTATAGTTATATAAATAATACTATCTATATTTCTGCTTTATCTAATCTCTATACCACAAACTTATAATGATGTTTTAATGTTGAAAATCCTTTTCATTCTTGAATCAATGAGGATTCTCATTACAATTTCTTTGTTGGCAATAAAACTTAGCAAAAAAACCAACGATAGGATCATTATCATTTGCAATAGTTTAAACAACAATGAAAATCTTATAACCTGCTTCAGTATTCATAAAAATATCACAATTTTCGTTGCCCGTTTAGAATAGGATAACGCAACTTACGGAACGGAACTTAGCAAATTATAGGTTTGTTAAATATTGAACTGTAACCGGCCAGTAAGAAAAAAAAGTATGCCGATTTTGACAAAGTCGAAATTAAAGGTTGTTGCTCTGCTAAGGCAGTTGTACTTGTTGGAGTTGAGACCTAGACTAAGATTTTAAGCTTTCTTGTTGCATTATATTTATTTATTATACATTCAAAATGAATCTTGCGCATCAATGTTGCAAGATCATTAAATAATAAATCTAATAATTGTGAAAATGCATGTGAATACATTATTGGTCAGTCTACATTATGAGTATTGCATTCTAATATTATTATTTTAATATTATATATCAAAATCTTATCACCTGTGGCTTTTAAAAATAAATTCAACCGTCAGAATTTAAAACATTGTCTGTTTTATTACCACCACATCTTTACATAACAACTCTAATAAACTGATTGTTCATTTTAATCTCTTGTTTAGAATAAAAATCTCTCCAAAATATTTCTAGTGAAGTCTTTCAAAGAAAAAAATTCAGCCCGCTTTTAAACAACAGCAGTGTTGAAACAAAAGTCGTAAAATAAGCCGTCTTTCGTCAGTTTTTAAACGAAAAAACAGTTATGAAGCTTAAGCATAGCTGTTTATTACAAAGCTTTTGTACCTGGAGCAACGTTATTAAAATAGCATAACTAAAAAATGTATAACTGGGAACCACCTAGTATTTTAAATTTTTTGCCATCTTGATGGTACTTCCTCGTGGGTCTATATGTCTCTTCCAGCTGAGAGATATAATATTTAGGATGTTGTCGATGAACATCAAAATGTTTGTACTTTCTATAAAAAATTAAATAAAAACATCAACATGTGTTCTATTATGGATTCAGTAATTGGACAGAAATGTAAACATTGTTACCTGAGTACTGAATAAAGCTTAAGCTGTTCTACAGAAAATCCAAAAAATACTAGGTATTAAATAAATATAAAATTAAAATTACGAATAAAACGCCAAGTGTAGCATGTATCTCTCAAGAGTATCAACAGCACACAGCGAGGTAGATATAGTAACGTAGAATTTAAAATTATTTTCTTATTTATCAAAACAATATACATACAAGTAAAATAAAAGACAGTGTAATAGATATAAAATTATTGTATTCTCAAACGTCACCTTTGCGCATGTTTATTTTATTTGCTCCAACGAGTTTATATATCATCACCCCTTCGGGAATGCTAGTCTGGATAGCTGTGTAATGTCTAATTTGCTTTGTCATTCGTAGAGATGGGCCACGTAGCAGTCGATAATTTTTAAGTATCGATAGACGATTACTTTATTAAAGTTCAATTATAATATAATTATTATGATAATTATTAAACAAAATTTTGTTACTAACAGAAGCATGTCTTATGAAATTAAAAGGACCACTATAGTGGGCTAGCTTTAAAAATCTGTTTTGATACATTTTTAAGCTATCATAACGTAAATAAACAGTAAAAAATAAATTTTCGTAAATATACATAGTAAATGTAAAGACGACATTACCCATTTAAATAATTAAGACAAGAATAAACAAATATAATGATTTTTGCATATGGCCTATAGGTATGTGATATCATAAAACAGTCTTCGTTCATTAAAATTTTGCTTAATGAACCCACATAATTAGATGTCGCATGGAAATGGTTTTGGAGTATTTAATTCATACATGGGTACCAGGAGAAACTTTATATTGACAAGTAAGTAACTCAGTAATGGACAGGCAGTGTACTCAGTGGTTTTCAATTTAATTGTAAAAAATTGCTATAGAAAAGGCTTTTGCTTTTTATAACTTTGTTAGCAACTTGTTTTGTGATTTTGAGGTTTTATTTAACTTTATTTATTTAAAGGATTGTAAATGATGCTTATAGGACCAATTCTCAACTCCGTATTTTCGACATTTTTTAATACATTTTAATAAAAACTTTATAGCTAAACCTTTTCCCTAATTAAAAAAATCACAAATCTTCTACGATATAATTAAATCTTGCGATATATTCAAATCTACACAAATCATCAATAATAAAAACGATAGTGAAAAACTACATATGCCTGCTTACCCAATAGAGTAACTTGTTCATTTATCTCCTCTCAAGATATATAGATATAGACATAGATACTTAGATATCACATCTAGTGATTATTTAGTGGAAATTAATCAGTACATGTCGCTGTTAACACCTTTAAGCAACTCGTGTACGTTTGCGTAGTTAACAAGCAAGATACACTTATTTATATAATCATTCATATACCTGAAGTAACTACATATTTTTATGGCATATAAAACTATATAAATAAGGTATTTCCACACAAAAGCTAAATACGTGCAATTTAATTTCATTAAATAAACGAAAACTACATAAATCTTCAATATTTTTTATTAAAAAATAAAAAGAAGATGTATGAATGTCAGGTCAAACACTAACAAGTACTTTCTAGACATGATTGTAATAGAAGACTTTTGTCAAATCTTATATAATTAGAGTCCACACAATTCTTGAAATAAAAAAAATAAAACGCCCTCGTCACAAAACCAATTCCCTGCGGATACTAAATTGGTAATTAATTGTTACAGACCAACCAGATTAAAATTATCAAAGTGACTTATTTTATTATCGCCCACGACTCAATGTCTTAGATAGACCCACCGAAAGTAATATTTAACTTCGGCACCAAGTAAAATATTGATTTAGTGGCTCCTTTAAAGTATTTTACAATCTACTAGGAATGGTTTGAAGCGAATGTAATAATTACTTCTCGAAATCCTAAGCTATGTGCATATAATATGTTTTACAAAGTTTACGTTACATCTATACAACTATGATAAATAAAACTTATCAAATAAAATTTACCACAGATTGTCACTTTCATTGGAAAATCAGAAGTCCTACAAAATCTATCAACGATTCCTCATAATAAACAAGGTGCAACACAGATTTCCTACAAAAAATTAAATATCCCTGATGTACGTACGGATTGGAAATAGTAAATGAAATATTCGTCAGGGTTTACGCAAATGCAGCAGTGAGCCATGTTTATCTTTTAACAGATACAAAATCAGTAATAAAAGTCACCGTATAACGTCCGTTTAACATAATGGAAAGTGAATCTGATAGAAAACCTAACGGTTGCAACACAATGATGTGATGGCTCAACACGAAGCGCTGTGAAGGATTTATAAATTAGCAAATGTGGACATAAAAATATATTTTATATTGTTCTTAGTATCTTAGTGCATCTGCCACAAAGTTTACCTTCACACGTTTATACTCTAGTACCAAAATAGGGGGTGTTTTTAGAAAACACCAGCAAGTCCGTGTTCTCTCATCGATGCGCAATGCTTATTACATTTATAACACTAATAACTAGCCAAATTTCACGAGTACTTCAATATGTTGAACGTGAGCGAAATAAAAAAAGTAGTAATCTATCTTATAAACGACGTTACTAATGTGTTTTATGATTTAAAAATATTATAAGTGTTTATTTATTTATTTAGTATAATATATAACATACACAATACATCTCATAATCTAAGTGTTCGTTACTCGTTACTGTAAAATAAGTGTCATCACATTATATTACATGTGATTAAACTGGCTTCAATTTGAGACTTATTTCTACCGCGTTAAAAGTGTTAAAACGTGACCAGTGTATGTAAGGTAGAAATATTTTTATAACGAGTATTTTATTTTAAATAAACTAATTTTCTTATTGCGCCCGCTTAGTAATTTCCTAAGGTTTCAACAGTAATGGTTAAGATAATCAGCTTATATACTAAAATAGGTAAAACGTAATGTATATTTCGAGTAAGCCGCATTAATAATGCCCATCTTATACTTATCTTCTCCCGTGGGCGCTTTTGTATTTATTCTCGAGTAGTGTGAAAGATATTTTATATTCCAGCCTTATCCTATTTTCTAATTTCGCAGTGAAATCTAGGCCTAAATAATCAGAGATAAGGTGTTTCATCAGGTTTTCTTGTTTGGTATAACGTTTAAGACGTTAAGACTCACAGAGTAATAGCGTACAAGAAAGATAATATAATTTGTAATGTAATATTACAAAAAAGAAGATACGAATAACAATGACTTACCCACATTATAAGGTCTTATATAAGTTACCATAAGGTAACAACCAAAATGGTTACAACAATAAAAACATTAGTATTTTTTTAAATATTTTAAGCAATTAAGTATTATTCAGTTATTATTATACAATGAAAGTTACCACGAATTTAATTAAAAATAACAATAAAACTAATTATTTCTTATAATATTTGAATGCTTAACAGAAAAACTGAACAGATTATTCAATACGTACCTTTATCCACGTTTTATCAGACGATACTAAGAAGTAAAGAATTTAAGAACCTAAGGGCAAAAAGAGCCAATTAGAAATATCAATCGAAAATTTAAACGACGCACGTCTGTCTTATTACGTCTCACGGAAAGATTAATCAAGCGAGTGGTAGGTTTCTTAGATAAGGTTTAATATCAAACCATGAAACTTTTATAGAAAGAAACAACCTTTGTATTTTAAACGGTTAACAGAAGTTTAATGTGAAACATTCTTGTAAAATGAAGGCATAAGTCAACTGGATTTAAATTTTTACTGGTAGTAAGTAGGTCTTATATTATAAAATTGATGGTTTAGTGTTAAAACACTTTTTTATCTTCCTGTCTGTTTCAAATTAAGGCGAATTAAGACAGGGGTACTAACCACTCGACAACAAAGTATTTATCTAGTTTAAAAGTATTTTTGGAAGCTATTTTCTTTTCAAAAACCATCCATCCTTCTCCAAAAAATACTTTTAAATTGTGTTCATAGGTAAGTACTTAGAAGAATTGTTTTTGCTATCTTAGTAGTTTTTTGTCGGTTTTGTTTGAAGATTTTTCATAAGATATAGAGATACAAAATATTTATCTACGCATAAATTTTTTTGTAATTCTTTTTAGCATTAGTTGATTAACCATCTGCGATTCTCTTATAGTGTCGACATCTATGAAACTACACGATAATTTTGAAGTAGATAGGTCTAGGTAGTTAATTTAATATTGATATAATTGTAAAAACTCTTTTTACAAGTAAATAACAAAGTTAATAAAATTATCGTATTTATTCGATGAACGTTAGGAAAACTTACTATTTGTTTATTTAATTGACAATAACGAGAATTCGAATATTCAAGCCCCAAAAGTTTGGAGTTTAATACTCTCGATTGGGAATTACCAATTTATAAACAACTTGCAATGTTTTCTTGTTATAATAAACGGAAACTTTAGGCGTCGCTGAAAGTAATCAGTTGAATATTGAATGAGTTATATAATGAATATTCAATAGTCACTATTCAACATTTAAATGTCTGGAATACGAGAGTGAACGGATGAATGGGTAATGTATATAAATAAGTGATTTTAAATTTTTATATATTTTTTTATTGTTTACAATTCAACAATGTTTTCTTTGGCTGCAAGTTGGTTATTCAGGTTTACTGGAAATATGATGCAATCCTTTTAGAATTTTATAGATTAGGTTACAAGCAATGGATTTTGTCACATAATGTTGTGTTTGTCACACATAACTTAGTAGTTTCAGAATTTTTAGAGATTTTGTATTTTTTAAATAAAAATCCCGCGTAAAACATCATCTTTATTCCAGTAGTTTAGATGTTATTTTATGGTAAATGAGATGTAATCACGATTAACAATCTACCTGGAAATTACAGCACTTTTTTAAATGATCTTTAAATAGCTTGATTTATTTTTTTTTAACTACTTAAAAAATAAACACGAATTTCCATTAATATATACACATACACATTCATTTTCCAAAACATTTAAAAAACTTATATGTTAATTTAGCTTTCAAATACGTTAACTTCATAAAACTAATTGAAGTGATTTTAAGTTACTGTTTGCCGGGGCTCAAAACTCAAACCTCAATAATGATTTAACGGATTTTCTGAGTTTGCCATGGTATCACAAATAACCAACTTTGTGTACTGTAAGTAATACAAATTTAAAGTTCAATCAATTAATTCGTTCACAAATACACCTAAGTTATTAACTAACTTAAATAACTTTAATACTTAACGGCATTGTACTTAATTACAAAAATAATTATATACCTTCACCGGTATAATAAGCAAAATGTAATAAACAGATTGACATCATAATGGTCTCTCTTAAGCTACGTTAAATCTTTTTCGGTGCTCCATTTTTCGGGCTTAAACAGGTGGTTTCCGTTAATTAAAGTCTGTCCCAAATAACGTTACCTGTCAGCTAACAGTTTATGATGTAATTGTATAATTCTGTAACGAAAGGCGACGTAAACTCGCGATGAAAGATCAAGTGTACTTGATTACTTTTTTTACTTTTTCTGTTATTTCACGCGCACTCAATGATCTTGAAGTGATAAAAACTATTAATATCGTATCGTTGTAAAAGTACCAACAGCTTAACGTGACTTCCAAAGCACCGTGGAGCTGGAGATTCAAATATTGATTGACCAATCCAGGGAGCAACCATAGCAAAGTTTCTTTGTTTTAGTCAACGCCAACGAGCTCTTGAATTTCGTACCTGCTAAGAATTATTTTATTTTTATTATTACCCATTGAGCTGAGTCACTATTCGCTTTCTGAGCTAATATTATAACATATTTTAAAAGGCCTAATAGTCGCCCCAACTTTACCTTATAGCGACCCCTTTACACTCACTCAATATTACTGGTCAATTTCGTATTAAAGTAAGGTTTGAAATTCAGTCAATAGATGGCGTAGTCACTTTGTAGCCTATTTGTACATGGCGGTGTTAAGAGTTTTGCTTACTAATCACAAATTTGTACCTGTAAATTTATGATTACGTTCGCTTGACCACATTTCTTACTATATTTCTTGTTACTTTAAATATCATTGGTGATATAAGTAAGTGGTCTGAGTCTGAGAACACAGCATATAACGCTCGGGAACGGATTTGAACCACTCAGATAACGTGCGTAATCTAAGCTGAGACTTGGAACAGAAAAACCATTTGCAACTTAACTGCACTTCATTTTTAATCTGAAATAACTGCACATGATTACCAATCAGATAGAAACAAAATTCATATATAAAGCTAAATAAAAAAATTACCATGTTCTATAGAATGCAATTTTTATGGCCGCTTCTCCCTTATAATGACGCACCATTTAAAATCAGTTTTTATTTCTCAAACAAAATAATATTCTGAAAATAATCGCCCCATTCGCGTCTATTTTTCTGTAATCAAGACAATCATTAACAGCCTACTAACATCCCGTACTAGGCACAAATTAACGAGTTTGGTTTGGAATGACAATTGAAACCAAAAGATAGATCTTATCTTGTACACTTAAAGGGAATTGTTATAAGTATTTTGTGCTTCGGGAGAAATAATAATACAGACTTAAATTGTTTTTAAACCATCTAAGCAAATAACCGAGCCGTTAAATCCGATGCATCCTAGAAAGCGTCAGAATAAACTTTATACCCAGAGACTGAAAGAAATAAAACGAAATTGAAACTGATGGAATAATAAAGAGAGGCGATATTGTTTAATTAAGCACGAATAAAAAATGTTAAACAATTCAACTAACTTTTATGTTAATAATAAATTTATAAATAAAAAAAAGTATCTATTTCTGTGGCCTTACAAACAAGAGTTGTGAAGCCTTGAATAATTATACAAAGTTTCATCTCTTGAAACAAACAGACGTGACTCCTTCGTCAGCCAGGAGCCAAAAAATAAATCCTGAAAGCTTTAAAAATAGTTTTAGACTTAGATTCACTAGTAGAAAGACAATTAAGGAAACTAACCTATTTATAATAGCAATGAATTTTCACCAACCTTGAGTAACCTTGTTCACATATAATAAATATTAAATTTGTTACAGTTGATATTCTATATTTTGCATTGGCTTTGCGACATCGAACCTTATTCTAGCTCACTATTAATGAAAAAGGTAATGTGAAAAAACTAATGAAAATTTGGAGCAGTACCCTTAATTGCTTCGTGAACTGAACGACAAAAGACTTAAGAAAATGGAGAATTTTCTTTTTAACAGTTTGCAAACAAAAATGTATTTTCACGTACCCTACTTTTATTATTTGGACTGACAATATTTTCTGCGAGATTGAGCAATTACTTCAATGCTTTAAAATTTTTAATTTTATACTACAATCATATTGAATTCTGCTTGAATTTACTGACATTAATGTCGGTTATGGAGTATCAAAAAGAATTGATATGTATATCTATTTATTGCACTATTGAGATTCGGAAGTTTATAGTTCGCCGTTTCGCCGATGCAGTATCGAAAAGAAAATAAAGAAGTGTAATCGATTTAGAAGTCTATTTTTCTCACCATATTGGCGAAAACGATGTTTCATTTGAGCAGTCATCAACAAATCCTTTAAAAAGTACCTACACTTTTTAAACTTAGATGTGAGCTCAAACGATCTGCCGCTGCAGGTGGCACGGCGTAATAATTCCCCCTTTACCTACTCTTCACTAAAATCTATAAGAAAATTGTAAAATAAAGGTAAATGAACACGAATCACAATGGGACCTTCATTTTAAAATAGCGGTTAAAGTTAATTAAACAAAAGGTAAATTTTTCATTCATCTGTACTTTCAAGCTAAACCGGTTCGGAAATTTCCGAGCTTTGCTAGGCAAGGACAACCGCCGTTCTATTATTTCTTTTTTTTTTTATTCAGCGGCCAAGCTAATTACTGTGTTTCGATTTGCTCGGAAAGGTAACTGTAACCACAAGGCATGGAAGCATTTACAGCTTGCATTTAGCTTGAGTCACATTGTAGCGCTGTATAGTTCGCAAGCCACGAACAACGCAAACAACAACAAACGCGAACGCGAATGCAAAAATGTTCGCATATATAGGATATTAAAAAGTTGAATTGTTCCTTAGTCCCCTCCATAATGCTGACTATCTGATTTATAATCGAAAGAATTTACTGATTACAGGGGTATATTAGATTGCTTATCTGGCGTTTGCATAAAACAAGAGGTCAAAATGTCAGATGCCTTCAGTCATTTGCCTTCATTTACATTTATCGCCACATATTCAGACGCCACATAGACAGTCTTATCGAAGAATGTTACATTTTTCATTAATTTCACAATAAAAAAATAGGAAAAGAAAGATTTTATTCATTATAAAAAATAACATATAAACTTTAGTTTAAAAGTGCTATTAAAACACATTTGTAAGCTATTATTAGCTAAGTATTATACACATCGATTTTTTAAAAAAAGCCTCTGTTAAAGCTTAGTAACTATAAAATACTTAATTCAATCTAGCAACCTGGTATCCTCGTCTAAAAACGAAATGAAGCGGAATGATTAATAAAGATAAGAAGATAAACCGGGGAAGCCAACAAAAAATTTAAAGACCATCAATTTAATAGAAGCAGTCGAATAAGCGAGCAACCTATTATTTGTCTTATAGTACAGAGCTGGTTTTAAATAAGCGATGAAGATTAACCCTCCTTCTTTGTTATTTGTACACCACAAAGTCTACTTTTCACTGTCTCTTAAAATATCACAAAAACAAATAATTACAAACGCTTGGTTTCCAACAGTAAATGGTATCTATTCAAAATCCTCAAAAGAAAGAATTGTTCAATTACTTAATCATTGGTAGTACTTCGATAATTATTGACGAGTATAGAGAGACATAATTATAATTAACAACCACGACTCAACTAACTTGAAAACTTTCTTAAATCCATAAGCAGAAGACAACAGGCTGCTCGGCCCTGGCGGCCATATTCAAAAAACCCTGCGGTGGAAGTTTACTGTGACTTAATGATAGCCCTTGATAAGATAGAAATCATTTTGCAATAAGGCGATTAAGTTACAAATAGATTAAGCCGAGAAACGATTTCTTCACAGTCTAATGAAAGCTTAACACTATCTAGTGACACGTAAATTCAAAGGCGAGACCATCTCTCCATCGCTGAGTGAAAGTTAATTCATTTGGAATGGCCTTTGACACAAATAAGTTTTATAATAATTTAAAGATTAGCAGCGTTATTTAATACTTAATTGTAAATCAATTAGACGACTGAAAAAACCCTCAGCCTGAAGAATGAAATTTTGATAAAATGTTGTTATATATATCGTATAATTTCAAACAAGATTTTTAGTTTTGCTACTTAGATTTTTAGATTTTTAGTTAGACGAGAAACGTTAATTGTCGAAGTATCGCTAGAAATATCTTTAATCAATTTTATTTTGACAACAGTCTCCTTATGTTCCTAGCGTAAAATTAAGATATTGGTTAAAAATAAAAAAGCTCTTAACTTAAAATCTCAAAGGCTATATCTGCAAGTCATACGTATTTTAGTCCAACTGTGTCAATGTCGTGCTTTACAGTTAAAAACAATCAGAAATCAGAATAGAGTACAAATTCTTAATCACATACACAGACTCATTGCGTACACACACAGTCGAACAGACTTGAAAGAAAGTGCGTACAACGTATAATAACAATCAACTCTATAAATTGTGACAACCAAGAAAAAGAAAAAATACAAGGCGCATTCAGCATATCCTTCCAGAAGATTCTCCATTTTCTCTCTTCAATGATAGTGCATATAGAAGCTGCCTTCATTAAGATTTCGTACCCGTCATTAGCAATTGTATCCAAACGTGATATGGACCATTTTGCAACTCCAACGTTAATGATATTCTATCTACTGTACCAAATTTTCCAGTTCGCCTGATTTCCATTAACGAAACAAACAATAGCGTACCGAATAGAGCCTGATATTAGCTTTGTTTTCCTTCAAATCTATAATCAGACCTAAATAATACGTTAATTGAATACTCAAGCTTCTTTGTTGTAAATAAAGGCTTTGTAACACAATTCAATTTTAATGAAATCGTGACTTTTAAGTTTTTAACACAAGAATGTAACATGTTGATATCATATAATAAATATTAATAATAAAAGAAGTAGAATACAATGCTTTGTAACGTTTATTCGAATTAAATTTGAATTTTAACAGAAAAGATAAAACAACCTTTACATCATATAAAGGCTTGTGAACAATTATTAATTATATAAACCGAGCCTTAATCAGAGAGAAAATAATGAATGTAATCTGTGGCTTTACTTTAATAACCATTAAATAAGTGTAATGTATGATAGTGTTTTGTTATGTTCATTCGAATATAATTTTAAATTGCAAGAAAGGAGATAAAACATTGTTTTAATTGAAGTTATATGGTTGGATCAAGACACCGAGAATAATATAGGAGTCGACCAAAACAGCCAATCTCGTTTAAGCGTCTCAATCAATTCTCTATTTCAATAACATCGCGCACTGTCCATACGCGAGCCTAAAAATTTACATACCCTTGTACATTTGATTACACCATCTATATCATCTTAATAATCATATTAACAACAGCCTATATACGACTCATCATGCAGTCCAATCTTATTAACACCTGCCACCACTGTAGAAGAACTAGTGAGAATCATGCACTAAGACTTGCAGTATCGCGTAAGTTTGTCACGCATCTAGTGCATGGAATTCTTCTAAAACATACGAATTTCCTCCTTTAAAGAACAATGAGGATAGTTAACATATGTTGCAAAAGCTATCTTTGGATTTGAACCTGTCTTACTGCTTAATATCAGGTGGAGTACTATGGTATTATGGACTCTATTTCAATTACGTTTACGGCCTACACCTAATTTCAATTCTCGATGGACTTTATCAGTAAGGCAATAAGGTTCACCAGAGAAAACAATCCTAAATTAAGCAGAGTGTAAATCAGAGTGAATAATACACTCCCGGGAGGTGCTTAGTCCTTAATAAAAACAAATCAATCAACTGATTCTCGGCTTGTTATATTGAAGTAATTTATAGTTATGCTAAATTGTCGATTTAGTAATTCAATTTCAATGAGAAAGCAGGAATACCAACACACGCATTTCTATTTGGACCAGTGCAAAAGAATTACATGAAATCGGTTTTATGGGAACAACCATCTGGAAATAGACCCGTTCCTTTGATCCTCTATCGTCACAAAGCTAGGCAAATCCAATACTTACTTTATTTGAGGCCTTTATACTTTTCTGCTTATTGTCTGCATTTTTCAGAAATAAAGTTATTATTCTCAAGTCGATTTTAAAAAGTTGCTTCGTCTTCCAAATTGGTAAAGGTGTAACCAAATAATATATTACTTCTTCAATAGAAATTGTAGTCTGTACTTTAACATATAATAAATGTGGGAAAAATAACATTTTTGAAATGCCAGAAGATGTAACCAAATTAAAAAAAAGGTATAGACAAATATTGACGATGATAATATTATTAAAAAGTAATTAATCACAGGAAACTACTTAATTAATTATCTATACATGCTTTCTTTAGTCCATCCACCCAAGCTTCTTTTAATGGACCGGTCTTGTAAATTGACTCCGTATTCAATACACTTCAAACAATGCCGGCCTGAGTAAAAGCCATTGAATTCTATTTGACTTTTAATCAAATCGCAGACAAAAAGTTATTAGATAAATTAAAAAAGAAAATCTCAGAAAAATATTCAAATTTTGTTCAAAACGTGAAAGCTGAAAAAACCTACCTTTATACTAAATACTTTTATGAATAAAACTAAATCAGGGAAAAGATATCGAGATCTATTAAAAATAACTTTATAGCTGGGAATACAACTTAAAGTCTTTAGTTACTTTACTAGAGACAAAAATGTTAGAACCTTTTTAACCCTGTCACAAAAAGCGAGGTGTATAAGTTCGACGAGTCTGCCGGTGTGTGTGTGTGTGTGTGTGTGTGTGTGTAAGTGAGTCTGATTTTTAAATATTTTATCTTAATAAGTCTAATAAACTGTTTCGTGAAAACAAATAGAACAAACAAATGACTCTTGAAGACGTTTTCAATTTCGTTAAATTAAATTTCGCTCAGTAATCAAATGTAAATTTCAGTCTTACCTCAAAGCAAGGCTAGGCTAAATAACAAAACAGTAATGAAATATTTGCGCGTCATCACAGTTAAAGAGTTTTAATCCCAAGTTACGGCGAAAATACAATTTTTCGGTTGAATCAAATTTTACTGTATTACAATTTCGGAACGACTTTGTGGGAGTTAGTAAGGCTGCTTTTGTATTTGCCTGGTTTTCTAAAATTTGATATACACAGATTACTTCGTGGATCAGTTTTAAAACGTCCTTAGTGTAGTGTACATAATACTAATATATGTCTATGTAATTGCTGAGAACAATAAAAGCTACATTAGTACTAAAATTTTGATTTTATTTATTTATTAAAGCTATTTATTCATATTAAATATTAACATTGGTTATTGTTCAAACAACAATAACAACAGAATGTATATTTTTTACTAATAATTGTGTCTTTAAACTTCGTTCAAGTTCTATCAAATCGTACTATATAAAAAAAAGTATTTGGAATCTAAGGTGCCTGCAAAATTTTAAGGAATTCGGGAAGACTCTCAAAGTGAACTTAACGTTTTGGTAACTTAAGATCAATTCATTTTAGCTTATTGTTGAATATAGAATTATCAAAAAATAAAACACATGTTAAAAAATTTTGAACGTACAGGAATTTATTTCTCTTATCAAAACTTTTTTTATGTTTAGAAATGTAGTTCCTAATCTTGATCATTAAATAACATAACTCACTTACAGACAGTCACCCTTTTTTAAAAAGTTATCTTTTTACAGACATCACAAAAAACACAAAAAGAAGATTGTCGATTCAATTTTATTCATAATAAATTTATAGAAAAATAAAACAGTAGTTAAAACAAAGATGGCATTACTTATTCACGTTCAAATTTTCGCCTCGTTGGCCAGGCGGAGCCCACGTAAACTCCAACCCATAATGATATTCCCGCTCAAGATCTAATGTAAATGTGTTTGTGGCTTTCCTATTGGAAGAGCAATAGTATGAACTGGAATAGGTATATAAGCCTCTATATTTTAACACCCTCCATTATCAGTAAGTAAACGTTAGTTGGGTAACTATAATCCGACTAAGTTTTGTTGGTAACATAAACTATCTTAAACAGAGAAAATTTCAAATGTTTGCGAAAATATTCAAATTTATTTCTTAATAGTCGAAGACACTGATAATTGGTGGACCATTAAAAGTAAATAATAGAATTAATTGCACAAACTCAAAGACTTGGTCCGTGAAAATAGTATAAAAATCTTCTGTCTTCGAAATTGCTTTCCCTATTAAGTACGAAGTCAATCTCTGCCTGAGGGGCGAATGACTCAAGATGGCGCGTTATAAATTTTGACCGAAGCGATAATGCAAATGAAAAAAGGGCAGCTTTATCTTAAATAGGGAGTCGAGTGTCTAATTGAATAATTTTGTTAAAAGAATGGGACTGCAAAGGCGTGTAGTAGGGTTGTCCTACGTCGTGAGGATTATGAGACTACTGGCATTTTCCGAAATATAGCTTATCACAGCTTTATTGTTTAATTAAGTCCAAGGTATTGTAAACTTTTTTAGCTAACGTGCAACTTGCCTAGTTGTATAAGGTTTTAAATTGCCTATAGAAGCGAAGGAATTTACCGGTCACTGGATAAGCAGCGACTACGGTTCGATCCTAGTGAACGACACATACCCACATAAACTCTCAGAAACTCCATTGCCCTTCGCGAGGGCTCCTGGGTTCTACTGAAGCAATTTAAAAATTAAATAATACTTTTTCTTGATATAAAACATAAATAAGGTTTTCCTAACGAACTTTTAGAGGGCTAAATTATCACTAATTTAATATACTATATTAGTACGACTTTTTAATATCACAACATTAAGACGAGTAGTGCCAACGAGTATATTAAATTATATTATTTTACCTCTGAAAATTACTCTTTATTCCCAATATCTGTAGGACTGGTTACCCTATATTTAAGGGAACCCTTTTAGGACATTAAGTAATTTTCCAAGGTAGGTAGATATCTGAGATCAGGCTCGGGTTGGATGACTTGCGGGAATTTTAAACAAACTTGTCGTTTTAGCAGCTGACCACGTTTTTCTGTCATGTCATTGTACTCATTTCCTCTAGAAAGGCTTCGAATTATTTCGGTCCTTTGGATGTTATGTGTCAGATAAATAAAAAAGAAAATAGATACTAATTATAATTATATATATTATATGTAAGTATGTTTTCGTTTGTTTTGAAGGATAATTATAGAATATTAAATGATTAGCTATCATTTTTAGATATCGTAATTGTTGTGCAAAGCTTGTAGAGATGTCTGTTTAGCCCCTTATTGAATGGCGGTCTTAATATCTAATATGATTTTCTATGCCATTGGGTGTTAAGTGCGCCATTTTAAAGTCTTTTTGTGCAATAAAGTATCAAATAAATAGTAGTTAAATGAGATTGATATCAAACTCCTTTAAAACATTTTAAATACAAATATAAAATGGAAATAAAAACTTAATAACTCTGCTCTAATGAGACACGAATGCTTACGTATGATATTAATGGTGAAATACAAAATCCATATTGAACATTGCTAAAAATAAATCCAGATAGAAAAGTATTTCAGAAAGAAAAAGAATGAATATTTTTTATAATGGTCGAAATATAATTAAATCTCTTTTTAGAAAATTAAAATATAAGAATACTGATCTTTTTAAATCTGTTTAATAAATTTAGTATTAATTTCTGAGACTCCAAATAAAAAATTTGTACATGAATTCGTCTCTAATCTTCCGCATTCATAAATAGGTTTCAAAATTCATACTTTAAGTGAGTCTCTCGTCGCCGCTAATTTTTTTTTCGCACACACAAAAAATTGCACCACAGGGAAATTATACGTTCAGAATTTAAACGCCTTGCGAAATCACGGTTAATACAAATTTAGGTGCAAGTTTTGTTTAATTAAAGCCAGCAACAAATGATGTTTTATCTTGCTTTTAGTGCAAGTATTATACATGAACCTTTTACCATACCACCATATATTACTGCTGACGTCTTGTCAATGATAGAATTATATCTGATTTGGATACGACTTCTCTACGCCACAAACTAAGGGTTGTTACATTAATAAAATATTAAAGTTTATAAAAAAATATGTTGCAAATTAATAATTATATTCTTTTCAAAAGAAACAAAATAATAATTTAATTCATTATTATTTCAAGATATTCAAATATCTTAAAATCTATCTAACACATACCTTAATATCTTAAGAAAATGGTGGGCGTTTGATAAATCAAACGGCTTCTTTTTCTTTACTGTTAAATAAATTTTCAATTTATTTTGCAGTCGATTTATTCGTCCATTGTATTGAAAATTGGAGTCCGTTCACAGTATTTATTCGATAGGATTTGTGGTTGGTGTGAACGAAACTCATTACTTAGTAATACTTTACGAAGCACTTAGCGAAGTAACTCAGCCAATGTTCCATAAAATTTAGTTAAAAGATTTTAAAAAAACTTTTCCAGCTCGTTTTATATATAAACCCTGAAAGGATTTGATTAAGGCGTCTTTTGTGTAAAATAGTAGTATATAAAAAAAATATTGATAGATATTCACATGTGTCATCATAAGTATTAAATATAGTATAATATATATATTAATGTAGTTTAAGTACAACAAAATTTCGGCGGCAATCAGGTTTCCGAACGAACCACACGAGTTGCATGTCTGCAATGAAACATTTTTTGTAATTTCGGTCTTAAATATGTTTTAACACCATACATGTTAAATAAGAAACCAAATTCTTTCGTTTACCTCACACATGTTCATAACTATCCCAAATAAAAGATTCCAAAAAAACAAACTGAATGTTTGCTTCGTGTTTCGTATTTCAATACTTATCTTAGAAGTTTGGGATAGATTGCTTCAAGGTAGCTTGGTAATCTGCCGAAACCCTCTTAGAAGATGATCATGTCATCCTGAGAGAACCTGTATATGTACAGTATCTCAAAATCTTCGTTAGCGTGATTTAGGCTTAGTTTTTCGTATTAAGACGTTTCTATGTCGGCAAGGGACCACGTAACGCTAGCGTCGATTGTCAGAGAGAGTAGTGTCAGTCATTATCATATTTTTCTTGTGTATATTTGTATCCGTAAGCAAATTATTTTCTTTCTTTATTTATATCGAATTTTGATTACATTATATTATTTTGGCTGATATTATCTCATTTGTTAAGCGCCTATCACGTAGCTCCTTCTATATAAGTTAAAAGTCAAAAAGTTTATGTAACTTTCATAAAACTTACATACATTTGTTCAGTCTAGGTACGTTACACGTTCTTTTGAAAGTCATGATTGAAGAATATAATTAAAATTAAGTAAAGTTATTAGCTTAATATTCATTATATATATATATATATATATTACACACACACTACTCAATAAATTGGTTCCATAGTTAAGAATACAAACGCTGCTAACTAACTAAGCTTATAAGCTATAAGAAACATCATGGCGTGCGTTACGGCGTCTGCTACATTTTTTCAATAAATTAAATGAGTTTTTAAAACCTGGAAATATTTAATCTGTAAAGTTAATATTTGTAAGTATAAAATTGGGGCACATTTACCGAGTTTATCATCCTATCTCCTCTCTCCTTCACATAATGAAGCACCACTAGCAAACTTTAGGCGCCCATAATCACAAAATTTCACTTGAATTGAAGAAACTTGTGATTAAATATAACGCGGCCTATAAAGTTTGGAACGCTTTTAAAGGATAATATCGTCTTTACCAATCGCTCAACTCATAAACAAGTTACGTAATGAGTTTGCTGTTACGTACTTCGAGCTTGTAGGTTGGAAAGTGAGAGATAAATTATATAATATCGTCAGACCGAAGGATTGATATTAATAAAAAAAACATAAACTATATACATTTTTACATCCCATCTATATACAAAACGGGCTACTAATGAATGTAGCCGTAATTCTCAGCAAGTAATCTCCACTTAATCCTTAGATTCCAGAGTGCTTTTTAACGTCACTTATAAGAGGTATCTAACGAGAAAGAAACTACTATACAGTTTTAAATTGGAGACGTCGTACCGCTTCGCGAACGGAGAGTTAAAACACTATATTAATAAATAAAGGGGCGGTATATTAAAACTATGGTATTGATGTTGTCAAGATTTTAGGGCAGTTAATTAGTATCCGTTTTTTCTTGTAATACTAAGTTATAAAACAGCACACTTATTACATTTTTTTTTCATTTACAATTCTACACAGATTATGCTAAAACACTTAGGTATTGAATATAGAATTTACTATTACATTTGCCAATTTAGGAAATACACTTCATTACTAGAAATGTCAATTTTTGTATGTAGGTAGTAATTTATGAACATGAACAAAGAATAATAAAAATAATTAATTATAAATATATGTTAAGTGATTGTGTAGAGGTCTGTACATGTATTTTGTGTGCGTGTGTGTGTGTGTGGATGAGTGAAGATATAATGTTAGTTTAATATGTAAATTAAACAATAAAACTTATCTAATCTATTCTATTTTATTGGAATCTAAGATTATGTTGGTAAGCTCTTATAAGATTACCACACCTCTAAAAAGCCTGATATCAACTTAATAGAATATATTATAAATAACTTACTTATGGCTGCAGTTAGAAGAAAATAACGATACTTTAAAGAAGTCTCACTTAAAAGTGACTTGCTAGTGATGAGCGAATGGGCATATACGTGAGATGCCCATTTGCCTATTTGCAAAAGATCAGAGACTATCATATTATTATTACTTACGATTTAAAAAATAACCCTAATTTGAGTATACGTCATAAACATGTTACGCTTGCATATCCCAACTAGTAAACCAATTTGTATTGGAGATAGATTGCATCTCGAAAAAGGAAATAGTCGCCTTTTCATGCAATAATCGACAGTTTTCCTGTACGTCTAAAAACTTGAAAAAAAACATGCAAAATTACCAAAAGAAAATATTAATTCGCTTAGTTACAAAATCTTGACAACAACAAATTGAAGAAACTTTCTTGCGCCACTTAATTTCCTTGAGGTGTGGAGTAAATAAGCTGTTTGATCTCTTTTCTGTTCACAGTTGCGGTGATTTCGTTCAAATCAAAAGTAATCAAAACTTTGATTGTGTTTTGGCAATTACGTACACGCCAAATACTACGACTGTTAATTAACAGATTATGCTTTTAATATTTTTAATGTTATTTTTATTAAGATCCTAAGATAAGGGAAGCACAAAAAATACCCTAGGGTCGTAGTGCTCCGGGAGTTGATGCCGACCCTTAATCAAGATAAGATAAAATATCTATTTTCCTTTACGAATACAAACAACACATAAGATGTATCGTTATTCACAACTGTCCTAAAAAATTTTGTATCTGCAACTTTTTTATTACAGCGCCTCAATCTGGGACGGGAATTGATCGAAACTTTCCGAAGCAAATTCACCATCCGACAGTTATGAATACAGGGGAGATCTCTTACTACCATTATGAACAGAACCGCGTAATTTTGGAGCTAGATCTAAATTTATACCACGTTTTGTGGATGAAAAGACAAAGTTACAAATATACCAGACTTTTTTGATTGTTTTGAAATAAAGCGTACAAATGGCGGTAAGTTCGCCTAATCTCATCGCATCTCTACAAGTCAATCCGGGGTTAACCAGAGAGCTTATAGAGAAAAATAGTGCAGCACTATTTAATACATATAGTCATTATGAAAAAGTACCATTCCAACATCTCCATTACCATCTATCCTTTTATAATAGCTTAAGACTTTGTTTGCGCTAATCTTATAAAGTACGAATATAAATTAAAAAAATATTTTTGTGTCGGATAGTCCATTTATCGAGTTAGGCTATATGCTATATAACATCACGCTACGATCGATAAAAGCTGAGTATCAATCCATCCTTTGCAAAGATTTCGTTGCGTGCCATGCGTAAGCGGTTAAAGTTACGCAAAAACCGTGTGTGACGGAATTGTTCCCCTTTGAAATCCTTAAAAAAGTTACGCCACAGCATATTTGTTTCAGACTGGCTAACTTTTGAATAATTCCTTATTTGTATTTTTATATCTTTTCTTTGTTTTTGATATATACATGTTGTTTTTCTATCAGTTTTATAGGTATACGACCGAGAGTTTCATTCTCAACAATATGTCTACCTTTTAAAGTAGACTCACTATAAAGTTTATTTAGTAATCAAATTTTTGCTAAATATTCGCATTATCTGTGAAGTATTTTGTATACTAGATGTTATTATTAAATAAATACTCAAGCCTATATTCGTCACACTCTGGACACAGGCTTTCTACACGAGAGAAACACTTGAGTAATTTGGGTCATAACACCAGTAGACTAGCCCAATGCGGGTTGGTTGGTGAATGACTTAACAACTATAAAGTTAAGTTACTGTTAAGATAATAATAACCTGAGAGATGGGTTGCTCTGTGCAAGTTTTTGAGCACTAATTACTACTGCTATTCTAAAGTTGGAAATATTACGAAGCAAAAACTTTTAATTACTTAGATTCCGTAAAATCGTGTAATTTTGTAAGTGACTCGCGTCTACCGATTCTTTTTATTACGAAAGTAATAATTACATTAAAAGACTCGTAACTTAGTTTGGATGTCTTTGTTGTGCATAATTAAATGAGTCTTTGAAGTTAAGACTAGAAGACTCGAATATTTTCAACACTAGTTATGGTCGCATGTTTTTAGAGTTTAAGATATTAACGCAGCATTTTTATCGGATATTATTTTAAATATAACTAGGAAACTGTATTTACTCGCATCTCTTATCGTACCTGGAAATAATATTTAAGCTTATTATACAGATGTGTCAATTCTACAAAAACGAAAAGTTTGCATTTCTACTGTAATTTGTAACCTCCTTACTGATGGAATAACTGAACCTTAGGATGGTTTTGTACTCACGTGACAGATGAAGATACATTGCGTGTATTTTCTGATAGCACTTGCCATGTCAATCCTTAGCAGTGTAGTACTCATTATTTAAGACACCGATCCGTAGAAAAATCGAGCGCTACATTAATTTTAATAAACACATTACATAGATACTTTTTGCAAATCTCATTAAATTATATTTGTTACATAATAATATCCACCATTGCTAACAATGCGTAGAAAGAAACAAAGCAATGAACAAGTTTATCTTCGACGGCGCCTTGCGTAGCAATACGCAGGATTGTAGAACACAGTAACAGAATGCTACGGTAAGACTCTGCTACATGCTTTTGTGTGTATCTTCTAACAGCATTTATCGTAGCAAAATCGGGTGCTTAATACATGGTATGAAATATGTTTTGGTGATTCCCCTAATATCATGTTTTTACACAACAACACCAAGCATTCTAAAACTTTGTTTTGTCGCGGTATTCTGTCTTGTATATCTTAGAAAGACACGTCAGAAAAAATAGAAGCATTTAATTACAATACTCTTATGTTGCTGGTCCTCAGCAAGTAATCCTCTTGATATAATATGAGTGAAGGATACCAATATGTCACCATCTGAGCATTTTTATCGGGTCAGAAAACTCTATTAAGTACGCAGCTAAAGTAATCGATTATTTTAATCTCTTAATAAGTTTGTGGATGACCACAAACTAGGTGCCATAAGTTTTTATCTCAAAAGTTAAAGAAGAAAAATATTGTATTTATAGAAAAAACCCGCGCAAAATGGAAACTTCAAACACTATTCATACCAAAAGTTTTGTATCGCTAGAGTTCAATTTTTTATTGAGTGACTACTAAAACTTTTAAATTAAAATATCTTAAGTTTAATATCAGAAAACTGTTTTAAAAGGAAAACATTAACCTACTTTGATACTACAGAACAATACTCGTTCAACGAACTATTATTTCCGCTATTAGTTTTAAAAATAAAAGCAACACAGAAAATATTTCTTCGAAAGTTCAATGAAGTGAGTGTTCCGTATCCGAAAATATCTGGGATGCCTCACTGCGTTCTGAATCGGAAACTTTATGCAAATCAACTTTGGGAACTTTTTCTTGTGTGGTAAGATGTGTGTATAACTTGGAACTTAGGTTATTGACCTTTAAGCAGTATATGCTTAAAGGCAAACAGCCTTAACTTCCAGTGCATGACATCATCAAAAATATTTTCATTCAAAGCATTTTATTTCCTTAAAACGAATATACTTAAACACTTATACTTTAGCTTTTAATCCTTGTCAAGTGCGTTAACATTACCATTAAATAAAATTTTAGCGTGAAAAAATTTTTTTTTCACTCTTAAAACCAAATTTAAAAAAAGTATATTTCATTGTTTTTAGTTTATTGACATTTTAACACATATATAGACATATGAGTTAGAAAGATACTCACGTTACCTACTGATATATGCATAAAACTCGACAGAAAAAACTTTTTGCAATCCATCAATATGGACAATCACGATTCAATCCAATGAAAAAGGTTGCTCCCTGCGTCATTTGGCTGTAAAACTCAATTTTACTGTGTTTTTAATACACACATTTTATTTTATTGAAAATTCATTCTAAAATCGGTTTTATTCACCAACTTTGTGTAATCGATGTTGTTGCGAAAGCTTTTCTCGTGTATTGGAATGGCAGCGAGGAATACATACCGATAACGGTTATTGGGCGATAACCCAGTATCAATAGAGAGGGGCCAGTGCCTATTCTGAAACAGTCGTTACGAATAAATTGGTTGTTTTTGAAGATTTACGACTAGTATCCTGGCTCATGGAAAACAGTTCCTGTTGTATAGTTCTTGTAGTAGTATTAGGTTCAGTCATATGAGCAGGTCTGAACTATCTATGCTACCACAAAATTAGATTTGTTTTTCATTGTTTATACCTTTAGCAGCGGCCAGCCATTTTACAGTTCTAATGGGCTTGCTTTTGATCTCATTTTTCTTCAGAGAAAAAGAAGAGGCTGACAATATAGCGAGCTTACCCAAAAGTCTCTTATTTAATCCTGTTTTAAAGGAATCCAAGTTATATGCCGTAGGTAAAGCTGAAGACAACATGTCAATTGACTGTTCCCCTATATCAGCTTGATTGATTTTGAAGAAATCATCTTACATTAATTTTAAAAAATCAATATGGTGAATATTGTACGTCATTTGATTAATTTTTTGAGTGTATTTATTTCATAGACAAACTTTATAGCCTTAACAGCTTGGTGGATTTTAGCTTACGAAGTGTCAGTGGATTTGTAACTATTGTGTTATATATACTTCTTAATAAGAATTTTAATACCGATAGGTATTCATTGTATTGTAAGTGTAAGACTATTTGAATTTCGTTCGAATGCCTTAAAATGAAAATAAATTACTTACGTATCCATTTATTTCATTTATAAATTCTTTATAAAAAACATCTTACAATGTTAAAACAATGTGAAGTTTTTTTTTTTGTAAAAATTATATGTCGTATTGATAAATAAAACATCACTATTTTGAAATAGGTAGCAAAGCAAATTGATCCTAATCCCAATTGGAATTAGGAATAGCTCCCTTGAACAAGTTTTATTTTGTCTAAATTGAAAATATATTCTGCTTGCTGCACACTTATTGTGGTTCTTAATTCATAGAGCAGATTCAAGTAATCCGTCTTGCTTTGAAATATTTTCCTAAAAATTTTGGTCTTAAATTACCCTTTTTGGAAAGACAACAGGAATGGTTTTTTCCAACTTTAAAGTGGCAATTGTTGGTCCACAGTCTAAAATAGCTAGAAAGCTTCTCCTTCTGCCGTTAACTTTATGCAAATCCACTTTGTAACCAAGTTTTTCTTGTGTTTGGACGTATGGCATACGTAATGACTGTTCCAAGTATATTCGTAAGTTGACCTATTAAATCACTTTTCGACTATCTTTATTAAAAAGGTTTTAATATAGAAATAACTTCTAGATACATATATCATATCCAATAAAAAAGAATAATCGAAATCACTAATTCACACGTCACTAACTGAATACGAATTTGACTGTGAGCACATAAAGAACTTTTTTATGATTGGGAGAACTCATTAAAGTGAGATAGTTTAGGTAATATAAAACTGTCTTAATAAAACTAGAAAAGAATTTCATAGATCTACAAATACCAATTTCAACTAATGTGTATAAGATATTCTTTGACTTAAAACAAACTAGTTCGCCATACAGGTTATAGCTTATCGAAAAAATAATAAGGGTTTTATAAATGGGAAAGTCTTTATTCAAATTTCTACAAAATAATATAGAAATTATTAGGGTTCATATCCATAAGGATAAACATAGTTTTGTTTTTACAAACAAAATCCAAGATTTGTCCGATAAGCTCTCTAATAAATGTAATCATTTAAAACTAAGTCATTTTAGTGTTAAAAATCTTGTAACAAGAACATAACTAGAGTGAGAAATTTGCTTTTGATAAGCCAAGGCCGTGTCTCTATTGACAATGCTTTGCTATTACTATCACAATAGCCAGAGAACAATCATGCCAGGACTGTAGACAAACATTACATTTAACTTAAAGCGTAATGCGGCTTACTGTGCTATGAGGGGAAAGTTTGTGTGATTAATTTGAATATTGGAAGTGAAATGAAAAAGTTTTTCACTGTGAGATTGCGATAATTTTAAGGAAGGGTCATAAAAGAAAATTTCTCTAAATGAAATCAAGAATCAATCCAGAAAAATAAGTTATTTGTTTAGAAAATAATGTGTACATACCAATGTAGGTGCAGTGTAGAAAAGGGTATATATCCTGCAGTGGGGTTATATGGACTGAAAATGATAGCCAGATAAACTTTAGCTGACGAATAAAGAATTATGAAAGAAGCCAAAGGAAGTGCAGCGGTATCTTAGCGTTAGATAGACAAAATGGTATTGAGTAACTGAGATACGGTTTATCAGCGAAAATACAACAATATATACATATAGTGGAGACACGATGTAGAAGAGACTCATCTCTATATATAGAAACGTTTCTACATCGAGTCTCCACTAATACAAAGCCTGAATAACGCTTACAAAGCTTGTAGATTACTGACGATGAACAGCAGCTCATGAGCAAACACCTGGTTCGGTGAAAGATATTCCTCTTTAGCTAAAAATATATTGGAAGCATCCACATCAATAATAGAGAATAATCCAGCGTTTTAAAAGCACATTCTCTCAAATTTTACAAAGTCGGAAACGCACGTGTAGTTTCAAATATGACACAAGCGTCTATCTATAGTTTGGAAACCACATGCCATTAGATCTTATGCTTATTTACGACCCTTGTTGATGAAAAGAATTATAAGTCCAAATGCTGGAAGCAGCACTCAATGGGAGGAGTTTAGCCCATGGCCATAGCATTTCACTTCTTTCTTCCAACAAACCGCTCCCAAATGAGCTCTAGTTCTCACTCACTGTTGGACTACACTACTAAAAAATAATGTTACTTAGCTACGCTTTCCTGTAAAGCCTGATTTCGTTTCTGAGAAAAATATATCTCGACTTGAAATACAGATTCAATTCAATTTTTATCACACCGAGTAGAGCCCAAGTGAAAGACGAACGATATCCAATATACCTGCCTCTTTTTCAACGTGTATGTGCTACGCAGAAACCGCTGAATAATTTACTAGGCAATACAGGGTTCTAGACGTCGTAAATTCTAAGGCTAAGGGAAGTGACATAAATGTTTTACGCCGATACAAAATGACCAACGAAGTCTGGTCGAAATTTACAACGAGGTCGATCTGAGGTGACATAATAAGTTACCATGACCTAAATCATAGTAATTTATATTCAAGATACCTAACAACCAAAGTAACTAGAGCCTTTTATTAAATTCTAGATTATTTCATGAACATGGAACTGGATTGTTCTTTTTAAAATACGTCTCACGTTCCGTGATTCTTTTACACCAGTTCATTTAATTTAGATGATTTGACAGCTAAAAGCAGACGCGACAGCGTTATACGAACACCGAAACTCGCAAGCGGTATTAAATATACAAATTATGTCTTATCATATATAGCTTCATATCAGCCCGTCCACGCTCTCATACAATAAAAATCTATCGTGTCTAATATATAGGTACCTCCTTTACTGATTACTGTTAGTAGATAGTTATCTATAATTTTCTCAGAAGTAAGGAAATGATTCCATGTTTTTATAGTACACAGCCAATTGTTCAGCAGTACGAAACTCCTTCGACTAAATGAATATACTTAAATGAAATTCCACGTCGTAAACTTAAGCAGAGCTCATAAAATCTAAGTAAACTTTTGGGTGGATCCTACGTGATCTGCTTAAACTATTCCTTTATATCTTAAGATGTAAATAGTAGCCTATAAAATTGAGGAGATTTTGCTATCAAATGCTAGATAAAATTCTCATTTCAACTTACTTCTACTCGAAGGAACAAATTTCGTAACGCTTATATTAATAATACTGAATAACTCAACTGAAACGCTTAATTTTATTTTATTTTATTATCATATCATCATGTGACCTCAGTGTTTTACTAGCTAATCTTTTTATTCAAACTATGTGTACTTATAAAGGAATTTGAGAAAGAAATCAAAACAGGTTTTATTGCATTCTGTTAACATTTTACACATATTACAATAGAAATTATATCTTTTTTATTCTGGACATTTGAGACATAGTCTTTGACAATTATTGCCTTCCATTCATCTTGCAACCATACTGGTTTTGAAAACAATCGATAATCATTCAAGGGAATTACTTCTAGTCGTATAAAAATTTCAAAATGCAAATACTACTTCTTAACTTACACATATAACTATTACTCACATAAAAATTAATCCAACATGGCGGATTAATTTTAAAAATTTCTGAGTGCATGCATAAAACCTTCTTGTTATTTTCCGTTATAAAATCGCATGAACCAGCAAAACCGCGGACTAAAAGCTTTTTGTCTCTAGGGAATATACGAAGTTGTAATGCTGCAGATAGCCAGAACATCCTAACAAAATTTAAAATATAATTATATAATAAAAGATCTGACGTTACAACGACATAAGTGCAATATATGATCCTAGCCACGAACAATTATTTAAAAGCTTTATGCGGACAGAAAGGAAATATCTCACATCGTAATAATTTAGATAGGATTATCATAATTTAAAATAGAAAATATTCAAAGTGGTATCCACAAAAATTAACCAGACTTTCACCAGTAGATATAATCTATTCCCTTGGTGACATATTTTACAACACATAAATACATAAAAACTATTAGGACATATCTAATATTATTCAGTTCACCAAATAATAATCTCTAACCATTTAAATGGCTCCGACAGGGCCAAATATTTTTTTGTTATTGTTAACTAATTTTACTAGATGTGAAAGTTGTAACATGCAATATAAAATGCAAAAAAAATATGAAACCAATATTTTACGTAACTTTTTTTGGACCTAAAAATCGAACTACTTTGACTTTGGGTTAAATATATTTTAACCCTAATTTATATCGGTATCAATGCCTTGTAGTAATGAATTTCAAAGAAGCAGAAACACCTTATGGTAAACATTTTATTTTATATGGTTTGTTATAAAATATTTTTTTATCGTAAGCTGTTTCTGCAACAGAAGATGTTAATGCCTTGCAGGCCCTGAAATAACTGGCTATCTTTCCCATCACACTAAAATACATTAAACTGCTTCACAGCTGAAACAGGAGGCGCTGGTCCCTACCCGAATACGAAAAAAAACGATGACCCGACGACGAAGACCCTAAAATGTTTTGCAGTCTCAAAATGGCCTGACACATTAGGGCTGCATAAAAACAAAAAATCAATTGATTTTCTCCCGGACGGTGCTAGGCTATGTCGGTATATGGTTATGGATAATTGCATCTTTATCTCAATCGCAAAGATCTTAAAGCACTTTTTAATGACAGCAAAATAAGCAATGAAAATTATTAACAGAATAATTAAATAATAAATAATAAAATAGCTAAATATCAAGATCGACTAATCTCTAATTATAAGGCAACGTTAACCTTAGCTAAGACATAACGAAACAACCCACCCAGCCATTGTCCTTCGGATATGACGGACAAGTTCAACGCCTAATTTATGCGATAAGGAAATGACCATAAAAGATTATGTGCGTGGCAATATACGGCTGATAGTAAACCCTTATACTAAGTTATTCGCAGCTCAGATGATACCATAAACTATGAGAATATTAATATGTCATAGTCAACGGAATATAATGCTCTCTAGGTTATGTATAGCAGTTGTGTGAAAATACAAAGACCGTCTAGTAATGGTCTTCGTGAATAGCGCTCTATCTTAGCATTGAGATAACGCGACATTATGTTTTATAGTTGAACAACTAAAGCTCTGTTTTCGTTTAATGCCACGATCTTACCCAAGTTTCCCGCCATAACAATAATGTCAACAGATATTTTGTCTTCCAGCTCTTGGTGGCAGGATCAATTGAAGGTTTCCTTCAGACTTATCATCGTTTACCATCAGGTTAACAAGGTTAACAACAAAAAATATGTAATTTTAAATCACAAAATTAACGCATTCAACTTCTACTCAAATTACCTGAATGAATTATAAACAATAAATACAGCTACACAGAAAGGAAAGAATACAAAATTATAATATGAATGTTCGCTTCCAAAATTCTCAAATACCAACACGTTAACACGAGCCTTCAAAGAGTGAGATGTAACAAGTTGAATACAAATTGAATAAAGTGAGACCTTAGTCACCGCTCCGAAGCGTAATTGAATAATTTCTCTAACGAAATGAAACTGGATTCTCAGGCTATTCCACCCCGGTAGCTGTGTGAAGAATATTATCGCGGAAGGCAACCGACTTTTTACGATGACGCAGAGTATTGTGATGCTAGATGAGACTTGGCTTTTTTAAACATTTTATTCGCAATCCAACTGACTTATACAAGTTCTCTTCATTTTGATTTATTCATCTAAAGACCGAGCAGCTCGTTGGCGGATTTATTCGAGGTTTGGTATCGTTTATAAAAACAAAATAACGTCAGCCGTGGTTGTTCCCTGGATGGGTCAATCAAAATTTATTATCTCAGGGTCCTCTGCGGTTAAGATTGCTCTTATACCGTTGGTCGTGGTTGTTTAACAACGACTTCCACCAACTAAGCCGCATTTGTCCAGAAAGTGGTGTTATGGACGTAACTCCTTATTCTGTCATTTAAGTTGACTTTTGCCCAACAACAGGGCGTATTAAAGTTTCTGATGATCATCATCATTTATTGGCTCCGATCGTTTGAAAATAAAAGCATTAATAAATATATGTCTACTGAAGAGCATGCAACACAAAGCTTATTAAAGATTATTAGAAATTGATTAAATAATGCATTAGCTAAATAAATATTCTTTAATGATATTACGGCACTATTTAAAAGGTTATTTTGTACTTAGATATCTCATTAGGTTGGATATGAAACAATCCTGTTCTATATATTGTATATATAGGTAGCAACTAATTTTTTTAGTCTGTGTAATTCTGTTATCTTAACAGCGTTACCAGGGTTTTAAGGAGACGAGAACCAGTGCAGAACAGATCTGAATAAGGAAGTGTCTAGTTAAGCAGTGTAGAGAATTTAAGGAACTACAAAATCCTTAAATTCTTAACAGTTTTAATTTTATTCAGTGCAAAAAAGTTTTACTCCCAGTTTAACGCCATCCAGTAACAAACTATGTAACCGAATATATAGATCGATCTCTCTTTATAATTGAATATCGACTTGCATCTTCAACAAGCATTATAACGCGACCGAGAAGTTATAATAATGCCATGTTCAATACCAAAGTAAATGCTTTCGATTGAAAGTAAGGGTGTTTTGGTAAATTACAATGTTCTACTGGTAGACCTATCTCAAGATTTGTCAGTGCACCGCTTGTGTCTAAAAGCGTATGTTACCTCTTTACATTTGGTAGACTTTTCTTAAGACCTTTTGATAAGAAAAAAATTTAACACAATTCTTCTCGCACATATGGAATGCTTTACATCAAAGAGCAATGTTATACGGATACTAATTCAATGCAATGTTATCAGTATTTTTATGCGAAGAAATATAGTATATATATATATAGGCTCCAGACATGCGCACACATAGATACGATCTCAAACATGACAAAGCAATGGTTCTTTCGTTTTGATTTAAAATCACCATGTTAAAGTGTCTTCATGTCCGTTATACCATACTCATTTATTTTCGGCTTAGTACTAGTAAAAACATTACCTTAATCTTTAAGAATTAAAAAGTAATTGTATTCACTCAATATAATGGCAAAAAGTAAAAGGTAACAACTGTTACTACAGGCAGTCATTATACGAATCAACTGTTATCTATCCATTACGTTTAATAAAAGGGCTATAAATCACGTTCTCTGTTCTGTCACAATTATAATCACGTGACTGTAATATGCAACGTCAGCAGAATAGGTTTTAATTGGCTATTATTATTTTTAAATTCTACCATTGTGTAACAGTTATCACAAAATAAAGTTTCAGTATAATTTTAAATAAAATAAAATATATCGTTTTTGATGAACAGAAACACAATATTATTAATATATTTGATTCTGAATCCTGTATAAAAATAAAGATACTCATTGTCTATTGATCTAGTTATATGATTGTATCACGAATCGGATATACATGATCAGAGAAACTCAAACATTATTATTAACTTTTCTCACTGTGAAACATCACAAAATTGAGTAAAATTTAATTATGATAACAAACATTGGCTAATAATGTAACTACGTAATTGTGTCATGATTCGCATATCCATGAGCATGAGCTGAAACGGTTCAAAGTTCTTAGTTTGGTCTATGAATATTAAACTAGCCACATCCAGCAGCGTTACCGAGATATCTGATAATTCCATCATGCTAAGTCTGCCAGTCAAATTACAGAAGACGAACGTTGCAAATTGAAATGAGGCGAGCTGCGAGCATTGCTTGCTATTAGACTATTTAAAACGCGGAGCAAAAATCTTGTTGAATTTACATTTTGATTATAATTTTATTCCATTTATACCCCATAGCGTTGGAAGGGTTAAGCCAACAGTCTTTTATTTTGTGCAACGCACGCTATTTCGTGATTCTAAGATGTTAGACTTGATTAAATTTGATTAGGGAAGGTTTTCTTATGCTTCAATGATTTATTTCATAAGGTATTATGATTTATCTAACAAATCCCTGTCTGTCAAATTGCAGTTCCCTATGTATACATTGTACATTGTCTGTAATTCGCAAATCGTAAGAAGACAAATGCCTGCAAATCGTAAAAAGAAACTTATAAATTTTGATCTCAACTCTGAGAAGAACTAATGCATGATAAATAAACATTATTGCTGATATGTGGTGCTTCACAAATTGCTAAGTCTTTTTTTCTAAGACACTTGTAGTAGTCAAGGCACCATCGTCATCCTTGTTAGAATTAGAAGAATGCGCCAGATCAGAATTAGAAAAACTATTTAAATGACCTATAGCTTTCCACAGACATTCTGGAATGAGAAAGTCTAGTCTCAGAGTTTAATACTGCAGACTTTTAATTCATCATGCACGATAAGGTTCTTGCGCCTGGGCAAAGCAAACATGAGTGCTCTTAGCCTTAGGAGAACTAGTGGACTGTAAGTATCTCCTAAATAATGAAAATCTAGCAAACGATAAAAGTTAAAAATGGGTTTAACAGACTACGTAACAAGAAGGCAGCAATAACGACAAGACATGAATTTGAGTGATTCAAAAAATAGACAAAAACCATAAATAATTATAAAAAGGTAATAATGGCTCGGCCACACAGCCTATGTCTGCAACCTTCTTTAAAATTACGTCTGCGTCTTGATAAAGGTTGTACGCAAAACCGCTACCTCAAAATTTCTGCCACTCCTTAAAAAAATTCGTATGTGTTCAAGTGTCCATAATATATTCATATGACAACCACGAAAACTTTAGTCGGACAAATTGAAGAAGAAATCTGACATATTTGACAGAATGGTTGCAAAGTTACGTCAATTTTTAGATAGTTAGTTAATCAACCAGCCCCCTTATTGCCTAGCTCTGAATATATTGCTATCGCTTTCACTTATTTCCATTGTTGCTCACTTCAACATCACAATGATAACCAGTTATTATCATTGTGATGTTTTACTTTAGTGTGCGGTAATAATTTAAAAATGAAAGTTATTACCTTAGGTTTGAAGTTACATAAGAAGGTACCGGCATTATGGAGGTTGCTTATGCAGCCTTCCTTCCTTCTGCTGCTTACATCAAGGCTTACATCATTTGCGGTGCATTTTACTTTTTTTAAATCGATTATCTCTCGGCGCTTGCAAGAATAGCCGTCGTGCCGCTCTAACGTTGAATACAAATAAAACAACTTTCACATTTGTTTATCGCTAAATCAAAATTTATAATTTGAGCACCAACGTTCAGCCAACGAGGTAGTGTTTAAGCCTGACTTTTATATGTGTTTCTCCTAAAGTAGCAAAGCCTGCCATCAGTAATTCATTAAAACAATATTCAGTTATAGAAAGTTAATTACAAACACTCACAAGTAGATTGAGTATTGGCCATTTTTGGATTGATATAATACCAAATTCATTAATAAATAATAGCCTATTAGTATTTATATTGGTATCGCTTAATAAAACCTCAGAGTTAAGGTTGGTAATTAAAATATTCATTAGAAGATATAAATATCACTTAGACACAAGCTGAGCTAATCCTTACTCAGGTACAAACTGAAATCGCAGTAGTTATGAATTATCTTCGTGACCTGCCGTCACGTGCCCGGTATAGTCTGGCTTGCAAGGTCGTTTGTATATCTATGTAGATCTAGGGGGAGTGGTGTATCAATATTTTAACAAACAAGAAACAAACGTGTTGAGGTTTTGAATTCGTCGTAATCAATTTTTAATGTATGTTTTCAAGCTTCGGATTTGGAAAATATTTTTTTGAAGTTTCCAGAAACCATAGAAAGTGAGGTTCCAACACAAAAAATTAATTTTGGATGTGGTTGTTAAAATGAATTATTCTAAGCCTTTTGTCCATATGTTTTTTTTTAACATTTTCTTCGTTCTAGTACAAAGAGTTATCTATCTATTATTACCTTGATAGTATTATTGCCGATTATAACATACAATACTCTGACTGCTGGCTGCATTAGTGATTAAATTTATATTCATTAAGTATTCTTTTAATATGTTACATATTATTGTCTGCCGTATTAAACCACTGTGTACACTATTTGCAATCTTAAGAATTTAATTCAATATATCTAAATATGGCCTGTCAAAGACCAAAAGATTTCATATACTTAATCAACTCTTAAAACTTCTTAAAAGATATTTTTTATTTTATTTTTTCAATGACTAATCGTAAATTAAAGTAGTAAGATAAGTAAGTACTTATAAACAGCTGTTAATTTTGTAGGTGTTTCTATTCATTTATTTTTGATAATGCATAAATGCATTGGTATTGGTATACATATATATCTGGGATGCATAATATTAGTCATACTTTTCAGTATTTCGTAAAGATTACTTTTTGCTACTATTTCTAGATGGAGAACTATAAATTTTATATAAATAGTAGTTACTGCGAACCAGACTATTGTAGCTCGACACATCACCTACAATTATTATAGTTCTCCAAATAGGGCAAAGTCCCAAATTTCTGGATATTCCGAACTTTGAGAAATGTCATTTATGTTAGGATTATCTTCATATGTATATCGCTGCATAAATTTAAGAGCCTAATTAGATTTTTGACACACATAAGTCGTTACTTACACATATTCGATTTAATAACAAAAGTTAAATATTTTACTGTAAGACTGTAGTGTACAACTTAAAAATATTTATATATTCTCTTCTTCTATTCTTATTTTGCTTTCTTTAATAAGTATTATTTCCCTGTATTACGTAAATAGGTTTCTATTTACGTAATACAGGACCGCAATATCGGTAAAAAAGCAGTAATCAAAATTCAAATTAAAAAAGAAGAATGGATGGATATCTGTAAAATGATACGCATTATTTTATATTTTCGTTTTCGTTAATATTGTTCCTATATAAAACGTTATCAAAGTTATCGGTATCTTATAAATAACGTTATTATTAATGTTAGTAGTTACTTGTCAATAGTTGAAGTGATTTAATATATTATGCTCATATATTATGGAATTACTTTCAGAAGTTTTATATCAGATAGAAAATAATTGCCCCATACAGAAAACCGTACCGTGTTTCTAGCGTCCTTGCAAATTAGCAATGTCTCACGATTATCATTATAGTAATATTATTTTTGCGATCCAAATTATATTTTGTTACGCGTATATCGGTACATAATGTTACTGTGATAGCGTTTTTATTTCAACGTTAAGTAACGTTATGAATTTTGTTTTTTGATAACGTTTCCAGTCCCTGATTATTTTATATTAATTACTAGTTACTTCTGCACTTGTTCCTAGCAAAGAATTTATTGATCATTATTTTACAGTATGACCGCTGTGTTAAAATAAATTAAATAGTTTTGTTATCAATTTATGCTAATTAATGTTTATAATATCGATCCTAGAAAATTAAAAGATATCTCCACCAACTACTTTCTACTTAAGTAAACTTACCTTCTTGTATCAAAATTCCACTTTACCTGAAAAGAAAAGATTGTCATAAAAAAGATGTTAAAACTCTATATGGTATCAAAAAAATACAAGAAAATGTGGTGGTGGAAGTGGTATGTAAAAGAGGACTTATCTATATTAGAGATCTCTTCCAGTCGAGCGTTTATGGGTAATTGAACTAAATCTCCATTTTTCCAAAATTTTTATTGTTAGAAACACGAAGTGGTTTTGTTTGAGGCTACCTTTTCTCGCCTTTAAAAGAACTGTTAACATTAAACATCACGCTTGATAGCTTCTAAAAATTTGTCTAAACTTATTTGGGTTTTGTCCTGAATTATATGTAAAATAGGCCAAAGTCAATTATATATCTGATTTATTATAATATAATAAAAAAGATATTGTTTTATTCTTTATAATAACATATCTAATATTTAATTTGTAGCTAAGCCTTGTACGTTATATTGACCTAAAATAGTGAATAAACTTGCAAACGACATCGGTCAACTTCCCCGCACCGTACTGAATAAATTATCATGTTACCAATCTCTTTGAAATCACAATGCAGGTTAATATTAAAATTACGAAATATATTTGCAAGCAACGAATGACATTAAGTTTTTTTTTTTAATTTAAGTGTAGGAAAACCATATGGAATAAATATTGTGGTATTCTAGATTTAAAAATAAAGGACTTAAACAAGCAACATTTTAATTTAAATACCATTTATCATATTTTCAGCATTTAATCAACGTATTATAACTTACCAGTAACACTTGTTTTTTTTAATATCTCATAAAGAGAGAAACTCAAATGTGCTCACAATTTAAGTTTCTCCCTTCGATAGGATCCCTCCGAAAATACCTCGTCCTTCTGATTTTAAATCGTTATCACTATATGTACCATTCATAAGTGTATGATCCAAATTTATTTTAATAAATAAACTAAAATTTTGAACTATTTCTAACATCTCTTATAAATTAAACATGTTGAAGGTATATGTTTGTGATATCTCCTATTTCAGATTTTGGGAATACTCCGTGAGACTCGATAAATTATCATAGCGTGTATCTGCCATAAGCGTGACATTTGCAGAATTCGTAAAAACGAAATAGTACTTTTCTCAAATAATGCATGGAATTTAAAACTAAGTAATACCTAGGCTTCTTCAATAAACAGCTATTACAAGGCAGTTAAAAATTTAAATGAAATCTTTGATTAATTCCTATATAAACCTCTTTGGTTGCCATGTTTCGGAGTAAGAGATTGTTCCATTTTTAAATAATTTTTACATAAAAAAATCTTATTTATTTATCGACACTTACCGCACCAGCCCTAGTTTGCATTTCGAGATGACAAACTGATCAGTCTAATGAAAAACTCGACTTCGTTTGATTTCGTAACAATTTTCTACCTTATATTACAAATATTTAAATAACCGACAGAATCTCGTAATAAGTGCAAATATTACTTCCTTATGCTCGGTGAAGCTTGAAAGGTATAATATTGAGTAGAGGTACCTAATCCTTTGGACACCGTACACAGAATTTACATGTCCATATAAAAACCAAACAGAGTAGATGTTACGCTTGAGTAGCCTTCAATCTTGCTCAAGCATAATAGAAGCGTTTTTTGCTTAACTGTTGTAACACATAATGTGCTGTCCACAGTGCTTATATCTAGTCGACCGTAATTTTCTTAAAGTACAAAAAAATAATGTATACCTTTTCGTTTTCCTGGAAAGATTTTTAAGAATAAGTGTCGAAATATCGCGAGGAAACGTTACGAGTAAATAAGTTTTTATTCAAAAATTTTATCAATATAGCGTGGAGTTTACTAAATATTTAGAAGGTATGATCTTCAGTGTATGTTAACATTTAAATTTCGTTTCCCTTAAAGACGAAATTTAACATTTATTATGGGGGAGTCCCATGATTCACTGTATGTATTTTTATGTATGTTCACTGAATTTCTGTTATTTTGTATAACGTTAGTAATGATAAGTTTTACGGTGCAGACTAATCTTTTGTCTTTTATCATTAACGGCATTATTATTTGGAAGCATCTTCTGCTGTTTTGGTAGTATGTACATTATAAATATCCAGCCCCCCAGTCTTATCCCTAAAAATAAGTCTTCTGAAATAATACAATTTACAAATCAAGGACTTTTGAAAGCGGTTGGTTTCTTAAGGATGGGTCTAACAAGAAGTGTTTTTCTTAACGATGTTCAAATACTTTGAAGGGATGAGTTACTTATGCTTTTCTCGGATCTCATCAATACTTATTAAGTGCGTATATTTCTTTAGCCTTAGCTATTTCGTAGCTTGCATTGATGTTTTTATGAACAGTTATTTTGTTACCAAATATTATACATAATATTTTCGACATTGTAAGGTAAATATAAGTTTATAACGCTAACCGAGAAACAGAGTGAGTGCTCTGCTATGACACGTAGAGGGTTTAATTTAAAAAATATCTAATCTAGATTTCGATATTTATTCTTAATATTTTAGATATTTTTCTTAATATTTTCATGACTTATTAGAAAGTATGATTAATCTGCTGATGAGGAAACCACAGAACCGATGGGTTGGAGATTCTTGGTCCAACAATAGGCATATCTCAGCTAATATAATCTTGATTATGAAAATTAAATGACAATATTTAAACTTATACAATTTTAAGAATGCAGGACCAATTTCCATAAGTGCTCAAACAATTTCTTGAGCTGTTATGATTATGAGTCTAAATTAATCGTACTCGTCACAATAGCTACGAGTCACAAAGGCGTCGTAATGTATCACAAATATTTGACATAATACCAAAATGTCTTCTTTGTGGGGGTGACACAAAACCCTGTTACATGAAAGGGTCTAACGACATTCCCCATCGTATATTAAATGGATTGAACGTTCAACGTGGAAAAGTGCAAACATTTTGTTGAATTGAAAAGCTAGCTTGACCTAGCTGACGTTATGAGGTAGTAGATAAAAGTAGGGAAGCCATCGGTTATAAATACCTTAATCAATTAAAAAGTTGGAAACAAATTTTGTGAAATCTAAAGAATTACTCCTTGTCTTTTCAATTAGAAACTTTTCGACTCAATACGACGATACTATTTAAAGCTCTCTAATGCTATTGATATGAAGTAGCCTATATTTGTCATGCGTGTGGTGAATCTGCACTCCAATCAGTGATTTGATTACGCACAAAATTTTGAAATTCCTTTGTTACGATTTAAAACCACGAGGAACATTTATGAAGATCATGACATGAAACATCATATTGATATCATCATACATCAATTTCTTTGCCATTTCCTTCACTTCACATTGCTTTTAAGATATTGCTGTTTATTAATAGGGCCACCTACTATTCAGCTTATATTCTTATATTTTATATTATGAGTTCTTATGTACAATTACACATTTTATTGATTAAAACACGTGTAAGTTCGTTCTGATAGAATTTTTGTTCTGTCCAGGGTGTCAAAATACTTCCTCCCAGCCTTAGCTTCCTTCAACTTTCCCAATGATAATCATCTTATCCAGGCTCTCATTGTCTTAAATCCCAATGTGGCTGTGTATTCCAGAACTCTATGTAGATAGGTAATGAAAATCTCAGTGTTCTTCTGAAGACTTCAAGACCAACTAACAATGATGTACCTACGAAATATTTAAATTAACTACATATACTGTTTGTTATATATACTGTTGTGTCCCTTTAATTTTTTTGTGTGTACGTAAATTGTTAAATAAATAATATACCACAATTATTGAGTACAAAAGCCAAGTATAATACCGAAACGAAATCAATTACCCTCCTATAATCACTAATACCAGCAACGTTGACTTATTGTCAAAGGTTTCACGTAAATATAGGTAATTTTTCCTTATTATTTACACTGAATTTCCTCAAAGTAACGCCTCAATCAATCACAGGGGCTTATATATAAATTCTATCGCTGATATTTGGCAGTGTAACATTTCTACATATTTTTGATATAATTTGATATTTTCGACTACATTGCGTTGACAAATGATTCATCAGAGTAATAACGAGTGGTGAAGTAAATAATTCTAAAACAATGTTATGTATTTTTCAATATATTTATACGGTATTCATGAAACAAGAAAATTTTGAGACACTTTCCTGATTCCTGACCTTTACTGAAGCTATCTACGATAGTAAGCTATCTACATACTTTTAAAAATAAGTAAGTACACTAAAACAAATAACAAAGTAAATTGATAAATCAGTAAAGTGTATGCAAAATAATTGATCAACTGTAACATTAACGTTACAAATATGAAATAATAAGCCACCATTATATCGTGAAAACGTACACCATATTTGTGCAAGTGTGTGTAAAGGCGACTGAGAATGTGTGTGTTATGTTTGTGATTTCTTATAGTGGTTTCAATCGACTATAGAAAAGTAGATAGTTTTTGAATTAGAATTTCGAGTGAGTCTTCTGTATGCCTTTGTAGCTTAAAATAACTTTTATAGCGCTATTTTTTTGTCATAACTCTTGAGTAACTAATAATGTTGTCATACATTGTAAACATCGAGATAGTCCTAAATCAACACACCGTGTGGTGACCACGTAGACAGAATCTATTCATGTCATTTGACAATACATCTTACAGACAGCAACCCGTCGGCTCGACATGACTTGGCAAAGAAAAATATCACAACTCTATCAAAATGTCATATTACACTATATATATACTATACTAGCGTACACAGTATTTATGTGTTGAATGATTGTTTGTTATAAAGTATATATTTGAAGTACAATTACACATTTTGTTAAAACTGTCGACTCATTATGTGTGATTTTTACACACAAAGTTTTTATTGCTATACTAGAATACTTTATTATCTAGTGTACTTTATCTTATGTACTTTTTCAGGGTGTAATCTACTTTCACGTCAAATTTCATTCAAATCAGTTGAGTAGGTCAGTCGTTAACGTGTAACAAACTAACGTTCACATTTACATTATGTAGTTAGGATGTATTAGTAAGGTTTACAATTAATTATGTATTCGATTATTATTATTGGTGTAGATTCAGTAGTTGTTATTAAATAATGCTAGATTTCTTTTCTCTAACCACTTGGTTGGAGGACTCTAGTACAATAACAAAAACAAAGCAAAGCAACTTATACTGTGGTCGTTCCCTGGATGGGTCAATAAAAATTTGCTATCTCATTCTCTCTCCGTGCTTCGGAAGTCACATAAGACGTGGTTTCGGTTGTGTCATGAACCAATATCTGTAAATGTTTCCTCTATATAGGAAGACTTGAAGATGATGGTTCAATAATCTATCTATGAAGGGTTTTGCTTATAATGCGTTGAATTAAGACAATATACTATGCTATAATTGAACACCTCATAATAACAACCATCTACGTAGACTATTGAAGTCAAGTATAGTTGTATCCGTTGTTAGTTACTTGACGACTTATGAGCTACTCTCACTTGCAGAGAAGTAACTTAAATCCTCTCCTGATTGCAGGATTTAATGCTCCCTTAACCAAGTATATTTCTAAGCCTCTTTTTGTTGTAGTTAATTTGCCACTAAGAAAAAACCAGCCAATCAGACAATATGGCTTTCGAAATTCGTAATCGAAATCGTCAAATAAAAAATATACAGGATTAGTTATTTAGGAAAATTTTCAAATTCCTTGTTTTCACTGAGCTATTTCGATTGTGATTTTCAAAACGCATGTTTTCGTTTCTTCTCTAAATGTTGTTTAGTAACGAAATTTGGTTAAAAAAAATAAAAATGTCTTTTTAACAGTCGCGTTCCCAATATATTATCTCGACAGTGACAGGAAAAAGATTGATGAGTGTTTGAAAAACAATTACGACGAGTCTTTATCTTCTACCTTACCCTAAAATAAAGCCTATAAAATTGCATGAAACAAACTAAACATGAAATACAAGACAACAAATTAGCAAATGAAATTCGATCTTTTTGTACTGCATTTTTTGCCACAGGTCAACTACCTACAGTTGATTTCTTTTTCTAATTGATATTTTTAAAGCCGTGTGTCAAGTGGTCAATTTAGCCACAGGGTTTGAACCCCCGTAGGTGCAGATATATGTGTCATCATATACAGTACGAAAAGTAGAAATTAAGTCACAGATGGTTCAATGTTTCGTGATATGTATATACATATTTCTATCTCTTTATCTCCGTTATCTCGTAATATATAACACAAGATCTTAATAGTACTTAATTTAGGCTAGATAATAGGTTTGTGAGTGTGTGTGTGAGGAAAATTATTCTTTATCTTATTAGTGATAGAAGTTATTCTACCTGTGGATGGTTGTTACGAGGCATTGGCAAGGCGAAGGTGCTTACGAGGCGTTTAATTTTAAAATGTCATAATGAAAAATTCATTAAATTAACACCACAAACAACATTTTTAATACTAATATAACTTGATTTTTAGTTTGTTCCTCGGTCCTTCATTCCTATATCGTTTACAAATTAATATAATTTCCTGCTGTCGGTAGTATCAGAAGGGCTATCATGAAAATAACTAGAAACCTTCGAATAATATAGTTAAATACAAAACTCGGACCTAACAAGAAATTTGTAATGAAGTTGAACTTTTAATTGGAAGTGGAGTTATCTATAGTGTAAATTCAATTGAAACCTGCAGATATTAATTGTCAAAATAAAGTAACTCTTACAATTGTTTAATTTTTTCTTATAGGTGTTAAAATTTTAATAATTGTTTTAACTAGCGAACATAATGAAAGCATCCTCTTTTAATATCAATCTTCCAGTTAACCTATTTAGCGAGAAAGTGTCTAATGCATGTTTTAAGCAAACACATTTTCTTCATCGTTTCACTGTAACCGAGGCTGTAGCACACCAAGCGAAAGAAATTTTGCAAAGGCAGTGACATCATATGATTTTATCATAATAAAATTCACTATAAGATTTTATAAGCCTGATAATTTATTAATTGAATATGTTTATTTCAATGTAAAATAGTAAGGTAAGAAGGATCTGTCTCATGTGATATAGAATTATTTTAGCCCTGGGGCGCTTCTGAAATCTGTAACATTATTGTTTATTCGTAATAAATTCGTTCTGTTTTCACAATTGTAAACTGTAAACTTTAGAACTAATGACGTCAGTTTGACATTGACATTGTGACACTAAATTTATATTTTTAAAACCAAAATAGAACCTGGAAGAAACGGCTGATCTAGGATTTAAAATTTGATCTCACAATGTCAAACTGGCGATTTTAGCCCTTAATTGTGAAAATAAACACTGTTATGTTAAGAATAAAATACAATATAACAAATCAATGTTAAGATTAGTAATACACAACTTATCTTAAGGTGGTTTGCCCTTTTGGAGTTCTCTGCCACCGTTTCCTTTATTTCTTAAGCAAATTAAAACATTTCTTTTAATTTTCAGCTGATTTTGTCATTGAAAATCTTCTGTTTCCTAACCTCACATAGGGTGTTCCAAATCATAATAGTATAAACATAATATTTTTACTATCACACCTTTAATATAGCCTAAAGTAAGCATCATTATGAGCTAGTGTTAAGACAATTAGATAGCGGACAAAAGTATTTAGTATGATTCATATTTTATGTAAGAATATTAGAAATATATATCAATACATCTATCATATATCATATAACTCAAACATCTGCCTAGGCCGGGTACTGACCACTCGGCCGGACGGTTGTCCACTTGAGTCTCATAAGTAAAGCACAATTAACGCCGTTGATTTACAGCCTGCTCCATATCATCTGCGTTTCTGTCAATTACTATTACTTGACTATATTGATTTATTGCGCTGACAGAAGCCTTGTAACTCCCGCTAATACCTATAATAGCTCCTCGTGGAAGGTTTCATTTAATAAAGAGAAATTCTCTCGATTGTTTTCAGTGTTCCTGTCTATGTGAAGGCTACTGGTACAGCATGAATACATTGCCCAAACTGCTCCCACCATTAACGGTCCATAAGATGCCTTTAAGAGGAAACCAAACCAATAAAAAGAATAGTTAAAGAAATAACCAGTTTGTATGACGATAAAGAATTCAATTTTATGATGAGAAAAAATTGCTAAATGATTTCTTAATGCTGCTTGTTGAGGCGCAGACAGTAAATTACTGACAACGAAGACTTGTACAATGTTTAAGCAATAAAGAGATTAGATAAATTACTTCGAATGTAAATAAAAACAATGTTAACGATGATCAACCTATCTCTGTCACGAATACGATAATTTCATTACCACAAATATGAAATAAACAGTAATTATATTGGAATATCTAGCAAGGCTGAATTCCTGTGACATCCCTCGTGACCGAATTTCTATTGACAATTTAACTGAGACGAACTAATGAAATTCGTATGAATATGAAGTATTGTTGATAATAGAAATATGGTAAATTGATATTTAATAATGTGCTTTAATGTTACGACACTAAAAGCAAAACATTCTCATTTTATAGGCTATGAAAAGCCTCAAGTTACTTGGGGGTGCTCAAACAGATTTTATAGACAAACTGATCTATTTTGAAAACGCGAATTGTGGAAATCGTAACGAGGTTTAATGGGAGACGGTGAATTTCGGTCGGAGTCGTTAAACATGATTACAAGTAAAGGAATCAATAGAAATAAGTAGGTATAAGATAATCTGATCACAATTGAATCTACACTAATATCATAAAGAGAATTACTTGTAATTTGGGATGTAATAATACAACCCAATACTCAAACGTCCGACCATTAATTTCCAAAACTAATTAGTGTGTGTAGTTAGTTTACATTATTAGTAGTTACTAACAAATTTGTTAAAAGTTCTTTTTTGAGTGTTTCTCTTCTTGAATTGGCTAATGTACAATAAAGATATATTATATTCTATTTAATTCTATTCTAATTATCTTATTTTGAAGATTATTTAACCTGATGACTAGTCATACCAAATAGTGACAAGGACTTTATTTGGTATGACATCAGGACAATTGACAGGGAAGACAAATAGACATCGACAGGACAATCGTTCTTATTTTTCTAAATTTCCTAATTTTATTGCAAAATAATTGTTTTTCTTCATTCCCGACGACAAGACCGAAAAAGCTTATATCATTTTCACGATCACGATAACAATGAATTTAACAGAATACATAAAAGGCTGCGATTAAATAACAATCCTAATTCAATATAATGTAGGTTGAATATTTAACGTTCAGTTGAATATTGTAGATAAGGTCAAAAATCCCTCCATGTTCAACTTTAGTTGGAGTGGCGGATAATAGATGGGAATATGGCTGTTTCCATTTCCAGAGGGCCGTGACAGCATGCCTTTCAATAACCGCTAACGCAATCGCTTTGTGTACATAAACCCTAGTTTATCTATTGAACGTAATTGCCACGTCAATTTTTAATCAAATAATTTGGTTGCGATCATAGAAAGGCATGTTGTTTATAGACCCACATAGGGGGTAGGTATGGTGTGAGTGTCAAGATGGGTTAGATATCAGATGCGTTTCTTTCTAAGTTCGCCACATAACAAGAACTACTTATGTACTTTGACATCAATACTTTAGAAAAATGTTTCTAGCAAGCTATATCGTTGAATATTGTTTAACTTCTGAACCATGCTCAGCAAGCTGTTGCCCGTAGATGCCTCGACTAAACCGGAGAGACTCTGGTTGGTAAATAATTTAGTGATAAGTCGACGCTTTTCACTGGAGCGTTCTTATTCAGGGTATGAAAATAAAAGTTCAAAGATTGCATTAAATAAACGGCATTATATCTAGTGTTTAATCTAAGAACGGACTACGTTATAATCTATTAGTTGTTTATTTAAATGTAAATGGTAAAAACACATTGCCGGTCTTTAACAGACCATTTTTGACCAAATTGGCAAAATTCATCTATAAGGTTATTAACATTTTTAACAAGAAAATTTAACGTAATTATAACAGTCATAGTTATCGTTTCTCGACAGGTACATTCATTTAACAGTCCAACATGGTGCGGTCTAATGGGAAAGTGCCTTTAAGTTAATGAAAAAAAAGACATTACAGGTTGAACACGATTTTTCGGGAACCGGGAATAAAATGGCGTATTCTATACATGTGCTCCGGGTTATCCCTGAATAACAAATGCTTCGGTAATCAATTAAGTCGACCTTACAAATTTGGTTAATTTTAATCACTTTATGTAACCCAAAGGGACAAACGGCTTGTAAAGCGACTTTTGTCATTCGACCTTTAACCACAGAACAGACAATCAGCGCTTCTAACAAAACTACTTTTTAAGTTAGTATATTAAAAAGTAAAAAAAAAATATGCTTAAGTGTCATCAATTCAGGATCTAGCGATGGGATCCCATGGAAATTGAGGGCAGTCTTCGAATTATATAGGAATGTATTACGTATTTCATATTTTTTTCTAAAGCTGTTCGAGTATTTTTAGACAATGAAAAATAGACCGGCAATTCGAAAATACCAATGGCTACCTTTGACATTAGGAATTTAAAATTGTTTGTTGAAATTGGTACTAAATTGATTACAAAATAAATAGAAAGTGAAGCTCCAAATCCAAAAATTTATTCTATAGTGCTTTGCAGTCGGTTTTTTGTTAGTTGTTTTGATTATAATAAAAAGAAAGAGTTTAAAAAACATTTTATATATTAGATGTTTTAATAATTTATTTCTCCTCAGTAAAATAGGATAAGCATTACTTTAACAGATGTCCTATTGTTACTTATTTGGACATTAGCTGTGAAATTAAATTTTTAAACTAAATGGAGTATTTGGCACTTAAAAATTTTTACATTCCGACCATTAGTTCCATAGATTAGCGCGTTCAACCTAATAAACTTTTCTGCTTTATGTTAGTATAATTAAATAGATTTAAACTAAGCGTGCGAATATTAATGGTTAATTTGCCAGAGTAACTCAACAATTAAGTGCCTGTGCCAAATTAGATCATGAATAATATAATATCGATCACTCGTACTATATTAACTGCCACTAGTATCTTGTGTTTCCTATTTTGGGTCAAACGTCCATTAATCTTTACTCACCTCCGTGTCCTGTCAATCTGTCCATTTATCACGGTTCTATCGTCTTGTCCACTGTTGGACATCTTACAAATGTTAAATGAAGGCAACTGTAACTAAAGTTATGATTTTATAGTTAATTATTTTGGTGGACTTCTTTCACTAAGACTATTTTATATCATCGACAGCCTTTATACGTAGTACTGCTGGACACAGCAGCAACATGATGAGGAGTAGTTACCATACCACCACGAGCCAATGAGGGTGCTTGGGTTAAACCAGTTATCATAATAACCGGTAACAAGGACTTAACGTCCTTTATTAAGTACGGTCCAGATAACAAATATTGATTGACCCAGCCAGAGTGTTCGAACCACAATAGCAACGAGCACCTCTATCTAGAAATGCTTTATCTAAGTTTATCTGTTTATAAATTTAGTGAACTTGTTGGACATATGTCAATTATTGATATCGCCTCGAACACTAGTAATTGTTAAACTAGTAAAACTTAGCCATTTTGTCGCAGCAGTAGTGAACTTCCATATATCAAACTCACCACATTTTTGATTACCTTTCTTACCAATCCTAACCAATAGGGTTGAGGTTGGAGGATCGTTTAATGCACTTGATGACCTCCCTATTCAGTGTAATAACCAACGGATCCAGCCGGCGTACCCTGGGTGGGCACGAAACAACTACCGGAATAGAAATAAGCCTCACGTGTTGTGATCTTTTTCTTCTTTTGTTATTTCTTATGTCATTGTTTATGTGTACACAATAAATTATTAAATAAATAATTAATACAACCACACGAAATATGCATTTTATTCGAAACACTGTGAGCTTAGTATACATTTTTCTATATGAAAAGCTCTGGCAACAACAGATAGACAGTTAAAAACAAAATTTACGAACGTGTCTCCTATTCCTTCTAACTGGCGTTCACACAGAATTTGGAATGACACTTTGAGATGAATAAATTGCTTTGTTTGATAAAATGTATGCAAGCTTAGCAATTTACTAAAAGGAACAATATTTCTCTTTCAAAATGGAACAGCATTTCGATTTGTTTAAATATGTATTTATTTAATTATTATTTTCAATCTAGTAATTCTTGGCCTCCACCACATCTGAAGAAGAGATTATAAGATTGAATCAGGCTACAACTGGTTTTCACAACCACACAGGAACTGGGTTTCTTACCTCAATCTGCCGGAAACAACGGGGGGGGGGGGGGATTTTGGTAAGATGGTAGCTAGCTAGCCTGCCAGATTTAGAAGAATTCTTATCACCAATGAAAACGATCAGAAGGTGCACCACAAAGGCGGCAATAAAAGTTTAATAAAATAAAACAGTTCCTTATCAATACTTTAGCAAAAATTTATGTTGCATTTAATGTTATGCCTATTAATGCCGAGATTGAAGTATCTATGTATCGTTGGTTTACCTTTTAAAGCGTTGAATTCCAGTGAAACTTGTCGAAACTAAACGCTTCGTGCGCAAACCTGTGCAAAGAAAGATAATTGAAACAGTAGAATTTGTGTATTATTCTTGTAGTGTCTTGTGTATTTCAATCAAATGTTAAGTACAATTAAGTACAGTATTGCAGTAATGTTTCTCATTTACATCTCTTGTATTCACAAAGTCAATGCACCTTCAATCGTGTTCGAGTAATTTCCATGCAGATTTACATAGGCATGTTGAAGATCATCAATTAAGTTTTATGGTTTTTTTTCTCAATTTAACTTAATGGCAAAGGTGATTTTATTTTAAAATAAGAAACATTAGATCTTTTGTTTACATTTTTAGTTCAAAGCTAAAGTACTAGCTAATAGTACTAGAAGCTACCATTATTAATAAATTAAATAATTAATGTTTTTCTTTGTATTTTGTGTTTCATACATTTTTCTAGATAGTGTTCTTTATCTTTTAACGCTTTCCATTAATTTATTTTACTTAAATACTTAAATCTAAATTTGAGAGTATTACTTAAATAGAAATGCTGTGTTTAACGTTTGTTGGCATCTTAAGCAAGCATATTATCAACTTGCTTTGATAGCCGTTTCATTGAAGAATAATTTATAAAATGAGAATTTTATTACTATAGGCATGTATTCTGCTTGATCTGATTATAAAGAATACTTATTTATTTTATGCGTACCAAATCTCATTTACTCTTTCAATAAAATAGATTCCGACGTAACACGCAAGGTTGAAGTCTCGATACATCACGTCATTCATTCGTTAGATTGAACAGTATTAACAATCGGTACCCTCAAAAAGGTCTCCCTAAATCGCCAAATTTATCGCATAAAAGAAACAATTTCCCACAATATATAGCTGTCTGTGAATTAAACGAATACCTAAAATCAGGGGTGCTTTGTGCAAAATCTAAATATTCAAGAGAGCTTCCTGCCAATAACAGAATTCATTTAGCGAGAGCGGTCAAATCTGATAATTAAAAACGAACACTTCACCGTGTATAATACAGTCTTAAATTGTTAGGTAGAGTTGAAAAAACCGGTAATCACCTTAGCCCGAATGGGTGGCGCGTGACAGATAGCAGCCGAGTCTCGCTGTCAGGCGTAATAGTAAAGTGGGGAGGGTTAGTTAGACCTAAGCGACGAATTAGTTACATAAAGACAAGAATAATAGGGAGGTATAACTTCACCTGTCAAGCCAGAATTGCTTTTTAATTGCCTTGAGGCACCCGGGGGTATCTTGCTGCTCAATAATTTTAAAAATCAAAGTTCAATGTGGCCTAGTTGTGGATACTAATAAATACAATTTTGTATGCTTTATTTTTTTACGGGCTCGCGCGTACATTGTCACGTCAGCATTTTCACTGTTGACCTAATTTTGACTCTTAATAAGCAATTATATTTTCACGAAATCAACTCGCAATCAGCAAGCAATCAACTCTCGAGTACTTTAAGTGTACGTACGTTTTTTTATATCAAAACTACAGTTTCCTTCAATCAGTTATTATCATTTTATTAAATTCAATCCTGAATACATTTATTAATAATTTAAATCAGGTTAGAGTTACATAAAAAGTTGATCATATATCGAACATATACAAAAATTAAGAAACAAAAATTCATGTAAGATAAATTAATCGATCATAGTTTAACACACATTAATTAATTCGAATTAATAATTAATTTATTTATTATTTAATTCGAATTTATCAAACCGTATGCTTAAACATATATTACGTTCCCTAATCAAAGTAACAAGGTCTTCGGTTATTACAGAAGCTGACATATATGATGATTCTTGGAAACTGTGTTATGTAATCCCAAGGAAATTCTACGTCAAATGTATTAATTAGATAAACCTCGACTAATCGCCAAACAGTTCCCTACCAGCCTCCTCACAATCGACTTGGGATCCACAGAGAAATTGATATTAGTATTAATCTATTTAGAAACAGCCGTCTCAATAACGAGTTCCAATTTGGATTCGTTATCTTCCTCATATCAATTATTAAATGAATCTCTTGCGACAATTGAATCTATCAAAGGAAACAAACATATCAAAAATAAAATGTTCACCACATTTGTAAGTCTCCACTTTGTCTATACAATTTATTTATTTCATTTCATAATATATAATCATATTATAAATAGTACAATTCCACTATTATTCTTCATTCTAAACAAAATTCATATTTAATATCATTATTGTTTCTAAACTTGTAAGTATCGCATAACCTACTTTCAATTTATTAATGTTTTAAAACAAAATTTGTAAGTATTACTAAATTTTATATATTTTGCTATATTACATATATTTAGATAGAACAATAATTAAGAGTGTGTGTAGGTTTTGCAAAAATGTATTGTATGTTACCCTCAACCGAGTACCATGGACTAATATCAAACTAAAAATAATCGTAGAATCAGTGCTGGAATGAATAAGACATAGTGCCGCCATTACAAGAGACTTTTCCTCTTTGTTAACTATCACTGATATAAAAGGCATTGATTTAAATGTTCTACTGAAATACAGAATTAAATAAAAAAGATTGTACAACTACTTTTGTACAAACCAACAAAAATACCAAATTTACTATTTTTATTACTAAAAGCAACTTAATACTTACTTAGTTAATAGGTTTGGTAACTGCTAATTTCACATCTACCATATCCTCCAGTAATAAGCATCATAATTGTTTACTACACATATACTCTAAGACCTCTTACTTACATAAGATTTCGCTTCCAGATTGCACCCGTACCCATTACGTTCACGGCTGTTAGTTACAGCAGTCAGATAATGTTAATTCTAAATGAAGCAGAATTTCGCTCAAGATGCAGTCACCAGTATTTGATACTTAAAAATATATCAACAACATCGTATAAATGTTTCTTTAGATAAATCAAATCAAAAAATTAAATCAAAGTCAAAAATATCTTTATTTACTACACGTAGTTTTTTAGAATGTGTGGTAATTTGTTTTAGACATATTTAGGGGTGTATAGATAAAGTAAATATCAGAATTGCTTACATCAACTTTTAAAATATTTTAAGTGAACATTGCTCAGTGTCACTGTGTAAATGTAGTTATTTTAATAAAAACCATTTTATAAAGAATCGTTTTATCATAACAACTTACAAATATACGCTTTCGGTTCATAATAAGCGTCTATAAAAATTATATCCCATGGCAATAGTAAAGAAATATTGCTCAAGTAAATAATCAATATACCTCAGAAAATATTGATTGCATATTTATTGATTAATATTTTCTTAGGTATATGGATATCTTTGAGGAGCTGTAACTAGTTACCATAAAATGCTCCATAGAAAATTTTCATTCCCTATGACGTCACTTGTGCTACGCTAAATGTGGCTAAATAATATTGGCGCAAAGCCAAAATTAATGATATCGTAGTAATTTATGCGTTTACAAACATACTTTTATTTATAATATTTTTTGCGTGTAGAAGTTAGACGTTACGGAAGAGCTGTCAACAGGAATAACAAATGCAATGTTAAATTATTTGACAGGACACTGCAATTAAACTGCAATTAAACTAAGCGACTCTGATAAAATACAACTTTATTACACTACTAAATAATATAATTTTTACAGGCCAAAGTTTGTACATTTAATTAATTGAAAAAAAAAACAATATTGTGAATCTTTATTTCAACATCAAAAGCTTTGGGGTACTAGGTCAGAGAACCTCCTCGCATGTCGGTTGCATTGGGGGGATCGCCAGTCGCGTTCGATGCTATTGCATCTGGCGCGAACGGTGGGTCTCACAATGTGATTGGCTGGTGTACCCTGGGCACTTACGTGGTCATGTCCTTTTCAGGACATTGCTACGTATTTGGCTAATACTCTGACACCGTGTGGCTGCCTGGTCTTTTTAAGGGCGGGCATTGCACGGCCACACAAACCCGTAGCCCTGCACGTTTTCGTGGGGGTCGGGGACTCGGCGCATTGCACTTAGCGTTGGGTCGCGAGGAAGAAAACCTCTCTAAAAAATCACCCAGTGGTGGCCCCCTTGGGGGGCAGCGGAGCTTCGGCTCGTGGGTTGGCGGGCCTTCAAGGCCCGCGGTCCGCCTTCTACGGTGGACGAGTGGGGAGTGGATTTTCGCTCGTGGCGCTTCGTCGCCTTTTGACGAAGGCTCTTTTTAGGGCCGGCGGATCTTTTGATCTGTGGATTTAGCTGCCTTCAAGGTGGCGGGCCGTTCAGCGGCCAGTGTTGGGCGGAATTGTCACAGGTTGTCTGGTGGGTACCGTGGCTATGGGTCAAGTGTTTCGTTGGGCTTGGCTCATGCACGGTACACATTAGGCAGGGCGGAGGAGTTGCGGCTATGCGCGGGGTATGTTTTGGCCCCGCGTATGCGTAATCTTCTTCGCGCCTGTGGCAAGGCCAGCGGACCTTCGGGTCGTAGTTTGGGGCTTGGTAGAGCCCGCGCCGTAGTCCGTGCCGTGGGCACACGTGGTGGTGTCCGTGCAACCCGACCCGGTCTTTGGGAACGCAGGGCTGGTTGCCGCGGAGGCTTCGTCAACCTCTGCGGGGGGTGTCTTCCAGCCCGTAAGTCTAACCTCATTCCGGCGTCACAGTAAGTCGCGGCCCAGACGGGTGTGCGGCGTTTTGTCTGCGGCGGGAAGTTGTCCGGTGGGACGTAGGATGGGCGGCCTTCAAGGCTGCGGGTCGCTTCAGGCGGCCGTCTTCGGCGACGGTGTTGTTGGCGCCGGGCGGGCTGAAGCCCCTTGTGTCCCCGCAACAGCAGCACCTTAGCCCGTGGCGGCGGAGTTTTCTCCGCCGGCCACACCCAAACGGTCCTTTTCAGGACCAGCGGACCCTCCCTCTTGGGTGGGTCGTGGCTTGCGGGCCTTCAAGGTTCGCGGGGGACGGCGGTAGGGGTGGGAACCCTGCCGTATCTAACGTCCCCAGAGATGGGGAGGAAAGCCTGCGGGCGAGTACTCCATCCCTCCGGGGAGTGGTGGAGGCCGATTTCGGCCGTGCTGCGGGGCGGATGCGGACGTCTGCGATGAGCTCCCCGCGTCCGTCCTCGTATGCAGCCTCCTGTCTGGGGAAGCGACGGTTTTTAGTGGGTAGGGCCCCCACTCTGGGGGAGGAGTCCCACATAACCCCGGTGCTTCCCAAAAGTGCCGGGGTATGCGTAACGCATTTTTCGTCGTTAAAAAAAAAAAAAAAAAAAAAAAATAACGTAAAATCTACTGTATGGAATTAAATGTAGTTCTCACCGACGTATTGATAAGTAATCCTTAACTTTAAATAAAAAGACAACGCTAATACTTGTATTGATTTCACTAAAATCTAATGATAACTGACTTAGCAACGAATACTGACATCAGTCAGATCTGTCGTAAGCTAATCCTCTCTAACGTTTAACATTTGTAATTACTTGTTAGACTAAGTACTGTTCTAACTAGAGGATATATTTCACTCCCAGATGATGTCGGGAGTAACATTCACGGATGTTAGACACAGGCGTCAAGTAACAGTCTACGTGGGGAGAAATTGCTCAACACGGTGCTTAGTAGTATCACAGAAAAGCTAACAAGTTTGATTACTATAAATATATAATCTACATAGAATTTAACGAAAGGTAACCGTAAGGATTCTATCAAAAGTTCTGATATGTAAGTTCTACCAGTAAGTTCTGTGTTTAATGAAGTAATTTATGCTACTACAAAATACATATCTGGGAGTTATTACATTAGATGTCAGATTTTATGACTATCCCTGACTACGGTCCGTTTCTACGATTATAATAATTATTAACAACATTAATTTCTCGCACACCTATTGTCTTGCCCAAATTAAGCATCATTAAGAGCTTGTATTCTGAACAATGACGATTTAGATTAGCTTATAGCAAATTATAAAGTATGTAATTATTCGTATTTTGAGTAGAGGTTCGACAACATTATATGTATTACGCGAGAATCGATTTTCGTACGTTAGTCGCGACAGAAGTGGTAATTCTGATTTGAACTTACAAAGGTGATGATGTCCTCGCTAGTTAATGCGATGTCCACATACCTCGATTATTATTAGTTGCGTAATAACCAATTCATTCCTAAGAGTGGTCGACAAATAGCCCCTAATATGCCCCTCCCTCTTATCTCGTTAAAGCTCGCTTCCTCTCAGCTCTGACTAAATGTTATTTGACTGCCATTATTACAGCACAATTTCAGGTTTTATCTGGAAAAATAGCTCAAGTATGAACGCAATGGCGAAGAATTATTTTAATGAGCACATGGCTCGCTGCCTGTTATTGAAAAATATGAACTGGTTCTTTGACAAGAAAAATTACGGAAAATAAAGCTCGTTATTTGAGTTGGAGTAATTCAATAAATTTATGCTGGTGTTTTCAGTCTGTAAATACAGGCCATTTGACTTGTTAGTAACTATTAGTTAGTAAGTAACTACTAGTAACACTAGTGTTCATGAAAAATATAGAAAATTGTTTCTTATCTGTGGACAAAAAACTTTCTCTTTTACTATTCGTTATTGTCTGTGGTATCGATTTGTCGAATCGGCCAATAAAGGTTAATTTTTTCTTCCTAACAGATTATTTTATTGTACTCACGAACAGCTAGTTTCCTGGTACACTTATTAATAATGTATTCTCTGTACTTGTGTCTATGGTTAAGAGCATAATAAGTATTCTCATAGTAAAGAAACTTGCGAATAATACGTTGATTGTTAAAGAAAGTTCCATTGGTTACAGGAATGAGTTCAGATTGAACGAGTCTTTTTTTTGTTATTGTTAGCTAATTACTTACTGAAAAGTATTTTTGCAAAAATGGAACGTAAAAATTATATTTGAAGTTAAACTTACGGGCTTATAACAAGAAAGTGCAGTGTGAGTTGTTGTTGTTTTAAGTGTCAGAAACTATTCCATTTTCATCTATCTACATGACTATTCGATAGATATTCAGAATGGCGGCTTTTTATACTACTATATATAGGGTGTCTTTAATATCTAGCAGTTTGAGTCTAAGATGGCCCTAAATGGTTCATAGAGAGTGTAAAGATTAGATTAGATCTGCTTAGATAAATCATCGGAAAATACGTACAAATATGTAATGTAATAATGATTATAACCTGTTAACTGAAGTCTTATCGGCGCTTACGCACACATTCTGCCTCTTTAAGTTGCCTTATAAATGGGAATTAATATTAAGGTAACGTTTTAGTTCATAATTTTACAAAGACATCTACTTATTGCAATTCATATTGTTTTTCCACCTATCACTTATTTAAATGTGGATCCCTCTCCCTTATGGTAGTCTGGTAGCATATGCTCACATTTTTGTCATATTATGTTTTTCTGTCTATGTTCATGTGCAAGTACAAACTTTTCTTTATATTTATATATATAGGTTTCTTTATATTTATATCTTTCTTTTTATTTGAAACCAGCTTCTGCCAGCAAGCCAGCCAGAAGCCTATATCCGGACTGTGTAAGAGGAGCTCAGTGGCATAGTGGTTTGGGCGCTTTGGTAACGATTATAAAAACAACGTAACTTTAACCGAGGTTGATCCAATGGGTCAATCATAATTAGCTATTTCGAGGTCCTTCGTGCTTCGGAATGGACATAAAGTGGTTGGCCTCTGATGTTACGGCAATCGCGTTCACCAGCCAAGCCGTGATGGCCTGAACTCTTCATATATTCCGCCCACAACGACACAATAGAATGGCCTTCTTATTATGTCCAGGCAAAAACTGCATTCTAAATTTAAAAAAATATTGCATCCATAAAATAATATGCTAATGGTATTAGTAAAATTTGAGATTACGTCCTAGATCCAAATTTACAAAGTTCATCTGTTTATTGCAATTTATTGAAAAAAATTGCCATGACTTTTCCACATTTCTCATCTAATAGATAATTTAATACAATATTTAATTAGTAACAACCCTGTGGCATTTGTACGCTAACAAAGCTTCGCAGGCTGAGAAACAGAGGATAATAGGAAAAGCCAATAAATTAACATTTTGCAACCCTTTTCAATAATACAGCCTTAATTGCCGCTTAATAAGACTGAAAAACATTCGTATATGAGACTAAGTATTTTGAAATACACTAAAACTTCTAAACACTGTCTTTGATCATTAATAAAATTAGTGTTAGCAAATTTCGTCCAATTTAACAGTAAGTGGTCGTAGTTCAAGCAAGCGTATTAGACCTCCCTTTTCATGTGGAACACTTTTACTATCGGCTGTAATAAAGATAAGGTGACCAATGGATAGGACGTAATGCGGTGTAATGACGAGAGGTTTTTAGAAGTACCTTCATAGTTTTTTTCGCTCTTTGTTAACTGTCGTATTACAAAAGAAAACTAAATGTCAAAATTGTTAAGTGGAGTGGATATAAGAAAAATAATATAATATATTGTTGACGGTCAACTGGTCAAGTAGTCAGTTCTTCTGTCTTCTTAGCCAGTGCCAATATTTACTCACCAGTCATGGATGCTTAGTATATTTTATGTATTAGTGTACATATTACTTTCTATATTTCTAGGTTATCTATAACACCAGCTCCTAATAATGTTTATGATATTTACAAATCTTTCCAATCCCTCAACGATTCGAGAGATGGGAAAATACACCTCAACAGAGGAAGCCAGACGGGCGAAGGTCAGAACGACAGAGAGAGGAACCAGTGTACAATCCTGGCGTTTTTGGGCACCGGCTCGGACAAGTACTTATAATTAGGTACCTCTTCACCTATGAGGTAGAACTTATAGGCTTACTTGAGATGGGGAACTTTGGTTGCTCGGTATTACCCAGTACAAAACACCCGGAAGTTATATGCCTTAGGGACTGTCCGGGCAGGAGAAATGCTCTACATATGTCCTCTGTCCTATCCTTCAGGATAGATTATATTATTATTATTATTGTTTTTTTACCTAAACTAAAATAAACAGCAATGCTTTGTCATACGACAATGCTTTTTATTTTTCATAATATAAACACAATAAAAAATATCTACCAAAGTCTTATTGGACTACTCAAATATTAATAAATATAAAGTCCAGGCACAAAACCATAGCACACAAAAAAAGCTAGTAAAAAATACAGAAATGCGATCCGTTTGCTTTGGCATCGTCACTTCACTTATATTCAAAATAAACATCATTTATATTTGAAAAGTTTATTTTTAATGTGATCTTTTGAAAATTAGGCAATCCAATTATCAGCAAGAAAACTTCAAGAATTCAAAGTCCTTTTGATGGATGATTCTTCGAATAAAATTTCCATTCAAACGTGTAATTAAGATTGGCATTACTTATAAAGTAATTTTCTTGCATAGAAAGCGCTCAGACCACAAGAGCCCGTCTCATATTTACTCTTGTATTTTCGTCAATTTAATCCCAAGGTTGGTTGGCGACAAAAACCCCATTATGGGTCCCTCTTATCTTGTTAACATCCCCTCTTCCTTTTAACTTTGACTAAATCCATTTAGAAGACTTTTTTATTGATAAATGGAAAACGTTTTCAGACATCAGTCAATGCCTATAAAACGCTTCGAAGAGTATAAACAAAAGAGTGTGTATCCATCATAACTAGGATTGTATGAGCGTGTAAGTTACAAGATAAAAGGTGTGGGTAATAACTTAATATGATGTTCGGTAGCTTAATGTTTTATTATGCGTCTCCATAAGTCACACAATAAAGCTGCGTAGGAAATGGTTACACGAAATATTACTTAAAGAGTGCCAGGAGAATACACGATATGATTATATATATGATTATATGATATGATTATATCATCGAATTGCTTTTATAATTTAAGATGATTAATTCGAGCAGAATTAGGTAATCCTGGCTCTTTAATACTATTGTACCAGCTTATACTTTTATTACATTATTTATGCTAAATAGTTTGGGCTTACATTACTTAAATAAGCTAAAAGTCCATTTTTGCACTTCACTTATTTTAAAGGTAATGTTGTCCACTGACTTAAAAGCTTCTCAATAATTTGACACTTACGATCTTGTGCAGTTCTTCTCTCTTGGATGTCAGTTTTTGAGTTCTTCTTTCAAACACGTTTCTTTTTATCATCAGTAAAAATTAGAAAGGAAATAGTGGATTGTTGAAACAGAATACTATAGCAAACAAATCGATAACAAAACAGAAACAGTTAAATGCACTAGTACGAATTTCATTATAAATATAAAGAATTTAACAAAAATATTTTTCAATAAATATATAATTTCTGCCCGAAGTAAGCATTATTAAGAACTTGTGTTATGGTTATACACTAGATAACGGAGTTATATGAATAATAATATATTTATAAATATCAGAAATATACTAAATAAACATACAAGCATCCAAAACTCGTGAACAAACATTCGTACTCATCTGCCCCTACCGGAATTCGAATGCGAGACCTCTAGACCTCAAATATAAACAATTAACATGAACGAAACAGCTAAAAAAACAAAAATTCAATTTAAAAACACAAGAAAGAGTATCCACGCTTTTCAGGTTCACAAAAGTTGTGCTCCCTTATAGGCTATTTTGACTTTTTAGGTTGGCTAAAATTTATTATTATAGTTTATTAATTTTTGTTAATAACTTCGTTGCTCTATCTATACTAATCTAAAAAAGTCCAAATAACTGAACTTCATTTATCTATATAAATTAGAACACAAAACAGATTTAGGCCTTCGAGATTTATCTTATCCGAGAAGATGCAATTACTAAACGCTTAACGAAGGATGGAAATAAATAAAAATGCCGGCCCCGACCTCGTAAGGGCTTGCATTATTTCCTCCAAAGTTACAGTTGTATACACGCTGTAATAACCTTACCGAGTGATAGTGTAATATTTACTTTATACTATGCGGGTAGATAGCATACCTTTTCTTAAAATAATGAGTTATTTAAAAGTGTATTTTGACCCGTTGTGATATTTGACCAAAGGGTTGGACTACATTAGGCAGCGTGGAAAGAGAGAGTTGCTAATCACACGCTGCCGGAGGGGAGCACTCTATTTCCCACATTAACAAATGTTGGCTGTGATCGACAGAAAATGATAAAGCGACTGAAAAATGCAATTGCGAGTTGCCTTATGTAGTCCAACCCTAAATCGGTTGATTCTAAGAATAAGATACAGAACACGCCTGGTTCTTTTACGAACGAATGGCATAAAACTGAGAATACAATAAAAATATTATTTGTTACTAGTAATTATTAAAACTAAAGAACAGATCAAGAAACAAACTTAAAAGGTTATAAGCAATCTCTTTGTGGCAACCATAGGTGTTTCAAGAATACATACAGATTGATAGATCGCAATTGACGTTCAATATGTGATAAAACCACCTCTATGAAGTAAACTTAATTTGGATTTCTATAAAATAAGTTTTTAAATTAGTTAATTTTAATATCGTTGCCACCTTCATTGTAGTTTTCTTTAATATTACTGGTCCCAAGGCATTAGGACAATTTTTATGGGTCAGGGGGTGTGTGGTGAAATTCTATTTCCTTTCAGCTTAGGTATTTAAGAATGATCTCTATTTTCCTACTTATTAAGTTTGTTTTGTATCAAAATTTATCTGATTCTCCATGGACATAAAAGTTTATATTACAGACCCAGGCAATTGTACGGGCAGTACGGGCTCTATTGATTAAGAGGATACTCTCGATACTTTCTTATGATGAGTGTATCATCTTGTAAAGCGTATACATATCTAGTTAGAACTACCGTGTAAATGTTACTTCTCAATATTTAAATAAATGAACTTTTTAAGAGTGGACCAGATGAATTAGTAACTAACACAAGTAAATGTAAAAACTTAAAATAGAATTCGACGCGAGTTACTAATATGTTAAACAAGTGATTAGAAGCTAATTGACATTTCTTCAATACGGTATATGTCAAAAACCGACAGTTAAATAAAACGCTTCTGTAAGTGCTAATGAACATCAATTTATATTTAAAAAATTGTGTTTCATATGAGGATTTCTGAGTATATGACATAACACAAGTTGTTTGAATAATGACATTCAAAAAGTCAAAAACGACATAATATTTCAAGTCCTAGCCTGGTTGTTGGCGAAAACATTTTGTTAGCATCTTTAAAGATTACTTTTTTATTGTTTATAATGAAAACGTATGAAATGAGAGGTTATTTTTTTAATAATGCTACCTTTTATACCTTATCCTAGTATAGTAAATGACTCGCGACGTCTTTTTACCCTAGACTATAATCTTCAGTGACTGGATTCGATTCAAACTAACGATAGCTCGTTTCAAGCTAGCTTTAATCAATGACGCAATAATTGTAACTCCCTGATATTTCTTTAATTTTAATCATTTTTAATTCACTTTACGATCATACGTTTTCTTTACTTATTAGAACTCATTGTTATTTGGGTAAATAATTTATTGAAAATGGAATCCTAAGTCAAAATATAAAACAAATTAACTTACATTACATAGCGTTAATTTAATGCGAGAGAATGCGATAAAGTAGATTTTCGATATTGGTACTTGAAGATAAATTATACTCCATACGATAAATTATAACAATATATTATATATTACACGAAAGTGTGTGCTCAGAGGACCTTGAATGAAGAGGACCCCCATTCGGAGGGGCATTCTTGAGTAATTTTAAAAAGTGTTTGCAAGATATCTAACCTTTAAATAGAATGTTCTCTAATTAAATAATAATAAAAAATTACCTTATCATTGGTGAGCAACAAGATCAGAAAACACCTTGCGTGATTTTATAATATTTTTATACAAAAATAATGAGAAATTGTCATAGGTTGATCGAACCCATGCCTAGTTTAATAATCTGTTTTACACAGAGGACATAATATTCTTAAGAATAAACTCTTTCATCTTATATAATTTGTGCCTTGTTTATTTAAATTTATATTAGTATTATAGGCAACAGAACAAATATAATAGTAAACTAACAATAGACAAATGACAACAACATATTAACAACATATGTTATTTTTTAGAAGTTTAGACTAATTTAGAATTTTAAGTATAAAATTTCATATGTCGTGAAATTATTCAATATTTTTTATCACAATAATTATTAAATCTTCGTTCGAAAATAGTACGACCCAACTCACAATACAGTTACAACATTCTTGTAGTGTTTGATTACTTCTGGAACAAAGGAACTCATCCACTCTTTGTCCCTTAGTGAAAGAAACCCGGCTTTTCAACCTGTGATCATGTCCACATACCTTTACTTTCCGAGCTTTCATGCGTTATGCCAAAAAAGTTCTTATGCCAAACAAGTAAGGTGCCCCAATCAGGCAGCGTCGACACAATGAAAATTCACGAGTCCATTTTTAAAGGGAAACAGCAAATGAGTGCGAAAAGCAGGAATAATTATTTTCGTTTCGTCTCGCATTCAAAATGTAAATGTTTTTTTTTTTCATTTGAATTGATGGAATGTAACGCTTCAATCGCGCCCTATTATACAAATAAACCGAATGAGCATTTGAAATCGACTATAACATTCTTTATTTCTATTATATCTTTCAATATTAATCTACTCGAAATGTGGAAATGGTTTTTATTAACTGGTTTGTGTTCAACAGTGCATAATAAATTATATCAAAATAAATCTCATCTGAAAGTAAATTGGCTTCTGCTCATTCGTAATAGTATCTACTGGGTTGTTCTTAATCTGGGTGCGGTAGTATATCGCAAATCTGTGAAACACTTAATTGGCTTATAAAAATAAAAATAAATGAAATCGTTTACCAAATCTTATTTATAATGTTACTACTTGGATAATTCTCGGAACATTTTCAGTAACCTATTTTCTGGGTAATTCAAGATTGAAATTGTCACCTGTCTCCTATTAAGGGAGCATAACCTAATTTGATAAAATGTGTAATGTGGAAATAGTGACGACAACGTTTCGACGTTATTGTGGTTTTTCTACCATTACTTCAACACTAGTTTACCAGCCCCCTTGTTTTCTAACTATGATAGCGATCACATTTGCTTTCATGATCTTTACAACATACTTCACTATGGTAACGATATTTACTAGACCAGTGATGGATAAACAATTATTGTCACTTATTGAATATATCAATAGAGGTTACAATACAATAGAATAGATAGAATATAACTTTATTGTACATCACAGCCAATTCAAAGTTAGTTACAAATAATCCTGCTGGTTTTATGCCATAATTACCTCCTTTAACTTAATTACGTCAGTGAAATTTTTATTACGATAATGAGAAAATTTAATCAGTTGATATTTTTTTTTAAATATTCTAGCTTAAAATAAGTGATCGTGCGTAAGCTTCCCCAAGAGTCCCTAATATGGTTTAAAGACTTCAAAGCGTGTGAAAAAGATTTGCTTATCATGATCCAAAAATCAATGGGTTTATATTTTCGCTAAATAAACTAAGGAAGCATGTACCAAAATAGCTTTAGAAGCCTAATATAGTTGTGTATGCTCAATACTACGCTATGGTATAGTAATATTCAAATTGAAATAGTAAATTTGAAAGCTAAGTCATCCCGGCACCAAACCTTGGTGAATGTTTAAACACAAGTTTATATATATAAGTTAAGTACAATGTTTAAACACAAACAAGAACAATTACAACTACGCCACCGAGCCGAGATACCTATAGCATCTTAAAATAGGATTCCGGATCAAAGGCTCAACGCGCTACGGAAGGTGGCTATTGTATCGGACTTGTATAAAATTTTGTAGATACCCCGTTTACTGTAATCCCGGATTAATCTTTGGGTCTCGGGATACTTAGTTTACGACCTAACGACCGAGTCATGTTATACTTCAGCTAACCCCTTTTTATACTAAACGTACTTTACCGACTCTGAAATCAAAAATTCCACAATGTGGATAGATATTAGTTTTTCTACTTAAAAAAAGAGATGCATAAGTATCGTCATAAATAAGCTTCGACATACCTTGATTCAAAATCATAGGTCGCTTGTTCTAAGTCTATGGTGATCCTATTTTTGCTACATCATAAACTCTGTGACCCTTATAATAACGTTTATTGTACATCAAGATACAACAAAGTTTACTAAAACACCTGGCTATCCGCTTTGATAAAAATACGGTAGACTATGTCACTTCCTTGCACTTGAGAGTAAATTTTTTGAGTTTATCTTTGAAAGATTCCTTAGAAAGATAATTTATTGATTTAATATACATTATAGTCTTGTTTCCCAAGATTTTGCATATTTTTAAGTGAGACGAACTATGGGCTTCTTTACTAATATACCGAAAAATATCCACCAAGCTATTTACATGTCCATTGCTGCTTTGTGATACATGACTTGTAACTAAGCAACTTTTGATCGGCTTTCGATTTAATAATCAAAATAATTTAGCGAACAGGTCGGTAGGTTAAGAAAGCAGGGTCACTGACCACAGCTTGTCAGTCATAGATGGATGGATAAAATTTTATTACCAAAGATCCGGCTCCTCTGTCACGTAAAAGTACTTTAAGAAATTTTTCAATCTAAATAATATATTGTTCTTGTAAATTATCTTATTGTGTAGTGGCACTTATGTTGATAGTGATATAAATTCTTTAGGGCAAGATTGGATCCTTTACAGATTTCTATAACACGTTTACGGAATAGTAATCGAGTGTTACAATGGAAAGGGTTCAATGTATAGATTTTATTTCAGAATACACTCCCAACCGGTACTTTACTATGACTTTTTCCTTATTGCGTTTCCGCGTAAACTATATATAATTTATATTTAGTTTTAAACAGGGAGTATTTTCCAAGTTTATATCGGTGGGTCCGCTACTATCGGGAATGGAAATAAGTCTTAGGAGTCTTTGGACAGATTTTATTATGAATTGAACACACACAATTAGGTTTTTTAAATTGGCACCAGCCGACGTTTTTCCCATTGTTACTTCCCACTGTTGGCCCAAAGTTAGATGTTTAGCGAAAGCGATCGCAGTTATTTATTAAAATCTTATCAAACCAATTTTTTAAACCTGGTTCAAAAGTATTTCGTTTCCCTCTCACATATGTCAAATAAAAGAGATAAATTATGTTTGAGACGGTTGTCACTAAAATAGAATCACTCTGAAATAATTAAAAAAGAAACCAACTCGAGATAAACATATGCACTTAAATTATAGTTCCGTTCAACAAAATTTTAATCTAATAACTAATAAGTCACCTTGAATAACTTCTGTCAACAAAGGCATACAATAACGTAAGGCGCAAAGGCCTTTATTAGGCGCTTTGTTTAGCGAGCGCTAAGATGTATAGACATCTAGTATAATACAGACGGGGTGTATTTCCAATTATTCACTTAGGCTTAATACGGGTCGAGTTGATTAAAGGAAAATAGAGCAGGTAAAGTCTCAGGTTACATGAGTAGTGTTGTACGGTGTTTCGGCTTTTGGGAATTCAGATTGGGAGCAGTACATATGCCAGATCCTACGACATCTCTTTGTGATGGTGAGGTGAAGTATACTTTAAGTAAAAATAAATCAAAAGCTTTAAAAACGTATCATCGCTAATCTTATTATTCTTTCAAATATAACAGACACTATCTTACATATTGTTATGTCACAGTTTATGATAGGAACGTTTTCTATTAACTTGATATTGTTTTTTAAAATTAAAATGTTTTCGAGATTGCAACTCTAACTATTTACTTGTGATTTTTTAAATTTAGGATACCTATGTAATGTATTTAAACGTTCAATTTGGTGGATTAATGATAATGATGAAACCATAGTAATTAAATCATTCGATAACATGGTAAAAAACACACCAAAGTAATTCTGGTTTTTTCATATAATTATTTATATATATTCTTTTCATGTTTTATTACATATATTGCTGTATAATAAAGATACATTTTATTCTATTCTATATTGCACAATGTATCAAACCTTTTTGACTTAAAACTACACCATTTTCACACCAAAACCTCCTTTTTTCTCTTCGATGTTGTATTTGCACCCTTCGTAAAATTTACTCAAAATACCTAAATTTATAAGGTTCTCTCATAAAAGAAACCAGTAATAAGAATTTTACTATTACCAAAGCGATGTAATGTATTAATTAAGTTGATATACACACACGAAGCTGTACAGCCAATAAATGCAAAAGCTTTTAATAATAATGAACAGGTTCAGTTTGCATGCCATAATGGCATAGACAATGGTGCAATTAATTACTGCAATATGAACTTTAAATTAAAATTAATTGTTTAAAAATTTACATGTAATGCAAATTGTTATACATCGTCTCAGCAATTGGAAATAATAAGGATGTCGAGTTAAATGAAATGATTTTATTATGGAACTCATATTAACAATTTGGTTTTTATTTCAAAAGAAATCACTTTAAATAAGAACTGGTTAGTAATAAATATTATATCTTATAATTTGACTTTATATACTAAAGATAAAAATATTATACTGGACAATTTTATACGAACAGCAAATCCGATGCACTTTTTAACTCTCTTAAACCTATCTAGACTCAAACTTGACTTTTACCTTGTCTAGAACTTGTTTTTTATCGGATGTGACCCTCTTTTGATTGATTGACCAAACGCATCAATTAAATAATCTGGCATCAAATGCTTCAAGTAGCTTCATGCATGTATTCATGTAACTGGATGAACTCAGTGTCTTTGCTCTGCTATCTCACCCAAAAAAACATAAATATACTTGGCACCATACTTACCTATATAACAACTCATGTTGTAGCTTAATCGAATGACGTAATACTTATTGTATCTAATAAAACGCGGGAATTTGAGCGCATTCTATGTATATTTGTGTATTTTTACATCAGTTTTTTATATAAAAAAATAGTTGCATTACATTTTATAGATTAGAGTGAATTAGCTTTATTACACTTTCTGACTTACACCTTGGTTCCCATCAACATAATTGACTGTCGAATAATACGTGATTCGATCGTGGCTTTGACTCAAAAACGCATCATAAATTCCACCAGTGTTAGTATTAATCAATCCCACATTATTATTCTGTCAACGTGACGTACCGTACGACGCAATGTGCGAAGGAACCGATAAATCCCATTAAGGTTGTCGACTGACGAAATATTATATTTTAAATAAAGATTATTAAAACGGACGACCAATCAGCAACTAGCCGAATGGTAATTTGCCCTTAGCTGCAGGCTATTCGGCTAAGGGTCCGGGTTCGAGATCAAAAAAGGCAGGGCAGCTTTTCAGATGATAGGCAAATTGTAGATGAAATAATGTTCACCAGGTCAACTAGTTATATAAGCTAGGTAGTAGCTAAATTCTATTCAATTTTTTATTATAATGAATTTATGAAACAAAGGGAAACATAGACACAAAATAGTAGATGTAGAATTTTTGGCATTTGTATTGAATTGTATTGAAATACTGCCATAATGTTTCCTACGAAGCTAATCTGCTAAAATTGCACTATATCTATAAGAAGTGTCGCAAATTTCTTTAAGCGTTACCCATCGAAGTTGATGACACACTAATCCTGTCGCTTTCTTTGAATTTCGATGACGGTTAATTGATCATTTCCAATACTTACTAATAAGGTCGTACAAAGTAGTGTCGTTTGCTAAATTTAATAATAAGACAACGAAAGTCCGTCAAAATTAAAGTTCAATGTTGTGAGAAATTAGTTACATTTATTTTCACTTTAATACAAGAGTAAATTCATAGCAAAAAATCGAGTTTTTCTTCATTTAATATTAAAGACTAGACAATATTAATAAAAATCTTTATACAAATGTAACATGATATAAGTACTATCATAATTTTAAGAGAAGGCTTATCCGTCGTCGCTCAACATTGACTGGTGAAAAAGCTTACATCATAATTTTTCACTGTATACTTCAATCCAAAGATTTCTAGTTTTCATGTGTACGTACTTAAAACAGAACACAATGCAAACAGTATCTAGAAAAGGTTTAGAATAAATGATTTACAATTTAACTGATATAAATGAAACGAAAAAACCAAAATCTGCAATACTAAAATGACTTTTATTCACCAATTTATGTAAATATTTTCAACTCCGTCTCTAGTTTTTTTTCAGTTGTTCTTATTAAAGCAATAATATCCAATAAATAAGAAAAATAAGATATTCTTAGCAATAAATCCGGCTTTTATATGTATTTATTTTTGGAATTTTTTCAACATTGTATTTTAAATCTCGTGCCAATACCCTCTTATCCAGGTTTACAGTTAATAATTAAACTTACTGATAAATGTCATATCCACTTTATATCCCTGAAAACAAGTTATCCCGAGGGACACGCATTTTTTATATATAAAATATAATTGCTCACCTAGAGTGGCTATTTCAAATATTTTTCAAATTTATGATTAAATTATATTTTTTTAAATATTATAATTATTACTTTGATATGTCATATCCACTTTATATCCCTGAAAACAAGTTATCCCGAGGGACACGCATTTTTTATATATAAAATATAATTGCTCACCTAGAGTGGCTAATTCAAATATTTTTCAAATTTATGATTAAATTATATTTTTTTAAATATTATAATTATTACTTTGATACTTTGATAATAGTACATAAGTTCTTTTTTAATTTCGACACTAACGATACTTTATTATTTATCTGTATAATGATTTATTTCTCGTAGCTACACCTATTAAAAATAAGTGGCAACGATACTTGAGGATAATTGTATTTTTGTTTGCTTCCATTTCGTCGAGTCAAAATAAAAAGGTAAAAATTTAATGTTAAGTGGAGCTGAACCTCTTGAAAGAACTTGAGAAATAAAGAACTATCTGAACGAATTTACCTTCAAATGCTTTTATTTTTCACTTTAAATGTGGCTAACGGAATAATAAAAGAATATTTCCATACTTACTGCATAAATATTTACTGTTGACTAAATTTTAATAATAATAATATGTTCATTTAATTAAACGATTGCAGAGCAAATTATTTCAATAAATAGAAAATATTTCATAAATGGAATTGATAACTATACTAAAATATATATATCATAATATACCATTTAATATTCTTCGTCTTAGTCATGCATACATAAAAAAAATCAGGCATATTACGCTTATACAATTAAATAGCATCAAATAGAAAAAAAAAGTTAAATAAAAATACAATTAGACAATTATATTTAATGAAGATTTCTACTTATAGAATAATAAGCTGTACATATGAGTTTAAATTTTGAATTCTTTGTTTAATTTTCGAGACAAGAGTTTGATACAAGACGATTTAGAAAGAGCCTTACCACTCTTAGTCTTATTATTACTAAATGTATTCATTCTGATAGACGGTAAGTATTAGATAATACGACAAAGCATCTAATGCACTTAATTTATTTTGAAAATTGCAAGAAACTAATTTCAGTAAGAGCTTAGTAGCAGCCCTGATGTTAACTAAATTCTGGGCTCATCACCGAGGATACCTCCAGATTGTAATTGTGCGCACGCCCTAGTAATTCAATTCCGTTATCAGACAAGATGGTATCACACCGGGGCTTATCCCCGACACCATTTCGACTGAGATGCAGTTTTTGTAACAAGATCTTTATTTGTTGTAGATAAGTTTTAGTTTGCCGTGCGTGGTTTTGGGGCTCGAAGTCTGATTAAGAAGCGTGTTGTTATTTTTGTGTACTAATCGAGAAGCCAGATAGAATTTTTATTGAATTGATTGGTGAATAACTATTCCCAAGCTCAGTACATGAAGCTAAGCTTGAATGTTATATATGAAACTATATTCAGGGTTAAATTCAAATCAAACATAGTAAAAAAAAGGATTAAAAATGTTACATTTCATATTGTTATTTTATTATTTATTTAGGTACACAGTTAATTTTTCTATAGGTAGGTTACCTATAGAGAAATTTAAATAATTTAACATAACTTTTTTATAACTAAGCTAATATATGTTTAAATCAAAACTAAATTACAAATGTTGGTCGTTCTTCTAAAAGGTTAATTTAATAGTAATAGTGGTGAAAACGATAAAAGGCCGCTTTAAAGTGCACAACAGCTTTAATCTCGTTTGTTTGCTGGACAATTTTTCAATAATAGAATAAATAAAATGACATAAAATAACAACCGTAACTAAGCAACGTAACAAAAAATATTACTGAAAAAGAAGTTAAAACTTAAAAGAGTTTCTATGTTGGCATCTAGTCGCCAACAAGTGGGTATAATAATTGTTTTTATTATCTACTTTACATGGTTCCTTATTTTAAATAGAATTATAATTAGGATTTTAGAATATTAAATTAAGAATAATAATCATTTATAAATAATGACTTATTTCCTAATATTACAATTTAGAGGTTTTAAAATATTACCTCATGGTATAAAACTATTAAAGTCAAATTAACTATTTCGTAAGACAGATATATGTTTTATTTTTGCGTGAATTCACAATTAAAATCAATAATAAACTGCGGCAATTCATAAACAAAATAAAGATAGACATGATAATATATAATCAATTTAAAGATTTTGTAAGCAAATACAACAGTAATTGGTTAGTAAATACAACACACAGGTATCTATGAATGACCGTTTATAAAATTAAAAAACAATAATATTGCTTAATAATAAGTAACTTAAATATTTTAAAACACACCTAAATATTCTTGAATAAATATTATCAGAAAAATTAAGGAAAATATATTTTTTCTATCAAATAAAAAAGTCTTTCTCTCTCCTTGTCTCTTAAATTAAAACAATGCCCGGTAAGGTCCATAATTTTCTAAAGGACTTTATAATTCTCATATGTAAATTATGGAGTGCTATGAATATTATATTGAGTAATTAGATCATTTGTATATCTTTTATATTTGATTGACTTGTGCAACCAAAAACTAATTTTACCAAATACTCGTATTTCTATTGCATTATACCTCGTAACGGTTACAGAAAAGAGGCAATAATATCCGATTTCAAACGTACTCAGGATATAGGGTTCCCTCGGGAATCAACAGTGTACAGGATTTTTAAAAATAAATATGAAGGCAAACTTAGATTTCTCGCCGCTCTGAAATGTTCTTGCACAATAAAAAGTGCTTACTTGGAAAATATTGGACAGTGTCTAAACTGCGCAGTTTGTAGTAAATAAATTTAAGAGTTCAAAAGGAAACATGTAAAGAATGGTTTTCGAATCATAATTCTATATATTATTTTAAAAACATTAAGGATTATTTTTTTATAACTTGAACTCAATTGTTTATATCTGCCAATAAATATATAAATTTGGGGGAGTTGGGACCACGCTGGCCCAATACGTGTTTGTGGGTGAAAACAGTTGCCGTAATTACCGAGACAAACGGTTTAATGGGACTTCCGAAGCCCGTGCTTCGAAGGAACCCGAGATCATAAAATTTTGATAGATCCATCCCAAACCAACCTGGTGAAAGTTTCGTTTTCGTAATCTAAGCCAGAGCGCTTGAACCAGTTCGCCAGCTAACTTCTAACGAAAATGATTTAACCATCAAATTTTCTTGTGACACTAAAAGATATCCAGAAATCTTAGTACGTAAGAAAGCATTCATTTTTAGAATAGGATTTCCTTGTGTCCCTTATTTTACAGCTTAAACAGTTTTGATGAAGTTGAAAAAGAAATGTAAATTACGTATCTGTGTATTTCAAAATAATTTATCTCGTTGACTAAGGCTATAGGGTTTGACTGTCTCTCATTACATTACAAATGAATGACATCGACGATGTTTCTACATTGTCCTTAGAATTTGAAATGAGCTATTTGCACTAGACGAACATTTTACACAAGAATATTGTATTATTACTTACACATAAGTTTGTAAGATAATATTGACGTTATTTTATTATAGATATTATTAATGCCAATTCGACATTCATTATACCAACGACCTTTGGATTATACTATAACAACTATTGTTATTACAAATAATAAATTTCTATGAAAAATTTAATAGGAATAAGTTTAATTTTGTACTTATATGTGTAATTGTATTGATAACAGCTTGAAATAAGATAATTTTGCTTATCACTTTAGTCAGTCTATATACATGTATATATATTAACGTGTGTAATATTCAAAAAGATTAATCACTTCAAAATGGAAAAATTAAATAATGAAGATCAAGTTTTTGACAGGGATTTCCATAGCTCATATTAATATAAAATTTTGTAACTATATAGTCTATCTTTAGAAACCATATAATATATTTATATTTATATTAAATAAAAATTACATGAAAATTTATTGTACAAATGACAGCCTAGATAAGATATTTAGTGTCACAACTGTGTACAGTTTATGATGCTAATAAAATAAACACGTCAAGTTTAACAGTAGCGAATGGACTTAAGGTGGTTTTTAAGATCAAACTATTAAAGTTACTCTGTATGTGATGTCAACTTTGACAACCGAATAACAGTTTTAACTTACTGCGTAATTTAGGGTACATTGAAATTATCACTCAATTCATCCTTTTTTATTTCGGTTGTATTTGAGGAGAATTGTGTCAGTAGAACCTCTTCATTGTGTCAAAGTATGTTAAATAAATTGGGTAAAATATTATTGTATACACTGAACTCGATACTCATTTTTGGTTAGAGAAATTAAGGTTCTCATAGTCAACAGCTCATATACGTCGGCACCAAGGGGCCTACTCTAAATTAGGCCTTTGTCAACAACGCTGGTGAAGTGCGGTTTGGTCGACTTCAAACACGACCTAAGAATTTCTTCTCAAGTGTTAGTAGGTTTCCTCACGATGTTTTCCTTTGCCGTAAAAAAGATTAGAAAAACGTAGGAGCGGAATCTTTGATTATTATTATATAAATATACCTACCAACTTTTCACCATTTCAGAATTGCTCCCCTAGATACAGTGCATGAAACCTATAAACTTTATGTACAAATAAAACCTCTTCCATAAATAAAATACTCTATATTATAGGGCACTAATTTCTCGATCAGCCAGTCATCAAACACCGCCGCAAATCACTAACACTTATTATTAAGGACATGATACTGATAGTTATACATCGACCAATACGTAATAGCAGGTGCGCGGATAGGCGAAACGTGTCGAACAATGAGATATGCATAGCTAGTGTCTGTTAACACTAACATTCTCTAGGTCGCATATCTGCTTTTGAGAAACGCATACCAGTTGGTCAACCCTTATTGAACTTCGTGGGATTTTATCGGTCTACATTCCTTATATTGTTTTTATATAAGAAGAGTATAGTTAAGATTCCTTCGACTGGCACATCATATAACATCGGTCTCTCGTAGAAACAAAACATAACTAATAATTTTTTTATTACATTACGTCACGTAGATACACAACATTTCCGCGTCTACATTTTAATTGTCCAGCTAGAAAAATGGATGAAATGAAATAGAACATGAGGCTTCAGCGGGCATCGTTTTTTATACAGATGTAAAAAAATAGATCCAATAAGATTTGTTTGATTTTTAGATTACTAAATATTCAAGACTCAAAACCGGAGTTCGAACGAAAGTGTTTATATCGTATAATCGTTACATTTTATACATACAATTTACTATAACGAAGCCTCTGTTTACTAAGCCTCAATAATCGTCTGATTTAAATTCTAAATTATTGTCAAACAGATCCTTAAGTATATTTGAGCTGCTTTGATTAGAATTAGGCAGGCACGCCTGTATCACGCGCCAACTAAATATCAATTTGTTTATGTACTAACGACAATAAGTTATGAATATATTAGATCTCTCCTTCAGCCTCCTTCTTTCCCCCCATCTAACTAGCAACAGTAATAAACGTACATATTACAAAAAGTACTTATTGTTATCCAATTTATTTAAGTTTGTGGATATAAACGGATAGTTTCTCTATCAGTAAAAGCCTTGTTCAAACTATGCGACTAAAATGCTTGCGTCTTAAAGCCAACAATGAAAGTTTCTATCCAATCGAATTATTGCGATATTATTTACGCTGTCAAATTTATAGGATTTCAGCGTTTTGTAGGATTTGAATAACTAACAAACTAGGTAATAACCTACATTTTAAAATCAATAAATTATCCATTTTATGTGAGCACGGTGAGGCCATTAAAGCTTAAAATATTTATATATAAATTTAAATATATATAAATAAGTGATGGCGTTCCAAGCAGTACTTCGTATATAATTCTAGAATTATTAAAGAATAATTTTACGGTATAAATTTCGATGTTCGAGTAAGTGTTTCCTATCAGTTTATTTAACATTTCTTAGCCCTTATTTCACCTGATAGTTAGTTATGATAAGGACGTAGATGGACTGAAGAAAGTTAAACTTGATGTGTAGTCATTCAGCAATACACTGCCTTGCTTTAATTAAGTTATAAATGTAAACAACTCACTGTATAACAAAAATATACTGTACTCTACTGCGAGAACTACCGACAACTTACTAGCCGAGAAGCTGTAATGCAGCTTGGCAGATATATTAGGTCGGGGGAAAAAGTTTTTTCGCATAAACTTATAATAAAATATCTTTGGCTGTACTATTTGTATCTGGCTCGTTTTAATCGTTACTTTAACATTAAAAAGGTTTTTGTTTCCCACTATTTTTCATTTGTTTTTCTTTTTGTCAAAATGAGTGAATCGAATGAAGAAATTAGATACATTTTAAATTTTTATTACAAAAAAGAAAAATGCAACGGAAGCTGCGAAAACATATTGTGACGTTTATGTACCTAATGCAGTATTAGTAAGAGTAGCACAAAGTTGATTTAAGCGTTTTCAATCCGGGAATTTTGATGTCAAAGATGCACGTCGCTCTGGTAGCCTTGTAACGGATAAAATGGACGGGTTTTTTTAAAAAGTGGAGAAAGATTGGCATATCAGCAGTTAAGACATAAGCTCACTGAAAGAAACCTATGAACCGTGTACTCATTTGTGATTCTTTATTGAGACGTAATGAAACCGAACCGTTTTTGAAGAGATTGATAACTGGTGATGAAAAGTGGATCACGTCCGACAAGAATGTGTGAAAAAGGTCGTTTTATTGCGTTTGATTAAGAGGTGGTTTAAAAATAAAGGGAAAAACCAAAAGAAAATATGTAAAATATTGGACTAAAAATTATTGTTTTTAATAGATCTAGTTTGGATTTATTTTAATAGATGGCGCTGTGACAGTTTTAAGGCGATACAAATTTACCGGATCAACTGGTTTACTATAAGAAATTTGTGTACTTGGAGTAACAAATAAAAAAACTCTGATATATCAACCACAGAAAAACTGGCTAACAACAAAGTGGTTAACATTGTTGGTATGGCGACAGACTTTATGATGGCGCTAGCTCCGGCGGACTGAGCAAAAGCATTACCACCAAGGAAAATGACCACGAAATTTCTGTATTAAGCTCAGGACTTTCAGATCTGAGGTGAGATGGTCTCAATAGTCAACACAATAGTATTACAATTACGTAATCATTATTATAGGACATTTATTTCTTTATGGAATCCGGACGTCACTCAATGTATTGGTTTGGTCATAGCTTTTTTATTTGTCAACTAAAAACTATCTAAATTAGTAACACTATATCAATCTCTTGTAATTTCATGCTCTAAAGTTAGACGGTATGAGTGTTCTTCCTAAGAAACAGATTGAAATATGTGTAAGGCGAACTATAATTTAAATCCTGAGTATTATTTTACAGAATTTTAGTATTCGAGTAAGTGCGTTATACGCTGTATGTATATTTGAAATATATTTTGAGTGCATTTCTGTGGGTGGGAACACCAATAAGTCCTACATATATTATTTTAGTAACAATAGTAAATCTCACCTTTCATAAAGTCCAAAGTAAACATCATTAAGAGATTTTATTATGGATACTTGATAACCGAGAAATATAGATAGTTATGTGTATTTACATATCAGAATACTAAATAAACAAAAACATCATGACTTGTGTTGGAGTTGGGGATTTGAATGCCTCGCATTGTCAAAAATTTATTACCAAAATAACAATATCCCAATCGCCTTAAGCTCCATTCTAGGATCTATTTAACAAATGCATTTCAGCCATCACCATTAATTACATAAGAACACAATTTATCAGATGCTGTAAGTGGAACGAGAAAATGGAATCTAGTTTCTAAGCGTCTTATCTAAAGTATTTTTGCTCTTTTACAAAAACAAAGATCTACAGTATCATCCAAAACCGTCGCTTTCCACGATAATCTTGCTTACGCACATGACGCGCACGGGTCAAGAGACGCCCACTGTTGGGCATAGCCCCCGCCTAAGTATCTTAAATCGATCGGTCCAAAATCTTTAAATTAAAATATTTCAATTCTTTGCTAATAAAACTAAAATCTTATCACTGATCAGGTTTGATACAAACTTCTTACTTAAAACTTTTTGTTTTTGATTTCACTGCATAGTGGAACTACACAATTTCATTCTAAATTATTAATAATTTTCAATGCCAATTTATTTTGACAGCTTAATTAGAAAGCTAGGAGGTTATGCCTGTCGATAAGTTATCCACCCGAGGCGAATCACCGCTGAAGCTTTCAAACTCACCAAAAATCTCTTTTTCTCAAAACCCGGCCTCAAAATGTTTTTGAGATCAAATTTTACAAAGAAATTATGGAGGAGTAAAATTCTTAATGTGATGTTTCTTGACAACTGTTCTATTTGCATTCATATTAATAAAAAAAGATACACAGATTATAAAATTAAATTTTTAGAATGTACCTATTTCAGAATAAGACACATTAAAATAATAAAAGAAAATACCGTTTAATTTCCGTTATTAAGTCAAACTGATTTTATGTGGAAACTCCACATAAAATTATCTAGATGTTCTTTGTCCCCTCGTCTTTGAAAGCTAGTATTTGTATATCGAAGTCAATATAAGTGACAAACTGTGTGGCCCACCACGAGCGCTTAAGTACTATCTACTAGAGAAGTTAAGCCACCGCTCATTCGTATCCGTTGGTATCCGAAACAATTAGCGAGACCTTAACGCGTTCCTGAACTAATTATCACTGTTTAGAGTTACGCAGAGTTGGAAACGTTACCGCAAAAGGGTGCTCTAGTGGGATTGTTTTTAAAGTTAAATGTGGGATATTAAAGCAGTTGCAGTAAGAAACTTTCTAACGAAGACTTTGTCAAAGTCAAAGTCAAAATATCTTTATTTAAATAGATCCATTCACTAAGTTCTTTTAAATCGTCATAACAGGGAATATGTCTGAGAAAAAATAAATAAATGTAATTAAAGGTAATAGTGATAACTTTAAATGGGTATGAACCGGGTATTAACAAATTGTACCCATTATAAAATTTAATTATGTTTTAAATAAATTATTTCAAAATTAAAACTAACACTAGTATGCATATTCCCAATGTCAATGTCAAAGTTCATATTCCATACCATTACATTTTCTCGTATTTGCTCCAATATTAAAATGATTCATCTTTTTGATTCTGGAGACAGTTTTTTTTATGTTTGAAAATGTTCTGTTAAGTATAGCAGCAGTATACTATTTTTAAATATCAAAAACTTCAATAACCGTTACCTAATAATAAACAACATTTCAACAATTAACTAACTTTTAAATTTACATTTTAAGCTCTGGGCAGATCTAAATAAGGTGTAATAAATTGTGCCCTTTCATATCAGACGTTTAACATCTAAGCAATGCATTGTTTTTATGTAATACATTATGAAAAGAATTATGCGGTCATAACACAGAACATCTAGAGTATACATTTAGTGTCCAATAAAATAACAATGTAGTTGAAACTTTTATTACTTAACGTAGAGTAATGCGATAAAGTTAAGATACTCCAATAATATTTATAAACTGGAACGAGAAGCAGATAACTTGAAAATTATCAAAATATTCGATTATTATGAAAGCCGAACTTGTTAAATGCAATTCGACAGCTGTCATTATGATCAAAACTTTGGGTTTGACAGGTGCCAAATTGTGAACGCAGGTAGGGTAGGGTTAACAATAAATATTGCTGAAGAAATATTTTCTTATCTACCTGCTTATAAAAACATACATTCTGAGAAATGTATCCTTCTAGGAAATAAATTTATAACCTTTCACTCTAAGATAAATCATATTATTCAAGTGTGCTTATGTACACCTACGGCTAATATAACATAACAATTCTAACTTTTGTTTCTAACTTAACTAACATCCATACAGTTGACAAGCCTCTTCGTGACTGAAGCAAGGAGACTTTTCTATTGTGCTGTCAACTAAGTATTCCTTTCATCGAGGGTAATTAAGTAATTAACGGCAGTGCTTGTGATTGTACGCTTTAATGCTTTTTGCGTAAATTCAACTATCACAATTTTGATATTGCTATTGGTTCATTAGTTTTGTTTCTTTTTTGCTATTAATATGTTGTTTAATTTCCATAAAACCCTTTCCATGAATTAGCACCTAGTTTTGTTTACAAATCGTTCAATTTTGTTACCTGTATAAATTTATGTCAAAATACCACGTAAAACTCCCCGTAAGCAAAACTATCTGAACAAAGGTTTATTACATTACAAAATTACGAGGACTTACTTAATAATTGTACTGAACCATGGTATATCTAAAGTTATTTGTCACGATTTGATCAGAAAATTAATAATTTCAATCCAATCTATGCTCTAAATTCTATGACGTCATGATAAGGGATGGCAGTTAAAAAATCAAAACAAAAAAGCAAAGACGATCGGGTCGTTGCCATCCCTGCAAAAATCCCTTTTAATGTCACAACTCTACCTCGCTTAGTATGCGAAGAAACTTCTCATCTCTATAATTAATTAAAATCGGTTTTAAAGAGAAACTGTCGGGAACTATCGGAAAGAAATTTCCAGAAGAGTGTCCGCTGAGAAATATCTTCCAATTACTCCTGTGACAGTGCTGAGTGGTGAATTGAATTGTTGGAAGAAATGGTTCTATTAATAGATCGTTACAGACGTGTGAGACGAATGATGATAAAAAGTATAATCTAGAAAGTCTCATTCGATTGCGATTCATTCAATTATTTTTAAAGGTGGCTGGCGTGTTTAACAAGAACCTGGTTCAAGATTGTAAGTAAATCTTAGATTAGATTTTGACTTAAAATATTTATTTATTCAACACCCCAAAACTTATTTTGAACCAAGATGTTCATAGTAATAATTATAGTAATAATTTGCTTATAAATTTTGTGCGCCTGATTTGTAACGTGATATAGAAAATCATTGTGGATTAATCGCTAATACATATAAGGTATATATATGTTCAAGAAAATCTGTTTCTATCTTTCGCAAATATCATGAATTTATAAAATTTACTGTAGCGATTTCAAACTGCATAACTAAATTGAACGTACCTATCTCCTTAGTTACTTATTAATATCTCTACGTCAATACTAAACTAATATATCCACTAAAGTTAACACGCTTGCATGATATAATTTGCCTAATTACATAAAATCAATATGCGCTATAAACACTGTTCAATACGGAAATGTTTTCTTATACAATTTTATAAAATTAATAAATATTTGCTCAAAATACGTGGAAACGTCAGCTTACAAAAAACATTTCAATTACGCAACTTAAATACACTGTGATGAAAATGTAATTATAAGTAATAAGAATTTCTTTTTCGTGCATAGCCCGTAATAGTGTTAGTTAAATTAGCCTTAGCCTATGGAGACAAATTGCAGTGCACGGTAGGGCAGGCGCAGGCGGCGACCCGGTGAAATATTTTCGGGCGAGCCCGAGTTTTAACCGACATGCGCTATGGTGGTTAGTCCGGAGAAGATTTTTAGTGGGCAGTGGGGGACCGCCTCTCCCCTGATTCTCACATACCCTTACAGTTGACACTGTAAGTAGGGTTAATGCGTAAATGCAATCAACCTCAAAAAAAATGGTGACACATTCCAATTTATGTTCTATTAAACTATTAAATGTAATCATTTATTTAAATCTCTCTCTCTCTCTGTCTTCATCTTTTGCCTTTGGTTGTAAGCCGCCAATTTACACCGTTCTTCGATGTCTTACAACTTCACATTTTCTCAACACCCAACACATCTGTGGTCTTTCTAGAGAACGCTTCATAATATATTCAATAAATTACAATATAATCTCTGGGAAGGTCTCAAATTGAATAATATATCATTTAATTCCAACATTTTATGTAGCAATGGATAATAATTTCTTGAATAATAAATAAAACTGCTACCAATAGACGTTGCACGACAGAATCTGCATGATCTCTCATGTGTAATATAAGTCTACAAAGATCTAGTTACACTGATAAAATACGAATTTATTTCTCATATGATTACGTTTCTAATGTTAACAAGGGAATTTAAAAAAGTTACCCAATACAGTCTCATTATATCCCAGTCTTAATAACAATTTAATGTAAATAATATTTCAATTACATTATTTTTATAACATAACATACCTATCTGTTTTTCAATACCACACATAACGTATAACATCACTACTCAATCCTACAAAAATGAACTGTACGTACGCGAACACTTACGTATATTGTTTTTATTTATAGTTTGGCACGTATGAGCATATCATATAATATTTAACTTATTATTGTAGTATCAAATAGAATCGTATATTACATATTAATATAACAAAAGGAGACGCCACTCAGCAAGCACTTAATCACACATGTGTGAAGCTTTTGCGATCGCCATTTCCTAGCGGTTAGTTATATATATCGTGCCGTTGTTATATAATAAGCCTTATCCTGCAATAACACTAGAGTATTTGACTCGAAAGATGAAGCTAAATATTAAATATCTTATTCTAGATATATGAGGTATGTGCCCTATGCTCTTTTGTTTCAATGAAATCCTTTAAAACTCAAATATTTACCATATAAAAATTTACTAACAACGTAACTATGCTTCATTCAAACGATAGGTTAACAAAAATTCATTTTCAATTTCACACAGCACAAATATTAAAACGAATTTCAAAGTTTATCTCATTAAACACACGCAATCAAATTAAACTGTAATGCCTACTAATGTGTATATGTTAGACAACCAATTTCTAAAACATTTTTATACTATGAGGGTGGCAAACAATCGAGGAGTCTTATGAAAACAAGCCTGTCCTCAATTCTGTAGTTTGAAAGCATTCAACAATAACTTAAAATTCAATGTGCTCTGCGGCAAAAACTGTATAATACGACATGCCCGAGTTTAATGTCATTCAAATGAAAACAAAAACAAACGAGTAGGCTTTATCAAAGTTATGCTTACGGGCAAAGGACTTTAATCTTTAAACTGACTTTATGTCAAAGCTATAAGAACTGTTATGGCTTGCCTTTGTTACGTAATATCTGTTGATAACCAAAGATTAAGGAACGTTTGCCGATGACACATTTCTTGTTGTTTTCACTTCGTGGTCATCGACAGCTTGTATAAGTACGAGTATGTCCGCCATAATATTATATCCCCAACTAAAGAACTTTCGGTAAAGATCATTACTTTATAAAATAAAACTTTAAGTGATAATGCGACAACCATATCCTACGAAGAAAACTAAAGTCCTACCGTGAAACATTTTCCGGAGTTCTGGACCTATAAGCATGTTTTGTAACATCATAAGTGTTTATTAAGAAACCCTGGTGTTTTGTTTACCTCGTGAATGTACTTTAATGGATCAATTGAAAGATTCAACGGCGGAACAAAGTTCATGGTAACACTGTGTTTCATAATTCACTTCTTTATTCATTAACGAAGTTACAGATGGTGGGTTAGAGATACTCTTACAAATATTCCTAACCCGCCAGTGGTACTGTATTGTATGGAAGGTAACAAAAAAGGTTTATGATGAAGATATATAACTTATTTAAGTTTTAGTAAATTGTTTTGTTTTATAATCTACTTTCATTATCATAAAAAGGGAAAACTATATATTATTATGTAACATCATTTGCAAAATATTTATAATACTCAATAGTATAATACCTGTTCTAAAACCGCATTAAGCGATTTATCTTTACTTGAAAAGAGATTTTTAAGAAAAGATAGCTTCGGACCATAATCTAATAAATAACCAAACCGTTAAAGTATTAGGTAGTTTCAATTAATTTTTTTTAGTAAAATTGGGGCTGAAATCTCGAAGCTAAATTAAACTCAGAAAATCCTTACATTAATATTATATAACGAAAGCTTGAAATACGGGGAAAATAAAAACTGAATCATAGTTAAATTGAAATCGAGCAGCAGAGTAAAATATATGTTGTATTTATTTAACAGTTTCCGGAAAATTTTCGTTTGTCTTTAATGGACATAGTGCCTGTTACTTTCTATTGCGCTTTCATTTGTGCAAGACAAGACTTATTTTTAAGAGCGCTAGAAGTTTGATGTTCCAGCCAATGAAAAATTTCATTTCGTCAGGCTTAGAAGCTTTCTCACTTTAGTATATACTCGTGTAGTATGAGTTTAATTCAAATTGTTTTACATGAATAATAATCATTAAATTGAAAACTAAGAAAGTAAATGGTATTAAATTTTTGTTTGTATTGTAATGATATTAAATTTAAGCTTAATCGCGTGATAGTAAATAGTTATTTCTACGTTACAGTCCATTGACATTACGCTACTGCGTGAAACCTTTTGTTATGATCTAGTGACATGGTATCGGGGTTGTATGTAGGTCAAATAGTCAGCACGCACTAAGGGCGACTGGCGACTTGTTACGGTGTGAGCATATGTTACAAATTGTTCGTTACATAACCGGGTCGGTCATTACTGCGGCCGCCGTTGCATGTGTCCGGACATTTCACACCGAACTGTGGTAGCTTTGTAAAAATAAAGCTCCTTATTACTCTATTGGAAAATCGCAGTCCCGTTTGCGTGTGGGTAGGTACTAGTGGCTGTCTCATTTCGTACACGAAAAAGTTCGCTGCTCAAGGAAAGGGAGGAATCTTTGTCTATGGAATGTCAACGTGCCTGCAATATCATGTTATTTGTTCGATTTATTACACGTATATTGCGAATATTTGTAGCACTTCAACTGTGATTTCTTATTCAGAAACTATAGGCGCTTTTTATTCAGATACTAATGTTTGTAAATAAATACGAATACGAATAATAAATCTATAAGAAATTGTCAGACTTGCCATGTCATATAGTTGACATCGATATTTAAGACATAAAAAGGACGCCATTTTGTTTTCTTTAGAACATACTCGTAAGATATTTTACGAGTATGTTCTAAATTTGAAAATGCCTTTAATGATCCTTCCTTGAACGTTGCACTAGTAGAACTACTCTAGCTTAGTTGGAGTTCATTAAAAAAAGCTTTTAGCAAAAATAAAAATACAATTTAAAAATAATTAGAATTACATAGAAATACAAGAAATTTGAATACAATACAATGTGGTTAGTAAAATTTGCCAATATTATTAGTTATACATATAAATGGTAATAAAAAGAAACTAATTAATTTCAACATTTTATTTTTAAAGTGTTTGGTAAGAAACATCGAATTAAAATACGGTATTTAGAAATATAATTTTCTGAAGATTAGGCAAAAGCTTGTATGAATCAGTTACATTCTGAAATTATCTACCACTCAGGCCTATAAATTTCGTTGATATAAAGAGAAATGCCCAGTCTTTCCGATGCCACAGAATAATATAGAGATAAAAGAAAACGCTTCTTCGTAGACCTGCTATGACGTTATACCGTAACATATACATACAATATACATAGATGTATTGCCAATAAATGTAAAACTATGTATCGTGATCGATAAACTATGTGCTTTGTTTAATTTATTTAAGGTATTTCTGTTGATAATGAAATGATAAATAACCAAAGCTATTTAATTAATCGGAAAGTCAGTTTGCAAATTCAGCATTAACCAAAGTTCCACATTTTATTGCTCACTTATCAGAATATAATACTTTAGTCGTTCGTCTGCAATTTTAAAATAGAAACTATATTTTGGCTGAGTAATCAAACTGTATTATAATATAATCAAACCGTATTATATTTTAAAGGACAATCTATCTTTCTTAGGTTATACACTCATGAATTTAGTTTATAAAGCCTCAATAAAACTATTTTATTCTTAATTTTCCATTTGACATTATGAGAGAAATAAAAAATAGCATTGCACTGCATTTTTATCATCTTGTGTTTGTATTATCTTTGTCTTTTGATTCTAAATGTACAAAATAAAGTAGTTTTATTACTCCATAGATAATAAATATTAATATATTATTTATTTATTTTTTACTTTATACACATATACCTGTTATCTACCTAAAGTAAACATCATTAAGATCTTCTGTTATTAATTCAGATAATTGAATTTTATGTTAAAATATAATATATATACATAAGTATATAATAAGATCTATAAACAAATATTCGCGTTAATCAGGAAAACATCTGCCCCGGTCGGGACACGGATTGGGAACCACTGGCCGAGTAGCCTGCAGGATACTTGGCCAGACAGCCTTCAAAAACGGTTTATTGAGCATTTATAATTAAAGCCAGTTATAAAGAAAAGAGGCGTTCTTGTTTCAATCATTCTTACTAATATACAGTAGTAAACCTCCGTGTTAACCTACTACAATATCGTTAAAAAAATTGTATCTTCCACTATATTATTTAAGTATTTTTCATACCATGACTGTGCTATGAATATTTTTCTGGATCAAGGCATACGAATCATATGATGAGCTAATAGATTTCGACTGCAAATAAATTTAGATCTTGACGAAGGCTTTTTTATACGAAATTCAAGTTTCTAATCCAAAAAGTTCTAAATATGGCGGTTTTTACATATTCTATGCTTTCGTAATACAATAGAATTCGACTTCTTAGTAAAAAAATGTCTTACTGAATTATTTATCAAATCAGACTCGTAGTAAAGCCGGTATTTTGATGTGGTCGTTATCACGCTTCGTGGCTTTTATTATAGTCTCGTAAAATATAGATACTTCAATTAGGAGAAACGTGAATAATACCAAAACTTTATAAAACGTTAATAAAAATATCATATTATAATTTAAATATTAGTTTATACACATTTTTATACATTTTTTTTATCAAATATTTGAATACAATTAATTGATTTGTAACTTTAATGAGCTAACAATAAAGGTTTTAACCTGTCAAGCCGTATAATACAAATATAATTAATTTTTGTCTCGATGTTTTCGATAGTATATCGCGGTACCACAAATTAAATTATTTTGAGGTTTTCAAATATGCATCCACGCTTGATAGGGTTGATTGAAAACCGTCTTATATATTTTATTTGTACGTAATAAAAAGTATCACAGTAAAAAGGTTTAATTTTATTATACAGCTAGGTACTAATATATATTCAAAATAAAAGGGAAACATCGTAAGGAAACCGGCACACACCTGTGAAGAACTTTAAGTTGTGAGTACTACCTAAGTACTACCTAATCGACCTAATTATGAAAATCATATTTGTCTCTTGTAAGTATGTTAATATTAATAGTATTTAATAATATACAAAAATCAATTTAAAAAGTTTCATAATATAGATATTCTCTTCATATTCGTTACTAACCTTTTTTGCGATAGAAACTTTCTACTACATATTCTATTGAAAATGTAACTTAACACGACAATAGACAAAGTAACGACGCCAGAAACTTTGTTGTCTATGCTCAAGGAGTTACACCGCCATTTGATAGCGATATTGAATTTTTATTACAATGATTAGAAAGTTGTATCGGAGTAGAAATTGTGTTATGTAATTTGTAGTTTTACAGAACAAGTATAGACGAACTCATCAATAATTGAATATGAAGGATTAGTAAAATAAGAAATCATTTCATGATCTGAAAAACGTTCAGCATTTTAACCATGATGTTGAGTACGTCATGAAGTAAAACAATAATGAACCTCATAAAATTGTGCTTTTAGAAAACAAATAAGTCTGTTGGGTCCTTGAATACGATCTAGCTATCTAACAGTGATAACTGCCTAAAACTTCAGCATGTATAGATTCTATTACACAGCATCTAGGTTCGAAATCGCGTACTCCGCTTCAATACACTTATTTGTTTTCTAAAAGCGCAAAGGAATACACGACAAAGTCACGAACTATTGGTACATTTAGTACTCAAATTCAGCTCTGCTAAGCCCATTACTAATTATTCTCTTTATTATCTATTAAAAGTATTTTTATTTAGAAATATCGATAAAGTAAGAAGAAAAACGTAATATAGTGACAACGTTTTCATAAAAAAGATTTAAAATTATACGTAATCCAATAAAATATATTTTTATTTTAGGCAAATTTTAGTCAAATGTACAAAGAACCGTATACTTAAATTTAATTTGTATAGAGTATTTGCGAGATTGAGAGCACTTCTTCTAAATCAACTCGTATTTAGGGAGCTGGTTTTAGAGTTGTTTTGGCTTAAATTTTGGTTGGTTATATCTGTTCTTACCCTTTCTTATATAACTATACATACTTTCTTATGTACTAATATTATAATGAGGTAAAGTTTGTAAGATTGTAAGAGGTAATCTTTGGAAGTACTAACTAGTACTTCCAAAGATTACCAACACAACACTAAAACCAGCTCCCTAAATACGAGTTGATTTAGAAGAAGTGCTCTCAATCTCGCAAATACTCTATACAAATTAAATTTAAGTATACGGTTCTTTGTACATTTCACTAAAATTTGCCTAAAACAAAAACATATTTTATTGGATTACGTATAATACTGCTTTTTTATGAAAACGGTGCGTTGTCACTATATTACGTTTTTCTTCTTACTTTATCGATATTTCTAAATAAAAATACTTTTAATAGATAATAAAGAGAATAATAAAGGAATTGAAAAATTCGTTTTGTGTTGGACACTCCAATCGGGGAAGAATATAGTGTATACAACATTTATGATAGACTAAATTCCACGAGGTTTCAGCTGCAGTCGGAAAGCATAATATAAAGCTCGGCTCATTATAATATGTATATGTTATACTGAAGACTCCGAGATTTTCGAAGGTTTCCTTTCCAACTTTATTATTTTCTTTGTTATATATGTTCCCTGATAAGTTGATTGGGTGCTAAAAGTATTTAACTCTTATTTAATGTGAATTGGTAGACAATATTTATATTTTTGGTTTAGTTCATATTTTCATTGATTAAAAACATGTTTTTCTTCAGTAAAAATGTAGAAAATATGTTTGTACGTTTATGTATTTATTTTAAGTAACTGAAAAAGAGGCTTTAATACAATAAAATGTCAGAAAATATTTTATTTTAGAGTACTTAGAGTATTTTCTCTTAATTTGTACTTCACGTTCTATTTAACGGCAAAGTACAAAGATTAAATGTATACCTTTGCAGTGTTAAAAATGTTTTCGTTTTGATCCCGAGCATGTCAATAAAAGTAGTATCCGCAAAGAAAACCTACTGCTCTTTAGTAAATAACTTTACCAATAAATGCACAAATATATGACTTCAATTTGCTGAGAAAACATCTGACATATCTTATTCCTTTCTTCTTAACGAAGCCTTTTGTACCCAGTATACAAGTGAAGTGTAATGGTATTACTTATTGATTTCCATTCTACTCACAATGTAGAATAAGATTCACCATATTAACTCTACGTGGAGATAATTACTTTAAATATTAATAGTAAGAAATAATCTTAATTAGTGTTGGGTTTCAAAAATCTATGCACGGATTTTGCTTACGAGGTGTTGGACCAATTATAAATACATCAAAATTTTAACAGCTTTACTAAAAATTAAACGTTTATATTTTGAAATGGATTCTTTTTAATGAAAACCTTGGTAATGTTTTCTTATTCACGATACAAAGAAACAGTCATTAATAATTGAATGTTTTTAGACCTTCAATTATGGAATGAAGTCAGACAATGACCAATGAATAGGACATTCATATTAAAACCGCATCATTTAATACTTTTATTGAAAAATATCGTGTTGTGTAATTACAGAACATTGGAGCAATGATGTGGTAAGTAAAAATATTTAGGGGATAACACGATTAATATTTAAAAAAAAATCAAATCTTCGAGCAGCGATGCTGGCTGGACTAAGCCGACGTTAGCTAATTAGTTGCAAATTGTCTTGTCGAAAAGTGGAAAGTTTTTGAATGAAAAATTTCACTTTTGCAGTAAATAATACCCAAATAATTAATGGAACTGGCTTTTTTTCCGAGCAGGAATCTTTCCATGCGGCGGGCGTGTGTGGGGCTCACTCAGTGTCAGAAGCGTCACCCGGAAATACATCCATCGCCCTTAACGAGGGTGACCTGGGTTCTGCCGATGCAATTCACTAGACCACCCCCAGGCATCATGGTCTTACGACTCTTTCTCTGCTGCCTCCCTCAGCGTGAGAACTGCCTTGCAAAAGGAGGAGGAATATCTCTCATATCCTCTCAACCCCAACAATAGCAATGAAACATGTCTTGATCGCGGATTAATAAATAGTAAAGATAAAATATAAGTCGTCCATAGGCAGTTTCTAGTACGATATTGTACAGTCATTACTTATTAGACTTATCAAGATGTGTGTATTCTTAAATTGAATTTCAATATTATAAATACATTTAAAAAAATTAAACTACAATACACAATATATTGGTCGTCTTGTGTAATAGATAAAGTAATAAATCGACTTTAAATTTATAAATATATGTGTTTACTAAATATGTACCAAAGTTGAATAAAATATTTTGAGTCTGACTTTAAAGCGATATTGTCTGGTTGATAAGTTAATTTTAGAGAATTTATATTAAACCCAAAGTTAGAAATAATGAATAAAACATGTTAACGAATACGAAATTCGTTGTATGTAGAAAGGCTTTAATATGATTTAATTTAGACATGCGCAAAGTATGGTATTAGGTATATTAGTTTTTAACGTTGTTTTCTTTGCAACATTAGAAACTGTATAATGTGGTTTTGTTTATCATTTGACTTATAAGTGAGAGAGTTTAATAATAATCGTATACTAATAAGCGGAGCACGTCACTTCTGAGGACTTACACAGTTAAATAAAACAATAAATTACTAGTTTAAGTTTTGGGAAAAACCATACTATTATTTATTTTATTTCCATATTCTACGATTATTCATTCAAACTTATCAATGTTGATAATCTTATATGCGTATCAATTGGGTTTGTGTTAAATAAATGTTAATTAGATAAAATTAATGACTTTGTAAACGAGTCCCGAAGGGCATAAGCAATCATGATTCTTTATTAAGACTTTATAATACCTATTAATCACAGAGTTACATTTTATGTAATTAACGTGTGTACAAACACGCATGTCAAGATTTTTTTCAAGATACCTGCCTACGTAACTACCTACTTTTTTAATTACGAATGTACATATAATTAAAGATATAGGTAGTATATTGCGTTGTAAAATTGGTATAGTTATGTGAAACATAAGCAGAAGAATATGGGGAAACAGAGAAATAAATGTTCACCTAAAATGAGACTTTAAAACTTTGTAGTTGTATATTGTTAGGTAGGACTCTTTTCTTTTTTGGTAAATTTTAACGAATCTTCAATACACTCACGATGACTATGCCAGCCTCGTGAAGAGTCTAACTGCGCTCGGTCCTTGCACTCCTTTGCATTTTTACATAAAAATTCCGACAAAGCTATTATTAATTCTGCCATCAGCCATTACAATATTGGAAAAAATTAACTCTTTTAGCTTTGTAACTATCACACTTCAATATTAAATGAGTAAGGTCCTCGCCCCTATTTAAAGTATAGCACTCGGACTGTGGTGACATTAAAATGAATTTATATTTCTTTACAAAAAAACAGCCAGCAATGCAATTCAATATAAGAAACATTGTAAAACTCAATTATATTTATACACCTTATATACCTTATACATTTTAAATTTCTCAGTAGCTCATTTAATTACAACTGATTATTCAGAGACCATTTAATATGACCGTTTTAAGTTTGAAATACGAATCAGAGTTGCCAATGAAATATATTTGACCGTTTATGCGCTTTATTTTAGCAATTATTCGATAATGCTAGCTCGTCTAAGTCTAGCTTTAATCGTCAAAGTATAACAATATAAGTAGCATAGATACATACAATGATATATAAATTAAACGTGATTATAATGCTAGTGCTTGTCGGTGCATATTATTTATAGTTACAAGCTCTATAAAGAGAAAAAACATATTAAAAGTTTTATAAAATGTAATAAAAGCATTTTTATTTTTCAATCGACTTAAAAATAAGATTTGGTTCTCAATTCAGCAGTATTTTTTTTGTATGTTTGTTACGTGTTTTCTCAGTCTATAGCGAATTATCATAATTCTTCTTCTACGTAGAAAGTTACCACATAAAATTGTGCAAAATATGTTTAAACCAATCTAAAAACCGACTTCGAAGTCACTAAATACGCAAAAATAATTCATTTAAAAGTTTATCAGTTTAATATTACTTTTTGGAGTTGGTGTTCTTTATAAAAACAATAGAAATTGAAGATCCTACTTCAAAAAATATTTTTAAATTGGATAACTTCTTACGTTTAATGATTTTTGTTTTTTTAGTATTTTGAAGTCGGTTTTAAGATTTGTTTTACACTTTTTAGTGATTGCACTTTACTCTAACAAAATTATTTAACTAATTTGAGTGTCTTATTACGTAAGAAGGCATAACTTTTCTATCGAGACAGTTTTTGTTGTAATATTTATTGATTGACTTAAAATACAATTCTGAACACTGTACTAAGTGCCAAATGGAAATTCATCTGTATAAAACGTTCGTTACTAAGAAATATTCATTAAAATTTCGGCGTTAATTTAAACAAGTGCCGGCTAAACCAAAAGTCATTTCAAGAGAATGAAAACGGCTCCGTGACAAATTAAGATTAATAATCTGCATTATTAATCTTACAAATGTACAAGTCTTATTTAATGTATCAAAATTTACAAGTAGATACCACAACTTATATATTATATGTATTATATATTATATTTATATAAATATATATACATTAACTTATTTACTGAACCAGGCCAATATCTCACACATCTTAGTTATATTAATATACACATATAGACGAAGACATAAATACACATTTAGTATTCCCTATCATTATTATATTATTATGAAGTCTTCGGGTTGTAGCATAATACAAAATTAGTCACTGAGTTGCGACCCTTTTACACTTCTGCAACGCACACAATATAATTATATAATTTTCAATTATAATCTCTTTGAACCAATGATTTAGATCTATTATTGTGTGTAATTTAAAAATGAAAATAAATTCTTTTTTCTATCTATCTCTGTTTTTTAATTATCATGTATGCCGGAATTGTTCTCCGGAATTGTTGTTGTATCTTTAACGCAGAAAGCGCTGAAAATGAATATTTTGCAACATTTCATTAATGCTCAGCTCCTATTAGTTGTAGCGTGTTGTTACGTAGCGTATACCTTTTCTCATTAAATGGAGTATCCAATACAAAAAGTATTTTTCAATTTGAATCTGTAGTCCCTGAGATTAGCTTTCGACCAAACAAACAAACAAGCTCTTCAGCTTTGTAATATTAATATAGATTCCATTCCTATCCATCCATCGTATCTTTAACTACGATCCCTATTTATTCCTTCATTAAAGCAAAAATTATCACCCACAAAAATATATGGCCATAGTGGTAATGTTATTGCTTAACCCTTTTGATATCTTTTAGGCTATTGTATAAGTATTATATCTCTCTTTAACAATATTTAGGAGAATGTAACTAAATTGTTTCTCAATAGGCTCGCATGCTAATTAAGTGCTGAAGACAACATATCATTTAATTTTTTTGAAAACATATTAAATGACATAAAAGTGTTTTACTTGACCTGCAAAACTAGAGGCCATAAGTCTATCATAAGTATTTCACGCAAGGACTGAACCACGATCAGACAGCAGTCTCTATTGCACATAACAATTAAGCATTATTATATCTATTTAGTTTTTCGCATTCACACTTATCTGGATCAAATTTATCATTGTAAAGAGTTTATGTTATAGATAATAGATATTAATACATATTAATATTAATAATAAATATTCTGATTTTTATATATATTATATGATGAGTGCTAATATTTGTTCGTCGTACTCATCATAAATTATCTGCCCCTACTAGGATTCGTACTCGAGACCTCTGGTTGAGTAGACAGAGGTATCTTACTTTCAATCTTAATTGTGTAGTAAAATATATCTTATTTAATAACGAAATTTATAATAATACAACAAGAATCATCAAATGTTTGAAATAAATCCTTGAAGTAAGGATTAATTAAAGAACTTTTTCTTTTCGTCTTTCACTACAAAAGTATAGTTATTGTGGCAGGTATGTATTAACATCACAAACTAATATTAGGGTATTACAATCAGTAGCTTTTCTGCCTTAAAACCAGGGACTGGAAACGTTATCAGATAACAAAATTTATAACGATACTTAACGTTAAAATTAGAATGCTATCAAAGTAACATTATTTTTTAATTCTTTCATGTAATGATATTCGAGTAACAAAATATAATTTCGATCGCATGATAAACGTGTGACGTTGCCAACATGCAAGGTGTCATGGGACAGTTTTTCTGTCTCCAACTGTAATATACTTTTCATCAACCTTTACTTCTTTCTGTCGTGCTTGTCGTTGAAGCTAAAAAATCAACGAAAGAGAAATAACTACTAACATTGATAACAACGTTATTTATTAAATTCCGATAACTTTGATAACATGTCATATCGATACGAAATTAGCCTTAACGAAAAGGTTAGCGAAACGATTAGACTTTTATTTACCTAAACGAAAATATAATAATAAGCGTAACATTTTACAGATATCCATTCTCCTGAAAATATCAATACTACGATTTGTGTCAATAACGGTACCGCTTATCGATATACCAGTCCCTGCTTTATACGGGTTCTACAAAATCTCTCTTCTACTATAGAAACACCAAGAGACAAGAATTGAACCATATTTATATAGTCGTATAAGTACCATATACACGCACCATGAATAGTAATTATGAACAAAGTGTTTGATCCGTTTGTACGCTGTATCTCAAACTAAGTCTACCGTATTTCTGTCTAGGTGGCGCGTGTACAATAATGTTATAAATAAATAATCGTGGATATGTAAATGTAAAGTGTACTATAAACATTTCGAATATTTTATTAAGTATCTGTATCTAATAGGAATTTACAAATTGATCTTGTAAAGAGTATTTAAGTTAAATTACGTTGCACAATTTCGTGACAATAAAGGTATCACGAAATTTATTTCAAATTTATTTCAAAAAAAAATTTAAAGAAATTTTTGTATTTCGTGTTGTCGATGACGTAATTTATTTATGCTTCATTCATCCTAAATTCGATATGACATAAAATAAGTATCGAAGGTAACTGGAGCCAAACGATGTCACATTTATTGACTTACAGTACCATTCTGAATGCGATACTTATTCTAGAAGTAATTATTATAACATTCATTTATTTAGAGAAGCCGATATTATTCTATTAACAAATAAATCAGCTTTATAAAATAGAAAATCGTACTTAATTATTTATTTCTATGTACGTACATAACATAAATTAAAGATTTCTTATAGAAATAAGCAGTAACTTTGTACAATTCTCTTATATTCGGTTTTGTCCTTTTAATTGTCTTTGTAAGTACAAAAATTATTAAATAAATAATTAAATGTTTGAAACTTAACAAAAGCACAATAAATTTATGTATTGAGCATAGTGAAAATAACGCCAAGTGTAAGAAATTGGGATGAAAATCCCGGAAAATTGTACCTAATACGTTCGTGTTCACTAAAGTTGCTTATTATTAAATAAAAACGTCTCGACTTATTTACTGCTTGACCGATCCATCATTGCGGGACTTGACCTAGAAACATGCAATCTGCACAGTATATAAGAAATATCTTAGATATATCTTACAAAGGTATCCATAGTTATGATATATTTTTATATAACACGACGAGAATAATTAATATTAGCCGTAGCATAATAAAAACATTCAAAAAGAAGTTTCGAGTAATAATTAATATATCATAAAAAAAATATAATATACTTAACATAATAAATAAATGACTACACGGCCTTTGTTAAATCGTGAATTAAAAAAAATATACCATTGCTTTATATCCAGTGTCAATCGCATTTAATTTAAAAAAACTAATTCATCTAAGTTCAAGCGTTATCTACATATCTGTGATTTTAACTTAAAATATCGCATTAAGTGAAAAACTGAAACAGTTCGATATTTTATTAACAAAAACGTTTAAAATTTTCATTAACATTCTTCTAAATTTTTGTTGAATTAATATATCACAAACAATTTATTCTCGAGAATAAATAAGATTTTAAATTGTAAATTATGTCTTAGCGAAATTATTTTAAATATATCAGTTGAACAGTTGATTAAGGAACCTTCAAAATTTCACATAAATTTAGTGGCTTTAGTTTATAGTAACGGTTTAGGATTATAATTCCATTACTATAATTCTAAATCACAAAACCTACTGAAAGATAGAATTAAACATACCCCGTATACTTGAATTAGTTGACAAGCTAGTCTTTCACATTTAACTGATTATTCATCGCAATTTAGATTCTAATGATTCCACTTAAAATCTTCACAACCACAGATACACTACACTACACTATAAACACAGCACTACAGTTTCGGGAAATCGTATTTGCGTTTAAGAAACAACGCACGTGCGCTCCTCTTCGAGGCTAAGTTTACACTGAATCCACGTTACCTACAATCCTTGTAGGCTATCTCTTTCATCACAGCTTTCAATAAAAACTGTTAATATTCTAAAGTGGAAAAAAAGAAGCGAATACCCTTCATTTACAAGACAATTTTATCAAACAAATTATTTTAATCAGTGTTATAATGTTAAACTGGGTTCCTTTAAAATAGGCGTGAATGAACACTTTTTGGGCCGGCAAGATGAGGGTGGCTAGGACAGTATGTCGCATGCTTCACTAGCTATTTTCACATATGGACTCCTCTACTGCTTATCATCAGGCGGTGTCGAGTCATTTGCTGAGATTTATATAAAAACAATCGCAAAGTTAATGCTGACCACAGTTGACATAGATAGTCTTCAGTATGCGGAAGCTTTTTCTTCATATTAATGGTAGACGATGGATGTTTCTAAATACCACACACCGTTATTTCAAAAGTTAATAAACTTTTCTAAACCAATTGATAACCAATTTATAAATAAATGAAATTATTCTTCATTAAAGAAAATTTTAAAAAGCGGTTTTTAGTACTCATGTTTTCGAAGTTCACACATAAGGGTGTTCTTCGAATTTAATCCATCATCCTCCATGTCACTTTTTTGCATTAAAAGACTGTGGCCTACGATTCTGTGTACTTGTTAAAAGTACGCTTTTCAAAACTAAATTGACAAATATTCGCATTCAGAGTGTTATTATAAAGTAGAATAGATAAGAATATTGCTTTATTGTACGTACATCAACCAATATTACATTTTCAGAAGATAAAAAAAACAAAAGATTTGTACAAAGGGCTACCTTATCGCAAGGAGCGATTTCTTGCAGGTAACATTAGAATGTACATGATTTAAACAAAAAAGAGCAGCAGTACAGTAGTTAGTAGTTATAGTTTTTATTTTCATAAAGAGTTTTATGAAAATTAATTTAAATAGAATTTAGATTGTAATAAAGAAATAGGAGATGTATTTAGACGTGTAATACTGACGTTAAAACTGTTCTTGCAAATATTGTTTTATTTATGTACAGAATTCTATTAATTCTAATTTAAGTGTAATATATCTTAATTAATATAGAATATGTGAAATATTTTAATCAATAAGAATTTTAATGTCTTATTCCATAATTATAAGATTTGATTTTAAATAGCAGATATTGCCCTTTAACATTTTTCAATATAAGCGTCAAGTGTTATTGTAAAGTGTTTATTGTCCAGAGGCGATTGAAATAAATGAATTCTATTAACTTTTTAGTTTCTTTAAGACGTTTTTGTCAGACAACTTAATTTTACCAGTTAACGTAACATCGAAAACTAACAAAATTACTTTGAATTGTTTTGTTTACAAGAACACGAGTTTTAGGAACCGCACTCAGAGTAGATGAGGTTGGTTTGCGTTGCTGTATAAAAAGCAGGCGTATTGCCTTCTCAACTGCTTAAAGTTATAATTTCTCTTGTGTTTAAATGTTCAGTCAACAATGAAATACATTATTCTGTTCTATTATCTTTAGGCAATCGAAATAAACTATATATTTTTTTATATATATATAAATCACAGCAAATGACTCGACACCGCCAGTATATTGTTTTAGATTGATTTTGTATTCACACGGCATGTGATGAAATAATCACTTTTCTCTCAAGAATATCAGTGCATCTAATAATATATATATTTATATTATTTTATTAAATAATTTCGTTTTTTTAGTTGTGTTTTCAATATGTATTTGAGATATATGTGATTTCACTACATTACCGCCAGGAATTATGATTATTATGAATTTTTATATTCCATGATATATAAGAAATATGCAAACTACACCTTCGACAAGTTCAAAATGCGTGCAGTCAAGACAAATAATTGGTATTAAGAAGTGGTTATTTTCTATAGAAACGTATAACAAAGATGCAAACTAAGCCCAAAATTAAATCAAATGAGTCAATCGTAAATAGAATATAATAATGGTTTAAAGTTAAGTCTATGGTGCGCTAAGGTTACTACGGCGTAGATAGTCCGTAGCAATCTACTACGCCGTAGTCTGTTTCTACATAGGTTGGTACGTTTCTGCCCGTTATCTGAAAACGCCTCCAGTTTGAAGATTAATGAGGGTTAGTTGTTTGGATGCAGAGAAGTGAAGCCATATAATAAATTATGCAAGTCATTTATTATGGAAATGAGGAAGAAGTTATTGTTTTTTTGAGTTCTTATATAATAGACCTTTTAAGATTCGATTTCTCTTCAGCGTGGTTGAAAAGGAAATTGCAGAACTTCGCTTATTTCCTTTTGTCATGTTTTTTATCTAATTATGAATATATAGCTCCAGTGTTTATATTTAATCACAAAGTTTGTATCTAAATCTTTTTGTAAAATAATATTAATATATTTTTATACAACGATATATTTAAATTATAATATTTAATTATATTATTGTGTGTGTGTGTGTGTGTGTTATTTATTATTTTAGAACAATTAGTCACAACAATAATTAAATAAATACTAGATCTTTATGTTGATAATCTTGTTAATCACTCTTTTCATATCAACACCAAATTAAGGATTTAAAAATGTTATAAAGATAAAGTTATGCATCTATGTATTATGGTAACAAATTAAAAAAGTAAATTACTTCCCGATAAAAAAATATATGAAAGTACTCTATGTACCTTTCTATAGTAGATTGTAAAACCTCTCAAAACTAAGCGACTACAATGGTCACTTTGATTTAAGTTATAAAGATAGTGTGTTTACTAATTATAATATAGTTCTTTGATTTCTCATTTAGTGTCAAGAAGAATATACTTAACTTAGGATATAATTCAACATCAGAGATTAGGCAAAAGCAGATCAGCTTACAGTGAAGTAATATACTACGAAAAATGTAAACGAAACAACAAACCATCGACTAAGACATATTTTGCGATCAACGTGCACCTAAACTCGATAATTTTGAAGTTACAAATAGATTGTGCAGCCGCAATAATAAAATTGTAAATATAAAACGCTCCAGGATAAAATAAAAAAAAGATACCAATTTCGGAAACAGATTGCGCTGTGGGGAACTATACCTCATAAATAAATTAAAAGGGAGATAAAATTATGAGTTACATCAGAGGTGATATGTTTGAATTAAGTGCCTCTTGGAGTCGAGTTTGAAAATGATGTGAGTGTTAATACACGCCCAAAATTATTTCAATGCCATTTTTATGGATACAAATAATGTTCTTTATGTCGACAATTATTACTTTATCATTATTATTGTATTTGAAAATGTTATAAGTGTAACGGTTCTGCACGAAGATTAAATATTTCTCACACAGTGTGATTGACAATCATCAATCCCTGTGTGTTAAGTAAGTAATAAGTAAGTAAAACTTCTATACAACTATAAATCACTTTCTTTGTACACGTGAATGACAATTTTCACAAACACGTAGATTTTTATGGACTTGTTCTATATCATTAGGTAGTCTCCCTAATAACCTCGCATCCATTTGAAGATGGTTAAAAATTGATGTGTAACTACTGGCCACGTCGTCATTTATCAAGATATATGGCTTTGTCTCAGGGTAATCTCCCATTGCGTTAAGCCAAGTACTAAAGATGTGAATTGTACTTTATTGATGAAGCAGTAAGAACTGATTTTTGTCCATAGTTTTTTATTGTCGCTTGGGTTTTATTTGCAATAGGTAAATAATATAAACAATGAAAACTCCTTATAGTGTCTGCAACGATAACGGCTTGGGTACGCTGCTTAAAGTTTTATTAGGTCTAGACTGAAGATCAACTTCGCTCCATTGTTCCCTTCTATGTAGCTCCAACAGATACAATATCGAGAATACATTCTTCGCAGTTCGGTACATTGGAAGACCTTCGAGTGTTATTTCGTAAAGAATTCGACAACTATATTGTATACTGTATTAAAAGTAGGTGTTCAGCGTGTAACAGTTGCACACATCATTTGTCGATTATGGAATTATATTTTTAGTGATACAACTAGGTTGGCTAATAAAAGTACGGCCGACCGTAGTAATAATTGGTCACCGCACCTTTAGACGCTCGTAGCAAGGTGTGCAATGCTAATTAAGAGAAAACGGTAATCACGAACACCCCTGCCCCAAAATTATTTTATGTTTTTTCAATGAAACAATCTTATTACTTACCAACTTATATATTTATTTAAGGATTTATTATTTACATTTATTTACATATATTTTATTTTAACTCACATCTATTACCAAATCATAATTAAATTGTTCTTAATAAGAAATGTCTCGAACAAATAAAATAACGATTCGTTTTATTCACGTTATTATATCCCCTTTCTGGTTTCGCTAATTAAGTAGTTAGGTATGTTATCTCAATATTGTTTTTAAATTAGACCTTCATTAGTATTAACTAACACAATCTCTAACTTAAATCGACATACGAACGGGTCCAATATTGACTTTCTTTGTTTGTTGTGGTTAGTACTAATTGAAAACTGTGCTAGTAATAATCTTTGTACCTAATAGTTTATGTAGCCCCAAACGCCATGGAAGCATATATATCAGCTATTTATTCCATACACCTACAATCATTTTATTAATTAAATTAGCTCCAACCCAAAATGTTATAACTATTTGAACTCTTTATCGTAAAGGTATTCGAGCGATAGGTTTACTAAGGTACCCACCACATAGTCACCGCTCGAGGCCAAATAGCGACGAAATTCTTCCGTGGTTTATTTCGACATTCAAAAATGCTAGAAATTCCTATCTTCTTGAACGCTACTGAAATTGCATTAGGTTCCCAGTTACAAAGACCTTTCGTATCCTTTATATGCGGAGGTAGTGTTATTAAATAAGACATATAGTAGATACGAGGAATATCATAATACTGATTGAATAACAATGACATGTAACTTCTATCACAATGCTAAGTACAATCATTGCACGAATATGACTAATAATGCTGTTAACTTTAATGGAAATACAAACAAATATCATTATTGTATATGATTAACTGTACACGTCTTATTATTATTGATTTTATTTCCTTTTTTTATCTAAATACCTGGATACCTGGTACCTCTTAACCTTACCTGATTCAAGCTTGTGTCCTTAATGTGTCTATGTTGCATAAAATAGATAATTTTCATCATATTCAAAAAATACAAAAAACCGTTTAAAATCAGTATTACCTATAATAGTATCAACAAAATATCTCGGTAGTAAAAATAATCACTAAGGTGGCATTCAAGCATCCGGCCCACCTGATGGAAATTGGTTGCTGTAGACAATAGAGGCGCTTGAAACACCAGCGGTATTACTCACGCGATGCATACCCTGTAAAATTTATTTCACATCATTAATGAAGAACCCCATGCTATACTCGATAAGGAAAACATCCCCACGAAGTTCATTCGACGACACGCTGTACAGTACACCTTCTTACTTAAAAGAAATCAAACGCCTTACTTATTCAAATTCAAATTATTTATTGAGAACCATAATGTTACACAGGACATAAAGTGGACAACATTAACATTGAAACCTTTTGATATCAATAACAAATAAACAGTATCAATTTGTTAGATATTACCCAAAAAAATCTTAGCTAAGCTTATGGTTAAGGCGCTTCTTAACAATCAATACAAATCTTGTTGGTAGGTACCTAACCTAACACATGGTAGGTAAGTAATACACCACCAAACGAGTTATTCTATCCTACCGTTCATCTCTGTCTGAACTCAAGCGAGTGACAATGAAAGACTTAGTAAATACGAGAACTATTCTATCGGAACTTTGTGTGTGATACGGGCCGGTTTTCGTTTCGGCCACTCAATTAATCGTAAAGATTGGACCAGCAGCACTCGACTCGGGTTGAGGGCGCTTGAGCACACTCGAAGCCGGCCTCTGTGCGTATACGGATAATACTAGTTTTGTTAATCTATATACCAAATTGTATACTTATACGATTCCTATACGTGCTAAAATACTCAGCCTGGAACTTCAAATGATTCGGCTGGTATTGCCTTTTTCATATACTTTATAAATAGTACAATAAATAAGGTACACTATTAGTAAAATTATTCGACTATTATTTTCTTACTAGCTGCTTACGATTTTTCAGAAAGATTGAACCATAAATTATTAGTAGGACTATTTTGAACAAATAAAAGTGGAAATGATTACAATATATTAATTTTGCATTAAAGTCGTATGGACGTCACTGACATAAAAAAGCTAACTTGCAAAAACTAACTTTAAAATTAGTTTATAAAATATAATTAGAAGTCAGGAGAAGTAGTACCCCTTATAACCAATGTAAAGTTGAGCAGAAGTTCACTGGCCTCTTTTACTGGCAACGTTGTTTTCACAGAAATTTCAACTAAGCTTAAAGACAAATATTACCCTCCCAGCCAGCTTTTGCTGTGGCTTTTCGAGTTATTATATGCCAGATAAACAGCTAAAAGCTCTGAAAGACTGACTAAAGTGAGACTATGAATAATCGCATAAATATTTTACCACAATATGCTATTATATTTGCGCACCTTAAAATTGTAAGAAATCACATGGCCAACAAAAATACTCGCTTCATAAGACTATGTTACTGCTAAGACACCGGAGAAAGCGATAGATAACTATGGATTATCGAGAGTTCGGCCTAATAAGTATTCGTGTCCTCTCTATGGTAAATATAAATTATTTCATTAATCAAATTCTTAAATTTTTGGTATTAATACTTAGATCAGTCCAGCTGCTTTTACTCAGCTATCTCACGTCCAGCCGTTTTGATCGTTCAGCTTAACTAATGTATGTTTTATTCTTCATTTTGTATTTTTACACATTGAATTGTTTAAAATATATCCAAAAGTTGCTTAACACTCTGGCTGAACTTCCAACGTGTTGTTTATCCAATAACGTTGGTCATAACTCAACACGACTAAATTAAATTTGCAAGCGACGACGTTCACAAAAAGCGCTCTTGCGAAGTATTGCATGTGACCACGAGCGGGTGAAATTTTATTAACAAAATTTCCTAGCATACAGACAAGACCACATGAAACTGAAGTCAATTTCAATGCAAATGTAACGTTTATTACAATGAAATAAGACATCGAAAAGTGGTCAAAGTAACCATTAATAGAAAAAACTAATTGTGCACACTCCTGCACACATATACAATGTGTTCCTAAATTCAATGACAAGAGGGCACCAGGGCCTGCTCATGACTCCTCGAGAAAAAATTAAAACTAAAATTTTTTTAATATACAAAAAACAATTTTAACAAACCTAATAGTTGCACGGCTATCCACCACAATCCTTGAAAATCTATTGATGCCTGTAATTTTTGCCCGAAAATCCATCAATTATTGTTTTTCTAAAAATTATGTAAGATTTTTATTATCAGTCCACTTTCACTTATTGTAGTGGTGATACAACAAATCTTTTCAGTCATTTCCTCATCTTTGATCATAATATTATTCCACATATTATAATGGAAGTTCAAGACCTACACCTACTAAGTTAATATTTTGCACAGACTGGGACATTTACTAATAAATCGAAACCAGAAGTTATTCTTTAGAAGAAAATCTTATCAGGAGTTGTCATGGTATTGTTTTAATTTACTTCAGAGGCAGTTAGTTCAATATTATCATAGTTATAAATTCTTTAAAATTTCACAGTCTACTAACATTTTGTTTGTTATTTGCATTCTGACTTCAACTCATCAATAAAACACTTTTAAACTATAATAACAATTTATTGTGCAACTTCAAACAGCTATTTATAATATTCTGCATGTATAAATACAAATAGACTTAACTGGACCCATATTAAATATAAAAAATTATATAGACATTTTAATTACGACAATAATTTATTATGAATATTTCATAAATTAAACTTACATAACAATGAGCTAAATAGCAATATATCGTACAGGCAGATCATTACTCATATTTCTATAGAATAACCCATTCATTCCAACGTTCGGATTGAAATATCTTCTTAAGGCCTCTCTCACTTCTGCCACAGTAATTGCTGGTACTCCTTCATAGCCAGATTTAATGTAAACTGCATTATTCAAACTGATAGGGTTACAAAAGTAACCACCCTCAAACTTACTAAATGGATCACCACTCTTCTTTTTTGCATCTTGACGAATTAAGAAAACTGAGTCAACAATCTCAGCAACTGTCTCATAAGCCAAGAAACAAAGAACCTCCAATGCAGAAGCTGATATTTTCAATTCCTTAGTTGGATTTACCCATTTCTCTATTTTACAAAACCCTTTGACAATATTGTTACCAGATCGAAATGAAGTGCACCTAGCTTTGTGATATGCTTCATACTTCTCAAAGGTCATGGATTCCGTAATTTTTGCTGCTCTTACCTTCCTCAAATAATCTATTACATCAAATTTAATCTCGCTAACCTCGCCTGCTTCATCTAATTCTTGTATAACATCAATGTGAGTTCTCTTTTTCTTTAAAGTCGGGTCTTTGTCATCATCTAAAAGTATACTTCCCAACATAGCATCAGAACCACTAAGAGCCACCCGATTCTTTTCTATTTTGTCCAACTTCACTTGATAGTCATATAGCCTCTTCAATTTCACAGTATTCTTACGCATTAAATATATCACGTCATAATTTGATATAGTCTTAGCTCCTCTTATGTTTGAACAATTATATGCCTCCTGCAACATACTACGTAGCTGTTGCAAAACAATGTTTTCTACTAACACCACAGTTGCAGCATTTGGATTAGGGTTATCGCCGAAACCATGCATCATGTTTGATATTTCTTTTTGGTAGTTTGTGATTTCTCCAGTAGTATCTACAGTAAAATATGAAACCATTTTTAACCTGAATACAAATATGTTGTAAACCGAAGCATTTAAGCAAGCTTTAGAACGTAATATTTATATGCTCAGTGGCAAGCTTTATAAATAATGAACCGAAGTATTGTTGTTGTTTGTTTGTTTTATTTTCCCTATTGCAGTGAAGGCAAAGGGAACTGAAGCCCATACAGCCAATTCTTACGAAATTATTTCTTTATTTCTCGCTCCAGGATACCGATGTAATGTGCCCCAGGGAGTTTTGGCCACTAATTTTGTTAATGATTTACGAAAAATACGAAATAAAATATACCTGCCATTACGCACCAAAAACTCGTAAATCAAAGTATTATTATTATCCGTATTTATTTAATGATTTATCTAGGATAATATGAAATAAAAAATTAATAAAAACAGACCCTAAAACATTTCACAAGAGACTCTAAATTGTAGTTGTATTATGTATTCTAAAAATTATACGACATCAAGCCCTCTAAATCAACAATTACACAAATATGGCAAGAGGCTACACCGTTATATATTTCTGTCTTCACCATTAACTAAAAATTATTATAATAGAATATATATAGGTATAATATCAGTAAATATGTTATAGGTAATATAATAGTAATAATCAGCTGACTGTCAAAGCCATTGCTGTCACTGTAACCTTGTAAGCACAGAGTAGTAGCATTATGTTTGTAAGGTTGAAATTTATAAGTTTAGTTACATAAACATAATTTACCTAGTTAAAGTGAAGTGAAATATACCTACATGGCATTTTAATTATTTACGAATGATCAGTATTCTATGACAGTTGTCCTTACATTCATGTCATAGCTAAATATAATTAACATAGTTTAAATAAAATTTTCAAGAAATTATGATTATTAGACGATTTTTTACATATAACACTCCAAGTAGTAATTTTTTACTCCACTTAAGGCTAGTATCTTGTTGGTCATGTGGGAAAGATGGAGAACTTGTATCAAATTTATTTTGCTCGAGTTGCAAAGTGCTACAAAAACCTGTGGAAAGTGATAACTACTTCAAGATCTTGGGCGTAAAAGAAACTTACGATTTAGATGATAATGACCTTTCTCAGAAATTTAAGGATTTACAGAAATATCTTCATCCAGACAAGTTTGCTAACAAGTAATTTTTCCTTGCAGTATCTATAGTATTTGAATAATAACACCTAGAAAATGAGTGTGCATACCAAAATAAAGACCTGTATTACTTAGCCATTTTAGCTCTGTTTGCACATCAATTTCATAAGACAATCATCAAAAATGTGGTAAAGTATGGAAAATACTATTTATTTAAAATAGTTCATCATTGGATATGGAATATGACAAAATCAAAAGTTAATATGTTACACTTATATTACCAGAGATAATAGGACAATGTTGTATGTCTTACATAGTTAGAGTAATTATATTAGAGTTCATGTCTTAGTTTCTTTTGTGCTGTCTCTGTTCTATCATAACCTAACTTAAAGGGAAAGCAAATGGGTTGCTGTACTTGCTATTGTTATTGTATCATAATTGTCTGATAAATATTTAATAGATACATATGATAAGTTGTTTATTTATTTCTATAGCTAAAAAAACTACATGTTTGTGTCAAGTAAAACTTTATAAATATACTGAAATATACATTATATTCTTTGGTTGTAAACATAGCAAATTAGAAATTGTGCTTCATAGTTTTTCTACCTTCAACTGAATAAAATTATTATTATTTTTATTTAACAGGGATACAAAGGAACAAGAAATATCTGAAAAATATTCTTCTATTGTAAATCAAGCTTATAAAACACTCCAAGAACCATTAGCAAGAGGTATATAATATTTATAACATTTTTCTTAAAATAATCTTAATGGCTTTCAAAATCATAATTAAATGTATTACAGGTATTTACATGCTGAAACTTAGAGGTAAAGAAATTCCTGAAAGTAATACAGAAGTAGATCAAGGATTCCTTATGACAATAATGGAAAAGAATGAAGAAGTAGAAAATGCTGAAACAGAAGAAGAAATTATGAAATTAAATTTAGAAAATAAAGCTATGATCAAGGATCTTGAGAGGCTAGTGTCGATGGCTTTTTTTGATGGGGACATGAAAAGAGTTATAAAATTATTGACTCGAATGAAATATTATACAAGTATAGACAATCAAATCCAATCTATAATTAGAAGGAAAGGAATAATTCGATGAGTGTTTTGAAAATTACATAAATAAATCTTTTGTGCAGTATATTGAGATTTTATTAATGTGATAACTTAATGGTACTTAAGAGTGATGCGAGTTAAGACTTTATCACTTTCCCTTTAGTGTATACATGGGTATCAATAACTTCTATTTGTTAAATTTAACTTTTTGTTTGTAATGAACATTTGAATTATATTTATGTATATAAATGATAACAAGCCTTTAGACTTAATTATATTTATTGAGTGAAAACACTAAATATAACTGCTAAAAGGCAAGAATATGGTTCCTTTTTAAATTTAAAAAGCAAGCATTATAAAATAACCCCATCACCACATAACAATTAAAACCTACTGTATCTGTTTTATTTCTATATAATATGATAAATGCTATATTGTAAGAAAAAAGTCCCTATACACAAGCCTCCCCAAGGATCAATCACTATTGTAGAGGTTTTCAAAATTTAAATGTTAAAACTTTTTAACTGAAAAAACAGTATACTACATAATATAATTAACAAAGGCACTGTTTCTTTCACAATTTCAAACACTTGATTTTAAAATTTGAGAACAAAAGTGCGAAGACCCGAATGTCGCTCTATACCAGGTACAGGTATGTACCTTCTCTTCTCCACGACACGACTCGCCTGAGCCGAGGTCCGAGCTTCTAGAGGCACCCTCAGGTTTGTCGCTCCCTCATGGCTCGAGCGCCCTGTAGACTAAGAGACAGCGGGACACATCCCCTGTAGGTAATGCCTGTCGAATCGACTCCTCTACAGGCGAATCGTCCCTTAAGGCTTGAAAACTCACCAAGGTTCTCGCCTCCTTAAAACCCCGAGAACGCTGTAAAGGCTTTGTGTGGCCCATTAGTCATTCAAAAAAAAACAATTTTGGTTCTGAATAATTCCCCAATAAGCCCTGCTGATTTGAATTTTTTTAGCATAAACTATTTCTATATAAAAAAAGACCAGAGGGATAGTGAATCCTTACGGAACCGTGGAAGCGATCGTCTCTGGAGGATCTTTGAGTCCCTTCCAAAATAAAAATTGTGACTGGTTAATTTAATATACCTATTTATCCTTATCCAGTTCCAGTTGGACCTTATTCCCCCTTTCAGACGACTGAAGCGGAGCAGAGGCTAGTAGTCTAATAAAAGGAATGTAGGTAAATATTATTTTTTATAGATAGACACAAAGCATAGGTAGGTAGGTACTGTCGGACTCAGAAGTAAATTAACACTTGTACAATGTTCCAAGTACAAGTTTATTTTGTGGTTGGTGTGACTCTTCTTATTAGGTCAATCTTCTTATTAGGCCGACTGAATTAGATAAAATTAACTTGTAAAAAATCATTAGCATTAAAATATAACCAATAACAACATTGTAGGCGATGTATATAACCAGTTTTGCCGCGATTAGCAGACCACTTTCTGTATGATTGATGTTTATGACATGCCATCAATAGACCACCTATTTGCATTTCACTTTTTACTACGATATAAATTACTTGATATTTTGAATTTAATAATATAACAATCACTTTTAATTCTTTGACTTTATTGCTACATATTTACATTACAATCACAACATGATTAACATTCATATCGTCCAAAGTCACGATTTTTAAAATAAGCAATACTTATTCCTACCTACTTCAAGTAATTTAGTAATAGGTAATTATAATTACTTTCGCTCAAATTAAGAACAGGATGACTTCTAGAGGCAGTTCATAGCGTCATATCCACCTTGAGGACCGTAGATTATATATGAGGTTTTGAATTTTGATATATCATACATTTGAACTATGTCTACTAAACTCAATGCTTCGTAAGCCAAATCAGCATTGTAATACGTAAACTATTCGTAAAAATGCATTTCTGCGTTATTTAAATAATAAAGTTGCTGGAGGTCTTTCGAGATACGGTTTTTCAGAATATGCAACCGGATAGTCAGTCTTGAACTTCCACGTAGCCGACCTGGTGGATTAAGTAAAGTTTAAGTAAATTTAGTCTGGCGTAACCGATTTTCCTTAATCGGAATATAAAACTTATCTGCACTTTGTTATAATACAATTTTCAATATTACTTTCAACCAGTAATACTTATCACAGGATCAAGATTTTTATTCGTACTACTAAAAGCTCATAAAGCTTGTAACTATTGACGTGACATTACCAATAGCACTTTTGAACCATTTCACTACCTTATGTGTTAATAGAACGTAATTTTGCATGTTGTGATATTTTAAATTATTAACGACTGTACACACATTATCAAGAAAGTATGAAATGGATTCAGTGTCAGTACAAACACAGTTGTGAATCAACCTCTTAATGCTGTTATTTAATTCATTCACATTTATACTTTAAAAATGCATTCAGTGTATATTATATTAGTAATAATAATTATAACTACTGCTTATGTTGAAGGTAAGAGGAATCATTAATTAATAAGTGAGATTAAACTTTTTTGTAAAATCATTATTCATTAAAATCTCGACGTAACGGACTTATTTGGGGGATGGGATGTCCTTAATGGACACCCCATCCCCCAAATAAGCCGGAAAAAAATTAAATAAATGAAAATACTTTTTTTTGGTAATATGTACACTGTACTTTCTACTACTAGAGGTGTGACGTGATTGTTATGTCCGCCAAAAATTGTTTACACGCTACAACACTTGAATTTAATCATGTATAATATTGGCAGGATGTTTTTACATTTGACCAGATTTTTTTCCGTTATATCCGAAGTCCATTAAATCCGTTATCGATATAACGGATCTCTATTTAATGGACTTATGAATAATATTATGATGTATATATGTAATATATACATCATAATAATACCTTGCTTATTTATAAGGACAGTGACCGTTATGAAATAATGTTCCTCTAATATCACCAACTTCATTTCAATGCATTGGTCACAATGTAATGAACTGTTATTTTTCATTCATTATACGCATTCTAGGGGTACAGTTTTATTTGTTGAACTTTTCTGATATTATAGGTATCTATTTAAAAAAAATTATCAAATTGAAACACCAATTTCTTTGCCCTCTGTATACCTACTTTGACGCCCGTCTCTCTACTACCTTACAGTGAATACTCAACTTCTTAAGATAGTTGGTGGGTACCCAACAACCATAGACAAATATCCTATTATGACCCAAATGCTGCGACTGCAAGACGTGCGGGGCATTGAACAATACGTTCAGTATTGTGCAGCTGTTATTGTGACATCAAAACACTTGATATCAACTGCACACTGTTTCCAACATGATGCAGTTGTCGGTAGAAAGTAAGTGATACCATTTATATTTTTCTTTATTTGGATAAAAATAATGTTGAATACTGTACCAAATTGCCTAGTTTTGATGTACCTATTATTAATTTCAATTTCGCATAATTTACGACAACATAAATTAACATACTAGAAGATGAGAGTATAAACAATTTAACGAACATTACATAAGAACGATATCATAATAATTTATTAATATATATAACTACAGCACTGTGTTTCCAACTGATACTTTTATTATTTAATTAATTAGAGAGTTTTTTTTAATTACAATTAATACGTAAAAAAGCACCTTGATTGATTTCGTAGAATCGTTAATAAAAATTTTGGTAGTAAATGTAACATGACCCGCGCTTTGGAGGGCGCGATTTAAAAATACCTAATTTAAAATTCATTCACTCGATTTTTTTCAGTTACACTTTACCAAAATACTGGAAAGTTCGAATGGGCTCTTCTTTCCGCACGGGAGGTGGCATTTTATACAATTTAAAGAAGATTGTTCCGCACGAGGAATTCAACAGAACTTTTTACTTCAACGATATTGCAGTATTAGTTGTAGAAAAACCTATAAGATCTAATAAAAATATTCAACAGAGTAAAATAATAGAAAAAGGAATTCAAATCAAACCTTACTCTGGTTGCGTTATTGCTGGTTGGGGAGCAAGCGAGGTATGTAACTTAAAAACCGAAGTGATGAGCAAAGACGTGCAAACGCAGAAAAATCTATTTTTTGCATAAAGTAGCGATTTGTCACAATACTTCGATCGTGACAATTTAAATGTGTTCAAAAAATTATTAAAATGTGTTCAATATTATTGTCAATCATAAATATTTTATTGAGCGCTACTACAGATTGCTTTTTCAATAAATATATTACAATTCACTGCTATATATTGTATTTATACCCATATATAAATCACTAGTGGGCCGAATGCGCCCTCTTAACTGTATGTTACCCTTTTTTCTTTATTGTAACCCAGCGCTCAAACCACTATAGACTTATGCGACCTGCGAGCAGACAAAAACAATATCTCAATTTATTCCATTTTTTCTTTTTAGCTGAGCGGAAGTCTGTCAGATCAACTCCACTATACTTTCGTATTTATGGTACCCAGAAAAATTTGCCAGGAACGATATACTAGCAAACAAGCTGTAATAACCGAAGGAATGATGTGCGCAGGATTGATAGATGTTGGCGGCCTTGACGCATGCGTTGGTGATTCCGGGGGACCCCTGATTTATAAAGGCGTTGTCATTGGACTCGTGTCCTTTGGTTATTCATGTGGCCATAGCTATTATCCTGGCGTATATACCAGTCTAAGCCACTACACTGATTGGATAAATAAAACAACTCGTTATTATAAATAAATATAGTAATACCGCAATTATTATTCTCTAAAACTAAATCTAAATCCAAAAATAATGCTAGAAGTGGATATACTATAATTATTTTAAGTTATATACTTCTCTTTCATTACACTCTGACCAAAATGACAGACGACCAGTAACTTCATTCGACGTTTCTATTATGTGACTTATTTAAACATTTGCGTTATTTAAGCGAGCATGATAAATCATGCCCAATAACAATAAGTCAGAAGTGTATAGTGGATAGTTTTAGTGTCAACAAGTTGTTCTGGTAATCATGCTCACCATTTCATAATTGTCGTAAAAGGAACTAAATTAAAATGGATGTCACATTGATATCCATGTGCCAAAAATAAAGAAATAACTACATTGGATACAACTGTATGGGCTTTGTTTTCTCTGTACTAGTGTAATTTAAACAAAATATAAATGTATAAAAAAATGTAACACAAAATAAAAAGAGTTTATGGTCTGTCCGGGTCGGTTGGGTGTTACAAGTTATTTCCTATACTGTGCTAAAGAAAAAAAAACTGTTTGAAAATGGTTTAGTTCCAAGCCAAAATATTTAAGTTCAAGCCAATATATAATTCACTATGAATTGGTGACTTACGTGAATATTTTCAGTGTTTCATTTTTATTCATGCATTTGTAAGTTTAGTTCATTTATATCGTTTCATTTCTTTCTCATTTTCGTAGCGTTTCGTCATTATCATTAACATTACATTCCATTTTCGGATGCTGTCATCATAATGCATAACATTGCATTATTTGCATTCCATTTTTAAAAATTGTTCTCGTAAGTCAATAACAAAATGGTGGTGCCTGTTATTATTCGACTAAAACTATGGAGTAAACTATATGTTACATCGGTATCTGGGTGCCAACAGAAGAAATAACAACTTGAGACATGGCCGTATAGGCTTTAGTTCACTTTGCCTTCTCTGTGATAGAGTTAGATAGATATTTAACAAAAGGAAACATAATAAAGTTTTTGGCGCATAACGGCGGAATGCTGTTCGGTGCTCTATATTATATTCGTATATTTTTTTGCAGTGAAGGTTTTTTATTATTATTATTATCAAACTGATGTAGTTTCATGCCAAAAACAATCATTATATCGTGCATTATATAAAATACCGATACTGGCGGAATCTATTAAGAAAACGCCATAAACCCCTAAAGAAGAAGAAGAAGTATATGAAATACGTCACTAGTGACTTATGTGAGTTTATTCAGAGTTGTATTTCCATTCATTCATTTATTGGGTATGTTCATTTATTTATAATCATCGTATCATTCCATTCTAATTTGGGTATCTTTTCATCGTAATCACTAACATAACATTCTATTTTCAAAAAAAATTCTCGTAAGTCATTAACATAATGGCGGGGCTTACCATTAGATGCCAAAAACTTCATGGGGTAAAGGGATACGTTACACGGTATCTCGGAGCCATAAATGAAGAAAAAATTATATAGGACATGGCTGTATGGGCTTCAGTTTGCTTTGCCTTCCCTATGACAGGGAGAATATAATAAAAAAACATAAAAGAAAAGATAGAAATTGATTTTTTTATTAATAGTTTCGTAAAAATTACCTTTATCATATTAATACATATTATCTTTTATTACTTGTTAATTAGGACAGAATTAAATTTTATTTGTTTATAATGGGCAAAAAAGGAGTAGTTGCTTTTGTTAAGGATTTTTATTATGACCCTTTTAAATGGTAAGTTAAAGTCATAACCTCACCGACGCTAATGTGGTAAGGATTCATTCATTATTCATTCAAACGATAGAATGATGTTAATGTTGATGTGTTCACTTCGTACCAGATAAACTTCTTCTATTTTATTCTACATACATACTTTACATTCTTTTTGCTTACTATTATATTGGAGGTATTTTTAAAATATTCAATCACTACCAAAACCTACTATTTCATATTAAGCATTTCAAATTGATCTCTCAAAACGCAGGTATCAAATGAGGGCTTTTTAATTGTTTTTCCTAATAATTTATTTGTATTATTATTTAGAATTACTTATAGGGATAATTTTTTCGCTGGATAAATGTACTATTAACCAATTTGTTTTAAGCTGTTGATTTATTTCTAACCAACAAGAAATTTTATCTGTTATCTGCACTCAATTTAACTCTAGAACCCCAAATGGGTTCAAAATAAATATTTTAAATAAATAATTATCTAATCATACAATAAGAAATGTAAACATCTATATGTTTGTGTTGATAAGGTTTTATTTATGATGGAGTAATATTAAAAAAAAAGTGTATAATCAATATTATAATTGACCTTGTTAATCTTACAGGTCAGTTGTGAAGAGTATTGGATTTTTCACAGTGGGAGTTGTTATTGCTAGTGAATGCACAGGCCTTGAACTAATGCCTGCTGTTCCACAGTAAAAATTGTGAATAATATTATATTAAGCCAAACAAACAAAACCAAGATGTTAAATTATTTAATTTTAGTTCTTTTTGCGGGTACAGTGTTCAGTGAAGGTGACAAGAAACCAAATTTTGTAATAATCCTTACAGATGACCAGGATTTGTTAATGGATGGGATGGTTAGTAAACTTGTAATGTTAAGTGATAAATAAAGTAGTTTAAAAGGAAACTGTAGTTTTATTTTTTTTCAGACTCCAATGAAGAATGTTCATCGTTTCATTGGCAATGAAGGTGTCACGTTTACTAACTCTGTGAGTAAACTTAATTTTTATTTATATGAGTAAGCCATAATTTAGGGAAAATATATTTTTAAATATAATTTTTGCTGTTTTAAGAACTAGTGAGATCTACCTCCATGATTAAAACCACAAACAGTTATACACTATATCATAAACAAATAATGAAGATGTAAATGATTGCTTTTAATAACATTTGTGTTAGAAGAGATTAACTGACTTTTAATATTTTTTTTATTTAGACTATAGTCACTCCATTTGCTATGTACAATGATCCCTTTCAGCAAAGCCATAGACACATACATACATACATAGTATAATTTGTCATAAAACACCATTGGTCTATCAAGTGTGTATGAGTTGCGTACATACAGTGCAGCTATAAATATTATATACCTTGTAGAATATTAAGTGATTACTCAAAAGCTTCTAGAGACCATCTTTATTTATTGACCTGATATACTCTCATCCTTAATTATCATCAACAGCCTATGTTAAACCCTCTATTGGTCACAGGCCTTATGGGAGTAACACATGAGAAGTTTGTGATATAACTCGTTAGGTGTAAACATCAAAAGTTTGAAATAATAAGAAACTTTGCAGAGCACCTCCCCACTGGGCGTTGACTCTTCTCAAATGTATTCAGTTACATCTTCAGGTTGAAGTTGTCAAAGACCATAGATCGCTTTAGTCTTTATCAGTTTTCTGATCAAATTTTAAGTAAGAATGTAAAGGACTGTCTAAAAGAAACAAATTTACTTATTATACTGTAACTCCATGCAGTATGTGACGTCACCGATATGCTGTCCAAGTCGCGCTAGCTTACTCACCGGGCTTTACCTGCACAATCATTTGACACAAAATAACAGTCTCAGTGGAGGTTGCTATGGAGAGCAGTGGCGACACAAAGAGCATCGAGTGTTCGCGAATACTCTAAAAGAAGCTGGTTATGATACATTCTACGCTGGCAAGTATCTAAATCAGGTGGGTTTCTTAAAAGAACACAGCTCCTTTAGCACGATCGTTCCCACATTGAAATGTTGGTTTGTCTCGTATTGGCTCTTTATTTACTTTACATGATATTGACACCTTTCTCGGGCCTGACATGCTACGCGGGCGGCATGTGGGCGGCCTGATTCTGAAAGCAACTGAATCTAAATTTAATTTCAGTATATCTCACATATTTTGGATAGTTAAAAATAAACATGCCTATTTTTAAGATGCTTCCTAAAACCGGCATTACTTGACGTCAATAATGTTCAAAAATTAAACAAATCTTTCTAAATGCATGTGATGTAGATGTCTTTTTTGCAATTATATGAATGAACGAGACGTACTGCACTTAAATTTAGATTCAAACTGAGTACCAGACCAGACATTTGTACCATAATCAAAAGTAAAAGTCAAAATACATTCATTCAGTCTAGGTAGTTTCATAAGAGTAAGTAATACATTACTTAAAGTCAAGATTGAAGAATATAATTAAAATACTGAAAAGTATTGAGTTATTCGCTTAATATTAAAAATAATAGTTAAAATATACAATTCAAAAACTTCCAGCAAATTGTGCTTTACTTAGCGGTCAATTATTTAATATAGCATTTATATAAAGTAAATTGATTTTATATAGCTATACTATATCAAACTATTATAAAGAAGGGACAATTTTACAGCCATTTAGTAGATTTATTTATTTGATACTGCGCCATACAGCAGTCTATATAGTTAAAATTTTATGTTTAAATATAAGACTAAATATTTTTATTGAAGAATAGATATAGAGATCATAAGTGACCAGAACCCGTAAGCGGCACATGTATACTTACTGTAGTATAGTACTGCATACTTGTACCTTTCTGGTTATTTGCTTAAACTTACAAAAAATAATTTTTTGTCTATCGACACAAGAAAATGGTGCTCAAAACAATAACACAGGAATATAATATTTTACTTAAGCAATAATTTAAAAACATTAAAAGCAAATACGTATTTTCTTTAGCAGGAAAGAAATTTCCTGCTCAAAGGACCAAAGATCACAAAGTTTAACAGTATGGCGTACTTATTATATAACATTATAATGTTATACAGAGTCTAGAGAAGCTCGTCAGTGTAGTAGTTCGCTCTGGTTTCAGTTACGAAAACGAAACAATTTTCGCCATGGTACGTGCCGGGATGGTTCAATTAAAATTTGTTATCTCGAGCTCCTCCGTAGTTCAGAAGGCACATTAAGCCATTGGACAATTCATTGGCCGAAAAGAAAAAAAAACTTAATAGATACTTGGCTGCGTTCCGAATCAAGCTCCGATATCTGGATATCGGTTCAAGGATATATTAATTCATCGGCCTATTGATCTCAATAGACCGTGAAATTGTGACGTCACACGTCTATTACAGTTGTGGGCATGCACATAGTGCTCACAATGGTGGATCCACGCTAACTGTGGTAAGCAGTGAGACGTATATAGGCCGTTGATGATGATAGAGATATTTCACATCGCACCGATTAAGGTGGAAATACCTGGGACAGAATTTCGTATGCTGTACACCTGGGACAGAATTTCGTATGCTGCACACCTGGGACAGAATTTCGTATGCTGCACACCTGGGACAGAATTTCGTATGCTGCACTATCTTCACATATGAACGCCTCTTAATACTATCAGGTCAAACCTCTCAGATCATGTCTGTGATTTGTCTATGTGTTTATAAGGAAATGGGTTTCGTATTTGATTTTTCAGTACGGCGTAAAAGAAGCCGGTGGGCCAGAGGTAGTACCTCCAGGGTGGAACGAATGGCACGGCTTAGTAGGCAACTCCGTTTATTATGACTATACTATATCTAACAACGGAGTGCCTTCACACCTTACAGACCGATATCTTACTGATGTCATTGTGAGTATAAACTGTATCTTATATCCCACTTAAAACTTAATCTTTTATATTCGGTTTATGCTTATGTCTATGAGATAAGTATGGCAATTACTCCAATAAACCAAAACATGCGTTTGATCTGTTCTTATAGACAAGATATGTTTATTTTAATATTATAGCTTATGACATTGTGGGAAATAATGTGTAGCTAATGAAATATAACTCTTCGAAATTGGTTAAGCTGTTTAGGCTGCAATACGCGCGTATAACATAACGCTTCTTCTGGGTCAGTTAGGTATAAAATAGAGCAGTCATATAATTTAAATTTAGATATTTTAAAATGAACTATAGATATTATTACCAACAAAATGTTGGCAATAATGGTATTCATGAAGATCAACAACAACAACACCTTTTTAAATATAACATAGACTATCAATTAAACAAAGTTAAACAAATAGATAACTGGTTTAATCATCATTTATATACCAGAATTCAATCAAGGAATCCCTGATATTTGAAAACGAACAGAGCCGATATAAGAAAGACGGTTGTATCTACCTAGAGTAGTCTACCACTATCATTTTTAAAAGGAGTTCTACTATAATATTTGTCCGCATTTTAAAAATTCCTTGCGTGTGTGTATGGTTCAACTTATAGGTTTATATTTAAGTTATTTTTTTTTTATTTACTTGCATACAGTTTGGAAAGTCAATTTAGATAGTCGTAGTTGGTTAAGTGATCATGTTTGAGTTTATTTTTCACATTAGACGACAAAAAGCTATTCTATGGAAACGAAACACAGAAAGCCTTTATTTCCATACAAGCAATTTTAAATGTTATCCGAAAATAACGAGAATTCCAAAATATAAAATACCCTCTTTAATAGAATTCTCCAGACTAAAGTTTTAGAAAAGCAGTGCAGTGCGTTTTACTCACTTAATATGATTGCAAAAAGGACGGCTGTGGATCACAATGTCATTTAAAGAAGTGTTAACATTTCGATATTTAATTATGCTATATAATGCAAGTTTTTGGCAGCTTTTCCGTCATGCTTTTTTAAATCCATGCTTTCATTAAGCCTAACTTAAAAAGTTTAACCGTTCTAATTTTTGCCATCATTTTCCTATTACATATTAAGAGAAAGGGTTGTACCAAACTTCAATTTATATTTAGAGTTCCTTCCAAAATCCGGCCCAATCTCTTAACAGCAATTACATAACCACAAACAATTATAACATCTTGTCATTCGGAGAACGTTCTAGATAATTCTCCCAAAGAAATGTATGATATGGCCAAGTAAACGTATACTTTATAAGATACGTTATTTCAGCGTGACCTAAGTATGAGTTACATAGAGAACCAGACAGAGTCGCAGCCCTTCCTGATGGTGCTGGCTCCCCCCGCGCCGCACCAGCCATTCACCCCCGCGCCCAGGCACAAAGGTTTCTACAAAAACGTCACTGTTGTCAAACATCCCAATTTCAACGTTGCCGATGAGGTAAGTCATTTTTAAACTTATTTACAAATGAAAACATTACATAGTTAGGCAGCGCCACTCGCCGATACTGAAAGTAGATATGCGTTGATATGGTAATGAAATCCTTGATACTCTTACTGATAGCTCTCTACTCCTTCATGGCTTTATATATACACCTGATATATTTACACACACGCGTGCGCACACACACACACATACACACAATGAGACATTCAACTATGCATAAGCTTACTTCATATCAAAAATTAAAGTAGTTAGGATTTAATTGATGTCGGAAATATATATATCATATGACAACATGGCATGTACTCGCTAGTAATATGGCAGTAGATCACACAATGATGGAAAATTACTCGTTCACTAGCGCAGAGAAGAGTTTTGATATAGTCGGACAATGTTGTTAATTTGTTTAGAACAAACACTGGCTTCTTCGCATGCCACCAGCGCCGTTACCTGACAAAATGATGCCAGAATTAGACCACGCCTTCCGTTCAAGATGGGAGGCTCTTCTTGCTGTTGACGAAATGGTGGCAGATGTCGTCGGAGCGCTGGAAGAAACATCAAAGTTGGATAACACTTACATCATTTATACGTCGGATAATGGGTATCATATCGGTGAGCAAAGTAAAACTACATTTTCACGTCCTTGGGCATTTAGCTCCTTCAGTTAGTACATACAACTCATTAAATTAGTAAGAAGAGCTCTTGGCACTCAGTCGAGTTTTTACATATACCGCTCGCATTTACTGTAACGACCGGATTAAGCAGAGTTAAAAATATCTCTCATGCGTGGTAATATGGCACTTTTTCGCGCCACTGCGTTAGTTAGATTTAAAGAGTGCGATTTCAGCAGGATACATTATTTGTTGACATACCTTTGCATTTCACAATTTGGCCGAAGACAACCCTAGACAAAAGACTCAACTCCTAAAAAAATAAAAATTTTCAGGGCAATTTGCTCAAGTTTACGACAAGAGGCAGCCATACGAATCAGACATAAAGGTGCCACTACTGATCCGAGGTCCGGGTCTCAGGAAGAACTCCGTGAACCCACAGCCAGTCCTCAACATAGACCTAGCTCCCACAATACTAAAGTTAGCGGGCATTAAAAGTAACACTATGGACGGTAGACCTATAGATTTTGAAGCGACTCAAGATATCAAGGAACGCTATATGCTGGTGGAGTATTATGGAGAAGGGAAAGATGGTAGTGTTGATTCTGGATGCCCATGGAAGTATGATGCGAATAATTTGGCGGTTAGTATAATTTTAAAGAAATTTTTATTTCAATAAACTATAATGGTTAATAATTTTCGTTATCACTGTCATGAATCTTGGAAAATCCGATAACTTTCTTTAATTGAACAAAGAAACGTATCTGCAACTGTGGTCATTAACCACCAGATTACCCTCATGCTTATTTATGTCCCTATTACATGTTGGTGGATCTGAAAGATCTGAAATAACTTTATTTTAAACCTTTAAACATTAAGGGTTGGATTCTGTTAAAATAATTAATTTAAAGTTATTTCATTACTGTATATTTTTCAATGTACAATAGAGAGAATGATGTAGATGTTAAAAATCTATTTGTAAGATTTTTTTTAAGTTTTATACATTAATGACGTTTTTAATATAATAGTTTATCGTCTTTGTCATTCGTCTATATCTCATTGTATTCAAATGTGCTTGTTTCTATTATAAAATATAATGCTTAGCATATATCTTAACAGGAGGAAACTTATTTAGTAAGATTAATTGTATTCTAGAATCAAGTTCGTTTAAGCACTATTGAGAGTACCTTAGTGTTGCAATAAGAGTCATTTCAAGTGTTGTAACAATTATTTATATTTAATTTCAGCAATGCCTGCCGGAGTACTCATGCAAATGTCAAGACTCCAAGAATAATACATTCGCTTGTTTGAGGCACATCGCTCAGCGCGTCAATATGAAGTACTGCGTATTCGCCGATGACAAGGTAGATTATGTAACTTCATCTATAAAGAATATGAATTTGGTTATCTGGTGTTGTGTTGACTTCATTGCATGTATTCTCATCCAAAGTTAATCATTTTGAAAGTCATTTTATGTCGTTGATTTCGGTTATTAAAGTTTTCATTTATCACATTCGTTAGCTAGCTTCTAAGTTCTTATGTGGCTTTACTCACATAGGCTGTTAATGGTGATGGAAAACTAATACTTCCTTCATCAAACCTGATAAAATTGAATGAGACGAAGTTGAATGAGTTTCAGTTGTGAAGTCCCAAAAGCGATCTAGAAAAACCGATTGGCTGTGACATTCTATGCCTTTTGTAAGTTTATCTGTTCACACAAACCGACTCGAAGAGGAAAGCTTATTATGGTCACGTTTAAAATAAAGATTTATTTTAACAATTTGCCACGGTTATTAAGAAGTATTAAGGAGATTTATTTTTTGTATATGTATTCACTGAATTTTAAATCTGAACCGACTTTTTTTATTCGTTAACTCTTACGAGTATACTCATACTCTTGAGGCGCTTTCATTGTCACCAAGTCAGGATCTAATAATGGTATCCCAGGGAAATCGAGGACAACCTTTGGACTTTATTTTTTCGTCTCATATTTTTTTCTAAAGCTTCGAGTATTTCTAACCAACGACAAACCGACAGGTATGTCGACAACGATCTAACTTTCTTGCTATCTTGAAAAATTGTCACAATTGAGTAAAAAAGTTTGAAATAAAACTAAAAACCTGCATAAAATCTCTGAAAATGCAAAAAGAATCCAATTTAAAATTAATTTTGGAGTTGGTGCTAAGTTGGTTCCAGAAACAATAGAAAGTGAAGCTCCGAAACTAAAAAAATACTTTTAAATTGGATCATTTCTTAAATTGAATTAATTATTTTTGTTTTTTTCTTAATTTGAAGTCGGTTTTTAGTTCATAAAACAAAATCTCTCCGAGCCGGTCTGTGTGAACGCACACTATGTACACGCGACGGGACGCATGTTCGAATTCATGCTTGCAGTGTGAATTTGTTATTGATTCGGTCTTAAACGACCCAGAAGAGGAAAAATGTCAGATAGTGTATAATGTTCTTTAACGCTGGTAATATATAAGTAGTGGTCGCACTGAAACGCAGCGGACACTTAGGTTTTCTTCGTCTTATTCTTTTTTAATCAGTTTAAAAAAAAACAAAAACAACAGTGTAAATACATTCTTTGGGATTTATGGATTCTTATCATTCTGTTTTCGTTACTAATTATACCCGATTGGGCGCACTCTGCAGTGAGATATATAAAATAACACAATAATAATATTACAATTAAATTGCTTTAAGAAAAGAAGCTCTCGTGAGTTGTTATAAGGTTTTTAAGAAATTCACTTCTTTATAACCAAAACCAAACCAAACCAAATATATTATGGTATATTATGTTCAGCGAAAATAAAGCTCGCATTATAGTGATAAGGTTCATTTTAAAGTGCTAAACTAATTTTGAACATTTTGCCATCTTAAAACTTTTGCGAGTGTTGCTATTAATTTTAACGCTTCTGCTAAGTGGGCCTTTTGGGATTCTCTGCTTAACTAACATGGTGTCATTTCATGCTTGTAAAACCATAACACAAAAACCCATTTTAGCCTATAAAAAAGAAAAGACGATGGATGGCACAGGTAAAACCACCTAAAGTCGATTTCTACACAAAATTAGCGAGAAATGTGATGAAGAAATATCGCAGCGAGAGAATAAGAACGCGTAAAAAGAATACATATAACAAAATGAAATTGGTACGTAGTTTTGCTAATCAAATAGTACTAGATTATGGGCAGTCAGAAAGAGAAGGAATTTACGAACTAATACGATTTTTTATGAAACGTTTGCATTTTTATTTAATATATTTCTAATATATATGTCATTATGTCAAAAATATATTTATTTAAAAAATATTTTTTTCATATAAAGTTACGCCACGGTATGTTCAATCTTGCGCATACGTAGCCTTATTACAAAATATAAAGGCCAAATAACTCAATATATTGTATAATAACTCGTCGTTATTCTGTCAATTGTTACATGACAAGGTAAAATTAATTACTTATTGCATGTTCCATTAAGACTAAAATTACAATTTTACCAGTAATAATGAGAATTTACCTCAAAAACTTTAAAAATTATATTGTTTCAGAAATTCTCCGAACTATACGACATTGACAGCGATCCATACGAGATGAACAACTCCATCGATAGCGCGTTCCAAGCCGTAATATTGTGGTATAACAATTATTTAAGCCACATTTTGAAGTGCCGAGGCTCAGACCACTGCGACAACCCATTGAAACAAATGAAAACTTTAGTTCGTGCTTAGAGAAAATATATTGACGTTTTGTAGAGATATTGTCGCAAATAAATTAGTTCTAAAATACGCTACTTTACTTTTTATTCTCAAATAGATACTTAAATGCTGACTCCATGCGCTAATTATTTTTAAAATTACTCGTCGACCCACTAGTGTCTTCGCTGTGTGACTAAGCTCAGGTTTAATCTGTGGTATAGTCTGGGAGGGTCCCGTTCTCATGGTGTCATCGATAGTCTTCTTTTGTGTAGCAGCAATAGATATGAAATTTAATTCTATTACAGGTTTGTATTGGATATAAAATCGAACAATTGCTTAGGTGAACGGTATTATGATTGCGACGAGAGAATGTGCATATTAAATTGTCTAATAAAACTAATAAAATTTCTGGAAATTCCATAGGCATTAACAATTTGTCATTACAAATATTTAAAATGCTGAAAAGTTTTTTTTGAGCTCCAAAACTATTTGTCGATGCGATGGTAGGGTAATAATTTAGACTATTTAAACAGACAATGGAAATATCTGTAAAATGTGTTATTAAAGGAAACCATAAAGACATTTACCAATTTATATTACAAATCAAAACAGTTATAAATATTATAATCTAATAATATCAAAAAATACATCACAGTTACGTAATGGCAACTAAGCGTAAATTCACGGGAATGTCGATCTGAAACAAAAGTTTAAACCCCAATTTTTAAATCCACATAATTTGACAAGACTTAATTAATAATGACTATTATTTTTATAAAATCTATGAAATCGGCCACATTGTCGCGGCTAAATTACATTAGGATTAACATAAGCATCCAAGCATTTTTGCTTCGAATAAAACAACTATGGTCGCTTTTTCAAATAAGAAACAAAATTTATTCAGAGACTGACGAGTTGACAGTTTATCAATAGAAGTCAAAACTGAAAGCTAGATAAATAATGTTTGATGATAGATAGGCCTTTAAATAATTTCAACGGAACATAAATAAATACTATGTATGATTTTGTATCACAGAATGTTCCTGGTAAGTAGTAACGATAAACACATGGACTATAACCACATGGTTTTATGTCAATTTGCAAGTAAGATGTAATTGAAGTGACTTTGCAGTTGAAAATGAGAGCTTTTATATAATATAATAGAGAGCATTATCGCGGTGACTCATATGTTACCTAATTTTCAGGTGACAGCAGTCACTTGCTGTCTATTTTGTATGCTGAAGAAGTCTGTGACTTTGCTTTGACACTGTATGTCCTCTTTGTACACCAGGGGGCATGGAAAATATTTCTGAAAGGAAATTACAACAATAATTCAATTCAAATCAATTGCATGAATACGCCGTTTTACAGGTATATTATAAAATAGTTCATGTCACGTGTATTAGGCCTGCAGGTAAGCGTGCAGAATGTTTGAGTACTAACTATACTTATATAATTACAAGTAAGATAAAGCAATTCAACAAAGCAGACCATTGAAATGAAGGAGATCATAGATTTTAATATTCTAAATGCAGTGGTTTTCTTTGAAAATTCCTTTAGGTCTCTCCAGGGACTTTAAAATCTTACACGAAGGAAACATTTTTTTGGTTATGTGACAAAAAACAAGCCTTTGACTGAAACATTTGTTTTTCAAAAGACCAAAGCATATAATTCCAACTGTCCATGAACATATTTTAGATAATTTTGATTTTTCCCAAAAATGTTACTCAAAAATACTTTTAAAAAAAAGAATTGTTGTGGAGAAAGCAGATATCTCCAAATGGGTTAAATAATTTACCATGTTTTAAAACAATTAAAATTTTCAATTAATTTAAAACATTTATATTTTCCTATAATAAAAACTATTATTATATATTCAATATTATTATTGTATTATTAACACTATTATTTCCATAATTTACTTTAATAACAAAACAAAAGATTTTATAAATTAACTTTATGTCTGTTGCTACGTTTTTGCCAAACATTTAAATCAAGAAGAAGCTTTAAGTTGACAGCATAAAAGACCAAATCTGTTTGCTCCTAACACACTCACTACATTCCCAAAGAGTTATGAGGACCTTCCCTGGTACATAACAAATTATTAATTTTAAGCTAAGCTACATTCTTAAGGTCAGATTCACAGTTTGCATTTAAGTGGAAAATGCTCTTCTATGCAGTCAAAATGAGACTAGGATGGAGTTGTCAGAAAATTGTGTTGCTATGAAACTAATTCACAACATTGAATTTTCTTTATTCTGTATAGAAAATTGTGAAAATGTTTAATTATTCATAATGCAAATACGATAAATTAACATAAACTTGTTAATTTTTATTTTTTGTTGACCCTCGTCGTCGAGTGAAGTTATTACGTAACTTCAACTTAACTTGGTCCTTAATCTTTGGTTGGAAAAAGCCAGTTTTTGCCTCATCAAATCCAAATAAAATCAAAATTACCTGAACAGCTTTGATTCCTCCCGAAATATCGACTGTGGGCACCACTTGTTTAGGCTTCAAAAACTTCACGAACCGAATCATCTCAGAAAAACTCGAGTGTTCGCTGTACGGTATTCCTGAAATTAATCAAATTAAAGTAATTTATTTATTTTAAGTATAATAATAATATTCTAACTAACACATCTAATATATTCAAAATAAAGTATCATTAAAATCTCTTTCCGTGAATGATAACGGACCAATATTCTTTTTTTTTAATTCATAACGGCGTAGCTCATTGCCTCAATTTGTGTAATACACAAGGATTTTACATTTGTTCCGGTACTGACCAATGCTGAGGTTAACATAATCATTATGGCAGGCGGATTTAGAACCCCAATGAAACCAAGCAATATTCATTAGTAATAAAGAAAAATAATTTTAAACGTACAGTCATAACCAATAGTCATTCAGTATTAAATACCTTAGATACTTTATATGACGTCATCAGTAATCTGTGGTTTTTTTATCGTATTTTAATAGCACTAAACTTAAACTGTATCAGATAGGTATCAAAAAGGACCTTCTTTACAAAAGCACACTAATTTTAAATTCATTACATCAAAAATTATAAACAGCCTTCAAATTTCTATTCCATTTCAAACAATGATAGAATGAGATGCACTGTAATTAAATTTACAGTGTTATTAAGGATCTGAGCCGATATTGATTACTTACCGTGGATTGTAACCAAATCTTTCTCCACTGTGGAGTTTTTGCCGTTCTCCCAGCCACTGGGCTTGAATGCCACAATCTCCTCGAAGGCTCCTTGTAAGGTGTCCAAATAGCTGCGCAGTTTCTGAACACGAAATTTTTACTAGATTCACTTTGGGAGTTCATACATATGACGACCGTGATATACAACAAAAACAATTAAACTATCAATGTGATAGACATTGATAGTTCACTTGTTAGCGTATTCTACGACGATTTTACTCGGCAACACACTTATATAAAACTATACCAATTGTATGTGCCAATATACACACTCTGAAGCTTTTTTCTAATTATCGTTATTAAAATCTTGACCTAGTCCCTAGTATCGACTTACCTCGTGCGTTAGATCCCTCATGGGTACTACATGTAATTGGCAGGACTGTGGCGGAGCATGACTGAAGCTGCGGCCCGACACCGCTTGAAGTATACGGTCCTTCTCTGGACACGCCCACACCGAACACCCGATACGTTGAGCCATGCCGAGGAAGAATTTTTCTTTACCTAAACCAAAGTACATTACATTTAACACTCCCACTAGGTGCAGCGGCATCTGAGTATATTAGGTTACGGTGTGAAAATTACGCCAGTAATTGAAAGCAATAACATTCTTTAGTTATGACTTTGGGATACCGGTATAACGTACCTATCCCTGAGCCTCAGTTTGAAGAAAAATGATACACATGCCATTTTGTCGATAACTTACCGGAAAAATTGAATATGATGTTTCATAATATGGATTGCCTTATTATTAACATACTTATTCTATCTAATATTCTGACTAAAAATTAATAAAATATCTTACAGAAAGTTATCAAACTGACATTAGATTATAATTTTCACAACGCAGTAATCCTTTTTACATGAAACTGCAGCATTTTCACATCAAAAACACACTAACAATTGTGTCAAAGTGTAAATAAAATATCCAGCACATTAATGAGACTATTGGATTCCGCCAATATCATCTCAACAAAATTCATTATTGAACGTTTGAAAAAGAACCTTTGCTATTGTTCAAAAGAATAAAAAACTTACCAATAGTGTACGTGCCACAGATAATAAGAACCGAAGAAAACTTTTTGCCGGCACTTTCTAATGATGACTTTTTCTGTTTTAATAAATATAACGCCATTTCTAAGCTTTGATCCTGGGTCGGAAAATCGTATCTAGGGTTACAGTATCTAGAAATAAGTGGAATTCAAAAATCAATGCATAATTCTACTTTTTCAAATATCTCATGTACAAATATTCGCTCACGAGTCATGGTTGTTAGTATGTTTATTTGTATATATTACTATTTAAAATTCTCCGTTATCTAGTATCCATAACACAAGCTCTTAATGATTCTTAATTCTGCCTAGATAATAGGTGTGAGTGTGAGAAAAATAATTATATTATTAATACTCTTAGTATTATTATTATTGGGCGCTTGAGCCATAAGTTAACTAGAGACCTAAGGGTGCCTCTATGAGATCGGACCGCAGCTCAGGGGAGTGGCACGACGAATGTAGACCGGGTTTTGCACCTCTTTCGAAGCTGTATTGTACAAGTGTATCTAGTACGTGACGATTCTATCACACTCACGATAGGATAGTCCGGGTCGTGGTCGTTGGGGTAATAGGGTAAGAAGCGTAGTCTGAGATATACAATGAGTGGGATGGATTAGTGGTGTGATTAATGAAAGTAGCGCTTGGAGACATTTTTAGACAGTGTGAACAAAGGAAATGACGCAGTTTTTCCCATTCGTAAGTTGTCCTTTTTAAATTGTTTTAGGAGCTAATTTTAGTTTTTTATATATTTTATTTACAGCACTAAACAGAGTTACAAGGTATGTGTGGCGCGCGACTACATAGTTTACAGGTGTAGGCTGGAACTCCACTAATAAGTGTAAACAGCATATATAAATAGTTTAGACAATATAGTAGATAGATAACACTATATTACACCAAAAAAAATACAAATACATATCTCATACACCTTATTACATATATTAGATTAATATTCTTACGTGGTATCCAAATACACTGTGTGAATATCCTTATTCCAAAGTATAGGGTAGGATTCCATAATGGGCGAGGCTCTGAAATCGCCCGTGTGCAACAAAGTCTTTCCATTTGGTAACGCGAATATCAGCATTAGTGCACCAGGACAGCTGAAATTAGTATGAATAATTTTTAAATACTAAAAAATAAATAAAATATCGTTCATTTGATGAACCAAAACTTATAAATTATAAGTTATCAATGAATTTGAGAACACCAAATAAACAATGAAACCTAATGTTTAGTGGGTTATTTTAAATAAATAGTTTATTCCACTTTTCAAACTGACTTGAACTAAATCGAATTGGTAACTTATGATTTGTATTTAATCAAGGCATATGACTCAACACCGCCTGATGGTGAGCTGAAGAACTCCATATGCGGAGAAGCATACGACATTCCTATACATATATTTACATGGTGAAAACTCTGGGCTGCCAATTGTTATTATAAAAGACAGCACATACACACTGTTAAAAGAAGAGGACGAAGAATAAATCAAACTTACTGGTTAGCGTCAACCGCCGTGACCTCCACACCATCCACGGAAACTGATTCATCAGGGTGAATAATATGAATACATTTAGGATTGACACCTAATCGGGATACGCATAGGTCCGCTAGAAAACAACAAATGAATTTAAAACTGAAAGCAGCGGTTGGCAGTAGAATAATTGAGACATATGATTGTTAAGTCCTTGATATTATATTTTTATAATTAGTGTGCAATAAATAATATTTGTTTGATAATCCACAGTGTAGGTAATTATTGCAATGTGATAAGACGTATTAAATAAAATCTATGAATTATTATTCACGTTGTGAGAAAGTAACTATTATACAAACCATTATATCAAAATCCTTGGCAAACAACATATTTTTTATTGATAGTAAGATTGTATAAGTGATTTTATTCATTATTTAATTAATAGGTACGTACCCACTTGATAGTTACGTAAGACGCGTTTCAAAAGATTACTTACAAAAATTAATAATTTACAGATTTACTAGGGCATTATCTATAACTATATCATGGAATATAAGTATTAATTTAAATAGGGGAACTTAATTGGGAAATTTGTAACGACATTATTACCAGTTATTTTTGAACAAAACAGAAATTTATTAAACCCTTTCTTCAATCCAGCATAATGATCCGAATGAAAGTGAGTCAGGAAATAATGTTTGACGTTTGGTATTTCTCCATAAGAAAAAGCGTCCACAGCAAAATGAGTTCCTGAAATAACAATATACGTTTAAATATGATACAATTTCTTTTAAAGAGTGTTAATTATTCATATTAGTTAATAATTGTACCCGCAACAATTTTATGGTGAGGAATACTCCTGGTCACGGTTGAAGTCTTGGTCGATTTAGATTTTGGCGGCAAAGTAAACTGTAGGGAATCAACATGCTTTCGGGGTGAGTACGAACTTGTGCTTTCATTCTTGGACCTCGGAGATCGCGGCGCGTCGGAACTGGAGATCTTTATATCTTGGTGTCTAGGAGATTCACAACTTCGTCTTGAAGGAGGCTTCCTAGATTTCAGCGATTCATGATCCCTCCGGCAAGAACCGCGGCCAAATGGATCAAATCTAACGGCCTCCGCGATTCCCGAATTCCTGTTCATGTCCTGTTCAACATTACGATCTAAATCTCCATTTTTGAAAACTGTACTAATGTCAAACACTTTTGCCGAATTCAACACTTTCGTTTTACCCGAGAAATATTCCTCAATGGACCTTTGCTTTAAACCATCGCTAGTTTTCCCATTCTTGAATGGAGATCGAATCGATTTTCTTTTAACACCGTTCCTAATTTTATTGCTATCTAAAATTTGGCGTTTCACTAGTTTATAATTTGGTGGTTGGACAATGACATGTGAGAGTTTCTCAATGGCGTCGGTGTTCAAAATTAGAACTTTTGAGTTGTCTGCTTTGTCGTCTGATAACTTTTTCCTTTTTATTTCTAAGTTGACAGCTACGGCAGTTGTTACTGTTTTTGACGGTTTTGGTAAGGCGGCTACATTCATATTTTCGTCTAGATTGCTTACAGACGAAAGTTGAGAACTCTCGATAACTTCACAGTCAACTGTTGTTTGTTCATTCTCAGTAGAAACATATACTCTCTTAAGGATACCTTTATTTGTACTTAAATCAAGTTTGTTGCAATTATTTAATCCAAACGATACGGACAATACATATTGGGGAATCTCGTTAATAACGGTTGTATCATTTTCAGTATTATTATTGCTTTCATTGCATTCATTCAAATCTGTAGCCGAAGAAAGTGATATTGATGAGAAATGTTCAGTTTTATCTTTTTTGTACTCTTTTAATTCTATCAATTTTACTTCTGGCAACAGACAAGACTTTTGAGGATATTCGACAACTTGTAAACAAGTACTTTGAGAACCATTTCGTACGGTTTCCAAGTCATGAATAGCTGAGAAATCTATAATTTCTTCAACATTTTCTTCGATATCAATACTTTTTGGATTTTTGTTTGGAGTTGTTTTTAAAGAATTCTGTTTATAATTATGAATATTTTGTGAGTTCTCTTTATCAACAGAGAATATCTGGAATTCATTGTTTCGTTCTATATAAGTGGCAATACTTTTTATCTGAATGGGGAAAAAGAGTTGAATAAAAGTTTTTCACAATTGTGCATACAAAAACATGTACAATATTTCAAAGTTACTAGTTGTCAGTTGCGGCAATCCGGTAAATCCAAATGTAGCTTAAGAGCCAGTGTGCACACATCTGCTACAGAGCAGATGTGTAGAAGTCTCTATCAAAAGAAAACTAAAAATTAATTACTCTCTGTATTCTTAACTAATTTCCAAACTAAATTCTTATAACAATCACACATTAATTATGCAACCTTGCTTTTATATTTGATAATATTCTAGTTTTTATAAATTCACATCTTGGGGCAAGAAGTAAATCTCATAATAGAACTACTAAGACATATAAACATTATCAATATTAAACAATTTGTTTTAATTTTTGATAACAACCAGGGCATACTTACATTTTTGTCATTTCTTAATCCACTATTTCTTTTTAAGGACAAAGAACAGCGACTGGCAATAGAATTCTAGATAGAAATAAAATAAAATAAATCATATGAAAAACAACATTTGTGTTTTAATAAAATAAAAACTTTTTATTTTATTACATATCATGTATGATAAAACCCAAAGACTGAAACAGCACTTATTTTTAAACCCACATAATTTTTAAATTACTCACTTTGGAATTTTCCATAAAAAATTATGTGATTTTAATTTTCTGAACAAGATATAGGTAGTAAGACACTAATATTACTACAACTAGTATACTTATATAAATTTTCACTTATTGTTCCTAAAAAACAGAAACTAACAAATTTATTTAACCCTTTAACTTTGAATGGTATCTATATTTGATTTGAAAAAGTCCCTGTTTAGCATGAATATAGCTATACTTGCACTTAGCAGACAATTTAAAGAAAGTATTTAAAAATTACTATCTTTGACAGAACTGTTTTCTGGCTGTTCGAAAATACTACTAGATATCGAAAAGACGACGAAAATATGCTCCAAGCTTCCATCAAATATATTTGACCTGTGAATATATGCTTCAACCTCCCGTCAATTATGACAGACACCTGAACTGCAGAGATGACAAGCAATTTAATAAAAATGGTAGATCATATGTAACAACTTCAATCAGCTACATCAACCTTTTTATTTGACTATATTTTAAAACCTATCATACAGTTTTTAATTATCAACTGTTTTCTTTTATTCCATCATATACTTTATATTATTTTATATAAAGTATATGATGGAAAACAAATTATGATTTGTACCACAAACTTACTCATAAATATCTTGTTTCAATCTCTTCTCTGATCAATACAACTCATAAGTGCAGTGTATGAATGTCAAAGCCTCAATATTCTATAAGTATTTATATATATATAAATGAATATGCAAATAAGTTTTTCAGATTTAGTATTTTAATATGTATCATGTGACTTGTACTTATATAAATTGGTAAAGTACCCAAGAAATTATCTATATTCATAAAAAAATTGCAAGTCAACTATTATAATTTTTAAGGTACATCACTATATTACGCGGGCAATATAACCCTTGAAGGTGTGGCATGTTTTAAGATAGTATAGTTATGATTTGATATATTTAAAAAAACCCGAAATAGTAATTTTTTCGTACTAATTAGCTTATTTTGATCTGGAGGGCATAAACTTCTTTTTTGTGTAATTTATGACACAAATTTTATTTCGTAATGACACAAAATGTATCATTAAGAAATACAATAAGTTACTGTCTTCATACTTAAAAATTTAATAAAGAAGTTACAAAAATGCATTAGTCAAATGATGCAAATTTTGTAACCACACTAAAAATGAACCCGTACTGATAATTGACTTGGTTTCGAATCACCTTGATGAAAGGTTTAGCTTTACTAAAATAGAATTTAATTTCAAAAGGAATAACCTGGGTTAAGGAAATATCAGTCCTGTCTTTCCTGTACGTCCGTGGATTTAAAATAGATGGAACATAATAATTAATGTCATTCTCGTTCATTTCTCATCTCAATTACAAAAGCACATATAAGATAAGTGTACTTTTGGTTATAATGTAACAGATCACTAAAACAATTAAGTACAACTTTTTACAATTATACAATACAAACAAATAAACATATTAATTTATTGGGCAACAACAAAACAACCTGAAATAACTATCACAGAAACACAGATTAGAGAGTATGCACAGAAAGAGAACATTTTTTTTTTCAATTATTTGGTCTGGTAACTAAGACTTTTAAGCCATATCTTAGTTCGTAGTTTTTATCTTTATTTATGACTCCAGGATACTGGTGCACTGGAGTCCTTTGCCCCATGGCGTTTTGGCGACTAATGATAGGCCCCGCTATTTTGTTAATACCTTACGAGAAAATTTTTGAAAATGGAATGCAATGTACGCGAAAAATCACTTACATAACATTCCATTTTCATATTATTTTATCATAAGATAAAAGATAAAATGACATGAAAATAACATGTTATGAAAATGATTACGATGAAATGATAAGTAAATGAGAATAGAATAACAAAATGTTGTTAAATAAATGAACTTTTCTAACAAATGAATGAATGGAAATGAAACACTGAAAATTCTCAGGTAATTCACTAATCAATGCTGAATAATGTATTCCATATATTGCACGATTTAACGATCCTTTTTTTCATAATATTACACCAATTTCATGACAAAGACATTACAACATAATATATAAAATAAAATATACAGCACCCAACCCCCGCCCCGCTATTTTGCTCCAAAATCTCCGGAATATCGTTAGACGTACTTGGCACTTAATTTTTTTTTATGTTTTCTAGTACACGGAAGTTAAGGGAAATCAAACCCCATATAGCCATATTTCAAGTTGTTATTTTCCTTTATTTCTTGTTCCAGAATAAGAGAGTAACTTTCTTTATGTCCTGAAATTTTTGATGATTGCATACATTGTTCATTGTTCATCAGTTTTTAATTTTTTTTTCATTACTGTATCATTTAGAATTATTGCATTGAATTTTGAAAACTTCTCGTAAATCTTTAACAAAATGGTGATACCTGTCGGGTCGTCAAAAACTCCATAGGATACAGGAATACGTGTACCGGTAACCTTGCTATATGTACTAACTACATAAGATATGGCTGTATGGGGTTGACTTCTTTCCTTCTTATGACTTCGTAATATTAGGGAGAATTAAACAAAAATGACTTTTTGGCGCAATGACAGGGTCGATTGGATATTGTATATTTTATTTTGAAATTTAGTTATTGTGAAATTAGTGTAGGTATGAGTGTCATATCGTACAATATACGAAATGCATTAATCATTATTTATTAGGGACTAACGTGAGATTTTTTAGTGTTTCATTTTCATTCATTCATTTGTAGGGTCAGTTTATTTATTAAATATTATTGGATCAATTCATTATCATTTGCGTATCATTTCATCGTAATCATTAACAAAATTAGTTGCTTAAAACTCCATATGGCAAAGTGGATATGTTACACTGGTATCTCGAAGCTATAAATAAGGAAAAAACTATGTAAGGCATGGCTGTACAGGCTTCAGTTTTCTTTGCCTTCCCTTGAAAAGGGTGAATTTAACAAAACAAAATACAGAAAAGGACAGGAAAAATTTAACAAACCACGTCATTAAAAAAAAAATCAGTATTGCCATGTTTGAAATAATTCCCATCTGAACGGGAAGGTTGTCAATACGTTGTGGTTTAATCTTTTTTATATACATTCGTAGTATGTATTATCCAAATCTGGACATTTTTAGTATTATTTCTCAATCACATTATAAATATTTTAGTAAAAGATTTTGTTTGTCGCAATCCAAACTGACACATATACATATTTAACTTGAAGTCGAGCCCTTGTATATAAAATAAATACATATTGTATTCTTGGATTACCAAACGAAACCTACCAATACTTTATTATTTTGTGATTAATGTTACGGTACATATTTTAGTACTTTAAAACATCTCTTCAGAATATCTTAATTAATAATGATATTTTTAAATTTATTTTTGTTGTTCTAAATAATTTTAATATTAAATGCTTACACTTTAAAACCCTTTATTACAGATTTGATATAATAGTTGATTATCAGATTATCTGATCTAAAATAATTAGTACGGTTAATTGAATCACTACTTCTACTGAACTTAAGTAATAAGTTACCCACATATAGAAATAGTTGTCCGAGATGCCGAGGAATTAATATTTTTGTAATGGTATCAATTTAGTGTAATCTTTTTTTGTAAGGGAAGTGTTCTTAGAAAATTTATTTTCTTTTTATGTAGGAATCTGATGATTCCAATGTCTTAAGTTAATTAGTCAGTTTTAGTGTAAATTTAATGCTGTAATACAATTGGATTTGTCTCAAATGTAAGTAATGTAAAGGTATAAATTAAAACTGTTACTGTTAGGTTAGAATTTACGTTTAATTTATGCTGACTGTCCCCTGATTATTTTATTACTAATACGCTTGTTATTTAAGGGCTGAAAGTGGCTTTTTGTTTTTGGGAACGTCAGAAAATATTTATCATATTTTCATTCGTAATGACCTTACACTTCAATGGATGTAAATAATTGAATCAATATTGAATTTAAGGTAATCATTGGTTACTTTCAGAAAAATTATTCATCTATCATTTACATTTTCTAAAATTACATTTATTTGACCTGCCATTTCTTCTTAAAAAATCTAAGTTATTATAATTATTTGCATTTCTGTTTTATAAAAATATTTATTCTGATAAGTATCTTAATTATTAACTCTATTATTCATTTATATGTATTCATTCAATTGTATTTATTACTTGAAATATTTTCCACACTTCTGCAAGGCGAGGAGGATTCAACACTGAAAATAAGGATATTTTATACATAAAAAATAAAGACAACAGTCTGTTTTAACAAAAAAGAGGGAATACATAAAATGGCTGGTCCTAGACGTACCCGTAACCAAGCAACGTCCCTTGCAATTCCCAGACATAATTCTGTGTCTGATAATGGGCGACCTCGAAATAACTTGACACCTGAAATGATGGCAAGCATGAGTAAAGAGCAGCTTCGTGCAGAATGCAGAAAAAGGGGGCAACGGGCTTCTGGCAACAAAAATGAACTGGTACAAAGAGTGTGCATATGTTTGTGCTTTTTAAAGTTTTATTTTGCCAACTGTGCTGTGATGCTTAGTTGATTATTTATTGTTTCTGTTTAATTAATTTTGTAGCTAACTGTTTTATGGATTAGAGATTTTATGTAATTATGTATGAGTTATTGTTATTAATGCACCTTCATTTTTTTTTGTAGAAAATTGACAATGCTTTAATTATAGATCATAGTGAAGTAATGTTCAAAATATAATAAATGAAAAGTTATTTCTATATTCATGAACAGGTTAGCAAGTAAATTTACATTTATTTAAAAAAGTTATAAGGTATGTGGAATGTGGAAGTAAAATTCATTTTAAATTATCACACTCTTAAGATAAAGTGATGTGAGTTTATTGTAGAAAAATCTTATAACAATGTTGTTTTATTAAAAATTGTGATTTAGTATTGTTGTATGATAATGATAGTACAGTGGTTTAGCTCATGCGGCCATGATGGAATATAGATGGAAAATGTATAGCAAATATTGAAGGTGTTAACAAGTTACTGATATTGATATTTAAGTAAGTGTAGAGAATTGACAATGACAGTCTTGTGACAATTTTTTATAAGGATTCTGACTGTATCTTATCATCACCGTTACATCATTTATCTTTGTCTCATGGAGCTTATGCCAACAAAATAGAAAATTAAATGTTATGTATAATATTCAAGATAATAATGTGTACCCACACATAAACTAATGATAACAAAAATTTCACTACTCCTACAAATAAAACGAGAATACTGAAGTATCTCACCAAAGGCACCAATCTTTTGCTAAATTATGTATTCTATATATTGCATGATTTGATGACCTGTTGTTTTTTTTGTTTCTGCAATCAACTTCTACAACTTCTTAAATGATTTTTGCCTTTATTTGTTTTAAAGTCAGATTATGGTTTTGTATCGAACTATTTTTCATAACTTTCAGTGGTAAGTTTCTAAGGTCACAATAAATCAGTATATAAAAATGAATCAGTATATTATAGGTCAGTTTAGTTTACTTGCTTCTCTGTTTGTTGTTAGTTAAGAATACTTTCTTAGAAGTAAATATGAAACATGTAATATGTGCCATTTAAATTTGAAGGTTGCCCTTAATTTCCCTGGGCTCCCATCATCAAATCCTGCCTTGGTGGCAATAGGTTCACTTCAGAATTATACTTTCGATTAAACAAGGAATAATGTTCTACTGACACTGCCATTACCAGCTAAAAACTGACAGATAAATAATGTATTGAGAGATTCTTGGTACATCAAGAGCCTTAAAAATGCAGTTTTCCATTATAAATGAGGGATTAGAGAGATGTTAGCTTATTTTATTTGTTTCAATATTATACCTAGTAACTAATAATTTACAGAATAGGGATTAGCTTTTCATATCATTCGATTGCCTAGGCCCTCAGGTCTGATCTTGCTTGGAATATTGCTTGCACCTTTGGGATGGCTCGGCTCAGTACCTTCTCGGTGCCCTGGACAGATTGCAACGTCACATGCGTATACGTATTATTGGCGATGCAGTGGTAACAAACACCCTAAAGCCTCTACAATTGCGTCGCGACATAGCGTCGCATAGTGTCTAATATCGGTAGTTACATGGAGTGCTTTTAAGGTCTTTTTGACATTATACCTTTTCTTCTCGCGTTAATCCTTGTTATCTTTCTTTTTCCTGACTCATATATTTGTTGCATATCCAGAACGTGGAATTCCTTACCAATTAAGTGGAGGAGTCGGAAACGTTCTGTTGCATACGTTACTGGTTATTATCGTATATGTATTATCTATATACCTACTACTTATCATCAGACGGAGTAGAGTCATTTGCAGTGCTTTCTATAAAATATATATCTTCGTCTGGCGTATTATCAGTAACAAGTATTCACTACGTACTCGTCTCCCGGTTAAATGCAGGTCAGTGGACCTACTCACGCGCATGTCGCACGCTACGATCACGCCACCTAAGTTTTACCGTAAATTGAATATCTCTGTTTAAAAATAGACTCTAATGTCATGATGATAAGACGCATTCTTTTCATAAATACTGTTCATTTATACTGTTTTTGTATGTTAACATAATTGATTCGTTGTTTTTCGTACGAACCTATAAATACGTTACGCTAGTAGATTTAAGGTTGAAAATTTATTATGATAATGATTTGGAGGGTAGCCATGTGATAGTAAACTGTGTCAATTTATTGTCAGAATCAGCTGTTGTCAACAATTTATTTAGATTGAATTATACAGGTATTCACATTCACCCTTACGATATGGATACTATTAAAGATAAATAATAATTAGCAATCAACCAACAATGATAAATGTTTTCTTATTGCAGAGAATAAACAAACAAATACTCCTTTGTTCGCCAAACTCGATTAATTTTGTATGCTAATACTCTACCTGTTGTAAAGCAGTACATGTGTGTTCGCGTTAAAAAATAACAAAGCATTGTTATTTATAATTCGAGTCTCGAATTAATATTGGGAAGTTCTTTGTGTTAGTTTTGGCGCCCAAAGTTCATTTCACCAGGATCAAATGCGAAAATAAACATTTATATGTTTCGAAGAAACATTATTAGCGAATGTTGTGCGATGTACACACACACACACACACACACACTGTACTATGTATACCATGCAAAGTGATTTCTAGTCTCGATTAAATAAAAGGTAGGCTTTAATTAAATATTTAATAAAATAATAAATATATTTGAGTTATTTGCTCGGAAAAATTCGCTTGATAAATGGTAAATTTTATAATTTAATAGTTAATACCTATTTTTTCAGATTAATTGCTTACTATGAAGTTATATGGGGTTATTGTATTTATACCTTTTTATTTATATATAAAAATTAATTAAACAATTTTATAAATAAAAATGACAGCTCTTCATGGCAACTATAGCAATGAAGAAATATCGTAATTCCAAATAAGATTGATTTAAATCTGTTTAGTATCTTAAAGTTAACTGAGAAAACAAAAAAAACAACTTCTGAGACGGATTTATAGCTTTTAACATCATAGAAACTGATTCGTTTGCGCATGGTACGTTCGCCTACGCAGATGGTCTGCGCAAAATCACCTTTGACAAAATTTGACAGCTTAGCCTCAACGGCCCCGACGATAGTAAATGGGTGATAGTGATAGTGCTCTCGAAAGTGAAACTTCCGTCGGTATGTGATGTCACAATCATTTCTCTATTGACCAGAAAATAAACCAGTCGTCCATCCAATTACGTGTACTATTTGATTTTATTTATATTTGCGTCTATTTCTGTGTAAATTTGAAGTGTGTGGTAAGTTGTAGTGCCAATATATTTTCACAGTGATGTATTATTTTTCGTTAATTCCTATGTTTATTGCGTTTCAGTAAGTAAACTACAAAACTAAATAAGCTTTGGATTTTTTTCTTATCGTTTGTTCTTATAAGTATAAAACTTAGATTTATTGGAACCTAAATATTTTATTTCGAATTATGGCCACGGTTATTATTATGGTATACATTGACAGTATGTTATTTAATTAAAAACGGATCCCTTCAATAAAAGACTGGATCCTCACTGGATTTTCTAGTACTTTAATTTGAATCTTTTCCATCCTGAGGTTACCTTTTGTACAAAATTAGTTAATGTTTCCTATGTATTTCTTCGTTTTTAAATTGGCTGATGAACAATAATTATCTATTTATTAAAAAAATAAAAATAAAAAATTATTTGTACTGGGTGATTTCTAATTAAAAAAAAAACTTAAAGTACCCCTAGTTTATACTTCGTTACGTATCAAACTTACTTTCAAGCGTATCCAGAGGTTTGGATCGTAGTGGCGTTCAGATGGTATAAAAAATTGCATATATAAAAATTCGTTTACAAAATTAACAGCTAACAACAAACACGATCCAGACCGTTCAATTCGATTTAAACTCACTCTAGGAGTGTTCAATGTTACCAAAGATAAGTTTTGAAAAGACCGAATTAAGACAGCCATGGATCTATTTAGTTTTCATCCAAGGAAATATCTAGAATTACCACCATACTGATACCATGTTCATTATGCATTCAAAGACGTCTTAATCGTCTATCCATGGTGTTTATTTCAAAAACACTTTTATAATACTTGCCATGAAAGTTATTGAGTCATTTGAAATATTTTTATTACTATGTAGTAGACAATGCAAAAATATTTTTCTGCAAAATACTTTAACACACATTATCAAAAGCCTGCAATATACACGAGCGAACAAATAAATGAGGAAGTGCTATTTTATATGTAAATTGAGTCTAATTTCTCATGAACATACGGAAATTATTCTGAAATATAAATAATATACATGAATACACAAAGGCTTTTTTGTGTAAGTGTTCGAAGGTGATTGAAAATAGTTGATATAAGTATAATGTACATACCGAAGCTTCCATCCATAGGAGGAATAAGCGAATGTACAAACTTCAGTATTTCAAACTTCATTATAATTACTTATATATATTATAATACTATAAATATATTAATTATGATTAAATATGTTGTTAGTTTTAATTAGTTGATATTTAAAAATCTCAGTAAGGTATTCAAAATTATGAACTGTTTTCAAAACTCGCATGTTTTGAATTGTGCAGATCTTCAGGTCTACCCTCAATATAGTACACAAAGTTATCGTGTTCACACGATCATAAATGTATTACTTGTTCGCAGTGCCTTATAGTTGAAGAACCAAGGTTAGGACGAAGGATTTAATGTAGTTAATTTTGTTGCCCAGCTCGCCCGACTCGGGTATTACAAACTGGCGGCGGCAGTGCAGGTCGACGAGCAGCGCACGCGCAACGGACTTCATCATCCGCAATCCAAAGAAATTAGGTAAGGGACGAATGTTTTTGTTGAAAAAGTATTTACTCTGTGATTAAATACGTATTTGTAATAGGTAGGTCTTTATGTAATATTCAAACCTAACCATTTGACGTATAAGTGTTAAATAAAATTATTGGTTGTTGTAAAATAAAGTTGATGTATTTGAGGCTTTGTGTGGTTTTGAAAATACGAGCTATACATGATGTTACCAAAGACAAATTATGTCTTAATTTCACCAATCAGTAACGCATGAGTTATCAATAGTGTTTATAGTACATGTATACATTGTAGTAGCTGGCGTTGATAATAATATTTCGTGTAGAGAATGAGATGTCTGTGAAAGTTTTAACATTTATAATCATTAGCTGCTTGGTCGTTGACCATAACAGATGGTCGTGCACTTTCTTTTAAATTATCTGCTATCTGGATACTTACATATATAATAAATACGAGTTCTATATTGTTTCATTTAATTGTATTTTTAAAGTTATTCTAATTAAACATTAATTATTATCCGTTTACTTAATTTACAAGATATTTACTATATTTAACAATAAATATTATATATTCCTTCATCTAAAAGACCCTATTTTTCGCGATTCTAGGTAGTGCTTTTAAAATCTATCTTATACCATAGCATCTAAACTAATACTATTTATTCTACTGTAACACTGAATTTTTATTGTGTACATAACTATCAATCTGGTTTGATTCCAAGTCACTAAAAAAATATAAAGTTATGTTTAATGACAAGACCGAACCATCGATTATGCATATAGGCCGCCATTTTTAACAGTAAATATAACTTTATGTGGAGTAAAACATAAATAAATAAACCATCAATAATTAACAATCATACGGATATTAAAATTTTCATCACAATATATGCTTTTCATTCTTCTTTTCATATCTCATAAAATAAAAATAAAAATATTAACCAGGTAAGCCACCTTTTCGTAAAATATAATATCGCATTCCCATTTATCAAAATGAATGATTGGACTTCTCCATAAAAATTAGTTTATATTTAATTATTTTACAGAAACAAGATAAAAAAGTGTCATTTTGTAATATCACAAAATAAAATTAGTAACTATATTTGAACTATTATACTTATATATCTGTTATAGAACTTATGGAACACATGTTTCTTGGGTTTTCTACTGAATTTTTTTATATTTATAGAATATGACCTTTATTGAGTAAGGGATATAAAAAGAACACACGTCCCTTTACTGAGTCCCGGCCTTTTTAAATGTACATATATAATAATCACTCGAGGGGATAAGGTGTATAAAATACCACAATCCTATACCATCCATAGGAAGCATAATTATATTTAAAATGTCAAATACTACAAATATTCTACGAAGTTTAATTAAGCCACTTTAGTTATTACAACAGCTGTTACATTATGTATTTAGCTGCATAATTAATTATGTGTGAGATTTACGTAACAATAGCTGGCGAACTCTCTGTAGTTACTTTACCATCATACAATTTGCTTTCTTGTAATTTAGAACATATATTTTAATTAATGTAAATCCGCTATCTTGACTACTTTCATAATTATAATATTTATGTGAGGTTTCCCTGCGTATTATTGCTTGAAATCTTAATAATTACAACCTATATCTTACTCTAGTTCATATTAGGTTAATTCAATCTTAGCATTGAGCATTGTTTAGCTTTTTCTTACAGTTTAAAACTCATACGAAAACCTTTACACTAAATATTAATAACATATAATTAACAACGTAAATTCACACAACGAACATGAATAAATATCGAATCTATTTGCTATTCGATTGAAGGTGCGAGGCTTACTCGTTATTGGAGCGTTTGTAGGAATATATTTAATTGTTGCACAACATTGTTATGTACTAGTTTAATCAATGTTTCAATATAATGTGGTATTGTGGCCTCCGCACTGTAGACACGTATTTAGAAGTCAGTAAAGGGAATGAGGAAAAGACCCACATTGTTACCAAATTACGTATAGACTATAGACTCTTAAATTCCTGCATGGTTGCAATCTCAAGTATAAAATAGAAAAGGTAGCTACTTGACAAAAACGATAATAGAAATGGCTTAGTCTCGGTAGGTACACTTAACTGAACAATTTTGTTATTTTAATTAATAATGTACGTACTTTTGATACTACTGTTTCTCTCACAGTGACAAAGAGGGGTGTCAATTTAACCCTCTTTTAGTAATCGCAAGCAAGTCCGAATAATCTGTATCCGTAGTATGTGATTCAATCGAATCGATACTTTGACAAATCCGCAGAAGACAGAAGCGCTGCTGTCATTTTCATTCGATTTAAGACATTACGAATAAAGACAAAATTAACCGAGAGAGAATGAGATAGAAAATTTGAAAACTTGTTAGGTCTGCTGACTTATATTCGGATTGAATAAAGATCGTCATCCTAATACAGGAAAGTCCGTAACTTTAATCTAATATACCAACTTGGGAACTACGAAAGTAGGGCCCTGACATGTCCATTTATGTACTTTCGATAAACTTAATTGAGTAAATACTTCTTTTGTTCTATTATAAACATCTTGATTTCTCACTCCATCGGTTGAGTTTCCAATCATCCTTCCACCATCCTTTGAGTTTATCAGTTTAATGACTGGTTATATTTTCTGAACTTTGTTATAAGAACATAGGGTTCATAAGACACCCGCGGGTGTATTGTGAACCCTATGTCTATAATCATAAGCAATATACTCAGAAGCGATCAGAAAACTTAACCAAAATCGTCATATAGAGTTTTTAAAAACATGTAGTAATTTTACAAAGTATGTGTCGCAAAATATAATAATAATGTTTACGTATTATTCTCGTCACCCATAGGGTTCAGTTCAGATACATGCAGGGTTACTGCGATTCAACCGTATCTTAGTCATTTTGGTAATCACACTGAACTGTTGCATCACCGGTGACAGACTCTTAGCCTGCCTTACTGGTTTTTTACATATTAACCCACACTTCACTTACTCATCGGCTATTAAACTGTTAGCTTTTCTTATCACAATTGTAATTACCTATCTGTCATAATATTAAACCGGGGTTTTACTCTAAACTGGACTTACCCACTATCCTGTTGATATTCCGTTTTGCACGTACGCTTCACAAGCGCACTCAGTTTTTCTGTCCTGACCAACCTCTCCTACCCGCCAACTACATCTTTTTTTTTCCCTCTGCCTGTCAATAATTGATGATTGTCGACAAATCATCAATTACTGACAGGCAGAGATATCATAGATAATAGAAACATTCACCTTTATTTAATATTATTACTGGCGTAATGGTGGAACTCCAGGACAGATTGTTCACTAAACATATTACTAGATCTATTTGTTTTTGAAGATTTACTAAGGATGTAGATATTTATTTCCATATTAATTTATAATTTATTTTCAGGACTAAGGTAGTGCCAATGGATACTGAGAGCTTGGTTCTGTGGCGAAGGCCGTTCATAACGCTGGAGTATTTCTTTAGAGAACTTTTCATATTGATTTCGACAGGTATACAAAGGTAAGCTTGCTAAAACATAGCTTGGAGCAGTAGAAAACAAACCATGAGGGTGATACTATCGTCACGCATCAAAAGTATTATCCATTCAAACTCATTAAATTAATTCAAATTCCCCATCAATTAATTTATTCAACATACTCTTATGATAATAGTTGATAACTTCGAATATAATAATGACCTAACATATAATTATTCATAAACCGTTACTTTTGGTGTGTGATCGACAGTATCAATGCAAAGGAAACAGACAATCTACACAATCTATTATATGTATGGGTTGAATGAAATCTGTCTTTCAAAGTTTGGTTTTGATATTCTTATCGCAGAATAAAAAATTCAGCCTTATTAGTTAATAGCTTAAGCTAATCATTACTTACTGTGCTAAATTATGTTTCAGATTACTAGGTTACAAATTACTAGCGTTAACGGTGATATCGTTAGCGCTTGGAACCGCTGTGTCATACCATCTCAGTGGACCACATCAGCTTTATGTACAGGTAAATTCTACAAATTTTATACAACATTTTATTCAAAATATATTTCAGAATATTATCCTAAAATTTTCATGCGAATAATGTGTCCGAAATTTTTGATTGACCCTTATTTTCACCCTTATTACCTAATTGTAATAACTTATGTTGGCCTTTATTATGACTGTTCGTGTGTTCGTGCATGTATGCCTTTATGTTTGTGTGTTCATAGTGCACAATAATTGGGCATAAATTGGTATATGAACCAAATTAGCGGGATTTAATATAGATATCAGATTTGGTTCAGGATAACACAAACCACAACGGCTTGAAGTCAAAATGTACCTGTTTCTTCAGAGTGTTTCCATGCTATCGAAACAATTACTTCACCAGTGTGGCGTCTTTATGCTGTCTTCCAACAACATATTAAAAACAAAATTTTTTCATGCCTATTATTTTTTATTTAACTAAAATATTCAAACAGTACATATTATGGCAGATTTCATGATAAATATCGTTCTCTACCATCAACTATTAGGCCAATATTCTTATCATATTAATAATGTTATTGTTTTCTAGCTTATAGTGTCGACGTTAGCGTGGTGGGGCTGGTGGGTAATTCTCGGCGTGTGCAGCTCCGTCGGGCTCGGCACAGGGCTGCACACGTTTCTGCTGTACCTGGGCCCTCACATAGCCCGCGTCACTCTCGCTGCCTACGAGTGCGGTGCGCTCAACTTCCCAGAACCGCCATACCCTAATGAGTGAGTAGTACTTGTAATATAAACCCATTTGACAAATGCATTAACATTTTATTAAAAGTTTTATTATTACATTATAACCAAAAACTTTTTAAGTGTGCACAATTCAACTTTAATTATAAAATTTCATTTTGATTTGATTCTGTGTAATTTGAACATATTAGATTATTTAATTTATTTCTATATTTACCAACAGTATTACTTAAAAGATATGGATATTAAAGCCATTGATTACCTTTAAAATATAGCTTTGGCACTGTTTTTTTAAATAATTTTTTAAAGAAATAAATATATTCCTTTAAGCTATAGCCCATAACTATATCTTATACATAAATATAATTTAAAATAAGATTGCAATCATTTCAGTCATTCACATTCAAATTCTTTCTGTTTTTTCACATATACTTACCTATTCAATTCCCAGTATAATCTGCCCAGATGAGATAGATCCAAACAATGCGGTTTCGATATGGAACATAATGTCCAAAGTTCGCGTGGAATCCATGATGTGGGGTATCGGGACTGCGCTGGGGGAATTACCGCCTTACTTCATGGCGCGAGCGGCTAGACTGTCTGGTGGGGGCGTGGCTGAGTTGGCTACCAATGACGACTCCAGGACTGGCAGGTTAGTGAATAATCACAACACGTCTAATGAGCCTTTTATGCTTAATGGTTAAGTCAAAGTTGGCCACGAAAGTGGTGTATAAATTTTGGTTCAATTTCCTAGATTGTGATAATATCTGTAAATTGCGAACAAAATATGTTTAAGATTTCACCAATGATTAACTTAAATCCGTAATACAAGACGTACAAAAAGTCAATGGTAATAGATAACTTACTTATTTGTATTGTAAAAATATATACATGAAAATGTTTATATTTATTTTTCAAATTAATTACTTTTGTAGTAACGTTATTGGTACCCTGCTAAACAAATTGACTGAAGTGAAAATAGTTTAATGTGTATGTATGATTACAATTTGCTGACATTTCCATCAGATTCTCGGAATCAGAGATCGGACTAGCTAGAGTATATACAACTTAAAGTACAATAGAGTGGATGATACTTCCTTTAAAATTCCGAAAATAGGTCTGTCATAAAAATCCCGAATTACTCACTAGACTTTGTTAAATTTAGACAGTTAGTTATTAAATAGTTAATTACTTAATATTTTTCACACGTTTTTTTCTTCTACATATTTTCTCATTTTCCATTATAGGAATATAAATACTTGAATAGTTGGCTGTATTTATGTGTTTCAGTAAAGGTATTAGCTAGTTATACCCTTCCTCGAAGTTAAGATATATTTATTATACCAATTTCAGCGACTGCCAATAATTCCTTTTAAAAATCACTTCAAACGTTAGTTTCATAAAAATTATAACATCTTTTGTTTATTAAGAGACCTATGCTCTCACTACTGGATCTAATATCTCTGAATATGATTTTTCTCTACAGAGCAAAAGTGATGGTCCAAAAATTAGTCCAACGCGTTGGGTTCGCTGGTATATTAGCCTGCGCGTCGGTGCCTAACCCGCTATTCGACCTCGCGGGCCTCACTTGTGGACATTTTCTTGTCCCATTCTGGACTTTCTTTGGGGCCACAGTGATTGGAAAAGCTGTTATCAAGATGCACATACAGAAGATGTTCGTGATTGTAGCGTTTAATGAAACTTTGGTTGGGTAAGAGGATATTTATTTAAATAAAATAAAAAAACTTGTATACATATACCACCTAATAATGTTGCTTGCTATATAACTTTAAAAGTAAATAAGTAGTTATATAACTTAGTTACTTTATAAGTTTCTTATAAGTTAACACTTATATAAGTGTTATTTCGTAAATTATTGATTTATTCTCTTTTAGTTTATTATTTTTAGTTGAATTAGCGTTATACCATACTTTAATATTATACATGATTGATAAACACTTTTCCAATTTCTATTCCTCTTTTAAAATGTAAATTTAGCAAGATCACTGTCACACATCATAATTCATAGTATTTACCAATAGTGCTGTGTTTCAGAAAATTTTTGGTTTTTCTTACGATGTATTGCATTCTGACATATTTCACATGAATAATAAGTTACAACTCACAATTACACTCAAACACTCATAAACACATCATCAGTATCTGGATAATACATTACTTGTCAGAATTATAAAAATACTTTTATTCTTACTTTTATCTACTACTACTTCCACCAAAGTATAATGATGTTTTTTCTCCACAGTCAAGTCCTGTCATGGGTCGAAAGAATACCGTACATTGGACCAAAGCTGGAAGCACCATTATTAGAATTCCTACGGAACCAAAAGGCTCGGTTACATAAACACGATGGTACACCACTACCCGAAAACCAGGGTTCCGTTCTATCGAGCTGTTTAGAGAAATTCGTGTTAGCTATGGTGGTGTACTTTGTTGTGTCTATAGTGAATGCGCTCGCGCAGAGTTATAGCAAACGGGTCGGGAAAAAGAAGAGCAAGAAGAGGGAATAGGGGTTGCGGACGCCGGGCGATGCTTTCGGTGGATTCGGTGAGTTAAAAGGAGTTATTTCAAAGTAAATTAAACTAGAAAGACTTAAAGAGGTGGGCTTGTCTCTAGTAAGAAATCTGTTCCAGCTGTGTGCCAGCCAATCATTAACATTAATATAAAAAAATGTGATTATTATTATTATCTATTGTAGCCTTTTGGCATTAATTGTTGTTAGCCTTTTCTTATAATGAATTTAATAAGAATCTAATCAGTATTTGTTCAATTTGAAATATGATCGAAATATGGTTGAAATTAAATCATTTATTGAGACATTTCGAGTGTACGAAGTATTAAACACATAAATTCTAATATACTTCTGCTCTGTTACATGATATAACTTGTTAGGAAATCCGAACAATTAAACATGGTAGGTATGTACGTATAATTTTCTTAGCTTTCAGTGAAACTAAAAGGGTTTTTGATGAAAATTAATATTTTTTCTCAGCGCGGCGATGTTTTGTGACAGACAGAACTCGTCGGCCTCGGTAGTACCCACATCGCACACGTATGCACGTTCAACGTCTACTTCACAGACAAGATGGCCGCCTGACGGCCGACAGACTTTACAGTGACACTGTGACTGCTAGCAATAATATTAGGCCCGTAGCGCACACGCTAGATCAATATTATAGAAATCATAATCTAGATAACTTAATTACATTAGCACAATTGTGACTAAAAGTTAAATGTCAAAAACTTTATTTGCGATTAATAGGGTATAAGTGAACTGTTCTATGATAACAAATGCTTGCAATAATAGGCTGTTGTACTGATTGACTCTGTGTCATATTTTGGAATGTAAGGGAAATTACAAAATAAGGAATCCTGCATAAATGTAACAAAATAGAAACTCCCTTGTTGAACTAGTAAATTAATGATTTCATGTGCAATATTTCTATAAAAAATTTCGCATTTAAGGATTAAATTACAAGTTTGTATTCGCTTAAGTGAAGTTACAAATTAATAATATAAGTTTAGCGACCATTTAAAAAGCGTATTTTGTAACATAAAACTAGTGTAACAGTAGTCACGAAAGTGTTATAAATGTAAAGAAAAAACCAGCTATCGCCCGACCAGTGATGTCTTGCCTTTAAATGTAAATACTAGTTAATCACTGAGGAGTAGATGTTTGTTTTTTTGTGCAAATACATTAGAGTGCTTAGAAATAATTTGAAACATGGGTTTAATATACGGCGTGTTTTAAGTGAATATCGTACTAAAATATAGGGTGCTCATTTGTTCACAAAGTTAGTGTTAACAAATGGCATAGATTTAGATAGTGATTTGCATTCAAACGTGTTGTTAGAGTATTGTGTACGTAAAGTTTTAATTGATAATGTAGATGAAATGCTATGTAATTTATGCATAGCGTTGTAAAGGTGTAATTTGCAGTAGTTTAATTGAACTGATCATTGAACTTAAGAAAATGAATGCCAAATCGTTAAAAGAAATATTTATGAAGTAATAAACTCAAAGACAATATTTTATCAACACCATATTCATGAATAGCATTTTTATAATACTTAAATATTAATGTTATATTTTTTTTAGTATTCAAGAACATTGTAAAATAGTGTTTAGTAATATTTAGTTCTTCCAAAACGTTTTTAAAACTGCACATTCACCAACATTAGATAAGTACCTATATAATTTTAATATTTGTTTGGTCTACTTAAAAAAGACATTTTATTCCAAAAATTGTTTATTTGACAAGGTCATTTAAAATTTCTTATTAAAACAAAGTTTGGTGCTGTTCCTATATTATTTAAACATTCAATTGTAGATTTTAATTCAGAACTAGTCCATAAAAATATTTATTAATTTTCTTTTATGTTCGCGATACAAAAAATTAAATTATTTATCAAGATTGACCACTTTAACTGGACACTCTTGCTAACTACTTTTTGTTGTATACAGGACGTGTCCAGTTAATTATGTAATTGCATTGTGACTTATATATTATGAAAGACATTTTGTATGTTATAGAATACACATAAGCATAAGTGTGAAATTTTTTATTGTAAGTAGATAAACAGAGTCCAGTATTAGTAAGTTTTTATAGGAATCCTTCACTATTGTATTTAATTATAATGGCCGCTTTCCTTATAACGGTGATGACAAATATAGAGCGGCATTAGTATTTTAACGTAAATTTATGAATTTATCAATAATATAGATTCAAGACCATAAACTATAGTATTCAACCAAAAAATAATCTGAAAATGCCCTTCTGTTAGTCTGTCTTGATCATGAATCATAATGTTAATGATTCATGATCAAGACAGAAAAAATCATAATGTTACTTCATGATACAGATCCATATATATTGATTTATCCACAAAATTGTTAATTTTAGCAGTATTTTATAGGAAAACTTTAATCTTTGCACTTAGAAAATTATAGCAAATTACTTGATTGATGTGTTTTTGTGAGAGAATTAGCTTTATATACTGTGTAGTCAAATAATAGATAAGTTTCTCATATAATTTTATTACTTCATTATTCAATAAAAAATCATTTAAAAGAAGCGCCAAAACTAAATATACCTTTACACGAATCTCTAAAACTTTTATTCTATAATAACTGTGTTCAATCCGGTACGGTAGCAGGGCGTCTAGAAAAACCTTAATTTAAAACGATTTTGCACTTTGTTTTGCCTTTTGTGACGTAATCGAAGAGCCTTTAATATTTTTTTTTTTCACCTAAAGTAACGGTAACTAACTTTACTTCAGTAAAATAGAAAGAATATGATCTATTTATTTTTGTATCGTGAAACTTATCTATTAGCAATATTTCCGACTCCTCATTAGCATTCGTTTTCTGTCTTCTATTTATATTCGATATTAGATTGAAGACAAGAAAAGATTGGATAGATAAAACCGTACCGCTTTTATTATACGAAATATTTCGTTTTATTGTTATTGTATATGATATTATAGCTGATAATGTATTTAATTTTTGGTTCAACATTCCATGTTTATATTATGTGAGTTTAAAAAATTCCGTGGTATTTTATGTTGTTTTGTGATACAAATTAATAACTACAGCTAGATGCGGCATCGCATGATATACAAAGGAAATAAATATAAGAGTGATAAAAAAATATAACATCTATTATACAACACAATAAGGAAGGTAATTATCACAGGTTAATATTATAATTATATACATTACAAATATTTTTTTGCAACGAAGAGTGGTAGATTATGAATTATTTATTTTAATTATATTGTATTGCTTTACTAAGGGATTGTTTATGTTTGATTGTTTTCCACAAGTCTAATTTTATTTCAATCGGAGTTTGTCCACTAAATTACCTTTCACAAGAATTAATTATGTGTGTTATAAAGTATAGTGTATAATACAGTACAAAATATTGCTTAACTTTTGTAAGTTTTAATGATTCTACTCTGAAAGCAATAAATAAATGATCGTTCAAGATTTGGTGTTTTATTTATATTTCCTTACTATTAAAATAATGTTTAGTTATTGTGATACATATAACTTGCCCTGTGCTTTCACTTACTGAGATAATATTAAAAATATGTTACTATGGTTAATTATATTAAATAAAACTGCTTGCTTAATGTAGACGATAATTTTCTTTATTTGCCTTTCCTTTCAAGAAGAATGTACAAGACTATTAGGTACAATATTATATAATAACAATTAATTTTTTTTTATAAAAATTGGTCCCTTATTATGGCATTTTCATTATTGTTCCATTATATCCATCATAATAACTTTTCTCCTCGAAGAAATATACATTGAAATATCTATACGGGCTTCGGTTTCCTTTTCTTTTCCTTTTTATAGGGATTGAAATTTAACAAAAAGTTTTTGGCGCTTATTGGTGGGGTCGCTTGAATGCTGTATCATTTTATCATAAACTTTTAAATTTACAAATTGGCTTTAGCTTCTATTGCTTTTCCTATGACAGGAATAACAGGGAATAACAACAACTATAAAAAAAGTCAGACTGACAGTTGTTAATGTCATTTTACTGTCATTAATTTGTGGTTTACAGCATTTCACGCTGTAAAACTTAATTTTAGTTATTTAGTTAAAACTGGAGTTAATATTATAAAGATCTTGATATGTTACGTAGCGTAACCTCTTCAATCGTACAGTTCCGTGGAATAAAACATCAAGTGAAAATCAAATGGGTCAGACCTGATTACGTGCCAGCATATAAACCAGAGAAATCTGGAGATCTAGAAAGCTTACCCATAGTACCACCTGATACAATAGGACATGACTATGCACTATCCGATGAAATGAAAGAGTAAGTATAATAAAGGTCACAAGAATTTAATTTTAGTTGGTCAGTGTTGTTAAATCCTTACTGCTGCAGAAAATTAAAAAATTTGAACTCTGTTCCAGTCTGTAATTATTATATTTTTACAGTGCACCAGAATCAGTAAAAAAGATTTTTTCTGTAGCCCATCTAGGGCTCAAAGAACACAATATATTGGTAAAAAAGGAACTGGTTGATAGAGTTAGGCGACATCAGTATGATGATTACACTGCTGAAGTTAAAAGTAAGTTCACTGTTATTCTCATTTTATTAGGATTATCTTAAGAGAATATGAATCTTATTTTGTAAAAACAAGTTTTTGTAAAAAGGCGTTTTTGTTATAAATCCTCCAGATGAGCCAATGCTGCTTTTTTAACAATAGAAAGATAATTTTGCGACCTATTTAATGCTATATAATTAAAAGTATCTAGTATTAATAGTAGACCTCTTTTATTATATGGTGTATGAACATAAAATGGTTTATGAACATGAAAGAATTATTTTAGAGACCCACAATTATTTTTAAATAAATAAAATGTCTTTCATTGTGCTTCAAATAGTCTGCAACAATATTCCTAAGTTTTTACTTATCTTTGGCTGGCAGCTGTCACAAATTTATGTATTTTGATTTTTAATTATTATTTCATATTAACACATTGGTTTCCTTACAACTGGATTTCTGTTTTGCTCATGAATCAGATATCTATAGATTGACAATATTTTTTTTTATACATTGGTTCTGGATCTATTAGTATAGACCAGCTAGCTCCAAACTACGGCCCACAGGTTGGATTTGGCCCATGGGTTGTAATTTGTAATTTCGTTTTTTAATATTTGAAATGCAAAAAAGCGTAAGTTTGCTTAGGTCACGCACTTTGCGACTATTCTAGTCTAGAAATATAGTTAAGGGCAGAAAAAAAACTGGTTTCGCCCTTGGAACAAACTGAAAACTCATTATGGCCCGAAGGCTTCAAAGACCTATGGTATAGACCATTCCCTAAATTTCATTACAATTTGTTAAAAATTAGATTTTTGAATGGCTTTTTAAAAATTGTTTAATTCCCTCAAGTTCTTTTCATAATCATGATTTATAATTGGGGCTCACAAAAGTCTTTTGAGTTATTCATATAAGCTAGTTATAGGAGACAATATTTACCTGTGTCCAATTTTTTGCAGTTGCTAGAATAACTGGGCACATAAGATGTTTGCAAAACACAATGGAGAATTACCCAAAAAATATAAAAGCCAAGGTGACTATTTTAAATTGTTTGTATTTCATTAATAAGCTATCAATAAAGAAGTTAGTAATTTTAGTACAACTTTTATGTTTTAGCAAACTGTACAAGAGTTGATTGATAAGAGGAAGAAATTGCTTAATTATCTGAGAGGATATGATTACCAAAAATTTGAATGGCTTCTAGAAAAACTGAACATTGTTTATAAGGCATATCCATTGTGAGTACTTTAGAAATAGCATAAAATAATTATTAAAATAATAACAATTTTCATTTTAGTAGTGTAAAATATTTTTAACCACAATGATTAATGTGACAAAAAATTAATAAACTTCGAACAAGACCTGCCAGTTTACAAATGAATGGTATAGAATTAACCTTTTTTTACCAAACTATTTGTTTTAATGTTAGTCTGAAATCTTGATTTTGTTGCACAAAGATTACAATTATTGTGCAGTTCAGTGCTAAACTTTCATTAAAATTCAGATTAGAAAAAGAGAATCCTCCATTGATGCTTCTAAAATGGTGACTATAGAATTTGGCCTTAATTTAACCTACACATAAAATATACTGATTAAAATAAGTTCTTCTTTTTATAATTGACATAATCATGAACGAGAAACTGATAATATGACGAAGACTTAGAGAATGCTAATAGAATTGTGGTCCATATATATATATATATGTATATTACAGGTCTAATCACAAGCTCTCAAGAAAGGAATCTTTAAAAAAATTAACAGAATTACACTGTGAAGAGATCCGCAACGAGAAATTGAATGAATATAGAAATCTATTGGAAAGTCAACAAGGTCCATTTCTGGAAGAGAAACTAAAAGCATTGAAGCATATAAAGAGTGAACAGACTGAACTTCAATTACCAGTGACTGTTACTAACCAAGATATCAAAAAGATAGAGAAAATGCTTGCAGAATGGAAAATAAGGGATGAAATAAAAACGGAAGCAAAGAAGAAAAAAAGGAATATTATTATAGAAAATATGTAATATTACAAACTTTGTAATAAATGTAGTTAAATGAAGAAGAGTATTTGTTTCATTTCATATAAATAAAGTATCTATTGCATTAATTTCCAAATTAAATTCAGTTGTTATTTTATTACATTTATTGTTTTATCAATACATGTACTCAATTAACCTTAAAATCTAAATTAAAAACAATCATATAAATGTCAGTCTAATTTTGGACGGATAATTTACACAATATCAAAACTATCAAGATTTAAAAAACATGTAAGGGTCTGTTTATTTTGAATGTTCATAAGCAATTATAGTAAATATTTAAAAATTAAGCAATCATAATTCTGAGAACAATCAATAAAACAGTTATGGCAGTCTATAAAATAATTGAATTTAAACAACACAAATAGAAAATGATTAAAATACTAATTAGAACTAGGGAAGTACAGATTTACACAGAATGAGTTGCCTCGTCAACATATCGTCTGCCGTGGGCGATAAAATAGTAATAACAAAATTTTAAAATCTCCAAAAAAAGTAAAAGGCGTTTTTGTTATAAATCCTCCAGATGAGCCAATGGTGCCTAATTTTTTTAATAATAGAAAGATAATTTTGCGACCGATTTAATGCTATATAATCTATTTATTTATAATTCATTGGACAAAAGCAAAATTGCCTAAGGCATTCCCTTCCAGGATTTTTTTAACGCAATAACAACGCTTTTGTATGCAACAAGTTGTACCTACTATTTTATTATTGCTACTGTATTTATATAATAACAATTGCAAACCTTCATTATGTAAGGATTATTCATAAATCATGAGCATATAAAACTATTAATACCTTCTTGACTAAAATTTATTTAGATTTATATTGTATGGAATCAGAAAGCAAAATAATAGTCTATTACGAAGCTTTACTATACGAAATAATTCGTAAGAGGTGTCTGTATTTTTACCAAAAACAAAATTTAGACAATTTAAATGAAATACAAGAACATATCAAATGTAATATTTTCGCTATGAGAATCTCCATTCTTTCTAACGGAGAAAGTACTGTTCCAATGTAATTATTAATTATTACATTTGGTGTGTCGTCTTGTGTACAGTAGTATGATTTTCAAGATGTTCTATATACCAAATAATTTATTATAGAATTAACATTATATATTTGAGTGTCAGTAAAAGTGTGCATAGTCGGGTTTCTTTTTTCACCGTAAAAAGATGATTACCAATTGACACTACACATATATATTTAAAATTTATTTACTTCATAACTGCAAGAAAAACAGTTACCAATAATACATTGGTATCTATAACGCTGTCTTGTTAAAAAATTTTAAGTTGGAAAAATATTTTGGATTTTCATAGTCATAATTTCATTTGCCACCTAACTTTATTTCATTATTAATAAGCAACACATTATTATCAAAGTGTTGTAGTATGTGGGGGCCGTGCATATGCCGTTGGTATGAACCCGGATCGCCGTGACTTAGGCGAGTGGGCCCATAGCCAACCTTCTACGGTCTGCTGAGTTAAGTCGGCATACACCCACTCCCCTCGTTTCACTGATAAGTCGTCTGGTGCTTGTGCCTAGAAACATACGAATGGAAAAAAATGATAAGGGTTAGTTCTATCATATTATCGCTCCTTCAAGGATTTAAATCAACATTTTTGTTAAGACTGATTTTTAATGCTAAGGCACAAAATTAATTTCTGTACCTCTGTATCTGTGTTTCTGTATTTGTAATTTAAATAATTAGCATTTTATTTACAAAATAAGCTATAATATGGAACATAAAATCTTTTTTTTTGTTATGCCCTTACATTAGTAAAAGTGTGATATATTTCTTCTTTTTTTTTATTGTATATTTATGAACTTTTTAAACAGAATAATCTAAACAGTATTATTTAAACTTAGAGTCCTCAAATATAAATATAATATTTTAGAAAAGCAGCAGTATTACTTCAATATTAGAATCGCCTATCCCTTATTAAAGAACAAACAACATTCTATTTTATCGTTGTAAAATACTGTTGGTATTGCTTCTTTGGATCAGTGTACACATTCATGATCACACTGAGGGCTCAGACAATTCTGATGCTGACTGTACGTACCTTGTAATCATAAAGCATGACTAGTTCCGTGCCGTGGTACCGGCCATCGTTGTCTGGTTGAGTGCTAGTGTTCATGCTGTTGTTCGCCGGCAACATTGAATTGTTTGGGTTTGATTGTGGCGAATGTATCTGTTGTGTGTTGTCCTGTTGTGCTGCTGCAAAATTGAGATTGAAAATGTGAAAAACTTTAATCATTTGAGTTTTTACATTAATAGTTTTATAGACTGTGAATTTTAAGATATTTCGATAAATTCTCGATGAGTTTCTCAGCCAAATTAATTTGTCCTGAGAGTCAAGACCCCCCGGTAAGTTTATGAACAGATGGCTTATATACACTTCAATAAGAGCACATACAAAGTTGGATAAAATATTTTGACTGAATTTTAAAACAACTTAATATTTCTAAAATCTTCATTATTTTGAAGATTATTTGGCGCGAAGTTTAAATTTTTTCGATTACATACAAACTTGTGTTGTAATTTTTTGTTTTTCAAAAACATCTATGGCTAAATCAGGATTTAACAAAATCGAGATTTTAATTGGTGCCGCGGATGAAGTATTTATTATTGAATAGAAACCTTGCACACGAAAAAGGTTTGGTTCTCCATTAATACTGGAACGAATAACTCAAAACAAATACAAATACTTATTGATTAAATTTAACTTGTCTTCAAAACACGGTTTTTTGATAGACATATTAAAGCGACGGTTCAGTCGATTGAAAGTAAAAGCTTATACGCGCGGTGGGGATTCGTGGAAAACAATGGATTCCCCTAAGTTTGGCACCCTGCGGCTGTGCCATTAAGTGTTATAACAATTCATCCACGATGTAACACCAATACACAGTATAAATGTTAGGAAATGTCCACCATTAACAAGTTCTTAATGATGCTTAATTTGTGTTAATAGTTGTGAGTGTGAGAAATATTATTCGATTATTATTGGATTTTAATAAACTGATTTTCTATTTACGTAATACATACAAAAAATTACAGTACAAAAAATTTTGCAAAATTATAGTACTATATTAAAAATATGTCTTACCCTGTACAACAGCTGGATATACAAATCCGGAAGGTATGAACCCTTCTTGACCGTCACTCCTCACAATCCAATACCAGTCTGGATCTTCTCTGTTGAGAACTACAAAAGTAATAATATTTTAATATTTTTTGTATAAGATTATGTGATGGCGGCAATAAACTTCAGATTTCCAACTGATTAACGGTTATTGTTAATTAATTTGATGTAAAAAAACACAAAATTTACATACTTTTATAATAGGCTTCATACAATCAAGCCATAGAACCCACAACTGTAGATAATAACTAGCAGTTTACATTATATCTTATACATTTTATATCTAACTGCCACTCGCCACAAAACGCCACTGACTCGTTTTACTGTAGTTAAGATTGTGAGGACAGTTGAATGTGTCTTATAAATCGTTACGGTCACCTACCACCATTGTTTACGCGGTGTCGTAGGACAACGCGCAACAACCATCTATGAATTAGATTTACCACCATTAAACATAACAAACCTGTAACAAATTCCCCTCTTTCCACGTCAACATCATTTTCGTCTCTTGCTGTGAACGTGTACAGTACCACATAACGACCTGAAGGGTCTTTGCTGAATGGACACGCTTCGCCTTCGCTGCCTAGCTCTGAGTGACCATCGTTTGTTGCTCCATCAGATACTGATAATCTGGATAAGTTTAATTTTGTATAGTACTTGGGCTTTTACTGTCTCTTTTTCAACAATTGTTAATTTTTATATAGAGAACAAATGAGATAAAACACTGTAAGTAAATAAAGTGTTTCGATAAAATATTATTGATAAGACAGTTATTATATTCAAATAAATTCATTTGAACTTCAATTCCAAACAAATTGGAACTATTATATGTTATAAAGCTAAGTATATGTCAAGATTAAAAACAATGTTATTATAAAGTAAAAATAATATGTCTTTTCTACTATTACAAATTATTATTAGAGGGAGCGGGAGGAGGATCCTCTAGCCGCTAGGGTGGGTGCAAGAGGGCGGCGGCGGTGATCGCCCGACTAACACACTAAGCCCGTCAGGTTTGGGATTGTCGAAGAAACTCTAGACTATTTCCATCTGCGCAAAGCCTGGCCGCAAGACTGGGCTGCCTGAGGGTGGACTAGTGAATTGCTTTGGCAGATCTCAGGTCACTCTCGCGAGGGGCAATGGAGCTATCGGGGAGTTTTAGTGGGTATTCCCAGTGCTTTGGTACCGGGCGAGCCCGCACTTAGTTGCACGCAGTTGTGGATAGATCCATAAACAGATTCCTCCTTGATAAAATAGGGGTTTATTCTGGTTAGCTTAGAGGGCAGAGTAGTCATCCAGATTATGAGAGAGGATAACCAGAACTTTTCTAAATATTAAATATATTAGGGGGTTGGAAAAAAAAATCTGCTATAAGTAAACTACAACTTTTGTGATCTTTTTCTTGTTTATATTTGTTATGATAATGTTTATGTGTACACAATAAATTAGTGAATTAAATTTTTTGTATTTTATTTTATAATATCAATACTTTTTCTTCTTGATAACAAAATTACTTTAGACTTGCCCCATGAGGCTAATAGCGTACTAAAGCCTCATCAAAAATGTTACACAGTAAAAAAAAAGACCAATATAAATAATAATGTGTTCGGAAAAAAAAACTGTACAAAACCAATAACTGGTATACTTGCAATATTAACTATACTCACTGAGAAACATCTCTATGTGTCATATCTGTTGGAGACCTACTTCGGGGGAGTTTTTTCTTTAAGTCATGGTGTTCACAAGGAGCACAGTATGAGTGGGGAATAAACCCTTCTCTTCTAGATTCTGCTACTATCACATATACCCAGTCATTTTCTCTGTATAATACATTTACAATTTGGCCTCGTTTTACCTGCAAATTAAAAGGTAAATTTATATTATTAGTGACCACATATAAATTAAAAGATAAATATGTGTTTGGAAATTGTCTTACAGTATTTATTTTGCTAAAAGAGTTATTAGACACTTTTCCCTATCAAGAAAGTCATATTTGCACATTTGAATTTCTTTCAAAAATTTAAATAGATTGAATTTTTTATACGATAAAAATTTTGTTTTAATCTGACAAGTTTTGATAAAAAAACTTGTCACTAAGCCAGTGAGGCCCTATCACTAGGAGGCAGGTTAAATAACCATAGGTATTGGTGTTTAGATAGGAAACTGATATGGATTAAATAATAATATATTAATTGGGGTTGGAACTACTTGAATACATGTAACAAAAAAATTAGTAATTAAAATGTATCACTTCTGTTTTGTTCCATTGCAGGTAAATAGATAGCCGACACCTTGCACAGTTGCCGAGTGGCTTTTCAATCACTTTAAACCAACTAAAAAACATAATTATAAAAAACAGTAAACAAAGGAAAACTCTTTTGCTTTGCCTAATCCAGATAATAAAATCACAATGAAATGATAAATGAAAACCATATCAATAAGAGAGGCTGGGAAAATTTTATTCTTTAATTGTTTGGCTATTCAACTTTTGAATTCATTTAGATAGGATTAACAGATAATTAAGAAATTCTGTAAATAAAAAATGGTTTACCTCTAGTTCATCATCAACACAAGGTGCAAAGTCATGTAACACCACCATTTTAGAATCTGGACTCAGTCCATGTTCTTTTTCAATACCAACACGGACGAGGGTTTCAATACTAGCTGACCCAGTGATCCGACCCATGCCAGGACTTAGCCCAGAGCCAGGTCTTGACAATTCTTTATCAGAATCTCCACTGCTAGCTGAAATTAAAATCACTTATAAAATAATGTTGACCTATATAATACTCCTGGGAACCTCTGGGTAATTAAAAACTTATTGGGCCTGGATTATACAGTATAGTTATGACCTAGTCTGGACTTGGAAATCATACTAAAAATTCATTAACCTTTTATGTTTGATTGCTGTGACTGTAGGTCTTGGAACACAAGAGAAAGACAAGCAATTAAGGCCAATATAATTACAAACATATATTTCTATGAATCGATAGAAAAAAAGAAATTCGTAGAAATCACAATCGCTAATCATTTATCATTCAAAGATTTTGTATAACCATGCGACATTTTGGTTGCCTTAGAATATACATTTGTCAGTTATTAAATTGAATTGATTTTTTGGCTATTTAATATTAATCGCTAATTAACATGTGATCATATATTGAAATATCAATAAGCAACCCAACTAAAATAACTGTGCTTACGAGCTTAGAGCTTTTCTGTCATCAAATTAGGACAACGCATAACTTTAGATGCATCGTAAAATGTAATAGATTTAATGGTTAACGTTCTCACGACGTACAAGGTTGGATCATCGAAGTCGTTTGTCAGGACGAAATTCATATTTATAATTGTATAGAAAGTGGAGGTCAATGACTCAAATATACGGGACGAAAGCTCATAAAAACTTACATTTTTTCTTCTTCCCCCTTCTTATTCTAACTGGACATAAGAATGCCATATTGTAACTCGTTTCTTTAATACATTTCTATAAGGAATTATAAAGATTTTATTTAATAATTATACTAATCTTTGTTCGTAAATAATTTTCACACGGTTTCTACATGTCAAAAAAGTTCAATACAAGTTTTTTTATTGCGTCATGATTTTGCATTTAGTGTGGCTTACTTTATATTTCCTGATTAAATAAAAAAATGATGTGGTTCATTAAAGCTCATGTAAACCTTTTTAAATTTTTATGAATCATATAAAGTCCTTTTGCATTTTTTTAATTTAATTAAAATTCACAATTGGGTTGTTAGAATGATGCATGAACGAAACGTATTCAAGAGACATTTTTTACACTTGTGCCTCATTTATGACCTTACGTCATTGTATTATGGGTGATTTTGAGTTGTCCACTAGAAGTACATGTGCATAGTGCATAAGCATGTGCATCATAGCTATGGTGTGCTGCAGCATTACTGGCATTAATTTTTACCCTTTGGCTCCAGCTCAGAGGAATCAACATGCTTTATATATATACCTAAGTATTTTGTATTTTACAAATTGTGTTGTGCAGTGTGCATGAAGTACAAAGGCGAAAAATAAGATTTCTTTTTTCAGTTATCACTTTAGGAAGTTGTGTTTTATAACGTTAAAAAAATTAAGTGTTGTGTTAAAAACTACACAATAATTATTTATTGTGTAGTTTTTTTAATTAAGATGTTTTGTTGTAAAGATAACTAATTGATGTGTATAAAAAACTTTATTTTGCGTATGAATCATACATTAAATTATGAAGGAAAATAATCCAGTTTACGTTTTAACAGCATCAACATTAAATATTTTTCATGATATTAAAATTTGGCACATTGTAGCTACGTACATATCAAAATTTTATTTATAAAGTAATATATTCTATTTTATAACATGATTAATTGATTTATATATACATTAATTTATTAGCTACAATCGATACCATATACGACACGCACGAGAACGACATAAGACTTAAATTAGATACTAAGGTGTGCATGGGTGTCAAAATGATTATGCTATCGAATGTATTTATTTTAATGGTTTTATTTATTTCAGTTATATAGATCTAATATGTAAGTCTATATAATAGTAAATACATTAAATTGAATGCCTACTTAGTTATTATTTCAAACATCCGTTATTTAAATACAAATAAAACAAAACCAAAAACTTACTAATTATGGATGTTGTTCGATATATTTGTTTTAAGTTGGAATTTATTGGTTGGTATAATATTTATGGTTATACCTTAAGTAGTAGTCAATACCTTATGTAATAGGAGTTAGACTTGCATATGGGATTTACCATGAATCTAATAGGTATTTCCAATATTTTATAATTAAGTAGGTACATGCCATAATTTTGATTGGGCTTCGTCTAACGTTTTACCTATTTGTAATATTTATCGCTTTAAATGTGAGAATAAGTTGGCATACCTTCGATGGAATCTAAATAATTGCTTTTTTTTTGCTTTTTGTTTTTGCAACTGCAAATACGGATTTTAGGAGCACTTAAAATTGTATCTAGGGGAACTTGTAGTGGGTTTTATAAAGAGATACTCACATGTAAGCTATGATGTTGACTTATAACCTTCACAATTAAACCAAAACATCCGCAAAACATCTACATAATGCGGATGCGGATAATAAAATTGACGTACCGAGGTATGCGCAATTTAGGCAATAGGAATGTTGAATTCAAGTAAAATTGAACGATTTTCTTATTTATTAAAAATAAATGAGAATTAAGCTAATCAAAGTAAAATTATTTCGTGCGATTCTAAATTAAGTATCGTTTAATAATTATTTATTTTGCAATGATTAAAAACGATTCGTTAATACATTTGTACTATTATTTACCCACATTAAACGCAATAAATTTTATCATGCCAAACAAAAAAAATGCTACATGCGTTCATATTTTTGATAAAAAAGTTCAGACTATTAATTGCAGAAAAAAAGTACGGATGCTTCTTTATTATGCACACTCTTTATGATATTAAAATGATATCAAATACCCTACGGAGAAGAATATCTCAGCAACATATCTGAGTATACTCTAAATAAAAGCGTCCATACCAATGAAGTTATATATGTCCATACACAATTTTAGAAGGCATGTAGGGAGGCGCTTACTAAAACTAATTATTGAATACACAGTTGGAAAAAAATCTAGTATTTATGTATTATCTACGACTATTACTGATTAATTTCGTTCATTGAATGCGATCATAGAATCTCTATATCGTAAGTATTGAAGAATATTTTCTAGCACCATAATTCTTTTCAAAGCTCTTCTATTAAGTTTTCTGGCCTTTTCACCAGAATATTATTTATTTAGAGATCATATGAAATGATATGAATACTTATTAGAATAGAACAGGTAAATCAATAACAATAACGATATTTTTATGACAAAGATTTCGTATACATTACTGACTGAGTCATTGAATACACAACGGTATACTGCGATTTGGATTAAATTATTCGTATATGTAAGACGTATTTTGATCTAAATTCTAATAATATTTTTATCAAAGTTTACTATATATGAGATTATGTTTGTGTATTCTGATTATCTCATCTCAATAAGCATATTGAAATGTTTGTATTTTAAATAGATATATTAACTATCTTCCTATTGAAAAATATTGGTTTTTGAAAGTTATAGAAAGCAAATCTGTTAATTTGATTGGTGTTAGATATTTGAACAAAGATTATACATGATCACATACTGTCATAACTAGATTTATCATATTGAGCATACGGAAATAGCGGAATAAAAAACGTATCCAACTTTCATTGAGTTGAAGAAGTTCAGGAAACATCAACAGCCATAAAAATTTATAATTTTAGTTAAAATAGTAAATACCTCACTATAACAAAATACATTTCGTAATTTTCCAACATTACACTTTATATGTATATCTAATATAAAAACATCTACAAATGCTGAGTGTCAGTTAAAGTGTGCCACTGCTCGTGGCGATGGTCAGGAAATTTGATGCAGTCCATCCAATGCTTCAGCCTTCTCCCTTTACTGCTGGCTCCTAATACCAGACTGCCTAAGAAATCGTTTGGCTTCCCATAATCCTTATCCCAGACCGTAAGTGTTAGGTTCTGCCGTGACAGCTCTGTAGGACGAGTTTCAAAATGGAACTCTTCGTTCCACACCGGGTTTAAATTACGCCATTTTATTGATGTTTTATGTTTCTTGTGATAAGGGTCCGGATCGAGGTGTCTGTAAATTGAAAAATTATTTGAAAATCTCCTTACTAACGTGAATTAAAAGAAAGATAATGCTCCAAATAACCAGTTTACAGTCCTAATTTCCCTTCATATTTAAATATAGCTAAATGTTTCACGGCTGTATTAATAAAGGCACTCAACACTTACATAAATATATTTAGACGCACTCTGACCTGGATGAATTAAGTTCTACAATATACTAACGATGTATTTAAATAGGGTCATACTGATGTATATTTTAAATATAAAAACTTTGATATCAATATTGTTCACACGATTAAAATTGAGATTGGCATAAGAACGTACAGTTTCACAAATGGATCGGAATATCCATTGCTGTCCTGAGAAGGTAAATCGGCAGCTCTGCATATAGTTACAACGAGGGCCCTCCTCTTAGTATTATAGCACAATGCCAGAAGAACTCTTGATCCTGTAGGTTCTGTACCTGACGACCCTGAGAGCGCCAGACGTAACTGCGCTGGCGATTTTGAACATTCCCTAAGCGCTACGGTTGCTGAACCCATTTCGTCACAGCCATATCTAAAAATAATAATTGCACAAAGTTATTTGAAATTGAGAATGAATTTAAAAAAGATTTACGATAATACCTTACAAATTTTTTGGTGCTCACCTGTCATCATCAAACAAAACAATTTCTATGGATTTTACAGTGAGATCAGATTCTGTGATTCCGAAGAAATGGACAGTTTCATTGAATTCAGGGTTTTTTGTCTTGTGCACTGTCTTCGTTCGCAGTCGATTGGAATAGGTGCCCTCTGAAAATATAGATAAAATAGTTTTAACTATTTTAAATAATAAATTTCCATTGTAATTCGTTCATAACCAAGAGGTCTTCTAAAGAATCGTTGCATCAAAAATTAAGAAAAATGGTTTTATTTTTAGGTTACCCAACCAAAGATAGATTTGTGATTGCAATATTTAAGTGACGTAATAAATTTTAAATATGCATTTTTTACAGTTTTTATAATAATTTGGTGAGTATTTTAGTTGTTTTGGCAATCTCATTCCCTAAAGGGTTGCATATAAACATGAATTGCAAGGTATGTCACTCACCACGAGGAAGTACTTCCAATCTACAAAACGGATCTGAAAGGCCGGTCATATCCATTCCTATGAGACCTCTTGCCCTGAGAACTGTGACGGCTAGAGATGACGTCGCATTATCGTAGGCTAATTTTATTTCTAAAGTGCCAAAACCTGCATCGGGAATTGTTGAAGGTCTTTCAACTTGGGCGGGCTTTGGAATTTCTTTTCGTATACTGCGTAAGCTATAAGCGCTGCCTTTGCTGCCTGTGCGCTTCAAGCCACCTAGAGGACGCTGGTTCAGGCTTTCCGTCCTATGAAGGCTCAGGCCACTAATACCGTGGGAAAGGATATCAGTCTCTGACCAATCGTAGTGGGTATCCTGTTGGCAAAGAGAACGAAGAAAATAAGCAATTGATTAACCATAATATGACGTTTACTAAATCCATTAGTATTGTAAAGACCAACACAGATTTCTGACGCGGTTCGAAACGAATGATATCGCATTTCTGTACACTTATTCAACGTGACAATTGATCTTTTGTTGTTCAATTCTGAAGTCATAATATTGTGGAAGTACAATCCGTATAACACGGGCACCAACTAGGTGGTAGGTATAAATTGCCTTGCAAGGTTATCTGAGTTGGTACCCTCCACCTCTCCTATTTCGTCTGAAAAACTCTTCGCTTTTCGTTCTTGTATTCAGAAGTGGTCAAAGTTTTTACAGCAATTATTAGAAAATCGCTTACCAGTGTATGTTAATTTTTTAGATTCAATAATTAAAAGTATCCCACGGTGGAGAAAACAGCTCGTGTAAATCTGAGAGATTTGTTTCTGCATTCTGAATGCAATCTATCCGTTGTTGAATTTCAAAAAATAACGGTTTAATAATAATTGTCCGTTTAAGTGTTAGTGAACTCCAGCCTCACTTACAAAATGGTCTCCAAAAGAACAGTAGCTACACAAAGCCAGCGATAACAGAAATATATTAACTCTATTTGTCTTTAAGAGACTATCAAATAAATTGTATTAATAATGCATTATTCACTCCCTTAATTGTTTTGATATAATATGGTTCTTTTATTGCATATACTATATATTAATAGTTATGCGGTGAACTAAATATGGAATGGTAATGGAATAAACATAGCAGTTTTTTTGAAATTTTATTACTTTTAAGGTATGTTAGCATGTTATATTCGAGATGTAATCTTATAGGACAGCCTAATTTTTGGATACAACACCAACTATTCTCTAATAAATTTCGTTATCGGATTAGTAGATCCAGGCATTACTGTCTAAAACCTTACAAACTTTACCTCTTTATATTAGTATAATATAAAAGTATAAATGTACCATAAGTTACGTAAATTCGTGACAGCGGGCCTAATTTTTTTTAGTACTTTCAAGCGAAAGCAAGTTACAAAAAGTATATACAGTGACTTACAAAAACTTTTTAATATTTATTATTTATATCAAAGAAATTCTTTTGTTATATAAATATAAAGATAAGTAAGTGAAACCTTCAAAGAAGCTTTTATTGTTATTCAGCTTTAAATCATTAACAAATATTTGAGAACAAAGTAAAGAGAATTTACTGCCAAGAAATATCTTATGAAAAAATTCATTGAACCCATAAAAAAGGAACAAAATTCAGATCCATTTTGTTTAGAGGGGGTCAATTAATGGGCCGTTCTTCCGTCGTTTTTGTTCTTCTTTCAATTAGGATTGAGTCTTGAAACTCTGTAGAAACCGAGAGCGTTTAGCTTTTATCTATGCTAAGATCTATAAAATGAAAATTTTATTTGGAATAGTTTAAAATTTTATAAATTCTATCTACTTATTTAAATTTAATTTGTTTAAAAAAAATTTAAGTCCTCTGTCTCAAGATGACATTTCTCGCGCTCGCAATACATCGCAATCCAAATCCTGTTTGGACGGAATATCTTAAGCCAGAATAAAGTGCAACAACTTTTAGTGATCATATTTGAATAGATACAATTTATTGAAAAGTAAAAAACCATATATTATACATAGAAACTTAGGTTTTGTGCTGCGTAGGGTAGGTAGGGTAAACGATTTTAAATGTTTTAATTTAAGTTCTATTAAAACCTTATACAATGCTTTAGTGCAGAGTCAATTAAAATTTACGTTTAATTTATATTGAACTATATTTATGGTGAGCGATTATCATAACTAGCGTTTATTATGATAATTTAAAACAGATTTCCGTACCCACAATTTCCGACAAATATATGCATATTTCATTAAATGTGTCTATATTACTATGATAATCGCAGGAATATGCAGACGCGGCTCGACCCACATATGGTTTGACAGTATGCCAATATACATCAGCCATGTTTAGAAGCATATTGAATCTGACAACCATTTGTTTTTGAAACTTGAAGAAAAAGCCAGTGATATTAACATGACGTTACGTCACTTCAAATTTGACTTATATCACAAAGAACTCAAGTATCTGTGATGCAGCATTCCGAGCAGCCCCTTTGAATAAAACACTCCCAAAATTTTGCCAAATCCGTTAATAATACACGACTGCAGATCAAACGTAAGACTTTGAAATTTCCGGGTAGCTTATTACCTTGTAATTAGTTACTTTAAATTAATAATAGGTAATAATTAATGCAAGAATAAGATGCCTTCGCCTTACGTTACGACGCAATAAAAATGGAGTATGCCATCATAAATTAATTCGGAATTAACTTATTACTAAGATGGAAAAGATTGATGCGACCCGTCACTTTTAATCGTAAAATTGTTATTTGCTTTTTAAAATTGACTTGCTTTTGGTCACTATAGCAAACAAAGAGTTTATTTCTTTAATAAAAACAGTATTATTTAGGAAACAAACTTTAATCTTATAATTGTTGTTAATTAAAATTATCTGTAATATTTTAATTAGTTATGTATGTTTATGTTTTATATACATATTGAGACGTAATTTAACAACTGTCACATTTTAAGTTCTGTGGACTGGCTTTTATTTCTTTGACTTTCCTTAGCTAGTCTAGCTTAGATGTGCGAGTAGGGTTTACTTGTTTTCAGATACGACAGAAACTAAAGCAGATCCATAAAATAATTTCTTAAATTGAATTATTTATGCCAAAATTAAATTTTTTGCCTTGTAATATTATCAAAAAATGCCGTTGTCTTATATTGCGAAATATTTTCTAGGTTATTAATAATTAAAAATATATGCCGAATGACGACAAATAAATAAAATTGGTCCTCGCAGTCTAGACAAGCTCCGGACGTGCCCCGTAAGTTTCAATGTAATTGAACTGTCTCTCGACAATGTTCGCTTGCAGCTGTCAATAAAAAGGACGTCGTATAATAGGGACAGCAGCACCTCTGCTAAAATATCTTTATTTAAATATACTCAATTACTAACTTCTATTAAATCGTCATACATTCCATGTATGAGAAAAATAAATAATTATAATTGAAGGCATGACTAGTTACAGTACTAACTTTAAGTGCTTATTAACCGGGTATTTACAAATTGTCCCAGTATTAGAAACAACTTTTTATGTATGGATTTGACATCGATACGGTGACATTTTATTAAAACACACTAGGGGAGCAGAGCTAGCTTACTCGTGCATTTCATGCGTTCATTGTAAAGATAAAGTAGATTCAAGACCGGTTTTTCATGAAAATATATTTCGTTTGTACATTAATCGTCAAATAAATAAGTTGTAAATAAAATTTTATGACAGTACAGAAATGTGACTGTCGTAAAGACGCCTCCCGATCGAAGTCTCAATTAACTCAGAATCAATAAAACCCTAAATGAGCACGCCTTTTATATCTACAGCACAGTAAATAAGCATGTGGTGAAAGAGGTATGTAAGTAAAATAAAAACAAATAAAAATAAAATATGACAAAGGTAATAGTATGTTTAAATAATCTATCTACAGATCGTTTTGATTACGAAAAGTTTAATTTTGACATATAACAATCCGTAGATAAGTTAGCTAAGTATAAAAATTTCTTATAGATAGGTTTACTATATTTTTTCTGGAAATTAGCTTAAGGTTATTACGGTCGACGCTTACGGTTTTTTTACAGCATATTAAAATAATCGAAATACCTTTATGATTGCATCCCGTACTGCAATAATGAATAACAATATAACAAAGTGTTGAAGTATCTCTATATAGATTCCTACATAGGTTTTACTATATACGTCTGTCATTATGATCTATGTTTATATGTTATTTTTTATCGTTACGTTGTGCTTTACTGTTAATGGATAAATTTATATACACTTTCTCAAATACTTCTACTAAACCTTATTGGTCTGTCAATATCCCTCATACAAAAAATATATACCATCAGAATATAAAGACGGAGTGTGTTTGACATTACATAACAAAATTAGTAGTAGCCATATGTTAGTCGGACTCTAAGGAGAAACAATTATTGCCTTTAATTAGGGTTTTGACGATATAAATATTACGTTATCAGGAGAATTACGGGTCAGTATTATTCGTCTGGAATGTTGTCCGAAAGATACGAAAAGAAACATTATTTACTTAGACGTACTGTTTGAGATAAATTTTTGGCTAAGCGAATTATCAAGATATATTTAAAAACTGAATAATCAAAGAGAAAACATGTTTTTTTGCTATAGTTGTTTATTGAAAATACAATTTAATTGAAATTTCTATAGTGGAGACTCACCACTGGGCCCTAAAAAGAGCTTTTTTTATTGGAGATTCGCCGACTATGAAACCACTACCAGTTCTATTCCGGTAGTTGTTTCGTGCCCACCCAGGGTACGCCGTCTGGAACCGTTGGTGAACGACCTCTTACACCGGATGGAGAGGTTATCAAGTGCATTAAGCGGTCCTCCGATGGTTCCAGCACGCGAGGAGGCTGCCCAACCTCCACTCTAATTCAGCACTGCTTATTTTAACTGCTTGAAAAAATTTAAGTAACTTACATAGACCCAAGACGGGATTTGGTGCCCAAGGGTATTGAGGGCGCCAATAGTTAAAGAGATTGAATAAGTCTTTATCCCGAGGTAAACACTGTGCATTTCATTACGAATACACGGAAAGTAAAGTAAAATGAAATACAAATCTCTGCTCTACAGAAGTATAAATAAAACTCTACAACTCTGAAACAAGAAAGAAGATCGATCCCTTTCTCACCTATTTTGTTTTCTTATTCTGTGGCTGGCCAGCTATTCAGCATTTATTTTATATTTTCATCTTTGAATAATAAATGGTAAATATTTTGCCCAAATCCAATTAGCTGAAATAAAATAATAATAATATTGAACTGTACGTTATTTCAATTTTACATCGCGCTGTAATTATAGCTGTATTAAAAGTTGAAACACGGCACAATAGAAATTGAAAATAGAACAAATTTTTGAAAGTTTGTGGCGCGTAAAGGCGGGGTTGGTTAGGTGCTGTGAAATTATTGTTATGAAATTGGTGTAATTTTATGCCAAAAAGGATCGTTTTATAGTACAAGTTATGGAATCTTAGATTAAAACTTTTTGTTTCAATCAATAATTATTGGCTTTACATAATAAGTAGTATTTTAAACCGCGTCGGCACTCCGTTAAAAGTAGAAGGATGTTGTCATCCTATCCTCTCTTTATTTTACTCTTTGTAGCTTTGAATATTGTGCAATTAGCAAGTAAGCTAGTATTACAATTATTGGTATACCAAAAAATAAATGGTAGGCTAAAAAAATTAGGTTTGTTTTATAAATTTTTTTCCACTAGTTATATCTTTTCTATTGGTTTATCTTAAAATATGACTTGTGAAGTAGCTTAGCGATTTTTTTTCACAATACCTACCACGCCTATGGAGGTCCTATTTTATACTTCTATGGAGTAAAAGAAAATCCTTTCTATTACTCTTTATAAACTATTTAAACAAAAACAAATATTATAATTAAAAAAAAAAATACTTATTGATACCCTTATATATATTTTAACTTAATCAGTCCAAGTGTACTGTAATTGCCTATAAATTATCTTCACTTTGTTCCTCTTCTCTTGCCATCATTATGACGCACGAGTGACGTAGTGACGCGACGCTCATTGGTGTTGCTACAGAGAGAACATCTATATATTTAAGAGGCGCCTCCTTAAATACAATTCAGTTATCTAACTCCCTACAAAAACTCCGGCTATCTACAGTACTCTATTGTGCAGATTCAAGGTTCATTATCGCCACCCCGCTTGAACATACTATAGCACAGAAGTTTATTGACAGGAGTTTTGTGTTTCGGGACGGATTTCCAGTAAGGATATCTATTCTTACGGTATTATCTTTAATGTTAAGGTTATCTATCCTTATTGGTGGTTGTATAAGAGCATTAATCTCACCACGTCGAATCGAAGTGGAGAGCCGATTTAGCTATATAGCCCACAGAAAACTAAACAGATATTTATTAAATATAAAACAAGCGGGTAGCGCATTTTTCAATATAACTTTTAAATTGCTATTTTCATAAGTCCGAAAATTTTTGTCATTATAAAATTTAATAACAAAAATTTAGTTCTTTTAGAGTGAGAGTGTATGCAAGAGAGCAATATTTTACTTACGGTTTATATGATTCAGCAATGAAACAAGACAAGAAAAGAATACAACAAAAGAACAATGATACAAGACAAGAATGGCATAATAATTATTACACATTCTTGTCTGTTATAATATATTTTTTTTTTAATTGAAGTAATGTATATTTAAAATGTATGAGTAGGCATGAGACATTAATTTAACACGGAGCAACGCTTCTTAGCGTATCATGGTAAATTGCCGTTTGTCACTCGTTCAGGGAGAACTTGGTTTATTTATTCGCAGGTTTCAAAATACGGATACTTCGTGATTCTTAATTGTTCTTCGTTAGATGCTTCGTGGATAGTAAGATACTTTGTACTATCTTTAGTTGGTTACCGTCAGGCGGTTACAAATTATTTTTTATATATTTTATGGTCATCTCTAACAAGAGCTGAAGCTGTATTTTTGTGGCATAAGAAACGAACACTCTTGCTTAATTCTTAAGTTAACAACTTGATATTATTTTATATTGAAATAATAATTACGATTTTATATTTATTTATAAATTTATATATAGTGATAAAATCTGCTCAATTACGTAGCAGTTAAATGGTTACATACTCGTATTTTATTCAATTTTGAATACATTTTTAATATTTATTTATTGCTACACTTTATTGTATATACAAAAGAAAAAGAAAATAATTAGTATGTTATGTATGTTGTGTGTTGTTTTCTATAGTATGTTACAAATCAATATCTCAATAATATCTTTGAAATTTTAATAAAATCTTATATTCATAAATTAAGATACAAAATAGGATAAAATTGTGAGTATTATTATCATACGATTATTTACAACTTAATACAGTGACTTGATGCCAAGGTTTTAATCATCTAATTAGGCTGACTGTTCTTGGTATTGTATTATAATATATTATATTTCATAAATAAAATCCTTTCCCAGAGGCCTCAGTCAAATACTGACAAACAGCGTTAAGATCAAAATCTATTCTACGTATTTCAGTTCAAAATATAATTCTCTTAATGAACACAAAAGCTCATGCGTCTGTTAATCTTTATTAAAAATAGCGGACATTTGACGTCGACTTCCGATTTACTTTGTTTTAATAAGGTACACGTGCTTTTTAATATGTGATATCAGCTAATATACGCATATATACACTGATATACACTGATATACGTGTAAGAATTATATTTCACTTTACAAGAATTTGTTGATTCAAGCTTTATGGTATGACTTTTTATTTAATTCAACAAACTATTCTATAATAAGAATAATTTGTTGAATTAAATAAAAAGTTCTTGTTGTTACTTACAATTTGTAACTTATTAGTATGCCATGATGACATGGCATACTAATCAGTTAGAAGATTACAATCATTTTGTTACTATAGATTAAGATATAATTGGCTTTTGAGATTGTTATCCGTTTTTAGAACTCTACAACCCCTATAGTGAAAAAATAGCTTTTATTGAAATTGTAATTTTTTTCTATTTTTGATCACTACATATTTTTTAAACAATACAAAGGATGATATGACATAATAGCGAGGTTGAGTTAAAGTTTTAAACATTCAGTTACTCAAAAAATCGATAAGCGATAATGATATATAGCGTAAGTCGATATGTGCCATGACGTGTCCGATTCCAATCACGCTAATCAAGCAGCTATAATTTACAGTCGCTCTTCGTGCCTTTTTTTAAAAAGGTCAGATCACTCGGACGTGCCCTTCGTAAAAAGGCTGTATTCTCAAATTCCTCACGAAAATTGATACGGGCTCGACAAGGTTTTTTGTCAGATTTCTTGTCAGAAATAAATCGCAAGTTAAGACATCAACTTAATTGACAGAAAACCGATCGTAGTTATCGCAAGATACTTTACGATGTAAAATGTGAAAAATATCGCCATGGCAATATCAATCCTATCTACAGGGACATGGTGCTTATCCCGTACCACTTTCTTAGGTATTTTCAATGGCACTGAATTTTTCAAACGTTAATCAATTTTAATACCTAGATTGTACTTTTTATTCCGAATGATGTCCTAAATACTCATGACTTTTGAAAAGAGGTATCTCATACCTCAACTCATTCTGTACTACTTTTTCCACAATATTCCCTACATCCCTCTATAGGCCCACATTTTGAAAACTTACATTCGTTTTCGTTTTCAAAATTCATCTTCAATCAACGCTGTAATAACCAATGATTTTGATTTTATCAATAGCTATGGTTATTTTTATGATAGAAATGGCAAGTGTGACTACACTTTTTGGTGTTATCTGGAGTTTACAAGCTAAAGCGAATGCTGTCAGAAATTGCTGTAGCTGCCACTAGCTAGCTTAACTGGCCAATATGTTTCACAAACGCTTCATGACGCATAAGTATCTTATGTTAACGAAAAATTTAGGCTCACTTGACTCGAAGTTCTATAAAGAAAGAAATGATTTTTAGGCTAAGTCATCTCATTAAGTAATTTTATCTAATGAAAATTGAAGTCAGTTTAGTAAAATTGTAAGTATTATCTATTATTAATTTAGTTACATTTGGGCCTTAGGGGTTTTTCAACCAGTAATTAATTTTATGTGGCAGCCCTTTAGAATTTACTGCTTAACCCCGTTGATTCCAGAAATTTAGCTAAAGGAAAAAAAAAGAAAGAAGATTAAAAATTTCTAATTAATTTTGACATTCATTTTGTTTTAATGACTTAACAGAATTAATATATATTTACCAATAAAAAGGGTAAATTAAAATAATATTAAGGAAAAATAACATGTGCTACGATTTAAAAATACTTTAAACATTAATTATGATTTGAATATAAAATATAATAATAATACAATATTTTACACACTCACACCTATTATCTAGCCTAAACTAAGCTTCATTAAGAGCTTTTTTATGGATACTTGATAACAGAGAAATAAGATAGTAATATAACGGAAATATACTAAATAAACATGCAGACATATATGACTTGTGAAAAAATATCAGAATATTTTAAAAGCAAAGTAAGAGTAATAACGAAATGTTTTAAAAGTGCTTTATTTAATATGTACAGATACATGAACATTTGTAATTAATATGAACATACTTTAAAAACTTGGGAATGAGATAGATGAATGTATAAAATGTGTATTTGGGAATCGAAAAGCATAGATTAAACTAATGAACGAAGAAACGGGATATGAAAATATGGGACAAAGAATGCAAAGTGAAAGTCAACTACCCTTAGCAATACTTACACTATAGAATATGAAATTTATATATTACTACGCTATCACAAAAAAGTTAAAATAAAATAACGCAAGTAGCTCTAATTGAATAATACACGAGGTAATAAGATCTAATTGAATCTACCTTAAAGGGCGACTTTCTAAATTAGAATTGCTTAAAAAAAGTGTACTAAATAACACTCTTTACAAATTTAAGCATTTTTTATACGGTTCTTGTATATTTGACTAAATTTTGTCTAAAATAAACATTATGTATTGGATTAAAAACGATATTTTTTTTACAAAATGATGAGCTTTTGTGACAATATTACTTTTGTGACAAAATTTATTTTGTAACTTATGTAATTTCTGAGCTATATTGTTATAACGGGATAACATTGAATGTTGAAGCTGCTCGATAGTCTTATAGATAGTCGGACTAAGCACTTTATATCGCTGGATTGTGTTTAGGGAGCCGTTATTAAATTTTTAAGATACTCATTATGAAATTGAACATCTCTTAAGATTTTCCTGCGTTTTCCATTGCAAATAACTAAACATTTAGTTGATTTTTCTTTTTCAACAAACTTCATAGAGACACAATTGACTGTAATTTTTTAACGAATGCTGCTTGAGGAAACGCTTTAAAAATTTATAAATATTGAAGGTTTTCTTAAATATTGTCACTATTTATTTCGATGTGATACAATGAATACGCCCTAATTTAAAACCAAACTCCTTTTGCCTCTCTCCTTTGTTTTTCAACTTTATCCAACAGTACTCTAGATCAAAATGCTATTGTGTATTTCTTCAATAATTACAATATGTAATTAATTTCTCAACATAAATAATAAGCTTATATTAGTTAAGTTAATGTAAGGCAGCATACATGAACCGATTTTGAGTTTACCTGTAACAGCTCGGTTGATATGGACCTATCTTTCTAGTCTTTATTTTTCTATTTATAAATTTCCCTTTACTTTAATTTTAAAGTTAATATAGTTGCGAGGATAAGCTAGTGCTGTAATAAAAATGCATAACACAAGGCAAGTCTAGAGGAAGGTCAGGCCTGTTCCCAGTGGTATGTCCTGACCCGTCCCGTTACTCGTGTCCTTATTGGATAGGCACGGGTCAAGACGTGCCAGCTTATCTTGTACTGATTTCACTATGTTATTGCATCGCCAGGGGGTTAAGGGATATCGATTGCTTTACATAGGAACTACAAGATAAAACCTTTTCAAGTGTATCTTAATACACTAAATGGCTAAATTAAATTTCAGTTCAGTGTTCAATCAATAAAGTTCAATTTCAATTCACTTCCATTATAATCTGACCAGATAAAGAGATATGACCAGTGACGTCATTTGCCTTTTTAAAAGTTGAAGAATAAAAACCCACTTTAAAATTCTAAAATCTATTTTTAACAAAATTTCATATTTTTACCTCACGTGGTGATGTGAAAGGTCATAACTATCATCAAAGTGATCGTTTCAGCATTTTAGACTATTCTATCTGATACTAAGGTATCTGGTTCAAATATAAATATGAGGGGTTCCATTCTCCATCTCCATAAATATTTATCAGATTTCTGCCCAATGCGGATGGGGTCAAACTAGTATTAGAAGCATTACCAAAAAGGAATAATTCTGCTTGAGAACTTCCATCTTGCCTAATTATCGTCATCTCTACACAACAGAATCCTTAACCGATTGTCTCTCAGACGAAAACGCTCGTGGTCACAATCAAAACCAGTCACAATTTTGAAATAAGTTCAGGAGTTTCTTCTATTCAAATCCGAGATCTAGCCTACACTAGGTCTCGGATTAGACCAAATTTCCTAAATTTGTATCTGTTATATTTATCAAAATTTGTTCCTGTTATATTTATCTAAATGCTTAATTTAGGCTTCATGTGGAAGATAAGAATGATAACAAGTAAACTATTCAAATTAGCCTCTACTATATATTGTGCATTTTACAGTTTTTTATTTTGAGCTCGATGTAGACAGTATATTATTTTATATATCAATTACATTTAATATAAAAACATGTTCTTCAAGTAAAATCAAAGATTAAAACTGGAAAGTCCTCTCGAACTCTGAGCTTGTAAAGGCGGGTAATTGTATAACACGTTCAAACTAGACAAGTCAAACTATTAAACCTACATGGTGTTATAAAACGATTCGCATAATTTACAAATGCTTCTTTATTTGCTTCTTGAACGAAACCTCCCAACTTGAGTATGATTCAGAGTGGCAACAATTCTCAGGGGATGCGTATCAATTAGGAAACTTCCAGATGGCGGCTCGCCTTGAAGGCTCAGTTGTTGGGTTCTTCAAGGTTCTCGCCTCTCCAATAATTTGGTTGCGTGACGTATCGCGAGATTTTGTCTACGGTTCTGCTACGACGTAGATATCAGTCGAAACGCTCGTAACATCATAGACAATACGTGAGTAAGATTTCTTGTTTTTTTTACATGGGCTTTTACTGCTATCAATCTATAGACGAATATAGATCTACCTAATTTAATATTTACAGAGATGATAAAATTAGATTATGAATTTTGTTTAAGAATTATCTAAAAGTGCGACTGTTTGTGTGAAGTTATAAATATCTAAATATGAAATATCTGGATATGAAGATTTAAATACCTAAATGGTTATATCATACACAAATTGAAAGCCGCGATGTTGATTTGTATCAGACTAAAAAATATATTTAAAGTTGGAAACAATTTGGAAATTTAAAATCACTTTTTTTCTTATTTTAGTCAACAGTGAATTCATGTTCATTAATATGCCACAGAAGCAGAAGTCTGTATTAACAAGAAATCATTTGATATTGCAAGAGATGTTAATGCCTCCCGCTCCCCATTATTACATTGCACTGGCTACTTTTTAACACACAGCTATCTGGCTTCACGGCCCAACTAAGAAAGACTTAAACAATCATGCAAGTGGGTCTCCCACCACCTAATGATGATCAAAAGCTCAACACAAGAATTGGTTCCCAAATGGGGAAAACACATAAGGAGTTTGGGATATAACAACTGACATATGGCAGTTTATAATTTTCTTAGTCATATTTAATGTACTTTTGGTCGCTTATTAAGCGTAACACGCAGTAAGTAGAAATATGACCCTTATTACAACGAATGAAGGTCAAACACTACACAAATGCCTATTGTATGTGTATGTATTATAAACTTAAGTAATAATTCTCCATCCTTATGAAATAACGAGTTTAGAAGTAAACAATTAGCAAATAAAGTTTGTCATTAATTGTACCTTAATCCAATTAAATTTCTGTAGAACAGAGGAAGAACAGAGTAGCTAATTCTGGCATTGACGAGATGCCGCGCTTTAATTGCGGCTGACTTTACCTATATTTATAAAGAAAACTTCACAAGCGTCGACTTTCGCAAAAGCTTTCTTTGTCGTCAGCCATTACACTAAACGTATGCTTTACATAGCATTTCTTCTCGTAATATAAAAATGTAGGAAAATCTATGTTTATCGTAGCCATGACCTTTCCAGGCAATAGCTTTCATGCATAGAAACATGCTTCGTTTATTGTCGATTGCGTGGATGTAAAGAAATGACTTTTTGTGTATTGTGTAGAATATATAGTAATACAGGTTATAGAAAATATAGACTTTGTTTTTTGCCATTTTGAGAATCACTTGCTCAGTGAAATCAAAATAGATTTGACACGGAAACAGGACATTTTTCCATTAAAAAAAAAACTTTTTTTAAATAATTTACTTGTACTCTGGAAAAAATGGTAACATAAGAGAAAATTGGAAATGAAAAAATATAATCGAAGAAAAAATATTTTTTTGATTCTTACAGGGTAGGAAAAATACGTGAGAATGCTACGAGAGTATTTGGGCTATGGTAACCGATTACTAGCAGATAAGCCTAGAAACACTCTAGTCGTAGAATAAAGAATATCAATCAAATTAGATAGAGATTTGATATAATGTTCGTAACTGTAGTTTCATGACAAGCCGTGTACAAACTTTTTATGAAAGACTTGTAAGTACTGCTAACCTTGTCAACTTTAGTGATTTATCAAATTTCGCCTAAGAAACGATATGATATAAAATAAAACAATAAAATTACTTACACTCGGACCCATTCACTATCAAATCAAATAGTTTATTTCGGTTATTTAGTTTAATGCAGTTATAAGTACTTGGAGCATCCTTTTAAGAAAATAATATAATAGCACAGCAAGATTACAAAAATACAAGTAATTTATTTCATATCAATAAGCATAAAGTAAAACGAAATTTCAAGGTAATAGAAAGAAAATATTTAGCAATATACAATCATACGAATAATAATATTTGACATTTTAAACAAGAATTTACCCAATCAAAAGGGATATGTCTGTGTGCGTGTGATTGAGTGTTTGCGTGTATGTGTATGAGCGCGTGTGGTTGTGCTTGTGTGTACGTGTGTAACAATGTGAAGCAAAACTGATTTAACTCACTTTACATATTTATATTATTATTGATGTTTGGTTTGAAAGGGAGCGATTTGAGTTTTCTTAATACGTCTTTCTTACTAACAAAACACTGGTAGTGGAATAAAGTATGGCTGTTGGGATTTACGTGGATTAAAATATATTACCTTTAGTAAAGCTCTTTGAGCTCTTTCAACATCATGACATGTTACTACCCCGTCGAAGAGTTTTTTAAGGATAAATTATGATTGTTCGATTTAATAACGTGTGCAGTGGCTAAATTTTATTATTTATAAAGAATGTGATTTGATGACGAAATAACAAGTTTGACATATTTGTGCACTGTAAACAGATTCTCACTATGTTTGTGTTAGTTTGTATACAATGTTATGGCAAATAATATTGTTCTTCTAGATCTTCTAGCTCAAATCCGAGAACACACTCACGTCAGTACTTCATCGGGAAGACTTTTTGTTATTCATTAGAAAGTTAATAACAAATATATCTCTTATCATTAACAAGATTGATCCAGAGCTAAACAATGATTATTCAGTAAGCCCGCGAAGTCTCAACTCATCCATCAATCAATCTAAATATAGTCCTACCTTTTACCTTCTATGAAGGTAATTAAAGACCTATAAATCCTTTGCTTTTCTTGGCAAAATTGCAAGACTAGAGGAAAAAACAGAAAATAAACTAATGAAAATGTAAGACGGATTTTGACGAAAATTTAATGTGTATGACATTTACGTAATTTAACGTTTGCAAGATTTTATCTCATGGAATGATAAGGTCAAATTAAAAAAAAAAGTGGATTTTTATCGGCCCTGGTTTAAAAGCTTCTCTAAAAACAAAATGAGAGATGTTTTATTATTTCCTTTTTTCAACTTTAGTCTATGTTTGTGATACATACATAAGGCAGTAGTTGTTAGCAACAATCGAGGAAGCGTTACATTGACAGCACTGGAGATAAGTCCCTCTTTTTCAGTATAATGCTTTCTCAGAGCTTTGGCCAGCTTACTAACCGTAAGAGCTATAAAGGCGTGTTCCGTTCACGAATAATCTTGTCCTATTGTAGTGGGGCTTACGTCACAGGTTACACACTTGTGTTCGACCATGAATATGATATTAAAACCTTATTTCTTTATTACATTGTTACTCGTATTTTTCACTTGACATGTTTCAAATAAAGCTATATATAAATTTCTGGGCATGGTAGGTGTCATGTCAGTGTCAACGGCAAGCAACGACTATTTTATGTATCTATATTTCTAACAACTTTGTGTTTCCCTAATAGAAATAGTAAGCATATTTTAAAAGTTATATAACTGTTTTAGATTTTTTGGAAGAAGAAGGAAAGATAAAAATGTATACTGTACTAAAAGCTAAATAATATTAAATAATTGTCTTTTAAAAATAATGAAATTACCCTAAATGTAACGCGAAATAAAAAGAAATAATATTTATGCACAGACTATATCGTTGAACGTTTACATCCCTGCATTAACTTAATATAAATATGGATATGTAATGGAATTTAATACTTATATATACATTTTAAAAGCTGGAGACATTGTTATACAAATGTACTATACAAGTATATCAAGCTTTTAAAATTTATATATTTCTTAACCATTTCTTATTTGTATATTGATACTATTTACCCTATGAACATTATTTACTCTATTTACATTCTTGACGTATACAATAATTAATATTATCGACGTTTTATTACCTACAGTATATTTGAGAAAAAATAATGTAATCCACCATCCTGGAGCGGTGGCTACAATGAAATTATTACAATATTGAGATAAAACACGTAGTATTGTCATCAGAACTTAATGTGTATGCAAAATTTATCAGCTCCATCGGATACAAACATAAAAAAAATAGTCAAAAAATGGTATGTAACCTTTTAACGGATAACTTACATACAAAGCGTACTTAAGAACAGTGCAAGATAAAATAATTAGGTAAGTCTGCAAAAATTGCAAAATAAAATCTTGAGGCGTAGCATGTAGTAATACGAAAATAACATCACTTCAGATCTTTTACTTATTTGGTCAACAAAACAGATATCAAACCTATATAAAATATTCATGGACTGGGGTTATGTACTGGATTGAAATCCTACTCATGTCGACACATAATTTTATACATTAAACAGTAAAAACTTTAAAGCTAAACATATAAATTATTAATATTATGAATATAATTGTTCATTTACCCCTTTTTTAAAAACTCATCACCTTTCATCTTGAATGAAAGACATCATTCTATTCATTCTACTCATTCATCACATTCTACTTAGAGAAATATAAAACGATGTGTTAGTTTTATAAGTCTATAGATTAAAAGCTTTATTAAATGTTCTTGGACATTAAATTTTGGATTTAACAGGTAGTGAGTATCAATTTTACCATGTAGCACATTGTTCAATTATATATTCCTTACGGCGCGTCAGCAACGAGGATACTTTAAAATTATCAAGTCTTGCACTATAACTAGCGAGCCCGCACCTAAGAGCACCTTTGTAGCTGAGTAACTTAAGAGTCCTTTTCCGTACGCTTTCAATATTATTAGAATGTACATCATAACATGGGACCAAATTACACAGGCATACTCTACGCTAAGAACGAGGCTAAAATAGACAAGCAGGAAACTTTAAAGTTTTCTGAAACTTCAATAAAACCCTTGGTGCACCTTATTATGTAACCTAGTATACGAAGTGCTTTATTTTTAACATATAAATATTGAAAAGGTCAGATCTGATCATCTTTGTTCTTTATCTATTACAATTGTACTCACGAAAAAGGTCACTGGAACAGGAAAATAGCTGTCAATCTATTTTTGTAAAACAATTAGTTTACAAGGACTTTTGGTAACAACAGCTTAATAATAATAAACTAACAAAATAAAATACAGAACAGTTAGATTTAATAACTTAAAATATCACACAAGAAGAAGAAAAAACAACGTGAACCCGCGTTCGTCATTAGAAGAAGAAGTTTCCAACAGTATGATATTAAGAGAATTATAGATTTTTATTTAAATAAAGCCACAACAAAAGTAGATGGTATAAAAAACTCATGGCTATACTTTTTAAAAATTAATTATTCGTTTGCGACAAAAAACTTTTAAATTATAGCGGTATTTCTTTTTTGTGGATCTTGTTTCTGAGAAACGCGTATTTAATTTGATACCTACTTATAAATTCCTATTTATAGTTCATATCACCCAGTAATAATTATTCCTGAAAGTAATTGTTCGTTACATAATATTTTCTCTTTCTTTCTTCGTATCTGAAGTAAAACTTAAAATAATAATAATACTTTTTATGTATAGCTTTAGTAAAATTAATTATATTTTATATTTTATTCTCGTGGTCACAACCTTAGTTGCTATTATGTAGAAAAACATAATCTACAGATATTAGTCTTAAATAATAATGATATTCCTTTCTTATTGTATTCCTTTGTTATTCTTTCTTATTGAATAATAAGAGACGCACTATACTCAAATAAAGTTTTTTATATACGTTTTTTGTTGTTTTGGTAAAATTGAGATGCAATAATGGTAAACAAGCGACTATCATTCAATCTTAGAGGAAAGTTGCTTGAATGAATGAAATAGAAATTGAAAATGAATGAAATAGAAATTATTTAAAAATTTCATACATTAGAGGTTGTAATGCGATACTGTGCGTATAAATAATATAAAAAATAGACTTGCCAGTTCTAAGAGCAGTTATAATACAAATTATGACATATTTTTTGAATGTCAGTGGTAAATAATGACTCAGTTTTATCGATTTATAATTTATATAATAAGTTTTAGACTGGCCACGTTTTATAAAGTTTAGTGTTGTGACACGAGCGGTCTTGTTAGCGAGACGTTTGACGAAAGTTTCTATTTAAATAACTTTGTAGTTAGCGAGAAATACAGATAAAGCCTTGTCTAATACAATAAGGGTGGTTTATTGATAGTGAACAATGCTGCGTGCTAAGAAGATATATAAATAAACAATTAAAATATACCATAACGAATAGATAGCTTATGTAATATTTGGAGAGACTGGTTTCGATTCCGTACACCAAGAATTTTCACCATGGCTGGTCCCAGATTGGTGAATCAAATTTCTTTTCTCAGCTTAGCTTCTTAATTCGAAAGGAATGTTACGTGTTTTGTTGTTGCTATAGCAACAGCGTGAGCCAGCGTGAAAAGGACCAAATTTCTCAAATTTTACAAATAGATTGTGCCCAGCAGTTTATATCATTATCAATACACTGCATACATATAATAACATTCTTACACATATACTAATATAAATATGAAGGTATAATACTAGTACCTAGTGATTTACAAACGCGGCAAATAAAAGTGACACTGGCCGACCGACTTCATGTCACTCAGCAAGCTATGAAGAGATCAATACTTGGAGCTTTTTAAAAAAGATAAAATAGAAAATGAAGTTATGCGGTGGAAGACCAAAGAAACATAGCAAGCTGTAACACCAATGAACGCGCGATATTATGGCAATCTTGTAAAAAGCAGTGTAGATGAACTAACGACCTAAACAGGTGGCAAGAAGCCTCTAGAGGCACCCTCAGGTTTGTCGCTCCCTCATGGCTCGATCACCCTGGAGACTCGAAGAGACAGCGGTACACCTCCCCTGGAGGTGATACCTGTCTATTAGAAATCCTCCAGAGGCGAATCACCCCTTAAGGCTCGAGATCTCTCCAAGGTTCTCACCTCTTTAGAACCCTGATAATGCTGTAAAGACCATCTGCGGCAACAGCATTAGTCCGTCGAAAAAGGCAGGTAGAAACTGGGCATCGTAAATGTTGGTGCTATAAGGTAGGTTTACATCTATCAGTGGACTTCTTATTCTATCGAAAAAGACAACAAGAATTTTAACTATCAAAAAACATAATTTTAACGTTTTAAAGTAACCATAGACAATATTAGAATACACGTAGGGAGCTTACTGAAAACTGCATTTTAATACGGATTTTAAAGTTAAGATTTTAAAATTGATTACCTTTCTTAATGTGACGTGACATATGACTTTTTTTAATTTACAGAAGGAGATGAAATGCATTTAAATTAAGAAGCAGGCCCAATGACTTATAACAATTAAGTGAGTATGTAAATTATATCAGTCTCTACAGAAGACCAATATAATTTATATACTCACCTGTCATGAGAATTGAAAAAAGAGTAAATAAAATACTATATCCCAAACTAAGTTTCATTAAGATAACAATTTATTTATACTTCCCGAAAATTCATGAGACAATAGTTGAAGAATTCAATTTACATGTGCACGTTCAAGTGATATGTATTTATAATAATTTAAGACGGTATGATTATGATAAATTCTTAAATTCAAATATTTCATTAGTACCAAACTATGCTCAACTTTGACCTATAGAAGTAAAATAAGTGTTCTTCTAGAGCGTATTTACGAGACAGATGGTAAATGGAGCGTGCAATGTCGCTTAGGGGGAACTCACAATAGATTTGAGTCGGTATTTATACATATTAAGTAGGAACTCATGCTAGATACTTAAACAACGTAGTATTCGTAAACAGGCAATGACCTAAATCCTTTTGGGCAGTGACTTAATAAACTTTAGTCATTATTATAAATACAACCGATAGTAGTAAAATTAATTGGACAGAAAATTAAATAAACGTAGTGTTTGTTTCAGTACCTACAGAATCTGTAGTTTTATAATTTGATTTTGATTTGACAGTTATTCAAAGACGCCCGATGCCAGCTGCGCATGAGCTGATGATGCTCTTTTTATGGAAACTCTTTAACATATTTAATTTATTGTAATTGGAAACCCAAGGTGGAAAGATGTTGTTCAAATCTTTTAGATTTGAATAACATAATTTGGATAACGAATGGTAGAAGAGCGTGTACCAATACAAATATAATATAATTAGAAGAGAAATAAAAAGCAAATAAATTAGTTAGCAGAGCTAAAATTAAAGATCGTTCATTATCCGCAAGAGCCATATCTTCAGTGTAATTAAATCTATTTCCGTGACCCTCCATGATTTTTTATTATTTTTAATGAAATTAAAATGTTGTTCATTTGTGAAGACGATAATGATTATCAGCTTAAAATAATTTCGATAGAGTTTATTTTTCTTTTTTTCATCAAGAAAACATGTAGTACCTGTGTTACAGTGCCGTACTCCTAGCGTGCTAGTTTTAACGGTTTACAATTTTGATCTTATTGTAATAGTGATGGAAAACTCTCGATAGAAGATTTAAAAATTTTGTTAATCGATGGGTTTTTCGTATTAATCGATAAATGTATGTACGCTCCGCTCCGTTAATACTACAATGATGTCGCGAGCTCCAGTAAAGCTTTAATTTAAAAAAAAAGATCTCGAGCTCGATAGCTCGCAACGTTATTGTATTGTTGAAGGGGAAATTAGATATAGGTATAGTATAAATACAGAGGTAACATATAGATGTGTTGTTAGTATAGACTACCAATTAAAATATCGATTGTCGATCATTAATCAGTAATACTAGTTTTAATGTCCATTTAAAATTCATGTTTGGTCTGGAATTATTTCGGAACCTTAATGTGTCTGGCGCTTAGCTCGTCAGCTTCTCAGTTGAGTAGGCATTAGCTCAGTCGGAAAGAGTAGTAAGTGAAAATCAATTAGGCTCCACGCTCTTTAAGCCATTTGCATTAAGATGCTTTTATCTTTAATGATAAAATAGGGATATTGATTACAAAAACAATAATACATGGCGTCTTCGCCTCTACAATAGAATGTCTATATTGTCTGGTTTTTAAGTATAAATATTTACATTTATACATTATTTTCTAATAAGGCAATTCAAAATAGACTTATTCAAATAGATGTCAAATTTTTAAGCCCTAAATTATAAAAAAGATTTAGGCTAAAATCGAATTTAAACTAGGTAATGGTGATTTATAATGCATTTAAAATTTAAAAATAGTTTAAAAACTTTCTTAAATTTTCTTAAATCTGTATAGCATTCCTTTTTGAAAATAAATCCTCGCGAGTAATCAAATCGTTTGTGAAATACAAGAAGGTTCAATATAATTAAATACTCCTTATGCGTCGTTTATTTAACGCCGCCTTATGTAATTACATTTTATTTTACTGTAATGAAAAAGCAGTTAAATTAAAAAATATATATAAATAATTATTGATGAACATCTTACAGTCGAATATTTTTGCTGAAAGACAAAAGATGCTAAAATTTCTATCCATTTATATAACTGAACCGAATATTTTCGTGAAAATATTTAAACCTGTTGAAAAATAGTTATTATAATTACTTACGTGTGGTGAACCAATGGACTTCCTCTCGGAGTTGCTGGCTTGTCTTGAGAAGCTTGGGGCATGGACGCTGAGTGGTGACCCCGGCTCCGAGTCTGTTTTACCTTCATTACTGCTGTTACCACCATCCTGAACATAGAGGTATAAAGAAAATTTTAATCATGGATCGTTTTTTAATCAAAGAGAGTGATCTACTCTTCAGTAGATATTGCTGGGCTATTGATAGAAACAAGACATTAATGATACCGGCTACTAATAGTTCATTACCATTTATTTCGATTTCATTTTCCTAGTAATTTCACTAAGGCATACAATTCAATCTTAAATTTGAACCGATAAAATTTCGCTGTGGCACTATAATTACGTGTTATAAATCTTATAAAAAATATTTCTAGAACCAAATACTTGTCTTCAAAATATATATTTATTTCCACACTGTACACAAAAGCATTTTTATCATTCAAGATGCAATTTTTTCATACACATAATTTATAACAATGTGTCATTATTATCATCAACAACCTTTATACATGCTGCAACTCAGCACAGGCCTACCTACATAGGCCTATAGGATATAGAGCTTGGTCCATAACCCCACCGCGCTGGCCCAGTGCGGTTCGTTGAATACGGTTGCTGTGACCACTGCTACCAAGGGCGTGCGTTCTGAAGCACAGTCTAATAATGTCTGATAGCCATGTAATCTAGATTATTGCTGAATATTTTAATACTCTATGATGGGCACAGCCTTACTTAAGTGATTATAGATCAATGTTACATCACTCGCAATCCCTTATTCTCGAAAATTAAACAAACTGTAATGTACCCGGTATATTAATCCATTATAATAATGTCGATAATATTTGACTGTCTCAGCAAACACTCATGTTTGGCGAAACATAATAAGGATGTCTATAGTAGGTAGGTACACCTTGCAAAATTGGTTGTGGAAGGATTTTTTGTGAATTTGATATGTACCATTAAAGGGATAAGGTTATCTGCAAATTTTTGTACCTAAGACGTTAGGTTGATAGAAATAGGTCTCATATTTTTTTCCTATTATTTGGCCTGGTAACTAAGACTTTTAAGCCATATCTTCATTAATGTAGTTTTTATCTTTATTTATGGCTCCAGGATACTGGTGCAATGTAACCCTTTGCCCATGGAGTTCTTAGCGACTAATAGCCTCGTTATTTAGTTGATGACTTACGAGAAAAATTTTGACAATAGAATGTAATGATAATGATTACGATGAAATGATAAGTAAATGAGAATGAAATAATAATTTGTTGTTAAATAAATGAACTTACCCTACAAATGAATGAATGGAAATTAAACACTAAGGCCCGTATTATAGAACACGTCTCAAGCAGTGTTCGATCTCGCATCACGCAAAGCTAGTTTTAAGTGTAGATCACTTCTCAATTCTCCTGCTTATTATTGGTCGCGTTTTAAGAGCGAATCAGCTGAAACTAGAATCAAGAATAGATTTGAACTGTGATCATAGTTCTCTATGGTTCAAGTATGTTTTCAATAACATTTTTAAAATTACGTCTTAGCAACTCCATTTCAAGCAGACACCATTTATATTCTAGATATTGTATGAAGAATTTGAAAGCAATATTAATCGTTAAATTAGTTCAACGTGTAAAGTACTACATGTTAAAATCCTTAAAATAAGTAGTTATTTACTTTTTAGTGCCGAAAACGTCAGCTGACGTGTTCATTTAATCAATTTGCTCTGCATAAAACGATTCTAATTGACATTGTTTACGTTTTTGTTAATGTCAAAAATTTAGCTTACTATATTAAAACTTAGTTTGTATTATTCTTTTTATTTAAATAATACTGTTGCATGAAATGTTACAAGTATATAATATGTATCTAGATAAAGTATAAGTATGATAGATAATTCTTAGGAAATGGTGTTGAATTTAAACACAAACATACTTCATTATTTTTTATTTTAGAAAAAGGGCAGTTTACAAGTTATCTATAATTATTAATTATGGCTGCTCGGATTGCAAACCCTTCTGCCGAACCTCCCACATTATGTGCAATGTTATTATTAGGTTCATCCCTAGTTTTATTTTCATTTTCAACTGGAGGCTCATCGTTTACACCGAATCCAATGTTAAACAATATTGCACATGCAACAATTATATTTGAAAATATGGATAACTTGTTACCCATGCCTCTGTGCAAACAATGAAATCTCCTCTTCCATTGCCCAAACACACACTCTACAATATTTCTTGTCTTAGTATGAACTTTATTATGTATTACTTCTGATGGACTACTTGCAGAGTTTATGGGTGTTAATAAATATGGTAAGCATGGATAGCCCTTGTCCCCAACTAGCTTTCCACTGTGAGTTCCTTGATGATATTTGCTATTAATATTCAACATTTGAAATATTCTGCTATCATGAGTGCTTCCTGTCCATCTTGCAACAACATCCATAAATTGCCCATTAGGACACACAAAAGCCTGGAAAAAAATCAAATAGGTACCCGAAAAGGGTACACTTTAGTAAGTTTGTCATATTAAGTAATATAAAAATCATATATCATTATATTGTTGGTAAAAGTGATGGTACATGTCAGTTTAAAATAACACATAATACAACACAGTATAAGGTGTGAATGTCTGTATAAATATGTTTAGTAACCAGTTCAATGAAAGAATCATATAGAATCAGGATTTTTTTATACTTTAAATTAAGTATCAAGTTCTACTCCTTATTAAGCAAAATTATGTGGACAAAAGGATGAATTTTATTTCTCACAATAAAGCATGGTTGGTGGGTACTTGTAGTAAAGTGTTTCGGTTACTTACTTGGACATTTATAGAAAAATAAGATTTTCTATTCCTAAACACTTCATGATGCTCCACTCCTGGTGTATTGACTATTTTTATATGAGTACAATCAATTGCTCCATCAATATTGCTTATTGTTGATGATATTGACCTAAACGAGCAAATTCTAATCTGTTAGTGGTCATGTTTTCAGGGTATTTTATAAATTGGCGATGTTTGTGAGCCAATAATTTTGATATATTAGTTACTATATTTGACACAACTGGTTGGGATACATTTAATAAAACTCCACATACTATCTGAAAATAAAAACATGTTTTATTGGGTGCACAGAAACCTATGAAATTAAATATAATAAATATTAGTTGCTTCATATACTATAGGCAGCTCAGTAACACAAATTCCTATAGGGACTACAGAAACAGCATATATCTAATATAGGTAGGCACCTACATAGTTATCGGTCAGGGTTTAGTGTCTATTTTAGTGCCATGTCACATTTTAAAAGTAGTATGATGATTTAGGTGAATTCAGTAATAAATGTAATAAACAGAGCCCATAATGATTGTGATGGATATTATGGAACGATATAATGTTATGAAATTTGTAATCATGTCAATGTAGCTATTTAAGATTAATTACAAATAATTACTCACCTGGAATGAAGCTGTGGCATAAAAATGGAGACAAAATAATATTTGTAGTTCTGGTGCTATAGGTTAGCCCTCGCCTGTTGATATTTTGTAAATTTGTTCTTATTAAGGGCAAAATGGTGTTTTTCACTGTATTCTGTGTGAATCGATAACGAATTTTAAAATCGTTTACGCTCATGCATACGGATCTTGCTCATCCCGTAAATATCTTCGGGGTATATTTACATTTAAATATCTCATTCCCATGTCAAATATATTATCAATATCGTCAAAAATGTCCAGTTCCACTATATTATAAAAGCAAGATAACTAGGTAGACTAACACAATTAATAAACAATGTAATACTACAATAAACTTAACAAATAACAACAACTAAAACCAAGATATAACAACAAAGCGAAAATAATAAGGACGTATTAATAAACCGTGAGTGTGAATTAAAATGGAAGAAAAGAAACTGCCAAATGCTAAAATCAAAAATGGCGTAAAACTATAACCCGTCAGAATAGAAAAAACATTGCGGTATAGCAAACTTCATAAACTCGCATTAAAACTTTATTTGGGAGTATAATACACATTCTAGTCTCAAGAGTGGTCTCGACCAAACTTACGTAAACAATGATCAAATCTATGCTTGAGCGTAGATTTTGACTTAAGTGTCCTTCTGGAATAAGCGATTACTCAGCTGAGTGTTGATCAACGAATGTCGTATCAAGAACCGTTCAAAAATTAAATCTCGTATTAAAACTACTCTTAAAACTAGATTCAATACTGAGACTCGTTCTATAATACGGGCCTAAAACTCTCACGTAAGTCACTAATCAAAGCTGAATAATGTATTCCATATATAGCATGGTTTAACGCTCTTTTTGTCATGAAACTACACCAATTTCATGACAAAACAACACAATTACGCGCCAAAAACTCAATACAATCTTTTTAACATGAGAAAACACAGAGTAAATAACAACGGCATAGAAAATTAATCCAAACTTCTATCAAAAAATTGTCTAATTCATAATAACACACAAAGCTATTTGATTACCTGTAAAGATTTTGCCACCTCTGTGTCATTATATCTACATGTAGCTCGTCTCTCAGGCAACACATATTTGGGTAAAGACTTGAAAAACCAGGCGCCAGACTTCTTCCACATTTCTCTGGTTTCAGCACAGAGGTTGCATATATACTGTTCTCTGGATAATGGAGACCTGTGTGATTATAACACAATATCTATAAGATAATAATATCAGTAAAGAAAACTTAATAACCGTTTTTATGAAAAGATTTATAAAAGCAATATTGTTTGAAGAAATATTTTCTCAAATAGCTCTTTTTATTAAGAATAATATCATGTTTTATAGAGATGTCTCGTAACTTATACCCAATACCGACGGAATGTAACATAGATTCTCGAGGTGCCTACAAAGAAAAGTCATTAAATACTTACTTACACAAGAAAATATTTTAATGTTAGTTTCCAAAAGCATTTCGAGTTGAAAAATAAAATATTGTTTTTCCGCCAATAATAAATATAAAAACCGAATATATTAAAAATTAAATTCTTAAATCAAATTCCGTGAATTCAAACAGTTTATAAGCATTTATATGAAACCTCTATTTGAATTGATTATCTTTTTAATAACGTTGTTGATGTTGTGTTGAGAAATCAGACAGCAAAATTTTCACAGAATGCTGATCTAAACGAGTATATATAGTACCAATAAAGATCAGTATTTCTGTGAAGTTTTATGTAATTTACTCGGGATTCCAGGAAAATGTGAACTGTAAAAGATATTTTTGATATTCTTGGAAAAAAGGGACAATATAGGTGAGTGCAGTACTTTTTCAGAGCTAGTGGAACTATATAAATATTATTTTACTAACAGTAAAATAATATTTAATATTTCGAGTACTGTAAAACGGTTAGGTGAAACGTGTGATTTGCTTTACGTATGACAGTGATAAGGGTATTTTTAGAGAAATCCTATTAATCGCCCACATAGAATTTTACAACTAGGCGACTGACATTTCCCCTACCTTAAGGCTTTTATGGGAATTTCAGTGGATTAATCAGAAGAGATTAGTGTCGGTGTATTCATTTGTGAAATGGCAGCCTTCAGAATCTTATTAGATTTTTTTTTCAAGGTATTTATCAATTTCTTTTGTGTTGTCAATAACAATATTATGTCTGTTTTGAGGTTTTTCTTTACAAAGGTGTCCAAAATTAATTGAAATCATAACAGCGTAGCAAATTGCTGTTTTTTTATGAAAAAATAAATGCTCCGCCACCTATTTCTATTTATAATAAACATGAGTAAATGGAACATATAAGCTTACCTATGTGGTGGTGTATCAATGACACATTTGGGGCACGCAGTGTGTCGGCATATGGCGCAGGTCCTGAGAGGTGCTAGAAGCCGAGAAGTCTCTCCGCAGAGAAGGCAGGTGCGAGGAGCGGGGCCTTGCGCGGACCGACGCATTCCTGGACAAATCACTTGGCAAATTGTCATCACTATTTTTACCTGGTTTTTGATAGATTCATTTTCATTCTACTAATTGTGCATGGTATTACGGAGAAAACGGAGGATTTCAAACTAGACGACGACTCGAAACTACTGAAGTGTTATGTTTCTTATAAATAGACTCTTTAAGGACTCGTAGGTTCCTCACGATGTTTTACTTCACCGTCAAACCGTTGAATACACTTACATATGAATTCAAAATTTGAAAACACATTGTTTCGTGGCGGGGTACGAACCACGGTCTTCCGTAAGGAAGAAAATGACCTTACACTTTTTGCTAGCTATTAATATCGAACAAATGGTTCAATGAAAATAGTTTGAGGTAAAGATTATAGAAAATAAGATATTGTACACAACAAATCATGGTAACCTAAAAAAAAACATTTTTTCTGAGAATAACTGTGGAATATTACATTACATTAACAGATTATTAAATTTAATTTGTATGCCAAGCAGTCTAGCATCCCCTATTACCATCGCAGTAAGTATAAAAATGTCAGATGTTATTTATTACTTTGAAATACGGACAAAAGAAGAAGCAAGTTCGTTACGGTTCATGTATTGCCATTAAGGCTTTAGCCGATATTAAAAAATGAATCCAGCTCTTAACACTACCCGTATCACCAATCAGATCCCAGGATCCAATTTACTAGGTTCGTTATTCTGTTTACATGTGTGTTGTGAAGTTTGATCAAGATTTTCTTGGACAGCCAGAAGCATGAGTAATGAAAGCCGTCTTTTTAAATACAGATCCTGTTACTAAATTTTTTTGTTCGAAATTCAATACATACGTCAATAATACAACGAATTCAAGTAACGAAGATAAATCACAATTACTAATCCAATGTTAGCTTCTCTAGTCCAAACTACTGTTCTCTGTGACTTGTGTACATCTGATACTAAATATAAATTAGATGTTTCACAGTGAACCTTTGTACCTTCAAGTCTAGCAACAAGTCTGCCGATCCGTTTAGCTTCAACTTCTTCTAGCTTCTCTGCTCGTTGCACAACTGCCGCTATAGCTTCGCGCTCGCTTGTCGTTAAAGGGGGCTCGCTTCGAGCCGCACTCCATCCTGTACGAAGTCTGCAACAATTTACAAAAGATCGAGAATTATTGTTGAGATCTATGGTGAGGATATACTTTCATCCACGTTAGTGGAAGTGGAAGGCTTTCAGCAAGTTAATATTACTATTTTAGGTGATAATGTTACGCAACTATTTGGTTTATATCTAAATATAATGTGTATTAAATGTTTGTATTATACTAGAACTTGTCTAGTTAATCCCAAAGTCCATAAATTAAGATTTAGTTATGTGAACCGGAGCCGCATGCCCTGTTATTTAACAACATAACACAAATACAGAGGGTCTTCATTAGGTTACCTAGTTATTTCATGTAGTAAAGTCTAGTAGAATTATTTTAACTAATATAGTGCTACTTCATTATGTTTTATATATTATTAAGTCAAATTCTAAATCTCTGAAGAAGGTCTTTTGTGGGCAGCAGAGCAGCACGATAACTTTTCTCCTAGGCTGTCTACAAAGTGCTTTGATTTAATTCTGGTGGGTAAAGTGTGAGTATTTTTAATGACCATTTTAAGAGACGCTGTGTTACAACATTGAGTTTATTTCGGGATTAATTAAAAGAGTAATGGAAAATTAGATTTTTTTTCTGAAATGGTAAATTCTAGAAGCTGGTTCTTTTTGTTTTTGACCGCTTTCACACACCAAACCCGTTGATGATATTCTTTGGGAGATTTCACCTTGTTACGTAGCAATTGATAGGTACAAAAATCGGTGGTTATCATTTTCACCGTCAAAATTTGTTGGTGGAAAAGACCTGGTGGTAGCTTTGTTTGCTATCAAGAAGACCAAGTGTCGTGATTAATTTATTTAACGAATAATTGTTCGATTTTCTTTTAAAAAATTGCAACACTGACACGCCCCTGATTGGCTGTTTGGTAGTTTTATCCACCAATCATATTAAGGGGCGCCACTAACAACAAAATGGTGGGAGTCAAACACGGCATTCTAATCGGGCATTATCGTTTCGTCTCTTGTAGCAACAACTTGTCTACTGAGTTACTGTCCGTCCGAATAATTATTATTGGGAAATAAATATTAAACAAGTATAATAGTCTGTTCTGTGGTGTAAAGAGAATAAATACATTTACTGATTACTGTAAGGGCTATTTGAAATCATCAAACAAGGAACCATCTCACTGCTTGGCACAGGCCTTCCTACATAGGAGAAATATTTGAGGAGTTTGGCACAATGCGTGGGTGCAATCGGTTGCCGCAGCAACCGGGACAACTGCTTAACGTGCCTTCCGAAATATAGAGGAGCTGGAGGTAACTAATTTGGATTGACCCATCCAGGAAGTAGGTGCGTTGTGGAAAGAGCACCGAGCAAGTAGCAGTGCACTTTCCCGTGATTCAGCTTGCATAATCAGATGGTTAAGACAAGCCAAGACCAGATGCTTGTGTAATTGACCAATCCAGGGAATAAACATGTCGAAATTTGCTTTTCAGAGCGCTCAAACGTAATATAGTAAACTAATAATATTTCTTCAAGTTATTGCCTGAATTTCTGAAAGCTTTCGTATTCGGTTATGGTCATTTGGAATTCATGCTACCGGGGTTCGTAGTACATAAGGTAGTGGGAAAATTTTAGCACTGAAATATTGTTCCTGGTAAAGTTTTTTACCAGGCACATTCCAAGTCCATTGCCAAGTCTTAAACCTTTTATTTAATCGTATTTTTTGTGGAGGCGAAGAAAGAGATCTTTATCTCCATTTACGATTTGATATATTATTTCTTTTTAAAATTTCTATCCTTTTTATCATTTATATTTTTAATTACCTTTATTAAGTACGTAATGTAAATAAAAGCTAGCATTAAGCGGATAATAAAACCTTAAGAGTTATTAAAATAATTTTTTTTTACAAATTTTATTCCAAAAACCTACATAATTAACTATACTTTTTCCGCGTACATCCTTTTTATGTCAAATACTATATATATATTTAAAATAATTCAAGTGGATACCAAAAGACCTTGAACAATTATGTCATTAATTTATGACATAAGTATATCGTTACACATTTTCCAAAATTCGCGTTGGGACAGCGTAGCATTATTAAGAGCGTTACGTGACATTAAAAAGAATAGAACATAATTCGTAGAACACTTTTATTTCTTCGCCATTAGTCCAAATATAAGGAATTCAAGCCTACAAGCGCTTTGAACACATACAGATTGTGTCAGTATAATTACGCACGAGGGCATCAACATCTCTATCTAAGGAATGCCTAGGAGCCTGCGATATTAAGTGATTCCTTGAATATTTTATTTTTATATTAATGGTTACCCGCATTTGTTACATTTAATGTAAATTAACTTATTAATTAAAACTTAAAAAAGGGTAATAGGCCAAGTGAATATTTGACAACAGGTAAATACCATATTCGTGTATAAAACATTATTGTGTTTGAATCGTAATTAATGTTTTAATTATCTATATCGTATCTTAGCGTATATGAGACAATAGTCTCATAAGATACGCACACATTTCTCGCCTATGGAGTACTTTAAATTTTTTACTACGGAAAGTTGTCACGTTCACTGGGTGAAAATCGCTGGATTTACTATTATCGGCTGCTGTAGGTGTAGACAATCAACTTTGTCATTAAATATAAGGTGGATCATATAAAATGTACACTAAAATAAAATGATCTTCTTTTATTTATTATTGGTAAAATACTGGTTGCGTGACATCTTGGATATTACATCGTTCTAACATTAATCTAAATTGTTTTGAATACTTGTAAATTGTAATAAGTTACTATTTCTTTCATAAGATTTTACTAGCAGAAGTTACTTAATGTTCATGGAAAATATTAATTAAAAAGGTATTTAAATATGTAAAATTGCTCTTTGTAGAATGGTTTAAATTCGGTTGAAATATCAACAATATTTTGAAAAAAGTTGCAGTTCTCAACAGTAGTTACCGAAAATATTGATCGCACTTATACTTAATTATACTGTTTATACAAAAGTTTTTATTGATATAATATAAAATTAAATAAAGGAGTTTTTTGGATTCCACGTTATCGCAGATAGATGAAGTTTGACATTTCTCTTTGGTGCATATGATGCACACTGTAGATACTGTATACTTAATTACTTAATAAGTTGATATTTTCTTAAACGAGGTACACCTGTTTTCGAACTAATAATTGTACCTAAGCCACGCGTCTATAGATGGGTATTTGCAAAAGGGAATATATATGTAAGCTAAAGGTATTTTTTGCTTGTTCTATTAATAGAGTGTCAGTCTGTATTCGAGTGAAAAGTACACGTATTTAGTCATAGAATTTAGTTAGGTAAGTCATTTTGTATAAAAATGAAAATTTCTCTAATTGTAATAAATAATAAAAATTCTCTCACAAGAAGACTTTAAGACTGTTATACATTTATCCAGGGATTATTTTTAGTGTTATATTATTATATAATATCTTAAAGCCTATTATTACTTTACAACACCCTCGTGACAAAAGCTGAATCCTTTATGATTATGAAATTAAGGGATTGAGTTTGTATATATAACTATATACAAACTTAATATATATGTTGACACGAACAAGTTGAGGATGAAGACTCGAAGGATTACGGGGTTTGATTATGTATAATACTCGCGTAAGGAATCTTAACCGAGTACGTATTATGCAAGATAAAGTTTTTTCTATATTTGATATAATCCTCATTTTTAACTCTTGCTAAAAATGAAGATTCAAAGATTTCAAATTCTCCGTTCTACAAATCAAAGATCCATACAGCCATCCTAAAGTGACTTCAACTTATATTAACTTCATCGGTATTCGTGTAAAGATGAATCGAAGTGTAATTTGAACTTTTCCCAAATGTAAACCAAGTTTATAATAATTTTCTGATTTTATTATGAGAATAACGTCTTTGATACCTTTAAAATAAACTACTATTAGAGTATATACAGACAGTATTCGTAATGAGCTAATGTTTACAAATTTATAAAAACCAAATAAATTTGTATTGTACTCTAGTCACGCGCGCTATTTCATTTTAGTTCTTGTAGATGAATTATGGAATTAGTAGCATTGCTTCGCCACTTGTCATACTTAGAACTCGTTATGAAAAAGGGAGGACTATATTGTCATGGCAATAAACCTTTCAATGAAAATGACTTATTTATTTAGGGGCCTTAATAAGTGCAGGTTATTTGCTAAAATGCTTTATTTTATATTACGAACGATACCGAAATCGAGCACTAGGTCGCGGTTATGTCAGGGTCACGTATAGTATAGCGCTTAATGTACATAAATGTAACATCTTCAACACTTTATAAAAATGATATAGTTTTCAGTAGAATGTTGAAGTATTGTATACAGTTTTTAATTTTTATATATGTTTGCTTTGTGTTGATCTGAGAAAATAAATGAGAAGTATTTTTATTTTTAACTGACTTTGATCTTTAGTTATCCAAATCTTTAACAGTCCATAAACGTCCCACCGTATTTATTTACCCTCATTGTCCATACATTTCCACCATGCCATTAGAAGGTAATTTAAGCCTTTGCTATAGTTTTCTGGGGACCTGGACTCAAGAAACTAAGTAAAATCATTTTATACTCCTTGGAACAAAATGTATTTCCATTCGAAAAATTGTCTCATCGCGGAAAAGTGGCACTCGGTTAGTGTGAAGTCCGGCGAGTCCACGGAGGATGGTTTCTAAGGACAGCTCCTGTAATGTTTAAATTGTTTTTAGAGCAGTGTGAGATCTTGCGTTATCACGGAGCAATAATGATGAAGATCGATTGGTGAGCTGTTTCGATGCGAGTTTTGTCATTATGATTTTGTCATCAGCTGTTATTGCTTGTCTAGCTCTGAGGAAGCTGGCCAATAACACCAAGGAGTAACGACAGAACAATTACCATCACTTTTTCGTGGATAATATTATGTATGATAGGTTAGTTTAGTTTTTCATTTGACTCCAAAGCCATTAATCTCAAATCTTTAGCATGCTTATATTGTTTCCACATCGACTCGAAAATTAATCAATTAAAAATCACTAAAAATGTGGAAGGTTTTGTTATATGTAAGATATGCCAAATGAAATATAGTAACTATGTATATAACGTTTAAATACCAAATTCAGCAGGATACTAATTTACTGAGCCAGAGCGGGTAAGTCTTTAGTCTTCATTCAAATGCGTGATACGTTAAATCCTTGGGAATTTACTTATTCATTTATGTTGGCTGTCTGATTCATAGCACGTGCGATAACATAATTGCAATTAGTGATAAACGCACTGGTTGACGGCACACAATTTTCTATAATCAGTTTGCCCTTGTAATAATGCAAAAAAATCATCGAAAGTGGTTTAGGTATTAGGTACCTGTGGATATTTTACGATATATACGTATCAAACATATTGCACATTAATTTTAAGCGCCTGACTGGATTCCTGCCTGAGTAAGGTGTCCAGAACTCGGTGACTTTACTTATTTATACAAAATACGCATTTCATTTGTAGGTATTAATATACGTAACTAAAGTACTGCTTTAAGTGCAGCAGGTACATCTCATCATCGCATTCTAACAATACGAATGCAAAAAGACAGCAGTCAAATTATTTCACACTTACGTGAAATTGCAGTAATTTATATATATTCATTTAGTGTGTCGTGTTATTTTTGCCTAAATCTATTATGACGTTTAGGACTAAAGACTTAGTCTTAAACGTCATAATAGATTTAGATTTTATTCAAGCAAGACTGCTTGAATAAAATCAAGTTTTTAAGAATTTTGCTGAAAGCGAGCCTCGGGTGTGTTCAACCGTGACTACAATTAACGGTATAATACATAAGTATTAGGAAGCATCTCCGTGAACGCCTTTGATAGATTAAAGATTAATTAAAATTTGACTAGTAAATAAAATCGTAAATAGTCATTCAGGAAAAATTTAAAGTGTCGAAAAACCAAAGATGAATACTAGCACTCAACTACGTTACTTCAATGGTAATTATGAGCTTCACCATTTTTTTTGTTCTTCATATGTGTAAATAAATGAAAAAATGGAGATAATTTAATGATTAGCTTCCCTTGCATCGATGGACAAGCAAAATTCAGATGAAGCCACAGAGATTTTAATAAGTTGGCAAATCTTTATTGTTGCCAACTTTAGGACAAAAAGACTTTTCACTATCCTGAATCGGGCCTGTCATTTATCAGTTTGTCCTTGAAAAGCTTATATTAAGCCCTTTGAATGACCGCTACGATTACACGTGATATAAATAGTTAACACTAATCATAGGTATAGTTATCTAATGCCGGATTACAATCAAAAGTGATATCTAGTTTCAATCAATAATTTGTTAAGTCGTGAGGGCTGTAATTTCGTTTGTCAGTGCTGTTGCTTTAGAAGTCATTTTTAATTTTATAAAATTATCAAATAGTTTAAACTTTATCGATATTGTATTTTATTATTCACAGGAATACTGTAAAAAGTAGAAATACTGTGTGTAAACAATTGTAGTATTGTTATCATCTTTCTACAGTATGTAGGCCAACTAAGTGGGCCAGTGTGTGGCCAGTAAGTGGTCACCGTAGCCTATAAAGGATTCCTTGCAACACAAGAGCTGATTGAACGTTGCCGACGCTCAAAAAACTTTTTCGTTCCTTTCTTAAAGGACCTAATGCTGTAGTCTGTTGGGAAAACCTCAACAGGGAGTTTGTACCACAATCTCTGAGTTCGTGGGAAAAAAATTCTCTCAAACCGCATAGTCGTAGATCATTTCGATTCTAAGTTGTGGTAGTGAACTCTGAACTGATGGCAAGCAGTGCGATGGTAGAATGTTCATGTTGGTATCATGCCGAACAGTTTCTTAGGACATAGCCAGTTATACAATCGGTAGAGCACACACAGGCGTAGTCTCTCCCCAGAATTAAGAATCGCCTGCAACCCTGGGATCGTCAACAATTCTCATAGTACGCTACTGAAGCGCGTCTAGAGGGCAATAGTGCTCCATATGTTACCGACCTATGTACTTGCATCCTTGTGATGGTGTGAAATCCTGCTTCGCAGTATCGAGTATTATTACTTATATTTGGACGCCAGCTTCCCATTTGTATATCCCCTATTAAACCATACGTCTGTGTGCCTGTCTGTCAAGTGGAAATTGGTTTTTTGTTGAAAATACACTCAATAATACGTTACACGCAGCTGACCTTGCAAGATGGATAACTTTCGCCAAACATCGAAAAAATAGTCATCTCTACGAAACCCAATAAATAATAATGAAATAATTATGAAACAATAATGAAAATATGTTCGTCTTTATAAGAAACATACAAACCTATTATTTCTCGAGGATAATGATAATACCTTCAACCACTCTATGTCTTGTTAACAAAGAAGACGGGAAAACTTATAGTTTTACCGACACGAGAAACCAAATAGAATGATTATGGAACGTATTTTATGTAAAAAAAAAAAACAAATGATAGGCAATTTCTATTTAGTATTGATGTGTTTCTGTTATCATACATCTGATTTTGTTTAAGGAGTAAAAATGATTGGTTTAGTTTAAAAGCATTGAATTCTATATAATATACTACTTATTGGGAGTATCTCACTCCTTTGATCATATCCTAAGATATCAGCTAGACGCAAGTAATGCTCAAGCAGTTTTTTAAATAACGTAAAGAGGTAAGTAAGACGATAAGATCTTCAATAGATTTGGTTAGATTGCAGAATGGCCCTAGCATAAGTTTTCGTAAGATATGTCAGAGCAGAATTCAAAGATTTGTTAAAAAAGATATATGACAACGAAATATACAACAGTTATAATTACATCTTTAGAACACCAGTATGGAGGATACGCCAGTGGCAGCAAGATGTTACAAGTCACAAAGCAAAGAAAGATAACGATACCATTTTTCGAATAATAGACAATTCGAAGATTAAGTATATTAAAAAAGAATTCAAGTTACAACGAAACCTTAATTAAAGAAAAATAACACGACGTTGTGTATATACCTACCTACTTGTTACGAAAGACAAACATTTCTTTTCACGTTTTAGTAAATACACGTAAGACTTTTACTTGAACTTTTGACCGATAAACTGTAGTTACCTATATTAAGGTTGGAATCTACCATAAACATGAGAAGAATAGTGTAGTCTCATATCTCTTCAGCAAATTAACAGCTTCATTCATTCTCTTAAGTAAGTTAAGAAACTTTTCTCTTACCTGATTCATCTCGTAAAGAAATTTGTGAAAAAGGCGTTGTTCGCAAATTATATTTTTTTATATCGTTATATGTATTAAATATTATGTAATATTATTTTGCTAATTGTAAAAAAAAGTATGGATTTCCAATCACGATTCTCAGAAGAGAAAGGTATTCCAATTTTAATAACAAAAATACCCAATTAGAATACCAGCCCTTTATAAAATAACTTTTTATATGAAAAAAAAATGGTTATGTATGAACAGAATTTTTTCACACATAAGTGGTCTATCAATAATTTAAAAATTATTTGAAAAATAGAATCGTAAATACCCATTCCTATGCATATCTCAAGGAACAGCTAAAATAAAAATAAAAGTGTTTATTTTATTTGGCTGTGTTCAATATGAACTATACTCTTGCCTTATTACAAAACTAATAAGTGGTAAACTTATAGTCTTGGCTTAAAATAAAGATGGCGTCCGTTTTAAGTAAAAAAGGAAAGCGAAAAAAAGGAACCTACTTATTAATTTCATACAAATTTATTGCATCAATATTTCACAAACTGAAAGTCGTTTAAAATGGGTAGTGATACTTTATTATAACGTTTCCTAAACATATATCTCACAAGTTTACATGTAAAATAAATTCCTGACAATTCTATTAATGGGTCTAAATTTTCTACATTCATAAAATTAAATTTCAGAATTAACGGTAAATAAATATTAAAACAAAGACACTGAGAAAATTAAATTTCCATTTCCGGGCGTTAATTCTCTGAATATTTTTTCTTTACGTGACTATTAATGAGGTTGCAATACAAACACGTGGAGAGACTTCAAGCACAACCCTCATTGCCCTTTGGGTAACTTTGAGCTTTCTAATGAGAGCCATTGTAAGCGGCCACGTTTCGTTTCAGTAAGTTATCACTGGCAATACACACGTATTGAAGACTTTCGTCTTGAGATACTGCAGTAGATCGGATTTGCGCCTTCATCGTCTCAATTAATTAAAGAAAGTAATCACGAATTTGCTGGTAGTGAGTTCTATAAACTAGCTAAAAATAAGAAAAAGCTTAAGTGGCTTTGCAGTGAACATCAGATTAAGTCCATAGCTTTTTTTACAAAACATTTAATTGGTATAATTATTTTTTTGCGCCGAGTCAAAGCGAGTTGGGTCATGATTTTTCGAAACAAAACTGTGGTCTAATAGTAGTTAAGGTTGATAATCTCGTGCTTAGAAAATACGAAATAAAATGTGTAAATATTTGAAAGAACACAATCTCTTACAGGACAAGACCTCGAGAAAGGTTTATCTACATCAAAATTTACATTTTTCTCGGAAATAGACTTGGTAAGGGGTAGGTCGCACCGGTTTGTACATGTTTAGCCTAATTAGGGATAATGTCTAACGTAGATATATTGCTGTGTATAAATCGGTAAATGGTACGGAACTGCCAATTACGCACCATAACAGACGACATTGGCACACGATTACTAATGCTGTGATTCAATAATCTATCTACAGATGGATTTCTTACGAAGCATTTAATTTGGACATATTCATCATTATCAACATGCTGCTGGGTACAGGCCTTCCTATGTGGGAGAAACACATGTGGAGTTAGTTGGTGGTTGAAAGCTGTTGCCGTAACAACCTATACCAATTGCTTAACGTGCCGAAGCACGAAAGAGCTCGAGATAACAAATTTGATTGACCCATCCAGGCACCAACAATGGCGAAAGTTACAATGACCAAACCGTTAGGTTTAAAGACATTTAGGCTATAGAAAGATAAAGTTAGTTTTACAATGAGATCATCAAAGGCAAAGCGTTCGGACCACTAAGCCAGCTCTCGTATTTCATATGTAATTATAATATGTCAAAAGTCAGCGTCTCTTAAGCAAAACCATCCGTAGCTAGATTATTGAAACACATCATAACTGCTAGGTACACTGGATCTCTTCAGGTAGTCTTTGAATGAATTCTCAAGGATAGGACTACTTATTATCTGTTATAAATAATAAGAAAGTACAGTCAAATCATATTCTCTTCAAGAAATTTGTATACGAGATACTGCTCTAGCAACTTCTACGTTTGTCTTTGTCACTTTTAAAAGCGGCCATGCTAAAATAATGAAAAAAAAGTGTGCCGGCAAAAAAATCCACACTCTGGCTAAGTTACAGAGAAACGAGATCAAGTATTTAGATAATTGAAATCGACATCTTAAAAATTACTTTCAAAGAACTTAGACAAATCCTTTATGTATTCGTTCATAATAGGAACATATATACAAAACACTCATTTGAGTTAGTAATGGTAAGTAATACGTATGTACCTTACATAGAGGAAGCGGACGTCGCACAAAGAGAGATAAACGTGAATGTACTCCACGCAAGGCCAATATTGACTGAATAATCCGTAACTAGTAGCCTTGTCGTATATTTAGAAAAAAGAGGAGTTTTCCTCTTTTTAAATATATTAACTATTGTCGATTTTTATACAGTCAATTCTTGTAACGAAATTATAAAATGTTGTATATTTTTTTCTGGAATATATTGAAAGAGAACTAAGCATGATATAACTATTGTGTTATGTTCCCTAAATTAATACATATAATGCAAAATCAATTTAAGTGTTCCTCCTAACTTATTATATATAGAGATATAACCTTTTTCCCGAATGCTTGAATAGGTGATTTACCTTTTGACTTGATACCAAGAAATAACGAATCTGAACTCATTTACAAATTAATTAATGCGACTGAAAACTGAAAATTGAAACAATTTTTTTTCTTAAAAGCGTCGAGTAATTAAAAAGGATCAAACACTTTTTGTTTTCATGGTTATAGACGAGGATAATCTAAATATAATTAATATTTTTATTTTTCTGCAATAACCTATAATATACGTCCGAAGAAACAATTTTTTAATCAAAGTTTAATTATATTTCAATATGATTGATTATACCTTTTGTCTAATATAAAACAAATAATTCCACTTTGTCCGATGGAAATCAGTCAGTACCTATTCAAGATGAGGAGTGGAGGCACTTAGCCAGTGCAGCATGAGACACGCTTAGCCACCTCCACCTTGTCGGCTTAAAAGACGATTTTAATCCCCTTTTGACGGAGATTAATAATACCAATCTTCTGAAATAATATCATAATCCCCATGCTATAGTAATTTTGCCAATTATTTTTATATAAATATGACACTACTCGGAAGTTGTATTGGAAATCTAGATTTACTTAAAATATAAAATATTTAATAAGTATTTTTTATATTACAGTATGTCAAACAAACAAAGAATCAACCTTGGTGTTGGTGCAATGACATTCTGAAGAATGTACTTAGTTGTCAAGAGGCTTTAATGACAAACGGGAATCATGTAGATACATAAAAGTAGGACCTTATAAAGCATTATTTTACAGTCAGTGTTAAAATATCTTAAATAAATATTTGATAAGGGCTTCTAAGGTTCAGGTATATATAGGTAATTTTTTGTTTTACAGTACAATATTTTATGTATCGATACGTATCGTCACTTCTGGTTTGATTATGTTTTAATTCAGTTCCATTAAAGCTTAAGTTTATTTAAATTGCATTTTTATATAGTCCATGCATTCTTATCGCCAAATTTCCTTAACTTTGTAGTACCCTTTTTTCATTAAATTTTGTTTGATATAGTCTTTAAATGTGTGTATAGGCAGTTCAGTTACTTTAAACTTTCCGTGCAAGATTGAGTACCATCAGTACCTTTTTCTTTTTTTCCAGGAGTTCTTTTAGAGACCTACCAGTCACTGGCTCAAATGTAGGCGTATGTGGGGTCACTCAGTTCCTAATCAAAGTGGCACGGAGAACACCCACTAAAACTCACCGGTATCTCCATTGCTCTTGGCGGGGTTCACGCCAATGGAGATTGATCAGTTACTTGAATAATACCGTAATCTGTACCTAAGAGATGTATACTGGAATCGGTAGAGATAATATCTTAAAATTTCTAAATCTTCTATTACCTATGTACTCAAGAATAGTGAATAATCGTAATCAATCTATAGACTTCGCTTTCATATTGCTTGATAGTATGAAAATTTTGTTATATAATTAAATTCAGTTAAATATAAACTTATCTTCGATGCTTATTAGTATTTTAAATATTTTATACCAAGATTTAATTTACAAATTAAATATTATTCATTTGGGAAACAAACAACAGAACATTTGTAGTATAAATACGAATAATATATTTAATCTGTTGTTAAACTAATTTTGTCTAATCTCCTGACATGTTTCGAAAATAATTCTATGGTGCTTACTACAAATAAGTAGGATCTTATTATAATTTAATTAATTAGTACAGTTATATACTTAAAGAAATTGAACTACGAAACGGAAATAGAATAGCTATTAAGAAGATTACTTCGTTTGAAAATTTTAAAACTTTTTATCAAGTTAAAACCTACCTTCGCCTTATCAAGATCAAAGGAATCAAGAACATAAACAAAACAGTTTCACGGAGATCAAATCAAACTTTACACATAAGAACTACTTACTTAGCTCGTAGCGAGAGCTGTCTGTCATTGGGGCACACATATTTACTGGCTTTACTTTGTTGGTTCATCGCGCATTAAAAAATTAAAAAAAATATTTTTAAAAATAAAACACGATAACGAGAGCGGGAAAAATGGCGTCGGGCACTCCCGTCCGTTGATTCCTTCCAACTGTTGCTTCGCGCGTGGCGAGCTCTAATAATCGATATTTTAACAACGTTCATGAAAACAGCAACATTATGCTGTAAATCCCGGTATTTTTTTTATCTTATCACACGCGTTTCATGACAGCGTGTTAACGTAACAGAAAATTGCGAAAGCCTCGTTGTTATCCTAGTATCCCATCGTCATCAGTTGGTACTTATAAATACTTATTCAAAATTATGGTGATCGCAGAAACGTGCTACTATCTTTGATACCTGGTTTTCTTGTAAATTTGTTGCATTTCATCATTTTTAAGAAATAATAATAATACACGTTAACAATAATAAAATTATTCAAAATAAAGATCATATAGTTAGAAAGAAAAAAACCAATTCACCTAATACATTTTTTCAATCGCTATGGTTTATCGGATATTAATGTTATCTGACATTATATAAAAATAAATACTATAAAACATTTATATTATAATTATTATCGATCAGAGGCTTGGACAGATCATTAAGCTCGAATGGGGGTAATGGGGGAACTTTGTATTTTAAACATTTGGCTTTTTCGGTTAGGGGCAGTAAGGTAGCTGATAATTACCTAACGTGAGCAATAAATAGATAACTATTAAAACTTAACTAAAAAGAAATGTCCTATCAGATTTAAAAATGTCAACCTTTATCATGGTTACTTAGATAGTAAGATTTTATAACTTATATAAATTATAAATAACATCGTTTGCCAACTGACAACAATATGAAATTACTATTGTAAATTAGATAAAAGTCCCTAAATAGAATAAAAATATTTAAAAAGATGAAATTACAACTTTTAATATCGACTGAATTTGTGCAAAGAAAACAAAAGATCAAATCAATTCTAGTTATTTGTCAGTTTCATAACTTTTAATTAGCGTGGTCTAATTTTATGTCGTATTGTGGTCCACATACTGTTATACCATCAATACTTATTAAAATTTTAATTTATATCACTTTTTTTGATATAAAACATGTTTAATAATTTCTTAGCAACGAAATACATTTTAATTAACCCGTATTTATTTAAAGGAAAATATTTGCCACCATATCAAAATACGTTTGGATTCCTGTAAAAATACAAAGAAAATAATTTATGATTTTTTAATAAAGCTCTATAAAAATAGTCTAAAATTACAAGAATAGTTTTTATTTCATGATGAAAAATAAATGAATTTTCATTGCCAAAACCAAAAAGAAAAATTTGCAAATTATTCAAAATATAGCGCTTTATAACACATTACATCATTAACATTGCTCTGAACGCCGTATCCAAACGCATTAGACTGAAACAACATCATTTTCTATTTCCATCTCGCTCACCGTTGTTTGTCAATTTACTAGTGTTGTATCCTTATGCTTAATTATAATGTTATCTTTTATAAAAATTGATTATAATATATATAAATTAAATATATCCTGTATATTTAATATTTAATAGAATGATTTTCATAATAGAAAAAGTGAAATCTTAAATTTAATAACGTTTATTCATACAAATATTTTATTTTATTTAAAATTTACCTAAATTTGGTTAATATAGCAAATCATGGTTTTGAAAAACAACTTCTTTTTTGTTGTAAAATATACAAATTTTCTTTTTGAAATATTTTATGATACACACTTTTCACTGGTTGCTTATAAGCACGATAATACGTAGTAATCCGTGATTGGTTCTGGGATGGGTCAATCGAAATTTTCCACGTTAATCCATTGATTAATCCAGTTGTTACAGCAGCCACTTTCACTCAAATTGGGCCAACGTGGTGGCGTTATGGCCCAAACTCCTCATGTGTTTCTCCCATGTAGAAAGGCATGTGCCCAGAAGTGGGATCAAAAAGGCTGTTGATGTTAATGATGATCATGACCTAGTAACAATTTAGTAAAATATAACAAAATATTGATAGAGCCCCTTATATTAGATAAACCAATTTTAAAGTGAAATTCTATCTTTATATTGAAAAAAGAAAACAATTATTTAATTTGTTTATAACAATTTATTAATTAAATTATTAGTTTTAGGTACTTAGTTTTATAATTCATATAATAATTATGTACGGTTTAAAGTTTTGAAAGAAGAAAAGTTATCTTTATAAAAGCTATTTCATACTTTGCGAAGATTAATAACGTTATTGGAATTAATGACAGCCCTAGAACGTACGTATTTTTGTTTGACATTTCACTTTTTTTTAGTTATAATGGCGCACTTGGAAAAGGTGGATACTTTTCTGTAATAATATTTTTGTGAAGTGTGGTGAAGTGAAAACAAGAAAATTTTAATGCCGTACCGCAGGCGCTTCTCCGCCAAGATGCCGGATTTCGAGGACGACGTAACTGTTGTTGACGTGTATGATTTGGCATCGGATATTGGCAAAGAATGCGAAATAATTATTGAAAAATACGGCCCTGACGCCGTAACAGCATTGTTGCCCAAAGTGATTAATACTCTAGAGCTCCTGGAGAACCTTGCGGTACGGAACGAGAAGGAGAACCAGGCGCTACAGGAATTGACTGCGAAGATATCTCAGTTGGAAAATGACAAGATTGAGAAGGCCGAGTACAGGCAGCGCTTTGAAAAGGTTTGTGTAAAGGTCATTGTTGAATGAATTGGGTGTTTTGAGCATGCTGCTGAATTAAACGCACGAAACGTTATTTCGTTTCGACACCTTATATTGGATGCATGCAGTCGCTTTTGCAACTGCACTGCTTATATTGCTCGACTTTGACATCACAAATAGGCAAATTCTAATGTTCTAACGTATATTATCTACACGTATTTTATTTTAGCTAAATTATAATCGAGCAATGTACAACTTAAAGATAATACTTAGATATTCATTTTATTTATTATTTCCCAAAAGAACTTGATGGATTATTTCATCTGCATATTGCTGCTAAGTATTCTCCTTATTCTTTTCCTTTTCCTTTTTTTCTTTTATTTTTTCCTTTTTTTCCTTTCGGTTATCCCCATTGTATTAAACTATGAAATATTCATATATTGAGATTTATATTGTATGTGAGAGTACTTACCTGTACTTCCAGGAGAGTATATCAAACTCAAAAAGGTTGATCTATATATATTAATATATCCTTTTTCTGTAGTGAAGTATTATGTGTGTTGAAGTTTATATCTTATTATATATAATTATTCAAAAATTTTTGTGGGTTTCGTATGCTCTATAAATCATTTATTTTATTTTATTTGTACAACATTCATGTGATTATTGTAACAAAAACTAAACAGTTGATTTGTTTACATAAATAAACACCTGTACTTATTTAAATTACTAAAGAAACAGTTAAAACATTCAGTTTAGTTTCAATTAATTGAATTCATACATTATAGAATATCCCAGCTACCAGCCATCTACTATGAAACAAATATAAAGCAAAGAACCCAGATCCAATGATAGATCCAGTTTGGATTAAAACATTTGGAGCACAGAAGTATTGACCAATTTTAAATGATATGTGTGTGAGAATTCTTTCTGTATTTTTTAATTCGCACAAAGTGGAAGAATCACTCAAAAAATTAATATTCAGTTATGAGGAATCTATATGAGAAAATTTTCTATTGATATTGAGAATTCCTCTCCTAATGATAGTTGTTGGTTTCATATACACTATATTAGGACATTATAGAATATGAAAAAATTTAAGAAAATGAAGGAAATTCTTGTTTCAGCTGAGAACTTTTAAAACATCAGAACTTGTAGTATATAAAGACTACAATAGTTTTATCAACATTGCCATGTTATATTTCTCCAGCTTGTATGGGTGTTGACATCTCAATCTCAGATAATTACATTTTCATGTAGCCAAAGCTTTCTCAATGCCTTGTACTTTACTTATTGGTATCTGTTTGAAGTGCTGGGCTCCAAGACTTGAGATTCCAATAAATTTCTTTATTCCTTCAACTTTTAGTTATAAGCTAATAATGCTGTATTTTCCTCTGGCTCTCTTTCATTGACTTAGTTTAACTAAGTTTTATTCCTTCAATAATTTCTATACCACAAAGATGGCTTTCAAACATACAACCCATCTGATCCAAATGGGTCATCCATCCATCATCACAGGGGCATCACTTGCAATTTGCCAAACCAGTAAAAATCTTTACATGTTTTTTCAATATAAAGTTATAAACAAAATTGAGTGTTGTGGATAAATATGTCTTTTAAGCTAGTAAAGAGATTTGAATCATGCAGTAAGTTCCTCTCAGTATTATTCCCACTATGTTATCTGAAAGTACAATGCAGCTATATTTTAATCCAATAACTTTGGTACAAATGATGCAAAAACTAGCTTTGTTTCGATTTGTTGCAGATTCTTGTAATCTAACATTCAATCACCTTTCACTCCTTCCATCTGTTGTTATCTAATTTCAATGTGTTTTTGTAACCCCACTTTCATTTGTTGGTGTGTGCAACAGAACTGGACTAACTTTTTAATAATATAAAATGGTAGTAATCTATTAATCTACTTCTTAGGCTGAATAGGTAGAGATGGAAGGATAAGATAGAGACTTCTCTGTAGGGCAACCTGGTCAAGACTCGCTTGAGAGCAACTAGTATATGTTGAAGTATCCTAAAAAACCAAGATCATTTATATATAATACTTATATATTATTTAATTTTATTATATATTTTTTATATATATAGCTCCAATCAAGGATATAAATGTTTTTTTAAATACAATGAACCATTTGATCTGAGGATTAAGGACAGAAAATATAACTTTCCATCCTCATAAATTATTTTTATTGTGAGATTCTTAAAATACCATTTCACATGTCAAGTTGATATTTTTACTGGCACAGTGGCTTGGAGGCAGCAAATATTATGTGGTTTATGTTAATTAGCCTGGAGGAGGTCTTGTATTGAAGGTTGCAAAGAAGATCATATTCTTTCGTCTGATTAGAGTTGATAAGCCATAGATTGTATCATCATACAAATTTTTTGAGCTATGATTGTGATTTGAACAGTCTCCATTCCACTATGAAGTGCAGTGTCAGTTTTTTTTAAAGCTGCAGTGAAATCATTTCATGATTAGTAGAGTTCTTCTAAATGTATTGTTCGTGATAAAAGATCAAACAAAATACTCCTTAACACTGATAGTGTTGAGTATTGTTTGATATTTATCTTTTGTCTTTATATTCAAGCATTCGTTTTGAACTACATTCTTCCTTATAACACTGGTGTAGTAGATTACCTAAGCCCTCACTGTCTGATAGTGTATGATTTAATACGAACTCTAGATCAAGCATAGATTAATTTGTTTTTATGTCACTTGTGATACTAAATAGAATGATTTTGTTTCCATTGTTTATTGGAGCGAGTTAACTTTGCATTCAAATATACTTAGTTCCAATGTCTATCTGTATAAAATGGCGTGCAGTATCTTATACTGTATTGTGTTTTACAATCGAGTAATTGGATTGTTCGCTTCCTGCCGCGAACATATGTACTCTGATGCATTTATTATTGTATGTGTTTTATAAAGGCGTCAAGATGTTGCGGGAGATATAACGCAAAGGTATTATCTTTTTGGGATTAAAAAGTAAATCACCAAATTATAAATATTTCTATGAATGAGTTATATGTACATGGAGTCTTTTAGGAATAAGACATTTTCAAAACTTTAATGATTATTTTTAATGTAAGTGTCAAAATGGAGTATTCCGTTAGTCACGTAGATATTTACGTACTTCGGGTGAATAATACATTTAAGTACATTGCAACCGATATCTTCATACTGCGATAAAATCAAAACAATTACAGGCTAGTATGTTTTTAAATGATAAGAACAATGATTTAATATACGGCACGTTTGTAGTTTGGCTTGCTGGTTGTTTTTCGCTGTTTGTCGCTCGACTTACTATGAGCGGTGGTATAGACTACAGGTACATATCTCGCAAGAGGAGCAAATTTTCTCCTGACGTTTTACTGATATTTATTGTAGCTGTCATAGATTATGGACGTAATTTTTAAAGTTATTGCGATAAGAGTTACTAAACCGAGCAGAAGGGTTGGTTCACTCGTCATTTTATCAACGAGGCAGGATCTTTCCATCCTTGAATAAGATTGGTTTACAAGTTCTTTCTTCTACTCGATATTCGAATGTTTTAATATGAAATGAAACACTGGCTTTCCTGGGTCGTGAAACTGATTCGGTGTAAACGAAATTACAGGACATGGGAGACATAAACATTTCTTTTCGGAATGACAACTCCCTTGTAATATTAACTATAGGCGATGGTTAACACTGTTTGTTGCTATATTGCCACTCCTCTTGTGTTAGGCCTGTAGTCACTAGGGGGACGTGTATAGGCTTTATCAGCAGCCTATGTGTGGTAATACTGAGAATTTATTTTAATCAAGCGGAGATGTATTATGTTTATAAATACATTCAAGACACTCTATAATATTACTTAGAGCACATTCACTTTCAAATTACAAAAAAATCTGTAAGCGAAAGTTACCAATGTTAAATAATACTCTAAAAATTGTATCGTGTTATTATTCCAAGTGAGGAATTTAAAATATAATTGCAATAATAATCGAAGCATTCCAATTATTCATTCATTCAAATAGCGTGTCATAAGATAAATCTGATTTGTGGGAAAGGTTACATTACCACTTGCACTTTTACCGCCTCTTACTTTTCAAAACTACAACAATGACATATTTTTTTTTTATTAAGATACAATGTTTATTTTGTTCAGCCTTTAAGGAAGTAGTTTTTAAATGAACACGAATCTAAGATACTTGACCTGTAGACCTCTGTGACGTCAGCATCATCAAATATTTTAGCAAAAAATTGGTTCTGAGCCCCATACAAAGTATAGTTATAATTACACGGAAACTAAGTAAATTTTAGGCACCGTCCCGCCCGGGTAGGGATGTGCTTATAATGACTTAAATTTAAGGTATGTTTTTATCAATTATTAGGAATCAATGATAAATTCGTGATTGAATTTTACATCGACATTGCCACAGAATATTTCACCTTTTAATATTAGATTTGAATAGAAAAAGAATTTACGGAGTTTGTTTTTCCACTCTTGGGATACTTCCGCCCACCTCGTTGTCAAGTGACCTCTAATATGTTTGCTTACATATATTGGGGAACTTTTTGCTTTATTGGATTTTTCGATAACAGGTACTGAAATTTTTTTCAGCATACATAAGTACTTCATATAATCTTGATAATATAATTCTATTCAATAGGACCCAAATCTATGAAAGGATTTGAGTGATAATACCTACTTAACTACTGATAATATACGTAGTAAAAATTGACATAAAAGATAACACACAAAACATTTGGTTGCTTACAGTTTTCTAATTTTTTGTGTTTATAATTGAACCTTATTGTGAAATGCACATGCTCAATCTAAATTTAATGTCTCGTTCTCTCCATATGATTGAAAAAAAGAATAAGGATATGACACATATCAGATCTCACATAGCTGTTAGAAAGGTGTGTTCAATTTTCGACCTCAATGAACGTTATGAAATATAGGATTTACGAAGCCAATATTGTCAATAGTTTCTTTTCAGCTGTCTCGATATATTTATAACTATATTTTTTTCATCCTTTTCATACAGTATAGGAATTAGAGATGGGATGCAATTAACTGATATTTAAAATTTAGTGTCAGCAAGAATTAAGCTGATTATCAGCTTGTTCTGATTCTTAATTAAATTGCATGACTCCCGCGGATCACCTGTTAGCATTATTAATTGTAATTGCTACTAGCGGTGTTGTGTAAGTATTTAGTATATAATTTAGCTTTCATTTTATTTACCTCAGAAATTATAGTTCCGTGAGAACTTGAGAAATCGCTCGGAAACAAACAACAGTTGAATCTCAGGGATAAATTTTGACCAAGGGTCGATTGGCCACGAATGTAAGGTTTAGACACAATAGTCTGTGACATAAAAATTGTCGATTAAAATTATGAAACACTATCTAAACACTCTATATAGCTGATTCTTGCCCCGAATGCTAAACAAAGGGAAACTTTAATAGTTTGACCTTTGTATAATAGTTGGGGTCGAAAAGGACGAGGGCATGCTTCATAAAATTCATCTTGGGCTTTTTGAGATTTTTACGTGAAATAATAATATTGACAAATTATAATAATAACACGCCTTTGTAACAGTGTGGTTTCGATAAGTTTTTATTCCTTCTAATTATTGAAAGTGACAGATTTATTATTACTTGAATACGATATTAATTTATCACATTGATTATTTACGAAAATTCTAAGCCCTGAGCTTATCTAATATGTAATAAAAGGCTTAAATCGCAAATGGTACGTTTATGTAAAGAGTCTTAATACTTTAAACACTGTTGTGGGACTTCTTGGCACAGTCTCACAACCTGATAAATCTTGATAAATGAGAAATCCTTGTTGATTAAATATAAATTTTATTGATTCACTTAATCTTGATAACACACAACTTGCTAGTATGATGATTTTAAAGTGAATGAAATGTAAAATAATAATTATTTAATACAATAATACAATATAGGTACAATGTAGCTGATGCGCTAAAATGTACGGTAATTAGATCGTACAAACACTAAGGTAAATTATTTTAGTGTAAATAATTTTTATTTTCATTCAATTTGCACAAAGATAATAAATGTAAAATAGGTCGTAATACCGTGAAATATATATATATATATATATATAGAACCCTTACTTATTAGGGAATACAAAATATAACAGACTAGAGTGCCATCCTGAATTATATTAGTCTTAAGTACACTTTCCGGTCGTGTATTTAAGAAAGCGGTATTGTACCTTTATGTATTTTCATTCATTTATATCAAAAAAGATGCAATATTCATTCAATATTTTTTGAAATATTGAATGAATATTGCATATAGTCAAAGAATATATTTTAAATGGGTACTTACTAATTAAAATTTTTTTGGAAATGGTACTTGTTTCCAGATGCAATAGGAAAGGAAGTACCAGTTACAAAGAATGCATCTATATTATCACATTAGCAATGTCGTCTCAACGTCTGTCCTAGTCTACTTCTAGGCTTATTCCTGCCTCTTTCATGCACGGCAGTAACTACTGTCTGATAATATAGCAATCTTCCAAGACATACTCAACCTCCAGACAACGCTAATCGTACGTGCATTTTTTACGAATTTCTTTTCCCTCCATGAAATTGTATACACTGTACGTTTGCACTTTATATACATCTGCTGTATATTCAATTGACATCTAAAAGCATAGTGATAATGAACCGCTACACACATTCGGTACAGTAATGTATTAGTGGATGGTTCTGCAAATCAATCGGTATTTTAAGCAGCAGGTGCTAAACGAAACTAACATTCGCGCGGTTGTGTCAGTGTTTTTTAAATTATTGTGCAAATTCATTATAAAAAGTTAAATATAAAGTTTGTATGTTATACTACCAACGAAGGCTTTTAAGTACCTATCTCCCTTGCGTCATTTCTCAATTTGTACTTCTTTGTTAAAGAGAGCAGATCATTGCACTTAAATATATCCAGTCTCGACAGTTTAAAAAACAATTATTTCAAGAATGTTCTTCCAATAAAAAACTTGATTTATCTGAGTAATACCTTAATGTTTGCATAATAATTGTAATGAACGTGCATTGTTCAAAGATTTGCCTTTTTTATAATCGGTTTTTTGGGATCATTTACTGATTAAATTACTTGATTGAACGACGCTATGACGCGACGCACTAATTAATTTATTGTTAGAGTATCTACGTTCTTATCAGATATCTGAAGATTGGCGAAATAGTTTCCTTTTATATTATTTATAAGATTGCTGTTACTTACCTAAAGCTTCACAATTATTTGAAATACGAGTCCTCACCGAAATTCCAGGCCGGTTAATTTTATTGTTTCACCGTCGGTCAATTTGCACACACGTTATCAATTGAGCTTGATTTTCTTATATTTTTCCATCATTTCGCTACATATATTATACTTACATAATTATTTCAACATATACCTGTATGTGTTGCCGCTATTTGACTACCAATTTACTGATATTCTTTTCAACAAAGAAAATTTTATTTAAATTCAATTTTTTTTATTTCATTATTAAAAAAATGTTAATGATAGAGAAATATTTACTTCAAATAGGACATGGATTCCCCGCAGTATACAAATATAACTAGTTGGTGTGCGTATCAAGCGGCGAGCTGAACAATCTTCTCTAGGGTATTCCTTATCCGGCTCGAAGAACCATTGTGCAATGGGCCAAAAATATCCCAAGGAGCAAGATATTTAGTTAGAAAACAAATTATCTTTTGCTACGAGTGTGTAATTAAAATCATGACACATTAAACTATGTACATAAACTACACAAAACTCGTTATTGCGATGTGAATTCGTGTAGAGACTTGTAGTGTTGAACACAGATATTAATACTAATAATTAATAAATATGGTTGGAGACTGACTTTGTATACTGTTATAATTTGTCCAGAAATGCTGCATAGAAAATGCTACCAAAATTAATGATATCTTTGTAATGACATACAACACAGTATCTATTATGTTTTTAAACGAATTGCTAAATATTTATTGGTATTTTTTAAATATTTCTATACTACATAATTTCGGAATCAAACGAAACATAACTAATTTGTTTAGAATTTCATATAAAAAGATGAAAAAAATACCAAAAAATGTATAAAAAAATACAAATGCAAAAATCTTATTTGTAGTCAATATCTCTATTGCCATGCCATTTAATTTGTCAGGGTCAATCATTTGAATAGTGGTGTAAAATTGACCATGAAATGTTTTTGTTTTAATAAAATTATTTTCATTGACCTAAATGCTTTATCTAAACAATAAATGCTATCAAAAACATGCGGGATTCACCTTCTTACTGAAACCTAAAATTGCATATCATTAAATTGTTTTTTGCATCTATTGGCATTGAAGATTTTTTTATGTTTCTTTCATTATTTCTTTCATGCTAATGAAGAATAGTTAATTTAAATATCATCTTTTACTGATATCTATATTCTATGACGCAGGAAATAGAAGCCATCGAAGAGCAATGGAGGACTGAGTCAGCGGAGCTGGTGACAGCAGTTGGTCGACTCCAAGATGAGAATAAACGGCTTCGGCGGACTCTCAATGCCCCAGCTGACGGTGGGTTTTTTTTAATTTTCCTTTATTTATATTTTATCCTATTTTTGCGAGAATATTGCGTCACGTTATTGGTTATGATTGATTTGGCAAGTATCTACCTGGTAAAATTTAAGGTAGTTGTAGTCGAAGTGCTCCTTGTTATAGACATGTTATAATTTCTTTAATGTGTTTAAGAAATTTTAGGAAATAAATCGAAATGTATATATGATTTTATACATTTTTAGCATGGGTAGTCTTAAATCACATAAGTAAGATATTTCATCCTTTCATTGTAGCATTGCAAACTCGATTTTAGCTTAAATCTAATTAATTTTTAAGACTGAAAGAATTACATTACAATGTAAAAGAATAAGTATTACCTTGTACCTATATGGTTATACTACGCAAAACCTTTTAGAAGACAGTATAAAATTGCCTAATTTGGGCCATTGGTTCGTTATATACGCGAAAATACGCAATGCTGTTTCGTAGATGTGGTATCTTGGGCCCATTGCATTGTTATTAAGTACCTACTTACTATTTTCGTGTCCCAATCCCAACTTGAGGTAAGGCGAAAGACGCATACTGTTTAGCATAATGTTGCATAGATTCTGTTTGGATTACGCAAAATTATGGCAGTTAAAACAATTCTTAGATTTCATCTTTATATTTGTACTGTCGTCGAAATGTATGTACGAGTAATTTTAAAGTATTTTTTGTGGTTGTTGCAGTCGTTATTTTCATGACAATTTTTGCATAATGCTATGTTTTTTATGGCCCGTGAGATGTTTAGTTATAACCATCTATATCAAGCTATATCAAGAAATCACTTGATACTGCCCGTGCATTTACATGTTGCAGTAAAGAGATGTGTTTATTATTACACTAGATACGTTTCACTTCACACTTAACGAAAAACAAACTACGAGTACTTCCAGCTGCAGGCGGGTCTTCCATCTACTTCGTAACTATGATATACCGAATAGAAAAGTGTTACGTGTTTTTGTTTTAGTTCTTATCTCTAATAAAAATTTGATTATTAAAATTACCTTTTCACTCATTAGTGGAATGATAAGTTTATTTTGCAATAAACTTCTTTGTATCTATGACTTTTCTTTTATATATTAGAGTTTGTTGTCAAGTGTTCTCATTTCTACCACTTTCCCTACTATCACTTCTTTACTGCAACCAAAAATAAACCAAGTTTCATAAACGAAGAGTAACAAATTGTGTCACAATTCAAATCTTATCTATGTTTCCAACATTTTGTGGTTTTATTTCACGTAATATGACACAACAATCACAACATAGATGTTGATAATAGGACAGTGCTAATGGCAAGTGACCTTGCCTCGATATGAAACAGCAATGTAAATGAAGTGAGGGGCAAAATATGATGTTATAGTGTCCAACCAAGTGTTCAACTGTCTACTAGGCTGGCCGCTCACCTCTGACAATTGGTGACCGATTTTTCGTTTGCAAAAATGTAACAAAATCTGCTTTATTACAAAACGTTTAATTTCAGATATGCGTCCAATTTCGTAACCACTAGTAAAATCAGTTTATTGTTGGGCTATTGCTGCGTTACAAGGCAAGATATCGCAATTGTATAGTAAAACAACAATGAATTTACAATAAACTTAAGATAAACTCCAATGATAGTAATAGGCTACATCTAAGGGTGGTTTTAGCTTGATTCCCTTATCTTTATAATTTAGTTATGGATCAGACTTAACTTTAAACCAAGACTAACATTCTCGTCCTACAAAAACCCTGGTATATACTTAGGACAAAACTTTAAATCGGTACCGCGGGGCGTCCCGGAATAATTCTAGAAGGAAGCTGGTTATTTTTTATGTAAATTGTTCACTCTGGACTTTGGACAATAATAATTTCAATAATCCGAACTACAGATCTACTAAAGTCTGTCGTGGTTGGGTAGCCTCAGACTAGTGGTTTCGAAACAAAGTTAGCGTTATTAATTTTACGACACATGTAAAAATAGCTGTAATGTAACCGATATCGTAATTTGAGAAGTTTGAACATTCTCCTCGGCATAATATTATCTTGTAATAGAATGTAGGTGATTAGTTACTTATACCTTATACATTATTGTGTAACTAAATTTGGAATCCTTAAGGATGAAACTAATAATATACAAAATGAATATTAGAGATCTCAGCCTACTAGGATGAGGAAGTTACTAAATAGTTATAACTTATCAAAACATAATACGTATACGGCACGTGCTTAGGGCAATACCTTCTACCAAAAATACTTAATTACCTCCCTGAAGCCAAATAGGTTATATGGTGAAAATATTATTGCAGTGGAAAATAAATTAAAAAAAAACTTAATAATTTTTCCGCATTAATATTTTTTCTGTTGAATATATATTATTTGTATGAATAGATCGGATCAAATAGATATGGATAGATATTGAGTTCTCAATATGTGAAAATTAACATTTCGATGTAGGCAAAACCTTTGTCGAGCTCTTTGTGCTGCGTGTGCTGATAAGGTTAAGTAGTAAGTGAAGCTCGTCCCTGAACGGCCCTTGAGGAAGTCCGCGATGGAAGAGGCGTAAATAAACGTAGAGCTGCGGATGATCGTTCTATTGATATAATGATCCTGGGGTAAACAAAGAAATATGACGTTCCACAGAACTCGGCAAATTTCATCAAGTATCGATTTAACATTATAAGCTAAGGTGCTTATCAACTCATCCACTTTTTAACTATTTTTATTCTGTTTTTTGTAAGTTTTTAGTTGCGTTGGTCTATTTTTAACAGACGTCAAAAAATTAGGTGGTTATTAATTCGACGTAATCTTTTTTCTTTCAATGTGTTCTCCCCGATTACTCGAAGACACCTGAATTAATTTTGAAAATATTTTTTTGTTTGTGAGGGTATACCTCCCAAGTGGTCCCATTATCACCGAGTCAGGATCTGATGATTGAATCCTAGGGAAAACGAAACCCTTACATTCAATAGGCACCTGCAACGTGTTTCATGTTTTTTCTGAAGCTATTCAAGTATTGGATTGGATGGAAGTATGCTTGAGTTTTAGGAGGGGTTCGTTCGTTGAATATAATATCCACGTATTCATCCTTAGAAGTATTCTTTCTAGTTGTTTCGGTGAGCTGATTTTGGAAAGAACAATTGCTCAATAGTCAGGAGTTAGGGAACAATTCTTTACATATTGTTTAGATCGTAAATAGTATTCCTTCAAATTGTTCAGGAATTTATGTCAGGTACGAGTTATTTGTTTGTTCAAAGTTTCTATTGTCAAAGTTAGATATGATGAAAAAAGTTTTTAAGAAAACAAAATTTGTTATGTCCTTTTTAATTGTGTTTGCGTGTCGATAAATTGTTAAATAAAAAAAGTAAACCCACTTCAAGACACTAAAACTAAATAATTCAATTAAAGAAGTTATTCAATTTAAAATCCAACTACAAGAGAATAATTATAAATGGAATAACTTCTTAAATTGAACTTTTATACCATTTTAGTGTTGTAAAGTCGGTTTATTCTTATTGCTGTTCACTGAACTTTCGAATGACTAAATTGGATAACGATACTTAGTGTGTATTTTAGTTAACCAACAGTTTCAAATAGAAGATTGATAATAAACTTGTAAATAAAATATTTTGAAAATTTTCTTTTTCATTCTGTTTCAATATTGGGCATCAGACTGTATACTTCTCGGAGTCAACTTTTAATAGTCAACGATCGATAAGTAGCTGCGAGCCGCCGCCGACGAGAAGCCTTCGAATATAAATAAACTGTCTGGCAGTTTATTTTTAACAGACCTCATTAAATCGGGAATGTAATGATAGGAATCCTAATAAAATTTCGGCTTGGGACTAATATATCTATTTCGCTTACATATTGTTTACTTGAAACTTGCATAATATCATTTTAAGTCTATTTTGTAATATCGAATAGACTAGTTTTTGGCTACCATTTCACTAGGTATTAATATGAATAGGTAACCATAGAGATAGAGATACAAAAGGAAATAGAAAACTATCCGTAGATAGATTATAAAAACACAACATATGGCTGACCTGTATTATTCAATTACATTAAATACCTATTTAGGTGTCTAATGAGTAAGCACCAGGAATGCCGGCATCACTAAGTAAATTAAATACCTTTAGGTATACCATTAGGTGTTTAATTTAGTTATGTTTGATTGATCAAACTCGTAAACGAGAACCTAATGGATGACACGTGATATTTTTGCTGAAATATTTTTTTAAAATATAGGTTTAATTAAAGATCTTTAGTTTTTGAATCTAGCTCCACTAGGAGACATCTCTACAAGTTACAAGGAATTCTATACTAATATAGATAGATAAGAGTAAGAAAGCAATTCCTTCTTCCAATTATTACGTTTTGTTAATAAGCTTCTATTTCTATTTAAGGGTAGAAGAATTATGGTCTGTCTCTTCTAAGTTCAAGAATTTTTAAATAATTACATAGGTTTAGCTGCACCTGGTTTAGCGGAGGACACTTATGTAAAATTAATGAGTTTGTGTTTCTATTACCAGCAAAAAACATTGCTTCGTATCTACGGCTAAAAATTAATCCTCAGCCTCAGTTTAAGATTCTGAAGACTGTGTAATCCAAATTAGAAGTTTTAATTTGATGGTAGAGTTGCAAATTATTTGCAGGTACAAATGCTCCACCGTCGCCAGCAAGGGAACAAGACCAAGAGGTGTTGTCACGGCTCACTAGTACTGCTGAGAAGCAGAGGGCTACCCTCCGTCACCAGGAGTTACAGATGCAGGAAAAGCAGCAGGTCATAGATGGGGTGAGTGTAATAGACAATTTATCTTATTGTAATATGTACTGCTGACGGAAGACAGTTAAAAAAAATCTCAGCTGAACAGATTATCCTCTTTGATAACTCAACTTGTCAGTATTTTACTTGATTTCTTCCTATGAAAGAGAAGGCACGGGCAACTAAAACCCATACAGCCATATCTCATCCGGGTATTTATTTTTTAAGTTATGGCTTTGGGATACCGGTTTAACGTATACATGAATTGTCATCAAGCGAAATCTTGGTACTACAATATTTGTAGTAAAGCAGTAGTGGACCTGCAAATAACTGTATTTTTATCACTTTATATACACACAGCGTATATGCACTTATTACATATTTTATATTTGTTAATGTTCGTTTACTTATAGTAAAGAGTATCTAAGTATGTATTTAAGTGATTTAATTTCGCGTTATAAATATCATATTCCTTAGCACATCCGAGAATATTCAGGTCAATCTGTAGTCTTCTAAATTACGGTGCTTCATATTTCGCCCTAACTAGCCCAAAATTTTACGAGCTAGACCAATTTACGACTAAGTACAAAGCATTATCTCCCTAAGCATCTAGGTAGTAAAGTTCTTTTTATTGTAAGTTTACTGCTCTGGCGTATTTTCGGGCGTGAAATAGACATTACAACGTCTAGGGCTGATGACAAATTAGGTGATGTCATCGTTTTGACCGAATGTGTCCTTACACGAGCATAGATCACCTTATTATTGTAACGGTAGGTTTTTTCTATATAGTCTATGAATGGTTATATAGTCTATAATGATTATAAGAATAGTAAAATTACAAGATAGCTATCCAATTTTGACTATTTTCTAATTTAAATATGTATTATTTAATCTAGTTATGTGTAACTATTTTTCGCCGAACTGTCTAACTTACGGTTATAACTTATAAAACTTAGATACGTCACATTGTGACGAGACGTCATTTGTAATTATCACTTCTTTTTTACTGATTAGACAGAAGGCGCGAGTGGCGAGTTTTACTTAGTCCTGCAAATTTAGTTTCTATCATAATATTACTGGAAATTCGAACTTATTAACTCTAGGGCCGCAATACCTGATGTATTTTTAGCGTGGTCGTTGAAGGATTAGCGATTGAGACTTGATAACAAATACTTAAACGTCTTTCTTATGTCATTTTTATGCGCTTTAATTCTAGTTATATAGTCCTTAATTTTATAATTTTAGCATAAATACTACAATCTGACAAAACAGTCTAGATATTAATTTCAAGCTAATTGTAAGTTTCTAGCATTAAGTAATAGTTTTACAAATTTTTAAATCAATTAGTATCACTTGGTTAAGTCGTCTTGGTTGGTAGGTCATTCTTGATTCGGTTAAGAAGCACTTCGCTATTTTTCAGTAAGAAGGGAACAAGGTTCGGGAGGTATTAATATATCTTCTGAATTTCAGTCAATATACACCAGTGTATCGAGAGTTTTTATAATATTTTAGATGTATATAAGCTATGGATACCACTTAAGTTCTAACAGGAGGACCTGGAGTATTTTTTTACTTCATCTAAAACTTTATGATTTCGCTAATAAAGTGCACAATGTGATAATAAAAAAAATATGAACAAGGTTTGTAGTGAACACAAAAGTAACAAGTATTTGTAGAAAAAGAAAAGGTCTCGTTAATTCCTTTCAATACAATTGCAAGCTTGTTTAGAAAGTCATTTGTTACTGAGATTGATTTCCTCTTTCGAGGAAACTGCGTGAGACGGAGATTTAAGGGCTATTTCTGTTATTTCTTTTATATATACACATTGTTTTATGGTGTGTAGTAATTTTAACTAATCGCACTAAGAGTAGTCACGATTAGTACCTATGCATGATTACGACAAAAGCTGCCTTTTGAATATATATTTATAATAATGTTATCTAAAAGACTAAAAGTCTTAACTCATCATCATCAGTAATCATCCTCCGACAATTTGTTTACTTACTCCTCTTGGGGGGAGAGAGAGCTTATGAAGCTTCTAACTTAATCGAGGCCACCTGGTTCCCTTTTTCTATTTATAAAATCAGGCATTCGTCATCTAATTAGTTATTATTTAATAAGTTGCTCCATTCATCTTTTCCGTGGTTCTTCCTGTCTTGTTTGTGAGTACGGTTTTACCTGTATTGGGGTTTGGATGCTGCAAGATTTAGAACTTTATTTTCTTTTATTTTATTGGTGTTCAAAAAATATATTTGGAACACCACCATACACCTATCAATACAACATGATTTTCACAATCAACTCTATCTAAGGCAATCAACTATTAATTTGCAATCTCTCTCCATCTCTGCCTACATCTTTCAAAACCTTAAATCTTATGATGAGGATAATTCCTCATCATAAGATGTAAGGTTTTGAAAAATTACAGAACGTTTTAATATCAGAGTTTGTATTTTTCGGAGACCAGGAGCCATAAACAATAATATGAATTTTGATCAGAAAATGTGTTTATTGTTGATATATCGGTCAATTACTATCTCATACTAGCTTCCGCCCGCAACTTCCCGCGTGGAGTTAAGTCCCTCTCAAATATTATATAGCCTATAATCTTCCCCGATAAGTGGACTATCCAACACAAAAAGAATTTAACAATTGCAACCAGTAGTTCCAGAGATTACCCCCTACAACCTCACAAAATCTAACTTTATTATACGAATACGGATTCTACACCTATTATATAAATACCTACATATAGTTTTTTTTAAATTTGATATTAATATGATTAAGTCATTTTTATCAAATTGATAGTTATATCGTTTCTGCAATCTTAAATCACAAGAATAATTTATGAAGGGATACCAGTTATAAAATACTATAACAGTTACATAATACTGTAATAGATAAGATTAAAATCACGTTTTCTTAATAAATAATTAATCTTTCGTAGATTTTTATACTTAATATCGTACGATTGTAAAATTTACAAATATATCATAATTTTTACTGGCCACAAGTTTATTTCCTTTAAATCACGTAGTTCATTAAATTAAGTGATTCTCTGTAAGCGATGATTGAAGCTTTTATTAATACATTTTTTTATTAACATCAGGTGGGGATAGGTGAATGTCTGGTTTTTTTCGAAATGAACAAAAACTATTTAAAGAAACCTATCTATCTTATAATATTGACTAAAAATCGCGCCTTTTACTCTATTGTAAATCGATGAATGTAACGCAGGACATTATTTGCACATATATTCTAAATTTTGCATCTATTCATAATCATGTTACCGTTATTTCAATTACAAAATATAATTATTTATGCACAAACTGTACAAGTACAAGTACTTTCAACTTCAACAATGGCATCTGATTTCATTTTGTGAAATGCATGAACTACCTTGTTAACCTACCAGTTATGGTGTTGACTGAAGTTCATGGGAGAAATTAATAATTTATTTATTATTCGATACATATTACTGTTTTGTACAGTGAAAATAGACGAAATTAATAGTTGGACTGGAAAAAACAATAAATAAAAATATAACCTTTTATATTACTACTAAATTAGTGGCGGTCTTATTATCATGGCAATAAATCCTTTCTCCATTCTGCTTAATAGTCTGTGGTCATATTTTATTTTGTAACCATTTATCTAAAACGAAACCTTACTTCAATAATGGCATAGTTATAAAACGTATATCCGTATTATAATTAGTATATGTTAGAATCATTCTCTCTTCCTGAAAATCAGTACACAAATAGCTATTCTGACTTAACCAAAATTCTGACTTTTTGATTTCCATATAAACGATAACCGATGACGCATTAGATTGAGAAAGAGAAATGAGAAGTCATCAAGGCGTCTCTTTTACCAAGCGTCTAACTCAGTTGAATAACGTAGTGTTATTGTAATGGAATATAGTTATTTTAAATTAGTTTAGTTGCTGTCATATCAATTCCGCACAGCATGACTATTTGTCAGTTGCCAACAGTTGTGTATCTACCTCAGTTTATTGATCACGGATGACGCATTTCTCCCCTACACTATGAAATGCGTCACCTGTTTCAAAGTAATAATCTGATATATTGTATGGTATAGGATAGAAATGAGATATAGACTAATTCTAAAATATTTAATCCCCTCCTTAGATTTCAGATGGTCTAGTGTCAAAAACAAACCAAAGCTTTTGCTATGATTGGACGCTAGATGGGTCAACTAAAAATTTAAGTTCACAATGCTCCTCCATGCTTCATTGGACATTGGGAAAGTGTGGTAGTGTTATATTCCCAAACTCCTGAAAAGCTTCTACCATGTAGATGACCTGTGCCTAGCAGTTGATTCTACATGTAGACTATTGATGATAATGTTACGCTTACAGATACGGAGCTGTTGTAACGATTTATTTATTATTAAACTTGTAGACTTTTAGTTTGTAGAAAATTACAAGTTTATCTTGGTTTGATTTAATTATTAATTAGTGGTAAAATTACTAAATTATTTTCGAAATGCTTAAACGGGAATATGATTTGAATCAGCTGTTATTAAAATATATGCAAATAGATTGACATTTTTCTTTATTTCGCATATTTAAGATTCATTCAAATTTGATGAAAGAATTGGCTTAATCTAACTGAAAGTACTTAAGTAGATAAATATTATTATATTGACATGAATGTTAAATAAGAAATTTACTGGTTCATAACTTTTGTAATATGATTTTGTAGGTGTAATAGTAAGTAATGATATCAAAAATGTCCATTTAGAAGTGAATAGCAATTCTAATATTCTCATTTCTCTTCTAAAAGCTCTCGCTTACTTTCAAATATAAATATAAATCTGTCTGTCATTACTAAAGGTTGTGACTAAAATAGTCACAACCTTTGTTAATGACAAACAGATTTATATAGATTTATTAGTTCATCTTAGTCGTATTATTAGATAAACAACAAGATTTCTTGCAATCGCAAAGACCGCTAATTATTTAATCTTATTCCTTACAGTGAAATTATTCATTTCAATATTGATTTCAAAATCGTTATCAAATATATAAAAATATTTTTTCAAGGAAAATTAGGTCAATTACGTCAATTGTTTAACAAGCGAAATAGTATAAGCATTGGAGTATAAAAAATAAAGATACAAAAAGCATCTGATTTGTATCTTATTCACAGTTTCTTATGACTATGTGAAGCATATTGTGGTAATGTGGTTGCAAACTTACTTATTACTAACGAACTAAGCCTCAAAGTGAAAATTATTATCTGAAAAGCAGTATTCTAGCGAATATAAAAAATAATTATTGAATCTTCGGGTTTACTGAAATGAATCGAAAGCTGCGTGGATTTGACAGGCATTTCTGATGATGGATGAAAACGAATTGGACCACGGATTTGTAACTTCGCGTGTCTTCCCGATTACTTTCTGATATTTTCTGTAGGTATACAATATTACTTCGATGGGATCTATGTGAAGTTATTTTGTATAAATAGTTTTTGTTTTAATTAACATAACTAGTATTTTTTACAACCGAATCATTATTAAATTCCTATACCTCGCGTAGTACAACTCATTACTGAGGGTTAGCATCCTCCTCATTACTGAGGGTAGCATCCTCCGTGGAATTGTCTGTTGACAATGTCATCTATTTCTGAATTTATTAAGCATTTAGTTTGAAGCTTTAGTATCAGTAAGATAATTATTAATTTAATGGTAAAATATCCCACACAAAATCTCATATTTATCAAAATATAATAATAAAAGAACTGATAGATTCATCTATCGTCGATCATAAATTATGTCTTTACATTTAATGCCACTTTATTTTGACATAATCTTATCTAGAGCTACACACCCTAAATAATATATTTATCTTATTTTTATAGTAAGTTTGTTTATCTACTTAATATTTTTCATGTGATATAGATAACAACATGTACCTTTTTAGTAAATGCTTAAAATACCTACCAAAGACTTCACGTGTTGTGTTTTTATTAACCTAAAAATAAAGTATGAAAATAATAAAAGTAATAATGCGATGAGATTAAACTAGCGTATTACGCAAAATACGCCCTAAAATCAGAAAAAAAAACCATTCAACTAGCGACAAAATAGTCTAATAGACTATTTATTATCTAAACTGGTGATATATTGTTAATAAACTGAAATGGCGGTATTGGACACTTTACAGTTGACGAGCCAAGTGGAGAAGTTAGCGCAAGTTAGTCGCGACCTCAGGCGAAAACACAAGCAGCTGCAAAATCAGGTGCGTATTTTATAATAGTCACTAGTCACATTATTTAAAAGATTTTTGTATGTATCCCTATTAGATACTAAATATAATAACAATTTAATTTGAGAAATGTCAGTTTTGTTCCAAAATGTTACGTTATGTAATTTGATAGTTGTTTTTCATGTTGGCTTTGCATACTCATTATTAAATATGATGGTACGGTTTGTAATTGATTGATTTCATCATAAAATTGATTTGTGTTTTGATAATAATTTATCGAGACGCTCGTCGAAAAATTTTACTTTATGATAAAATATTTGCAACGTCATAATGACTGAGCCCTTTTTAATAGAGTTCAATGAAGCAAAATTAGAAGTTCCTCTAGCTTTAAGAGGAAGAGACTTTTTTATTTTTATTCTCGTAACATTTGACATTTCATTTTTATCACGCACACAAACACACGAAATTGCGTCCACCGCAATTTTAAATTCGAATGAAAAACTGTGAGGTACAGAATATTAATATATTTTATTAAATTTGGGTACAGATGCGCCTAGTATGCGAGGAGCGTTCGGAACTGACAGCCATTGTACAGGCTCAACAGAGGGACATCGCTACATTACAGCAATCCAATGCGCAAGACAAGGTAAACCTAATGATCAACTCAAAATAAATGTAAGCGGTATGAAGTACTGCTTTTGGGACACTAGCATGTTTAACTCGAGAAAGGGTTATATCTAAATCATTTTTTCTCCCATTGTGTGAGATCGACTATTTAATTCCGAGCATGAATTGAATGAGTATTATGAGTATTATTAACTTATCTTTAGAAGTGCGCGGCATGCGGGGCAGCGACTCCCGAAGGCTTCGATGATGAGGATCAGTCGTCCAAGCCTACATTCAGCGTGCGCGAGCTTCGCGCCATCTTACACGAGAGGAACGAGCTCAAACTCAAACTCAATCGTGTTGAAGAACAGTTGCAGGCATTGCAAGTTGAACCACAACCAGATAGGTAAGTAGATTACGATGATATTACAAGTACATTGTAATTTCATCTCTTGTAGACTCCAGAAGCAGATCGATGTGATTCAACATGGAGACAGATATAAACATTTCCGCCCTCTAGAATGTCAACACACCAGTATGTGCGTAGTTCTTCTGTCTTCACTCTAGGATCCCTCCTAGCTAACAACCATATGAATTAAAGGCGGACTGTTTTCTGCTGGTATAATTATCTCTATACATGAAATAGCCCGTCAATAATGATTGCGTGTACAAAAAGCACGTTGTTATCGCAGGTGCCTCTATGTGGTGTTTACAAATTTCTATTATTTGAGTCATTTTAAATTTTATGAAATACAGACTATAGGATTTGGGATAGATGACCGGCGAAGATGTAGATCAAAGATGGGTTTAACTCAGGAATGCAGTTGCTGATTCAAAGTAGCCGTAAAAATCTTTCCTAATGGCGCCGATTGCACATATATAACATTTTGGGTCTTTTTGGGCTGTGAGGTAAGATAAATTGTCGTTCGACTTATTTTAATCGACTTTGTTTTTGAATTTGTTTTGTAGCAGTTCAGACACATCTCCTTCTATAAGCACGGCAGCGGCAGAAGAGGAAGAGGCACCTGTCCAAGGACCCCTGCCCGCAGAACCCGACGACGCACCCTGGAAGAGAAATAGTGGAATCAGGAAGTTGTGAGTATTAAAATCGATCTTATTTCTATGGTGTATACAGTGGAATTTTGGAATAGAGTAGCTAATTTTAGTTAAGTTGAGGTTGAATCTTATATGGCGAAGTGAATTTATTATCTCTATAAAGAATACTGGCCTTTAAAAGCCATGTAGACTGGAAGTAACTTCAGTTAAAGAAATTGAAATATTTGTAAAACATTTAAAATATATCAAAATTCAATGAATAAGTAAGTACAAGTGGATTCAAACCCAGGCAGTACATGTACATAAAGTTGTCTTCAGTTGTCTACCTCTGCAGAGAGAAGTTAGTCTGTGGTGCTGTAGTTTTCTTAGTTTGCAAAATGTTATGTCGGCATGTGGCACGGCTTGCAGCATTTATTATTAAAAAAAAGTTATCGTTTCAAAATTGCATGGGGAAGTTTTACACAGAGTATTGTTAACTTTAATAAAGTCTATATTTTTTTAAGAACTGCAGTTAAATGGTGATTTGCATACGTAGAAAGAAATGTATTTATCAAAACTGAATGAATTGCAGAAGATTTGTTTATTTGCATGTAATTTTTAAAATAATTTATGAGGTGTTAAGTTTAAATAATAACTAAGCTTTGCAACTCACTCATTTTTATATTTGGTGATGGTTTCACTGTGGGTTTATGGTGCATTGAAAATTCATTCATTTATTCAATTATTTTAAATTCGAAAGAAATATACACGTTCGTTCTCTTGTCCAATTGTCTGAAAAGTCAAGAGCGGCTCTATTGTTAATTATTAAAAACCTATTTTGATTTGGCGTCTAAACGGTGATCGTAATAGATACGTTAGAAGTAGATCTCACTTGAATGATAGTGGTGTGTTGCGTATGTGTGGACTATATTAAGACATTACATTAAAATAATTCTATGAACGTATGCGGACAATGTTCTAATTAAATCTCCATTTTGCATTAAAAAAATTAAACAATTTCTCTTCGCGCTGCTAATACGTTTTTGACCTGTAGAAATATTTGACACAGTAGAAAACGTATATATATTCGAGCAGGTAAATAATTCTAGACTGTCATTTCTTACTTGACGCATAACTGAAAAAATAAGTAGTCTGTTTGATAGTTTTGAAAAGAGGGATTTGGCGTAAGGAAAAGTCGTTTAAGGCCTATCCATTTATTACTTCTCCACCTTCAAACTTAGTTCATAGAAAATGGCTTGGTATTGACGATATATGTATTAAGTTATATTATTAAGATGTCACAGCAAGGCTTCAGCGTACTTATTCATGTCGGAAAATAATCGAAATTACCTGTCACTTTTTATTGTGGTGCGTAAAAGCAAGATGGACGTTACTTTGCGCATCGAGTCCTCTATTGGACAGTAGTAAGCGTTAATTTCTTATTGATGTCGTAAAAGTTAAGTAAAATATAATGATTATAATTTTAAAATATAGATAAGGAACTCTTTTATTACTCACGTCACATTTCATTTTCATGCCTTTCACACAATAAAATCGCTTCATTTGGTTCTGGTACATTACTCTCTTTACATTTATTTGGGTCGTTGAAATGGGAGAAATAATTATGTACACATCTGTATCTGTTAAGTTGTTTTTGTCTTTTTAGGTGGTTTAAATATTTGTAGAAAATGTGACCAGGGCCGAAAGAGACCGATCACGACACGACCATCGAAACAGTGACGCACGAAGCACGGTGCATGTTGATATTACATTGAAAAAGGCGACGCTTTTAGCTTCGACACGTACCTTGTAATCTCCCTTTCCTATATCTTCCAACATTTTCCTCTTTTTAATAATTCGATTTACGCTGCATTTTCATATTTTTATCATTTTCATTTTTTATTCATTATTAATTTATGTTTATTTACCTTTTTTATGTTCTTGATCATAAACCTCTAATCACCAATAAAATAAAATGTTCTGCATTTTTGGTTCATCATTATATTTTTCCATATTTTTTATAATATATTTTTTCATAAATCATCACATACACAATGTAATCCATTGTTCAAGATTTATGTAAATTTAATGTAAAGTACATTAAATTTAACTTAATAAAAAATAAAAAAATATGATTATTTTTGCCTTTGCTACAGACAAAAGATGTAGTAAGGTAAAGTCACAATGTCGCAATCTTTTCTTACTTTGTCTTTTGATTCTTTATCTATATATTTTTCTAGATCTATTTACTTATATGTTGCTTTTTCAATTATGTTTATTATCTTCCTTTTTGTGTTGGTCCTTAACGAATGTGTCGCGGTAGGTTCTGGTTGGCGTTGACGTCGCGCGATCAGTGTCGTCGGTCGCCTCCGCCACGGATCTCTTTCGGCCCTTGGTACTGAAGATACACACGGTAAGCGGGTAGGGCTGTCGCTCGTCGGAATTAATTGGTATACTTATTTTAAGTTTATATAAATCTATTTACATTGAATATAATATGAATCTACTTCTATTAAATAATCGATTGAAAATTGCTACGCATGACAGCCCTATCAACAAAAAATTTTTGAAAATGCTTTTTTTTTTATTAGTGCCACTTAGATTAGTAGAACATATAAATATATCTTTTATTAAACAATACTAATTATAATATATGTTTAAAAGGTATCTTAGGCAAAGCAATGCATTTTTGAACTGATTATAAGCCCTTGAATATTTTATTCTACTACAGCTAAATTAGTAATTATTATAAATAAAAAATTTGATCAAATCAAACTAAAGGGATCTAAAAAATTAAATCCCCGGTTTCTTGCAACGAAATGCCACTATATTTTTTAAATATATTTTTGACAAAATTTTTAATAAACATTAGTTTATTTATGTGAACTTTTTTAATATTTAATTATTTTGATTTCAAATGTAAACTTAACAACTGCTTGTGTATTATAGCGCTGGCATGTGTGCTCGAAAGTACAAAAATAATGTGTTAAATAATTTTTATATTCAATTGAATTTCATATTTCTCTTTACAGTTTTCGCAAGCTCTTTGCTGAGTCTGATATCACCGTGGGATCATTCCCGCGCCGCTCATTCTCTTCGCTCGCGCACAAGATGTCCGCGCCCAGTGGCGCCGCCACCACTTCCGCGTAGGCACTCCGACCCCCATACAACACAAAAACCCCAATACAAGCCATTACACCGTAGACATTCCGAAATAAAACCCCCATCGAAATTAGACTTAAGACAGGAACTACTCAACGCCAATGTAGAATTCGGGTCTTGGATTGGAGAAAGCTTCGAAGAAGCAGATGAGACTCAAGACAGGTTCGAACACGACATCCCATTGCAGCGATCTATCTCCCTTGATAGAGGCAAAGATATTTTCGAATATTTACAAACATTTTCAGATTGGTCCGGCAGTAGTGTCGGCTCTACCTGGACGACACATGAATTAGAAAGTCAGAAACGATTGTTCGAATACCATCGGAGCTTTGAAGATATTACTGCTTCTCTGAATAAAGAGAAAAGCAGACGTGCATCTTCAGATATGGACACAGCTTTTGGGAGAAGTTTGGGCTGGTCTGTGCTGAGGGACAGTTATAAAGGGCTGGACGTAGAGAACTCTAGTGTGGCTCCCCAGATTAAGAAATTGAAATGGAACTTTTCGTTTACGACATTCGATAATTATAAAGATAGTGACGATGAAAAGGAGGTAGATTCAAGAACAAAAACAGATTTTAGGAGGATGTCGGCAGTGTCTGCAATTTCGAATGAAAGTATGCTGGAAATGAAAGCAGTGAAGGGAAGCGGTACACTGACATCACTGCTCAAAGATGGCAATATGTCCTTTAGGGACTCTTCAGATGATCTAAAGCGTGTGAAATGGGACGATATAGAAGCTGAAACTCTCGAGCCGTTTTACAAAAACAAATCAATAAAATGGAGCAAAACAAACGATAGTCATGATTCTAATAAAGATATTAACGTGAAAACTAGTAGTTCGCTTAGCCCAATAACACACATGAAAAGGATATATAAGAACTCTGTTGAAAATCTAAATTCTGAAGTAGCACGAAACGAAGCTACTGACATTGAAAGAACTTATGCTAAGAGATATTTATACAGGAGCATCTCTATAGAGTCAGGAAAGCTTAGCGAAAGATATGAGGCAGAATCTGATGAAATTCCTAGATTGAAAACGCTTGGTATAATTAAAAACATGTCCCATCCTGGAAGAAAAAAGCTTGAAACTAATTTGAGAAAAGAGGTCTTGAAACAAAGTTTGAGTTTCAACAGTTGTGAGGATATATTATCTGATAACAGTAAGGTCGGTCGGTTTTTACGCAATACAGAAATAGCTCCAGGCTTTTTAACATTCAGAGATAGTTATGAGGTTGAATATGTTAACAATCCAGTATTAAAAGGAACTTTGATGCCCCAAATCATGATAACGGAAGCCGACAATTCGTTAAAAATCGGTGTTGCCAAATATAAAAACGATATTCCTACTAAAGATTTCAGTATATTAAATGTAAGTAGACAATGTGACTGTCAAATTTGTATGGCAGAAGAGAAATATGAGAAAGAGAAAAAGCCCACCATTTGTGATGTATTGAGTTCCATCTTCATAAAGATTTTTAGGAACAGTAGAAGGTTGACGTGTTGGGATGAGAATAATAATTTGAATGAGAGCGAAATGTACACCTGCTTTATGCATGTTCTGAAATTAATGCTCGGTCTTTGGTTGAGGCATTTAGATCACAATTAAATTAGTTTGTAGATTATGAGGGCTGCCTTACACTGTTAATGTCAAAATTTTGAATTGAACGGTGGCCCTCATTGGTAAAATTTGACATTTTTAATATGAATAATGTTGTTAATGAGAAATATTAGTGGCTAGTTCTGTCTTAGGTATTATAAGTTACTTGTGAATGTTGTACGTATATAATGTAGTGTATCAAGTACATCATATGCAAGTAATAATAATTAGCCTATAGTACTCGTGATTATGTTTTACAACCATTTAATTCTTGGCTTCTTCTTTCGACACATCTAGATATTTTAACTAAGTCGCTAATTCACCACCAAAAATTACGTTCCGGCCCATTTAAATTTCCATTTGATTACCTATTTTATTGTTATATTACTTAATCTTAGTACAAAGGCAGAACAAACACTTTATTCCGATACAATTCTGTTTTTTCTATGGCTTCCAATTTGTACTAACATTTAGTATTTTTGTGTCAGATTTCTGGAATTGTTACAGTGTTATGTTTTTAGAGCTCAAACTTAGAATTGCTAGTGCAATTATTTATATACTGGTTTATTTTTTAATAAAAATGACGTTTTTCGTTAATTATAATATACTAAAACTGTAATATATGTAGCGTTTCAGAAACAGGCAATTTTTATAGTAAAAGTGACTGAAGTGAAAGGCTGTGTATGTGTAACTTGTAACTTGTTTGTTGGTCGCAGCCTAATTTATAATTTAAGTTTAGTCTTTTGTAAGTTGAAACAGTGTTTGCCCCGATGTTGCCTCTTACTTTGCGTGTAATGTGATTTTAGTAATTTTGACATCAAGTTTTTTAATTATAACTGAAATAACAATGGAACTACAGTTTTAAGGAGTGTTGTGTCAAATTTTGTATTAAAATTTTGTACGTGACACGCCCTCACTATCCTCGATATTATTATATTTAAAACAATGTGTTTGGAAGCGTAAGTGTCATCATAAGATAATATTGTCTTCTCCACAATATCTTTCGGACCAATGTAATAATACATATCTTCCAATATTTTCAATGAGTTGGTCTGGAGTTAATCATTCATGCTCATCCAGATTTCTGGAACACTGGAAAAGCTAAAACTTATTTGTATTTTGTCAATTTTCGTGAAATTAATATTTAAAGGAATCCAAAATGGTTGATACTGTTTACTTGGGTGATCAAAGTGGACTATTTTATTTGCTTTCATCTTTTCCGTTTTTTGTGTCGATTTAATTAATGTCGATTGTTAACTTTGGCATAATATCACATTGATATTCAACGCCTGTATCGCTACACTCTTTGCAAAGCCGTCGTGATTGTCGTAAATTTATTGGCGCTTCATTAACCGGAGCCATTCCGTCACGGTGACCTTTCTAGTGTTCTATTAGAGGGGGCAGTCCGATACTGCCTTAGTTTGGTCAAATGAGGCTAAGCACGTGTGTAGATTAATATGTTGATATCGATATAAAACTCTTTTTTAAATTATTTATGAATCGAAAATATCTCATAAAAAATAACGTTCTAAATTGATTTAAAGTTTTTTCCAAGATACTTTTGTTGATGTATGTGATCTCAAGATTATTCGTGCTTCAAATTGTTATTGCATATTATTTCACTTTTCACTCAAATGAGAGCAGAATGATACTGTTAGAAGATGGTAGTAGTCCAAACTCCTCGTAGTCACGTGTAATTGTATTATTATAAGCATATTAAATTTGACATATTTAATATGCTTGTTATAATACAATTACATGAATTTAAAAACTAATATAGAATATTAGTCTTAATTCCAAGGTGGTAAATAGTATATCCTCTTTGATGACCCAGGAATAAAATATCATGTTTAGGTTTTCATTCAAGTATTTTAGTTACCAAATAATTTCCTAATTCGCAATTTTAATTTGAATTATTTATTTAAGACTTTAGTATTCGCCAATAAAGTTAATCTTTATCAAATATATTGATTATTGTTAGAAATCGACAAACCTATCACATGTTGTTTTTATTTTAGAACAAGTATCAAACAGTTTTTGTCGGTTTTTAAAGTCTCATTGTGATTTTGTAAGAATGAAAAAGTAAGAATTTGTTTTGAAATACTTTAAATTTGAATTTATATTTTCATTGTTAATTATATATTATAAATATTCCTAATATGATGTTCTATTACGGTGGGTATTTTCAAATCTTAAGCTTAAATATTTCTAGAATAGTTATAGACTGGAAATAGTTGAAAATTTTCAAAGAAAAGTGGTTGTCAATAGTCTAGAGAGTTCAGACATGTAGGGTATAAAAATATTTCTGAGGAAATCATTATGTTGAAAAATTTTCGCAACAAATACATTGAAAAAAGATTTCATTACCATTGGGATTTAAATAAATAGTTACTTGCTTGAGCTAAACGATCAATATTTTAAATAGATTTTCATCAGATAGGACTAGAATCTTTCACCACGTGAAAATGAAGTTAGGAAGGCGATTCTCAATTGCGAGATATATCTAATTAAAGATAATATAAAGTGATCCCGTATCTTTTGAAAACGGCACATCATAACTTATTTACACGATCGAGAAAATACTCTGAATGCTTATCTTAAGTACAAAATCTACTTCTAGCAACAGTATAAGAAATATGACACATAAGAGACTGAGATAGGAGATGATTTTTGCTTCAAAAAGGTATTTAGAATGTTTCATTTTAATCTTGCATACTTTTTACTGTTATATGATATTTGTTAGAAAATGACGAATTTAATTTTGAACTAAGTCAATTTCGATAGCATGTCTACTGCGTGGGAATCGCTCTCCTGATTGTGAATTTTGTCTTATCTGGTAAACATGATATTGTGATGACCTTAATAGATTTTTGTGATATTTTTATTTTTACGGGGTAACTAAAAAGCTGTATTTATTATATGCATAGCAATCGTCGGGTGAGTTATGCTCATAATAATTTGTGAACGCGAAATTCTTTCCTTAAGCATATTTTATTTTATGACTGTTTTAAATTTTGTTTTAATGTTTATTCTCTAGTCAGAGTATTATATTGCTACTGAATATTAGATATTATGTATTTCAGTAATTCATAATATTTTCATCTGTCTAACATCATAATAATATTATTTTTAAGAAAGGACTATGAGTTAGTTCCTATTAAAATACTTTGATCTAACCAGTAATATGTCCTTGATGATACATAAAAAGTAGTCGGATCGGAAAACTCATGATCGGTTGAAGCCTTCTGTCCATATAGTCGTTTATTGCGCATTCTCATCGATTTATAGTATACAGCAGCCAGTATAGTATATAATTTTGGCGAAAACTTGTATGAAGCGAGACTTCGGAAACAATGTGTGTATAACAGCATGTTATGATTTTAGACAGAGAAAATATGTTATTTATGAAAAAAATATTTTACTATTCATAAATTGAAGGAGTTATTTAATAGCGCTTTTAAATAATAACATTGAAATTTTCATCACTCGTTTCATAGGGTTATTGGGAACACTAATCTGAAATTATATTTCATGTCATTTATATTGAAATCATCATAATGAAGTTTAATACCTGGAAAATAGTATTAGTATTATACTTGTGAATTAAGAATGATTCATTTCAAATCTATGTATCGCATTTGTTGTAATTATCGTACCTCAAAGGTTTTGTTTTTCACTTATGTAGATGTAAATTAATGTTTAAAAACAATTATTGGTACCTAATCTAATGTAAGTTGACGGTGTCAAAGTAAATTATATATCTGTTTATATTAAGAAGCTATCTTGTTTTATTTACGATCAATATTCTTTCCCTTTCTAATATTAAAAAACAAAATTTTGCGTGAATAGATATAATGCGACATTTCCCACAAAAATGTCTGTCACACGAAGATTTGAAACCTAATTTTGAAAAATAAAATTTATTTTAAGCTATTGTGATCAGGACGACAATCTAAATAATGAAAGGAATCATAATAACCTCGTATACGTATATGACAGCTCATATACGTTCTCACCGAGGTGCTCGAGCCTACCCTAAATTAGGGAGATTAGGTCTTGGTCAACGAAGCAGGCTATGTGCGGGTCGTTCGACTTTACATACACTAATGAATTTATTTACAGGTGTGTCTAGGTTTCCTCGCAATGTTTTCCTTCACCGTAAAAGCACCGAGGAAACGTACGTATGAATCCAAAATTTGAAAACACATTGGTCCGTGACGGAGTTCGAAATGCTGCCTCCCACGTGGAAGATGATGAAAACACACAAAGGCACTGAAGTTCTAAAAAGTGTCAAAAATGAAATGAATAGAATAGAATATATCTTTATTGTACATCAGCCAATTCAAAAAGAGAAACAAAAAAAAACCTAACTAATTTTGTACAAAGGGCGACCTTATCGCTAAAAGCGATCTCTTCCAGAGAATAGATTGAAGAGATTATGAAAGTAAACAACTTTTCCTATAAATGTAATAGTTAATACACTGGTGCGATAGTTAATACAGCTTCAGGAGCAGTACCTGTTTAAGAATTCTAGCCGCCCAAGGCTAACTATGAAAATGCAGCCCCCGGGCCTAATCTCACTTGGCTATGCAAGAATATATTTACTAAGTATAGAGTTATATTTTACAAGTCTCAGCGCCCTCTCAGGCCTTCCGCCCCATGCTCTAGCCTAATTAGACTGCTGGTATATCAGGCCTTGTTTACGAGTGGAATAACAAGTGGCGGGTTACAATGATCATTGGATCAGAATAGACATTTATTACCCACGTACCATTTGTAAGCAAATGAGAGGCCCATGAGATATGATTTTAGAAACTACCGACTATTAGTCTTTTTCGTCTCTTTCCGCCAGAATATACACAAAGTAGATATTGTAAATTATCAGGTTGAAATTATTTGTATATTGATGATTTTTAGCAAATTTTTAGCATTAGCGCGCAAGTAAAGTTATCTTTTTGTGTCTTTTCTCTTTATTTTTATTAGGCGCTAGTTTTATTTGCGTATAATTATGATGATTACAACAATACTCAGTTGAAATACCAAGTACCTAAGTATTTGAACTCTAAATGCAAATTATTTGTTAATTTGTAAAGAGATTTTTTAATTAATGGGTTGAGCTCTCTCATTTAGTTAAATGCAATGAATAATATAGGTGTATGTATTTGACGTCAAAATAAGAGATATCGATTAAATAAATTTTTCGACCATTATGAATGTGATAAAATATTGCCGGTTTTAGGATGTATCCCCCTTTACTCATGCCTTTACACAAATGTTTTGATATTTTGGGTGTAAGTTTCTATTGTTGCTTTACCATTATCTTGATTCATTAATGTAAAAAATAATGCTAGTAAAAAATCTAATTTCAAAAAAAACAAAAACAATAATTTGTTTCGCTAGATATAATAAACATATATAACTATTTTACTCAACGCAAGTAAGTCTTCGGTAGTATAGTGGTCAGTATCCCCGCCTGTCACGCGGGAGACCGGGGTTCGATTCCCCGCCGGAGAGATTCTTTTTTTCGTTCTGCTGCGTTCTTTTTTTATTATTGTTTACCTAAAAAATAAACTTGTTTTTCATTTTTATTTTTCTATTTTGAATATTGTAGGTATCTTAAACATTCTTCAATTATATGAATTTTTAAAAATTGTCTGAAATTCTCAAGGAAACATTAATATTCGAAAAAATTGTTATTCACAACATTCACAACAGTCTCTTAATAGCATAAAAACTACAATTTAGATTGTAATAGGATTAATTTGAAGTTAAATGCAAACATAATTTCAAACTTGACTCCAAGTCGAAATAAGTTAATTTTAGGAAATACAATATAATTGGGTCATAAATAATTACATAAGGATAAAAACTGCTCGGTTCTAAGTATAATGCTGTCTAGATCTCAGTCCTTGGCTGTCTTGAGTTTTGAACGGGTTTTAGGAGTTAATTATTTATAACCTTCATTTCACCCGATGGTAAATGATGATAAATCCGAAGATGGAAGCGATATACCCTGCGTACACATAACACATTAATGCTGTTAACAAAAATATTATGGCGACTTGTGGACCACCACCTTACCTAGATAGTAAGGTGGTGGTCCACTTTACGTACAAAAGTCACGATAATTTTTTTCAAAGATAAGTAGCTAGCCAGGGGTACTTAGAAAAAGCTCTACCACTAACCAAACCGAGAAATGACAGTTGTCCTTAACTTCTAGATCCCAAAGGCTCTTAATTTGTCAATTCTATTAAAATCGCAAATAAAGTTTTAGGTACATGTTTTTTTAATAATATTGTAAAGTAAAAGGGTATTTACATTGTAGTATTATTTATTTTAATCACTGCATCTTTTTTTTAAATATAATTTATTAAGCAGCAATGGAAAATATGATAATTGTGTCTGGAATTTAGTGTTTAACAGATTTAAAATTTTTATATATGATTTTTAGCTATATAATATAAGGTTAGGCAAAGGGAAATTGCTATTCCATATGGAATATATTATTTTTTGCTATATATTCATTTCTATAAAAGGCCTATTAATTATTTTAATGAATGCAATAATAGTATAGTAGGTTTTTGTTTCCTTACACGACTACCGACGAAATTTATATATTTGTATGTATATGTATGTATGTATATGTATGTATATGTATGTATGTTTCTTTATGTGCTTGCAGTGATTATTACCATACTAGGAGTAAGTATATTTGTCTGAAAGGTATTGTAATGGGTATAAAATATAAATAATTTTTAATTCACTCAACATGCGAGCAGTAAACAATATGATTGGTTTATCAAATAATTTATTTATTTTAAATACATCTTATTAAAGATTTAAACTAAATCTGCACAACCGCAGTTGCCAGTAAGGGTAACTACGCCATTAGCAGGGATAGAGCCCTCAAAGGATAAAGAACCCAACACCGGCAAGTTACCGCTAATCAAAGAGGAGCCAGAGGCGTCAATGGTGCCTGCAGCTGATATCTCGCCATTGCCATCTCCGCCAAATCCACCAGAGCCAGTAGCGATGCCCCTAACACCAGCGCTGGCGGAGGATCTAGCCGCTGCTGCAGCATTTGCAGCAGCGGCGGCATTTGTTGCTGCAGCTGCACTTGTAGAAGAAGCGGCACTAACTGCTCCACGACCGTAGCCCGCTGGTTCAAGGTTGTAACGATCACTAAGTCCATAACCATTAGCTCCAGCGGCGGCGAGGCTGTCTACATCGATATCCAGATCAACTTTATTTATAGCCTGTGCACCCAATGCGTAAGGGTATGCGGAGGGCAAGTAGTTTCCGTTATGAGTGAATACATTCTGTAACATTACATACATTTTTATATAAAAGTGACAAGTGATCTGTAAAAGAGTTAAATCGTAAACGAAAATTGTAAGTTCCAATATAACCGTGTTAAGTTAATACATGTTAAAATATCAAAAATCAAGGTACACTTAAATTTTACTTACTTGGATAAGAAGAGCTTGGATGCAAACGAATAAAAACTTGTAAGAAGACATAGTATGCTTAATTCAACGGGTGTCGAGTTCTGAATGATTCTCTACATATGATGTTGGTGTTTAAATATCCAATATAGCATTTACTAACGTGTGTTAAACCTAAACAAAATTTTATATCTATTACGTCACATATTAAATCAATTACTATCTACAAAGTAGAAAATATTGATAATAACTAGTTTTTATCTATGCAAAATCATTTTTCTTCTGATTAAGAAAAGTCTTTCTTAATAGTTACTGATAGCAATAACAATCTAGGACTGGAGCACGTTTAATGTAGATAGAAACTGAATATAAAAGTAAGGTAGCGTATGAAATAGACATTAATTCATTTAGCACCAAGCTGAGTAGTACAAAAATGGTGGACAAATTCTTAATTTGCGCTTCGGTTCTCTTGTTACAGGTATAAATATATTTGGATATTAAAATTTACTATAACTACTTTATACGGCAACTTAACTTTCCCACAAACTCTAATTTATAAGCTATTAACTCATAACATTTATTATTTCAGACTGTTTCTGGTCATGTCATCCCACTGCAACCAAACCTGTTATACGGGCTGGGTGATGCTAGCGCAGCTTCCAGCGCTGCAAGTGCTGCTGCTCTGCAGAATGCAGCTGAGGCTAGCGCTGCTGCGGCCAGTGCGGCTGCCGCAGAAGCAGGAACGCTGGGCTTGGCAGCATCAAGAGCACCAGTTGCAAGCGCCGCCGGGTCAGCTGGAGGGGCACTCACTGGCCTGTCTGACTACAACATCGTGTACAGCGGACCTCTTTTAGTGACGTCATCCTCCCCACTATACCCGAACGGTGTTTTTGTATCGTCTGAGAACACACTCGAAGGACCTCTACTCGTGAACAGCGCGCTACCTTTCTTAAGCGCAATAAATTTCGAAGGCTCGTTCCCCACAGCTGGCTCAGGCGTCACCACTTGCGGTTGCGGCTCTGGCAGCGTTGGCATTACCAATAAAATTTAATTTAAGCTCATAATTAAAAATTATTTATATGCAAAAAACCCTTTAATTTTTATCCTTTAATTTAAATGTGTTTGCGGTTAGCAAAATATCAAATTACATAATTAACTTTAATAAATTTTCCTTTCAAAATGGATAAATAAAGTAATCATATAACCATCTTCAATTTTAGGTGTCGAATTCATCGAAAATGTGACATTATTATAGATTATACTACTAGAAAAAGACGCTTTCCGTGGTTGTAGAAATAGTCTATTGATAGAATCAAGCTATTAGTTCACAATCTACAAATTAACCATTCATTGCTAAGTGACTAGCCAAGTATTTAATAATTATAATGGGATATATGCGAATTACAACAATAACTTCAAAATGAAATAAAAATGTAAGTTAGTACGTCAGTATTGATAACTTTCCTGTCCGATTTTCGTTGGTAACAAATACTTGAATTTTTTAAGGAAAAAAATATGAAAATTATCTTATACTTACTATCGACAATTGCCATGGATTTCCCTGGGATTCTATCATCAGATCCTGCCTTGTTGACAATGTGACCACCTACCTCGATACTTTCTATCGAATTAAAAAGTATTCTCTTGTTCATAAAAGTACTAACAATATTTTTATGCATATAGCGATATGCATGCCTATAAACTTTGAAGAGTTCCCTCTATTACTAATACTTTCAGTCTTCAGAACTGAACATTGATAATAGTAGGACCAAACTGGAAGAATGTACTTTCAAATATCGAAAGAATTTTACAAATCGGTCTACTAAAGGCGGAGTTCTGAGTTAAGAAACATACAAAATTAAAAATAAAACCTAATGGAGAAATTCCCCCTTTTTTGAAGTTTTTAAACAAAGGAGTTTAAAAGAATTTGCCATAGCAAAGCATTTGCCAGAGCTTTTTAATAATTATAACTTAACTAGAAACATTCTTATTTTACTAGTAAAAATGAAAAAACTACTTATAAATACAAAGATGTATTCTATTCTATACAAATTGACGAGACTCCCTCATCCTGTAATAAGAGTTGGGGTTTAATAAATTATTCGGTTAGAAAAAAGTTACTAAGCATCACATATAATAAGTCAATTTTGTAAAAGTCAAATAATTTCAGAGTTATTTGGCTTGTTATCGTTTGTTACTCTTTGAATGTAATGTAATTTGTGGTTTTATGAAGATATATTTCTGATTATCTTTTGTTTTTAAAAACAGTTCTGCTGCTATTCTGATGGCTTATCTTTCATCAAATATTACGTCAATGTGGAAAAACCATAAAGAGTTTTCTAGAATTAGCTTATCGATAACCTGAAGACTACAGACTCTTGTGGCTCAGGGATACTTTAGGGGTAGTGATACTTACGACCCATCAGCTAACACCTAAGAGGTTTAAATATACCTTTCGTTGAATATTTCACTAAAACCTGTCTAAAACTAAAACCTAATTTAATGGATTTTGATCGATACTTTTTTCAAAATTGTGAGTTCTTGTGAGAGATTTAACGTGTTTCTCTTTATTGTATAGTAGTTGTATAAAAAAATATACTAGCTTATTAATATAATTAATTAGTAGCTGGCTATGCAGATCTCTAAAACGATGTTTAATAACCAAATTATACACAAAAATTTGTTTTATGACTTATGCAATTTGCTTCTGTGCCATATTTTATTGATCTGCATCCGTACGTGATAAGAGTTGTATGGATAGCCACAGTTTTTAGAGGGAGTAAGCACCGTTAGATAGCTGAATTTTACTAAGCCGTCTCTTAATATCTTGAATCCCTATATTATCTATCATAGATATTTGAGGCATGGGAATAGTTAATGACTGGGGATACACAGGAGATCTGTATGGGTCAAAGTACACAGTGACTTAATTAAAACTGTAAATGAAATGTTAATAAAAAAATAAATATCTTTTTTTTAAATATACATTGGGATCGATAATCGGTGTGGTGTAAGTATTTTTTTGTTTTTGTTTAGTACCAATAAAAGTAACACGACAAAAGACTGTGTGGTGTCGTAAAAGCAATATAGGGATGTTCATTTCAAATAAAAATTAAGGGTTTTCACATTAATTTCGAAATATGACATATTCTAGAAGAAATTACCTTTACAAAGTACATCTCTATCATATGAATTGAAAATTATCAGCCGAAGAAAGTTTCAATAATTGCCCAAATAAATATTAACCCCATTAATGAAAAATATTTATTTTATTTTTAGTTTACCCTCATTACACCTTAATAAGTTTACTCTGGTAATTATGCATGTAAACGCAAAAATTATCAAAATTATTAGTGTAACTTGTCCTTATACTTATAATTTTGATAATAAATGAGCGTTTTTGGGTCACGAACATGTCATCAATTATATCTGTTGCTGATAGCTAATCAATATTTTTAGTATTTTTTTTCAAATTTTCAGTTTTTGATTATTTTCAAATTAGTTCATATTTTATGTTATAATAATTAACATAGCACTACAAAGTTTTAATTATATCTATTATCTATTATCAGAACTAAAATCTTGACGCAGAATATGAAAATTATAACATTTCCCCGTTACAAAATACTTAGTAAAAAAATCATTTTTAAACACGTACATGATTAGTTAACTCAATTGAATACGTGTGTACCGCGTATAAAAATAGATATATAAACATTAACATAGTATCAACCAAAACATTCTTACTTGGACACTCGTTAAATAAGTAATATAATCATGTCTTCCTACGGGTTTTTGTTCCTCTACATCCAGGCCTTGCTTATTCAGGTAACATATAAGAATATTTTTTTATGATAATTGATAACAATTTAATAGCTTATTTGTATTAATGTTTGGAATATGGGAAACTGGTAATCAGGTTCAGCATTCTCCCATGCCGATAACGTAGGCGTATCTTCTGCGATTCAGGCTTAAGTAATTACCATTATAGCATAGACGTCGAAGTGCTATGTGAACAGAGAATTAGTAAACAGGCGCGAGTAATTGCTCATTATTTGCTTTCCTAAAAATCTAAAGGAACAATTCTAAAACTTGACTATCACATTACTTACATGATTGAGGTCAATTAAAATTAAGTTGGTACCTACACACAACATGATAAGATGGAATAAAATAGTATATATCTTTATTGTACATCAGTCAATTCAATCAGAGAAATACACAAAAAACATTTATCTAATTTTGTACAAAGTGCGACTTTATCGCTAAAAGCGACCTCTTCCAGGTAACCTTAGGATTAATATTAATATTTGTATCGCTTATCATTATTTGTTTTGAAATTGAAAAAACAAAACCAACTTAAGATATATTATACTTATTTCAGAATGCGTTCACGAATCATTACGATGCATATCTGCCTTCTGCATACCCGTATGGATCGGGCGCACAGGCTGTAAATAAAGTAGGTCTGGACTTCGATATTGACAGCATCGCTGCCGCCGGAGCAAATGGTTATGGACTTAGCGGCCACTACAACCTTGGACCGGTTAGCTACGGTCGTGGTGGAGCTAGTGCCGCTTCTTCTACTAATGCTGCTGCGGCTGGAAATGCTGCTGCCGCTGCCAACGCTGCGGCTTTGGCGAGATCCTCTGCGATAGCAAGCCCTGGTGGTATCACTGCTGGCTCTGGTGGATTTAGCGGTGTGGGCAACGGAGAGATATCTGCTGCGGGTACGATAGATGCCTTAGGTACATCTTTGATTAGCGGCAACTTGCCAGTAATGGGTTCTGTATCGTTTGAGGGCTCTCTGCCTGCCAGTGGCATAGTTTACCTGACTGGCAATTGCGGTTGCGCACACTAAGTTTAGTTTCTGTATAAAACAGGATCGTATGACCAAATAGCTTATCTTTAATTAGGTTTGTCACATCACAGCCATATTGTATTATTATATTAAAATAAGAATATTGTATTTGGATAAGAGTTGATTATATGTAGAGAATCTGTAGCTAGAGGTAGTTAGTTACATGCGATGAAATCAGATTCTATAGATATAATTTATTTCTGTTTTATGTTTGACAGTAAATTTAATAGCCAATAAAAGACATGCTTAAATAAATGGATATACTTAATTGAGATTTGGAAATAATCTCTACTCACATAAGAAAGTCTATTATTTGATGGCCTTCTGGTTTAGTGTTTAGAACCTCTATCTACTTATCATAGGTCCCGTGTTCGAATCCCAGTAGAGGCAGATATTTCTATGATTAGTACGTTCACGAGGCATTAATGTTTGTATGTTTATTTAGTATATTTATAAAAATTTTACTATTTTTACTTATCTAGTATCCATTACACAAGCTTTAAATAAAGCTTAATTTGGGCTAGATAGTATGTGTGAGTGCGAGAAATATTTAAAAAAATATTATTATAAAATTTATTATTGCAAATAAAGGTATCATAAAAACACATAAAACTTTTTAATTATATGTTTCATGAAAAGTCCAGTAAGCTAATTCATTATATACAATTTTATTGTATAAAAAAATTAAATGGTGATAATTAATGGTGTAATTTACTTTCTATTATTTCTGGAAACAAGTTAGCTTAAAGTACTTTTTGAAGTTAATTCAAAAAGTACTTTAAAATTCGATGAGTAATTAAATTGAATTATTTATGCTTTTTTAGTTGCGTTTTATAATGGGTATAGTTTTGCTTAAAACTTCTTTCCACAATTTAGAGCAGTCAATTTTTAGCTGGGTGACTGACAGTATTATCGACTCGCCAGTCGTTTAGTCGCTGATTAAAATACACATATATGGTATTTTATTGTTTTTTATACAGTTTGAGGGTTGCCTTCAATTTCCTTGGAATCGCACCTTAGGAGTACAGTTCAACGAATAAAAAAAATATTATAAGAAGACTACTACTATTAATAATAAATAAAATTGGTTTAATAAAACAAAATACTATTGCTATAACTTCGATTTTATACAATGACGTGACGTGTGTAGTGTTTTCTTTCTTTATATACTTACTAAGCGGCGTTCATTTAGATAATACTTATATTCTGAAAATCTCACAACGTGGAATACAATGAAACAAGAGTTATTTTTGATGGTTTGCATTGTAGTATTCTTAACTGGTTATTCGTTTCTTATGAAAACAGAGGCTTTTTTGGTAAGTGTTTATATGATTTGTAGAAGGAAGGTCTCTCGGCGACTGAATTCGAAAAAAGGTTATATTGACGAAGATGTATGGTACTTGTACATCGGTATGATCGTAACGATAAATCGATTTTATACAACTGATAAACTGGTACACAAGATTCGTATAATCGAGATCTCTGACACATTTCCATTGCATTCTTATGAAGTTTTTATTAAAAAAAAAATCAAATAATGATCAACTTTACATGAAGTAACCTGTTGATAGTTAGTTAACTAAGTACCTTATTTTAGGCCGTTGCCGGTCACTTTACCGCACTAAGACTAAACCTAGTATATGTGCTAGGTGGTACTAGTGCCTCGTCAAGAGCCATCGATGTTGGCTGTATTGTTTTTTATTTATGCACTAACTGCTGGCCGCGGCTTTGCACATAAACAAACATTATAACCGCTTTGACTAACTCTCAAGAATGCACAAACATTAATCATCATCATCTATGGTGATTTTAGTACATCTTTTTTTTGTGCAGGAGTTTTGAGTATCGGAGTGACCCTGAGAAATGAAAAAATGGCTGTCTACAAAAATGAAATTACTGTTTATCAAAAACTTATACGTATTTATCTCAAATTTTTTGTATAAATATTAATTGGTTTTGTTATATAAAAAACAAGAAAAATATCACAAAAATGTGACTTATTTGTTGAAGAAATTTATTGTTTCATTTATATTCTATATATTTATGAATTGTCTTTACTGCAAAACGTTTTGTTATAATATTATCATAGTTATCATCAAAATATATACCTCATGTATATATATTGGAGATGAATGGAATCTGAAATTCGAGGTCGAAAAGTACAACTGCAAAAAATATCGATTGAAATTTTAGCATTTTATTTTGATATGCACTATATTTCAATTCATAAATAGTATGAATTAAACTTCGTGTACGATGCCAACAGTGCCAGAGCCGCAGCCGCAGGTGGCGACACCAGAACCAGAGGTAGGGAATGAGCCCTCGAAACCAACTGCGCTCAGGAATGGCAGCGCACCGTTCACGTACACGGGTCCTTCCAGTGTGTTCTCAGAGGACAAGAACAAACCGTTCGGGTAGAGTGGGGACGAAGACGACACTATGAGGGGACCGCTGTACACGATGTTGTAGTCAGATAGACCGGCGAGTGCACCTCTAACTGAGCCGGCCGATGAAGCAGCGGAGCTCGCTGCGGCTGCTCTTGCAGCACTGGCAGCTGCGGCACTCGAAGACGCCGAGCCAGCTACACCTCTCCTCGCTGCAGCCGCACTGGCCGCGGCGGCGCTTGCCGCAGCCGCATTGTTCGCAGCAGCAGCACTGGCGGCGCTGGATGCAGCACTAGCACCACCTAGCCCATAAACTAGGTTTGGTCTCAGCGTCGTGAAGTGACCGACTGCTGCCTGAAATGCGGTACTTAGTTAACTAACCATCACTGATTCTAGTTTACTTTATATAAGGTATTTTAAAACAGTATTTGTTTAGTTTTTCAATGAAAAGCTAGATAAAACTAGAAGAGTGCAATGGAATGTGCTGTTGAAGATCTCGATTATTATGATATAAAATTGATTATCGTCATAATCATAAAGATGTCAACTCTTTTTAAAAAGTAAATAATATTAAGACTCCTTAAATTACATTAATAATCGACAGGTTTTGAAAGATCTAACATATAAACCATTATTATATATCCCAGATTTTTTTAAATCAGAATAATTGTAAAATTAACAACGAAACATTATTGAATGTGTGTAGAAATAATATATACTACAATTCACTACCACCATTTAAGAACTAAAAATGCTGCTACATTATAACACGCAGAGGAGTTTTGCTGTTTTTTGGATTTTTAATAACATCTAAACTGCGAGGCTCGAAAAATACATAGCTATAGGCATCATAACAAAATAGAATATTATTATAATAAAACAGTTAACTAGTTAAGAATACGAAAAATTTATGGTTGATGATAATATACAACTGTTACCTGAATAAAAAGAGCCGAAGCGCAAAACAGGACAAATTTGGTTGTCATTTTTTGTAATGCTCAGTTAGTGGTTTAATGAGGTATGTCTTTGTGAACCTTTGTCCGGCTTTTATAATAACTAACTCATAAATAGTACGTGTTAATTAATAATACCTAATCAACATAATTTTATTACGCAATAAAATTAAATTGTCAAGGAATTTAATTTTAATCAAAATTAAACTTTTTTTAAATGCAGATACTAATACAGCGCCGATAAAGGTTCTTTGTTTCACAATGATTCAACAGGGAAGGGGTATAATTTTGATAAGGGTATATTTTATTTAGGTTAAAACCACGTACAACTATGCGAAATATTTGATTAGTAATGCACCTGTGGTAATCATATATGAAGCAGATATAATATATAAACCCACGCCTTATGCATGTTAAAGTATTCTTATTTTGACATCCGTCCAATAAGCTCAATAATGTCTTCCTATGGATTTTTGATCATCTGCATTCAAATTCTCCTGATTCAGGTAAGGGAATCAATTATGCTTTATCTACTTTTCAATTTTAAAATGAACTTCTATTGACAGCTGATTATAGTAGGAGCTATTAGGAATCTATTTGGTAAAATTTAATCTATTTAGGAAAGTGTAATTATACTGGTGGTTTTGTAAAATTGATATCTGACTGAAAATGAAGGAATATTGTAATTACTGGAATTTTTATAAAAGGAGTCCAAAAGAAATTATGGCAATGATTGTAATGATATGTTTTGTTACAGAATGCATTCGCGAAACATTATGATGTCTTCCTGCCCCCCACACAGCATTACGGACCGGACGGAAAGCTTTCAAATAAAATTGATCTGGACATCGATATTGACAGCATCGTCGCCGCCGCAGTAAATGATCATAATCTTGGTGGCCGCCACAACCTAGGACTTGTTGGCTACGGTCGCGGTGGAGCTGGTGCCGCTTCTTCTGCTAGCGCTGCTGCGGCAGCAAATGCTAGATCCTCTGCTGCGGCTCGATCCTCCGCTGCAGCCAGGTCTGGTGCTGGTAGCATCGCTGCTGGCTACGGTGGGTTTGGCGGAGTGGGCAATGGCCAGATATCTACCGCAGGTACCATAGGCGCCTCAGGCTCCTCTTTGGTTGGTGGCAACTTGCCAGTACTGGGTTCTGTGTCCTTTGAGGGCCCTGTCCTTTCTAGTGGCAAAGTTTTCTTAACTGGTGACTGTGCTTGCGCAAACTTGGCTTAATTTTGTATTGAGAAATCATCAATAAATATAGAACAGAATGCTATTATATGAATTTAAAATTTTCAAATCCGTTTTTTATAAACTCATTACTAATTGTTTTTCTCACAGTATTCATTAATAATTTTATATATAAATAAAATAAAATGATAAAATATTTAAGAATATCTTTTTTTGTGTCATCTTTTATGCCATTTGTCAATATATCAGACCATTTTTTGCAATTTCTTTGTGGATCTTTTTCTGGCGCTTCAGAATGCACAAAATTTCGGCATTTAATTCTGACTCCAACAATTCGCTAGACTCCTGGATATTAAATATGTCTCTTGTAATAGGGAGAGGATTATGAGTACGGATATCTGTAAAAAACCCGTTTATTAAACCGATATAAGTACGAAATATCAATAAGTAGTTGATAATACAGTTCTATATACTATATTCAACCTTGCAGATGATTTGAAGAATAAATTTAAAATAAAAATATGTTATTTTTACAAGTATTTGTAACTCGGTATAACCTCACGTATTACACTCATAGCTATTGTGTACATTTTTTATACAACAATCAACCTTCCAGATTGATTTGAAGTATTTTATTTTGGTTGGTATGACCTTACAGATCATACTCCACCCACAAAACAAGAGCATTATAATTGTTAAATATTATTAAAAATATATGAACGATAATTTTGTAAAATTAGTTTAATAAAAATATTTAAATATAATATTTTTATAATAATGAATTATATCTGAATAATGCTATTGTCTTCTACGTCAGTCTATAAAGGCCAGTGTTAGTTTCCACGCAGTAAAACCTTATTATAATTATAAACAATATTTATTCTCGATCAATATTATAAGACAAAAGAACAACGAAAATACCTGCCGATGTTGATGTTACTATTGAAAAGTTTACACAATCCTTTTCGATTACCTCACAGGTGGGATCGTTGTAAATACTGTTATCATTATCAGAAATGTCCCGGAATGTCGATAACGACCGCTCACTAGAAAATGTTGAAGTTGAATCACACCGTTGACGATTTCGTGATTTCAACAACTTGCGTTCCAATTTCTTGATTTTTCTGTGTAAATAATCTTCTTCGTAGTAATGTTTACGTTTTCCCAAACACTTATTGGCGTCATAAGGCGACAATAACAAAAATACGTGTACGATGGCCGCTACATAAAATGTGTATGAGGTATACCCACAAAGAAAGAATGTATTTTTTTTAATGTCTCTCAAGTAGTGTATGATTATCAGCACATAGGCGTGCTAATACAAGTAATTAATGTAATCTCGAGGGCGAATTACTGAAGTATAACAGACATGAGTGTAAAAATTTATATATTTGTCTCATGGTGATGACAAGGACGAAAATGAAGCTGATAACACTATGACTCCGCAACACAACCAAGCAATACATTATTATTATGGCCGCTAATTGAGGTAAGGTATTAGCCTTATCGAAACGACTAGAAACCTTTACTAAAAAGTTCTAAAACTGAAAGCTGGATCTCTATTTCTGAGGAAGTTTGGTCTAGGCCCTAGAGTTTTCAATCAGAGTAAGATGGCCTCTGTCCATCTTGTTGAGCCTACACAAAATCTCTTTCCATATGATCCACGAACACTTCTACGGGCACAATGAAATTTGGTAACTCATTTCTCACTTTGTCGCACAATCAAGAAATGGAATTCTTTGCCAGCACATGTTTTCCGTCCTTCCTACATTCCAGGGTCCTTCAAAAGAGGCGTGAAGAAGCATCTTGTAGGTCGGCAAGATCATGATGGCTAGTGCAAGTAAAATGCACCTTTTTATTTAGACTCTATTTCTGCTTACCATCAGGTGGAGTCATTTGCTTGATCTTTCTGTAAAAATGAAAAAATCGACCATATAACCTCGCAATAGAGACAGTTTTTGCAGAACAACTGTACGACCAAATATGAGGTCGTCTGTTACAATACCTGCCCAAAATTCCGGACGTTATCGGTGGCCGGACCGGTTCCGGTCAAGTTCACGCAGGTTGCGACCTACATGTAGACTTTCTTTAGTAAAAATCGCTTGACAGATTCCGAGGATAACGTTCACCGGAGAAATCTGTAAAAGAATGTTTATAATCTTTATAATATAAATAATGCACGAGATGTCTATTGTGTCTGTTGGTGAAATCGTTTTTTAATTACGTTAGGTGTGGTTATTTGACAGAACTAGAGAGCACAGTCTGCTAATGTAATCACAATTCACTGATGATTTTTCTTATATTTGTTGACGCAATGTAGTTCATTGTTTTGCTTGCTCCAAACTTATACTATGGTATAAGTTCCTTGCTTCCTTATTCTTTCTAATTTAACAAGAAAACAAGAGTTTTCTAGAGAGACTATCTGATAGAATATATGACCATATGTAGAAACTCATTGGCGAAGTGGTTCGAAAGGATCTGGTTTCGATTACGAAAACAAAGTTATCTTCGAAATTTTAGGTCCTTGGAAGTTTCAACAAAAATTTGTTATCTTGATCTTGTCCGTGCTTTGGAAGATACGATAAGTCGTTGCTCTCGAGTTACCAATCCGCATTAGGCTTGGATGCCACAAGACAATTGTACTGTCATGTGTTATGATTCAATATCCTACAACATACATAGACTATATTTAGATTTTTGCTAATAATTATCTGATAGTACTCATATTTACATGTATAATCCCTAGTGTAAGTTACAAGTGTACCGAGATTTTACGATGTTTGTTATATTTAGTTGAGAAATGCATTTACATAAAGTGGTTGCCGTTTTTATGAGATTTGACAGGTAGAGACACGACTAGAAACTTTACCGATTCAAACTCGACTGAGACGATACAATTCTATTGAAACGATTCAATTTAGACGTATGAAATGTATGATGGACAAATGGAGCCAAATTTTAAAATCTGCGTTCTGAGTGTACAACGCGTTAAATTAACTAATCAAAAAATGTTCCAGGCATAAGAACTCCACTTTGTGTTTGAACGTGAATGATCGACACACGACAGAGATTCTTCTAGTTCAATTTAGGTTTTATGTTCTTTAAAAAATTACCGTTCGAATGTGTTATGTAACTTTTCTTAAAGGCATGTCCGATCGATTAGCCACACTATTTACTATGAATACTGGCCGAACAGTTCGTTGAGAATATAACATAATAAAAGTAACTAAGCTTATAATAATTATGTGTGCATAATGTAATTATAAAACGTGTATATTTAAAAAAATATATACTTTCTTTTAAACAAATCCTTGAAGAGAGGTGAAAATTATTCGTTAATTAATAAAAAATAAAAAAGTTATGTTAAAAAGAAAATTGATAAACATTTTTATTAAAACGTATAACCAGTTAAAAGATCAAGACTTCGATTTTTTGAAAAAAATAAAACCATAGGCGTTTTTTTCCATAGCTTAAAAATAATAGATAACCTACGCCCGCGGCTTCGTCGGCTAGATGGTAAGTAGTTATTCGTATTTATTATTGTGACAAGTAGGCAACCACCTTCTCACATCTAATTCATCTATACAAGTAATAAAACTGTAGTGTGTCTGTATATTGAATGTAATCACCTAATATTGAGTCATGGCATAAAAAAAAGAGTAGGAGAACACAAAAAACTGATTACTATCTGTCTGTCTGTCAGTGTGTGCGCGATAATCTCCATAATGAAAAAAAAAACGTTAAACTTATTCGTAGATACAGCTTTTCTCTAGCAACGTTTAGGCTACATTTTATCAAATCATTTGTTAGGGACAAACTAACGTCATTTAATACCTAATCTCTCTTACAGTCACACCAATCATCTTATGTTTAAATTAAATTGAATTAGTAGATTATCTTTTTATCGACACAAAATTTTTTTAGAAATCATTTTTCTACTTGAATGATATTTCCTCAAAAGTAAATGTGATATTTTGACTCACTATATGAAAGACAGCGGTTGTACAATTGCCTAATAAGATATATCAAATAAACTGAGCCAAAATAGCACAGTTTTACGGCGTTCTTATTAAATGTGCGGTTTTTAATTAGCTGTTGTTATTCTAAACGTTAACCTGATATTTCCTGTTTAAAATTTTGCTATTACAATAATATTTTTTGATGTTACCATAATTTTAAATTAATTGTAAGATAATGAGTTGAACACGTTTAGCTGGCAGGCAGTAATAAAAGCAGGTTTTTATGGATTCTGTGGTTGAATTATGACCTTTTTAATGAAGACTTATGATCTTACTTAATCGCATTATAAATGTTTTAACCTGTGCTTATTGGAACCGTAAATGAACACATTAATGCTGTATCTACGGATAGCTATGTCTACCAGCCGGTTAAATTTTGACAGTTTTATATTTAAATATATGAAATGATAAAATTCAAATTCGCCTCATAAACAAAGCCGACCGTAGAAAGATCATTTTAACGCAGAATAAGTAACTAGGAGTACTGTGTTTTGTAATTTATTAGATATTAGTTTGTTTAATGGCACGCTGATATAGTGAGAAATAAACGTTTAGTTACCTTCATAATCATTTCATAGACATTTTAAATATAAGAATATCATTAGATTACTAGCCAATTTCCTTATAATGATTACGAAATATTACTTGTTAATGACTTCAAATTTGGCTTTCTTTGTGAAAACCTATGGACGAATTGTATGCAATAAGAAGTATTACTTCTTACGCTCACAAATATTATCTAACGCTAGGAATGCATCATGATCTATTCCAAATAACGGAAAAACATAAAATTTTGAATTGTCTATGGAACATCTACCTAAGTCGTCATTTATATGTTCCCGAAATCACGGTCAATATCACGGTTTATGGGAATTTCATGGTAAGCACAGATACATAATTCTTATTTATATGTCAGTAACCATGAGGGCATATGACGATAATCCCATTTAATATTATTTATACAATGATCCGAGATCAAATATTCGTGTTTATTACACAAACGACTGTACCGGCTGTAGCTTATAAATGAATACTTATCACTCGGCAGCCGGTCATTCAAATGAAGTACGCTAAATACGTTTTAGGAACTTTAAAATAAATAGTATTATAGAATATATATGAAATATTTTGTAAAACGTATAGTTGATATTATTAGGACGCCCTGCGATAAAATGGGATGACGACGTTCGGAGGTTGGCTGGAGAGGTTTCGATGAAAGTCGCCGAAAATCTGGAGCAGTCGCGTGTATTACAGGAGACCTACGTTCAGCAGTGGACGAGTGTAAAATAGTTCCATGATGATGATGACGATTATGGACTATTTCTTTAAGGAAACTGAAGCACAAACTGATTTGTCAATCTCGAATTATACTTAACCCTAACGCTTTTCACAATTTAAATATTAGTTCTCATTAAATATTATGTTAATTTTATTATTTCAGTGACGCAAAAGCTAATACTTTAAACGAATGAAATTCGGGTCACAACTAATCAATACCGTTTGTTGAAAGAATTAATTTAGAAAATGAAAGTGTATTTTAAGCATGTGTAAGAAATTTTTAAGATATGTGAAATGAGTAGAAAATAGGTTTATTATTATAAAATACAAAAATTGAGGATTAAAAATATAATAGAGAAATTTAAAATTAGTTAAAAATAGTCTAATTCAAGTGGAATTTAAGAATAATATAATTCTTCTCATTATTATATGACATATCTAAGTTAACATCGACTCGAATTCAAACCTACCGTAAAAAAATCCATTCTACATTTAAAAGATATTTATTATCTTACAATTAACTTAACTTATCAAAAGTATCCCATACTATACATAAATTAAGGAACTGCCTCAATAATTTTTACCTACTAACCTACAAGAAATTCCACTACTCATAGGTATAATTACTTGATTAAAAAAAACTGTAAATAACAAATATAGATAATTCATTATTGAATATATTGTAAAAAATTTGGTGGTATCATCACACTTTGACACCAGGAACTATGAAATAGCTGATGCTTGTGGTGTGGTAAGTAGCGATTAGACCAATGCAATGCTTAGATGGAGCGTATAGAGAGGCTGTGTGTGCCCGAATATCGAGGCCACACCACGGGATGTTGGAGGTTACGCTGCGGTCGATGAATTTGATACTTTATATACGAGAAAAACACAAGAGCTTGTAAGAATAGTAATTTTAAAAATACGTCTTCAATATTTTATAGCAAGTAAAATTTGGGTAGATAATATGATTATTTATCTAACTTTTGTATTCCTTCGGGTATTTCCGTTTTTAACTGATTTCTTTGATGGTTTCACAATAAAGGTAATTAGTAATATTATTTATGTCAAAAGTGAGATAGGTACATATAATTTTAATATTTTATTTTAAATAAGTTATAATTATCCAGTATTATAAATTTAATTAATACAATAGTCAAATATCATCTAATTATATTTAAAAAAATAGTTAACCATAAAAGAAACAAAATAAAGGTTAAATAAAGAGTTGAAATCCAGTTGTATTATGCAAAGTTTAAAATTTCGTAAAATCTTACAAGTATCAAGATATTGTCGCGTGTTACACTAAAGTAAAGGTGAGCCGTGCGCGGGCGCAGTGACGTGTCTCTTCTCACTTCTCTTCCTTCACTTTAGTTTACCGCGGACCGCTGTACGGCATATACGTACTTTTTGTGTTCTTCGATAAAATATAAATTTTATTATTGTGGATTGATACTAAGTGTAAACATCTGTTTGACTATAATATAAACAATTTTTTCATTAGAAACATTAAAGAAAGGACAGTGCTTGAAAGTTTTGTTTATGAAGTGATTTTTTTGCTAAAATTTTTACTTCAGCCGGATTTTTGCATGCGAAATCCATTAGAAGGTAAGTGATTAGTTGTTGCTAATTGATCTTTGTTAAGTTTTTGGTTAGGGTTCGCTGCGTGTTTGTGTCTTGCTTGCCCCGTTGGAACTAAAAGTAACTGCAGGTCGTATCGTTTTCGTGAAAACGTAACGCGGAATTTTAAGCTTGGGTAGGATTTAAAAAAAGAGATTTTATTGATATACATTACGCATACCACATTTGCTAACAGATGTTGTTTCGTGAGTACATAAACTTACTCTATAATTGTGAATAAAATTGCAATGTAACTATGTAAATATTATTTACTATAAAATTAATTACCTATAAGTAACTATGTCACACTTTTCAAAAGATTTCCCATCAAGTAAATTTCTCTCAGTAAATTCAATCAATAAAAATTACGAATAGTCCTGCAAGAGTAAATAGAACTCTAATTACAACTTTTAAGCTTTTACAACTGTGCTTTTGAATTCTGTTAAGACATGTCAAGTAAAACTTTGGTATATAGGTAGTTTATAAATAGCGTACCATATATAGTCGGTATTAATCGTCCACATATCTTACCAAAAACTAATCTAAAATATCAAATAAACTGAATACGTTTAGAGGAAATGTTTATGAGAACAGAATTAATAAATCATTAATATGAAATGACCTTAAAGTAAATAAAAAAACTTTAGCTTCGTTCTAGTAAGAACGAGTCTTCTTTGAAGACAGGTACAAAAATGTCGCAAATGGGCAGCTATACAGCTTGTTAAAACAATTCTTAACGCAAATTTTTGGCGATTTTATGGTGTGAATTTTGAGTATTATTTTTTTAATTTCTCTAATGTGGTTTTCAACAGCAAAATCTATTTTGATGGACACAAATACATTTACAGTAAAAATAAGGTAATCATAAAATATCGCCACATTTGTATGCCACTTTCGTGTAAGTCTTAGAAGAGATCATAAAACTTGCAAACCGGTATATAACTGGCTAAGCATACAAATTACGGGTCAAATGAAGCGTACGAAAGCCAAAGATCCCGCAGATAAATTCATGTGCGCACTCAATAAGTCAAATGACAGGTGACTTTCACGCGGACTTGTCACCTGTCATAACGAGATGTCATATAGTTTTTATTCTAATGTTTCATATTTCATCTACGTTCGATTCTTCCGTTACCTGTAACTGTTAATTGAAACGCATGTCTTTACATAAATTTTTGATAGTTAAGGAAATTGAGAATTTTCACTACTTTGCTAGCCCACTAGCATCTACGCAAAAAAATATATATTTCTCAAATTTAAAAACCATTCTGATGGCTTCGGTTACTGGAGTTGGTTTTGGCATAGGTAAGTCTTTTATAAACAACAGTGTATAACCCTAAGCAACCGTAAATTGAACTCTAATTACTAACGAATCGATATAAAATTGAAACTCAAAGTCTACAGGTACCTAAAATGAGGTGCCCATAAACATGTTTATAACTTAGGTACAATCATATATTATTATATAAGTATTATAATACCTACGTGACCACATTTTCTTGACGAAAAGTGATCTCAGATTTATATTTATAGAAATGTAACCTTTAAAAACAGCCACGACTTTAATTGTTGTTTTAAAAACAAATCACGTGTCATTCGACGGAACAAAAGGATAGGATAGGCGCGTGTGCTGGCTTGTTTACTTATTTACAAAATAACTGCAATGTTTCTTGGCAACAATGTTTAGTATATTGTTGTTGTTGGCAAGTGACATCACACAATGTAGCAGAATATTTACATCGCTTGTTTAATGATAGCTTTGGTCATAATATTTACCCTACAAAAGACATCAACGAAAATACAAATTGTTAGATTTGACCATATTTTTATTTACTTTTAAAGAATATGGACTTCAGTTTTCTTTGATATTAGTATACTAAACTATTTTTATTTTCGTATACTAATATAAAAACTTAGAGCATGCATCTTACAGAAGATTAGATATATCTTTTGAACAAAAAATCTATCACTTACTTTACTTGCGCTACAATTCACTGACAATTCTTATTTGACACATACCGAAAAACTGGTCAGTAGTTTTATGTGATATTTGTGACCAATTTTAATCGTAAACAAAAAAAAATTTCACATAAAAAAGTTAGTTATGACCTAGCCTGAATAATCTAAATGTGGGAACACTATAAATTTTACAATTTAATTTTTAATTTCTGTGTTTATGGTTTTCTATGATACGTCAATCTATAGTGACAACTGTGAGTGACAAATTAAATAAAACGACTCTGTTATTATAACATGTTTAACATCCATCCCAGTATTTTTTCAATCAAACATAAATTTGTTATAACTTAACGAATGCTAATTCAAATATGCACGTTGTCTGACCCGATAAATTGGCCAATTTAATTCCATTTAGTCCAATTCAAAACTAATTGTGTTATCAATTTAATATAGATATAATGGTTTTACAACTTTTTGTTAAAAAAACTGAAAAAGAAACAAATTTTTTATTAATTTTGTCACATAAACTTAAATGGTTCGCCATCTGCAAGAAGTTGAGTATTAAATTACGTGATTACAGAAAAAGAAATTCAGTTAAAATTATTACATTAGCAGTTAATAAATGATCCGATAACTTGTCGTCTTTGTGAAGGTAAAACAACTTTCATCGGATAAATTATACTGCACATATCGGCTTTGTTACGTCATGTAAATATGTCGATTACATACTTCGGTGTTCAGGAAGTTTTTCGTTCATCATCATCATCAGCAGCTTATATAAGTCCGACTAATAGACATAGGCCTTTTTACAACGGGAAAACATGGCCATAAACCCACAACCTTAAGTTTTTTTAAATAATTGGTTAGGGAAAAAGTTTCTTCGCATTTTATATGAAAATTCAAGACTTTTTTGAAAAGTTTTTTTTATAGAAAGCACGGCAATTGACACCACCTGATGATATGCAGTAGAGGACTCCATATGTGAGTGCTAGTGAAGCATGTGACATACTGCCTTAGCCACCCACACTTTGCCGGCCCAAAAAGTGCGTTTTCACGCCTCTTTTAAAGGAACCCATGTTGTATGAAGGGGAATACGTGTGCTAATTTACATCTCATCAGTTGTTGGCAATAGAGATCCGAAACGATGGTTCTACCCAGCGGTAAAAGCTCATAATGAAAAATGCCCTTCCAATCCCACCATAGACACAACATAACCGTACTAACTCGCAATACCAACCAAGTAACCCAGGTTTTGCCACAGTCGGTGGAGCCTGACCGATCTTTGATCACGACCTTTTTCACACTCTCCTGTCATACGTGATCCACTTTACATCTACAGTTATCAATCTCTTCAAAACGGTTTGGTTTCATTACGACTCAATAAAGAATCATCAATGGATATACGGTTCATAGGGTTTTTTTCAGTGAGCTTTTGTGGCACTCAAATATTGAGCTTTTTTGTGTACTCAGCTATTTTAAAATGTGTCAAAACTGTTTTGTGGTCAATTCCCAGTTCTTCAGCTATGTCGTAATTGCTGATATGCCGATCTTGCTCCACTTTTTCAAAAACAGCGTCCATTTTATCCGTAACAGGGTGACCAGAGCGAGGTGCATCTGTGACATGAAAATTCTCGGATTGGAAACGTTTAAAACAACTTTTTGCTACTCTTACTGACACTGCATTAGGTCCATAAACTTGACAAGCTTTTTCCAGCTTGCATTTTTTTCTTTTATAAAATCAAATTTTAAAATGTATCTAATTTCTTCTTTTGATACGCTCATTTTGATAGAAAGAAAAACAAATTTAAAATAGTGGAAAATTTTTTTTTCCTGGTTTGATTCTTTTTGAAATGTCACTTTTTTAATGTTAAAAAAAACCAGCCAGATCCAAATAGTACAGCCAAAGATAGTTTATTACAAGTTTATACATACTATATGCGAAAAGACTTTTCCCCGACCTTTCTTTGATATAAAATTATAATTTGCACTTCTTTTCTTAGAGAACATTGAAAACCACGTCCTAAAACTAGGTATGTATTGAAATACCAAATACTTACTTTAAATGATAAAAATATACGGTAACCCGGTACTCGCTATAATTGAGTCATGTGAAAGAAAGTCGGAAACAGACGTGTGGGCGAAACTCAAGTTAACCTCCGCAAGAGTTTTCGACTCGCCAAAATATTACCGCAGATTAAATCGATGTTTATTTCTCACTTAATCAATTAAAATCTTAACTCATGTAAACCGAGTCGTTATGGAGCGTTATTTTCTTGCCCTTTAAAAAGTAAAAATAAATTGTTCATGTATAAATTGCTTGATGAAATTAAATGAAAGTTTACTTTAAATAATATGTTAATTAAGCATTACCACTATTAAAATATTTTCTTTGTGTGCGAAATAACTTAAAAATAACTAGTATCTCTATTGATTTCTATCACCTGTACCATCGAAAGAGACAGAAAAGCTCGCCTGTTGAATGTCAAAAAAAATGAATAGAAGATGACGAAAAATTAAAAGGACTAACCGTTGGCTACACTTGTTTTACAAATTTGAATTGTTTTTAACACTTTCTTACCTTTTACTGTTATACTAATAACTAATATCATATCCAAAGCAATATGTGTCGTAGTTAGTGCGAAATAAGGCTGAACTTTGCTAACGATTTAACAACTTCATTTTCGTTACGTCAAACTAGTTTATAGTCAAGGATCATTGTACTCTTACGCTTAAATGTAATTCAAGTCTTCTAACTGACGCCTCATAATAAAATCTGCGGTGTTATTTAATTGGCGAGAATCAAATAAAAGCGCTTTTTAGCTAATTTTACTGTTGGATTCGTTATATTTCTTCATATTATATCTTCATTATGCGTTGTATTGTTAACGTTGGTCAAAGTCTTAATTATCTTGGATATTGATAGGAACCTACAAAACTTTTTAAATTTTCTTCTCTTATGTTTAAAAATATAGACCTTTTCGTTAGTCTCCCTAAATATAAAAACGGCTAGACTGATGTGGTTATTTATTGGGTCTTATTCGCTTTATATCAGGGTGGTTTAAAATGAAAAGCTAAAATAATTATAATATTAAATTGGTAATTAAATATGGGAAATCGACTTACTGACGTGCTATTAAAAACTGTCGATGCTTCTACTGCAGCTTCTCATTACTTCAAATAGATGGTGTTATACAAAGTTCACCAGATCAACTAATTTTGAATGTATAGCTAAATTAATAAGCAATTTCGACATAGTATCAAGTGAAATTTTGTCATATAAGTATCAACTATTGGCAATAGAAACAATTTTAAGAGCTTTTATTGGAAACTTTATTCTTTGAATTTGCGATTATTTTGAGTGCTAATGTATACTGTAGATTATTTATCAGTCTGTATAGACACAAAGTAGAGTAAATAAATTATTATTTAAAATTTTTATTTGATAATTTAAATCATCATAATTCCCTAGGAAAACCTCGCTTCAACTATTATTACTCAAACAATTATGACTTTTAAGTTATCTATTTAAATGAATTTAAAACATGAGCACCAAAATATGTTATATACTGAAGGAGAGTATTTCATTCCTCTCAGTCAAAATTCATCCTTAGGTATTATAGTATACGTTTTATTTTGTTTTTTTAATGTTCATGGATGAGTTCAAATGAAGATGGGAGTTCATAACGCTCCAGTGATTCATTTAATTGTCGGCTTGTAATAACTACAGGGTCATAGGTTCAATCTCGTGTCAGTATATTTCAACTAGCAACTTATGACTAAATTGAGATTTTGAGTCAGTTTTAGATATCATTGGTCTACCTATTTGTAAATAATCTAATCTGTGAGGTGTGTTAATAATATGCGTGCGTAAAGGCTTCAAAGAACAGTTGTTAAATTTACTTTAAAAGTACAATTTTTTCGTGATATGTTACGCAGTTTTGTTTTAAATTTCTAGTAGTACTAGACATTTTCATAGGCGAATGATATATTACTTTGCAAAATCTTAGGTTTCCTACAAAATTCCAACGTTAAAAAATATCAATTCACTTATAAACTCTACAGCGACACATATTGAAACCACCGAGTGTAACCGACCTGATAATGGCGGGTCAAAGGAATAAAAAACCAATTTTCTTTATCGTATAATAATAATTAATATAACATATAAATAAATTTATAAAAGGTTGAGTCAATCCGAACACTTTAGCTGTAATACGATTTAGTCCCTCGATCGATTTTAATTTGTCTTAAACTCTTTTCGTCTTCTGATGAAAAGAGTTTAAGTCTAGTGAGTTTTAGTCTATTGTGTGGAACATTCCATAATAACTTACATCTAGTACGTGTAAAGGTATTACAAGATACCATAATTTTCCTTATTGCTTGATCGGATAGATCAATTGGTATAGAGACGACAAATGATAATGTTACCTATTAAAATAAGGCAATTCGAAATACCTGATTGTCTTTGTTATATTACACCAGCATTTTCTTAAATTTTAGTGAATTTGGAATAACCCCCATATTTGATATGACTACAACGTCAAAGTTATTTGACGTTGAAAAATTATAACCCTTGTTATAGGTGACCACCCTATAACAAGGGTTATAATTACATTATAACCCTTGTTATAGGGTGGTCACCGTTATTGGTGGACATACCTATGTAAAACTCACTTTCGCTCACTGATTTCTTATTTAATTAAAAAGTATATCAACTACGTAAGTAGCACGCAAGTCATATTATCTTAAAATATTCAGTTGATAAAATTAAAAGTAAGATTAAGTAAAAGTTAATTTAACATCTTATAAAACACGTAGACACGTTTTTATGTAAGTATGTCAAAGTTACCTACGCTTTTACTTCAATCACTAACTACTTAAGCATAGGTGTGTAACATTAATCTAATGTAGCATTAAATATTATTTATTTCTTATTGTACCTATTATTTCAATCGTATTATAGTTAATTAAGTTCAATTTATAACAACTGCCTTTTGATCGTTCATTACATAAAGGTTTTTGATAGTTGATCTATATCAAGCTTTCTACTGCATAAGTTGATTGTCTGCCAACTTTATATTTGATGATCTAAGATACCGGGTATTATGAAGCAAATTGTATCGTAACTTTATCATATCGGGAAGGAATTGGCCTGAGCATGGCTAGAGGACAAATTATTATAAAACACACAGCATACAACCACTAAAGGGATAGCTCGATGAGAGCCCTACATACGCCTCCTATCTGGTGTTAGGTAAGCTGGGGGAATATTTCCTTAGTGAAACTAAAGATTGCTGACGAAATCGTGATTTTTATAGGTCAGGCAAAAAGTCTTTCATATAGCATATAGTATGTATAAACTTGTAATAAAATATCTTTGGCTGCACTCTTTGTATCTGGCTGGTTTTCATGACATTAAAAAAGTGACATATCAACAAAAAAAGTCAAATTAGGAAAATTTTGTTTCCCACTATTTTACGTTTGTTTTTATATCTGTCAAAATGAGCGGATCAAATGAAGAAATTATTATGGACACATTTTAAAATTTTATTACAAAAAAGGGAAAATCAACGCATGCCGTGAAAAAATTGTGACGTTTATTTCGCCACAAGGTGGCAGAGTCTACGAAGAGTATGGCACATATATATACCATTTTGTTCGTCTAGTATGTAATTAAATGAAAATTAACTTTGAAAAAAAAAAGGTCTTGAATATTTATATAAAATGGAAGTAATTTTTTCGCCAACCTAGTATGAATAGTTTATTTTTCCTAAACATTATTGTATATTTCATGTCATTGTTGTTGGCTTCGAGTTGTATATCTTTAAATTTTTGTATAATAATTTCTTAACTTTTATAACTTACTCTATTACTTACACTCGATTCGATCACGGCTATCGATTAAATTTTTCAATTAATTCTAAATAGACTTATATCAATTCGAAAGTATGTCCAGTAACTGATAAGTCTTTATGATTTACTTGCTTCTGTGTTATGTAACTTGACCCTTATTGTATAATACTTGTGACGAAACAGATTTTTGCCTTCATCTTACATTACCAGCAAGTAATAAAGACGTATGTATAAATATGTTTACAGTAAATATCTTAGTGAGGGAAAATATCAAAAAATAAGTTAATACTTTAATTATAATATCTTTGCTAGTATGCTTTCCCACTACTAGGCAAAGTTCTCTCATAATTTCACCCTGGTCATTCGTTCTTTCGACTCCTCAAACCATCCCTTTTGGTATGAGTCCAAGTCTTCTCACCACCTGGGACGGCTTCAGGTCGGCAACCATGCTCAGCAATTAAAATTTTGTTGAATTTACTTTCTTCAGTCTACTGTCTAACGAATAACTAGTACCTAATCTCTTATTTTAAAGTTTATTGTGATAACGAAAAGAAAGCATCTTTATGCATGGTTGGTTCCTGGATGGAGAATAAAATTGTAATCTCGAACTCCTCCATGCTTCCCAAGACACTTTAAATAACTCCTTCGCCCACTAAGTCTCTTTATGCGACCGCATGTAGGAATGCTTGAGCCCAGCAGTGATAGAAATGTTTTTTTTTTTAATTTTTAATATATTCTATTGAAACAACTGTGCATCATACATATTAAAAAAATAAAGTATTTTTTAGACTAGACAGAGTTGTTTCAAAAAAATATTAAAAATGAAAAAAAAAAATACATTTCTATCTTGTTATTCTAGGGTCTCCAGAGTACTCAGGCGTCGCCTGAATACTCAATTCTACAGCTACCTTAGTAAATAAACGCTTTAATTCGCTCGATAAAAATCTAAAACCCATTCGATTTAAGCGACGCAGTCAGGGTGATCGTTCTGTATGTCTAAATATAGAACTGTGGGTCTATGGCAGTCACAAGTAACCACAACACCGCGGTGAATAACAGATAAGACGTTTTTTGCACGTGTGACTAAATATTTATTTATTGTTATATAGAAATGCTAAAATGTTTGTTAGTTCTTAGAGATTAAGGTTATTTTTACTATGTGGATAAGATAAGGTAGTGGGTTTGATAGCTCTGGTTTTGATTACGAAAACAAGGGAATATTCAGCGTGGTTAGTCTTAGGATCAGGGTAATATGAAGCTACTTTAAAAAAATTGTAAAATAACCTTTTATTTAAATTATGTTTATTTATTTTTGTTTGGTAGTTTATTCGAATCCCTCAAAGTAAACCGGCTTTTGATAACTTTGGGTGTTATGAAATAGTAAAAAAAATCCGGAATCTGTTTGAAATATTGGATCTAGAATGAATAAACTTGTGCGCAAAATTTGATTTTAATAAAAAATGTAGGTTTACTTTAAAATTCTATTGCTTGAATTTTTCTGAAAGTATGTATATACATTGCAAATTAAGTAAAAGCTTGTACAAATAAATGTGTTTGAATCTAGCTTACACTTATAATGTAAATAAGACACGTTTGACACATATGACACTGCAAAACCTAAGTATTATTTAAGTAGGTCAGGTGGATGCCGCGTACGCCTGATCATAATTTGAGGTCGAGTCGTCTTAACCTGTATAAAGACAGTCATCAAACCACAACTTGAAGTCAGATATGTAAATGAGCAGGTACTTCCTAGCCGGCCGGATGTGCGATGCTCAGTATGCGGCGCGTGCGCATTCACCGTGGAATTGTGACACAGGGATATGACAGCTGACTTATAAGGCGCTGCGCCCGTTCCGCTGTTATAAACATAAAAAGACACTTCTATAAGTAGGGAGTAAAGTAAGGTATAGTAAGTTAGGGAGTAAAGCAACTATAGTAGGATTGTGTTGAGTTTTTATGAGATTTTTTACCTTGTTTACAGATACGGTAGCATGCGTAGTTTGCTGTGTATATAACATAATATAATTAAATTAGTTGATTTATAAAATCCTTTAATAACAGGTAAGGACAAATGCCAAAATAGGACATACATCAGAGTGTGTTAAATCAATTTTTGAGTAGTATTAACTTTTTAATTTACAGTGAAAAATTTTTATTTAAATAAAACAATTGAAACTTGACAAAAGCCACAAAATGATCAAAATCAACTGAAATCATGTCTCGCTCCATATCACCGGAAGATAAAATACAATCATAGACAATTTACGATGTGGGTCGGTTTACTGTGCTCAATGACAATCGTTTACTTAAGGTTATCTTCACGGTTACAAGCTGTTTTCAGTATTTTCATGGATGGATGGAAGAAGGATGGATGGATGAATTCAAATTCTATACATTATTTCGTCCAATCCGGCTCGTTGTATAGAAACTTGATTAAACAAAACCACGGCAAAAAGATATATTCTCAAGCCATAAATAAATATCTTAATTTTTTATAAACGGAATCAGATGAAAAAGAGATAAACTAGACTTTGACCGGTGAATTAATATTGGTTTTTGAAAAGAAAACACAAAAACATAAATTCTATTCACCCTATTCGTATTTTGAACGCATTAGTAATTTAGATACAACATTTGTAGTGTCTTTGACATTGCTACTAATTATTTTTAAAGAAGGAAAATATAAAACAACTATAATTATTTGAAATAGTTTAAAGTACAGATCAGCAAACAGAATTTATTCACATTTTATCTTTTTGTCGAGATCCAAACACAAACTTTCGATTTTAAATTAATGAAGAAAGTAAAGTTCTGATAAGATATTTTATTTAAAACGAAAATGATCCTATTTAAATTCTTTCACTGCCTTATAACTGTACAATCCTGTAAAATTATGCGTATTTCGTTTATATCGAGTTCGTTTATATTGAAAACGAAAGTACTAATTATTATTTACGTTCATATTCTTAACTCTGTTTTCTTGATAACCTCTTTAGGTTGTGGATATTTTATTAAAGCTTTCAAAGTAGGCAACTGAGACCTAAATTGTCTTATTTAAGTGATATTATTGATAATATACCTTCTGAAATAAGGCAAGCTATTCATAACTATTAGTTTTTGAAATCCCAATAATACTTTTTCATAAAAAATCTAAAGTTAAAAATCGTTTTCTTCGTATTAAGAAAAGAATATAAGAAAGTGTTAGTGTTGTACAAAAAGGAAGCGTATTTTATTTTTAAGAAGACTAAAAAATATTGATTTCGGAATTTGTTAATATTCGAAAACCACATTGTTATATGTTTTTTTTATCAACGGAGGAATAATAATAAATATATAGAGCCATAGTATATTCTTTATTGTACACCAGCTAATGTAAATACAGAAAGAAAGTAACTAACTCTGTAAGTAACTGTCTCTGTATACAATCGATCTCTTCCAAACAACCTTTGGATGGACAGTAAAGTCAATATTATAATATGAGAGTTGTTGGTGTACCTGTTGTCAATTATTGCAATTTATACATACTATACTTAAAATAAAATAAAAACATACATAAGTCAGAAACAATATACAGTAAAATATGGAATTAGCACTTATTCCACGTATATTACGAGTGTAATACGTAAAAGGCTTGACTGCTTTCACCGCACTGATGTCTCGACCCACTGTGACTCTCCGACAACATTTAGCACGCTCTGCCATCGCCGCCATTAAAAAAAGCTATTTCTTATCTGCGCACCGGCTTTTTATCTAATACCGTTGTTGCCAACTAAAAAAAATCTGTTATTAAATACGTGGTCTATTCTCAACATTGATTGTTAGTTTCCCTAAACGTTTATTTCTAAATAGCTACTTTTTTGGACTTTGAATACCTTAACGTAACATTCGTGCTTTGTATTTTTTATTGTGATCGCATTTACGTAATTTGTATGTAGTAAACATAACTTCAATTCCTAACATCCAAAAAAAGAAAGATCTTTTCTTTTTTTATTAATGATTTTATTTTCTCTCCTTTTCAGATTCTTTTCCGGATATGCAATAGCATAGAGCGTAAGTATGTTTTAATTTGAGCAATTTATAGTCATTTACATAAACCTAATATATTAAATTGTGACGCAATAAAGATACAGTGCAATTCTATGAGAAAGAAATATATATTTTTTGATAATGTAAAGTGATGGTGGTCCAAAAAAAAAACTAAAGCATTTCTCACAAGAAGGATCTTTTCGACCCAGACCTATATTTATTTTTTATTTAAAATCAAAGCGATGTACTGGTATTGATTGAAATTGTGTGGAAAGATAATTGAAACGACCCAGCTAAAAAAGCCCTGTGCAATAATGCAGAGGTGTAAAAGACAGCAATTTATAAATTGTCATAAATAATTACCCCGATCGTCGGCCTGTCACGGCGGTGACAATGCTGTTTAATAATCACAGGGTATCAAATCACTCTGTTGACTGTTTTTTTAAATATAAATTGATGTTGGGAAAATTAAACATGTAAAATATAATACTATTTTTCATAATAAATACTCATCTTAAAATAATATTCCGAGTCAGATGTCATTTAATTCGACAAGATGATAAGTAACATTATTATTTATTTTTATTTTCATGATATATAAAAGTAGTACCTTTAATCAATTTATTCTCATAAACCTGTTTCCCGGTAATTTATTGTGTGTATATTAAATGTTAAATAAATAATAAATTTCTTTCAAGATTGAATATTACTATAGTACCTGAATATCTAATATATAAAACTCTCGTGTCATAGTGTTCATTATCGAAAGCTTCCCAAACGGCTGGACCGAATTATATGAAAGTTTTTGTGTATATTTGGTAGATCTCAGAATAGGTCGTAAGCTATTTTTTTTATGAAATTATTTGTATAGCAAAACAGCGTTTGATCGGTCAGCTAGCTACTAACTGATTACAATACAAATGAAATAATGAATGAAGACTATACTTTCGAGGAAGGATTATTAATTGTTTTTTAAATATTATTTTCATATATGTATATAGGTTACGATTAAAATTGCATAGATTCTCTTCTCAAAATTTTCTCATACATTATATCACTTTGTCGGTAGGTACAACACGTTGGCGTAGTTTGAAAACGTGTGAAATATAAACACGTGAAAGTCTCATCCAATGTTGGTGAACGTAACATAAAATTGCTCAACGGAGCTTTCAATTTCAATGAAGTTCTGTTCGCGCGCTTTTTGGCATAATTTTTTAAAATATTAAGTAGGTTCTTACTTTTTAATTTTTTTAGACGTAAATTTCCAGTCAGTATTTTTTATGGTGCTACTGTTGACATTATTTTTAACTCGGTACCTATTTATAAATCTTGGACGTGAAGATTAAGGCAACTGTGTTTACAGTTGCCTTAATAATTTTAATCATATTACACGCACTGAGGATAATGAGATTTACGGAGAATGGAGTTGCGAAAGCAAAATTTATATTAACGCAGTATTTTACAACTGCGTTAATACAGTTTACTTGGAGATACCGAAACGAAATTGGCTTGCAAATTACCGTAATTTTATAACAGAATAGAAAATATTTTTCATAGAAAAATACAAATACCAAAAATAGTAAAAAGCTCTGTTCTAGGGAATATAGTCATCTATACCATTTTTTTTTGTTTCCACAGAATGGATATTTTAGATGGTTGGATTGAAAAGCCTCAATGTACGCCTTAATAATAGAATAAAAAGTACTTTATCCATCAAATACAACCTTTTACATATTATTACAAACTAACCATTTCATTAACATGTGACTACGCACGTTGCACCTTGACATCATTGCAAAGGTTATTCTATATTAGAAAAAAAAATAAACATCTTTTAATACTAATAAATCTGATAGCATAATATATATCTTGGTTAAATTGTCATTAGTGCTATTGTTGTCTGGCAAAAGCTGTTTGATGTGCATTGTTGTTGACTATTGTAAAGAATAGTTTCTTTAATATTTCCAACACTCATCAATCAGCCGATCAATGACTTAGTCATCAATTGCAAACGTGTCAGACAAGTCAATGATAAAGATTTTTATTGAGTCTTCATCTACTAACCAACATTATTGTTCTAATTCGACGTGGATTGTAAATTTTAATGAAAATTATGAAATTAATGGTGTGTACCAGCTGTCCAATATATCGTAAGCACGTTCTTGTTCTTATAAGATCTTTAAATTGTTAATAAGCTGGTAATAAAAAAAAAGTGTTGCTTATTTCAAAATTACCTGTTCTTGCCGGTGTAAAACACACTGTATTATACGGAAATTCTGCTCTTACCAGAATAAATTCCCATATCTTCAGAGAAGTGTAAATATTTACGCTGCTTATCACCTTGATTAAGTTGATAAGAATTGTACGTAATTAAACATTATAACGTAAGAATGAGAATGATCATTGAAGAGGGTCAACAGAATTCCTAAAATAAAATTATTATTACTATGTATAAATATTTAAGGAATAACTCGATTCACAAAATAATTAATAGTTTTACTCATCTAATTGCCTATTGGTAAATATCTAATAAAACATCAGATTATGGTATAAACTTTTCTATGGCAAAACTGTGCATCTACAACTTATGTCGTATGATTGTTTAAATGTGTTACACAGACTTACACTTATTATCTTGATCAAAGTAAGCAACATTAAGAGCTTGTGTTATGGAGACTAGATAAAGGAGAAATATAGATAGTAATATGTATATAAATGTCAGAAATATACTAAACTTATTTTAAATTATATATTATTAAATTATCTTATTTAAATTTATCTTTAATCTTAAACACACAAACATCCGTGACTCGTGAACAAATATGAGTACTCATCATACAAATATCAGAATTTAAGCCCAGAACCTCAGACTAAGGAGACAGGGGTACTAATTACACTACCAAAAATTATACTGCATTTGGGATTCTTGTTCGTCGTTATATTGTCAGATTGATATTCTACTAGTGTCAATTTAATATCTCAATTTTATACGTTAACAGCCGCGTTGACTGCATAAATAAAAATTAAATGCATAGGCGTTATAAATCTGTATTATAAAAATAAATCAATCTTATTGCGGTTTATTGAATAATTGTGGTGTTTCAGAAAGTAGTCTTTAAACTTTTAAGCGTGGTGTGAGTATTTTGCATTTTTGTTGTCGCTACATACTATTGCACACGGCACTAAATGGATTTTCTTGACTAAAAACTTGTTTTTGCTCAGCCTGTTTTATGGTCACTCCATGTATTTTATTACGTGAATTTAAACCACGTTTCGGATTCTGAAAACAGTCTTCACGTTTTATTTATTTTATGAGACGTTTGGCAATTCACTTATCTAAAGAGGGGTCGTTGTAATAGAAACGTGACGTGTAACCTTAAAAATTTATATAATAAGTCCAGCGCTCATATATAAGCTCACTCATTTTAAAGTAAGAAAAATCAAATATTCTCATTGAAATTTATAAGGGGTAACCCTTACAATTTAACAATACATGTATAGGTTTTAAGTTACAACTGATCCATACTAGCCCTACTGGTTCTGATCCTGATAAGGATAGTTATAGACAATTCACTCAATATATTCAATAACACAGTGTAGTACTCACCTATATTGCTTACAATAATTGCAGTTCCTATTCGTGCCTTCACGATATAAAGCATTAGAAAATGAACCATTGTTTTTATTTTGACTACTTTCTTGTCACGAGGTTGAAGCAAATAAAATTTTTGTTATGCCACAGTTAATGAACAATTGTGTATCATTGAGTCTGCAAGCAAAGGAAGTGACACCGGAAATATAAGACAATATACAATTAAAGCCTACCGTAGCTCCGATAGGAAACTATTTGTAGGAAGAAAGAATCATGATTCATTTGATAGGCAATCAAGAGTGAAAACAGATCAATCGTCAATGTATTCAATAGTGTACATGCTCTTATGTTGAATATAAATAGAGGATCCGCTCCGGATGCAAAATAGATATCGAAAGTTTGCGTATTAATAATAACAAACACCTACTGTGTTGGTAATGATTTCTAAATTGAATTATTTCTGACCGAGACTTGAGAATTCGAACTCCAATACTTGAGTCGAATAAAATTAAATTTATATTAGACAAAATGTTAATGGTATCTATTACCATTAAGCAGGTTCTTCATAAGGTTCAATAATCTCGCTCATCTTTGGGTTTTTTTCAAAACACACTGCCTCTCTTTAATATTACATTATTGAGACCCAATCAATCAAAAGTTGTACTCTGAAATGTTTAAGTTATACAAAGAAGACGGTAATAGGTTAAAAAAGGTAAAATGTATGATTCAAATTTACGTATTTTACCATATAGCTTAAGTAGGATTTGCCTTGATTATTTGAATCTTACTTTTTACGCAAAATGATAACATACAGACATGTCTTAAGTGTCTGTTGAGACATAACATTTTAGTAGGTCATATAATTTAATCTTTGTCATTGGACACAGATGTACTAAAGAATATTTCTAGCGGAGAATATTTCTGGCAACAGATTTAAGGAAAACAATCAGTTTATTAATACAGCAACGGTGGCAAATAAGTCTGTACTCTTCTTCTTACTCTCTTCTACTCTTTTTTAATATAAAAAAATGAACACCTCTTCAAAAACGGATTTGAATCATTTTAATTAAGTTTTGTTCGCTTTAATTCAGGGGTGGTTTGAAAAGAAAAATAGTAGACAGTAATCCCAAAGAAGAGGTTAAAAAATGAAATTCGTAATTTACTAAGGTAGTTTGGCATTTATTCCATCGCTCCTGAATTTTGAAACATTTTCTATTATTAACTGGAAAATGTTTCATAATCATTCGCAATATAAAACATTACACTTTCGGTGAAACGCAAGTTTTATTTATGTTATGCTAAGCATTATTATTTTATATAACACATTACTGGGACTATTTGAACAACAAGTACTATTTAATATTTACTAATCTCCTAAGTTAATATTCTGCAACACGCCCGCGGTCACTTTTACTCACTATTAACATTCTCCGTCTCGAGTGAAAACAAAGGTTTTGTTTCTATGTATTATGTATTTACTTTCTCGATTTCAATGTTCTTGACCGGGTCATAAGGTGACGTGTTCTCTTGAAAACTCAATAATATTAAATTTTATGGATTTTGCTAAAAATATGTTAATAGTTTAATTGATTCATAAATAATGACAACAACAAGCAGCTCATGATACATAAATAAAACTGAGTTAATGAAAAGAATGTTAGGAAAGTAGGAAAAACGTTATTTTCATATTAATTGTAGGAAATATACATTACATGCACTCATTAGTTGAATTGGGCTAAAAATAAAAAGGCGGATATCATATTAAGAAAATGTATTTCGATACAAGATAGATTAAGCATAACTTTGCGTTATTTGGCTACAATAGATTCTTATACGCATGCAATACACATTCAGAGTATCGAAACAATCGCGATCGCGTCCAAACTACGTACACTTATTCCCATCCCTTTGTACGGGTTGAAAAAACCGGCTCGCGATGGATCGGAGCGTATTTGTATCCTTATCGAGACTTCTTACCACCGTACCGTCCGTAGCTAGCATTTTTGCTGATAGGAAACAGAAGTACGGTACTAACAAAAGAACATATCTGGACCCACCTTTAGAATCTAAAAATCGGTCTTTTTTATTGAAATTATTATTGTGCTGCGATAGCAGAATGTTTTGGGATTGATTGGGTTGACTGCCAGCTTGTCTCTTTAGGCCTTGTGGTCGGTGTTCATTCGCCATTGTTCCCACCTCCACTGCAGAAGAATGATTTTAACACATTTTGGTGTTCAACCCTCCTTGGGCCGTCATATAAACTATACAACAGAGCTGTTATTTAATATTTATCCGAGCCCTATACACTGTGTCGAATACGTAGGTGCCGTTCTCAAAAAAGTATTTCGGTACAATATACTTTATTTCTTATTTACTTAGAACTGATTTCAAATCCTCAAATAACTCTTATCAGAAGAATAATACTATCAAATTGGCAGTCATTATATTAAAAAGGTTACAGAATGTCTTCTAATTGATCTTTATTTTCTTTTTCTAATATTAAACGTCATTATTAAAAAAAATAAACCTGTTTGCAAATCGCATGCTCATAGGCATTTGGTGAAAGTATAACACCGTTTTAAATGCAGGTTTTATTTTCTCAAATAAGCTTTTAAACAAAATAAATGTACATTCTATATAAATTTACCTCAAATTTACTATAAACATAATTAAAATATAAACCGAGGTGGTTGTACTTTAAGTGGCATGTACTTTATTTTCACCAAAAATAATTTGGTTCCTGGTTGCCCAAAAAGGTAAGACATACTATACATACTAAAATTTTTTGTATAATTTTATATTAGAACAGAATTGATTATATATGTATTTTTTATCTTTAATCTTTAATATTCATGGCGACCGTGTAGCTAATAGCATACTTATAACCTGTTTGAATTAGGTGTTTTGGTACAGCCGCGTACAGAATTTATTAGAAAGATGTTAATAATGAAATCATTATTAATAAATAATATGTGAGAGTATTGATAAAAAAATATCTCTTTTAATTTAGGAGCATTTTAATGTAACATGCTACTCCTACTATTTATAGTCGTTCTTGCAATAACTATTATAGTCCTAGATATTTTATAAGTATTTTTTTATAACTAACGAAGAACTATTACGTTGTGTTACAGTCTAAATTCCATTCAAAATTATAGCCACTTGACAGGCGAAGCAACACAACTTTACAATAGATCAAACTTAGATTCCGATACTTAGTCTAATATTATGATGGGCTATTGTTTAGCTTATGCGTATGCAAATTCTGTTGAGGGAGCAGACGCATACATACAATTCGTACATGTTTTGGGCGGTTATGCTTCGCCTAGTCTGTGCATCTAATATGATTTCTACGTACTACGTTATTTATATAACGTATATAGAAATATAGTTTTTATTTCTCCCCAACAGAGAATATGGTGCTATCTTATTTAGTTGAAATAGTATCATTTTACGAACATCTTTCTTGTCACCCCTGACCACCGTATGCAAAGATACTCTCGCGATGGCATTAATAAAAAACCTTCAAAGTCAAACCATTGTCCTCTTTTCAATGATTTGTGGCATGACGATTACTTATATAGCGGACATCATTCTAAAAGTGGTTGTCTCAGGCAGGTTGACGCATATCTATCATGTCATACTTTTAGTAGCTAACAATTAAAATATTTAAAATATCAGTAAGTTCCGATAACACTTCTGTGACCGCCTGTACAGGAGCAGTAAAAATTTAAGCCGTGGACTCTAAAGATTTTGTAATAAGAGTGTTTCTAACTACAGCACGAAATTCTTCTTATGACTCTTAAAGCAGGTTATTTTTTTCTCGAACAGGTAGGTGTGCCAGACGCGTTAATAGCTGAGATTCGATTTTCGATCGCGTGCCTGTGTTTTGGTATTTTAATCCTTTTTTACCTTTTATTTTGTTACGTTGAGTCTGCTTTGAGATTTGTATTTTTTTTAAGCAGCGAAGGAATTCTTGCGTAAAGATTATGTAAGGGTGCTTTTATTATATATCGACTTTTGAAGGATTTTTTGATATTATTATTTTTCTTAATGCTATACGTTGCTTTAAACCATGAATCGGCTTTAGTTTTGTATTCTCACGGTAATGTTTGCTATGTTCTCGTCCGTTTTAAGGAATTTAAACACTCGGATAACTATTATTATACTATGTATATTTATTTTGTGAAGCATATATGATCTAATTATATCGTTGAATAAAATATTTTCGTCTCTTTTAGTAGGTGTAAGTACCAAATTAGTAAGGTCACAATAAATAAAGTGACTATGGCCATGGTTGGTTCGGATGCGTGAATCTAATTTTTTTTGGCAATTGGCAATCTCGTACCTGCTTGGTTCCTAAGACATATTAATTCTTTGTCCCTCTTGTTAATTGTGTTTAACCAACAACCTGTTTTGAGTCAATGCAGATTGAGTCCAAACTTCTCTAGTATTTCCGTACCCAATACTGAGACATTAACTCGTAATTGAACTAACTCGAATTATTGTTATTGCGTTCACTATTAAAGTAAATATGCATATCCACATAACCATAATGTGCATAAAGGTCTGTAATTATTTAAGTAGACAATAAATATCAGAATAAAATCCAACTAAAGGAATCATTGCCCGATTTGTCAAGCACTTGGCCGACTTACGGTACCGACTTAGTTACTACGAATCGATTCTTCCGGAAAATCGATTTAAGCGGTTACATAATCGAGTGCAATATTAAATACGGACAATGTCAAAGTGAAAAGAGGGCGACCGACTGCAATCATTACACACACACACATAATTGTAAAATTAAATAAGCTATTTTTTTAATGTCGGAGAATGTCTATCTTTTGTATATAAACACTAGAAATATTAAGAACTCCCTTGCTTGAAAAATGAATACTTTCATGGAAAATCAGCGGTATAGCTATTATATCTTTGTTTTCATTTGTTAAGTAAATAGGCTTTATAATCGATATAAGGTAAATAAGTAAAGCATATTATATCTATCTAAGGTGTTTTAATGTATTTTATGTAACTTATGATACGTGTTCCGGTCTTTTCTTCATAATAACTAACAGACCGATCGTGATCAGTCCAGGTGCAGTACGAGATAAAGTTACGAGGTGGCCTCTACGTAGTTTATTGTAGATACAACGCCATTGTTAGCCCGCTACTATGGCACAAGATCTTTGCAATCATAAGAGATCAAAACCTCCTTTGTGTCATAAGGTAAACGTCAACTATTCCAAACTGTTTTTTTTAGTAATAAATATAATTTTTTGTTTTTTTTTCTGTATCTATGAATTGTCTCGGTAAAACTCAAGAACAGTTTGACCTTTTTGAAAAGTTCGTTTTGTTCTATTTACAGGGAGTGGATCAAAATGGAAATTTATAAAGCGAAGCTAAAATTTTATACAAAAATATTGCTTACTTGTTGTTGGAAAATTCCTGTTATTCAATACCGTGTTCAGCTTATTTTGAATTGATGGTGTTATTTACTATTTGTATTTTGCAGTCTTAGATGGCGTTAGTAGCAGAAAAACGTAGTATCCACTTATTGGGCGGACCTATCTTTTGTTAACTGAAGGTAGTAGTTTAGTTAAAATATGGTGTCCATGAATATTGTCATGAAAGTGTTATCTTAAATATACAAGAAGTGAGTTTGTCCACACTGTTTGATTTGTATCTCGAGATACAGACACTTTGTTAGACCTTTTTTCTTGGACATCGAATTCGACAATTTGATAATTGATTATAAGTAGTAAACTCAATTAATCAGCAAATACTTAAGTTAACAAAATAATTTAACTACATAGATTAAATTGATTACAAAAAATATTTTTTATCCGAAAACGAGGGAAATGATTTTATATGCCCAGTAAATAAAAATAGCATATTATATGTTTTTTGATTTCAATCTTCATTCCCACAAGTAGCCGATACAGCAAAACATAAAATGTGACATATTCTCTATACCTGTCTTAGTGAGTACCTAGCCCAAGTGATAGCGGTGTATTTATAGCGGACTTAGTCTCTTATGAGCTAAGCAACCAGCAATAATGTTGCTGCAATTAAAGTAATCACAAAAAGGTAAGGAATTAGTTGAAAACGTTTTGAATTTCACTTAAAAGTTTGTTCAATTTAAAGAAATAAAAATCTTGGACGTTATATTTGCGAAATACAAATAAAAAATTAAATGTATCTGAGAGAATGCAGTAGAACACTTATTTTTAAGAGTTTTTGTTTTCCTGCTAGTATACCTTTTCGCTTTTTAATATAAGAAGATAGCCATATCTAATTATTCTTCATTTTCTTAGCTTATCACATATTTCCTTTCTATAACATGCCCTTGCGTTCTGTAGCAAGATTTGTTTGAATTTAAATTAAAACTAATTTCTATAAATTCAAATGTATATAGTGTAATAAAATCGATTCCGCTCAGCCTGAGAATTGACCACCGACTTTGCGACTAGTTTCCCTGTGTCCGAAGTTGACCTCTCACCTCGGCGAAAGCTGGACAAAGTCAGCTATCAGTAATTTAGAATTTACGCCAACCATACATGGAATTGATCTCAGGCGTGTTGTGAGAAAGATTATATTGTTGCTTGAAATCTTCTCAATACTAAATTCCACAGTTTCTTTTTGAATTATTTGATTTTGTGACACGATTTGTTTTTTCATTTTTAAATAATTTAAAGATATGAAATGATATCTGAAAATTCAAACAGATTTAGTAGTAATGTTATAAATCGTATAAAGGGGCATTTTTCAAAAAAGTAATTCACCAGTTTTAAGAGTTGTTTCATTTAAAGAGAATGAATACTTAAACCAAATCATCGTATAAAATTTTGCAAAAAAATCGAATAATAGCTACTACTCAAGTAGGTATACATTTCTCTTCGTGTGAACATTCCTTAATTGTGAAATCACTTTACTTGGCAACTTATACTAAACACGCATTTCATAGACACGCGTCACAAATTAACGCTAAACATTGCGTTTTGCACGTGTAATTGATAATTTTTTGTTACGTTTTGAGATTTTTACTACCAAGAGCAGCTTTATATGACAATTATGAAAGCTATTAACGATATTACATTGTTGTTGAAATATATGTAGGGGAGCTTGGGGCTTGTTGTAACAGAGTAAGAAGATAAAGTTCTCTGATCGAGACTGATTAAATAATGAAGGTTAAGTTAATTCTGTTTCATTATACGATTTGTGAAAATGAAATAATAAGAAAATTTGAAATATAATTATTTAAGATTAAAAATGAAATCCAAGGATATAGTAATTAAATTCTTCTCTCTTCGTACAAATTAAGAGTTCTTTTTACTGCTTCAAACTAGATTTCATATTAACTACGATGTTTAGTTTAGTTATAATTGCTCCTTTTTTAAATATACAAGCAAACTTACTTTTTCATCAAAATAAGAGATGATTAAATTTTTCTTTCGATTAGGGTTTCACGTTAAAATAATAAGTTTAGAAACATAACTAATTAAATTATTCCAAACATCCTGATTTTCCCCTATCAGCGATAAAAATCAGATGTGATTCGATTTATCTTGTTCTTGTTTGTGGCAATTGCATTCACGCAACACTAAAAATGAAAATAAGTATGGAAAAGTGGAATGTAGTATGACCAAATACGAGTTAAACAATACCTTGTGAGACTTCTTTGTTTTTTGTTGTTTTCGTTGACCTTTGGTGTTGAAATCGTACATGGGTTACTGTAACCATTAACCTTGAAGTGGAATGCGGTTGTTTGCTAATTTAATGTTTTATTGTGGACTTACTAAAAGCTTGCACCTTTTAATAGCAAATTTTAATAATTTTGGACAAATTCAACGTAATGTGTGTTGAAAAAAATGACTTATATTCAATTATATTATATTCCACTTCCCAATCAAAAATAGATTTCCAATAAATCGGGCCATAAGTGTGATTTTTACTTATTTAATATAAATAGTAGCATGAAATTCATAATTACAGATATAGTTTCAATTTATGAAATGTCACGGTTGAGTTGTTTTTATTTTACCAAACGGGTATTTACGGTGTATAGAAAGTTTCAATCTGAATTTACGGTTTATTGTAACTGCAGTGGTGACAATGACGAAAGAACACAAGACCTTGGGAGCACGTAGCTAACTCGTTCAACACTAATATTTATCTAAATACGGCTAATAATTTTGCCTATGCTATGTACTGATGACAGCACGTCAATGTTGCAGTTGCACTACGAAATTCGCTACTATTAGGAATCTGACAAGACCGGTCTCAATATGAACTGTTTAGTTGAATTTTTTCTATCATATCGGAACTGTGCACAAATATAAACCTTTTTTTTGTTATTGTTATAAATAATGATTATCTAAATAAGTACAGTTGTTTGGTTGGTTGTACAGTTGTAGTTTGTTGTTATCAACCGTAATAGTTTGTATTGCGGTTGACGCACTGCCGATATAAAATACATTTTTATTTGTGCACAAAGTGTGTATTTCGAGGATTGTACAAGAATTCCAATTAACAATATTTATTTTTGTTGAAATCTTTTTAATATGCTAAAGATTACAGTACTACTTCATGAAAATCAATATTTACTTACAACGGAATTTTAAGGTTTTTATACTCATTATTCCTTTAACGAGTCATATTATAAATAGTGAGAATTACAATCAGAAATTGTAATTCTTCATTACGATCCACAGTTTTACGTAATATTGAGAAGACGGTTAAGTTATGACTTATGACGGATAGACGAACGGAAGTACGTATACAAATTTTTGATAAATCATGATCATTAACAGCATTATACAAGAAACTATTACAAGTTATTTTTTTGGGTTCCTTAACTCAAAAGGCCAAAACGAAGTTATAAGCGTAGATTCGTTGTCCGTGTTTCTGTTAGTCTCAATGACATTTTTCTTAGGAACTCGTGGAGGCATCAAGTTATTACGGCATCCAACCTTTATAACTGTGTCTATGACCGATAATGTAACGTAGACGAAGACTTTGATACGACATTCTGATGCTGATGTCAATAGAAAGTAAATAGACGTTGAATAGATCGGACTTTTACATTATTTTTATTTCTCAATAATTCCTCCATAAAAAACAAAAACTATACAAAACAGTATTATTTTTTTATGAAAAACTTCTATGTCAACGTAGACAAAAGATACGGCATTTGGTGCTTCTTATTTTATACAATATTTTATAGCGTAAATTAAGGGCAAAATCTAATTACTATAAATATGTAAGTAGTTAAATGAAAAGAATGTGATCAACCTACAAGTTTGTACGGAATGCTCGGTTTTTCCTATCTTGGCCTGTTATTTGACAATGTATTTACTGTCAAAATTTTGGTTTAATAAAATATTATTTTACCTAAAAAAAAATACTTTAGATACGTTACCTCCAAACAATTTTGTATTAAAAAAAACTATACTATAAAAAACTATATTTGTATACTTTTCTTTTTTTAAGCATTATTAACAGGCTTTGAAGTTCTCTATTCGTCGTAGCATGAACTGATTTAGTCAATTTACTTTTTTGAAACTTGAATTGTCACCAAGTCAGGATCAGGATCAGGATCTGTTGATGGGATCTTAGAAAAATCAATGAAGCTTTTAAATTCAATAAGCACGTCCAACGGGTTTCATGTTTTTTCTAAAGCTATTCAGGTAAGGTATTTAAGACACTACTTGTGGACCCACGGTAACCAATGTTACTTTTAAATTTTTAAATGTGTACTTTGGGGCTAAGTTTGAATAACTTGTAGTGGTGGCTAGTACGCTATTGTCTAGCGTTCAGCGAGCGGCCGTCCCCTTCCAAGGTGATTCAGTTGACTGACCGGTCGCATTCCACTGGACCTTTTTGTTTTCATTACTGTGCTTACTATACTAACACACCCTTTATTAAGTTAAGATAGATCTAAACATGAACAGAATATTTTGACAATAATCTTTTCTTATTTAGAATAATACAAGCTTGAATGAATGAGACGTTAAGCTTGAGGAAAATAAATTATGGAGATAAGTAACAATATTAGTGTCGAATGGTTTCCAATAACCAACATTCAAAATGATTCTGCCATTATAGTCTACCGGCCAGATATTTTAGTGGCATCATAAATCGTGCAATAAACTGAATTAAAACTATACAATTCTGATATAAAACTTACTTTATCAGATAATTAAGAACGGTAATGCCAAAAACCATAAAGTGTTAAAAATATATAGGGTTAAGCTATTTAAATTACTTATTTAAACAAAAAACAATTCATTACAATATAAATAATTCTGCGAAACTACGCATGAAGTTTGTCTTCAGCAGTTCTCGTCTTAAACATTTAGTTGTCTTATATATTATATATTATTATATGTTATGACTTACATACTAAGTGATATTTTAATATTAAATTAGATTATATTTAAACTTAAATAAACAATTTGAACTAAATTAACATTCAAGACTGCTGCTGCTATGGACAGTGACATTTAATGTTTCTTTAGCCATTAAATAGCCTTAAATTTTAAGGCTATTTTTGCAGTAAGATCTTCTAGTTAAATAATCGATCAAAATGGATGCATTATAAAAACCAATCTCATTATTATTGTTCCGTTCGGATTCTATTTAATGAAATACAATGCAACGCAATGCTACTTACAGCGTAAATACAACTGCAAAAGACCATGAATTTGGAGTGTTTGATTCTAATCTCAATTGTCTGAAGTTAGAGTGGTATTACATAGACAGGTAATAAAATTAACATATCACGTGACAAACATCTACCTCAGTGCGTGAGCGTCAAGTATTGCGCCAATTAATGTAACGGCCGACCAGGAAGAGATGAGAGTATTATAATTATAATGGTTAAAATTTTGCGTAAGAAAGTACACGAAATATTTTTAGTTATATTAATAAAAAATATAATATATTTTATGATTTAGAGCCGAATAGTAAAATGCAATACATAAGATCTGCTTATGGTTTTCATTCAAGTTCTTGTGGAAAATGTACTGCTGAAAAATCAAATCAAGGGTCGAGACCGACCTTGCGCAATCTGGTTGACTAACCATTAATTTATGAAGACTCAGAAGAGCCCTATTTATTACTTTTTTACTATTAAAATGGTAGAGCTTAATGTATTGAGAAGGTCAACCATAACTAATTGTTGAAATGAATAATAGTTATGAAGATATCTACGTTTAAAATTACTTAAAATCTATTATATTTTGACAATGTTTATCTTTATATACTTCGAAGTACCCACTTGGAATATAAAATTAAGTCACTAATAAGTACCCACGTATATCAAAGCACGTCATCTTCGTTCAATGCAGAAACCGAGTGTTGAGTCTTTCTTTTCTTTTATGAGTCTTATTGAGACTCATTAAAGAATATTTTTAGGCATACAGAATACTTCTAACATTAATTGGTACGCGGAAAACCCGATGGGTCAAGGTGGAAAAAATAGATTTCTAACGTTACGTTATGGGGTTAAAGTTTGTAGTAGACTGTCAACTTTTTTAAAGCAAGATGGTCGCTCATATTATGGTGAACTGAATCTCCTCTGAATATTGACGATATACAAGAACGTTGACATAAATTTAACTTCCTACGGGTTTTCCGTTCTATACTAAATGTTAATATAAAATTGTTATAAAATCTAATATAAAATTGTTCAATAGAAAAATTGGTTTACAGGTAAGAATAAACCATCTATATTGATATCACAAACAACCGTTTACCGTTGTATTATTTAATATCACGAACATATGAAGTAGGGAAACAAAATTTCTCTTTCTTGAGTGGTTTTTTTTACAACCATCTTGTTTATTGTAATACTATTTAAATTGTATATTATTATCTATTTAAATAAGGTAAAACTTGAGTAGAAAGATAATTCTGTCGTAGTAGTTTCAAGACAGAAAATTCTACTCGTTTTGAATGTAATAAAAAGAAAACGACGTAATAAGTTACAGAATATTTTTGCAATAATAATTATGGCATGTATATGGCATTTACAGCGCCACAGGGCGCCCAAGTCGTTAGTTATTTAGCTACCTTATAACCTCAATATCATATCATAAGAGACTTAAAGAAGAGCAGTTAAATAAAATATCGCTGTCGCCAGTTCCCCTAGTGTGAGTTTCAAACGTGAATAAATTAATAAATTAACGTGAGTAATTTCAAAGAATCAATGATTCTGTAAGGTCTTAGTTGCATGTAGCAGAGAAATGCAAAGTAGTTTCCAAAACTTCACAACAGAGGCGCTGTTGCAGTTTTTTTGAATTTGACAGCTGGCGACAGACACAATCGAAATGGTTCGACTCAGAACTCATAATACAATATCATAATAAAATAGTTAATAGGCTACTTTGAATACGTACTTTATACTATGTTTAATTGTGTAATGACTAATGAAATATTGAGGCAATAAAAATAAAGCAGATAATACAATGAACGACTTAAGTAAAGTAATAAGCAATCTACTTTGCATTTCACCGCTAATATAACAATTATATTCTATAAATTACACATTGCAATGAAATATGGTGCTACGTAATTTATTACGAATCAAAACGGTCACGGTAGGTAAAACGTGACAGTTAATCTTTTACATTCTTATAATTAACGTTAAGAAATATTTATTTTATTTCAGTAGGTAACACGGTCAAATACATTTGAATATGCCATCATATCTGTTACAATTGTATTATAGTACGCAATGTCTTGCTTTTCTTGCAAAAAGTTGAGGTCAGGAGTTTGAACATCTTGCACATTAATAATAAATATAATATTTCTTACACTTACATCAATATTTTTTTAGCTCATTAGGGCTATACTAAGAGCTATTATACTAGATAACAGAGATATAATCAGAACTATTAAAAAAGCAAATATTAATGTATACTACATCTTTCCATCTTAACATTCGATGTTTCTCACAACCCTGCCCAGGTTCCTGTTTATTTTGAGGGAAGTTGCCATATTTTCGGTTAAACTGAACAAAAGCTTTCTCCGTAAATTTTCAAACTGAGCGATGCGCTTGCGCAGCTTACTTTCATCGGCTTCCCACGACCCTGACCAAGTCGTCTATCCACCTTGTGGAAAGTCGCCATATTTTGCGCTTTTCTATACGTGGTCTTTATGATGGAACTTAAATGCCCCATTGCTCGTCTATACTACGCGCTATGTGCTCCTCGGCATTGCCATTTCAATTCCATAATTGTATAAGCTATGTAAGTTACTTTAATTCTCTCACTCAATTATAGGGAAATATATGTTTCCTACAATTACAAAAGGGAAACACAAATCATTGAGAGGTCGTGAACTCGTTTAGTTGACCCTGGCCGTTTTAAAGTGAGATCCTAATCCTCATCCTTGTTTGTACTCATTATACAAACAACTGGATATTGAATATTAAATACGTTCCTAAATTAATCCTCAATTATTTATTAAGCATTTTTTCGTTCAATCAAGAACTCATTACATATACAAATAAAAGAAACTTGGCATATTGACCTTTCAAACGACCTTATGTCATTTGTATAAGAGTTAATTTACACTGACAAAAACCTTGACTTATGTTATTTTATTTGTATTGTAATGTGACCAACACATCACATTACTACTACATAAGAAGTATAAACATATATAGCTCGAAATCACGTTAAGATGTTGGTCCCGGTTGTATGTAACAACCGCTTTCACCCACCAAACCACATTGGGCTTGCATATATTTTACCTATGTAGCAAGGTCTGTGCCCAGTAGTGGGACGTTAGGTTAGAACCAATTAGCTTCTTAGTATTTATTTGTTTTACAAAGCATTTGACCTAATGAGAAAACAATGTTGAAATTCCTCTAAGAATCACAGAGTTTCCTAGAGAAGCCTAAGAATAACGACTTTAAATCTTGAACAATACTAGAAAGTAGAATAAATCTTGTAAGAGTAAAGGTTTTTATAGTTCAGTATTAAAGCAGATTAGTCTTTTAACTCAGCAGTATAAAATAGCCAAATGTCGAAGACGTCAAGATAATCGAATACAGAGACAAAGGTAGAAGTGGGAACGACACTTGGCGAGTTGTACTCACGGACAGTGGACCAAAGAAGTTACGGAATGATAGCCTAAAGAAGCTACAAAAATAGTGAGAAGACCATCAGTCCGTTGGTCTAATACCCAGCTGTAGAGCAATATGAGCTGAAAAGGATGATTATGATTATGTGAAGGTGTTTATTCGTAATTAAAAATCGAAAGTAAACTTCAAATCGCCTCTATTTCCATCAAATCATCAACATCATCGTTGGTTCTTGTAACTTTTCTTGCTTACATTAATCTACTTTTCCAGTAATTTTCATTACATAATACTAATTTTTTATCTAATTCTTTTGTAATAAGGCTTTTGTAGACAAAAGAATATCGTCAAGGCTTCGTGTGTTATTGGAGTGTAAATGTGAATGAATCCTCTATAGACTTTGTAAACTGATGTTTTCTCTAACATTCTCTCGTTTGAGGCCACGGTGATATCGTGATGCGTATTATGTAAATCTGTAACTAAGTATACAGAGAGATTGGTCGTACCAATACAAATAATACAACGGTAAAACAGGAAAATATTGATGCTGGATATGTTTTAAAATTATGAAGCTTCAAAATTCAGTTTTTGCAATTTTCTTGTCGTCGTGCAGGTGCAAAATCAATTTTTCTTTGGTTTATTAAAGCATGCATAATTTCTTACAAAGTCCTTTGACGATAAATTTGCTTGTAATAAACACCTGTAAGACACGAATTTTACTACTTCATTACAAAACATATTTTAAATTTAGGTATTATTATAATTTATCACTATTTTGAATATAAAGTAATTGCTAAGTTAAATCTTAGAAATCTTGCTATTTATTTATTTTTCAATTCGGAAAGATTGTTATTAGTATAACGATACTTTTATGGTACATTAGTATTCTTAAATAAAAAAACCTTTGATATATTGTGTTAATTCGGCTGTATTTAGTTATTACGCGACAAACGCATCGTGGGGAGATTTGTGGCGTAGTGAGATTGGTATTTATGTCAACATGACAAGGACAAAATATTGCATGTGAAGTTCATTTTACGGTATTAATGTTATTGAATAATCGACTTAATTAACTTAAGTCTCAATGTAAATGTTAATGGGCCTTTTTAAGAATATAAAACATACATCTACAAAACTGCCTTAAATTTTTTTAACCAGGCCAAAACGCAAAAAAAGTTAAATATAAAAGTTTCTTGTTGAATTATTATTTTTATTTTAAATGGGGTGGCTTTTGGCCTTCATTTGGTCTGATGGTAAGTAAAGATAGTGCCGAAGATAGAAACGAACTACACCCAGATTCCTCAACCACAGAGGAACTGGCTATCTTACCTCTGTGCTGTTAATATTAATTTTATAGCCGCAGATTCAGGTAAGATGGTGGTAGCTAGCCAAGCGGACTTAGAAAAACCCTAATACCAAAACAGACCAGAAAATTTCTACCTCACACGGAATTCAACCCCGCACCTGAAGTAGGTGATCTCAGCCACTAGACTAAAGAGGTATTTAAATATCTTTAACAGTGGTATAAATAAAGGCACAAAATAAAAGTGTATTATTGTTTATTAAATACCAATACTTTAAGCAGAGGTGTGTAACATGTTGTCATACAGAGCGTATACCTTTGACACACTTACCGCTTTCAACCTATCAGATAGTAAGATCCTAGTAGTTAAATAGTTATTACATACAACCTGTTAAGCCAGGGATTACCGTTAAAATATTCATAATTATAACAGCGGTTGCCCAGTTCATATATTACAAAGACTGCGCTATGGCGTAATATTGATTTTATATTTATTATCTTTCATGTTACACCATGGTATATTCCGATACTATAATGTTATATACATGTAAGTACATAAAAGGGGAGTACGATGGAAGCATCTTGCCAAAACATTCTTATAGAGTAGAAAGGAAAATTAAAAATGTTCTATTATCAAGTATTTTTCCCCATGCTATATGGACCTTAACCATTGACCTTAATAATTGTGTTAAAAACTGAATAACTCTTTGGCTATTATATAAGCACTTTTTCTACATAACCTTTTTCGTTGGTATTGACATTGATGACTTAATAATGGAAGCCTCCGCATTATATTTAAGTTTCTATCACATATTGATTGAATATTAATTAATTAATTCATAATGATTCACATGACAACACTCCTACTATGACCATCATAGCAAATATTCTTCATTGTGCTTCTAATAAATTTATGCGTATTTAAATTGTCTTTTGACAAGGATGTAGAGGCAAGATTTCTTTTTAATTGATTATAAAGGGCACAGTAATGTTATATTTTAATTACAAATTTCATAATAATTCGTTTCTAATAACAGCTACTTAGTGCAATAGCCTATAATTTTTTGAATCTAGGTCTCTCTGCTAAATGTTTGAGTTTGTTGCTTCAACTTTTAAGCTACTCACATGAGTTAAAATTATTAACATTTATACAAGCAATTTTAAGGTTTTGGCTGTAATTATTTTTAATATTCATCCTAATTGTCATTAAATTAAACCTGTCAGTTATTAATTAACAAAGCCAGATAAAAAAATTATTCAATAATTTTAATTTTTAAATTATCTTCAATAACAAAGTTATTTCAATAATGCTTATCGTGATTGACAACCAGGAAGGTGCAGTCATGACAAAAGAATTCTTAGTCCAAATTGGGAAGATGTAGTTGCGAAATCGACCCGAGATAAAAGATTCGATAAAACATGACTGAATCTTTGTATGGAATTTAATCTTTGTTTACACTGATGTAAGATTGCGTTTTTATTTAACCTAGAATATTTGGATGATGCTTGGAAATAAAAATTAAAGTAATGCGTTACTTCATGGAATGTAAATATATTCCTAAGGATGTTAAACTTTAATATTTAATCTGTTTTTTTTACTAATTTAACATTATACATTTCATAAGGTTTAGTAAATCTATTGCACTTCCTATAAAACAACATAATAACATCTTTTTCATGGTATATTTTCATTTCAACAAATTATACTTATTTAAAAATAAGCACGTCAATGTAATGGCATTAATTTGATTTTAAAAATAGCTTGGTAATTTTGTTCTTATCCTTAAATACATACTTAAAATATCGTTAATGTGTTATTAATTTAGCTTTATTTTAGATTATTTTCAAACTTATAACCATTGCGTAAGGTTTAAGTTCAAATGCGACATTCGAATTCTACACCAGTACTACGTATTTTGTAAGAAGCTGAAAAAGCTATTTAAATGAAATCACGTTTTCTGATTATGATGGCGAATATAAAAGAGCAAAGAATATGCAATAGGTAAAACGAAACTTCAATTTCCGAGTTTACCGTTTTATGCTAATTTATGTTAAATATGAATATGACAAAGACTTAAAATTATAAGTCTAGATAATAATAAGAATCAATTACATGCTACGTTTAAAAAAGTACTATTATTACGTTTTATTTATACTTCTGTTGCGTATACAAAAATAGCCCGAGTGGTCAGGCAGTACTACTCGGCTAGCAGTTCCGGGTTTGAGCATTACTCAAAAATATATTTGTGTGATAAACACGAATATGAGTTCTCGGTTATGTCAATTGTATAATATCCTAAAAGGGCCAAAATAACTGATTAGGAAGCGGTAGAAAGTCTCCGCCCCTGGACCGCTCCGTGGAAGATTATTATTATTACACACACATTCCTGATGAACAATAGAAGATAATTCAATATAATCAATTATATGTTATGTTTTTTTTAACTTTAATTATAAAATTGTGTTTTACTCGTAACAAGTATACTGCCCAACTGTTTGAAATCTGTTACCATAGATGTCTGTGACACTAGCTTTTCTTCAAGCATAATAACAAAGCCATACGGAGTTCATTTTATTGAAATTGTTAACGAGACGAGAACTAAATTAAAAATAACGGTCGCTATCAGTAATCTCTTTCTAATATATTTGTACATTAGCACATCATTAAATCGGATCAAATGTACATAGTTTAGTGGAAACAAGTTTTTATGCCTTACTGTTTATAACAAGATTTATGTAGCAATTACTGTGTACAGCTTCTTCGCGAAAAAAATGTCAAAATATATGTTTAATTGTAGGCACTAACAATCATAATATCCTGTTGAGATTCCAAAAGCGGAATTTAATTCAAAAAACAGAGAAAACATATATTTCCATCTCATTACTTTTAATCATCTATTTTCATATATTCACTAACCTGCTCGATTTTAGAACGTGGCTTAAAGGATAATAAATATTTAAGAAGGCCGAATTTTTTTATTACAGTTAAATTTAAGAACATTGTCGCAAACGGTTTGTCACCTCTAAGAATGTTGCTAATCTATGGCTGCATCTAGCCGCGGCTGCGTAACGGGCGAGGTCGATGACAGCGCCCTTGCTCTCGTCACAGTTTATTTTTATACGCAATCTAATATCATTTTATACATTGAAATAAAATGTAGGTATTAATTTATACAACCTCATACAGCACAACCCCAAATCAGTGATTAGTCCCTTGCAGAGTGCGAAAATTGAAATATCAACACGAGTCCCTTGAATACAAGCACGAGCTGTTAGTCATGTAATATTTCTTTATAAAGTATATTTATGCAAATAATTTAAAATTTTAACTAATATGCCACAGATAAGCGTCATTCTTAGATTTGGCAATCCACTTGTTTTTTAAAGCTACCTGAGAACTTTCGATTCGCGCCTTTACAATGGCTTCTAGCGTCTGTTCTAATTTCTTTTCTCAGCCATAGAAATAAGATACATAAACTTTTCTATTTTTTGTATTATATATAATCAATAGTAAAAAATGATGTAAACAACTTTCCAGATTATTAATAACAGTCACCGATCTCACTATGACTTTACAATTGAAACTTAACACTCAAAATAGCTAATATTTTAAACAAAACTGTTTCCATAAATAATATCCGACTCCAAAAAAAATATTATAATCGATAAATTCTTAAATTGAATTATTTTTGCTTTTCCAATGTTTTGAAGTCACTTTTTAGTTTTAAACCCCACACCACTCAGCAGTCATATAATTATTTTTCTAGTTTAATTATTTTTCGAATAAGAAATATTTTAGTGCCTGTCTGTTTCCTAGTCTATGTCAAGTAAATGCGTAACGGGCTAGGTCAATGACAGCGCCCACCAGTTCCGTGCTGACTTTTTGTAACATTATTGTATCATAGGCTTCGTGGTAAATAAGAACTCAAACACGTTATTAACCTCAGTAAATTGTTAGTAACTATTTATTTAAACTGAGCAATTGCAACTTAATAAATTCTTCCTTTATTGTTTTAGTAATTACAAGTGGTGTCTCATAATTAGTTTCATAAAAAGGTGTAAGATTAACAAGGTGTGTGGTTTCATATGAATTCAAATAAGCTTTAATATTTTTTTTTGATACTTTGTACACAAAACGTGGATTTATGGATTTTACTTTAGTTCACCAATTCCATCTTTATCTACTTTTATTCAGAGTTGATTTTTAATTGTCACTGTAAATGGGATAGTCTTAATTTAAGCCGTGACTAACTTTCGTTCACTTTTTGTAATATAGTGAATAATGTTCTAAAGACGATTACTTAATAAATTAAATGTAATGTGCCAATATTCTTATATCATTTCATAAGAATTCATAACGCTTAAGCAATTTCAGATTTTATCGAAAATATATAAAGTAAATATCTGATTAATGAAATCATTACATTGCAGTTTTATATAAGTAAATATGTAAAATGCAATGTAATGATTTCTCTAAAAACCTGTTATTCAAGAAAATCTCCGGAAACCAGATGCAGATATCGTATTATAATAAGTATATAGAATAATAAAAACAGGTATTAGAAGACGAGACAGGAATGTAAATAGCCTCACTCACACATACTCCAACAAATTGCAAAAACTTACATTTGAAACATGTTTTAAAGGGCTTGGAACTTATCGCTAGGGTTTCACTAGATACTTTAATAATATTAAATATATTGGATTATAGTGGTAAACTCAGCACACGTCAAACTCATCATCAACAGCCTACATACACTGCTGAGGCTCTCTTACATAGTAGCAACACATGAGGGGTGTCAATGGCTTCTACTATCTCAAATTTTACCTCTTGTGGTATAGATATAGATAAAGAGTAACTTTATTCTTTGTGAGCACATGATTAAAGTTGCTCATGATATCTGGACAGAGATAAAATATCTGAGAATTCAGGCAATTATAGGAAGAAAAAAATTGTAATGAAAACTAAATACTAGAGTAATTGCGTACCATTTTTTATTGTTTCTGGAAACATTTTCACCTTAGGAGTGTCAATAGCTTTATGTGCCTACCGAAGCACGGAGGAGCTCCGGATAGCTTATTTTGATTGACGCATCCCCCTAAATGAGTCAATCAATATTAGCTATTGCATTGTCCCTACAAACCACCAACTGCAATAAGTGTCTTTTCAAATCATATAAAACTACTAAATAAATTTGACAATGAGTGAGGTGACAACTCACATTTTTAAGAGTATTAAAATTATTGTTTTAAAATTAAAAGTGCTCAAATTGACAATTGCGAATTAATTTTGCGAATTAACTTTGATTAATTGTTAACTTTGACCAAAAATTTTGGATGCTTTGCAGAATTTAGGCGAATAAATAAAGTATATCTTAAATTAAAAACTTTCATGAACAGTTTTGAAGACTCTGAAAATATTACAGCACACGGACAAAGTTTTTTCTAATTATTTCCATCCTCCATTTGCCAGTAAGTAATCTCCTCTGCTAACCCTTGATAAATACTCCCGTTAGTACCCTAGACCGGTCTGGTAACTACACAGGAAGTGTTTAATAGGACCTTGAATTAGATAGGCTTTGAGTATTTGCACCTTTGTGTTCAGCCTTGCGGACAGTGATTGGTCTTGCTAAATTATTTTCACTGAGTTACAAAATGAAATATGATCTTAATCGCTATTTAGGTTCAATACACTAATCTATAGAAATCTTGAAGTTAAAAATCTAATTACATATTTTTTTAAAGGCAATTTTCCATTCTTTGCTAAAATTTATAAATAACAAGTTTTCGCCCGCGGCTGCGCCCTCGTGGGGTTCGGTTTGTCACAAATTTTATATAGCTTAACCTTCCCTAATAAAAAACTTTTTATTGAGATTCGACCACAAGAGAATTGTCAAAATACAGACATTCAAACAGAGAGTACATACAGTGAGTGCCCTACTATCTAAAACTTTACCTCTTGTAGTATAGATATAGATAAAGAATTACTTTATTGTTTCTGAGCACACCATTAAAGTTGCTCATGATATCTGGACAGAGATAAAATATCTGAAGATTCAGGCAATTAGAAGAAGAAAAAAAAATAGTAATGAAAACTAAATACTAGAGTAATTGCGTGCCACTATTTATTGTTTCTGGACACAGCCGAGCACCAACTCTAAAAATTCATTGAAAATAGTTAGATACGTACTTAAATTATATTATTAAAGAGGTATTTTAACAGTACACTATACAGCACCTATTAAAATGTACTTGCAGTGGGAAGTATTAAGATAATAAGGCTGATTTTGATAATTACATATTAAAGATTGCTATTTTACTTTACATAAATTACGTAAAATATCCAATATAATTAACTGATGATGTAAAAAATAAAAAAATAAGACGATTTGAAAACAGCATCATTATTTATTATCATAACCGTAATTCTCAACCGACAAACCCATGACTAGGTGTAGGCCTCTTCTCGTCTCAAATTTATGATTTTTTGTGTTTACTTTCTTCCATTTTTCCTACTTAGAGTATTTTTATTATGCCTGGAGAGTAAAATATAAATAGATAATTTATTTCATGTTTTTATTAAACGCCTTCAGTCATGCGAAAACTGTCACCGAAGTATGAATAAGAAGCAAAAATGTTTAAAGAAATGCGTATTGCAAAATAAAATAGAGCGAAAATTAGATTTGCCATCGGAACTTTCGCTTTATACGCAATTCAAATGTATAGAGATCATAATGTAATGAGTTTCATTGAAAAGTTTATATTGTTCGGAATTTATTCCTACCAAGGAACAGACCATTCAACAATGATAGGAATTATTAACTCATAGTGAGCTTATTTTACATCCATTATATTGTTTTTAGTGCCAATAAAATATGTTACGAACGATCTTAATCGTGATCGAAGTGGGATTTTATTCATAATCACCTCACATTACAGCTAGAAGAACGTTTACGGTTAGTAGAATCTAACGTACATGAAATACAACAGTTTTATTGAAAAATGGCTCCTATTGCGCCTGGAAAGAGCCTTTAATTACGAGTATGCTGTAGTTCAAAATTAAACTGCGAATAGTGCGTGCCTGACTCCAAACCTTGGACCGATTGATGCATGCTCGTATGATTAACCCAACATAGACGAGTAATTTGTGATATGTATGGTTAGCAAATGAAGTAATAATTAACTAACGTGTAATTATCGTTCTAGTCGCGAGTTCGTCGTTCGTAGTTCGAGTTCGAGTCGTTCGCTACTTATATGGCCAATTAAAAGTGCTAAAAGGAAATGGTGTTGTTATTGAAAACGTGTTCATGCTGAAAATTTCAATTCAAATAATCTTATTAAAGAATAGAATACTCGTAGAACATATCATTATTGTACATCAACTAATTTAAAAAGAGAACAGAGGAACTAATTTTGAACGTTAACCAATTTTGTACAAAGAACAGCTTTATCGCTCAAAGCCATCACGATGAGATTATTGTTATGCCTAGGGATAGGCCATAACCGGCTCACTTTTACCCGAAAACACTCTTGTCACGATCAAACCAGCGCCCCTATTATGTTACTAAACTGATAATAGCAATGTTTTTCCATCTTCGTACAAAGGCAACCCGGAGATACGACTGCGCTCACATTCACAACGACTCACTATAATATATATTTTTAAATTAAAAATGCAACTTCCCTTTGTTGTGTTATTGTTCCTGTGTCGTTCCGACTAACCTAACCTTTATGCAAAAATAACAGTTGAGAAAAAAATATCTACTACCTATGAATTGAAAATTACACTAACTATATTAAAATTCCATTTCTTACGGTAACTGGAAAAATAATTGAAAAGTATACAATCTAAATGGTTCACAAATAAACCTCGAACCTAGTGGAAAAGTCGCTCTTTATCTGACTTTTATTTTATTTAATCTGCAGTTTATTGTTAATCGATTGATGTTCCATATTTATTCATTGTAGATTGTATTTATTCAATAATTATTTTAATTCAATGTGCACCTATGAAGGTGATATATCATAGGCAGCATTTTTAGTACAAAGAAAAATTATATTTGAAAAAACTATGTATAATGGTTATCGGTCTAATTCACGAATACGGAGTTGATTCGTGAACACAGATGAAGCTTATTGCCTTAAAGTGAAGGTTCTATAGTTCTTCAACAATTTCTATCTTTCATTGCGCATATTATAGTGTTTCACAATCGACCCATTATAATTTACGTGGTTGCTGTCCTTACAAATTGTATGTACTAGTAATTTCACAACTCGAGTTAACACGCGTGGGTAGGACCATAATAAAAATGGCACATGTTCTAATCTAACGAGCTCTTGTCATCTCACTGCGCCATGGTCACTTGCGAAACATGAATTTTATGTAATTATAGGGTTCAACTACATTAGTCTATAATACTGCTCAATGAAATAGCGATTGTAACTTTTTAATTGGTAACATTATTTTACTAATTTTCAATCGTTTACATTGGCATATTTACTTTAAGAGTCTGGATGTGATGACCGTGAGATTTTTCTATCATTTTGGATGAAAGAAACATGGTTGACAAAAAGATGAATATTTAAAATAACGGTATTAATACAATTTCAATTGAAATTGAATACATAGGTAATAAGGTAAGGGGTAGGTAACCCATGTTACCTGCGTTCAAAGCATCTCTTCCACATAGAATAGAATAGAATATATCTTTATTGTACAGCCAATTCACAAAAAAATACAGGAATAGGGAACATTTAACTAATTTTGTACAAAGGGCGACCTTATCACTAAAAACGATCTCTTACAGGTAACCTGATACTACGTTACAAAACACACGCTACATTCTACGTTATAAAATAATAAATCAAACTTAACTTAATTTTTAATACTTCATTTTAAACTCTTTATTACTACTTATAAAGTAAATTTAATTTAAGTTAAATAATCAAATATCTTTCTTAGAGGCAATGATAACCTTGATATTAAAAATCTATTCTGAATCTTGCTACTGAAATTGTACTTGTACCCAGTCACATAAGTATCGATTAGGCAGCCTTTTTTATGTTAACTACATACGAGCTTATCTCAGGGCATTGAACCGATAAACTTACTGTGGCTTAGATAACGTTAGAACACTTAAAGTGTAGCATTCAGATTTTATAGAACATGATTACTGTAAACTTATTTAAAAATAGATAATAAACTCGCTGTACACTTATCAGTGAGGTTACGAAACTGTACCTGTGATGAGTTACACCAAATTTTGCTGATACTAAAACACACGAAACATTTTGGACTGCACGTACTTATTTCATTAAGTCGCAAATCCAATAGCACGATATTGCTTTAATACGACTATCGCTGTTTGTCCCAAAGGCCAGGGTACCTAAATGGAGTTTTAAGACGAATGAAGACAAACTATCAAAAAATTATTATGGTTTTAACCTTTCTTATAACTTATTTACGAGATACAACTTTAAATAATAATAATATTATATTTCTCACGCTCACGCCTATTATCTAGTCCAAATTAACCATCGATAAAAGTTTGTGTTGTGGATACTAGATAACGTAGAAATCTATATATAACTATCAGAAATATACTAAAACAACATACAAACAGCCATGGCTCGTGAACAATAATTTGTACTTATCATACAAGTATCTGCCCTCTGGCTAAGTAGACAGGGGTACTAACCACTCGACCAGGTGATCGTCAAACATTATTTAGAGTAAATATTTGATGAAAAATAAAATCCCGACTCAACCAAAATGCTTTTGCGGACTCTAGACGGTTCTGACTACATTAAAATATCATTTTTCTTGTGATGTTGAATCTCGACAAAATGCGTCGTGGCGAGCTATATCCTGGTCAAGAGGTATTGCATTGGATGATTGACAATAATAATGCGACTCAAAATAATGGTATTACCAATTAGACAAGTATGTATATGAAATTAAATTATTTAAAATTTTCGCATATTATGACAAGATTGTCATATTATGTGAAAAAAACCCTTATAGGTTCATAAAATATTGTTTTATAGGCATGTATATTCATCCATGTATTTTAAAAATAATAATAATGGTTTTTTTTGTTTCAGGAATTCTTCGAATCAGAAATCTGCAATAAATACTAGTTTTAAGGTAAGTTACGTAAACATTATATAATTTTTTTGTATAAAAAGCTGAACTTTATCACGATGTCAACATTATTACACCTATAGAGATATACGTTGATTTGATGACCTCAAAAACTCTTCTGATACCCATAGAAAAATCTCTTGGGGACCTATTGACAGTTAATTATGAAATCTGACCTCTTCGGTTTAGTAGCTGGTACTTCAGATCTGGAGGTCCGGGAACAATTCAAAGTGGGGGGTGAAATTTTCTACTCGGTTTGGATAGTGATAGGGCTTTATCTTTGTCCGTCTAGCTACCACCACCTTACCCAAGTCCACCGCCATAACAATATAATGCTAATAACATTGTTGTGTTCCGGCAGTTGGAGATAAGATAGCTAGTTCCTCTGTGGTTGAGGAATACGGGTGTTGTTCACCTCCGTCTTCGGCCTTATCTTCACTTAACATCAGGTGAAGGTCATGAACTACCCCATTAAGAATAATAATTAATAATTTCACTTAAAATGTTATTTTAAGATAATTTAATACGGGAAAACATCTAACCTATGGGCTGATAAACAATCAATAAAAATCAATGCTAATGCTTTTTATTTTGTTGATAGGAGATATTAATATCTTTCATTCTATAGGTATTGTGGTAGGTTATAATAATATAACGTTGGCTATCTTTCCCTTCACACATAAACACAGTGAATTCGAAATATGAAAGGTCACCACCTTACCTTACCACCTAACCTAGCTTAGATAACACCTTAGCTCATAACAATCAACTACAACCAACTCATACAATCCTGCAAACTACTCCACCATTTAGCTTTTTTTTATATAATTAGATTACTTTGATATGCTCAGTTTTAGCTTTGATATACTTAAACAACATTGCTCTTAAGTGTCAAGCGAAAGGAAGGTAATTATATAAATTACCTGTAATTGGATTCAAGACTGGTTGATAATATTAAGTAGAAGTTCCATTGAAAGTAGTGCGATGTATTCGCTAGTAAGATGCGAAATTTATATCTTATAGATCTGCGTATAATTAACTAAAAGAAATATCTACCTATTGATCGATGGACTGGATGCTTACTAGAAAAATTCTGCAAAATCATCTTTATTATGAGATTTGAATTTATTTTTAACTGGAAAAGAATCCAATATATTGTAGTTGGCCCAGTTACACATGATCGGATAAAATCTTCTAGAAGAAGATTGAATACAGTTTATTTGCGTTTATGAATTAAATATTATATTAGATGTTTAAATATTATATTAATTTATACTTCAATAAAGTTAAAATATAAAAAATCTATAAGTAGAGCGAAAGGTTTGTAAAGCTCACCAGCTCGCCGACATCCGATGACGTCACTTTCCTTCCGATCGGAAGTTATGTCATGGGGTCTACTAACTATTACTTCAAAACTAAACCTTATTAACATTAATTATCAAGTGAGGTAAGTAGTTTCGTTTTAAATGGAACAAGGTCGTAACAGTTTTTTCTCATAGGATATAACGTAAAAATTTTGCTACGTACATGAAATGAAGCCAGCACATGTCGAATGTGTCAAACTTTTAAAATTAGAAATCTTTATAGTCTACTTACATTACGTAACTGTCTAATTTATAGATGGATCATTGCAAATAAGTTGCTCTCGCGTTACACTTTATAGACATTTATTTTCATGTTTAAAATAAACAATATTGGTGTAATCAAAAAACAAATTGTTTGGTTAATTATCCTTCATATAAGTATTGTAATTTTGTAGAAATTTTAAACGTCTTAACGCTGGATTAACCGCAATAACATTAATTATTCCTATTTTTTATGAAACAATTGAATAAAAAATAAATTTTAAGCATGACAGATTGTAGAGATAAGCAAAAAGCGAAACAATGTCGGCATGTTATGCCGACAATTACCAACATTTTCCGCACAGGTTCCGACTTTCATTTAACGTTAAATGAAATGAGGCAAGCGTAAGCAGAGTTTTGTAGCTAGTTTATTGTGTTAATTAAATAAGTACCTAAAGTAGGTTCTTCAAATCACACGGCATACCTACTTAAAGTTAGACGAAAATATAAGTTAATGTTTTTGTTACCCTAGATTTGTTGTATTATAAATATCGCAATTTTGAAAGTCTTAATCGAATTTCGTCCTTGACGTTAAATTCAACTTTATTACTTAGTACGATAGACACGAATTCAATTTGAAAGATTATATACAAAGACTTCACGTAGAATTTTAAATGAGAACTTTAACATTTAGTCAATTTTATTGCATGTTTCTTAAATTGAGGTTATTCCCAAAATATTATTCCAGCTATTTTAATTTTGGAATAATTTATGTAAGTAAAACTCAACAAAGTAGGTCTAAAAATGTCATTCACAATACAAATAAATCAACATGACATATCATGTCAAGTCATTCTCAATATATGTATGTCATTTTTTTATGACCAAATTTTTTGAAAATTTTACTTTTTTGAAAAAAATAATTATTTATTCAATATTACATGACCGTTTCTATCACTCTACAGCGGAACCCAAATACAAAACCCACGATGATCACAAGAATCGCGAATGAATACCATCATCTCTAATCACATGTCTAAAGATTTTAATTAAAACAGCAGTAGAGGAAAAAGATCCATTTAAATTTCACTTTTGAAATTATCTCCATGAAGTTATGAGCAAACCAAATAAGGGTATATCGGGTCTATTTATTTACACTTTCACCGTAACAAACGAACAGCTGTCACATTAAACGAATCAACTTAAATGAACGGGAGGTTTTTGCAAGACCCGTTTATTGGAAAGTAACTTTACACGTATGAGTAAAGATGTATATTGGAACTGTAATTTTAAATACTTGGTTATCACCAAGTATTACCTCAATTTTCTTTTGAAGGCCATGGAGGGCATGTAATGAACGTCAACTTGTACTTCAAAACCATTCCGTTTATAGCCACTCTAACCTTGATATAAGATGGACATTATTTACTAGGTCATAGAGTTCATATTGTAGCAGGAAAACCTCCTGGTGTCTCAAGGCGATGGATAACAGGTAGAGCATATGATTCTTTGCCATCTTCTGATATAAAATATTAAGCTGTATATATTGATATATTCCCAAGCAGTATACGTGACAGCTTGTTGAGGAGTGTCTTATCTCGAGAACACTCTGTTAATCTCTCATATCCACAAAAGAATAAAATACTGGGTATAATAAATGATAATCTTCGTCAAATATTATTAAAATCATTAAATAAAATATCTTCGTCAAATATTATTAAAATCATTAAATAAAATACTAATTACTTGTTGTCCCTGTATAAATTACACACACACACACATGTATACACTTAGTAATCCATACTTCACAGGCTCACTCTTACACTTACTATTTTTATTTTATGTTTTCTCATAAGTTGTTTATAAATTGTGCAAACTTTGATGCTGGGACTCTGTATTCTTTTTACTGGAGGTGGGCGTTAATGTCTGCGACACAGTTTTATTTTAAACTAATGTAGCCATTATCGTTTACTTTTTTATGTATGCCTATTTTTGTTCCAATAAATAAATAAATAAAAAAAAAAATTTCGTCTGCATTTAAAAGAGAACGTAACTTCTATAGTCAAAATCAATATTTATGTTTCATCTAGTGCCTACACATACATAGATCATTCGATTTGTTGACCGTCACCTGTGTTACTTCGACTTCAGAAATGTATCACTAATATTGTATTCAAATGAAAATTTCATGATAGGAAAATGAATGTTCAAAGATTCAACGAAGAAGAAAAACAAAAACAAAAAGTCAAATTAAGAAGCCTTTAAATGAATCCAAATTAAAAAGGGGTTTTCAAGATTAAATCAGGATTAATAGAATTGGACAGAATATTACAGCTAACATATCGCTTCTCCGTTTATTATATTCTAAATACCTACTCCATTTTATTTTATAGCGTCATCTCAAAATTGTCATTTCCTATAAATATTATAAAATAATAATATTTCTCACAATCACATCTGTTATCTAACCCAAATAAAGCATCATTAATAGCAGTCACTTTTTCTATTAAGAACAACTGCTATGCGATTTCACTGCTACAAACTGCTTGCATATTAAGTACCAGCTTCAATGTACGAGTATGTACCTAACTATTTGTTTGGTCTTACACTCTAGCGTAATGTTTTTTGTAATTATGCCAAGTTGTTTGGTCGTTGGCTATCGCAATCGTAATAACCCACCAACCCACAGAAAAAAGCATGGCAGTGTTACGTCCCAACTCTAAATGTATTATGATGAATTCTTTGTGCTACTGTGAATCGTGTACACCCGAGTATGTTTTGTTTATTTTAACTTTCTCTAAGAATAACATGCAAGACATATACAGCGTTAATATAACCATCATGCATATTCAAAATGTAGACACAGTGACATTGTTAATAAAGTAAAACAAAAGAAATTTTTGTGGTCAAAGAAAAGCTCATGTGGTTCTTGCCATGAAAGAAATGAAAGGAACGTAAAATAAAGATAAACAAACTGACACCTTACCGCAATATATACAAATTCAAAACAGTATCTATTAATTAATTGATGATTTCATGAAGATTTATAAAAATGTAATGTTTGTTGATTCTGAGAAGGAAATGATTTGACTCCCGGTCCTGTTTCATCGTCAGGACACTTTCGGTCTACTCCCTATTCATAAGCTCGTGTTAAGAATCACAGCTACTCGGAGGAGAAAAATAAGATTTCTAGAAGGTATAATGTTGGATCCTAATTTTAATTTCATTTTGTGTCCTAATTTTGAGGCATCTTTTTTTAAAAGTCACTACTTTGTAATTCTTTTTGATTATTTTATTCATATTTTTAGCTTCTGTAATTATTGGCAGGTTCGTCAGAATAATGAGCTATTTACTAATATTTCCACTGCATTTCGGGTCTGATGCAATTACGAAGGTAAAATCTTATATAATATTTTTGAAATTTCAGGTGACTTTGATTCCTTATAAACAACCACCCAGCATTGATATTTAAAAAAATATCACCCAATCATATTTTACATACGAGTACTTACTAAAAGTTATCATAAGTCACCAAGTAATGCACCTGAATTAATAAGGACTAGCTAAATCGAAAATAGTCCACGATAACAAAGAGTTATCATTTTTCATTGTTTTAGGCTGCTCGATTAATATTCGTCGGGTGTCATGTCACGACTGTTGACAACATTGGTCATATAGGTCGGGTAACAGCTAATTCCTGCGACGTTACAATTGACAATTATACCAAGGTTGTCTCACAATCAACCCGCGTTACGTAACCGTTGGTTAACGGTACGCCGTTAACGGTTCCGACGCGCACCGATTTCACGATTATTAGTTTTTCTATGTGCACCGTTTGCAGTTTTGTTTTAGGCACCTTTTGTTTTTTCTCAGTTCGAAATTCGAACAGACGAGGTCGCTGCAAAGTATAATTCAGTTTTAGTAAATAATGTGCTGTGAAAGCAATAAAATGTCGAAATTGATATGTTGTTGTAGTTTGAATGAAATATTTTTATTGCGCTACTAGATTATTACTAGAAAGTTATTAGATATTAAATATGATCTTACCATTAGTTTTGTTGCGTCATATTTTCTTTTATTCTTCATTAAAATACGTATTCAAAGGTGCAAATGGATTGGCATTAATGTAATACGAAAGAGGTTGGGCAATATTTATCTTTAATTGAACGTGTATGGATTTGTTTACTGTTACTACTAACTTAAAATATTCACCGATAAATATATTATGGAATTTACATAAGTTAATCTGTATGCTATCTATAAGCTATGTATAACCCCATCTAAAAATATGAGCTCACTCTAAGCTTATGGCCTCTATTGATAAAGCAATAAAGCAATATTTGTATTGTTTTAAGCGTTAAATGATAATTAGCGTTAAGATAATTTATAAAGTGACTGTATAAAAAACACCCATTGAACTAAATTACATATCTACTCTAAATATTATGCCTAAAAATACGATATTAAAGTTTATCAAACGCATTTCAAGACTAGACTCTTAAATAAACCTTTATTAACATGAATAGAGTCAAAATAGCATTACCTTAATTTTATCCAAAAGTCTTGAGACGTAGATGAATTATTATTTCAAAATGATACGCCCTAGACGTTGAAGAAATTTAATTTAGGTTTAACTTTGAAGTGACCTTAAGTTCCTTTATGTTCATTTTCAAGCATAATATGTTATAGCATTTCTTTACAATTGAATAGAATATACCTTTTGAAAATTGTAATAAATTGGAAATTGATATTTAAATTCAAATTATTCAAAAATATTAGTTTTTTCTACACGTGGTTTCATTTTTTGGAAAATATTTTGCTTCAAACTCAAATACTTTTAATTAGATAATTACTTTAAATATTTTTGTTTATTAATTTGACCAAAAATATTTAAAGCGTTAAGAGTTGAATATGTGAGAAACACTTGACCGGGTGGCCTAAATGTCTGACAGCTTTTATTTCGTTATATCTACGCGTTATTGTTTGGTTAATGAGAAGTTATTGTATTCAGGAGTAACTTCACAGTGTTTGCCGTGCATTTCAAATTATTGTGAGGACAAAGGGAATTTTTCTGTAATGATATGCTTTAAAATTAGAGCGACGTTCGTAAGATTTTTAATTGATGGCTATATTAGCATTGTTAGAAAACTTTGTTAGGTTATGAAAAACATTTACATAATTTGTATTCGTTAATCTGTAAAAATTATTAAAATGCTTCGAATGAAATGCTTTGTAAAATTAATAAATAAATTCTTCTCAAGATATCTATATAAATATCTTCCTTAAAATGCAAAAGTCTCCCACAGGCTCGACAGATGGTCTACCAGACTATAGGCTTACTTATTTTTACAGTTAAAATACCCACCGTCCGAATTTCTTATCCATAGTTGGGTTACAAGGCAAGTATGACATTATGATAAAGTCAACAAAGTAGTCAACTTATTTCTAAGTGACTCGGTGACTATCACTTTGACTGTCAAAATAAGTAAGCCAATAGGCACTCTATCAGGTTGCCTGTAGCTGATACAAGTAGAGTACAGATCTAGTTAGTACTTTACAAATTGCTGAAATAAAATTGGTAACCCATTATCAGTTTCTAACGTTTAATAATAAAATGTCGAAATCAAAGCAGTGTCAATGTCAGCAAGTTCACGTCTTAATGACCAATGTATGTTAGCCGTTACTGTCGTTACGACACGAGGTCATTGGAACAATGATACACATTGTAATTACACCTCGTCTAAAACGACGTATGATTAATTGATATACTTACGTATGTACTTAAATGTGTTTGTTCGGTAGGATTCTTAGCAAGGCATTTTGACGATGCTCGGTATTTATCCTTAGCACAGATTCTGGTCAAAATTACACCAATTTTATAAGATCTATCTGACACTATTTAAAGTTATATTAAATAACCTTTTCCTGCGGCGAAGATAGCTAGATCAATATGTGACACTGTACTACTCTGCCGGGTAGCTTTTAGGTAGGCAATGTGGGGGTCGATTTATCTGCATAAGGCCTTTTCACACCTCATTTTAGGAGTCCTGTTCCTGTTCCATTTCTCCCGTGCCGCTTACGTGAATTGTATATCATAAGTAATTTAGCGGCAGAAATGTATGGACTTTCCATTAATAAACAACTTTTTACGTGCAATTGTATTTGCATGCTTTTTGAAAAATTACATGAATTGAAGCAAGACAAATGTATTAGCATCTAAAAATATATTTAGAATAACTGGATAGTAAGTGGTACTCACCGAAGATGATGTTGATCATAAAGAGTTTGCAATACTTTGAAATTTTAGTTGGTAATTACAAAAAAAACTAGTAAACAACTTTACAGACTCATGAATTTAATTTTGGTTAGCGGACGTTGGACTTTGTAAAAATTGTTCTGATGACCCGAATAGCGGGTCTAATAGAGGTAAATCTTCGTTATTACCAGTCATTACGACTGTATCTTCTAAGGCAATACAGAAATGTTAATTAAGTAAATAACTATGTGTTAAATTTATGGTCGTATAGTAACAGTACAGCCCATTTCGATCAACTTGTTCTAACCAATAAAATACTATTATCAATATTTATTGACTATACCAAACAATAGACAGTGCTCAATATAACTGAGCAAGATAATTCTTGAGGGGGAACGTACCGCGAAGTGGCTATTCTAGCAACAGCGGGCGTGATACAGGTGATAGTGGCCAAAAGTTGTCTCGGATTGCAGGTGGCCTTTAAAAAATCAGTGGCACTCCGCAAATCCCCGCCGAGAGATTCGGTTACAGTGGTTAGTGGCGTACGATCCTCAAGAGAAGAGTGAGATCCTCGGTATCGGGTGAAACGGATTTATTTTATATATAACAATAACCAGTCTCTTACTCGCAAGCCCGGTATATAGCTTACTATCCAGCTGCAATCACTAGTTTACTTTTCAGGTATACAAAATAAAAACTTTACCATTCCTAAGAAAGAAGAAAGTTAATTAGATTATTTTGGGAATTGAAATTTCATGATTAGTCAATGCATTGGTCACTGTAACACAGGCAACGTTCCGTTTCATTTGGCAAATTAATTGCAAATTACGAAAGGTAAATAGATTTTCTATTTTGTAACATTTGTTACAGCTATATACGACAAAACCAAAAAAAAAATATTATGGCTTATCATATAATGTTTCCCACTTCAATGTTGTGTGATATTATTATCTGATATTAAAATATTTCATATATCCACGTTTTTTATTTCCTTCTGCATTATTTACTTTTACTCATACCAAACAGACGACCCACCTAATGGTAATTGGTCACCATAGCCTTATAACATTAGCTATATAAAAATATCACTTGATATTGCGGATGCATAGTCAATCTCGAGACCAGTATGTCATTGCTTCCTATGACTTTTAATTACAGGGGATCAGAGCTCATGCTCAAATTTAAAATGGAGTATACAGATTTCTTCTGATATTCTGATTTATCTCATTTCCACTGTACTAACGGACATTTATTAAGGTATTCACATCAGAAGTGAAGTATAATGGCCCTTCTTGTAAGATTAATTCTCAGCGCACATAAAGCCCGCGTTTTTTCATTACAATACCTAGGCAATTTAGAGAATGATGAAGACGAATAATATTTTGTTACTGTTATTTCGGTTTTCTCTTTACTTTATGTATTAAATTCATTGCAAATGACACGCGTTTTTGCAACACGAACAAACAGTTTACAATAAATTACATGAACTTAATAAGAATAGGTTTTTTATGTTATTGTCATTGAAATATCGTTTTGTAATAATGACTTTGATTTATCTTTTTGTTAATGTGAACGGAACTTTTCAAAATTATAAGGTTTCAGATTATATTTCATTGCGAACAAAAAAGAAAAGATTGAAAATATAAAGCATTCAAAATATTTCGAAGATATTATGTTAATATTGCAAAAAAGCAGCAGGCAGACGACCAAACATTATTTATTGAAAAAATCTTTTAATATCAATTATATAATTTCAACTAATTTTTTTTTTGTATTTTATTTTATTTATCAAACTTGAATAACATAATATTAATGTCATCCAGTTTATTCCTATATTGAAAATGGTTTCGATCGCCTTCGATGAAAATAAAGATTGGAAGTTTCTTCGTCGTACAATCACACAACAAAAGTGAACGGACAAATAATGCTACCAAAGATGTAAGATACAAATGTGATGCTACTAATCATTTAATTTCACTTATATGACCTTTATTCTCATCACATAATTGCCCGAGGAGGTGCCGTGAGGAGTTGGAGCTGTCACAGCTCGTTACTTCAAACACTATTTGTTAAACTTCTTAAATTATGACCCCAGGCTGATACGTAGACCCCGTTATTAGCCATTAATCAGTCGAGAATTTCGACTTCAATTGAATGTTAAAATTTCTAATGCAAATCGTCAGAGTGAAGATTTTTTTATATTTGGTAACACAAATTGAAAAAAAATACCATAAAAAAATATTTGCTAAAATGATGTTGTTTTATTTTTACGTTACCGTATCGATAGCTCAGAATAGATACCATATTATACGCAATAATATTTCTAAATAAAAGTAACTGACATTCTCAGTGACATTAATATACCTGCATACCTAAACAGTTTTGCAATTCTGTGATGAAAATTCTCAAGTATCGATATCGATAAATACAACTTGCACATCTTTATGTTAAACTATGCAAATAGTTGTGTGACAATGTGTCGTTGTAGTTATTGCGTCACTAAAGCCTTTGTACTGACGTTTACAATAGGGGTAATTAGTTTTTGCGCGCGTTAGGATTCTAATCACTTGTTGTTAAAAACTTCGATGATAGAAGACAATGATGAACGATAATTAGATAGTTGACGAAGGCGTTTAATAGTGTCTACGTGTGTAATCTATTAATACCCACGTCGCACATCCTCTTGCCATATGGTAGTAAATTTTGAAAATAAAAACCGCTTATAAGTATAAAATTAATATTATTGTGTATTTATTTCAAACTATATACGTCTTATATATTTCAAGAGAAAAAATACAGTGTAAACTAGATACTATGACATCAAATTTACATATCACTGTAGCAATGCATAGAAATGTTATCATACAATAAAAATAACCCTAATTTTTTGATAATTTCAACACTTTTAACAGCGAATGTTGCAATTTTATGTGTAGCGGTGATGTTCACTCTGTTTATGAATATTTACTCAATGAAAGCGTTATCGCTAAGAGCGATAAGACCTGGTTTTACTTCCCACTACACCGTACGGTAAATGTTTGATTTGAATATTTTTTTATACATGCAACCATATTTACAATATTATTTCATTTTTAAAGTAAGTGTAGTTTTAATCTCGAGAAAATAATAACATGAACAGGGGTATTATGCTCTTATCTCTCTTACTTACCTACGCTGTAGTTAAACATGATTTTCCTAACAAATTATAAAGATAACATTAATATACGCATCAGGTAAGTAGGATATACATCAAATAAAGACTCGCTTCCGAGCTGTGTGATATGAGTGACAGAAACTGTTTTGAACTAAAATAACAAGTTGAATAAGCGTTTAAAAGTAAGGCCGCCAATGGATAAACATATATGTTATGTCCAAAGTAATACGGACTGTTCGTCGTTCATATACTCATAATAATAGGGTTGTGTTTGGATGCAATAATACAGAACTTAAAAATTACTTACGTCTTATTGTGATTTTTTTGTTCACGTTTATGTTCAACTCTAAAACACGTTTCCTTCATAAAGGAAACTCTTTTCTTTGCTGCTTGAAAATAAGAAAGAATGATTGCATCATCAATCCACTATCTATTGTGTAATTAACAACGTTCACCAAACTATTTGGACCTTTCACTGCACCTCACTACGACAAAGTACCGGAACGGAACGTAATTAAATTCGTTTTATTTGTTAGGCCCTATTCGAATAGCTGTGTAGAATCGATAATGGTATTTGAAATCGATTCGATATGTAATTTTGTGTCGTGCTAAATGGTCCCAATTGTTGAAATGGCTTAGTATGTAATTTAACAATGGCCTTGACGGCAATCGTGCAATTTGATTCAATTTATGAAGTATTCTAACTGAATATATTTTTTTCTTATCCCAGAAGATCACAGATAAATTATAGTACTTTAAAGAATTGTATTCGAATTGGAAGCGCTGTATTCGTAGCATGAGAACTTGTCTCTCATTTCACTTCCTCTTGGTCCTAGTGCTTTCTCAGTTGGACTCTCAAAATTCGAGTTGCAAATAGCAGCTATTTGTTTTAAAAAATAAAATTGTTCCAAACCTGTTCACAAACACCTGTTCACTTGAAATAAGTAATTAGTGAAATTGCAGCAACAATGACTCACTTATTTTGTTCAACGAACATTCTGATTTTAACAACATAAGAATGGATTTCACACTGAAACAGCACAATTTGCACATGAAGATATCTTAAAATATAACTTACTCAAGCTTCAATTGTTTTAATAATTAAAAATGTAACTCAAGGCTTGTTATTGATGCAATGAGAGCGTGAGAGCCACAAAAACCCAAAAATTTCGTGTCAACTGCCCTTATGTTGTAATAGCACATAATGTTATGGACAATTTGTCAACCGACCAGCAGCCGGTGGTTGGAATTTTAATGTGGAATGCGATATGAATATAAACGACGTGTGAAATGACTATATATTGTAATACGACATACATATATAATGCAATTCATAGTCGTTGATTAGGAAATTGAACTAAATAGAGTAGGAAATTGATAAGAAATCAATGCGTGAGTAATTAACATATTTATCTAACACCACGTTATGTATTAGTCAAACGTGAGGGACATTTTAATAACGATACACGTATTTACGAAATTGATTATGAAAACAACATAGCAAACTAACAAGTGTGTCATAGTGGAATACTCCTAATGAAATATTTAACTCGTGAATCTCTATTGAAGAGAAAACCGCACCGTAGTTGGTCGTTATATCCACAAGCAGCTAACAATATATATGAAGCCACATCACGTTAGTCTTGGTTAAAATTGTCTTATTGTGTGTGATAACATAAAGGAGGTGGCTTTTTAGACGTTGAATATTGTCATCTATCTTATATTATAGAGTTTGTACTGTTAAATACACTAAACTGAGGAACTACTGGTTGGAATTGAAAAAATATTTTTGTGTTGGATATCCATTTATCGGAAAAGTAACATTTGGGACAGGCTTAACTCCACGCGGGTGTAGCTGTAGGTGGAATCTGGTATTTAATATGTGAAATATGTCATAATTTAACGCCTTTAAAGAAGAATTTACAATCGCAACTTTTATTGCAATTGAAAGGTATTTTAATATATGTAAATTTTTTGACTTTTCATGTTTAGTGTCCTTATTATCTTCCATGACGATTAGATGATCTACAGTGATGTATTTGAATCTTTTGTTAGACGAATCTCATCAGATATCGAATAACTTAATAGGTAAAATCTTTTTTGTAGTATTTTACATACACGCATTATTTGCAATTACAGTCCTTAATTAGTCAAAAAAACTACATTATTGAGAACACGTGATTAAAATTAACCCATTTTATTTATAAAACAGACTAACCATGATTTTACTGCACAGATTATAAAGCCTGAATAAATCTTACTTGGAAAGTTTACGAGGCTTTGCTACTACTTTCAATGCGATACGTATCACGTTTAGATCGATTCGACGTTGATTATTGTGATTGATGCTATCATTTCTCCGGTATGCGGAACTTGATACTAGATCATCCCTGGTGGAAATAACTACAGATAAAATTTCATTTATCAGAGTAAGTTTAATATTGTACAAACAATTTATGCTGTTAACATTATCAATGATAGGCACTAGTAAAAAGGAGACTATGTTTTCAATATGACACTTATGTGAATATAATATTTGTTCTTTTGCAAATTCTTTTCTCAGCGTAGTATGATTTTTACTGCATACATATAATAATAAAAATATAAGCGCGCATTATTTGTTCGCTGTATTTCATTAAGAGCTCGTTTATAAATACTATATATCTGAGGACTATAGATAGTAAAATTTCTATAAATATCAGGGATATACTAAATGTATGTTTACATACAAACATCCATGGCTTGTGAATAAATATCCGTACTCCTTATACAAATATCTGCCGCCCTTACCGGGTTTCGAACCCGAGACCTCTGGCAAAGTAGACGGGGGTACGATGACCCCAAAAAATATCATGACAAAAATTTATACAAATGTATTTGTGATGACTGTAATTCTTATGTCAATAACCTTATAAATTTGCTGCAACGTTCCGTTAAATTATTACCGCTATTAATAACGTTCAAAACGTGCACGAAATATTTTTATCTAGATTTGACTGTTTCACACATGCATGGACTGTTTAAGTGAAATTGTTTGTCACACATTTTTCAATAATATATTTTTTAAAACTCACTTGATATTTCAGACACTTCTTAAACTTGTATGTACTATATACAAGTAATACAAGTATTAAGCACGTGTTGTCTTTTAAAGAACTATCAATTATTATCTCTTTCTACAATCCAAAAATATCTTAACATAAAACTGTCTGGAAAAATGTTCCCCTATAAAAGAAGAAATAACTCCATTCAAAATACATAGTTATATTCCCGTAATAGGTTATTATAGATTTTTTTAAATAAAAAGCACAGCAAATGACTCGACACCAGCTGATGATAAGCATTCGAGGAGTCCATATGTGTAGATAGCTAGTGCAGCATGCGACACCACCGCCTTGCCATACTGCCCATCTTGTCCACCTTGCCTGCCCAAAAAGTGCTTTTTCACACCTATTTTAAAGGGTTATGTTACTTTATTTAAGAAATTAAATATACTTTAGATGGGACAGAATGGAATATTAAGTTCAAAAGTCGAAAGGAAAACTAAATATTTTATAATTAAATATTTACAAACTGAAGATATTTAAATTTATTAATCATATATTTTGTTGCAGGTATCTAACAATGACATAGAAGCTTAACGAAAATGGCGTTGAGATTGAAAAAAGATATTAAGAAAGCCTCCTACTATGTCTGGTTCCTGGGAGCGCAAGAGTCCCGTGGTCTCCGGGGTGAAGAGTTTGCGATTCCCGCCATCAGGATATTAGAAGAGCGGGCCAGGGATCTAGAACCTTTCAAGGTTACCTTGCAGGTTGGTCAAAAATCTTTTTTTGTCAGTAAACAAATAGCTAGTTGTTAAGCCGTAACACGTGTCCAGATGCGTACATAGTTAGAATAGCATCAGTTATAACTGCTGTATCAGTGGTTAAGAACTTAGTAATTTAAACCAATTTAATAAAGACCTGATTCTTTTTTAGCTCCAATTTGCTGGCATAAAATTTACTTATTTAGGCCTCTTTCAAAGGACCCCATGTTATATGAAAAAGATCTTCTGTATGTGTGCCACAGAAACGAGACACTAAGTGCTTGATATTAATAATCATTACTTATAGCATTCGTCGCAATTCTACACCAGACATACCATGATCCGACATCAATTTATTGCATTTTTTCGCTCAGTAGATTTGATATTTTTGCAATAAGCAAGATTAGGCTTGGCTCGAATACATCTAATAAATAAAGTGTCATGTGTAAAAAGTGTATAAACACCTTTTGCAGTCAGTGACTTCTACTGCAGAGAAACGGAATTACGTGTTCGTGAGCACTTCTTAACAAAGGAATGTAAAAAGAAAAACGTGGCCATCCACTGAAAAGACATACACCATCCATTTTAATCAATTTAAATGATATAGTGAGGTCTGTATAGCATTTTCGCGGGGTTTCAGGCTCATAACCGTGCCGGTTTTTGTCTATAATGGGCATACCTAATGGGACTCGCCTAATGTGAATATAGCATAAGCCATAATCACCAAAAAATGCAGGCGTTTGGTAAACACAATTGTTACCAGTACGTAGATGATGTTGCTACCCATCTGTCGGGTACTATTGCTATTATAGTATCCACTTTTATGTGACTTTTTTCTGCTTTTCCACTTTTCCTTCTGTTATTCAATTCTCCTAGCTAGTAACCTATATGACGTTTATCGCTTCGGACTGGAGAAAGTAATTATTTATGCAGTTCTAATTAAATTCTGACAAGCCCCTCAGGCTGCAGTTATGCAATATAAACTTCCGTACTTACTTACATACATATTGCTATGGTTGTCAACATTAGAAACCCTTACAATAAATTACTATTTTGATTAATCATGAGACAATTAAAACATTGAAAAGATTGTAAAATGTTAACTTACTTTTCATTGAATCGTTCATTTGGCTTGTGTGCGAAAATTAACTGTTTTTATAAATATTCATTTTATAAGACAAAAAGGCAATCAAGCGTACAGTCACGTCTGAAAAGATGAACGCATTCAAATGTGCAAAAAATGTTTAAACAAACTCTATGGACAACGCGGCTTAGATATACTTTTGAAGTCTTAAATGTGACTAGGTATACTAAAACGTTTCTACATTTTAAAGAGAGTGCGTTATATTGGCAGAATAGGAGATAAGTGACGTTACTCTTTTGAGCTGTCAATAAAAAACTTTAATAAAGATTACATCTAAGTTACTTTTTCAAGAAAGTTACATTTAGGGTAATTTTAATAATAATTTTAATGTTGGAGTTGGGGTTTAAATTGTAACCTTTTTTTAATAGGAGTCCAAACATGTAGACAATGCAGTTAGCGGTGTGGATATATTATGGAAACAAGAGAAACAAGAGCTGTTAATGCTTCCAATATTCTGCTATGTTTTAGTTGCACGCCAATTTAACAATCATTATATATAAAATCGAAGAAACTCCGCGACCTTTCAAAAAGCCCAAAGTTATAATTTCTAGACATGTATTAAATATTTTCATTTTTGGCAACCCTATTGACAGTGTTACTCCAATAAAACAACCAGGTTTGGGTTTCAGATGAAAGATCATTATATAAGTGTAATATATTTGCTAGCGAAGAATGTTATGCCTTGATACATAATATCATTATTACATCGTAGGTGTATATACTCTCTTTATATAGCGACAAGTATGTTAATTAAACGTAAGTTAGGTACCGGTAATAGTACCTATGAACTAAGACACCCGGTTATATAGTTATGCAATATAACTATGTACTACCAGAAACTGTATTACCAATAATAAAATGTAGAAAAATTATAAAACGTGTTGCTTATTGAGTATGGTTCTAAAGCACCAAACGAAAGTTGTAAAAAGTTGTTTACTAAAAATTTTTACCCTCAGGTCTCCCACAAAGGCCTGAAGATAATCCAGAATGTGACAGCGAAGGGAAAACAACAGACGATCAAACACTTCATTCCTCATGGGAGCATCACCAGCGCAGTGGTCCAAGGAGACGTAGTCGCCTGCGTGTTGCTTCTATACAACCCACTTACAGGCTGTCCGGTCCACGTCCATGCTTACAGGTAAATGCCATAATTACTTAAGTAAATGAAACAAATTGCAGTTAAGGCAGTGTAGATTATAATCAATATCACAATAACTTCGAAGGAGCACATTAACTCAAACGTCGATTCACCCAGCTGACCGCTGGCCGCCATCTTCTTTCCAAGATGTGTTTCCCGCCATTACCAATCATAAGTGTTGACTTGTGATTAGCAAATTTCATCATTTGACATTATTGGTGCATTTACATCGATAACAGACGTAAATACTTGCAATGTAATTCTAGACGAGTGAGAATTACAATACATTTGAAAAAGTTTTCAAATGTATTGTAATTCTCATAATAATAAAAAAATTTGCATGCAGGAACATGATTTAATTACTACCCATTTTATCTGCAAAATAAACTGTTTGATTTGATTTATTTTTTAAAAAATAATTTTTCATCACAAAAATATCTAAAAAAAATCGCATAAACAAACAAACACAATATATAATAAACACGTTATCATTTCGTAAACATAAGTGTGTACTCAGTTTAATTTCAAGCGCCGAAAATGTAAAACATTTGACATTTTAATGTAATTTGACCTTTATATTATTTAAATATCAAGCCGATTCCACTCTAAAACTATGTAATATTTGTAGACAATGAATGCATCCTAAATTAAATTGTAAAACGATAAAGTAAATTGTTGATGCATTCAATGTACTTGATTATAAATGGATTGTTCGACTAAAGTAATGATTCATTTTCAGCATTCAAAGTTACGTTTTAATATAGGAAGGTTAATTATAAATATATTGTAACTAATAAGCTATTTAATTATCATCGTCAGCTAAAGCCAATATACAACCTACTGCTTAGCACAAGCTACGTAAGAGACACACATTTTTTTATTTATTTACATAAGACACACAAACAGCATACACATTAATCTATACCAAAACACAAATATACATAAAAATGTCCTGATGTGTACACTTATTACAGGCGTGTACAGCATTCTTTAGATATTCATCATCGCCAAATATTTACTAAAGAATAAAAAACAATGTATATTAATACATGGACTTAATTTCCATAATTACATATCCTAACATGAGGAGTATGAGTCATAACACCACCTAGATGGCCCAGTGCGGCTTGGTGGGTGAACCGGGACCAACGATTTAACGTGCCTTCCGAAGAAAGGATGTCCTAGAGATAACGAATTTGATTTACCCATCCAGGGACCAGCCATAGCAACAGTTGCATTGCTTTCGTTATCGAAACCAAAGCGTTAGAATCATTACGCCAATGAACTCCAACAGCTATCTGAGACTAAATAACATTTTGAATGTTCATTCAACAAATTGTGTAAAAAAATAGTTTTTCCATTACTACCTTAACCTTATGAAATGGAAAGAATTTTATTAAATAAGCAGAATAAGTATTATCAAAGTGCATTTTTACTAGAACCATCCGTGTTTCGGTTCATCTCATAACATCTTATGTGTTTCGTATCTGTGCGTTTGCACTTTATGATCATATTGTTAATTTAAAGTTGGCATTTAGAATACGGGCAACTATAATTCACCTGTCACACCATCATTGATCATAAAAGTATTGAATTTTCAAAATTATATAACAATATTATGTAGGTATCAAAGACGAAAGCTTACGTAAGTACGAAAAGACAAGACCAGAGTAATGAATTTATTGCCTTGTGACCTTTTTAAACAAACTCTCTTTTTCCAAGAACATACAATAGTAATAATTAAAATTTATGTTACCTTTAGAACAGTGACAGTACATATATTAATATGGTCAAAATATTTTTTTCTTCCATATTGTATTTAAAAAAGACTTTTTATTTCTGACTTTATTAGTAGGTCTTGTCGGTAAGCTTTAGTGGGTATTCCCAGTACTTTTATGATCAATTGGTGGGTGAGTCCCACTCACGCCCGTCGCTTAGCCAGTGGCGGGTAGGTCCATAGCAGAACTCCTTGAAAAAAGTGTTCAATTGTAACAAACGGGCAATTTAACTAACAATAGTGTGGGTACAATATAAACTTTAACCGTCTGATTACAAAACATAATTTAAAGTAAAAGAAAAAAAAGATAGTCTAACATATGACTTTTATTAACATATGAAAAGCCTGATCTAATTTATCAGCCAAGATTTTTAAAAAGTTGCTAAATGTGTCACTTTTTACAATAATGTAATAAATTTATCTAGGGCCTGTATTAAAATAATGTGTAAAATATTTTATATTTATGTACACACAAATGGATTAAATATTTTTAAAGAGTTATTTTCATTTTAATAAAGCATAGAGAAATAGTTCGACTTTGATACAGTAAAAACTTGTTACTCATAACAATTCACACATCCTAACGTGTACATCAATAGCGTAAACGTGAACGTACTTATTTAAGCTTTAAAAATATGTCTACAAAACTTTATTACTACTATTATAATAGAGTCCATTTTTACTTATTTTGAACTTGTGAGGGTTTACAACTTTTAGACGTGACTGTACACCGACATTAAAAAATGCACCTTGAAAGTTTTTTCATGTCAATCTTCCGATATCCCGTCGAAAGTGAATCCAAGAAAATTTTAGTTACTAATAAGCAAAAACTAAAAAATAATTTCGCTTATGGAATGACAATAATATTTTTTGTAAAAGTAAAGATTTTTAAAATTCTAATTAAAAGGTTATACTTCCATTCAGAACGAACGTAATTGCAATCTTTACTTATAATAATGAACAGAGTCAATATTAATAATAGAGGTTCTCATTGAAGATGTGCTTGGATAGTGTTAAGGTAAGCGTTTGCTAAACTTAAACAATGCTGACTTATTAACCTGGCATTTAAGCTTCAGTGCATTTCGTAATTTTATGTACAGAGTCTTCGTGAATCTTCCAAATCAAATAATGTTGAAGAATTTGTATTTATATGCTGTTACTTAACATAATCAAATCGATATTATTACATGAGGAAAGTATAATATAGTATAGAGGAAAGTATTATGTATTACTGAAGATGGATAATCAAATCTCAAATTACATTTACATGCTATATGGTAAAAATATACTAATATAAAATAGATCTCAATCCAATTTAATACGATTAAACAAAAGTAATTTACATTTCTTGTTTAATTTATTACTCAAACCAAGGAACGTTGTGTTTTATCGATATCAAATAATATTTTGATGACATTTGCTGTAATATGTACTTTGTAGTTATTTAGAATGGAAATAAGTTAGATGTGGTAACCGTAAGACGACATATCACGTTCGTGCGCCGGCGCCGGCGCATCTGAGAGCGGTCGACATCATTTGGTGGCAAAAGAATCTGTGACAAGGACGCAAGTAACTTTAGGTGTAAACCTGTCTCGCAGTTTGAATGAGGAAACGAAATATACTTTTAATGAGTCAAAGCGACGAAAAATAACTTAATATTTATATTTATAACAGAAAGGTCAAAAGTGACAGAAATATTTTATTATACAAATTACAATAACAAAAGAGAGATAGATCAAACACAATATAAAAAGGCGGCCTTACGAGCCACGAACGACCTCTACCAGACTATTATGGGGTAAGGCTGGGACTAATCAAGTCAGGAAACTATTTTTTGTAATGTGATCTCACACCCCTATTGTCAAATTATTTTAAAAATTGAATTTTAGTTTTTTTCCCATATAGATACATAATACTTATATTAATTTAAAAACTTTACGGGTGGTTGGTTAAGTGAGTAATGACACCATTGTCTCATCAAAATTTACAAAATTAATAGACAAAATTCCATAAATATCACTTAAAATTGATAATTATTAACTAAAATTACGTAAAAATTCTTTAAAATAAAAACTTCAGTAATACCTTTTTGAAAACAAAGATTATAACCGCAAAGTAAAGATAAAAATATTAAAAATTCAGTTTGATGGAAAAATCTGATGACTTTCTTGTAGCTAAACTTGGTTTTGGCCTCTAGGTTTCTACCGATTTCGACCCCATGGGGTTCATATCGACTACTTTGGGAATCCCTAAGGGAAGAAGTTGCTAAATTAAGGGATAGGAGCAAAAATTACCGTTTATTTATTAAATATAAACGGTAAAATTAAATATAAAAACATTTCATAAACAATTAAGAGAAATTGCTTGTATAAGCCGCCCAGGTACAGTGACTTTCTATGTATGATAGGTGGATAGTATTAAAAGCAAATAATACTTAAGTCTATCTCATTATTCTTTTAGATATCATTGTATCTAAAATATTATCCAGTAACATGCGAAAGTTAATGGGAAAAGAAAATTAATTCTCTGATTAGACGTTTTTGCCTTACGCTTAACAAGATTCTGATGTGCACGCGCATAATGTTTAATTTAATAACAAATGAACGTGCCACCACGTAAAGGACGGTTTATTCTAATCCGTGCTAGGATGAAGAATAAATAAACATAATAAGGAAAATCTAAGAATTAAGAAATCCTATATATTTCAATTTAAATATAATTATTTTATTTTAGACTGGGAAGCTTATTTAAAGTTTGATATCGATTTTTATTAAACCTGTTAAGCCGAAGAATCGAGATACAATTCATATTTATTTTTAAAGATTTCTATATATCCAACTAACCTAATGCTTTTAAACTTGGAAGCTGGATAGGGACAGTTAGTTTAAACATTGTACAAAATATCGATTCTATTTATATTATTCATCAAATATTTTACTTCTTTAATATTTATTTAATATGACAATAAGGGTATATTCATACTGGCCTTGAGTCACAGCGCATTGAAGCGTTTATCTAAAGAACACTTTCTTTGTACTCCTATAACCAAGAAAAGCGAGGTTTACTTAAAAGTTAAGTATAGTAATTTCACCCGTATCTCAACAAAATACTGCTCATATTTCTCATATAAAAAGCAGCGAAACACGTAAAATACCCGTTAATTTGTGTATTTTTAACTGTTATAGAAAAAACAGTAATGAGCATTTACTTCATATTTCCATACACTTCAAAAGTTTATGCAAGCACGTTTAACACTAGGGTTAAACTGATAAGCCACCGAAAGTGAACAATTTGTTCTACCGCTAACATTTCACTCGGATCGGTCTAGTGTAATTCATCCTTAACAATGACCAGCTGTATGACTGAGAAATCTAGTATCAGTCAGAATTAAATTACAAAGGATTATATCATAAATTAAATCATATTCCTGATCTAAATTATCGTTTTAAACACCGCTTCAAGAAAATTGCTTCGGGATTATAAGCTGTAATAGCGTACACAAAACGCCGTGATTTGTAAAGAGTTAAATAATAATGTATCCAGGTAATTCATACATATATGTCCAAGTTAATCAGCGTGCAGTTAATTTTTTTCCATAGAGGTCTTTATATTTAATTTCTAATTAAGTTTAATTTAATTTACTTACAGTAAAATAAACAATGAACTGCACTACTTACAGTAAATTAAACTGGTCCTATATGATTGACAAAATTTGTCTTTATAATTTGATATATTGTGATCCCAGTCCCAGTTACACCAGTACTTTTGATGTGAGTAATATAAATAAAAATAATTATTATATGGGGCTATGATTAGATTAAAATATGGGGTATATCGACAACATATTTGTGAAAACAAAACAAAACATGTGATTAAATTCCGACCCACAAAAGAATCCAGTTATACCTTTGTTCTTTTACTATTTCAAATTTTTCGTCAAATCCAATAAGTTATTGAATAATAGCTAAAAAGCTCATTTAACAATAGCTCTTAGAGTGAAATGCGGAACCGCTCTTTTTCAAACATTTCGGTGGGTATTATAAAATTGAAATTCAAAATATAATGTTGATTTATAAATATTGCTAGCTTATAATAACTAATAAGTCGGTACTTGTAGAGTAATTTTAAACGTATGCATGCCGGTAAAAGGTCGTAATCTTTGAGTTATAAGAAATTCAGTAGACAAGGAATCGAAGCATTCTTAGGTAAATTGGAAATACTTCACCAATCATTTTTAGAGCATTAGGCTATTAGATAAAATAATAAATAACTGATAGACGACCGTTAAACCGGAGCCTCGTATTAAAAGGAACCAGAACGGCAGTTACAGTCAATAGCCTGGTATGGACTAGGGCTATCTTCCTTAACGAGTGGATGATGGGTTGCCCGTTTATGGCGAGGCTGCTTGATTAGCTTAGGAATTGGCTAGGTAGCGGGGTCACGGATGGTCACTCTGCTCACACCATTTTATACCTGTCTCTCTTTCATAAATTAGAACCATCAGTCCACCATCTCCAGAGAATCCTTGACCCTGAAAGACAGTATAGAATTAGCCTAAAATGATCATTTTTTTTATACTCCCGGGTATTTCCCTGGAATAAAACAACTAAATGCTGAAGTCTATTGCCTTAATTCAGTGTTAATTTAATGATGCTATGAATACTGTTAATGCCCTGGACGTGATTTACACGCATAAGACGAGGAATAAACATAAATATGATCAAATAATACATAAACAATGGCCTCGATTTTGTTGCGCACGGACTAAATAAAATTCAAGTTATTTGCTTCTCTTTCACTTTATTTCCATATGAAAGAGATAGAATGACTTTTGTAAACGTCATGTTAGTTGACACAGACGATCCATACACTTTTGACTTATTCTGGCTTCTCGGCGTGTTTAATGATACGCGGTAAAATAAGGCAAATAAGCTTAAACTCGCAGGTATAGGAACTTTAAATTATGTCACCAGTAATTTGTCTTTTTCTAATCAGACTCCAAGGCAAAAGAAGTAACTAAAATTGAACTGAACTAAAATTTAATTTAGTGCAAAATAGAATCGGAATGTTAATTCTACTTAGGCAGGAGTAAATATATTGATATAGATAAATAAACAGGGGAGTGTAGGACGTAAACAGTATCTCTAACCATAAATTAGATAAGAAGAAACAGATCAACATTGTGACCAATAAAGATGTTTTATAAACAAATAATAATCTAAACTGCAGAAATCATAACTAATTACCGAATTCAATGCAAACCCTTCACAATGAGCCGAGATTTCTCGATATAGTAAGATGAGCGAGTATTTCAATTAAAGACTTGCATAATAATACAACTTCATTAACCTGTGAATGAATGTTATAAGAGGTAGGTTGTTACGTACCTTCTCTCTTCATCTTAAAACAGATTTCATTCTAATTTCTTGATAGTAAGTTGCTTTCTCCCATACCCAAGCCTGAATAAGTTTAAGATTTCACATCCATAATATTCTGTTATTAAGACACCGCTGCAACATGAAAGTAATCAACATAAAGTGGGATTTACGTATTTATTTATTTTTACACAATAATTGCTAATAGTTACAATAATTCCACAACATCAACTTTATAATGAGTAGAATCATCGTAAATTCAGGTTTCTAGATCAAAGGTTAAACAAAATAAATTAATATTCAGAAAGATCCAAATCAATGGTAGCAAATCTGCTAGCATTCACTTTAACTAAAATTAAGTTGTTTGCTTCTATTTCATTCCAATTTTAAAATGAAAAAGATTTTTTCTTTTAGGAACGTCAACATAATTGGCACCTAAATGATACAAAAACTTTTGATTCATTTTAATAGTAATGTCAAATAAGGTTTCTTCAAGAATCGCCATTATCGAAACGTCAAATGACGTCACAGGTCATCTGTCTTTTTCAGTTGGAGTTTAATGAAAGAGTAGTACTGAACTTAAATTGAATTCAATTCGTACACAAAGGAAACGGAGCCAATGACCTTGTTCCCAAAAAAATATTTATCTCCGTCGGGCAGTAAAATCTAGTTGATATTTTCTTTTCAGTTTAGTTCATCATTAATTTTCTACGAGGACTTTGGAAGAGAAATTTAACCATTGAATCATGTATAATATAATAAAAGTAAAATATACTGTAATATAAATTTACACGCAAAACTTTCACTTAAAAAATGTATCAATGGAGAAAGAAAAAGCCTGCGATATCATTACATTTTGGGGATAAAAACTGACTGAAATCATATTTTAACTAGGTGTAAAGTGAAAATTAAATTGACATTTTATGTTCCAAAAAAATATATTATGTATACTGTTAAAGGTACTCATAGGCACTTTAATTTCGGGTTTTTAACTAACTGCACTAAAATGAACCAAAGGCTTTGTTATTAACATAGTGTACTGCTTGTTTTTTAAAATTATATTAGTATTTACTATCTTTTTTATTAGAGCCGCATGATACTGATACATTTTGTCGTTATATCGCTCCTATCTTATATGTAGTTATTGCTTGTGAGTTTTTTTTTTATGAAGATGACAAAATTAGCCTACATATTACAAATTAAGTCTATGAGGTATGCAAAATAATACAAAAAAGCTTGCATAAAGAAAGAAGATTTTTTAGGAAATAAACAGGAAATAAACAACTTGAAGCTATATTAATACACGAGTTAAAAAGCTACTGAAAAACATAATTAATTACATAGTAATGCATTAATTTTTATATATATATTTCTCTATATTATATATTTTAATAAAATTGCTATTGAAACCCTGCTGCATTTAACATTTTATTTTCTCTCAAACATTTCTAAAGTAATTTGTTGGATACTTTGGGCCAAGTGACGTGAAAACTAGTTTCTTACGAGACTATTTCATTTTGTTCTTAATATTTAGATTTATTTGTTATTCTAAAAGGTTATTTTTTTATTCACAACCAGTCAATTGTCAGCGTTGAAACGTGTTATTTTGAATGCAACGTCGAACGTTATCCTTGACTTTAAAATGTCAGCATTCCACTGATTGCCTATCAACGACCGAGATGAGCATTGTACAGGTTCTGATCTTGTTATTTTTAAAAACTATTTAAATACTAATTTGGTTATAATAATATATAGAAAGCATAGGTGTAACTAAACTATCCAGTATCTTTGTTAATATTTTGATAAGGTAAGAATTCAGAAAAAAATTGCCTGGTATTAATAAAGATCATTTATTAATTTTACAACTATATGTTCAAATATTGGATATTTCTTTCATTTATCGATCTTACTTTACTTATCTTGTCTTTTTAATTAGTATATTTCTGATATTTATATACCTATTACTATCTATATTTTTCCGGCATCTAGTATGCCAAACACAAGTTCTTAATGATGCTTTCTTTGGGTTAGTTAGATAATAGGTGTCTGTGAGAAATATTATTATTATTATAGAGGCTTGTTAAACATATTTAAGCTAATAAATTGTTTAACGTAGTTATAAAACATTGTTGAACAGTGTTTTAGCTAGAATATGTTCAACAATCATTTTATATGTGAGGATCTGTGGACCAATACTATCAAACTCAAATATTTTATTAGAATCTTAAATCATAAAAAAATCATAAAGATTTTATTAAAGTTATTAGTCGATAACACAGCAATATTATTGGCATCTTTAGTAATGTACAATCGTTTTTGTTTTATTAATTTTAACCACACAATCAATTATATTCTTTATTAAAATAGCACGCTTTTTATTTCCACGTAAAAACTCTGACAGCTTATTGAAACTCTTTTTGACTTAATATTGTTTTAGAATATTACTAAATTTAATATTATCATCACAGTAACTATAAACATATCCTGAGCTACTAACACAGTCAACACAGGTACTGTACCTTGCTCTGAGTAAAAACTTTTCAGGCAACTTTAATATAAAGTCCGTCAAACTTTTTAAATATTTCAACGTGGACTCTTATTTTTAATTGCATATTTAGTGTGTAATTATTTTGACGAATAATTATTTTGTAATAACGATATTCAAACATTATATTCAGGAAAGGTCACATCTTTCATCAGCTTTTTGTATGCAGATGCAGAAGTATTGAATGTTTGTTATTTGACATATGTTAATAGCACTTGTGCGTTTATTGATTGCATAGGCACTAATAGAATCGTCAACAAGTTTTCAAATTAGTTCTTACAATCTTTTAATAGGGACAGTGGTATTTTATCTATTTACATGAAAATTTACTGTACTTATTATAATAACATCGAATTGAAACATATAATATTTCTTGATTCTATGAATATAAGAAAGACCTATTCATTATTTATATTTACACTTAAAATTTTAGGCCTATGAAACATGACAATTTAAAATTCTGTAAGTAGGTTACAATTGGTTCACTAACAAAATAAATAGATTACAAATAGGCGTGTGCAAGTTTTAAATTATTTATTAAGCAACCAAACAATTCCTTACAATAAACTTACTGAGAACAAGTTCACTTGACAATAGATCGTGTTAAAATAACAATTGTTATGTTCGGTATGCTAAAAATGTTAATAATGATGGCGTAACGTTATGCTAATAAGCATGCTATGGTATGGTAATATACGGGATTGATCCGCCCAAGTGTGCGGTCCATCTGAGATTGCACCACATCCGTTGACTAAGCTTGGATGAATTACAATTTACACTATGCTAAACTCGTATAGTAATTGTAAATCAATATTTAGTTTTGCGTCTTACCTTAATAGGGTAAGCTTATATTTAGTACATTTCTAATAATCATGCTAAATTAGGGCTATAATAATTGGATTTATTTTTATTAAGGAATTTTAGAAAGGAACTCTTTGAACTGGGGGCTATCCCAGCCCTGAAGATATAAAGCTACTGCAGCCTATATCTTCAGGGTGTACATACTAAGTACATCTTGGAAGTATTCCAGGACAGCAGACATTAGGATTAGGGAAACACAAAAAAAAGACAAAGAAGTGCCCAATATTTATAAAAATTACGCTTATGTTTATTATAGCTGATCATAAATCAGATATTTTTGCGTGTAATGCGTTTTTGGAAGCAGAAGAATATTCAGAATTACAAGTGAATCACTTAATTGATCTAGGTCGTTTTACCTTATAGTTGGTAGCGAGAAGGTATGGGATGTTATCGCTTTCTACGAGAGGACAGTCTCGCAGAAGGACGTCGCGGAGAGCGATCGGGTGGGTAACCCTCAATGCGCTTCTCAACGGCGTAGTTGAGTGGGCATAAGAAGGGCGGTATTCTCCCGTCTTTATCAGGCTGCTTGCGTGGATGACTCCCGATTGGAGTAACTCTGGGCAATCTCCATCGGCGGGAAGCCCGGCCATAAGGTTGGGCTGTCCGGGGCGATCAGAACTTAGGACATCATTTTGAAGGGCAATGGAGTTACCGGGGGAGTTTTAGTGGGTAATCCCAGTACCGCTTTGTAGCGGGTTAGGTCTGAAAAAAAAAGGTCGTCTTATCATTTGGTGCATATTTTGATTCTGAGTGCTTACTACCTTTAGCACTTAACGATAGGGGTTCACCTTAGTTATGAGGTTGCACAAAATATCCCAAATTGAGATGCTTTAGTACAATCAAGGTGAAAATATTACCTACTTAAAGATAACAGGCGATGCAACACGCAACACTGTCATATGCTTCACGACTCGCTATTAAGTAACCCAGATAGCACATCACTAGTTCACCCAACCAAGTGACAGGGCCTTGTCGATAATCGTTCAACTTTGACATTCGCACGCATTGCTCAGGCACGTTGTTGCTGTCAAAGTTGTTAAATTATTAGTCACGGATATTACGAAATGAAAATTTTTAGCACGACGCGTGAACTTCTGAACGCCCACGGGTAGGTGTAATGTTTCTAAAATATCGATAAAAATCTTTAAGGACATAAATCAAACGTTAATCAAAGTAACAAATAGATCATAGAGACTTACAAAAACGTGAGCAATTAATTATCCTGTTAGAATAAAGAAGGGAGCTATTATGTTTCATTAAGTGCAATGATATTTATAAATCAAACGAACTAATTAAATCAAATTCAACGCCTATTCTATCAATGAAGAAGATTCTAGTTTTAGTGAGATTTTACCCTCAATCTAAAGAAACTAAATGAAGATTAAAGGTTTCCTTAATTTGGAGCGGATTGGTCCAGCGTTATTGTGTTAAGGTAGTAGTTTCATTCCAATGTAATAGATCGATATTTTATACAATATATTTTGTAATGAATATCGATATGTATGTCAATCATGTAACAACACTTCCAACATGGAGACAGCATCAAGTGACATATTTTCACAACAACAATTTCCTAACCCGTTATTGAAATCTATAGTAATTTAATACTATGTTTTTCTGATGGTTTCAATAATTAAACTATTATTTACTCCTTTGTTCTTAGAATGATAGCTACTATTTTTTTATTTTCGGCAAATAATCGATTTTTATATTAAAAATGCCATATTAAATATTGTTGCTAAATAAGTTCTAAATGCAAATTTTTCAATATTGTAAGTTCTAATTGCAGTGTGTTGGAAAGCTTAAAAGTTATTATTTCATTTGTAAATTTGAATTATTATATGCAATTCCGTAACACCTTATAGTGTTCAGATGTAGAAATTAAGGAAATTGTCGACAGAGTGTTGTTATTAATGCTCGGTAGAAATGCCGACTACAACAAAAGCGACTACAAAATAATGGTAACAATTAGAATAACAGTTGAATGTATTTTCGTAATTACTGAGTTTGTATGTCCCGTGCTATATATAAATATTTATTTTTTAAACCTATTACATTATCATTACAGGCAACCCTAATGTGATCATGTGGTACCTACTACATACGCTAATAATTTCGTAACATAAAATTGGTCTTAATTTTTCTTAATTATAATCATTGACAAAGTTTAGTGCCATTAGCAAAATATTTATTTTTCTATACTGCTAAAATGGCACTACAGACATTTGAAAATTCAGCTTTAGTACACTTTTATCTGTAAAGGGTCCACATTTAATACACAATAGATTTTAAGCTGTGTTTAAATGCTTAATGCGTGGTAAGGTACCAAAAATAAATAATATTAGAAAATTACAAAATCTCAATTTCAATTTATGAAAAATTACATTAAGAATATAAATTCCTAAGTTATAATTTGTCTTTGAATTTTTAATAAATAGAATTAAATTACTTAGTTTATATGATAGTACTTAATTGTAGAAATATGCCTAACCTTAGAAGGTCATTGGAGCAACAACAATACAACAATGCATGCGTAAACTAGGTCCTTTGGCAGCTACTTAAGTCAGAATCTTTATTGCATAGCATACTCGTTAGTCATTCCGAATCTCTCGTCTTTTGGATTTATATCCATTATGTTAATGAATATCAAAATAAGCAATCATGTGTTTTGGTCGATTCCTTATTACGTAAAGAATTTAATTTTACATAATAATTCACACCATCAACAATAAATCAGACTTACACATAATTTATGTGTATTACCTTCGCCTGACATTATTTTTAGTAAAGTATGTCATAATGTTTAATTTTACATGAAATAGTAATAAGGAAGCATAATAAAATAATCATCGCAAAATGAGCACTTAAAATTTCTTTAAATATGTAAAAAATAAACTAGGTGAGACCTTTTAACGGTAAATTTAGATACGATTAACGTAATCGAAAGGTTTTCAAGTAAACATAGAATTTAAGTTACATTTAATTAAGCACATAATTTACACGGAACTTAAAATATATCCTAATTTATCATTCTATTGAGAAACCGAAATTACAATATAATCATCAGTCTTTTATTATTATCTAGTGCTATTCTGTAACAATTATAAATACACTTCATCAACAGATCATATACCTCCCTATGGAGGGGCTCGAGTCTAACCTAAATCAAGGATATTAGACCTTAGTCATCCACGCTGACCAAGTGCGGTTTGGTCGACTTCACATACAACCTAAGCTCCTTGCCTGTATGCAGGTTTCCTCACGATATTTTCCTTCATAATATTTTCACATTGCTAGATTTCTAATAAGATCTTTCTTTCTCAGATGTGACTCCGATCACACAGCCGAGATGCTCTACACACACCTGCAAGCTTTAATAGAAAGACCTGAAAATCAAAAGAAATTTGCTGACATCGAGAGGAAATTGCAAATGAGAGGAGCTCTCCCCGCTACCAAAAAACCCCCAGACTCATCCTTGGGAAGCGAAGTATCCAGAGAATCTGATTCAGGGAGCAACGAGGAGAGATGTGTAGCGAATCTATACGACAGTCTGGCTGCAGAACTGAAACAGAAGTTGTCAACAGGTAAAAAGGGTATAGGTGAGTTAAAATATTCTTCGTAGGTCGATGCTTGTGTATTTGCACGCAGTATTTATGCATGGTATGTATTTGTACATATGTTGGTAAACACTACTAAACAAAAGGAAAATAGGATCAGGAACAAAAAACGTAAAACTATAGGTACTTGGTTATAATCAGTACCATTCGTATCTTAGGGTTCTCGTAAATGAAATAAATGTGATTTTACATTTGATTAAAATGTAAAATCACATTTATATTAAATCGGTGTTGCTATTCATTACATTACACTTTTTTATTTTATTATATTTTTCATGGCATTAGTAATTGAACATTTAGAAGACTTCGTCTACGAAGGTAGTCGCAGAATAAAGGAGAGGTCGATCGAAAAAATATATTAAATAATACAAAACATACATAATTTAATCATAGCTCTGAACCAACACTCAGATGTGATCCAAATCGGTAGGTTCACATTAATTTACAATAAATTAATGTGTAAGTTAATAATAACTTATTAAATACTGCATCTTCATATATCACATGTTTCATGTCACTTAGCATGTCTTATATATCGGAAACTGTAACACAAAAGGTATTTTCGAATTCATTCTTAAATAGTTTCATGATTCTCTATTCAATACGTAATCTGATATTCCTTTCAACATAAAACAACGAAAATTAACACTCTAACGAAAAATTAAGTAATTTTGTAAACAAATACTAACTCTCTAATTCTAATCACTTTGTATTGTATAATAGGAATGTTTATATATTTTGGCAATTACATTAAAAATACCTTAGCATTTTTTCACTTACAATTATATTAACACACCATAAGATGCAAAGTATTGAAAATCCGTAAACAATGAAAGTTGCACAATTATCGTTACACAAGTCGCACTAAGTACGCTTTTGTTTACTGCTTTATCTTCCCAGCTCAGTATTGTGTTAACCGGTCTTTACGCTTGCAGCTAGAAGCTAGTAAAAGATAGAAAATAACAGGCTTATGTGGTTAAATTTACTTTTAAAGTATCGGATTAAAAGATATTTAGTAAATATACTATATTATATTATATATTGAGTATATTGACGCCAAGCAAGGCATTGATTAATTACTTTTGATTTTTCTATGTAAATTTTTGAATAAAATATGAACTGTAAAAATCCTTATGATATCAATTCTCCGTCGCATTCATAAAATTAAGAAATACCATTCATTTTTGTTTTTTCATTTACAGGCAAGAGCCCAATACTTCTACCACCCAGAGATTACGATACGGTGCACAGACAGAAGGGTAACCTCAGCAACATTGATACAAGGAGATGTTTGAACCAAAACATAGTGGGCGTGAACGCGAGACGCAAGCTCGAGTCCTCGGGGGGAAGCTCAGGCATCGGCAGCGATTTGGCGCCGTCTCCAGAGAGAAATGACTACACGAGGCAGCATGATAACCACAGCACAAGTGGTAAGTAAAATATAACGAAATATCTTTGAATTACTCATTTATTACTTTTCATCAAATCCCTTTCCGTCACAATTAACAACTTAAAGTATAACTGGATGTTTTTTAAATATAAGGTGTCAATTTATACTTATCAATTTACTTCGTAAAATCAACAGACTAATGGCAACATTTTACAGAGGAGTCCTATCATTTTACAGAGACTTATTTCCAGCAGTGCCCACTGATAGGACTCCCTCTCTCGGTTGATATGATGTTCTAAATCAGTCCTAAAATCCTAAAGTTATCTTTTAGCTCTACATGTATAGTTTTAAACAGGATATTTTTTGTGTTTCTGTTTGAATATTAAAATCGACGATGAGAACATCATGCTAGTAACTTAAATTGATAGCGATTATAGGATGATTTCATTGAAAACAAAAAAAAATAGTTATAACCGATTTGATTTTAATTGATTATGAGTAATATATCCACATGTTTCTATTGCTTTTATATTTATTTGTGAAGATATTAAATCAATTTTATTACTATAATTTAATTTAATTATTTTTTAAATATTTCTTTAACTTCTTCAGTATATATACGGTAGTGAATTTATACAAAATAATTTCAAATTATTTAACAAAGTACATCCGTAACTACAATTTTATATTAAGTACGAGTACGTAGATAGAGCAATATTTTGAGTTAATTTTAATAATAATTGTAATGTTATCTATTCATACTAAATCTAAAATAATCTATCCGCCTTTGTAGCTCGCGTGTTAACTATGTATTCATCTATGTGTTATGTACGGATATTAATTATTCATATTTAATTTTTTTTCCTTATTTCATATTTTTTAAATTAAATTATAACTTAACATAAAGTGAACATAACTTAAATTACTTGATCAAATTCAAAACTTTGATTTACCAATTGGAATTCTTAAATTAGACAGAAAAAACCCTCTTGGTATTCTTGTATTTATCGCATATGGCGTCACCACAGTCGTGACCCGCGCCAGCGACGGCGCCGCTCACTCGGATGTTTACATCATTTCGTGTTTAGCGTATAATGTAATATGTACGGGAAATGTTAGATGTTCGGCTTCGCTTAAGAAGCAACGTGATCCTAAGTTTTTTTATCAGTATTTTATAATAGCCATTTTATCTATGTCTGAGCAGTAAAAAATAGAATAACTACAATGACGTGTTTTTTACAATTCGGTTTGGTTTTGACTTCTTGATGGCGTTACTTTTGCAAATATTTGATATGAAAAGAATAGCAGAAGTAAAAATACCAAAGTTATGAATACTAAATGACAGATATATTTTTAACACTTTTTGTAACTTAAAGATTTTACTCTTTTTTTGAATTTTTGAGTTATCCCTAAAGTTATCGAGTGCAAATGTTAATTAACGTTTCGTTTTTGCTTAGTTTTTATAAAATATTTTTTTTTATGCATAATATTTTAAATTACAGGAATAATTATTTAGTATAAAATAATCTACTTTATACATTCAACATTTTGCTCAAAATTTGGTTAAAATTGTTGCAATTAATAAGGAAATTTAAACTATAAATAAAATATAATAATTTTACTTGATCGGTAGCGATTCGTATTGACATACTAATCTCTGTGACCAAAGCAAAATTATCACAATATCATAATAGTGTACATTATATATATGTACACTACAAGTATTAGAATAGGGCTCATTGATAAAGTTATAAGAACAGAGAGTCTGTTATTAACTTTTTAGAGTGGGCAGCACGTTTGCACCCCTGTTGTTATTAGCTAGCTATATTTAGCCACCATGTGTCTAATAAGTCTAAGAGTAAACCTAAGTCTGCCGCAATAGCAATAATCTTAATTGCATTAGTGTATTCCGCCAGTTGAAGGCAAGACAGTCAGTTCTTGTGTCGTTGAGGATCTTTGGCCTTATTATGACTTACCATCAGGTGAGTTAGACCAAGATTAGGCCTTTTGAGAATTTACAAAAGCGCCTATAGCACGGAACAGTAATAAAATGTATACGGTGTACGCTAACGGCTTACCAAATACCATCAAACTGGCTGTATGGCAACTTTTCTGTATAAAAAATTCAATTGTCTGATTTTTTTCTCCTTTAATTTGTTGCTTAGATTCAATTGTATTCAATATAAATTCATTCAACGTAAGAATGATAAATGAAACGAAACCTATTAAGCTCTACGATCATTACGGCCCGCAGCATGTCTAAGGTCAATTCTAAGACGAATCATTAATTTGTAATTAAGTTATAACGACGAAGATGGTTAAAGAGACTTTGTGGAACTTGAATTTTCGTGCGTCCAACTCATGCGTTCTTTTTGTAAATAAAAATTGTTAGTCAGTTAATTAATTAGATTTTTTTATTAAAACGCATTTATTTCTGTTTTTCATCTATCTTTTAACATGATTTCCTTTGAAAGAGAATGATATGTTCGTGCCTTTGTTGTTTTTCATGAGTTAGAATGGAATCATTTGCTGTGTGCTTATAAAAAATAACCCAATTGAACTTTTAAAACTAAATGCATTTTAAATTATACAGTTTGCCTTCTGGCGTCTAAAAGAGAAATAAATATTGTAATGACTTTTGCTCTGAAATGTTTCTCCAAAGGTTTTAAAGCTATACAGCTTTAAAACTTATTTCGGTATTAATAAACAAGTACACAAAAAATTTACAATAAAATACCACTTCATATTTGTTGAGTAATTAAATTAATTAATATTCTTTCCTGTAATTTTATTTATTTCTTGTAATTATAACATGTTGCAAAAGACTGAAGTTTATGGCGCCATAATACTTAAATATTTGCCATCTTACACGTTTATAATAATAGCATTGTTTCTTCCTAGGAAGAGAAAGAATCAGGAAGAGAATATTATACAGAACATTATTTTTAAATTAGTAAATTTTCAGACGGTGTGAATAACTCAGTGGTGCACTGTCAAAATAACAGCTATTATCAATGAATAAGACTCAAGGTATATTATACACAAATAATCGAATATTTAAACCTATTACAATTAAATATATTATTCGAATAGTAGGCTATTCGAAAAATTTTGCCTCAAGTCGAGATCACATGACAAGTTGCCAAGAAAAAGTTATCACAAAAAATTAATATCATTTATTGTTTAGTCCGGTTATGTAAACTTAAATCTCAGGGCAAATCAAGAATAGCGGAGCTAAAAATTATTTATTTTTTCATTAATGAATTCTTTCAATTTTATTAATATAGAAATCATACTAATAAATAATAAGTAAATAAAAACATTTTTTTAGGACACTAAATCCTTTATTTTTCATTATTTACATTCATTTCGTATTTTTAATAATGCTTATAAATACTTCAAAAGCATCCATTATTAAATTTTTGATAGTTAAAACTGTTAATACTATGTTATTGTAACGAACCAAAGTATAGCATTTTTTCTTAAATTCAGAAAAAATAGGTCCGAAAACCTTTCGTGTAATTATTTCCACAAACTAAAAAGTTATGGAAACGAAATCTAACTTGCTATTATATAAAATATTTACACTCCAATGTCAAACTTGAAAGGGTCAAGGGAGAACGTAATTGGAGCCGAACCCTATGTTATGCTTCATATAGTACGATGCGAATGGTACTCAGGAAGTATGTGGATAGGAAGCATTCAGAAGAATAGGATGATATTCCTTCGAGAGAAGGAATACAAAAGAATGAATATAAGTGAGAATACACTCCAAAAGATTTATGTATCCATTAGAAGGCGATTCGGAGCTTACAGCGTTGCAAGCTGCGTATCTTAAGTGGCAATTACTGGCTACTACAGCAAAAATAGCTTGCTATTCAAAATGAATTTAGTGGAATTGTAAACTACACTAAGCAAATTGAACACATCGTATGTAACTGCTCTTTCTAGGAAACGAATTCTTTGGTCTCGGCTACACCATAGAGGAAGCATTATATCACAGCAGAGAAGCACTTAAAATCCCCATGGGTTGAAGTGCTCCGGGAGTTGATCCTGGCTCTTAACTAAGATAAGATAAGGTACACTCCACTGTGATATATGTGACAACTCTAAACCAATATCGACTTGACCCATGATTTGGAGAAAAATAAAGAAATAACAATATCTTCATATTGTTTAATTATGTCATAATTCTCACGGTGTTATAAAGATTTTTCAAATTGGATACACGTTTTAATGAAGGGCTCTTAAATAGTTAATTTTACAAACTTCTCACACCTCCTTTGCTTCAAGATAATACTTTGAAAGAGACACAAGATGTATTGTATGCGATGAAACGAGACGAGTGATCGCCTGTTTTCCCAAAGAGAAAAAATCGCAATTGTTTTGGAATCATTTAATAGATACACGTCCTTTTAACAATGAAGCGCTTAATTCTTTTGTTTATCATATCTCATATCCCAACATTGACAGTTAAAGCTGTTCCAAAATACATACCATAAGAAATAATGATATACGCTGGAAAGAGTTGTAATACATAAATACTCTTTGACAACCGCCTTACCGAGAAGTCAGTACCTCGTAACAGGGTCCTTAACTAGGTGCCCGAGGTTCATGTATCGGCCAAGGCAGACGTTTGTGTGACAACCACAGATATTTGTTCACGGATATCTTTTATTTATTTATTTCAACACCACTTATGACTATCACAATAGGTAACCCTAAAGCGATAGCGAAGTAATAAAATTATTATTTTTTATTTAAAAATATATACATATTATCAAATATGTTCTCAACCATATAATCGAATGAATAACTAGAATCAATGGAATTTTTTTACAAAAATTTTTAATAGACTAATTCCGCATACTTAAAATTTTAAATCTGTACAGATTGTCGCTTGTCACAGCATAAAATGTTGAGTTTTACAATGGTGCCAATATTTAAGCGAGAATCGAAATGCAAGTACTATTTCAGTATTCGGCTACTTGCTACCTAGGTATTATATAAACCTTCATTACAAAGCAGAAATGTGCATTGTCGTTCCAAAAAACAAAAGAAAGCAGCCAATGAAAACTATCTTGATCATTGTTTTCACCAGATTGTGGAAAGGGAACTGGATCGGCGCACAACAATAAAATGAAACTTATCACCGTTACCTAAATCCCATACAATTAAAAAACGCGCGCTTTTAAGCAAGATGCCTGATATTTCCAAGATGGTAGCACGTGGGACCGCTAGCTAACAAGTTCATTTCTATGCCAATTTGAATTTAGAATCAAGTTTAGAAAGACATGTATTTTAGAGAAGTACCGTTATGCGCATCGCATAGGGTTACTGATATAAAGAGGTTTTAAAAAAATAAGAAAAATCTCATAAATATGTTTTAAACTGGCACCATTATTCCATCTACACATAATATATAATTGCAAAGACAATTTTAATACTTACTCGTTAATCGTGTTGGTCCGATTGTCTCATAATATAATAGAAATGGTTTTGGAATAGGTTTATGAACTGCTTAATCATTAACAGTTCATAAACCTGAGCTTACGCGAGTACTCTGCGTGAACGCAACACTCGTTCAATGTCGCTATGTGACAATAGGTCAACTAGAATCGAGTATTTGCAAAGTGGTATGAATACAATTTCTGGCATCTAGGCTTTTAGGGCAACTGCCTATGTTAAACCAATGTCTTGTTTAACGTAGTCTACGTAAACGGCTCAATACCAAATAAATTTTAACAATCTCATTCATCAGCTGAATATTGAGGCTGTTGGTATTTTGAGACCAGTTTTTTCTTAGTGCTTTCCCATTCCCATTGAGCATTGATGGTTGACTTTTTAAACTGCTACGTCCGTTTTCTTACTTTTATAGCTGTATTGAGGCTATAATGCTCTCAAGACTTTCTAAGTATACATTTAAGCCATAACATCTTATATATTTTTAAACTGTGAACTACCCGACCAGATATTTTAATTTTTACCAGACGCTTTGCGGCTTGGTCAACAAGAGCTGCTAGTTTACTTTCATTTTAATATTTTATCTGAATAAATTTTAAAGTAACATACGTCGCGGTCGTTTATGTATTTATAAAACAATATTCTCAAATGTGTTTGGAAAGGCTGAGTGGTTAAGCTATTACAGTCTTGGTTGTAGCGGCCACCGCTTTAACCTACCAACTCTATGAGGACGTTCAAGAGAACCTGTTGATAATGCCAATAAAAGAACTCAGATGTAAATTTTCTTAATTTCAGAGGAAGATTGGGCAGAGAGCACAGCGTACATGATGCACGAGGCGTTTGAGGCGTCACCACCGCGACGAGCTGTATCACCACGCCGCAGCTCTCCACCACGACGAACACTCTCCCCAAGAGGCTATGACCGATCCTACAATGACGACTACCCCGACCAGTACCGAGACCAGCTCGCACCATTCAGGGACGCAAACTTCGAGCGCAGGTTCCGTCATGAGTCTCCCGAACGCCTGAGCAAAGAAAAACCCGACAAGTTCATAGAAGACACGACCAACTACAGGCGGAGGTATATCGCAGAAACTAAACCCTCTAACAGGAGCATAGATAGAGTCGAAGAGCGTAGGTTTGGTAAACTGCAGCGAGGAGCTAGCGAAGGTAGTCTGAAAATAGCCGAAACTTCCCCGAAAGATCGCTTTAACGTTGCTAAAGAAAAGTTTATGAATTTAGAACGTGAAAGGTTCAACAGAGAGCTGGAACAACATATGGCTATAAGAAGGAGTATGCTCGAGAGAAACAGCCGCTCGACTTCTTCCCCCGAAGAGGAAAGAAGGGATGAGCGGCCGGAGCGACTCCGAGAACTGAGCTCCCGCAGAGAACCGGAACGTTCTCATCGGGATATCGAACGTTCTCACAGGGAGCCGGAAAGACGCAAGGATGACAGAATCCGAGAAGACTCTAGAGACTTGGTTCACAGAGAAATGGAGAGGCTTCCCAGAGTGGGAAGAAAACGAGATGACGTTAAGAGGTATGAATATGGTACTGAGGAATATTTAAACAGAAGTGAGCCAAAAGCGATGAGAGACGATTTTGACAGATTTAGGGAACGGAGGGAGCTAGATCGTCGTATTGATGAAGATGAGATCATTGAACCGGTGATTGAGGACAGGAGGAGGGACTGGACGGATAGACAGAGGGGCTTCAGTCGTTCACGGCTGTTAGACGAACAACGGCAGTCCTTCGTGGAGGGAGATAGAGACAGATACTTTGATAGGGACTACAGAGATTTCCGTGAGCTAACAGAGAGACAACCGGCGAAGTTCCGCCATAGTTACGCAGAGCCAATACCACGGGGTAGACTGGGCACCGTCCGGCCGTATTGAGTACATGCCATTATAGAATAAAAGTCATTAATTTTAACGACCCTTAATGACTACAGTTTTACATATCTATTTGTTTTCATTACGGTTGTTACATATTTTGTTTAGAAATAACTAATCAATTATTGAAAAATAATGACAAACCCCCTCACATGGGCATGGTTTAAGTATGTTCTATCTCCACGAGGCCATTATGATTATCTAGTAATAGTTTTTGAACAAATTATAGTCTAATCGATGTTATTATAAAATTTAATAAATAACTTCTTAAAATTACAATTCATTACTTATAACTTTCATTAATTGTAACCTTAAAGTCATCGTTTAATAGATATTATAAAATTTATGAAACAAATTAACATCTTACATTTTATAGAAATAATTTAAATGGAAAACTTAGTCATATATTTTTATTTAAATTCTGTGGAAACTAATATGGATGATTAAGAGAACTCAATAAAAATGTTATTATACGAAGAAATGTATTTATAAACAAATACTCAATATATAAAGGTGTATCGGTGAATATTTTGTAAATATAAATTATACATCACATAGGTTGATTACTATAACAAAAAACTTTTATCAAAACTTTATTATTTTAAGATATTGAATGTTGAACTATGACCAATATTAATGACTTGAATTTATTGTTATTAATATATTTTCAAAAATAAAAAGGGCGTGGCAATATTTCGTGTTTTTTTATAATTGCGTTTTTTATCAGCCATAATATAGTATGCTGTTTTGTTCTTTGTTATCTCATTATATTTTAAAATTAAAAAATATCCTTCGATATCACGTCACGTATTATTGCCATCCCCTTACGTTGAGATTACTGAATATATAACGCTATATGATATAAACAACTTTATTTTAAGTAGATATATCAAAGTAGGTAGCTACCAGTGACAATATAAATTCAAATCCGTCCGTTATATTTTTATGTTTGTATAATAGTTATGAAATAAAAACTTCTTTATCAATGATTCTTTATTTTTACAATCACGTTTCCGACATTTTGCGTGCACTTACTTGATGCTTGCATACACAAGCGCACAGTAAATTGTGTTCATACTTTAAAAAGTGAGCATAATAATATAATTTTAAGAGTAGTAAATAAAGAAAAGTGCATTCTGGAGGTAGGCGCTAATGACTGCGACACAGTTTTATTAACTAACTATCTTCTCACGCTAGCTTGTGCCCGCGTGGTCTTCAGTAACACAAATGTAATATAGCCTATAACCATCCCCGGTAAATGGACTATCTATCACAAAAGAATTTTACAATTCAAACCAGTAGTTCCACAGATTATCCCCTACAATTTTACAAACTTTACCTTTTTAGCTCTCGGGTTCTCTCGGGTTCTCTCGGGCTCTTTATAATATTAGTTTACACTACAATCGTTAACTTTTACTCTATTATCTTTATTTACTGTAATTATATATACAGTATATTTATTATTATTATACACAAAAACACTGTTAGTTGTACAAGCCTGTGTATGTTTGCAGGCATAACAAGGCAGGCAAAAGTATTGTGAAAACAATATAACTACATATCATAACGTGGTAAACACATCCTCTGATCCTGAATCATCATCATCAAGTACAGCTCACACAGGTCCCCACCGAGGAGCCTGAGCCAACCCTAAATTAGGGTGTCTATGCCTTAGTCAACGACGCTGGCCAAGTGCGGGTTGTTCGACTTCACATACAACCTAAAAATTTCTTCTTAGATGTGTGTTTATTGACAAGTTTTCTCACGATGTTTTCCTTTAACGTAAAAGCGTCAAATAAACGTACATATGAATTCGAAATTAGAAAATACCCTGGTATGTGGTGGGGTTCGAACGTCTGGCTCGTGGAAGACAATGCCATCGACGCTTCTCTCATTAATCATTATTAATTAATGCTCAATAGTTGAAGTATGTGTATAAGTATGTGTGTGATATTTGGCGCTTAAGTGACGGATAATTTTATTTAAAAAAGGATTGTCACATCAATGACAGTGAACTTTGTGCATACTGTTTTCGAGACTTGAAATTAATTTTATAACAAAATTAAAAAGAAATAACCGTTCATGATTGATTGAGTAACTAAAACATCAAATGCGATAACACCTGCTGAGCAAAAGCAATGCTTAAAACAACTTCAAAACGGCTGCATCTAATAGGCCAGGAAATATCCTTATAAGCTTAAGACCCTTCACTAGTGTGTAGGTCTCAACACTCTTCAAAGATGGAACTGTCCAGTTTTTGCAAGTTATATCGACTCTAAATGGTCTCATTAGTCCACTTACGTCTCACTGTGTAGCAATGTGTTCATAAACCCTTTAGACTCATTACTTTCTTATTATCATAATGTAGAACCAAGGTGTTATAATTTGTTACGCATTATAATATGAATCATCTAGGATAAGATAATGTGGAATGATATGCAGACTTTGATTTATAAAACTTGTATTATTTAAGTAGAAGAATAATCTCTACTTCTCTAAAACAGATCTTTGTTTTTAAATCGAAAGTGTTCTTTATTTGATAATTAGTTGTTGTTTAGTTTAGTTTTTAGTAAATATGATGTCAAATTGGTACAGCCTCACAACGAGGCTCAGGAGACATCATATTTACTTCGTTTGTATGTTACTATTTTTGTGGCTTTACCTTTGAGGACCAAGCCTTATGCTAGTCGAAAAGATGACATAACAGAATTCTACGTGGATTTGCTCAAAAAGTTGGAAGAAAGACTTCGGCCTACATACCAGCTGATGGAGAATGCGGACAAGCATGTCCCCGTAATATTTCTTATTGAACTTACTCAAGTAAGTAAGCGTAGATAAATGTGCAATTACAGAATAACTACATTGGTATTTGGAAATCATGTATAATTTTTTAACTAATTTTTTTTCTGAATTTTAAACTAGATACTACGTTGCTAGATGTAGCTTATATAAAATTGGACAAGATTTTTATACTAAACTAGCTTCCAGCTGCACCTTCGCCTTCGTGGCTTTCGGATACTGGGGTAAAAAGTATCGCTTTTTTTCAATATTGTCTATGAACAAGATATGTGCCAAATTTTGTGTGATTGAATACCTAGGGTAATATAAACTTTTATATTTATGATATAAATGAATGTAAGAAAAACAGGTCTTTAGGACCGGGTCATCCTATTTAAGGTAACAAAGATAAAGAATACTGATTTGAAAGGAATTGTCACTCTAAAAGTAAAATTTCTAGTTTATTATTTTCCATGTGGCAAAACCATGGAACGCCCTGTATAGTTAAGTGAGGGTTAAAATCAAAATTATGGAATCGTTTGATACCACATGTACCTCGATGTTCTGAAGACAACATATTATAATATCTCCCAATCCCTTGATTCCTTTCCCTTCATACCAAACTACAGTAAACTATTTCAAGCGGACTGCGGACCGGACAAAAAATTTGGGTATAGACCTTTATTTTTTTAGGAGAAGTGCATTGGTGAAGATAACTCGTGTAGGTTACGACAAACGGCCCTAGCTACCTCCACATTCCTCTAACGAAATCCGTTGTATGAAGAAGGGAGCACGTGTGAGATAAAAATGGACATGTTACATTCGATAGGAGGCTTTATGCTAAAATTGGGCTTCAATTTACTATTGAGTTATGATCTGTTAAAATTAGTCACTTTCGGTCATAAAGATAAACTATTTTTATGTAGAGATCGTTTTAAGCCTACACCAGTATTATAATAAACTTGATAAAAGAAAGTATAATAGTATATCTCCACACAATTTTGGTATTTCCTTCATTTTAAAGTCTCAGCAAAGGAAAAATGACATTTGACGTAGTACACATGCAAGCATGAACGCATGTTCGACGTTGCCATATTAACAAAAGACGAAGATGAACGCATGCTATTGAAGAATCTGAGAATGAAATGAAACAAAATTCACAAAAGTACTGAAATGTTTATTTGTTCTATATAAAATATTTACAAAATAATATTGCACTCGGCCAGTGAGCCAGCACTTATAATTAATAAAAAATATTGCACCGAAATTGCACAATTCCACTGGTATGTCAACAAATAAGATAAGCTACGTTGTACTTTAACGTATAAAAGTAACTTGTGTCGAATGAAATGTTAAGTCATTATATTAATGCAAATACTCGTTTCATATTTTGAAATTGTGATATTAAGAATTAATATTCCGAGAAGTTTTTCTTCATGCGATTGAACTTTGTTATTTATCATATTTTATCAGCTTTAAATATGAAGAATATATACTGTAATATTTTAATAAATGCCAAATACTTTTATAGTTTACGTCAGCTGAAAGAAGGTCCAATATAATATTTCCAACACTAAGAATAATAATTTTCTCGAAACATATTCAAATAATACAAAGTCAGATTCTAAACACACTAAAGTGGAACAATATTGTTGATTAGAATTTTAAGTATTAGGAATAATGTTACCACATACGTTACGTGTACGTTGAGACCTAAAAATGACACAAAACCGTCTTACATAATGCTGATTCCATAAATTATATTATATTTTCTGCAACGTAATAGCCCTCGAAACTTTGAAGGGTATTTGTAATTATATAAGCTATTAAAAATCATAAAAACACTCTATTTAGAAATTATTACTTTTTAGGAAAAGTCAAAACATTATTTTTATTTATTTCTGTATTTGTGTCATTTCAAACCAGTATTTGACCATAATAATGATCAATTTTATTTAATGAGATATTGCCTAGCCTAAATATAATCAACAATACAAATTATTCAAAAAGTGACTCATTAACATTGCACCTATGCATAATAAATGTTATTTTAATTAATAAATAACTACATACATAGTTTAACTATAAACAATCGATATACTTAAAACCTTATTTTTATTAATAAGGTGGTATACGTTTATAATAGCATCGATTCTGAAACACTTTTACATTAAACTACATTTAAATTGATATTTTTCTCCTAGGATAATAAAAAGATAGCACCATTATAAAATGTCTGAGAATCGATTCCATTATTTAGTCAAAAACCCAAAATATATATTAAGTTTTACATATTATTAGTATGCATATAATAAGATACTAGTGTTAATAAACAAATTGAAATATGTTTTGTAAATTTTCGTCTTTTGTACAATACAAATATAAAGCAACTTTCTTCGCAAAGTGAAAGCGTTTTGAAAAATATCAGTAACATGTGACAGTTTTAATGAAACAGTAGTGTCAATAAAGTCGTTTTTAATAATTTTTATTACAACACTCATTATTTATTGGAAAAATTAAAAATATTTGAAAAGAAAAGAGATTATTATCGATAGCTTTTTCAGATATCTCGAAAACTTAAAAAATGGTTTAACTGAAAAAATAACATCAAATATACCACTTCAAAATTACATCTGTATTAGTCTAGTATAACATGTCATTCAAGTATAACATGGAATTAATAAATTTAACCATTACTTTCACCTATCTACTAAATCAGAAGTTCTGGGCTGATATCCTAGTACGAGCAAATGTTTCTTTGAGTTTCAAATTTTGTTCCCAAATCATACTCATGTATTTATTATAAATATTTTTATTTTATCCAGATATGCAACTGTTGTATAATAAGGTATTAAAACACCATTGTGGTTGTATCACATGAGTTTTAAAACCTAATTATAAACAGTTGCACACAAGACGGCCATGATATAAATCCTCTTAAAAAAAGTTATTTTTGTTCTTTTTTATAAAAAGCTCAATATGACTCGACACCACATGATGATAAACAGTAGAGGAGTCCATATGTGAGAGCAAGTGCAGCATACGACAAACTGTCTCCACCTTGCCGGCCCAAAAAGTGCTTTGCGCCTCTTTTAAAGGAACCCATGTTATATGCAGGAGAGAACACGTATACTGGTAAGGAATTCCACGCTCTAGCTGTGCGACAGAGAAAGGCAAATTTGCCTTTCTCTTTCTGAAACCATGTGGCGGTCTAACAAACCAAAATTCATGTAAAGTTTTATTACTTAGTATAATGAAAGGATTATTAATTCTAGTAATAATTTACATTTGCTATTACTAAAATTCACTCGAATATTTTTTTATTACGCCACAGTAGTGAAATGCGCATGAAATTCATATAGGTACCACGCATCGAAGACTAGACCCTTTGTATCGAAGGTATCGAAAAAGCGAAGGACTGATATTATGAAATGTATCATCCATTTGGATGATGTTATGGTTACTACGATATTGGTTGTTTTAAAGCCGTCAATAAGCGAACTGTTACAGAATCTTTAATTGATGATTAGTATGGATGATCATAAACGCTATTAACAATGCTAGATTTGGGCTAATTAATATCGTCTATATGAACGAAAAATAAAACACTTTTCTAACTGAATTTCAATGCCCTTGTAGAGATTAACATTCCTACTTCAGACTTGTACAGTAACTAGTAATCCTAGTTACACCGTTGTTGACTCGAATATCTATCCCATTTCTTATATAACTATATTGACCAAATTTAATTTAATTCTCATATGCGCCTGTTAGCATTTCCATTGAAGCTACGAAATAAGCTGGCAGTACTAGGGTAAGTATCCCAAAGTGTCTTCCAAACTAGTGTTTCGACTGAGCGGTCGGTGGTCGAACATCCTGGCGAGAGAAGGAGCAGCACGCGGTGAAGTGGGCGGCAGCGGGGGAGGCCTTGCCCGCCGACCATTCTGGACCACTCCGGCTAAAGAACGCACATCAGTACGCTGAGAAAGCCGTACGTCAGCAAATAAAGCTGCCATTTCAGCGGATTTCTTCACGCTGAGAGCATCGTGCGAGCCCGCTCCTGTGCTGCGAACTGAAAATTTATATTATTATTGATTTCCACAATTTGACCCTACAATGAATACTGACCACTAATTCTATGGGCTAAAAAACCGACCAGTCTACTAAAAATTTGAAAATTTCTTTTTTTTCATCCATTATAATTGTGCAACTTCTGAATGCGATCAGAGAGCATTTAGATGCTTTTAAAAATGAACGTTCCGTCAGCTTACCATTGTGATTATTTTGGATTAAACATGGATATATTTATCATTCTCTACATCACCCAACTATATAAACTGTGATCAGACTGGTACACAGTCATTTGCAAGAACTGTTCGGTCATATTAATGTGTCAATGTGTGAAGCCTTTGAGCCGTTGGAGCATTATATTTAGTATGGCAAGTTCATTAGTTTCTAATAATAAGTGTTACCAAAACTAAGTCCATTGCAGTGCAAGCTTCGCACAAATTCGATCGCCTTTCATCATCACCTTTCATTTTAACTTCATACAACTGAAAGATTGTGTAGAATTCTTCAGAATTACACTTTTGGCCTAGCCTTTTAGAGAGGTAGTCCTTAGTAGGATATTCTATTTACTTACAGTTCATAGATCAAGCTTTGAGATTCAGTATATAAGTTAGTATCTGACTGATACTAACTAAGCATTGATTTATTGATACGCAAAATTTAACAATATATATCTGGTCAAAAGTAAACGAAATAAAAATAGTCTTCAGAAAAAATGATAATATAATATTTATTACCTGTGAGTCTCTGCATGTTCCTGGTGCGCGCGTCGCGAGCCTTGTTCTGCAGAAGCAGCTCGTAGTCGAGCGCCAGGCTGTCGGAGCTGCGGGCACGCCGGCTTCGCTCTTCGCGGCGCCTACTAAATTACGATCACATTTCTTTCATTGTGTTACTCGCTACATTAATCACAGCAGCGATAAAAACGAAAGAATTTAACACCATTCATTATAGGTTTCCACAACCACTTTAATTATTTATGCTTTGCCATAATAGCTTTGCCATAGAAATTTTTTATATGAAAAGAAATGTTTTACAAATTTTGACGGACAACTTACGAAAAATGCATGTTAATATAAAGCTTGTAAAAAAAACAAACAGTGCGATCTGATTTAACTTTTTTTTTCATATTTGCTATATAATCTTTTTCATATTAAGAATTTCCATTAAGACAGTGTGACAGTGACATACAACTACAACTAAGTATACCTAATCATTAAGAGCGCACAGTCAGTTCTATGTGCTCTTGGGATTAATATTAATAAATATTCGTAGATTATATATTTAGTGCTAATGTGGCTTTTTTAAGTATTAAAAACCATTGTGTTACTCACCTCCGGTTTTTATTGCCCTCGCTATCATCAAAAGCTCTCTTCATTTTGTCAGAGTAAGTTTTCTGGGATGGACTTCTCAAGTATTCCATGCTTTGAGAGGTTTGCATATTCGTCTGATGAGGACCAGTGCAATAGCACTTATTGCTGTCTGCACAGCTCTCAGAATCACATGAGCAATACGAGAAGTCACCATCGTAAGCCTCTCTAAAACACGATGTTAAATAATATTCATCTTCAATTCCAGCTATCTTTCAAATTACGAACATCATGATTTTATACTAAATAAGCGTTAATCATACCCAGTGCTATTAATGCAAAAAAGAATCCTCGTCGTCAATGTGTTATATTAAGAACAGTTATATTAAAAATTAAGTATCCAAAATTACCAGCATATTTTCAGCAGAGTCAAATAAATAGCATCAAAAAAGGACACTTAACAAATTTTTTAAACAGCTAATAGCAACAATTATTACAAATCATAATGTAATTAAAAATTCGTGTTTCACTATAAATAATCATAATTTAGTGCAGTTACTCTGGATGCGTCGCGAGCTACGGACGCGCCACGCTCTGATTACCAACACACATTTCATTTCTACAAACTACGAGTATTTTTTATAATGAACCATAAATAATAACAAACATGGCCGGAATTACTTTAAAGATATTCTTAGCAATTCAGCTTCGCAAATGAAATTAAAGACACTCATTTCACCGCGATACATACGCCTCTATTAAAGCTAAATGAAATGTAAAGCATAGACGGATGAAAGTAGAGAAATTTAAGTAGTAAACAGTAAGTTATATTAAAAATAAACACAGTTTTTTAATTAAGCATCTGAAGAACGAATAATATTTAATGTCAATCTTATATCCAAACTAAAATTATTAATACGCGAAAGTAGAATTACCTCGAACAATCTTTGCAATTTTTGCTTTTATTCAAGAGACGTAACTTCGCTAGATCTCTGTCTTCAACGGCCGAGCAATAGCATTTGGATTTACAATCGCCACCTTTGAGAGAGCAATAGCAACGGTCGATACAACTCTCTGATTCACATTCAGAACAAGAAACATATCCACTAGAGCTATTTCTGTTTTGGCAAGCAAGTCTATTGCTAAGGGTTAAAAAGTCCGAATCTTCAGATGTCGAAGTCCTTTCTCCAGGCCTTGATACCTTGCCATTACGTTTTGATACTTCAACAGCCTTATCTGATCGTTTAGAATTCCGTTGACGCATCACTTGCCTCTTTGGAGGAGGTGGTACAACTGGCTCTTTAGGTCGAAATTGTCTCAAATCATAACTAGATGTTGAGACTGAACTTTCCGAAACTGGCTCTTTATTACTTGTGACATTTTTAAAATCAAATGAAGCGATCTGCTTGTTCTCTTTATGCCGATTGTCTTTTCCAAAAGGCATTCGGAAAACCATTCGAAGACCATTAGCTCCTTTAAAAATTTTCCGTCTCTTGGTTTGGAATAAACTATTTCTTCTCAGTATCTTCTTTTTCTGTTTTTTCATTATTGCTTTGCTGTGTTGAAATATTTCGTCTTTTGTTAATGTAACCGCTAACTTTAAGAGAAATTCCTTATATATCGGTTTCAAATCATTGAAGGACATCCCTTCTGCATCTATGATTGCATTAAGGATCTCATCCATGGAGTGTAAGTTCTCCTGAACTTTGAATTCATTGAAAAGTTCGTTAAACCCTAACGGTGACCCTCCTCCTTTTTTTCCGTTGTTTCTAAAAAAAAAAATTCATTGTCAGATTTATTTAGGCTAGGTGTATAAGGTTGAGTAATATTAATAGTATATATAATATAATACTAATAATAGTGATTATTGGTAAAAAACTAAGACGAATGTTATACTGGAGCAGAGGTATGTGGCGGACGCGGTTGCGTTGGCACAATTACTTGCATGCAAGATGGTGAAACACTTGAATAAGCGCGTTTCATTCCTCTCTCGTTAGTGAGTTATTTTTATGATTGGGTTACAGATCTAGTAAGAAATAACACAGATGTCAGCTGCCAAGATTGGTCAAAAAGGAAATGAAATCGCTCATGCATTGCGATAAAATTGTAAAGAATAATTACATAGTAGCGATTTAATTTCTAGGTTATATCAAGCGTGCAATAATTATGAACGGTAATAAAGCGTACCTATGTCCTATCGACTTGTACCTCGTAAGTCCCCCAGCATTGAGAAAGCTACCGGAACGAGGAATAGCTACTTTAGTCAATATATCCCCAGAGTCATTTAGTGACTTCCTACCACTTTGTGATCTTCTCAAAGGCTCTTTTGGGGAGACAGTGGTAGAATCTGATGTTGGTTTCGAAGGTATGGGAGGTGGTAAAGTTGGTGGTCTCTGTAAATTTTTTCGCCTTTCTAATTCCCTAAATAACTCTATTTTTTCAGATACTTTACTTCGAACTGATGATTCATTACTACTGTGAGAAATTGGCATGTTCTGTAGTTTTCTAATATTCGGATTAATACATTTCTTTTCTACCGACTTCTTTGATTCTTGGCTGTCACTTCCACTTGTATCATTATGTTTAATTGAATCTAATTTAGCTTTGACTTCTTCCACCGTAATTCGTTTTGCTTCGGCGGGGGGAACAGATGGGGGAGGTGGACGCTGAGGTAAGCTCTCCGATGACTTTTTATTTCTTTCTGGTTTGGGCTCAGTAAACGATTCACTAGCAGAGTAACCATCAGCTCTGTCGCTGTCTCCACTCATAGATGACGTACTACGTTTCTTCCGAGGTGGTCTTACGGGCACTTCATTAGGAGATGTACTGCTTGTTATACTCATACAACTGACCCCGTTTCGATTTTTTAATTTCTTTTTATCAGTATGACCTTGTCGGCTCATGTGTGACATCAGGGATTTATATAGAGTAGCTGCTATCACGATAGCATCTTCTGTAGTCTGGCATACAAACCCATGACACTCTAATTGCTTGGCCACACCAATTTTCCTCATCACAACAGCGAAAAGTGGTGAATGAGAATTTTCATCATGGGAGAGGATGTATTTTTTGTCGGGATTTTCTAAAGTTCTAAATAATGAATGTCGGTCAATATTATCTGGATCAGTAATTAAAGGTAGAAATGCATAACTTAGTTCATGAGGCTCACTTTCTGAAGCCTGGACAATAAATTTAACCGCAGACCAGACAGCTATCGTTGGAAAAGGGTTTAATTGTTCTAAATCGCCTTTATCACCCTTGTATCTTACTTTTAAACCAGATTTTGATATTTCTAGTCGACCTGTAAGATGACATTTATGGCGAAAGTTTCTTCTATAAGCAAAGTATAAATCTTTTAACGGTGTTTGAAGTCCAGACAAACTAGTGACTTTGCTTTGAAGTGGCGTCGATCCTAGGTAATGGACACTAAACATATGAACTCCGATGTATTCGGCGGACTGTTTTGATTCGTCAGCCATCTCTGCGAACATCCTCTCTATTCGGTCTTGCACAGTATTATTGATCTTGTTAATTTTATTCTGACAGTAACCGTCATCATCTTCGTATATCGTCGCTTTACTATTGTGAGTCGAGCTGATCTGTAAAATACAATTGATTTTTTTTTTAAATCGTATAAATTACTTTTTTTTAAATCGTGAATGATTGCAAAATCTCCCTGCACCGGGACATCAAAAGATGATTAATTCAATGCTTCAAAACTATGTAATTTTCTCGTAGGTGTGGAGAACCCTACAACCAATATTTACCTTACTATCTCTTCGTCCTAGTTCAGAAGCAGTCATTTGTCTATACTGCGGGAGGCTGGCGACTGAGCGACTGTCTTCAAACAAGGCATCTATCTTCTGCTTGTGGAGCGAGAGGGAAGATACACTGGGTGCACGCGACCGTCTCGTTTCGTCGTCGCGCGCGCCCAGACGGAAACCGCTGAGTGGCGCGCTGTCCGTGTCACACGTTACCATCTGAAATATAATTAGATAAGCTATTAGATAATATAATTCTATTTAGTTTAAATACTGATAATTTTTATAAGTTTCTGCCACATCCTTATTTCTGTAGTATAGCTATAATTAAACTTAGACTAATTACAGAAACTCAATATGTTACTTGATGTTCATGTATAATTTTAAGTGAATTGTTGAATGATAATTAAACATATTATATAGTAATTATCACTATAATGAGCTGTATAACTTTGCTAATGAAGTTATTGCACGGCAAAATTAAATGTAGGCCTTAAACTTAATGAATATTGCAGTTCCTCTCCTCCGGTGTTCTTCAAAACAAAAGCACTATCGTTTTCATATGACTGCATGCATTGCTGACACCTTAAGACTATGACGAATTATAATTACAAACGGTTACCTTAAAATGTAACTGCGTCGAAATATAAGAAGCTTTGCCTTACAGCGACTGTACAGAGAGCTTCTACATTTATGAAGTTGAACGTTTTGATCTTTACCTGTATATTATATAGATCTTGATTTGACATTGACTGTACACAACATTGCGGGTAAAGTGAAAAACACAGTGACCTTTGACTTATACCTTATTTAGTCAAATAAGAGAGCAGTTTTATTCATGATATGCGGCACACGTGTATTGTCATATGGTAAGTAGTTTTGACTTATTGAGGCTATCATAAGGGTTATGAATTGTCAGGAATCTTTCTTATGCAGATTAATGTGAAGATTAATTTATTTTTTCTTTTAATTCTGCATAAAAATAACCATGAATATTGAAGATCTGGAGGTCTGAGGTTCAATTCCCAGTGGGAGCATTAATTTTCTGCTCCTTTTGGTTGGTGCTAGGCCGTCTGACTAGTTACCTACATCTATTTATGAAATGTTCAATGCCTACAATAAACACTTGATTCATATTAATAGCCCATCGGATTTATTTCAATTATAAATAACAGACGAAATGTGTATGTGAGTGTGTGTGACAGTGAGTATAGGATGTGTGGGTAGCTCTGTTAGATCCAATAGGTCTAACAGAACTAATCATATTGATCAAATACATGTGTATATCTATAAAAAATATTGCCTTAAATCAAATTCTATTCAGTAAAGTACCTACCTACATAACAAATTGAACTTCAAGCATTTGAATTTAGGCTCATAATTCTTTACGCACTTGAAATACCTATTAGATGAATATGCAGACAGTGTTCTATTTGTTCTGCACTAATAATTTTTTTTTGTATTTTTTTTAATTTTCAGTAATTCTTTTCAACTTACAAAGAAGAGGTCTTAATCACAGTACATAAAAGTAGATATTGAACGTATTGCGGTGGAACCAAGGAACAATGTTGGTATCGTAACGACTGGTTTTTGTAACTAAAGTGCATAATTTATAACCAAAGGTGATGAAAGCCATTTAGTTATTCAACTAGGCATATTTACAGCATTGTTTTGTCGAAAAAAAGTAAAATCCGTATAGGTACAAGCCAGGACTGGCGTTCGAAATATTTCCGATTATAGCAGCATAATAAGATGCACTAGGTTATTGGTGAAGTTTCGTTTATATTTTTATATAAGCAGTAATTGAAGCGATTATTAAATATTTAAATTAATTTAAAGTAAATTTAGTTAGTAGTAAATACATTCAAGAGGTAAATTATATAGTAATTAGTAAAGCATTACTTGCTTATTTTGTAATTTTCATTAATTTTGTAATAAAAATATTTCTCCTAATATGTTCTTTAGTAATATCAGAATTTGATCAAATCGCCTTATTACAAAGAGGTCGCTTTACACCTGGTATTCCCAAGTAAGTTTGGTGAACAGTTAAATACAAATGAGAGAGTCTTTAGAAGAATGGATCTAACTTTAACCTTTAGGTCTCAAACAGCCAGCCGCCGGCTGGCTGTCTTCAGGAAAAATCTGTCTTAATATTTTATCTTAATATTAGTCTTAATATTAGTCTGAATATTTTGAGTGAATAATCTTACTTCTCTCCGTGTTTTCGGGCCCTAGGCCCTGTATTTCTTAGCATTTTGATACTATTCCGTGCACTATCACGATCACCTGAAACAAAAAAAATCTTTTGCAAAACAAATTCCCTTAGCATAAACATACGAATAAAATAATATTATTAAACTATTGATTGTATACAACAGCGGATTAAGAAGGTTCTAGATCTAGGTTGACGTTTGCTGCTGGTGTCCCTCTGCAGTTTGATAAAATATTTTTTGATATCTTTTCTACGGTTTTTTACTTGTGCCGTTGACAGAAAAGAACATCGAGTTGTAATAATGTGATTATTTGGTTCCAGCTTACAAATCATATAATGTTGACAGCGACTCCCAACACGTTTTTCTGCAGACCTTACTCATATTAGTGTTAATCTTGTTAATCTTCGGTAATGTGAATTCATATTACAGAATGAACATTCAAAAGTGGTTTTTGATTATACGAAATAAGTTTATTCATTCACGAAAAATTCAAATTCATCTATCTTTGTTATGAGCAATTACTCAAAATGCTCAAACTTAGAAAAATGTATTTTTGTCCGTAACAATAAAATTATATTTCTATATTTTAGAGAGACAGTAAGTCTTTCAAAAATTATTAGGTTTCACGCAGTGCACGGATCACAATATTTTTCTTTGTATACAAAACTTGCGATATTTTTCCGCAACTATTTCAATCGTGGTGCGAGCCTTTAATGCCTCTCATGCTCCGTAATTGTGTACCGATGTTACAAAAAGGTACAAAAACCTCATAAACCCATTAATCTTAAACCCCAAATTACTATCCTTAAAAGGGTATTCACTTGTATTTTTCATCGTATTAAAAATGGGAACCGATGGTTATTTCGCGTGGTAGTTATTGACTTTGACCTTACTGTTGTTAACTTTATTGATATAGAGGCAGACTTAGTTTGGTGATGTTAGGCAGGTGGAGTTAGTCTACCACCAACCAAACCGAACAGCAAATCTTTGCCCCCACTGCGCATTGGTGGTCCTAGTCGCTAGACCGCAGAGGCAGTTGATACATTTATTATTTATATAATTAACAATCAAATTGTCTCTCTTGCATTTAAATTAATCGAGTATTGAAAAATCGGTCCCAAGCTTGAAACATATAAAATATTATACAATGTATTTTACCAATTAATCCATTCATATGAATTCATATAATATACAGTGGTATTCTTTAAAATTCTGGCTTAATCCACCATCTTTTATCTGTGCTATAATATAGGAGTGATACGTTATAACAAGTGGTTTTGAATACGAAATCAAGGCTACTTTTGCTATGATTAATGCTGGATGTTTCAATAAATATTTGTAACTGTTAACAAAATGTGTGTTCTTGCTTTGAATTTAACCAATACCAACTGGTGCTGACTATGACTACAACAGCTTTTATCGATCAACCGTCATCAGGCAGTATGCGGCGTGACACAGTTGTGTATGACCAAAAATATGTGTGTTTCTTCCATGTTTTAGATCGTTGATCCCGGTTATCATTGCAACCACCTTAACCTATCTACCAAACTCGCATTTGGAAATATATACAGCTTAATGAACCAACCAGCGTTAAGACCCAAACTAGTTGTGATTCTTCCTTGTTAGGTTGATCCTGGTTGTCACTGTAACCGCTTTTTATCTATCAATCTGCGAGCAGTGTGTGAGAATGGATTGCTTCAACTGTTTATGCTTCTTCCATGTTGAAAGAAGTTAATTAGTCGTGGTTGTCACTGGAATTATTTTTATACACCTACCCTCATTGGGCCAGTGGGAAGTATTACCCAAACTCTTTGTTTCCTTTCATGTTGTAAGGACACAACATGAAAGGACAGCCTACAGAATAGTGGAATACATAAAGTTTAAGAGTGAAAATACACACACTATCTATTATTTCGATAATAACTAATATACAGTTGACAATCATTACAATAAATTCATCTTTGTATGTCACTAACGAACTATATCAACATAAGATATCTATTAAGAAAATATACCTAAACGAGGCACTACAAATTTACATACACAGTTACTCCGTTACAAACCGGTGAACATTCGTACGTTACTCAATTGAATAACCATTGTACGAGATTGCTGAAACGTAATTTGTTTGATCCCCTTTAAATTGTTTGTGATGGCTAATTTATATTTATATAATTAACAATGTAAATCAGAGTATAAACAGAGAAAGCGAAAGCAAGAAGTTTATGTTCTATATTACAGAGGATTGAATGAAGATTTGTATATTGTATTTTGTGTTCGGTTGCGTATAATCGCTTAGTTTGGCAACTGATTTTACAATGCTTTTGTGCCTTAAGTAATGTAAACTAATGTAAGTTTACAATACACTTACAAAATTTAAAATTGTGTTGATAACATTGTAAATGACGGTTTGTAATTAATTAGTAAATGTTACTGGATTATGATAATATTACAAAATAGATTGTACAAAAACTTTATCAGTGTGTTACGAAAAGAAGTACCTAATTGATTATATAAGTGATGATTAATTTGATTTACCAAGCTATTCCTTTATTTTTAATTAGAATATGAAAATACTTTTTGGTAAAGTTGTCGAATTTTGATCCATTTGCTTCCTGTATAAGTTAAGGCTCAAATAAAATTTATTAAGATAAAACTTTGATAAAATTACAGTTGATCTATAGAAAATATGTCAAAATATGTATGTATGTTTTTCGCTAGATAAATATCCCAAGATACAAAAACGGTGTTTAATCGTCAGTTTAAGTTAATGTAGTGAAAAATTTAGCCATATTTTCTATAGATAAATTGTCCTATCATCAAATATATTCTCTGGATAAATAAATATATTTTATCTGACCATTCTAAAAGATATTAAATTTTATGCATTTCGGATATTTTAACAATTTTTTGGAGGCCATTGTTAATCACACTATCATTCTAGGCATAAAAAATTAAAGGTATTAACGATAATATTATTTATGTAGTATTTATATAAGTATCAATATATATTTATTTTAATTTACGAGCGACTGTTTGCAATGACATTATGAGTTCAAGACAAGATTTATTTTGACTAATTAATGAATTGGTCATATTTTAATATGAAGGTCGAATGGTGATACAGTAACGAACATCCCGTCTATCACAATCCAAGGTAACAAACAGTTAGCATAAATATCAATAATTTCAAAAAATGATGCAATGTGATATGTATTAGCAAAATAATATAAAATATGTTATTTTGATTTTATCAGATCAAACATAATACATTCTCCTTTTACCTTAATTATATAATGATGTAAGAATAAATTCTACCATATGGCAAAAACGTTCCTTTGGGCTGATTAAACTTGGCGTTAACCATTCTTGTTACATAAAAGTTTAACATTAACAGGATTCACCTTACATCTCTTACTAGCATAGTAGAATTATTTTAGTGTTCTTATTTTTTTATTATTTCCGTGAAAAAATAAAGTCAAGGAAAATAATATATGTATTGCGTTAGAAATATGTAAAATAATGCTAAATTAAAAATAACATTTCAATTTCGTCATTCCTTGCCGCATATGTTTTCGCATCTTTTTGCCATTAATTGGCATTAAGATACACGTTCTATGGAATTTAAACAGATTTCTGTAATTGTAATATGAGTGTCAATATCTATTGAAAAAGTTAGAGATAGACACGAGCATTTACAGTAACAATGGTTCGTGCTACCTCAAAAAGAATAAGCCAGGTATTTTATTGGTAACGAAATCAACAAATAACATTTTCTACGACACTTCTCTGAGAACTCATAAGCATTCTGTGGTCGCTTTCCTCACAATACTTGAGGACTTGGGTTACAATACTATACAATATAATAGTATAGGAAGAATGTTTGAAAGTGTTTATTGTAAAATGGAGACAATGTAACATTTCAATAACTTCGTTAATGGCCAATAATGGTTCAAAAGGATGTTGGGGGATTAGTTAGTTGAACGTTGCTAAATTTTTGATCGAAAACGAAACTTTTTAATGTGTTATAATAATACAACAATTTCTCAAAAAATCTCAAAAAATGTCTTAAAATCTGATTTAATGTGAATTCTTATTTATTTATAATTGAAAAGATTTATATTTCTTAAATATAATGAAAAAACAAACAATGGGTAGATTTGTTTTACTTTAAAAAAAATCTAATTAAAATTCTAATTAAATGTATTTCGAACAATAAAAAACTAGTAAGCCCGATGAGCTTTGGTATTCGACTCGTTTGTCTGCAAGCCCACAATATCTTCAAATTCACACATGTCTTATTCCGATTCCAATAGATGTTATTTTAACAGATCATATTATTATATTTGAGTAGTTTAATGTTGTGTTTACTTAAGAGATCGAGGATCATCGTTTTGAATACGTGATCAGGTTGTTGCTAAACGGGAAAGTTATAAAAATTGCCTTCAATATTTTAATAGAACTTATGATGTGCTTACTTACATTAATAAAGTAAATTTTATTAATGTAAGTAAGCACATCTATTTCATAAACATAATCCTGACCCTGCTTTAATACATAATCCTGACACTGATTAAATATTTGTATGATGAGTACAACGAACACGCCAAACCATCGGTAACTAAGCTTTTTATGTGTAAGAACTCTAGTGTTCATATATTCTTAATACGTCTAGATTAATAAGTATAACTGTGTTTTTAGGAATAAATTTGTATAGACACACATCGTTTCATTTTGCACAACATGTGAATACTTAATTCCATAATATAGATGCGAGATAATTATTTACATTAAAACAATCTACTACTATCTATGTACTCAATACTAATCATTGTATTGATTATATTCATTTATTATTAACAATAAGTTTTAGTAACATATACTCATTCGTTCCTTTCATAAGATACACTTTATATTTTGAACTGAGCATCCATCATTGATCGAAACCGCTCGTTGCATTTCTAAAAGCCTTTACAAAATACGTGTAATGCTTGCTGTAAATGAACCTGTAAAATGTTTCGGACTCGACAAAGCTTAGCAGGTCACGTTTGTCTATAATAGTGTGTATTAATATTATGGGTAGTTACCGTATAACATTACTGCGTGAATAATAAAATCAATAATTGTGATTATTATGTTATAGCCATTTCATACACAGATCACAGATCATTGGTAAATTGACGTTCAATTTGACAAATAATTTTTACTATGATATGAAACTTGATTTACCTTCATCGACGGCAAATATGCATAAGTCTCACTACTGGATACTTCTACCCATATGTGAAAAACAAATGCGTAGTTTAGGTTGACCAATGCGGGTGGGTGGGTTAAAGCGGTTGTCTTAACGTTTTAACAACCTTCCAAAGCAATGAGCTCGATATTACAAATTTTGAATGACCCGTCTAGGATGTATTATGAACTCATATTTTCATTAACCTTACGGCCTTCATCTTATTTAAAAATTGGATGAGCTTTATTAAGAAGACGATAGAGTTCATTCTACCAAAAAATAATCAGTCAATAAGCTTCACCGCTACGCAAGCAAGCTCTTCCATGTTGTACTATCTATAGTCTTTTTCTGGAAGTAATAACGATAAACTCGAGAGAAATACGAACTTTTGTACAGCTTACAAAAGTTCTTTGTTGTGAAAATACTTTATATATTATACTGTCTTAGCCAAATGATCGCACAGGTTATACAGAAATACGGGTATCTCTTAGATAACTTGGTCCTCACCTTATATAAAACTTAGTGATGATCAAAATCATATCGCTAAAAGCGTGTCCTAAACGCTGTTTAAAAAATTGCTATTGTGGTTGAAAATGGGCATTTTGTTTCTTAAAATAAATGGTGTTTCAATAACATCATCTGATCTGTCATAATTTAAATCCAAATATCTATTTGCAATATTAATTTAAAAACTGATTAAATTTACAATTAAAATACAATTAACAGCACACATAATATTATATGATATTGAGTTTAATTGCTTACAAGAATACGTAATCAACCATGGCCAATGTAATAATACAGTTTATCTTCTTCTTTGGGGTTTTATGGCGCTTTCTTAATAGATTCCGCCAGTATCGAGTTTTCTGCAGGTATATATTTTATAAAAACTATCTGGGAAAAGTGATATGATTGCACAAGGTATATTAATTGTGTATGAGAGGTTAAATGTAGAACTGTTGAATTATCTGAAAAAAAAGACACACACAAATATATATAGTAAATTTGTTAATAGGTTAATGAGGACAAACGACTTATAATCTAATTTTATTGGTGGTTAGATAGTCACACAGAACTGTAACAAATGGAGAATTGACATGTACAAGTAGGGATTTGAAGTTAATTGGTCTGGGGATGTATGGAGGGAACAGATCATAAAGAGAGATGGCGTATCTAGAGCATTCAAAGAAAATATGATCGGTTGTTCCTTCGTCCAATTCACATTCACATAAAGAAGAGTCCTTGACCCTTATTTTGGCCAAATGTACCGGTGTGCATGCATGTCCTAACCTTAGTCGACAGATCGTAGAGGTGCAAGTTTTGGAAATGTTTTTATGTTTAAAGTACCAGGGTATACATGGAATTAAGTCTTGGATGTCAGAATAAAACTTTCCCACAACACAGCGGGACTCATTCCACTTAGTATTCCAAGCAGAAATCATCTGATGTTTGGCCATTAATTTAATTTTTTGTAAGGTCATGAGAGAACACTTTAAGATGTGAGGTACAGCCACTGGTAATAGACTCCTTCGCCATACAATCGCCTAATTCATTCCCCTCTATGCCTGAATGACTGGGGATCCAAGCCAAGCAAACTAAAACACCTTGCTGTACGCATCTATGAAGGACACTCCTAATATTGAGGATGAGTGGGAAATTATTTTTAGATTGGAAGGGATTAGATGATAAGCCTGGAGTCAGCTTTTGGAATCTGAAAAGATGTTAGTTTTATAAAGTTTTAGTTTTTTTAGTTTCAACACGTCGGCGGACGATATAGAGATAACATGTCGTATATACCCAAATGTCAAGAGCAATTCTAAAAATTGTAATAAATAATATTACAGTTTCGTGTGGCTAATGGATCAGAAAAGACAACATGCACTGTAGACGTGTTATTCGTAAATATACTTAGATACATATATTTTGTTATTTCATCGCACTTTCAAAGCCGGAGAGACACTCAAGATAGGTACTAAGATAAAAGCTAGAGATTTGATAAAAACTGTCACTCGTATCCAGGAAAGTGTGCTAAAGTGTAACTGTTGCGTGTCAGGGTAGCGGCCGCCCGTTATACCGCATACTGACCAGCCACTCGGCGCTAGATTGAATTTGATGGGATACGATTACTGCAGACCATAGATCATAGATAGTGTTGTGAGTATAGTGGTAAATCCGCGATATGTCAAACTCGCCTTAATACTCGCATAAATATCTTAAATTTATCATATTTTAGATCACATTTCCAACCAAACCTAGCCGATTAGGATAAGTGCCTTTAGGAATCATAAAAAGTTATTAAATAAAATTAGATTAGATCTCTAACAGTGAAATAAAGCAGAATTTCGAATTTGACAATTATTTTGTTATGGTAACAGACTTGGGTATGAACACCAACCAACCTAGCAGAAAATTTTTATCCCCACTGAGAATTGAACACCGGACCCTAGATCTAAAGTAGGAAGTCTCAGCCACTAGACCATTGAGGCGGTTGAAGTAGGTAAGCGGTTGAAGGAGACTTTCTTTTCTCCCTTAAGCCATTAAGTTGGCGGTTAAGGCATTGGTGCCTGTTGTTCCAGCAATCTCTTGAATCCTTCGACCTGCTTTAGGCCAGCGTAGTGCTGTTATCGCCTAAACTCCTTGTATATTTACTACATAGTAAATATAACATTTATATAAACATACAGCAAAGTTAGCGAGACGTATATAGAGGTTATAAATGATAAATTAATAAAACTATATCGAAGAAGCCCGATGCACTAGCGACGAATCTCCGCAGCTACTCTTAGACAATAGCGCTACTGGTATTATACCGAACTTGCTGTATTGCTTAGAATTTGGTTACATTATCTGTTAGATATTAAAGCCATGGAATCAATAGTTTTAATCACATTTTTCTAGCAAAATTTGGAATTTTGTATCCGCTCTTTCATAGACTAACGTTCTATTGTTTTCTTTGTCTAGATGTTTTCAATTGTATGGTTTACTGTATTCAACTGTTAATGAAAGCCTTCAAATCTTTATAACAAGACTCGTTCATTTTTTTACACTTCATTGTATACAACTCTAGCTTAAATGATAAGTATTATAGTATTTAAATCAGCTTTAACTAATAACTAAAGCCCAATGTTTGCTTTACAAGATTTTTTTCTATTCAGTAACGATGCGCATCAAAATTCTTGACAGGTTTTAGCTAAGCCAACATTTACTCGACTGGCAAATAAAAACCTTCATTTATAATACGCCATTTTAAAATAACTATTTGAAGTACATAGAACAGAATTTTATAAAATACATCTAATTTAACCCTTGCTATACTTAAAGTTTTTTGATATAAGCTATACTTAAAGGCTTTTGATAAAGCCAATAAACTTAAAATTACACTGTTAGTGTAATTTATGCTATAAGCTTAAAATAACGCATTATCACTATAATTGCTTTTCGATTAAGGATATATTATTTTCTAGTTATATTAATTTTTTTTCAAGTTAATACATTTGTGTTCTACTGATGACTATATTTTCTTTATCTTCAAGTAACATAACAAATTTATGTCTTTATGAAATTTCTTCATTTGCCTCGCATGGGTTGAGTTATCCGTAATATTCTAATAGTCCGGATAACTCAACTGATACCAGATACCAGTGTCAATTGATACCAGTATCTTGTTTCTAAAAAACTAAATTGTTTGTTTAGAAACAAGACACTGGTATCAATTTTACAAGCGCAATGTCAGAAGTCAAAAACGTCTAAATCGCGATAGGTAACTAACGTTAAACTTTCGTGCTAATAGTACTTACTACAACTCTTACTAACAACTCTTTTAACATTACATTATTATCACGCCCATCTTGTGGAGTAGTCATTACCATGGTCTACTTATCCAGATGTCCCGAGTTCGTATCCAGGTAGGGACAGATATTTTTATGACGATTACGAATGTTTGCTTTCGGGTTATGGATGTTTGTATGTTTATTTAGTATATTTCAGGTATTTATATACATATTATTATCTTTATGTCGCCTTTATGGTATTCATAATACAAACTCTTAATGATGCTTAATTTGGGCTAGATAAAAGGTGTGAATGTGAGAAAAATTTTTATTATTATACTTCAGATTAATTACCAGTGAGTTTATTATAATATAAAGATTATTCCGTTTTCTTTTAGAACGAAAAATTAATCGAATAGAATGAGTTTCCGATAATAATTTACTGTGATAATCTTCCTTAAGTTTGTAGCACAGATCTTTCTTATGAATATAAATTGGTCGTTCATAAAATTTCGTTGTAAGAAAACCTTGAAAACATCCTCGCTTAACAATCTTTATTGATCAGTTAAGGTTGGTTACACGAAATAACTTTAATAAGAAAAAAACTTATCAGAACTTTCACTTTTTGCAATCAAAATTATATTTTTTTAAATTAGTTTATTCGCAACAATCGCATGGGTAAATATATTATGTACCCTAAATTATACCTCGATACAGTCCGATGGTTAATTTAAATAATAATATTTATTTTTTATAATCTTTTAATTTCTTTCACTGTCTCTACCTCACAAAGGATACAAAAATAAAAGTCAATAAATAGACATTAGCTTTATGATAAAAGTTATTTAATTTTTTTAATATATAATATAGTTCTTAGATAAATGCAAAGGTCAACAAATAGATGGATCATGCATCGGACTTGGGAGCAATCACTCTAGCAAATTAGAGACCTTAGCTATGTTTCAAAATTATCTAGTTTTAATTACATTCTACATATACCACTTTGGGTGTATGAGGTTTACAACCGGAGTAGTAAAAGTACTAACTTTTTTGGTGAGTTAGTAAGTACAGGACTTTGCTTATCACTTAAATTGGTAATTTTATATATAAACGATTGGCCAGCCAACCAGTAAAGCGATTCCGAAGAAGTACCGGTAAACTTTAATAACGCAAGTGAAATAAGGATGAAGTATTAAGTAAAACAGGGATATAAACAACGTTCTTTTTGAAATCATTATGGTAATGAACATGAACCACCTCCCAAATTCGAATAACCTCCTACAAACAAACTTTACACCTTCACACCATAAAAATATATAACAAATATAATTAATTTAAAATATCAAGCTTTAAAACCATTTTCAAGATGGTTTACTTTTAAATATTTTATTTCTATGGCAACTCTGTCTGCATATACCTCTCTATTTAGTAAGTTTTGTAAATGTGAATAATATAATAAAAATAATATAAAAATATTACTCACATTCACACATATTTTCTATCCCAAATTAAACATTATTAAGAGCGTGTATTATGGATACTATATTACGGAGAAATATAGATAGTAATATGTATATAAATATCAGAAATTAACTAAATAAATGTACAAACATCCATAATTTGTAAATAAATATTTGTAAACATCGTAAAAGTATCTGTCCCTACTGGGATTCCAACACGGGAACTCGGGCTATGTAGACAACGGTACTGACCACTCGATCAAACGGTCGTCAAAACCAGTTTTATCGTATGAAATATTAAATTTTCTGACATATAATATGCCTATCCCAAGCAAAATTATATTCTAGCAAGAAAACGTCCACGATACCTTAATAAGCCACAACACTGATAGAATCATGAACTCATCAGACTCATATATCTCAGACTCATATATCTTAGACTCATTAAAGCAACTGACAGTTTAAAATCTACCTGTTAAATTGTAATCGGTAAATTTAATCATTTTATTGACATGGTTGGATACGCATTGAGATTAACATTTAATATACTTTTCATAGAATGTAAACCTATTTACTTATAAAAATAAATACAAGTTAATTATTAAAGGTTAACTTTTCTATTTTAAATTGCTCATGTATTGTGAAACCCATTAATTTAGAAGCACAGATGACAGTACGGTCGTATTTAAATTTTTATTGTTTCCAAATTCAATTCTAGTCAACCTTTATGCTGAAAGCTTACCTACTGTGTAAGAGGTTGGTAATATGAACATAGAAAATCTTCGGATGGTAAATATTGGTATAATGTATCTATAATTAGGCCGGACGGCCGAGGGTCAGCAAGACAGTGAGAAAAATCGGCGGACAATCCCGGCGTTATCGTGCAAGACCGCCCTCTGGAACCTCGCAATCATCGGTCCGTCACCCAGTCTCAGTCTATTGTTGGAACGAGGCCATTGGTTAAAACTTAGACTCATATGATCACAGTGGATGTCACCCTCAACATATGGGTAACCTCGTGTGCCAGGTTCTGATACTTGATCTTTTTATCCGATTCGGCTTTCACGAAATATATATCGAACGGAATGGTAATATCCATTATCTATTGTTTCTTACTGTGTTCTATAACACAGTATCGTGAACCCAAAAATAAGTTTTTTTAATGAATTTTACGAATCTGAGGTACTGTTCTTTTACAAAAATATAAATTTTAATTAATTTTGTTGGGTAATTTATAACTTAATAAATTACCCAAATAAGGCAAAAATAGTTATATATATTACTAATATATATTACTATTAGTATACATAACTATTTAAGAAGTTATCAAATTTAAAAGTTTTTGTAGTTGAAGCTTGATTCTTTTCCTGGAAACCACTTAGCACGAACTGTTTCAATATTCACAATTGGATAACTTATTAAATTGATCAATTTTTGCTTTATTTGTGTTTAGATGTCGAATTTTATTGTTCGGAACTATTTCTTTCACAATTTTGAGTGGTAATTTTCTAAAGTCAAAGTTAGATGGGTGGCTGTCAGTATTTTTATTCTGCCTGCCTGTTTGTTAATGGTTACAAATACTCGAATAGTTCAAGATAAAAATATGAAACACATAATACGTACCGATAAAATTTGAAGATTAACATCAATTTCTCTGGATTCCCACCATCCTATCGAAGAAAAATAAATTTCGAAATTGATTCACAATTTACAGAGAAATCGGTGAAACAGACTTAGATTTATACAAAAAAAAACAGTGAAACATAAAAACTCCTTCCATTTTGAAGTCGATTTAAATTTAACATAGTTTTTCAAAAATTATTATTATTATTATTTTTATTGCAATGAAACCGTTAATCAATAGGTATTAAAAATCCAGATAATAATTTTAAAAAGAATAAAATTTTATAACTTTATAACTTATTGCTTCTACAAATCAATAGCCCAGTTCCAGGTGAAATCAAAAACATTTCACATGTTGATCATTCCCAATGTCTAGATTACGTTATTTGAAACTTAAAATACAATCGTGATACGAAGAAATGTTCTATGGTAATCAGTACAATGCGAAAGCAATGCCACTATTCTTTGGTGAAATTTGATTTTGAAGATGAATAAATTTGATGAGAAATAAATAATCATTTCATACGTATTTGTCAATGTGATATTGGCGGATGCTAAGACAATAAAGAAACTAAGGTATTATTTCGTTCATTTAATTGAATTATATCAATTACTAACACAATCAGTTAAGAGTTACCACATGAGGCTGACATAGTCGCATCATTTAAAAATGTTACATTAAAAAAAATTGCCTATAAAGAGATGAAAAAATTTTTTTGGAATACACACGATGATTATTTTTAATCAAATTTTATTATATTGCATGCTTTACATTTGTTTTTCGCGTAAAATATTTGAAAACATTTTAAAAGATAGTCTAAAAACGTGATGAATGATAATGATAACTTTACTTTAATAAATATCAGTTACATTGTAGCATAATTGATATTATATCAGTATATATAATGCAGTGCTATATTTAATAAAATTATTTTATTTCCTCTAATTCATTTCATTTCAATATAAATAGGATAAAAAAAATTCAGGAATGCAAATTAGTTGACTCATATTTAAATCGGCAGGTTACATTGTGAGCGTTATAACAAGGCAAATATGCTTAAAAGATTACATTTAAACGTTTCGGGTGATCTTTTACTGATCGAAATATAATTAAAGTGTAGTTCCTAACTTAAATTTTAAATTAACAAATACATACAAAATTAAGGACTTTCAGATAATCTGTTAATTGCAGTTAAGTCAAATTATAATAGATTAATGAATATCTTTTAATCCAAATACTCATCTCGCGCTAACATTATTAACTTTCGCCTTATCTTAATCTCCGAGCTCTATTAAACTGTCATAGTTAATAATGATAACTAGTAATAACTTATGTTCCAGACGCGGAAGACAAATTGGACGAACTGCATTATTATACAGCTATCATCGATATTATATCTCTATTTAATCGAAGTTCAGATATAAGGCGCCTCACTTATGAAGCGGCTCCCAAAACACAATCCAGTCAACCAACGGTGCTAACTCCCTTACAAGTCCGGCTATCTATAGAACTCTTAACATGCAGCAGATATACATATGGCGTATTAATCGAGGTTTGTCTGTAGTAGCGGTGAGTTCAACTTCTTGTTATACCTCCGTTAAGTCTTAACAGAACGCATTTCCATCAAGACGTCTCCTTCTTGTGATTTAGGACATAACCAAGCTTATACTGCCCTCTAGCAAATATACAGCGACATAAATAAAGATATTACATTAATAAACTTGATAAGAGTTGTAGTCGTCTTATTTTATTATAATTAAGATAATATTAATGCCGACACTATATTTACTACCACTGCCGTTACTATAAACGTGTTACGTTAAATAAACTAACCTTAAGTTAGAATTAATAATTGCTAAGTAATATTTACTTATCAATTTAATATATTATCAAGTAAATTGATAAGTAAATATTACTTATCAATTATTAGTTCTAACGAGCACTTACTAAATTAATAAACTTTATATCAACCGAGGTTAATTTTTATATATATATATAATAAGGCACAATTTTTCTTTAAATGCGATTTTGTCTGGCCCTTGTCGCACTCATCGTAGAGTAGGAACTTTTTAATTAACTTTTAACTATATTTCAATCAGTGTAAAAAAGATACAGGTTAATTGTCTCATTACATAAAAACATAATATACGTATTAAACCGTTAACATTACGTTACCGTAATTATTTTAAGATATATATATATAAAGTTTCTTTTTGAAATTATATTTAAGAACAAAATATTCTTCTTTCTGTTTTTTATGTTTCTTTAGTATTATAAATAGTTATAATTATTAATTTGAAAGATTTCATAATTCGAATTACAAAATGCGAAAATGATCTTGAATACCAAAAGATATTTTTATCTTGTCGATTTTTTTAGGTATGCGCTTCATAAGTATTAAACTATGTCAAATTAATATTAAGTTTATTTTTACCATAAGACATTAAGATACCACTATTGCATATTCATTGATGACACAAACTTTTCAATGTTAAAGACGCAAAAAATTTGAATAGAATTGTAATAATAATAATATAATTAACATAATATCCTTTTAATTACTTTCACTTTGGAAGAGTTTGTTCATTATAATATCTGATAGAAGCATGTTGAAAAAACAATATTAATGTCTTAATTTCTTTTTAAAACAAAGTTGCCAGAAATATGACTAGTCTAAAAGTAGGTTGCTTGCCTATAAGAACTAGATTGACTCATTAATAATATTATTCATTTACCTATGAAAAAAGTATAAAGCTAATAAAACAATGGGTTTAATATTGTAAGTGACCTCTATTTCATTGAATCATCCGAGAACAACCATAGTGACATTTGCATTATTTTCAAAATGCGTAACACTATATCTTTATACTACAATAATCCAAAATAGTTTAAACTAATTTCACTTCATTTAGTTTTACTAAAGTTTGGCATACGCGTTGCAATAAAATGTAACTTCATATATTCATATTCTAAAATCTATGTTTTTATTGAAAATGTTTTGTTATTTATAATATCTACAAATAGTTTAAGTATTAAATGAATTTTCTCTTTCCTTTGCAAAGTGAAGTCAGTTAAAAGTGCGGTGCAATTCTTATTTTAAAAGCATTGTACATCACAACGTTTATTTTATTTTAAGCCTATCTATGCTAGTTTTAAAATATTATATTTTATAACACACCATGAAGCATGAACCTACGAAAATGTTCACGTTCATGTTCTTACGAAAACTATTATGGTTGATACTCAATAAAGTAATTTATTTTGGCAATATGTACATCATAACAAAATTATATTAGCAAATTGATTTCATCATATAAACCCAATATTCATTAATATAGTTTTGCAATTTTCAAATCAGTGAAAGTAATTCAGAGGCCATTATGCATATTATGTAAATATTACAATTAATATTATAACTTGGTTGCAGTAATTTTTGTGAGATTAATTGCTAATAGAAATTTTTGATTTCATTTACATTATTATTTATAAACTTTAATATAACATGCGATATGCTTTCTTATATTTTTCTACGCAATATATGCATAAATGATTTCTACACCTCAATGAAAGCTCCAACATTCATTTTCTTGTAGAAACTATTTTATTTACATTTTGTTTAAGCTACTAATATTAATTGTAGATTAAATAAAAGATCATTTTAGAATAAGAAAACCTATAAAAAAAACAACTTTGTTTTCTTACGAAGGAAGATTTCCAAATCTAACTCAATATAGGTGTAATACAAGCAAATCGAGTAAATGTGTGTGTGACTGTGATTCAATTCAACACAAAAATTTCAAAAAATTAAGAATTCATAAATTAAATTTTAATTACGCACCTACGATAGAAGAAGAATATAGAGGCAGTGGGCAGAGATATTGCAAAGGAGGACTAACGGCCGTCGGGGCAGAAAGATCCGTTAGTGGTGGCCGCCTACCGAGTAAATGCAGCGGTGTTTGAAGATCCTTGGATGAAACCTATCTCTAGCAGTGGCCGTCTCTCGATATGTAAAATTCCGCACCTCAGCAACTGCGTTACTGATACAAAATCAAAACCTTAGCTCAAATATTTTATGAAATGTTGAAAGAGAGAAGTTAATTAGACAAAAATAATAAATGGAAAATAAAGTTTCCAAAATCGTTTAAACCAAAAATAGTTTAAGTAGGTGAAGAATGAAGCAAATTAAAACAAGCCCAATATACTGTCAGATGCAGTAATCCAACGGAATCACCTTCATAATTTTTACTTTCGTTTTAAAATTGCAAGAACGGGACATCTGAATTATGTCTCGCAAGCCGTTAACGGAGGAATTATATTACGAAACGTGTGAGTACAACATGATATGTTTATATGAAATACTGTTATTTTACCAATTGATTCGAAGTGGGTTAGGAAACATCTTTATGACGATCCTTTGTATCCAGCTATAATTTAAAATGAAACATAAAATTTAAAATATTAAGCTTCCAGTTATCTCGAATTAGGATAAGCGTGCCGGTTGCTGACTGTAAATATTAACATTTTTCAAAAAATTCTTTTGGCAGCTCTTACAATAAAAATAGGTCTAAAAGAAGTGTAGATATTCCATCTGAACTAAATTTATTCGTTCTTCTCAAGTGAAGACTATCCGATAGATTCACGAATTAAAGGCACGAAATGACTTTAAATAAGTGTATATACCGAAGTTGAGTAAATTATTTTGATTTTGACTATGTATGTAAGCAATTTCATCGCCGATTTTGGGACCGTATCTTGTATGCAACCTTTGTTCTCAATAGTTCGATCATCAACCTTGTGCTAATATTGCAATATTACATTGAAAAAACAAACGAAAAACTCATTCACCATTTGTCTGACATATGCATATGCTTAGAATTAATATAATATGACTCAAGGCTGGGTTTTAAATATAATAATTAATTAATGAAGATTTCAAAATATAAAATTTACCTGCTTAATGCATTTGCAAAATCAAACGCATAATAAATACGAAAATAAATGTTTTTCATATTTGCATTGGAATTATCATAAATATAAGGTATTCTATATAGAGTATATTTATAGTTCTGCTTAAATCATTGCTAATGTTCTTCATAATGAACGATACGGCACACGTATATTCCCTCCTACATACAACATTGGTTCCTTCAAAAGAGGCATAACTTTTTGAGCCAGCAAGGTTGAGGTGGCTAGGGCAGTATGTCGCATGCTGCACGAGCTATCTTCTTATATGGACCCCTCTTATTGCTTACCATGAAGCGGTGACGAGATATTTGCTGAGCTTTTTATAAAAAAAAAAGAATCAGTAAAGGAGTTCGGTGGCCGACTAGCCGCGTCGGCTGTGTCCTTAACAATAAGCTTCACGGGCAGGGCTCCTGGGTTCCAGTCCTCGTCAGGGCAAATTATTGTGCGATAAACGCGAATCTTCCTTAAATCATGGTTGTTTATATAATGACTTATATATATTTCCTATATTACAATTTAAAAATTTGTATGATATTAAATTTGTAACGTTAATTTATACCATAACACAAGCTTTTAATGATGCTTAGGTATTTTAGGTTAGATGTGAGGGTGAGAATACTATAATATGCTTAACTGTTTAACTCAACTGTTTTAGAATCTTATATAATAGACCCTTCAGAGTGAGAGTGAAATAAATAACATTGACCCAGTTGTTATTGGCACTATTAATCCTATTTGTAGCTAACTAGAGTCGAACACGCAAACCTTACGGTAAAATGGCATTTGTATCCATGACTTCATGTCGAATTCAGCTACAACGATTGTACCCGTGACTAAAAGCCAAATTGTTTTTTTTATCTGCTATGATATACAAGGTGTTTTGTTTACACCCTATCTAGCCAAAATATACCTATACTAATATATCCATATAACTACTGTCATGTTATCGAAATTTGTACATAATTTTTTAGTTATTTTTTTAGTTATTTTATTAAATTATTTAAGAAAACTGATTTAATAAAATATTGTATTTACGAATGTTAAAAGATGACCACCCAGTACTGACTACGTTTATTTATTTCTATAATAATACATCCCAAGTAATTATATTAGTTTACTGTATACCTACATCTATATGTAATATGGTAAAGTTAGTAATTTAACCGGCAATGATCGCTTCTCAGTCACATTAACGTAAGTAAGCGACAGTTGAGCGTAATATAAACTGACACGCATACCTATATATTACAGGGAATTGTATTAATTCTCTAGTAATTTCTCTAAAACTATAAGTAATATCGTCCCTTCATTTTGGTATAAAAGAATATGACAATTTGAAATAATACCTAAGTTATAATTATAGATTACACATAACTATAAAATACCTCTGCTATTCAATTTCAATTTGGAAATATCTTTTGTTTAACTATCGTATTAACTATTGTTATTATTGTTATTTAAAATTGATTTTAATTTCATCATAAATTCATAATTGACTTGAGATTACCTTGCGTATCACACACAATAAAAATGATTTTACAACCAAGTGAAAACTTCTATCTTAAATACGAGTAGATAATACAAAATTCTACATGTCATATGAAAATAGCCTAATATTTATTTTTCTAGAACACGCTTTAAAAACGACGTTGCTTAGAAACCGGAGTAACATAAAGTCGACAGCATAACAAGGGTAACAGTTTTACTACAAAACTAGCATCTTTTGGGAACGTAGTAAGGGCAGTCTTAAGGTCAAAATTTTACGTTTTATGTGTTGTCAACTGTACAATGTTTGCATAGTTATACAAGCTTCTGCGAGAATATCTAGCGAAGAGAGTAAACACAGTGGGCGTTGTCGTTGGTGGAATTCGATAAATATATACCATATCAAGTGTAATGACCGTTACGTAAAAAATTTGTATACAAAACATACAATAGACTGCTTCGGCCGCACATTCGAAGTTTGAATGTAACTTCAGTATATCCTTTTGTTTCATTTAATTTCGGTGCATTAATACCCAAATACTAGTAATCTATTTAAATAAATCAAAAAATTCAATGAATAAATAAAACAAAATCCTACGGTCAATAATTATTATAAAATTTTGCAATAGACTATATATTGAATAGCAGACATATTTTGTGTTGTTACACAATTATTGTGTTGTCTTTGATTTCAATTCATAATTTTGACAAAATTGTTTTCTAAGCGCTAAAATAAATTTCATTAAATCAGTGAAGTGAAAATGCCAAGCCATTAAGTTTATCACATAAATACTTTAATAACTGTCGTCAATCTAAAAGATCTGCAGTTACAAAGACACGTTTATAGCCATGTCACATTAGGATTGGTCTTAAGCGTCATACGAAAAAAAAAATGAATCTTATTTCAATACACATACACCTGTTATTTGAACCATAAATGATAATGGTATGATAAGGCTTTCCTGGGTTTGCTAAAAATGTTCAAGAGTGCTCTTGGCAGACGTTAACGATTTACTAGCTGTTTGGACGAAAACATCATTATATCTTTTCACAAATCCGTTAAAACTTAAGCACTGGAGATATTAAATGTACAATAAAAAGTGTGTCAGGCTACAAGGATAAATTTCTGCTATGGAACCTTGATCTTTATCAAGGTTCCATATGTTGGTGCCGTATGTTCGTTGTTATTATGTTGCACTATCTTAAAAAATAAAGATAGTGCTACATAATAAAGTATCTTGAAACCTAAAGGGGTTATTTGCGTAATTGTCAGGATATTATGGCCTGACGGATCATACCTAACTCTATTGTCGAGAATTCCAATTGTTTATTATTTTTCGAATGATATCTATACAACAGAGCGCGCATTGAACATTATGAAGAGACTACTCGAAGAGTGTAGAAAATCATCAGTAGCCCAATTACTGTAATCGTAATCAAATCAAAATATGAGTTCATTCATTCATTTACAAAAACCTTAACAACCAATTAACGTGCTCTAACATCCTCTTTGCTCCGTATTTTTAATGTATCGCTTGTGTTTTATTTTATTTCGTATAAATTACTGAATAAACTACAGCCACCGAGGGTCTTTCTTCAAAATAGACACATTTAAAAAACGAGAAGTCTGACGTTGCAAGTTTTTGTCACTATTCATTGCATGGACGACGATGCCTTTTTTCGCAAACTGTACAAATCCATGAATAAAGCCTTTATTCGAGTTCAATGTTATTGAAACTGAATCGGACCTCCAGATACTCTGACTACATTTCAATAACGGGAATCAGGCTATATGTTAAAAATAATTAATTGTAATTTATCGTATTCCCTCCTTGGTATAACATGGGTTCCTATAAAAGAGGCGTAAAAAAGCACTTTTTGGGCCGGCAAGGTGAGGGTGGCACATGCTTCACTAGCTATCTTCACATATGGACTCCTCTACTGCTTATCATCAGGTGTTTTCGAGTCATTTCCTGTGCTTTATATAAAAAAAATTAAGAAACCGGGGTGATTACAAAACTAGTAAATATCTTGATGACATAAATATACAAAAATATTATAACAAGTTAAAACATGCAAATATAAGAAGTTAAAACTATATTGTCAGGCTATCAAGAGTTTGTTTCCTAGAAACTACAAGAAACTAATGCGGCCAGTTTCTTACGATTACGTCCATCTCGGCAGTCCATCCAAGCCGTGATTTGGTCGAGATCTAGCGGAAAGTATTAATTTCCTTAGCTCTAGAAAGTTGTCGGGACACGGCATGCTATTACTATATGTATTTTCTGTTCCTAGATAAATTATGCTAGACCTAATTCGTAATAGTAAACCAAACTGCGTGATGTTTGGAAACTATATAGATGTTCATTACGTCATTACATTTCAAAAAATTGTGTCCAGAAAAGGTTACATACAAGTCCCTAAAATGATAACTATATTTACCTTTTGGAAGGTTTAGTTTAAATTTATATGAAGAATAAGAAGAAATAACCGGCAAGTCAATTAACTTGTCTTTTTCCTTTCATGGTGAAGAGGATTGCAAGTGATATAGGATCGACCTTAATATTCCTCTGATATTATTTCAGTTATAGTAAATTATGTTTTCAAAAAGGTTTTTATAGTATTTTTTTCCAACTAAGCTACTATAGTTTCAATTTACATGGGCAATATATTATATGACATAAAAACAATAGAAAATTATAATATTTTATCATAAAAATAAATAATAATTTTCTATTGTTTTGGCTGTAGAATTTCGTAGAAATGTTATGAAATTTTTAAACCAATACAATTAATTTGATAATTATCAAACATTTCTATAGACCGGTACAGCCAACTTGGCTATGCTTGTTTGTAGGTTTCGTTCTAGTATTTTTAATTTTATGTCGTATTGTGGTCCTACTGTCACTTTTGTCATCATAGTAAAAGAACAACAACATACATCAACAATATGTTAAACAACCAAATTCACACCATATTATCGCAAGATTGCAACATTAAAAAGAATTTAAAATAAAAAGGTTATAGTAAAATGTAAAGTAATACTTAATTACTCATAATTATGAATAAAGCGATTCTTATCTACACACCCATATGTATAACAAGTAGTTACACGGAAATTCGATGGTAACTTTCATTTGTACGTAATAATTACCTTCTTACTAAGTGCAAGCCCCATAAATTTTAATTAAATACAAATAAAAAAATATGAAATTTGTTTAACCATGAGTTGAAACTTTACTAAGTTTTTTATAATTATCATCGCATATTTATTTTTCTGTAAAATATTACAATATGTATAGATTGTAAGACTTTTACTTTTATTTAATCCTATTTGGCATTCAACGAAAGTTATTTCGATATATAGTATAGTTATTTTTGTAACTGTTAGCAGCTAACAAAAGAATTATCTGCACTCTAATTTTCACCTCGTATAATTCCTGTTAAGTTGACTTGTAACCTCGACTTTCGCTGACTTTAGCACAAAAGAAATAACAACAATAAAACTTCCGCTTAGTCATTATGAACTTGGGAAATACGGAACGCATCTGAACACTGCCGATCCTTGACCACCCGTCAAAAATGCTGTCATAATGACAACTGGGAATATGGCGACTGATGAAATAATAATTTCAAAACAAAACTGTCTGCATCCTAATTTAATTTTAATAGCATTAAAAAAAATTTTGTTCATAAATACTGACATAATAATGAACAATACTTTGATTAAAGAAAAAAAATATAAAATAAAAATTGAATGGTTTTCATGAATTAAATGAACATAAGATAGAGAAAAATATTTGTTACTTATCTGAAGATATGAAGTTGAAATTACTTTCTCATTCTTTGAAATCAGACCTCTTGTTCCAGCAAACGCTATTACAAAAACGGTAGGATGACGGTTAACATAGAACAGAATAGGAACTTGTTCGATGTTCCTTCCACCTTCTTTAAAACTTCTATTAATCACACCAGTTAGTTTTATATCATGGTCAAGAAATAAAAAGTCATTTTAGGCATAAGGATTCGAAGGCCATAGAATTATTTCTAATTTTTTTTAAGTTGTATACTTATATTGCATTCCAGTGTATCTTGGTTGGGAGAGATGATTACAGTTTGATTTGAAATACAAATTCCTGTCTACAGCGCGTCAAGTTGCGAGTAATTGGCGTGTGTAGAAAAAACTAAATACATTTATTCTATATTTATACGTTTTTAAAAATACAAACGACTTCATACCTTTTTTAATTGATTGAATGAATGTCCAGTCCAGTACTGATGAACGATGAAGTCAATAATTTCTCAAACGGAGACCACGTTTCTAAAGCATAGGTCCTTGCAAGGTGTACCAACGAGCCAAATGAATCAAAAGTAAGATAAAATATTGTGAGAAATTGCGTAGAGATCATGATGACAAGCAGAAGAGAGTACACTATGCTGACAGAGTGTGATATGATGTAGTATGATCAGATTTGTTGATTGTTTTGTTTGTCATCCTTTTACAAAACAATAAATAAATTTTTAATAGACGAATCCAATTAATATTAGTTGAGAGTTTCGGCCAATGAAGAGACGTAGTTTTGTAGTTACTGATTTTTTACCATAATTACAATTACTCTTTGAAATAGTCGAGGTGCATACATACACTCGAATATCAGTAAAAAAAATTATTAAACCAATTAAAAAAATATAATTTAACGAAAGCTTATTAATTATAAATTATACTTAAAACTTACTTAAAAATTATAAATTTCTTAAAAATTTCAGAATTTTAAGCATAATCCAAAAGTCTTATAAAAATTTAATTTAAAATCCTATTATTGTATTATAAAAGTAATACGTTAATTAAAAGATTTACCATTTCAGTTCAGATTCTTATTTTCTTACATTGCAAATTAAACGAGACACATAGATGCAGTCGAAAATAAAACATAAAATATGTTTAAAAGAGATTTTCTTCGAAAAAATTATTAAATCAAATCGTGTCGAAAACGAAATAATGATTCCTTTATACTGACATCATACAATTATTAGAAAATAATTCCAATCGAACGCTTACATAGTACGTATCTATATAACTTTGTTCACTAACTAATGAAATATCGTAGTAAAATACAACCAATAAACAAAACAGTAAATTCTTTAAAATTCTGCTGTGTATACTGAAAACTTTCTCTAGTTATCCTCAGACTAAAGTATTGACCCAGACCCTAATAATGAGACTGATTTTTTCTATCAAAAACACTAGTCATACTGAGAAAGTGTGCTACGAATACCAGTGCGTATGTGTTGTCTTCACACATAGAAAACGCAAGATCGAGAAATACTGACGCATTATTCATGGTGACTTAGAACTGGCAGCAAGTGCGTCATTCATCAAAAATAAATTCAAAATTACTAGTATCGGCAATTTTCTCCAAATCATTTGTCATGGTGATTAATGATTTGACTACAGAATCCTACACAGAAAGCTCATTTATTCATTGTAATATTTTCACATTTTGATAGACTTCATCATTTTTCTGAATGAGTCGTTTGATATTGAAATATTTATTATACAAAAAACGAATGTGCCAACAAATTGTTTCGGAAATGACGTTGTATTGTATACATCATTATATTTTATTATCCTTGATTCTATGATAATCAGCAATAAGTAAAATTAGAATTCAAACTTTTATGGCTCTATTTTGAAGTATGCACATTTTCATTCATGCTACTAAAAACTTTGATTTAACAAAAGATATTCCTTATATAGACAATAAAAAGTCGGTTTTTCTAGAAAACGAATAATAAAATATGAATTAAGATAAACATTTTCTAAATGATTTAAAGCTCACAATCGCATAATATTTGCCATCATTTTAGCCTAATAGATAATTTTGAATGATTTTAACTACGAAAGTTACTTTTGTGACTTATGTAGAAGCTAATGAAAATTTACTTTAATGCCTTTGTATAAGATACAAACTCAAGTAAAATAAGTACTCGAAAGTGTTTCATATAAATCAGGTTGCGATTCACGTGTAACTGCAACTTATTTTGATTACAAACGTAGATCAATCCTTATATGGTTGTGTTAAAGTTGAAAATAGTTATAACAAACTTGAACTCTGCCTTCATTGATGACTTGACTGTGATTTCTTCAACGGATGTATTAATATTATTGTATACTTGGAATTGCTAGTTCTCTGTTCTAATGTAGTAATTAATGTACATTTTAAGTTGAAGCAGCTCAGTCATTGTTGTGAAGATTATGAAAGTTTTTATGAGTGATTGCGGCATACGCAGTTGTATTAGTTTTCGATGCGTGCTTTAATTGAATGAAGAATTTACAATATTTACAACCTATAGTTGGAAACAAAAAAAAAGTCACTTTTCAAAATGGTAAAATTAAAATAAAATAATAGAATCAAGGGGCATAATAGAAACGTAATATGATAATTGATAGACAGATAATATATGCGTCATTGGACACCATAAATTACAAATAGAGACAATTTCGCAGATGTTTCTTTGTAGAAGGGTGGTCTTATCACTTATAATTATAATATCGCTTATAATCTCTTCCAGTCAACCTTAGGATTGACAGGATACACAAGAATACAATAGACGTTGGTGTACCATAGTCTAACATGTTAGTCTATAATATATAATATAAAAAATAACAACTAAACAAATAATGTTATAAGTAAATATCTTAAAGTTGACACACAAAATATTGTGTATTGCCAACAAACACGAGTGAGATGGACGATTTAATTCAATTAAAACTTACACTAAGGGTACAATGTGCAAACTACTTACGGTTAGCTAAAAACGTTACAATAAAAATCAACTCTAAATTTAGAAAAAGGCTTTTAATATGAAAATATTATATTATTTATAATTTAAACACAGTTTATTCGACTGATGCGGTCCCATTTTGTTTTGACCGCTTACAGTGATAAAAATATTTGCAGACTTCGCACTCAACAATTTATGTCACCATGGACCATCCCGCATAACATCACTCGATCTTATCATCGGATCTAGACATAACCTGTCATAATAAAACCAATTAAGTCGGTACGTGCATTTCTCCTTCGCGGTAACCGGTAACTTTCAGAATTGCACGCGTCTCGCTCTTGGCGCTAAAGATGGTCCATCAACATTCATACATAAATTAATTTACGAACAAAACGCAGCTGAGCCGCACGCGCGTGTCGTTTTAAATTAGAGCAATAATGGCGGCCGAAATGTTTTTAAGGTAGCACTTAGGTGAGGGGTACTTACAGTGATTTTATTACAATTAGTACGACCAAGACCTACCTTTCACGCTTATTCTAATTTACCTTTCTTTTTTAATCCGTTTACAAACTTATCTACCCACCAATGGCTAACAACGAATGTGTGGGGCACAGACGCTTTTCATAGGAGTGAACTGTATTCATCCGAGGCTTTCACCATATCACCCTCAGGTACCCGTGATTTACTCAATCTTTTCAAATTTTTGTGTATTGCTAAGCATATTAAAACTTTAAGTTTAAGTACTTTTAAAGTTGTAAATTTCCACCGATTTTTGTTATTTTTCTGTAGTGATGTTGCAAAAGTTGAAAGCATTATGAAAAAGATTGTGAAAATAATTTTCTTTTCCAAATTAGTAAAACCACCCTTATCGCTATCGATAGCTTCTAGAAACTACCTGACAACTACAGGGTAGGAAATTTACTGAAAAGCGAAATTTTTATATGAATTTTAAGTTAAGATCTCATTACGAGCAAGTTGTGAACTGATGAGATCCCGGCATGTTAGTATACAGTTAGCGACATCACATGGCGATAATTGAGTTATTTTACAATCGTTGCGTTATTTAATAGTTTGTGCTAGAATAAGTATTTTTGATGAGTGTTTTCCTTTGAAATATACTAGTTGGTATTTGCAACTTCGTCGGAAATAGAGTTCATTCTCTCAACAAATTGTTACATTGAGTTTAGGACTGTAAATTGAAGATAACATTAAATTACACTAGGAAAGTTAAAAATCCCAGTATCAAAAGCGCGAAGAATGATATATGAGTTCTTGCGTTATTAAAATACTTTTTTAAATTAAATTTTAGAAGTTATTATTAATTATTTCAAATATTTATATTAGTTGGTAAATGGATGGATTTATATTTTTTATAATTAATTGAATGCTTCTTAATAATAACCTAATTGGGAATAATGTATTAAAATCCTATCAAGTAAGTAAGTAAGTTATAACAAAAAACATATAGAATATAGAGGAACAGAATTATACAACGCTTAGATATATACTCACATGCAAACTCAGAAAAAACTATAAGCACAGATAGACATTAATATTAATTTACATTAAAAACTTTTCATAACTAACAAAATTAGCTTTTTAAAACACAGTGTGTTTATTATTTGTGTCTTTTTTATATTAGTTCGATCAATTCCTGCGTTTCCTTGTGACAAGGGAAAAGATTTTTATATTATACATACACAATTTCATACTGTTTCTGAATATCTTTTGTTTTACAAATGTTTCAACATGTTCTTGGATCGAATTCGAAGAAACGACCTTTCACTAACCGTTTTGAGTTCATTCTGTCAACAGAACTCTTATGTCGGATTTAGAAAAAAATCGTAGTCGTAGAGAAGGATTAAGAAGGTTATATCTGTTATTTACCTATCCTAGATTAGATACCTATCTTCATCTTATTAAATACATATCTTTACCCACTAAATATATTTGACATAATAGAAGAATTAAAACATCGGGAAGTTTTCCCCGTATTTGCTTTAACCTATTAGTTACCCTATATGTCCATCTCAAATTTCCATCATGTTTACCACAATATGCATTTTAAATCCTAATAACAAAAATCAGAGTGAAATTATTTTATAAATACCAAAACGTTGGCCTGCAAATAAAATTTACAAATTTGTAAAAATTACAAAAGCCACATTCATACTTTCTTCGTATAATTTTTGCATTTAAATTCTTAGATTTCACCCAGCATAGTGGTTTTGTAACAATTATTATGAGGGGTTTTTTATTACATAAATAACAGGATTCGGAAATACTACAGATATATTCAAGGTTGAATCGCAAATTCGAGAAATACGCAGTGATATCGAAATATAATTACTTCGTAAAGGTATGAAAAAAGCATATAAAAGATAAACATTAAAACTAAAATATGACATAAGTTATAGGTCAAAATACCACCAAAATCTTAAGAGAGGAGGTGTACCTAAAAGTCTTGTCACATTTCCGAGCTGTAGTCTAGGCTGATTTGCTGTTCGATATATATGCAAGACTTATTCAACATGGTGAACGTAAAAAATACTTTTTCATTTATAGTTTTTGTATATTTTACATAAAGTCTAATGACTTGAAGTCTTATTTTAGGCAATAAGAGAAATTCACCGAATATAGTACAGCATGGGACACTGCCTTGACCAGCTCCATCAAGCGCAGGCCGTTTTAAAAGATCTGTCGCGCCTATTTTGATGGAGCCCGCGATATAAGAATACTAGTGCTGGTAAAGAATTCCTTGCTATGGACTAAACGGTTACCGGTTTACCTGTGCATCTATATCTAAGTAATTAAAGTTCTAAAAGATTGAGATGGGAGGATCACAACATATCCAAAAATGTCCTAGTCTGATCTATCTTACGATACATAGGAACTGAGTTTGCGAACCAGTAAAAGAAAGTCACATTAGCTTAGTTTTATCCAAACAAAGATCAGACAACTGTACACTTTTTTAAATCTTTTCATATTGAGAAAAAAGCAGTTCCCGTTACTTTTGCGTGTTTAATTCATTGTAAATACATTGGATTAGCAAAGTATACACAGATAACACATCTTTCTTAGTGCTTAATTAGTACATGAATAGGCTTAATGCATTACATTTCTATAAACTTTTAGGTCCTATTCGATAAAAAAAAATTACATATCTACGTGCACTTAAAAATAAAATAGTACAGTTTACTTTATAAAAATGTAGAATTCGAATTGTACGTTGAATATTTATTTTCCATTATATAAATTTCTGACCACACCTTATTATGTACTCGATTTCCAACGAAACATCCAATCCAATTAACACTTTATTATGTTCATGTTGAGTGCCTTAATAATATTGTTATATTTTAAATAATATCCAGAAATTTGACATTTTTTATTCAGGAACACACTTAAATATATTTTATAGAAATTAGGTACGTTAAAAGATTACTATACTTACTTTTGTAGTGCTTTTAGCAGTTAAGCATGGACTTTTGTTTTTGACTTTTAGTAGAGAAGAAATTTTAAGAAACTATACTTGTGTACATTTTTGTGTACAGTAATGTATGTTATTACTCACTATTGCTTCACAAAAATGATAAATAAGCCATATATCAAATATTGTATAGCCGCCGATAACACAGATAAATAAATTCGTCCCTAAATTCTCCTGCAATGTTAAAAGAAATCCTGTACTTACCATAATAAAATCCAAAATTCCGTTTATGTGGTGCGAAATCCGAATTGTCAAAACTCAAGTCAAGCAAACAGTAAATTAGTGTAAAACAAACATGAGTTTCATAAATTCACGAATGTTACAATTTCACTTTAACACAACACTAGCATTCTAGAAAAGAAAATCGCGCGGCAATATTTTGACAGATGTTTAATTGTATTTTTTTAGAGTAACCAACTGAGTGAGTTGCGTGCTCCCCACGCGCCGGACGGTGGTCAACTGTTAGTAAGGTGGGACGATGCAAGAACGGGCTGCATGCGTACACGCAGTGATATATGAACTCGGTCAGAGATGTATACACAAAACAATAAGTAGACTACAGTACACACTAAATTAGAAATTAAATGTAATAAAAAACCATTCCGAACTAGCCAAGAAAAAATGTTTGATTGATTGCATAGGTAAATTTTATAAAACAATTTGATATGAAACTCTCGATGAGTCTCAAATTAAAAATGCAAATTATATCTATAGTTTATCCTTTAAAAAATATCATTAACAAATATAAACCAACATTATTGAAACAAAATTATTTCTGCAACCAATAATTTCTCTGATATATCTCAACATCTTTATTTAGAGAATTATTACCAGCCACCACAAAATGCTCTTTATAAAATGTTACCGACAGGTGACGTCATCTGCTGGACGAAATTAATAGTATCTATGTAAATTATGCGAACTAATAGTACATATTATTAACGAATAGCTTAATATTAATTTTATCATTTCTTCAACATTTCTACGCCACACAATTTCGATTGAATAGAAATAAATGTTATAGACCTACGTTATCGTGCCTAAAGATAGACTATTAGCACCTTGGATACACACGCAGCCTAACTTGAAAAATATATTTATTTACAAACGAGCAATAACTATTACAATAATTTCTCATAATCTCACCTCTAAGCAGGCCTAAATTAAGCATAATGAAGAGATTGTGCTATTAATACTAGGTAAATAAGAAATATAAATAGCAATATGTAGACATATAAATATCAGAAATATAAAAAATAATTTCAAAAATAAAAAAATAAAAAATTTATTAGGCAAATTAATCGTCCCAGTCCCTCCATGACTCGAGGGCCTGGAGAATACTCATTAGCAGAGGAGGCCAGAAGACGAAGTTTAGCCTTTATTATTTGTATTTATATTTTTCAGCATATAGCTGGATTAAATTACTCTAACGGGCTTGTACCAAGTAAATGCAATGTGTGTAGTTAAGAAGATGATAAGTTATTATTATTACTTATAGATATTAGTATTATTACTGTATTATTTATTTGCATAAAGAAAACTCATGCTGATATTAAAAAAAAAAACATTTATGAGCACACCCAAAAAGGTCAAATGTGAAAATGTACGAAAGTAAATGACAATAGCATTTGCGCTTTGGGATTAACTACGAAAGTATGAGTAACAGACGAATAGTAATAATGAAAGAGAGAGTAATAAATTTATTCGCATCCTTATTCCTGTCATGGTTGCCAATCACTAAAACAGGTATAAAATGCAAAGCAACATATTGTATATGTAAATTTTTATTTCGCAATCAAATCTCGATTCAAAATCTCATTTTTTCTCAATCAACTGATACTTCGTTTTAAATAATTGTTATATAATTTCATTCAAAGATTTTGAGAAAAATACTTGCATAAGGTTATGGGCACACTAATCTGAATTTCTTATCTGTGAGTACTAATTATTTTTTAAAACGTATTTATACTTTAATAAGTCCACAACTTAAATAAAGATAATATTTTTTTATAAATAGACACCAATATTTTCAATTATGTAAGTAAAACGATAGAGATATGTATATTTAGTTTTAACGGGTATTTTTTACCTTTTTAGATAATATGGCAACTACATTGTAACCAGATTCAAAATCTCAAAAAACTATAACGACAAATTGAACATTAATAATCATATTGGTAATTAAATGTTACCAATTGTTACTTTTCTGTGAATTCTTATTTTAGTCTGTAACAAAATACATTAAAGGAGATCAATTGCTTCATGGAATCAACTATATTATTCTACAAGCTGTTGTGCTTCTCCGTCCGCTTGGAATTCGATTTTCCTACCCTATTTTACACATGTTCTTTGAATATAAAAAACAAAAGTTAAGGTGATTTATATTAATAAGAGACTTTTTTTTTAATTCTCAACAAACCAATACATATTCACATTTTTATGTGAAGAATCGCCTTCTGTGTCATATAAAAACAAATGTCACCAATTTTTCTTCTAACAAAATTCAACATTTCCAATAAAGAGTCACAGATAGTAAGAGCTTTTCTACCATTATATAAAGTTACACCTTATTTATCCCTCTTTCATTCCCTACATTCGGAATAAAATCCCTGAGGGGATAAAAAATTTTAGACTTCTAGACCTACATTTCAGTATTTTATTTTGTATACTTACATAGGTTATTACTATAAGTACATTTTTCCGTGTATCAATTAGCGTAAGCTCTAATTATATTCGATGTAGGCTAGATAATAAAAGTACAGCTATAGTATTCATCGAAGCAGTTGTAGCTAAATAACGACGATTTAAAAGAACCGAGTACCTCATTGATTACATATAAATATATATATTATTTTTATTAAGCTCTGCAAATGACTCGACACCACCTGATGATAAACAGTAGAGGAGTCTAGGAGCTAGTGAAGCATGCGACATACTGCCCTAGCCACCATCACCTCGCTAACCCAAAAAGTGCTTTTTCACGCCTCTTTTAAAGGAGCCATGTTGTATGAAGGAGGGAATATGTGTGCCGGCAAGGAATTACACGCTCTAGCTGTGCGACAGAAAAAGAAAGCAAAAATCTCTTAGTGCGCAAGGTAGACATGACGACAGTCAAGGAGTGACTCCCTAGACCAGCAGGCGTACTCCTGAAGAGGAAAGGGGAGAGATAAAGTCAAAGAGCTCTTCAGAGCACTCTCCATGGTACAAACGATTAAAGTCACTTAGCGACGCTATGTAGCGACGCAATTGTTGAGGCTCTAGGGTGTTCGTTACCTCCTACCTACCTATACGCATACTGCAACGCTGCAATCTGTCCAGAGCATCGAGGAGGTACTGAGCGGAGCCATCCTAAAGGAATTGACCTGAATTTAGAATAATTTTAGAAGCTAATAATCGTTTTAAACCATTATTTTTATACATTTATTGACCAAGTGTGTAGAGTTCTTTTGTTTTTATCAATAGATTGTTACGTCCACATTTTCACGGTATAATATAATAATGACATAATTTCATTACCAAACGTAGCTCATTTTTTAAAGGTAATTCGTATCTGTTTTTTTAGTGGATAGCCAACCGGCAAGAAGGCAAGTGGAAGCCGGCATGCATTTATACAACAAAAACAACAATAATAATAAACAACAAAAAATATCTAAAACCTAAATGACTAACGGTCGATTCCTGACATGACATTTGAAGTTAAACACTTCTCAAACTACAACATAATTTTATACATTCTGTATGAAATATTTTCATTAATTACGGATTGAGATTTGCTTTATTTCAAATTCTCAATTAAGAAACTGACCGTAAGAGCAGACTTCTTGTTAAATACAATCGAGGCGCTCTTTTCTCGCCTGCGTATTCAGGTCTGTCGTAATTATCGAATGAAACAATAACTTTTATTATAATATGATTTAGTTCAAAAACTTACATCACAAAACATATTAGTGAGCCACCGTATCGAAAGTGAAAGGTAAAACCTACCATGTCACCTTGCCCGTGAGCATATAACACGATAATCAGTAGTTTTTACCGGAGAAAGTCTATGACAGCTATTTTTTGACCGTTCTAACATGTTGGAAATGAATTCTCCTAAGTTCAAAATAGTAGATAATGGAAAAGTCACGCGTCATGCTGGTTAATAGGCTCAAAATATCTGATCATGATATTATGTTAATATGATAAGCAATTTCAATAATCAATTTTAATTAAGTTACAATAATAATCTTCTATTTGATAATACTGCCGTTACAAACAATTCCTCAGAATGCCAGATTTTCCAATTGGTATAACCAGATATATACTTGTTGTCTGGTATAGGATGACTTAGGTATCATGTACGCCAATTGTGCTTTTGTGCATTAAAAATTAAATAAATAAAACATATTTATATAATATATAGGTACATAATATATAGGTACTTATTATTGATACCTACCATGTAATAGATTAGTGTCCATTTAAAACTTCATAAAGTAAGATGATGTTCTAAGACTTTTCAGAATTATAATAACCTTAAATAATATGAAACGTGAATTATTATTATATTAAACGTTAAAACGTTTAAACGTTTTAACGTTGTTATTATGCTAAAAGTTTATTATTATATTTTATTTTATTAATCAATTATTTTAAGTTCAATATTCAAACAAATGTAACGGGAGCATCAGGCTTCGTATTCAATTCTATTACGAAGTTATTCATAAATTTTGTAAGTGACTGATATTTTAAGCAAATCTGACAGTCTATTGTTAAACTCATTTTGTGAAATAAACTGTAAGCCACCGAGAAAATTGCATGTAACCGACTGCAGCGCCTCTCTTATAAGTAGTAGCTTAATACGATTGAAACTTAAACTAGGGATTCAACTAATAGGAGTACTGATCGTATCAAAGAAACAAATAACTTGATTTATAAATTTAATTAAAATAATCTATCTATTGTATATAATAATGTAATAAAATTTAATAATTTTCTAATAAGTCTTGAAATAAAAATAGAAAACTTTATGTCTAGCTATATACATTTTACACTGAAAAGCTAGTTCAATTTTCGATGGTACAAGAAAAAGATTTAAATAAGAAATCTCATGTTATTCCACATTACTGTCAGTAATAAAATCAATTGTGAAGATATTAAGTGACTTAAAACCAGAATGAAGTGGAATGACCATTAAAAGAACATAAACAATAAACGTTTTAATTTAAGTATTGAAAACGGTAAAATTTATTACAATATTAATAAAATTTATTGAATTGTAACAAAAAAAGAAATTATACGCATATAAGTAACTCACTCTTGATAATCATTGCCCCATTGACCAGGTGATTAAAATTTTCTGATTACTTCGCATACCAAACTATAATTGGCAAGCCTTCTAGTATGATTACTCTTATTTATGAACAATCTAAGTTTGTGCGGGCTTCGTATTTAGTTCCGTGCGAGAGCCGTTCAAAAGATATCGACGCACGCGCCGAATGCCGCTATCACTGAGAACGCATGACGTACGCAACCATAGATTAAGTTTGTAACGTGTAAACACGAATCTCTTCTTACTTATATAAAAAGTATTTAATGTCACCTTTATTCACCATACATTATGCTTTCTCATTAAGTTTTACAGCATTGATTTTACTGGAAAAGGGAATTCGACACATTTTTAGAACAAAGAGTCGGTTCTTTTCTCTCAGCTCACTCGACTCGACTTGACTCAGTTTTTAGTTTACCTTGACTGATACTTGTTAATAAGTATTATTAATCATCATAGTACAATTTTCATATGTTTATCAACGTTAAAGGGACATACTACAAGCTTTCTAGCCTAGTCATATCATAGTGTAATACTCGTGGATTTAGCCAAGGAAGTCCGCCCATAAGTTCTACCTGAACTGAGCAGCCTACATCAAAGATCCTGCAGGAGTCCTCAGCGAAGGATTTTTTTTACCGATTGCAACTTTGGTAATATCCGTCTCAAAGTTCATAAAAGCTTGTGAAACGCAAATAACTGTCAACTTGTTGTGTAAACGTGAATCTATATGTTTAAAACACTCTTTTTATTGACTGTTCTTTGCAAAAAGGTTGTAAAATAATCTTGCTTGCATACAATTGTTTTTGAGAGAGGTAAATATCAAGACCTTGTTAATTTTTTCCATTGCAGTCGCTTCTGTATCAATACATGATCTACGTAAAACCTGAGAGTCGATTGTATTATCCGTTATACAGTTATTAATGATCCGATGATTGTACGTACCGTATACACTTTACTACTCGGGTACATCATATAACCCTTATTACAATATAAGTAAAGTTTGAAATCCCAACTGATCTACAATCCTAGATAAGCTTGAATAACTAAAGCGAAACAGGCTATTATTAAGTTTCTAACTAGATCTACAGTCTTATTGATATGTGAGTTTATAGCTTCAAACATCTTTATTTCTTTACAAGATCCGTATCAGTATTGAAATGAGGTGACAATTTAATAGTAAAGCTATTTATTAAACTATTTGAAATGTTATTTAAAATTTTGGAATTCAGTTTTCCAAACTTGTGTTATAACGGTGTAAATAACATATAACTACTTACTTACTTACTCAATTGGAGCAGTTTTCTTGGACTGCTGCAATAATAACTGCTAACTGAATTAATGTAATATTTGAGAAAAACACACATTTTAATGTAAAAAAATAAACAAAAGTACTGATGGCCAGTTTCTATCGCCAACAGATCGTCCCCTTCCCTTCGTCCAAGGTAAACGTAATAAATCGTCACCTAGCGTCTATTCCTTTCCGCCACACGTATTCCCTCCTTCATACAACATGGATTCTTTCAAAAGAGGAGTATAAAAGCACTTTTTAGGCCAGCAAGGTGGAGGTGGCTATAGCAGTGTGTCACAAGCTGCATTAGTTTTCTTCTCATATGGACTCCTCCTACTTTCAGGTGGTGTCGAACATTTTTTGTGCTTTAAATATAAAAAAGTATGCCAATCTTTACTTTTTGACAAGCTTTTATTTCACTTCACCTAATTAAATGGCAGTCGATCGTTCTTAGTTACAAAAACCATTTCTGTCAAACTCTGAAAGGAAATACACTTGTGTATGTAAGAGTAAGCTGTGCTATTAGTCGAACAGTGGAACTTTGTATTAGGTTATCTGGAATGAAGACAAAACAAACATTGACTTGACTGCCACAAACTTACATAATATATCACAGATAATAATTTTAATACAAAAAAGATAAATATTATTTACAATATAATTTAATACATTTAGCAAGCAATTTAATTGGGGATTTTTTCACCTTTTTATTTCTGCCATCTAAATATTTATTAAGATACCATGAGATTTTAACATATTCACAGTTCAGTATGCACGTATCTTGAAACTGTAATGCTGAAGATAAATAATTATTTAATCTTTTGAACAACACAAAACAAACTTTAAATAATTATTGTGGGAATTTATAATATTATCTTGGTTATGACCGATTTTGCAATCGTCATATATTTCGTACAACTAATATCTTGACGTTTAAGAATTTCTGTATTATTTAAAGTGAAAAAATTATTCGTATCTAGCTGCCTACCCTGACTTTACATGGGCGATGTTGTAATAGAAAAAGTAGTTGTAATTTATTTCACTTATACCTTGACATTAAAGATCATAACAAAAAATAATTATCCAAATTACTGTAGCCTTTTGGAATTCTAGTTCATTTTTGTAAAGACATACATGAAATCCTAAATTAACTATTATAATATAAGTGTTTAGTTTCGTTTTTGTCATCTTAAATACTAACGCGAATATAAGTCTGTAACTAAAATTTTATTTAAAGAATAGTAAATATATATATTTACGTAGAAATTTAATATCTCCTACAACCATAATTGTTCTTTCGAATCTCGAGCCGTTATTGAATTTAGCAACTGGCTTGTTATATGCTAATTTTAACATGCTTTTAGAGATGTACTAGTTTATGCACTTAAGAACTTTTTCTATTCTATATGAAGTGTTTGGTTTAAGAAACTGGGTTCAAATTATATTTAACTTACTTAATTTGTGAAGTTTCGTGGAAATTATCACACATCTATATTTGCAATATCTTATATATTTATGTAAACATTTCTATGAAACTTCACATCACGAAAATTTTTACATAAATATTATACGCAAGTAGCTCTTATATCTTTATTTTATTATTTGCATAGATATTATCTGTTATATTATTTGTATAACCGATTATACTTCTGGTGATTTTTTAATAAGAAGAGCCAGCATTAAATGCACTCGGTATTTTGTCATATTTCCTACACTTCTTTAATATATTATATAAACAGGCATCACTACTTATAACTTATAAAAATATACTTTAATGTTTGGGCGTGATTTCCATTGAAGTATAAAAATATTGTCTTGAACAAATTTAAATGTTATATTGTATTGTATGTAAATATCTTTAGTGAAGTATGAGAATCATTATTTTACTTTTTTTATTACAAATGTGCCGTTATATTGCCCCTCCCTCTCTTTGTTATGGTTATGGTGATCTGAGATCTCGTTTATTTAATTTCAAATTTTGTTAAGTGGGTTATTTGAAGTGGGATAAAGTCGACCCTATGAGTACATAAACAACAAAGTACTATGTCACGTTTACTATTTAGTATACAGTAATAGTTAAAATACAATGAAACGTTAAAGCTTGCTGAAGCGCAGTTGTAATACGTACGTATCACGTATTACAACTGTACTTCAGCAAATTATGAGAAGTCAAACAAAACAATTAAACCTTCAAATATATGCTTATAACTAATAAATCTAAGGGCACAGACAATCCATCCATTGTAGGCAGACGTCCGTCTCTAATTTTAGGATTATACGCGGCTACCAGCTAATAACTTTAACGCTTCAGACAGTGACTGTCAATCAAATTGATTTTAATTATTTTTATTAGAAACCAATGTTTTCTGTTGTGTTGTAAAACAAATCATTAGACTACAAAACAACAGGAACCTAGTATTGTTTCAATCAATTCTATCTACTTTCTTTTATATAAAAAACAACTTTAGAAAGAGATAATTGGGACTTGTGAGAACAAATTTAAAAAAAAATATTTACTAATTAAATGGAATACCGTTCATTATTCGTTGCGTAAAATATTTTTTTTGTATAATGTGGAGCTCAGGAGAGCTTATATTTAAGGAAACCACTGTAAGGAACGCGTTGATGTCTTTTATATAGCTCAATATCCTTATTTGAAAAAAAATGGGAAATATTACAACCTAGTCTTTAATCACATTTTAACTTTATTGTTTTTAAGCCATCTAGTATCACACCACAGAAACTTAGCAAACAATTTCTCAGGCCTTTCTTTTAAGCCTTAGTGCTACAAAGATAGTACGAGCGAATTCCAATACTTGAAAATTCACTGGAAATATAAGAGATGGCGCTTTACAAACATTCTGATTATATTAAAATTTTATAAGCCATCGTTAGTACAATTCTGGAAAATACAATAGGAAAACGATATTTTGAAATATTTTAATGTAATGTGCTTTAAATACTGTCTAAATACGCATGTTTACCCACATAAAGTCAGGAAACGAATTCGGAAAAGGAGATATTAGGGAATTTTTATTTTTCTGAGAGAACAATTACTTTTGCGTAAAAGATGTTTACTCGAAGGATAAGTATAGCAGACAAAAACGGTGTGATAGATAATAATAATAATTTCAACAAGTAAAATAGAATAAAAAGGTGATTTTGTAAACTGATTTTTCAATTAAAATCACAAAAATTAATACATATTATAAAAGTATAAATCCACATGAAAATCCAAAAATTTGGATTTTCATGTGGATTTCACAACATATTCCAAGCGCAGCCAGGACGGGATGCTAGTTTTATTTTATTAGAAAAATATGGTACGTTTTAATGTTGTTGATCTTTCTTCGTCAAGTGAAGTTCGTCATTAGTGCAGTCATTTTTTGCAGTAAAATAATGTCAGGAACAGAAATGATAATAAAAACATCAATCCGAAGGTCCAAATCAACTTGCATTGGAGATTTGAAATTTATTTATTTATTTTATTTAACATTGTTTAAACAGCATTCATTATAAACACGTTATATAATATATAAATAACCCAGACACAATCTAATTATAGAAATATATTATAATTTTTAAAATGGTAGTAATTGATTAAGAAGGTAGTTGGTTGATATTTATATTTATATATTTAGAAATGAAAATAAATGATAATTCTAACAATCAAGAATATCCAAAAGTCATCCGTCGCATGTTAATGTGTGGGTGTATGGGCGTTTATATGTGTGTTACTGTATACGCACTTGCGTATACAGTAACACACCACACCTATGCTAACTTACCTACTCGTTAAGTTAGCATAGAAATACTAGATAGGTTAGCATAGTTGTATAGTTATTTCGGTTAGTAAAAGAATTGAATAAATGAATGAATGAATTATTAAATTATTTTTTGAATTATTTATTATTTAATACTTATATACTTATTATATTATAGTATATAATATTATGATTTTTATTATTATTTATTATAAATTATTATTATTACATATAATCATTTCTTGTGATTCTCAGAAATAATTCTGTTAACCACAGTTCTGAATTGAGACTTGGATGTATTGAAAAAGTGACCTAATTTTTAAAAACTCGTATACAGTTAGCGGCCTCTTCAATAATAGTTTTAATAAATTAAACACCACATACTTTACACACTAAATTTATTGAATTAATAAAATAAGATTTTTATTACATCGTTGTATTCCGTTGTCTTTCTCAGAAATTATGATAATGAACCTTTATATACAAAGATAAGGACTATATTAAACATAAATTTATAAAAAATAAATTCCTCTCCATCTCTACATTAAATAATACGTGTTATATAAAACGAAATAACATTAATGGCACTCATAGCCTAAATTACTCTGACGTTAAAATGTATTTTTATCAAGAAATATATGATTTTATGATATTTAACGGACAGGCAAATACGTGATTTTTATGAAAAAATTCTATTTATATCAAATAATTTCTTTTCAATCTAAATCTTATGAATATAATGAATGATTGATTGATTTGAAACGGTCCAAATAAGGAATTTAATAATGCTGGAAATATTATTTCAAAAATTAACATATTTATGGTAATATTTTTGAAAAAGAATTTTCAAAATTTTTAGTGGTTTTATCATATCCAACTTTACCTAAGTTATATATATATTTTTTATAACTTTTATAAATAGAAAGCGGTGTATGTCATTAGTAAAATAATGTTCTATTGTGGGAACAGTTACACAGAAACCTAATCTACTTGTACTACTCATGAAGATTAATTTTTGACCTTGATCACTCCAGACAATAACAACCACATTTGAAAAATAAATTTTGTTTCGTAACTTTTTAAACTTTGTTACAAATGCAAATAAGATCCACCTACCGATGACAGCACATTATAAATAACACTACGAAAATCGCCTCTATTACATTCGGGGCAAGGTTGGTGTTAACGACTAACTGTTACGCTTTGTGTTACACTAATGTGCTTCATATGTAATACATAAATCATGCTTAGTTTTTTTTATTTGACAATAGTAGCTACTACCCTTACCTGACTAAGATTTCTAAATAGCTTTAGCCGTAAACTATATAGGAAATGGTCTGAAAAAGCCAAAGAATCAAAATAAGATACGGTTATATTGATTCATACAAATTGTATTAAAGAGACAATATTACATACCTACTCCTGAATACCGACTTACCGCTTATATGAATCTTAACATTTCGCTCTAACCTTTTAATTAAGAAATTGGAAATTTGTTACCTACGATGATTGATAACATAGTTAACTTATTGTTAAAACTATTTAGAAATCGTTTACTTCCTATATTTTTGTACAAACTTTTTCCTATTACTAAACCAGTTTAAGCAACTTAATATCCCTTGGAAAATTAAAAAATAATCTTAACAATTTTAAAAATATTGTTAGTATAGGGATATGAGCGAAAGTTTCTGAAACTGGGCTTTTCTACCTATTCATATTAAGGCACATTTAACACATACATTGACTAAAATAGTACAGGTTATAATATTTAAATACATCGATTATGATCTATAATAACACAATCTAAAGTACAATATTCTTACGTTCAAATTCGAAGAGGTATACCGTAACAAATATATGTCTTAAATATGTATTTAACAAGAAGAATACAGTCATTACTTGATACAAATACTTATACTTCAACTAAATAATCGATTATATTCTGAATCCGATTGAATTCCTAAGCAAAATTATTTCATTTGTGTTGTTTTTTTCAATTCATTAGATTAGTATAATGTAGAAAAATTTAATAAAAATTGCTAAGAAATTTCGTTAAGCTGCAAGGTGTACATAAAAATACCTACATTCAGCTAATTTAATTGCTTAATTTTAATTATTAATTAATTACAAATAATTTGGCTCAATGTATGTACAAAAAACGTAATGTAATTAAAATAGTATTAAAATTACGGATAGGTACATTATTGTACAATATGGAATGTTTTCATGACTAATCGATATAAACTTGATATCAATTCGATTTGGCAATCGAATTTGTGACCGTACAAAATGGTTTGCGCCGATGGTAATTCATTTTGAGCTACACAACCACTTGTGAAAGTTGTAAATAGCAATTTTCTTGGTTATATTCGGGATTGAAATCGTATCGAGCTAATTTGCAAGTTGTTCCGGTCAGGCGCGCACGCGCATTCTTAGTTCGTCGTGAAACCGAAAGATGGCACCGCCGCAACTGTCGCAGGATGTTATCTGTAAATTGAGAAAAGCTTTTTTAGTTATGTTTTTGGGGTAAAAATCATATTAAATTAAATTGCTAATATTGTGCTATTACTACTTTACTTAACTCAAATGGTTAATACAATGAGCTTCAGCAAACTCTAGGTATCGTTCTAACAAGGAGGTCGAGCAGCCTCGTTGCTCGACCTTTTTCGAGCAGGTTGCTACCACTGCTATAAATTTGTATCGCGAAGTTGTCCGCTATATTTCAGTGTAAAAATGGCACAAGAAAGATATAGGTCACAGAATGTCGACGCATCTGAAATATCAAGTGCATTCTTGATACTACTGGTGTCCACTTATCATTAGGTGACATCTCCATGCTATCATTATTTTGACTATATAGTACATTCTTCTATTAAGGCACATAAGTTGTTACCTTGGTCCATGTCTAGCTCTTATCATGTGCGGAGGCACCTCCCGGCGCTCTAGCTCGTCAGGCCCCAGCTGCAGCCCAGCCACCATCTGCATGATCTCCCGCTCCTTCTTTAGCTCCTCACGGCCTGATTCTACCTGGAAAATAAAAATTGAACCATTAAGATAAGATTCACAGGAAAATATGACCTAATTCTACTGGGAAGTTACAGTGTCCTTATATTTAAAATTACAGAGCTAAATATGGCGAATTATTTAAACGAAGTATGATAATTATAATAAGATTATTTTTAAGGTAATACGATGAGTCTTGATACCACTACCTATTTAAATATTATTGGATACCTTTAATGTACGTATAAATTAAACGTAGAACAATCAAAATATATAAAAATGCATTGCATAATAAGAGCAAGTGTATTATAAAAATCAACTTGGGAGATTGACGTTTATGTTTGTAATATAAACAATATGGCGGGTAGCGTTCATAAAAGACACCACTACTCTGACTATACAGCTTTGTACTATATTACTTTGATATTGGAAAATGCTAAAATATATTTACATTATTTGCATACAAACCAAAACTTTAGAAAGTAAACTGACCATAAGCAAAATACAAAAAAATACAGTAACATTTACCAAATATCCAATGATCAAAAGCATTCATAATGCGTTAAAAAAGTAATCATAATCATAATTAAAACCATATTCAACAAAAATCTGAAGACTTATAAGCATGCATTAAAGTTGTTTGGTAAACATAAAATAGATATGTTGATGTTTTAATTTAGTTTAGCATTCAAATAGGTTTGAGATGAGGTGTTCTCCGAGAGTTCGTTCTCTTAGTCTTGTAACAGTTTAAGTATTCAAAAGTGTGTTATAATGCCGCAGTTTATCTAGTAGTAGAATCAGTATTTAAGAAATCAATAGTTTCATTGCACATTCAATTACTGTAACGTTTAACGAGTCTTACCGCGTAACTAGTTACGCAAGCTTGCGACTTGCTGTGACTAAACGTCTGTATAGCTGTTTCCTTATGGTTCTCATGTAAGCGATTATTTCATGCCACGACCAACTTATTCACGCGATGAATAGTCTTATCTCCATAACAATGTCTTATCTAAATAATTTTTTGAAAATCATTCCTTACTGGCGAATTTCAATTTATTCTCCAAAGAAAATTATTTGACCAACTTGACCGAGAATAGCCTTTGATCCTTGTGGAAGATAGAATCGTTAAGACGCTTACTAAATGTTCATTATCTCGCTGACAATTCAAATCTGTAAATACCGATGGCAATCATTCAAAAAGTAAGGGATAGATCACATCCACGTCGCTCAACCTTCGAGGCTCCACTTTATATACTACCTTTATTGTTTTATATATATAATTTTTTCAAGGTTATGTTATAGGTTATGATAAATTGTCACTATATTGTCAGCAATCCCTTAGGTCATCAATCGTAATCGAAGGCATTGCATGTTTTTTTAAACAAATTTCTCTTTTAAAATACTGTCGAATTTATCTATGGTTTTTCACAACATAGTAGTAATAGCTATGACAGAGTGTAGTTCCCATGCAAAATCGGAAAGTTGTCATAATTTACAACAGTAAACGATTATGCTGCAATATAAAGAATACTTATGTAACAGTGATCAGTCACGTAATTCATTCAAGCTTAAAAATATTTAACTTCTTTAAGTTGTCGGGAAAGTTCCCATTGGATTGTGATGGTGAATTTCTGTGAAAAATAAATATTTTTTGAAAATTATTAGTGAAAAAATATTAAAATCAAAACTCTCAGATCATGATCTGACCGTGACAAAATATAGGTATTATACACAAGTGGTCAGCAATTTTCATAAAGATACAGAAAGGTAAATTTGACAAAGGATGTGTAGCGAAGAAACTATTATTAATTTTTTTTTCAAATTAATGATCTACAAAAGTTTAAGTTTATTATAGGTATATGAATATAAACGTATTATTCCACAAAATCTGTGAACAAGTTCTATTAAATTACGCCTCAGCCAAAAATTCTTAGCAAGGTCAAACAAACATAAATCATAATAAGACTAATTTGTCGAAATTTCTGCACAGTGATGTCTTATTAGTCCAAAACTTATTAGGTATTTTGACCTATCGGTTTATTTAAGAAGGACTCTATTATTATCCAAAATAAGATTCATATTAATTATAAAAAGTAAATAATGAGCTGATTAAAGAACGCATGTGGTGGTACGGGATTACTTTTTTATTCATTCCTAGCTAAACATTGACCTACAGTTGGTTAATTTAGAACTCTATTTACGATTGTTCACTACAGATAGGTACGCTATATATGTACATAAATGATCTCAGTCTAACAATCATTCGACCTAATGAACCGCATCGCCTTAATGAACATCGCATACTTACTAGTTATTCGATCAATGGTGCTCACCCACTAATCTTTGGAGAATCTATCTTACTTAGTGACGCATTTAGCTAACAGCCCATTAATTATTGATTTTCTTTTTAATTATAAATGAAAATCGCTTAACATTTTTTAGCTATAATTCTTAATTAGTAACGCGTGGCATATAAATAATGCATGCTTGCTGTACAATAGAAAACAATAGAAAATCTACCACTTTTTACGAAAATTATTAAGTGTAAACCATAGAGTAATCATCATCATCATCATCAATAAACTATATACCGCCCACTGCTGGGCAAAGGTCTACCTACATGGGAGAAACACATGAGGAGTTTGAGCCATAACACCACCACGCTGGCCCAATGTGGGTTGGTAGATGACAGAGGTTGCCGTAACAATTAATATACACCAAGGCATATAATGCCCTCCTTATCATGGGGGAGCTCAAAATACAAATTTTGATTGACCCATCCAGGGATCAACCACGGCATAAGTTACTTTGTTTTCATTATCGAAAGCAGAATGTTTGAACCACTACGCCAACGACTTCCTCCTCCTTCTCCAACGAAGCATGGAACCATAGAACTAAAAGTAAACTATGGCCACATTTTGGGAGAGGTTTTTTATATTATGTTCTATAATTATATACACTATTATTAACTTTAGTAACGAGTTAAAAGCATGTTTTCACTGATTTCTACTATCGATGGATTGAAAAATGAAACTAGGCATAAATGGATAGTGGTTACAAATACCAGCAGATATAGTTTAGATGAAATTGACCCCAAGACAAATCTTATCATCAATCGCCACAATAATGTCTACATAATCTAAGCTCGATTTAGCTGCAGAGGAAGCAGGAATTCCCACGCAGTCATTCGCTGCGCCCGCGCCCCTCTCGATTATGATTTGAACACTATATTGCAAACATTGTTCGATAATACTAAATGATTATGCATTTATTAATTGAATATGTACCAACTTAGAATCAACACTTTTTCTTGAAAGAAATTTACATTTTCCCACGCAATTAATTCATGCCTATATGTATACTTTATACGTTATTGTTTGTTTAAATGTTCATAAATTAATAATTTAATGCACTACTTGTCTATACGTATATCTATGTATACAATTATTTATATGCCTTGGTGTATATTATTGTAACAAAAGCGCCTGTTTAATTGATTTTTTTATTTGACTTCTCCATATGTCAACATATGGAGAACATCACACAAAAAAAAGAATAAGATAAGTTTCATATCATTACAACAATATATTCATTGATAAATCTCCATACAGTACGTGCGCTGTAACCTTTTAAACCAAATATACATCTTCACGAATCGTGCACAAGCGCATTCGTTGAAATTTCATAACAGTAGGTATATACTACTCGAATGGTGGGTGTCATTGTCAGCAAACGTAAAGTCATAGACTCAGTGTTGAAATTTAACAAACCTGTATATATTATGCTAAATTTAGTTATTGACGTACATAAAATTATACCGAACTATGTGATCTTGTTTATAAATGCTTATTAGTTAAAGGTTTACAACTTTAACAGGAAAAATACAGATAAACCTGATTTTGTAACAAACATAGAATAGATATATATATATTGTGGATAGAATCAAAACAAGTTTTAATGCATGTAGTAAAATTTAACAATAACTTTTGACTTAAAACTAAGGCTGTCTCGTTTTTGTTAATAGAGTCTAATAGAGAAAGTTTATAAGTTTTTTGTTCATCAGCTTTGCACATTACCCTGTATTAATATTTAGAGTAAAATTGTTAATTAGGTAGAAATAGTTTTCGAATGTTAAAAGATTAAGGAGTACTGCGCGGCTCAACAGATTGTAACTGATCTGTGATTCTAATTCAATTTACTCATTTAATAAAGTTTACAGATAGTGTATTATGAACTTGTTTTTTTTATTAAATCATTAACATAGTCTTGTTAATAAATTTCATCATGATACACTTATTCATTATACACACCCAAGATGGTTTTATATAAGAGTATAATGTATGTGCTCATAAGCATATTTTAATACAAGGGTATCCAGTAATAATCCATGTAAAAATTCATATTCTCAAAATCAAATGTACCAAGAAATCGCTGCTACGGGTGCGCTTTTTGTGCTACATCTCAGAAACATGTATGACACCTGCTAAAACGCAGAATCAATTTAGTCATGACTATCTAACCAACCAGTGTTAGTTTTGAGTATCAGATGGCAGACATGCTTCAGCCAACGCACTTTCATTTTAACGGTAACAAAAGATTTGTATTAGCGTATCATTTCAATTTTTGTAGGTAAATTTTTCGACCAAAATCACCTATTCTGAAAAGTTTCTGCATTTGTGGATCGCAATCCAGAAATATAAATATTTTTTTAAATTTATTTTTTTTTAGAAACAATATAACAAGTTTTCCCCGCAACGTTTTGTTCGGTATGAGATTTTAATATTAAAATCTATAATTAGTTATTGAGATCAATAACTAACAAATCATTTAATTTTTGTAAAAAGGAAATGATAAAAACATTTTGTGCAATTACAAAATACCTTCTTATTACTTAAATTAACTTTATCATTCCTGTCTGTTTTGTTTTACTTTGGATCGTAGAAAACATCATACTCTTTGTATGTCGGAATTTATTTATGTAATAACACAGTGAAATAAATTCCTAATCGAAGAAAATACAAAAGGTAATTTGCACTAATTAATAATTTGACCCCAATATAGCATCAAAGTCACTATAGCTCGGTTCATGAGATAACAAAGCAATAAAACCTCGCTTAATAGATAATGTTCCCGTAAACGAGGCTTTATCGTGAGAACTTCACTTTTTATACTAACTGTATTCATTTCATTATTCAATTTACAACTCGCGAGCACGAAACCGTACGATATCATCACGAGATACTGAAACAAATGAATTTTAAATAATGGACAAGTTAAGAATGATTACGAAATTTTTAAATTAGGTAAGTATGAAAAAATCCAGAGGAATTACAGGGCATGGAAGACACTAACATCTTACATCTCTTGTCTTCAGAATATCAAGTAATTTCTTGATATTACAGGTCCGTCTTTTTGTTTAGCAGTTGATTTGATATGAAATAGAGAAGTTCTAGAACTCAAAACTCGACCGGTATAACGCAAAATAATTTTCGTAAATATAACGCAATGACCTTTTTTGTGACCTATTCCTTCGATATTGCAGCTAAATACAATAAAAGTGAGTAATAATACTATACAAGTCCTGATAGTGACATTTTATTTTCGAAAAGTCAATCATATATAAGACATAGGTTTACAAACTGTTCTAACAATAAAGTATGGCATATGCAATTCACCTTCTGACGGATGATCAATTCGAAATTAATTACTGTTCATTATAGTCGAAAATTCGAAAATGATTTGACCGATTTAAAACGAAAATAATTGAAATTCTTAAGTTATTAATTTCAAAAGCTTCAAGAAGACCCAGTGAACTTCGTAGCTCCTAAAATTGATTTGTTGTTACTCATTGTTACTCATGCCCAAAATCCATTAAAAATGAACCCACGTGGCAATTGGCATGTAAAAATATAATTTTATAAAATACAAATGCCACTTCGGATTGAGACTTGAGAATATGAATTAGTCGATAAAACATATACCTACCAATATCTATAATTATTATGTACGGACTTATGCTACGTATCAATAATCTATCTACGGATAGTTTTGTATACGTAGCGTTAAATTTTGAAATATTATATATATGTGAAATATGTCATAATTCTGCTGAATATATCAATGGCTGGTTTTGCTAACTAGATAGACTCTTAGTAAGCAAAGCCGACCATTAATACATTTTTGAAACCTAGCACTTTCATCAAATTCAAGGCGTGTACTAAAGCCGCGGGCTCTACAAGAGACTAAGGTACAATAAATGTCATATAAACACAACAATTAGTATCAAAGTAAAAATTTAATATCATCACCGAAAATTCAATACGGCCGCCAATCCAAATTGGGGGATTATATTTTAGTTCAACCCCCATATAATACTCAAAAGAAACCTAATCTGTTCTCTTTTAGCGTTGCATTGGGATGTAAGGGTTCCAAATCATCGAAAGATGAATCAACGAAAGCCAATACAACACTACCTACCGATGGTGTATCCTAATCTACAGGATACACCATCGGTTTCACATTCAAAACTAGCGAAATTTTAAAGATTAAAGTGAACTCTTTATAGCCAAGACAAGGTTTTTGATTGCGGTGATGTCTGCACGGCATGGGGAAAATAATCAGTAGTAACTCAAACTCAAGGTGGAGTACTTACTTACGAGCTGAATGACAGGGTGACAAAAAAGCACTGACGCTAACGTTTGGTACGTTAGCGTCTATAAAACGGTAGAAAAAAGAATATTAAAAATAAACCTCTGAGATTAAAAAGTTAAAAAAAAGAATTTAAAAAAACAAGTTTTGTTTTAAGCTAGTTAAACTAGACCTTATTAAAGCGAACCAAAAAGAAAACAAGTAAATTAAGTAACATTTTCATCCACAGGATATATTGTTGTAAGTCTTTATCCCTAGTTTACTTAATATAAATGTAGACATTTTCAAAATGTAAAATATAAATAAATTTTAAAAGTTTGAGACACTGATAATATGTAGAACAACTGTATAACGGATTGCGTAATGAATCCTTTAAGTTTCCAAAATTTAACATTTATGTTTTAAAAATGTTTTATATTCATATTTATATTAAGTAAACTTAGGGATGTTAACGTCTATATAACTGTGGAAGAAATTAACTTAAATTTATTATTTTTTTTAGTTCGCGTTATTTTTTATTTTTAAGTTAAGTTTTTATATTAAAAGCTTAAAAAATATTTTATTATTTTATATTACTGATCCCAATTGCTATGAAAGGAGGTCCTTAAGGCCACATCGTTTACTGAACTGTAATTTCTATCCAAATTACACTAGAAGGAGTTCATGAAGTCTGTGAGACACTTATAGTTATTGTATAAGCGAGCGAATTCACTGACTTAAGTTGTTAAAGATTAAATTGTTACTGCTTGTTTCCTTCCTCATTCCTCAGTTGAGGCAAAGGAGTAAATGGCATGCAGACGAAAGCGGTTAGCCATGAAACGCTAATATTCTCACGATCACGGTGGAGGGGCGATAAATGTTAGCTTCAATATGTTTCAATAATATAAACATGGACCGCTTAATGCCACATGTTAAAACGGGATTATAGTATATCCAGTTGAAGAATGAAGTTCACGACCTTGCAATCTGGGTGACTACTCTGACTACTGAGCTACCCAGAAATTGGTAGAACCATAAAAAATTCCTTTTACACTTCCATATTTGACGTAATTTATATTATTTTTCTAATGTTTCAATATAAAAATAAGTTTAATTATAAAATTAGATTTCCGTTAACTAGAGTCCATCAATCAAAATACTAAATAACTTAATCTACGAAGATTTTTACGGCAATTCGGAGCCATTAATGAAAAGAGCAGGAAAGAAACTCAGTTGAAATAAAACATGATCTGAAATATCCTTAATTTTGAGTAGAAAATAATACTATTATTATTTTGTATTTTCTTGTTCATGCATACAACACTCTTTATAATCGTAGTATCTATTGTCCTATCAAAAAAACTATTGAATTTAAAATAAGAACAAAAGCTATGATATAAAAACTAAAAAAGAAATTGAATTATTTCGAAATAAGTGTCTCATTCAAAGCTGTAACTTGTTGCTCAGTACATTTTTCTACTTTGGATGCTGAGCCCAGCTTTCTACTTTAGTTTTATGCATACTTTAAGTTTTATTTTTTTTTTCTTCAAAGATTGTGATCTTAGCATTATTTTCCATTCGAACCAAATAATTAATAATGATATAATGACGAATACTTAAACCAAGTTGGACTTTTTTATCGTCCTCTACAATTTTAAAACATAGAATACACATATTATAATACACTGTATTAGTATTTAGTTGTAATGAAATGAATCATCAGGCGCTGTACAATTGTCTAAAATGCCAAATTTAAGTACCAGTATCTACTCGACTGCTCAATGCCTAAAGGCTTTGTAGGTCCCCAATTAAAACTGTCAACAAATAGCGGACTCATACTCTCTATTGCATCCAACCCCATGATTACGATTGTCACAACTGGATACTTAACCGGTAAGTCGATACCGCTAGAAAAATATCGAATAAGTACAGTTCGAGTGACGTTTCTAGGTCAGCGTAGTCCATTCACGGCGACAACGGGCCACAGCCGTTCAAGGTTATAGCTTTCACGACATCAGCTGCTCAGAATCTAATACCTTGTCGTAATACTCGCACTAGGAACACATAATATGCCTACATTTATTGAACGTCAATTCGTAATTCTATCGGGGGTCTTGTTCTGAGAAGACAGAGCAAGTTAAAGAGTGTTACGAACTAGCCATCAAGCAGGTCTCCTAGCATAGAGGTTTTATGGGTTTGGTTACTGACTAACTGTGACTTTGACTTTGTAAACAGGTAATAGTGAACAGACTGTAATAAGAAAATACAGTGAATTTTTTTTTAAAGATTTCAATTGAAATTTTGATTGTCTATTCACGGCTAAGTTTTTAGTGCTTTGTATTTGTTTTATCATAACAGTTGTGTGTAATGATAAAAAATTCAACAATACACATTTTTGCTAAATATTGAGATATTTCGTAATAAGTATTGCAATAAAAACTATGCTTTATATGCAATTTTGTTTGTATTTAGCGTGGAGCGTATTTTTAGTATTTTTACAGAAGATAATACACTATTCGTTCTAAGCTAGATATGTAAACATAAACAAAACATAAATTACTAATCTTAAGCCTATTCACAAAATATATAAATCACTTCCTTTTGAATGATTTAAAATTCATACAACGTTCGAATACATTATTTATATACCCCTTCAATTTTGTAAGACTTATTAGGATATCAAATGTTTATTTCAAAAACTAGTTTTTAAAGAAATCCTAAATTTTTGATGGTAAACATGTAAAATAAATGTTAGTTTACGAATCATAAATACCCGCACTGAAAAAAATTGAAATAAGAATCCAAAAGAAAACGAGAAATGACAAAATACAACGGCATTCATCTTGATATTCATGAATCACGAAAAGGAATTAATTTATCTGTAATCATCATGTATATCATATATCGTAATTTATGGTATACAATAAATCATATACTATCTATCTATGATTCTGAGTCCAAATGATAGACAAAATATAGTAAAACTAACCTTTCCATCATGGAATAAGAACTATAATCCTAGCTAGGCCTTACTTATTCATTCGATTCATAATAAATCTTTGTAAAGAAATGAAGATCAGCCGAATAAAGCGATTTCCTTTGCCTTTATGGATATTAGAAAAAATGAAGAAGAATTTGGAACAGAACACAATGAGTTTCTCGCGAATCGTTTTGTCGCATCGTCTCATTGGTTTTATTCTCAATTCTCGCGATGGCCTCCCAATCTGTGGTCCGTGGAGAAAGTAAAATACACAAAAAACTTGCCTGTCGAGTTTCTCCCGCCAAAACTGAGATCACTGACCGATTGACATTCGATAGATCCGCCCTGAGCATGCTGGGAGCTGGGAGTTAAGCATATTTTTATGCCACTAAACCAAGCCCACCTGGGTGTGGTCAAATTAATTGCCTGTGCGTCAAGTTTCATGCTTCTATCAATATTTATTACACTATATTCTAAAATGTTAAAGTATTAATAATGAACTCGCCGTAATTTTATGTAGTTAATTATTTAACATTTAAGTTAATAGTCTACGGATTGTTGGAAATTGATACATATTTATTGTTATTTATAAGACTAGACTGGACTGACCAACAAAACGCTAATCTGCTGAATCAAAAGACGTTCGTTTACAAATGTTTTAGTGGTGAAAGAAAATTGGTCCAAGGTAAAATATAAAAGTCACTTATTATGGTTTGGAATAATGATAAGAGATTGAATGTGAGTGTAAATTTTTCGTTTAAGTTTAATTACAAAATAAATTAATATGTTTTAAATAAAGAGCTATCCCTCTACTGCTAACTATCAGGTGATGTCGAAGAACAGTTACAACTAACGATACTAGATTACCGCAAACGTGAAGATTGGTATATACAAAATTTGTAGCTGTTCCTAATCCAAGGAAACGTAATAAATAAGGTTTATTATTTGTTGTCAGCTATCTAATTGATAAATAATAAAATTTATTACAAAGACATTCTCTTAAATTGAACAGTTTCATAATAAAAGGACGACCTATAATGTATTTCCTTATTGTGTCACGAAAAATATGTTTTGTTTTACTATTTGGTGCAATAAAGCAAAGTTTTATAAATTACTTATGTACTTTAATTTAATAATTATATTTTCTTAAATTTATATTATTACATTTCCGCCACGTTCAAAATGTTTCGACAAAATATTGAAAGCCAAGGCAAAAAATTAGAGTAATATTTGATATCCTTCTCTCACAATAAAGAAACACATTATTTGTTGAAATGCATTCGAATGTTAATTACATCGGACCGAGAATCGTGATTCGCCATTAGTTCATCAATTGCCAATAGACCGGTGGTTCCAAACATTTATTCTCACGGTATCGAGCATTTCAAAGCATAATACAAACATTAAACACTTCACACAAGCTCATTAATCAAATTAACAACTACCAACGAACCATGGCAATCTTAAGTCTGAGCTGTAAAGGTCGAAATTCAGCAAAGGTTAGAATTGATGACGAATTCAAATGAAATTGTTTATAGAAAGTGCATGTAACGGAACGGCAGGCAAAGCACGTACAGTGGGCTGCGGATGCCAATTGAAAAACTACTGAATTTATCGGAAGGCTATTTTGTAAAGGGATCGAGGTTCGATTTGCACAATACATTAATAATTAAAAGATTACCAAAAGCGGCTTTTAATAGCAATTCGATTGAAGAAGGTTCCGACCATGAAAATTTATATAATTGTTAAAACTATGCCCTGCATATTTTTAATTGTAGTAATAACACATTAATTTTAAACATGTATTTTGTCTTTAAATATAACTACCTACTTAACATGCGTAAACAAAAATCTTGAAAATTATAAACGCTCGTCTAAAATCAAATTAAGTGAAACCTTACCAATATGACTCCTCATTATTATAACGTCCAATATATTTTAAGGTCCCACAGCAAAACAAGGAACCCTTGACGTATGTATGCTTGTACAGTAATTAGTAGATAGTAGGGTCGTGTTTAGCTTAAAGTAATTGATGTAATGAAAATTTTTGGTAATGTTTATTAAAAAATTCAAAATTACCTACCATCGCGGCGAACACAATTTTAAAACCAGCTGATCTACTTTGAAACATTTTCTTTAACCTTAATTAAATACATTTTGTATCAATTGAAAGAATGGTTCTTTATTAGTGAAAATCAGAATGTTCCTATCATGAAATCAGTACAACATACCATCTTCAATAACAAATTATATTTTTGCATAAATATGTGTGAATTACCATTAACCTAATAGGCATACAAAATTGCTATTTCTTTTAGGTATTAATTATATGAATATATATACTCTATCAGAAGTATAAGGAAAATTCTTTCCATCTAAGACTCAAAAACGTAGTCTTGAAGTTCAAAAAAATATATACGGAATCTCACGCTAACATAGTCAACATACTCCTATTACAATTTAATAAATTCTCATTTTTATAAATTTTATTTTATTTAAATCAAAACGTCAAATTAATACATTGACGTCAGCGTAAGTGAAAGCCTAAAATGTCTTTGCGAAGAAAAGTTGGATGGAGTCGACTGACCTTTGGCCCTTTAAATTTAATAGAAAACTTAACATTAAATAATAGTTTGTGTATAAAATCAATTGATATGCTTCGTGACTCTACCTAAAAAAAATCACAGTGAATTTCTTCCCAGACAAGTATTTCTCAACAACCAATTGGTGCTGGCGAAGTTTTTCAGAAACTCCGCTAGCCAATTATGTTGTCATAACTTTATGCTTAAGATTTCATAGATTGCTGTTATAAAAGCAATTTTGCAATCTTAGTAATTTAACACCTAAGTAGGTATTTCCTTCTCGTTGATACGACCTTATTGTTTGAATGACGGTTTGGATTTACACTCTTAAAAATATTCTCAAAAGTCCTTTGAATGAGCCCGAGTCTTGAGTGATTTTGTGACGGAGACAGTGAATTGATTATAATTTTATTATTATTAAAAAGAATTTATGAATACCAAGGTTGTTTTTTAATGAAACTGCAACCTTGTTAAGCCCTTAGGCTTTTGTAAGGCGATTCTTCTCTGGAATCTTCAATTAATCCAACCGGGGGCGCCCCATTATGGTTTAGGTCTCTTAGAAAATGCGTTAGATCTGAGAGCGCCTCGATAGCCTCAGACCAAGTCCCAGGTGAGTTGTGTAGTAGAAGAATAGAATTTAGAACACTTAATACGAATCTAGGTACCATAATATTTATAAAAGTATAATAAAGTGTCAAAATATTAGATACTAATAAAAAGGTTCTATAATAATTTTTACATAATCCACTATATATCTTTTAATAATGAATCGACGCTTTTAAATTTAAACGTTATTCGAGTGAGCACTGGATAAATACCGAAAGTGTATATAAATTTTATTTATACAAAATGAACAGAAACTCGGGTTTGATATCTAACAATTAGTTGATTCAAGAATATCTTATATGACGACTAATATATCATCTAATATTCCAATAGTCATATTAATTACGCATGGAGTTAGCTACGCTTGTATCATCTTATATCTCCCTCTTACCTACAAGTAGCATGCGGACCGGTCAGCCATTCAACTATCTCCACCTCAACTTTACGCACAAAAAGATTGAATGACTCGTTTCTTTGACGCATATCCAGAGCATATTTTAAAGTCTATTGCTACAAAAATGAAATTAAGAAACTATAATTTCCATTATCTAAGCAGTGTCCTACTCACTACTACCTACTCTTTGTCACAATAAATACCTTTTCTATTAGTAAACTGGACGCTGCTGGGTAGGTAAAACTTGACTCCACGCTAAAGTCATCTTTCGTCCACGACCGGTTTGAAAAGCGAGTTGCCTACCCGGTTCAAATATTTAAACTATTATTAGAAATAAAAATGAGTAGTGAGTGGTCGCATTGGACTAATCAAGTGTTAAGATACCCACTGCTCTTAAAAACATAAATAACCACAAAATACATTTTTGTTTCTTAATATGTCAATCGGTCGTGAAAAGAGTAAATAGTTGATTGTTTCACAAGGGACCAAAAACATGCTTTTTTTACCGGCTGGGACTTTATTGAAGCGAAATGCGTACAAACTTTTTAATTAAGATAGTGTTCCAAATTCAAAAGTCATATCGTCACTGTTATTAACTGCGCTGGAATAAACCATTTAGCTCGCACTTATCGAGGAACACTTCGCCGCTTTTCGAAATGAAAAGAACATTATTCTGTATAATGTACAGCGAACGTAATATAATGTGTATTTATTTTGTAAAAATTTACATAGAAGCGCCTTAAATGATCAAAAGGTATTTAGAAAATTATCCCTAAAAACTAGAATAAAAAGAAATACGAATGATTGAATATAATAATTTTGTTGAAATTTTAACATTGAGAGGAAGACGTTAGCTTAGCTTCCAGTTAGTTTACTTAGCTCCCTAGGTACAATCAATCTATCTAAGGGTTATTGATACTGTCAACCAATGCGATATAAAGTTCATAACTTTGGGTTTTATACCAGGTGTCAGTGTAAGAAGATTATTTTTATTATTATCATCTTTTTATTAAATTTTCTATTTTATTTTTACAACTACTTCATTTGTGAAACAAAGTATCAAAGGTCAGTGATTTCTTTGCAGCTCCATTTTGGGCTTCCAATAGTGACTGCTAATTAATCGTGAGCTTTATCTCGTAGTCATAAGTATTACATTGGTATAAATCGAGTCCAGATAAGGCTTCGGGCGTATTCGGAACGCAGCGAGCCGGCATTCCGATAGACGTTCCAGTTGCGTGACATTTGCATTGCGAAGGAATGAACGTACTGCATATGCCTCATAGACTAGTAAATATAAAGGCTATACATACACGTTGAGCGATAGCACTGAATAACTAAGTCGTTAGTCTTTATAACCACCAAATTTTATGTAAAATAAAAATGATTTTAATTTTAAATTTGCATTTACGAGACCTGGTGGTGAATGGTGGTGGTGGTGAAGCTCTTATTCTAGTTCAGTTTAAGGCTTACAACTTCATTTGACGTCTAAAATTATCTAGAGCTTCCTTATAGCTGTCTAAATTAAAGGTATTTGAGAGATTTAAATTTTTGCTTTTCTTTTTCTTAACATTATGAGAGAATAAATAACTTGTGTAATTATAGTATTTAAGATTTGTATACTGTGCGTATATACAGTATCCACATGGTTCTGTGAATTGAATTTTCCAAATTTCCATTTCAGAAAGTATGAAAAAAAATAATGAAATAGAAATTTGTACCTGTAAATAACATTTATCCCGTGATTTTTTATTATGAATTATTATAAGCCCAACCAATCTGTGCAAACGACCAGTTACGAGAGTTGAACCTTTGATTTTAAGTTAATATCCTCTGAACCTCGTCCGAAAGAGTTGAAAGAAATCTGTGTGCAATTAATCTTCCGATAAACGTATAATTTAAACCGAAAACTTGTTTGGAAACTACAATCTACCTTCACATAATATGGTTATGTAAATTTCATTGAGTCAGTAAGACATAGAGCCTGAGAGAGCCAGATTCAGAAGAAGGGATTCAGAAAATCATTTATCTACGATAGTGTAAGAATAAATTTTGACTTATTTGCCTTAAGAGCTGTTAAAATTAGATACTTCATTTATGTATTTCATGAACTAGCATACAAATTGCAATATACAAAAAACAGGAACTATTTTGAACAAAAAGAAAGGAACTCATTTCGGAAAAGTTTGTTACAAAACATTTGGTTGAAAAAAAACCATCTTTATAAAAATAGTAAATAAGTCGAATTTTAATTAACAATATTTTAAATTTTCATTTAATAATAATGTAATATATACATATAAACAAATAGTACACAGATAATATTAAAGCGTTACTTTTGATGTGGTTGCGCAACTATCACACATGCTAGACTAAACTGGTCCCTGTCATTACTAGCTGAAAAGGAGAAATGCAAGTTGAACCTTATCTGGCAGGGATTAGGTTTATTAACGTTTTCAAATGGATTAAAACTCGATCGCATCGCAAAATGCTGAAGTCTATAATAATATAATTAGAGCGAGATATGGTTATTAAGAGCTTGTATGAACGACGGAATTTGATGCATGAATGGTGGCCATCTAATTATTTACATTAGCGCCGAAATTGAATATTCATTGCGTTTAGGAATTCAGGTTATACAAGAATGAATATAGTTAACAGTCTTGACTAATTATATCGTACTTTGAATCGGAATATTTTCACTTTTCGTGATGAACTAATGATGGTATTTTCGTACATTTTTTTAATATAAAGCACAGCAAATGACTCGACACCACCTGATGATAAGCAGTAGAGGAGTCCATATGTGAAGATAGCTAGTAAAGCATGTGACATACTGCCCTAGCCACCCTCACCTTGCCGGCTCAAAAAGTGCTTTTTCACGCCTCTTTTAAAGGAACCCAGTTATTGGAGATTGGATTAACTCTCATTTTAACGTTTAGCAATAAAGTATGTAACCGTCGTGATTGTTAATATATAAATAGATAATAAATCAATAGCCCATATACGCCCCACTGCTGGGCATAGGCCTGCACCACTTCGCTGACCCAATGTGGCTTAGTGGGTCAAAATGTTTGTTTTAAAAACCGTGACCCATTTTCGAATCACGGGGAGCTCGTAATAATAAATTTTAATTATCCCATCCAAGGACCAACGAAAGAAAAGTTTCTTTGTTTTGATAATCAAATGCAACTCTTTGAACAACTATGAAAACGAGCTCCTCTAAATAGACTATAATGGTTGAAAATGGCCCTAACTATGTTATTATGTATATAGGTAATAATTTTACTGGTTGTAAAATTATAACTCTCAATTTCTAGCAGAACAATACAAAGGAAATATCCATTTGGTTAACCTTATATTAAAGTAAAATAATGAAAATCATGTGATTATTCGTATTAACCTATAAGGCGACGCATCGTATTTATTTACTGGCATTCAAACCATTATGGTAGAAAGCATTGATAAGTATTTTATGAACCTACAAAATAAAAATTACCGAGGAAATAATTTGATAATTGTGGCATGAATGAAATATTTGCCACCAGCTTATAATCGATTCGTGTTTTGAAATCAGTACTGAATTTTAAATTAAGGATGTATTTAAAGGTTTCTCTTCATTAGCGATAATTACAATAAAACCAATTACTTTAAAAGTCCATAACTTAAAATGCCCTAACATTTTCATAAATATTTACTTTAATTTATTTATTTTTATTAAAGGATTCTTTAATAAGAGCTTAAAGATACACAGTGTTCTATCACATTTTTGTAATAAAAACGCATAATGATTATAAATACCTAGGGCTCTTAATGTAAGTGTATATTTTTTCACAAAAAATAATAATTAGTTCAGTTATTCTTGTAGGTTTCGTTATTCTATGGATCCGAATATTTTGGGACAAAGAGTTGTGTGAAAATTGATACTGATATTTACCTCAAGATTTGCCAAAGATATAAATTCAATATATATATAAACTTATATGTATATACATATAAATTTTGTATGCTGTATAATAATGTATGTTCGAAATTCAAATTATAGAAAACGTGTGTTGGCGACTATACGTCAACATACATACAAATTAAAGATTATACTTTTTGTTTTTATTTTTTGTACATTGCTAGGTTACGCTTGTTATGTTGTAATTGCATTATTATTGTAAAACTATCTTGCACACGAAAGAGAGTAAGGCTGTTGTGCATTTTAAAGCTACCTTTTTATTTATTATCTCATTCTAACAGTCGGCTCGCTATCAACGTGTCTTTAGACTACATTCTGATCATAGCTGCTACTAATAGGCAACGCACATTCCTCTACTATTTGTTGCGTCAGCGATGTAATTAATTTCTTTGCAATGTGTAAATACTATTTATGCACACAATACAAAAAATATACAATATGGGACAAAGCGGTCGCATTAGACAGCATTACTTAAAGTTTGAGGTTTTACAGCTATATGGAATTGCAGAACGTTCTTTAGAAAAAGGGTTTTAATCTATATCTTTAAAAAATATACGCGAGAATATACACGACATAATTAATATACATGTACGATGTTCGTGTGTTGATATTTACATTCTGACGAAGAATATCTATGTCAGCACCTATGCAAATAGAAAAACCTGCTTAAGTTTTATGTATTTAAGACACATTCCTTGGCTTTTTATTTATAATATAGAGGAACAATATATACAAACCATTTTTTAAGTCTTCATTTTGATTAAACGCATGATAACCTGTGGGATGTGCTTTTTCTTCTAGTGTTTATAGGCAATGGTTATCTTACCTGACGGTATGGGGTAAACAAAGTTATATGTTAGTGCTTCCCTTGCTTTCAATAGCTATATCTTTTTATTCAGACTAAAATACAGAGAACTGCTTACAGGACCCTAATTATTAACATTGCATTATGATTTGAGATTTGGGGCAGTTAACTCTTCTAAGACTGTTTGATCACTGCGACCTAAAATATATATTGTAAGTTCTGTGGAAATATCAACTGCGAATTTTAACATTTTGAAGTTCAATAGTAAAAATGGGGATAATATTATAATACAATAAGCTTTGGTTCAGATTAAATAAAAATTAAGAGTTGGAAGGTAAAAAATACAGAAAGCCAAAATCACCCAAAATTAATGTATTATAGGTAGTAACGCACATAATTTTAAGCAGTAATTATGAACTTACAGTAAATATTATACAACCCCCAAGTACATACTTACTCGTGCTTTCAAACCAACCATAATTTATAAAGCTAGTTATAAAATAGTGTTACCTCACACGACCTAGAATGAACACGTCTCGTCGGTAATTTCGCAAGTGCCTCATTCCATCTCGAGGAATCCGTCTGGTCCCGTTACCGTGTGAGTGTGACAGCAAATTATTCACGGCTTCCTTGTCTAGCTTACAAATAAATCAGCTACTGTATTATGTAGATCTTTGATTAAAGTCACTTTATTCAAGAAATAAGTTTATGTGGCAGTACTTAACGCAGTAACGTCCGAGGTATGAAACTTACACTGGGGACCTTATTACAATTCTACTTTATTTATTGAAACTACAGTGCTCAAAACCAAGAAACTATCCTGGGTCCCCTATTATACTTAATAGCTATAAAGAAATTTTCGTATAGTACTCCTCAGTACTATATATAATATCTGTAAAAGAATATTTAGGTATATTGCCTTCAACAACAGATATTGGTGAAAGCCATAGAAAGTACAAAGACATTGCCAATATTTATTCTTGTTGTCTCAATATTAAACTTGGATAACAGCTTCACTGCTTTTAAATGATAATTAATATGACTTTCGCATTTTCTCTGAATAAAATACAGTTATAGTTAAATAATATAAACGTCTACACAAACCTTAACTCAAACATTCTTGGAACTCAAATCAAGATAATTATTTTGTTACTTTTGCAGGGTTTTGTATTCTTTTAAAATTTAATAGATGCATCTAAGGCATCATAACATATTAACGCGTCACTGCAACGACGTTTAAAAAATGATAAGAGTTTTTCAAATCGAAATGAACGTAGAACATAAGTAAGTATATCTATACAATTGGCGAGTTTGATCCAAGTCTATGTGGATCCTGTGTTGGAATCCCGTACATGTTTCTGTAATCATGACTGAGAAAATGAATCAGACTCATAAATGTCATCTATATAGTAATTATTATTACTCGTTTCCTAAGGTTAAAGTTTTTTAAACCAGTCATAAATATATAGGATTTTCATTAAAATCATCTCCTTTCGGAGATGATTTAACGCCTTAAAATGTTTTTCGGTAAACTGCACGTGGAATTTTTAACGTTAGGCTAGATCATCCTCTGAATAACTATTTCATGTTATTTTGCTCTCACAAATATATCCATTTCTCGTAGAAAAATTATTTTTAGGATGTCACAAATAATATGAAGCTATTGACTTAAGCTTTAAACTTATCCTGCTTAAATTCATTTTCATATATGTATGGATTTTAATTTCAATAGGATAAAGTTAATAAGACCAAGAAAACAATAAAACACAACAATGAATATAAAGTTAAACTCAATTCATTTACACCTAATAACACTTCGCATTAGTAATACGAAACCCATGGGTGGAACGAATTGTTTTGTTTATAATTGTATTGAGTAAGAGCCTTTCAAATTTTGCATATTGAACGCGACGACTGGACTGTAACGAAAACGTAAAACAAAAGCCTTGTTAAATGGTTAATAACTTGCATTGTGAATTCCGAGAAGGAAGGATGATTGAGGCGCTCGGCTGGTAGGTACGGTACCTACGGAGTTTTTGCCCACTTCGAAAGGGAAGACTGGTGGAATTTAAATCTTACTTGTCGTTTTTATACACGTTAAAATAACCACTGTAGAAAAAACTATGTATTTTAAAAACGTTGTTAGTGGATAGTAGCCAAATTTTCAAAAAGAGGAGCTTTGTATTTCTTTCGTTTCTGTAAAATTGTATAATCTAGCATCGAGGTGAATTGTTCCTATTATCAATGTATAGTAAAATTAGAATTATAAATATAGTTGAAAATGCTTAAATGAAGCTCGATGCTTTGTCTTATGTTGACACAGTCTATTCATTCCGTCAGTACCAATTAGATATATCATTTTTTGGATCGGACTACGATATATTGAGTAACAAACCTTAATTGTCCCATCAGGATTCAAACAAAATAAGAGATGCTTTGTTCTCGTAATCAAAACCACTATTTCAAGTAAACTCTTTTCAAACCATATACTATTCCTATCTACGAATGTAGAAAAACTATAAATAATAGAATTATTATTTATAGTTTTTTCACTTTAAGTACATCTAATTACCTCATTCATTCATAATTACAGTCATTAAGCACTCAGCTGACAATGTATTCTTAGCTACAATATTATGATAATGCCTCAAAAGCGTGAGATTGTTACTCACTAGTATAAGCCTGCAATTCATGCAAAAAAATCTCAGTATTAACATAATTCCACCAAAAAATAAACTAACACGATTTCAAATATTACGCAAATGTACACAAATATTACTGGATTATTGGATGTATAGTCCAATAGATTCCGAAATTTAGGCATTAATATGTAATACACAGAGTTACTTTCCTATTTAACATATTATTCGTAATACTAAAATATAATACTAATTTACGAATATTTGTTCACTAGTTAAGGATACTTTAGTTTTAGCTTGTATACTAGTGTAGCTTGTATACAGGCTTTACTACATTGCAGAAAAACATGAGGAGTTTATTTAAACATTAATATAATTACTATTAAACAATAATTTATCATAAATATTTCCCCAAATTATTGATAGATAGATAGCGCATACCTACAAGAGAATATTAAAATATTACAACAATTTTTATTTTTATCAAAAAGGCTTGAGATGATAATTCACTAAAATTAATATATTAGCAACTAAGCAGAGCGGCAAGTGCTTCCATAAAAACTTAACATTAAATAAAAAAAATTACTAAAAGTGTTTATGTTCTGCTATATTTAAGTATTAACTTTAATAAACACAAGAAGTTACTTTAAATTTTTCTCGTATTTTATTACAAAAAACCTCGTAACAAAATGCTAATGACAGATCGTTGTTATCATGCTTCGTTTGTTCACGACAACACTAATGCATCACTTAGGTATGTCTCGCATTTACAATAGATCATGCCCTTGGCCTATTACACTTTATATGTATGTACACACATGGATCTTTATTACGTTTTTCACATGTATGAGGAGAAAACGCATATTTTAAATATTTATTTTTAATACAATTCAATTGGTATATGCACATATCTGCCATACTATTTTGTAAAACAGTTATAATCCCGCTTCGAGAGCCACTTCGTTTCGATTCTGAAAACATATAAAAATTTAATCTTTATAGTCGTTATTATATTTATATACTTTATAGAACAAATCAAAATTCATTACGAGGATAAGACATCTAAATTCAGAACTACATCATAACAAATGAACCACCCATAATTTCAATCTAACGTGATTTGTATATGAAAGCAAACTCTCCACATTACGGTAATTGGTAACGATAACCAATAAAGATAAGAAATCACTTGATGTAATAAATACGTTGACATTTGTAAATATGGGATGTTACTGCTTTTATTATATTGTACCAATTATACTTGCTATCTTTTCCCTCATCGTAACACTACGAACTGCTACACGGGCACAACAGAGAAATTGAACAGAACATGCAGTGGTTAGATATAATATTAAGATTCATTCTTAACGCACTAGTAACTGATCTTTTCCACGTAACAATACAACGAACTCTTTTAGTCCAGTCTACCGATTGGCTCCTACTAAAGTTAGATCATCTGAACTTTACAGAGAGAAATAGTTCTGAACCCATTCCTAGAAGCCTGTCCCAAATTCCTATTTTGATAGTTTAACTGACTTGAGACAAAAACACAATATCTCGACTCTTTCCGTGTCCAGAGTTTCATTATAACCTCGTTCGTCATTACGGCTCTTCCATTCTAACAGACTCTTAACGTGCATTTAGTAACCTAATAAGCTATCGAAGAGCTTTAGTCACGACTCTCTAGATGGAGATTACTTATAGTTAAACTTTACGAAATTTCTTTGTAACGTTTTTCATATTAACTCTATGAAAACACCATAATTTACTATGAAATTATATAAGTTTTCTGACAGCCACCAACAGTATATTTAAGACAAACAGCAACATATTAACAGTGTAGTAAACTTTAAGTAAACAATCGTATAATGATGGTTTCAGTTTACAAAAATACAAAATATATTTTTTATTTACATTGTTATTTATTCAGCTTCGGATGTGTCCTCATCAACTGTATTTTATTAAGCACAGCGTCAATACGTGTTATAGTGGCAATTGCTGGAAGGAATAAGAATGCCAAATAATTGGTCATTCAGTTTTTGTTTTTGTTTTAAGAAATCAAGTAGTTTCTAATAACGGTAAAAGATTTAAGAGTCTTAACCTTTAAAACTTTTCGTAACAAAGCAATTTTAAACTGTCTCTGCTAATTTAAAATTAAATTATCCATAAATACAATACGACAGTTTTCTTCATTATTAAAATATTCAGTTTAATAATAATAGTGGTTAATAATGAATGTAATAGGATCATTTTTCGTCATATTTACAATTCGTATCGAAGTAATAGGTCGGGGAAAAAGTTTCTTCACATTTTATATGAAAATTTAACTACAGTATATAAGTGCCAACTTGTTCGTAGATTTGCTGTAGAAATTTTTTTTGGGAGTTCTGATCAAAAAAAGCAACAAGTAGTTTTAGTAGTCCTCTCTTGATGGTAACCGAACACTGCCTAAAGAATTCCAAAGATACCGAAACAGGTGAAAATCTGAAGATGCATGGTCAGGGCTATATGACGGATGCATTAACACGTCCCAGCCAAACTCTTTTAATTTTTGCTGAGTGGCTAAAAATATATGTGGTCTAGCGTTGTCGTGTTAAAAGACAACACGTTTTCTATTAATCTCAATTACGCTTTTTCTCAACTTTTTTCTTTAATCTTATGAGTTGTGGGCAGTATAGATCCTATTTGATGGTTCTGCCCGTAAAACCTCATAATGAACAATGTCCTTTCAATCCCACCATAGACACAGCATCACCTCATTGCGAGTTAACCCAGATTTTGCCACAGTCTGTGAAGCATAAACGACCTGCGTCCAAAAGATTTTTTCAAATGGATCAAAACTGTTTTGTGGTCAATTCCCGGTTCTTCAACTGTCGCAACTGCTGATATGCCAACCTTGGTCCACTTTTTCAATAATAGCGTCAATTTTATCCCTAACAAGGCGACCAGAGCGAAATGCATGTTTGTTTCCCGGATTGAAAACGCTTAAACCAACTTTGTGCTACTCTTACTGACACTGCATTAGGTCCATAAACGTCACAATTTTTTTTCGCGGCTTGCGTTGCCTTTTCTATAATGAAATTTTAAAACGTATCTAATTTTTACAGAATGAAAAATAGTGGGAAATAAAATTTTCCGAAAATGCTACTTTTTTTGAAATGTCGCCTTTTTAATGTCATTAAAACCAGCCAGTTACAAAGACATTTTTTTACAAGTGCATACATACTATATGCGGACAGACTTTTTCCCCGAACTAATAGTTGGATCATTTATTTGCAAACACATGAAGTTCGGCTTTATTTTTCTCAGCACAGCATTGTTTCATTTTTTTTTATGTGAACAGGGTAGCAAACATGCACACAACTTATTTATAGTAGTTCCGTAGCTTATAAATGTTGCAATCGGTGCACCTTATTTTATTTGTCCAGCGTGATTGTGCTGTGACCCAAACTCCTCATATATAAAAAAATGTAATGAAGAAAAACAGCGACAATAATGATGAGTTACGAACATGCACAATAACATATATCGAAATCGTTACTCTCAAGTCAAGTACAAGTTCTCAACTTACATATAAGTATTAGTCTGAAAGCAAACGTACATCTTCCGAACGTACAAAGCATTGACCGTTGTTGGGTGACCGCCCCGCGTGGGATTATACACAACAATGCTCGTTCCACCACCTAAATTTGAGCTTTAGTTTTACAACATAAAGTTTACAATCAAATAATGCTTTATATGTATGGCAACCTGACAATAGCAGTCGCACGCTAAGAATTGAATCACGCTAAGTAAACTGGAGCAGTGTTACTGAGACTGAGATGAGTGTATGGCTTAGAATCAGCGGTTTTTGCATTCGAACATGATTTATTGTATTTATTTCAACCCAGACAATTCTAAAGCTAGCGTTTGTAATAGTCCTCAGAACAGAACAGACAGTTCTTTCTTAAAGCTTGGAGTTTTTATGATTTTATGGTTGGAGAAATAAAGTCTCCGACCAACTTCAGGCTTGCAATTATTTGGGCTAACAAATTTTTGCAAGCCTGAAGTGGCAGTGGGCAGTGCAAAGCAAGTTCTCGAGTAGTGGCCGCGTACTGACTTCCATGATTAAAAATAAACCTCATCTATTAACCGTAATTATCAATTTAGTAATGTAGGTTTTTAATAACAGAAAACATTTTCAACATTTTACCTAAACTTTTGGATTTTAAGGAAAAGACTTCAACGCGCGCTTATTATCGTTTGTTCAGAATAATATATATTTTTAATATTGTAATATTATTAAATTTAAAAAAAATAGATGTGTAGGGCAGGGTTAAACTCATCTCTGGTTTTTGAAAGAAACAGTTGTCGCTGGAAGAACTTGTAACTCATAATTCGTTTATTTGAAAAAAAATCCTACATATATACGAGAATAAGGTATCGCATTTATCAGATTGCGTAGTTTTATTCTTGTATTTAAAAAAATTATGGCGAAAATACTATTCCCAATCAATAAAAATAGAGAAAATTCTGTTTATTGACTATAAAGTAATAATCTTAATAAAGGAAATTGTTTGTTAATATAGTAGTTTTAAATAATCAAGGGGTTTCTTTCAATTGCCGCTTAGAGCGCAATTCTCATCTTGCACTGATGTTAGCGGCATCAAAACCTATTATTATTTTTTTACTTCAAGCTTACGTAAGCAAGCGATGAGCTCATATATAACAAATTCCTGCAATTTATTCTTACATTGATTGCCGGATTATCTGTTAACATTGTATGACCGCATTAAAAATGTTTATCTTATAATTTCATCAAGAGAACTTTTAAAATCAATTATCTGTGTATTTAATTTATATAATATAATTTTGATATTAAAAAGGTATCATGACGACTAAGTATTCAGTACTTCATATTTGCTTTAACTTCCATTAATCTTATATATAATTCTTAAATATCAATCGGGAAACGCCAAGTACTGCACAATAGACATAATGAGACAGACAGATTTCCCTAAAGGTTCTACAAAACTATTCAGTCCCGCGCTGCCTGATTTATGTATATATGTATAACTTAATTTAAATTAAATGTACGGACCAATAATATTTAGCTCTTTTTAAAAGAAAGCTCCGTAGGGAGTCTTAGATATTTTAAGTAACCTATATCAGTAGGTAGGTGCAACAGTAATTATTAACGTAAACCTGACTTTGCATCGTATAAATTAATAAAACATAGTCACATCAAATTGTTTTTCAAAAATCTAAAATAAACACTAGTATTTTGTGACATTGCCCATGCCTATGTACACTGACGACACGTTCCATAGTCTAATGAAGAAGATTATTAATGCAAACTGTTAACAACACATCGTATATTCGCCGTAAGCGAGATTGAATTGTATTACAATAACATAAAGTCGAAAGATCAAACTGTTCTCGCGTGCGTATCAATAGTCAATGCGCAGAGCGGGTTACCTATGCGGACAACATTTCTAACTGGTCAGACCGATGTAACCGCAGCCCAGAAACATCCACTAGAAACACAACTGCTTGTACTTGAACCACGCCTTAAAAATGTGATTTTGAATGCAATATCTCAGAGCTATCTATTTGTTATTTTACGAATATTAAAAATTCTGACTTCTAAGAATTTGTATAGACTTTTTTCATAAATATTGAAAATAAATGTATTTCATATTCATCACAAAATCTACTTGCTTGCCCCTACTTGTAAAAACAACTGTAACTCAGTTAACTTTCTCAGCAATAGGGACGTAGATTGTCTTGTATTTTATATTGTCACCTAGGTTATTTATAACTAAGTACTATATGGGTAAAAATGATAAAAATCCTTCATAGATTAAAGAGAATGGATTTCGCCTCATTTATACTTAATTTTTCCATGTAAGTATTAATGATACCTCATTACTCGCTACTGGTTATAATGGTAATATACAAATTAAGTTTTAAACCAACTCATCGACAAGTGAAGCCTTGGTTGCGTAATAATTGAATCAATCATCATAACTCAAGAAGTAGTTAATTATGGAAGCGAGTGTTGGCCAAATAAGGAAGTAATAGTGTGATAAGCGGTAAAAACGAATGGCCTTCACTTGCAGATTTTTTAATTTATCAGAAGTCAATACTGTGTAAAACGGAAAACCTCTGGATAACGACGCAAGCATAAGGTCCCTTCCTGCTTCGCAAAACAGACTGAATGTCAGAAAGTAGTCAATAATCTACAATTTGATTTCAATTAAATGCCTACTTAAATGGAGATTAAATATAAATATACTTTAAACGGTGTCCTCTTATATGTAACCATATTATGTAACTTATTGAGGCGTGATCATCAGTTGTTGTGCGTGTAGGTAATACTGGACGATTAATAGTCGCGTAGACAGTTATCATTAATATCATTGTAAATCTTAGTTATTATAGTATTTTTACTCAATTAAACAAATCTACCTTTAAAAGCACACTATCACTGCAGGACAATTATTAATATTCTTACCTCTGGTGGAGCTGCGAACTTTAGATTGGCAAGTGATCCATGAGACCGACTTCTGTGTTCTTGTCTGATGCTGTAAGAGAACGCTCGCTCGTTTAAATGGCCTTTCTTCCTGTAAATCCCACCAGAGTCTTCTACAGCTTCTAATCCAGTCATACTCTGAGCGGCCTTCATAGCAGTAGGTGGAGGTTTCGAGCGCCGAGGGTCCACTGTGGCGTACTGAAGACGGCCTCTTCCCGGGGGCAGGCCAGGAAATGGTCCTGGAGCTAGGGAGGCCGGTACTCGACCTCTGTGGGAGAGTGTAGCTGGCCGCGCGTGGGGCAACGTAGCGGCCGGGTGAGCAACCAGCACCATCGGGTGTCCAGCCCACGCCGGAGGAGCACGACCCAGGGACCTGCCGTTCATAACAGGCGCGGGACCAGGCATTGTCGCGTACAGCTCGTCAGCCGAAGCCGATGACTTCTTTTTCGTTTTTTTTGTTGTAGACGTTTTCTTTTTAGGCTCCTCCGGCGGAGGAGGGGGCGGAGGCACAGACGCTGGTCGCGTGATTTGTCGTGGTCGTGGCGCTCGGGCTGGGTGAGGTATATCGTCACTGACATCATCCCTCTCAAGCTCACCAACCCAAACCTTATGATTCTCATCACCGTCAAACACTTCTAATTCTTCATCTGGCTCCGGCGGCAAATGAGAGGGTGTACGCTCTGCCTCTAAACGCTTTGCGTAAGAACTGTCGGCGTAAGCATGAAAACAACATCGGACTAGCGCATTGGCTGCTGCCTCACGACGGCATATAAACGCGTGACATTCCAATACTTTTATGCCTTGAGTACGACGCAGCACCGCCGCGAATAAAGGAGGACGTCGCGGGGCTGGCGCCCGGGCGAAGGGCGAATCCAAGGGTAAAAACCTCGGCGCTCCTTCGACAATCACTCGGCGAACGGCCGCACAATAATGAAGGCTCGAGATGGGAAAAAATCGCGCCACTCGCGAGCCGCTCTCATCGACATTCTCCAGCAAGATTCCATTGGACCAGACGGACAGCCACGAGTCTATACCGCCGGTAGTCGCTCCCTTTTCCGGATACAACTCGCGCAAAGGTTCCTGAATGCCCTGTAAGCCATCCTTGCTTTGCTGCGGCACCGCGGACCCGAGATAGAGCACGCGGCATCGACAGATCGGAGTCGATTCCATTTCGTCACTACACAATCACAACATGACACCGAATCACTAGAAACACCAATTGTTTTGTGCACAATGATCGTCCACTCGATGTATACGTGCGCAAGCCGCGAGACGGGCGCGGGTCTGAGTGAACGGAATTCAAGATGGCCGTTCGGCGCGGGGGAGGGGGGACGTACCTGCGCTCACGCACCTGCGAAGACGCCTCCGCCGCCGGTACAGCAGAGTGCCGATGAACCGGCATTGTGTCAAATGATTGTCGCAAATTTGGCCGCATTTCACTCCCGCAATGCCGACGCGTCACGTCACCGACGTGACGGAATGTCATTTTTCAGTTTAGTTGCAGTGAAATCTGAAGGTCAACCGATGAGACTTAATTGTTTCTTTGATGACTAGAAAATGTGCCGTGCATTTAGTTAAAATTGCTACTCATATAAAATCAATTAACACGTATTATGTAGGTAACTAATTATTTGTAGAACATTATTTTTGATGTGTTGCACTCACTCCAATTACCTCACATAAACAATTTTATGGATACTAGAAAAAGGATGAGATTACCTACCATATTTTAATTTATATTTTATTGTAAGACATCAAAAGACTACTATCTTTTCATGTTCGTACATATTTTTAATAATATACAGGTACTTTTAAAATTATATAGCTACATAAAAACATAAAAACCGAAAACGAAGTATTCATCTCACAAATATCCGACTGAGAAAATAATAATAAAGTTTCCCCACTAAACTTTTGGAATTCGAAACAGATAGCCAATTCACAAAAGAATACATACATTCATATGCTGTTATATGGAATATTTTTCTTTTTTTATCCAGTAGTCATTACTTGCTTAACTTTAGGTAGGGTTTAATCGGGAATTTTAAAATAAAATAAATTGATCAAGTTTACTCCATTTATTTTAAATGTACTATATACAAAGTAATTCTATATTACTTAAAATAATCATTAACACGAACAAGGCAAAATTCAATCAATCCTAGAATTTGCTCTTAATTTATAATTATTGCTAAAATTTGGGTGTCTTAAAGTTAGGCTCGTCACTAACTTGCTGCGGCGCTTTCCGCTTCTGAATTATATTTTGGATCTGTAAAGAAAAGTTTCTATTTGTACACATAGAAACTACTGAAACAACTAAAAGTTTGAGAAAACTTAAAACTAAAACAAAGTACAAAATCACCGAGAACGTTCCTGTTCATTCATCAAAATTCAGTAAAATTTATACATATTGCCACTTATTGTTATATTTAAATTTTATTCAAAACAGTACGAATATTTTATTGCAGTTTTTTTATTATATAAAAAAGAATAAAAAGTTGCAGACGGATTTAGTCACCCACACACGCACTTGAACAAAATCACCATTCATTCTTTGAGACAATACTCGAATTAATACGCAAAACATACTTTCGCCATAGAAATTAAATTAACTGGCAAGCCATACAATCCAGACGATTCCCGGACAAAATATCGAAAATCATAATGTCGAAAGCAAAAAAGTAGAAGAAATTTAATCGAAAATAAAAAGATCGACAAGAAATAAAATAGAAAAACAAATATATCGAAAAAATATTTAAATCAGAAGAAATAGTGTTGATGATCACATTCAAAGTGAGGACACATCAAGAGTTAAAAACGAAACAACTGAATCAGCAAATATTCATATAGATTAAACTTTCTGAACCATTCTCCGAGGATGATCTCTTATTATGTGATTGGAGTACAAAAAGGTTTTTTACTTTAACCAAAAAATTAGATATCTTAACCTACCACGGCCACCTCGGGCTTCCGTGTACATAGTTTTTCCCCTCGATTTGGAAGTTTATTGATAAAATAATTAATGTGCGCCAGTTGATCGCTGCGGCGACATATATGAAGAACAAATATAAACATACCTTTATAATTTTGATTTTAATTTTTATTTGAGTAAAAAAGCGTGTATTAATCGATTTTTAAAAACCGTTAAAGAGGGAATGATTATAAATTACTATTGTTCGATATTTATGTTTTTCGATATTTTTTTACTTTCGATTATATTGTTTCGATATTTTTTCTTCTATCATTTTTCTTTCGATATTTTAAATTCGATTTTTTGTCCGGATACCAATCCAGACGCAATTTTTCTTTACACTCAACAAATTAATTCCTTTACTGTCTTATACACATCCATAAATGGCTCTTTAATTTAAATTACTATTTAATTGTAATAAAATTGAGGCAGGATAATAATAATAATATTTCTCACACTCATAAACATAAGCATCATTAAAAGCTTATGTAATGTTATGTAATAGATAACGGGGTATATAGATAGTAAGTAATATGCATATTAATATCAGAAAATCGTGAGCTCATGAGTAAGAAATATTCGCAAGGATAAGGATCGAACCCGTGTAAATTATCTATCAAAATATGTTTGGTACAACGCGAAATGAAATCATAATAATGTATAACCTACCTGTTGCCACTCTCTGTCTAACTCAGCCTTCTCGCTCTTGTCTTTTGTTTTCCTTGTCTTTCGTCCATCCTGAGTCTTCACTCCGTACTGGAAGGCCGCTTTAGGCAATGCTTCTTTGCTGCTCATATATGCCGAATACTCCTCCTGTGTGTCGAAGTCCCAACGACCTGGACAAAATAAATCACATTTATAAGTGAACAAAATCAGAGTTCTCATTCAATTCCCAGATATATAGATATATAAAATATTATTTTTTTATTTATATTGTAATATCCTTTTACGAAATCCAATACATTTTGCTATAAGCAACACAACATATTTATATTTGTGCATTATAAGAGGCAGCTCCCCAAATACAATAAGGCTATCCGATGGTGCGAACAGCCTAGAAATTTCCGTCTGTCTATAGAACTCAATCGTGCAGCTTCAAGGTTCAATATCGTGTAACCAACTTCAACACAATTTAGCTAAATAAAAGCTCATAAAAGACGTAAGTAAAAAAACTTATTTCTATTTATAATGTTTCATAAATAAAATATTATTATTCTCCTTTACCAGTTACTAATTAACTATCTTAATAGGCTATTGAGAAAAACGCAATATACTCCATAAATTTCAAAAATGTGCATTTTTTTAAAAAAGAAAATAAAAATAAATTAGTTAAAAGTTTTTTTGTGTATTTCTCTTCTTGAATTGGCTGATGTACAATAAAGATATATTATATTCTATTCTATTCCATATATTGTCTTTGTTTTAGAATTTTTTTGTCGCATTTATAAAGAACCGTTAACTAAATTTCACATGTATTGATTGAACACAGTATAGAATATACTTTTTAAATTAACTCTCAAGAGGGCCATCTCTTTAGGTACTCTATCAATTTTCATTAGAATTCGTTTCTATCAATCAATATTTTTATGAAAAAGGAAAAATTGTTTTTGTGTGTACATAAATTGTTAAATAAATAAAATAAATAAATAAAAATGTGAAATTACTAGTCACTTATGTTTATTGAATGAATTAACAACCATAACTGACTACAACTTTATTGAAACTACTATTCAGAGTGACTAATTTGACAGCGATTTAGGCAAATTGCTTCATTTTACTTACCGATTGGCCCCTTTTTATTGCCAGCATCCATCTTTGTGTAATCCACCTCATCATCAGAGTCATCAATAGCATCATCCATCTCCCTGAGGCCAGGGTAGCACTCCGCATAACCCTCGGGTTCGGCAGCCAAGCGAGAGAGGAGAGCTGCCGATCGCTTGTCCCGCTCTTCCGCGGTGCCCACTTGCCGACGAGGTAGAGGACCAGGACCTGAAATAAATTATAATTATTGTAAAAAAACAGCAACATATATATAATCAAGGTGTTTCATATTAACAAAGTTATATACATTCTATGGTGATATAGAATATATATACAAAATTATGAACTACAATAAAAAATAAAGAAAGAATAGCTCAGTGCTATTCTTTCTTTATTTTTTAATAATAAATTAACTAAAATCATTTATTTTAGATCGTGCACAACGGAATGGGGGTCAGAACTTGTTTTAAGTAGTCTAATGGAACACTCCTGAACATTTAAGCAGTTTTAAAAATTTAAAAGACTAGACGGCGTCAAAACTTTATATTTAAATAATAATATACCTTCTTCTTTGTCAGTTTCCAGTGGTTTGTCAAAGTAGCCAGTCCGAGGTCGCTCATCCCTGTTCCTGTCGGCGCGGCGCTCAGGCACGTAATCACCGATCTCACCATATATAGAGTCGTCACCACGACCCTTCTCTGGCACCTTATCCTATGATACAACACATCTATTTATACTATTTTATATATTCCCGATATATAATACAAAGATGACAGTGAAAACGGTAGTACGTCAGGAATATCGCGATAAATGATCGTGGAATCCAATATTGATTCCATTTTTTCTAGCCCAAAGCATCATTTAGAGCTTGTGCTATGGATAATAGACAATGGAGAAATATAGATAGTAATTTATATATAAGTATCAGAAATACACTAAATAAACAAATTATTTGAATCGTAAAAATATTCGTACACAACATGCAAATATCTATCCCTACCGGGATTTGATAGTAGATCTAAGTAGACAATGAAATTGCAGAAACTCTGAAACTGTCACTTTCAATTCCCACGCTTCAGAGTGAGACGGACCTCTTCGTTTCCGAATAGAATCCGCAATCTGACAATTAAAGATAAGCGTGTAGGGCTGACAGTAGTTTAATCTAAAGGTACAATTAAAAAACTATACCTTAGTCTTTTTCTGTTTCTTATGACGACCGTGCCTTAAATACGAGAATATCTGAGTCAGTTTGTCCAATACGACATCATTGGCGCTCGACGCGGAGCTCCTCTCGTCTAGTTCGGGGACATCAGCCTTGCTGCGAGTCAGTGTGGTCGGTATATCACTGTCTATGGTCCCCTCTTCTTCCAACTCGACAACGTAAGCCATACGCCCAGGAGCGAATAATTCGTTTCTTACAATTTTTTTGTTTCTAAAAATAGTAATTTACTTAGTTACACCTAATATCGAATGCTTAGTGAAGGCAATTAATGTAAAAAATAAGACAATAGCTACAATTCCCTTATGCACGGACTAAATTAAATTTTAGTTATTCGCATCTCTTTCTTTTTAATAAAATGGAAGGCATGGAATGACTGTTAGGAACGTCAAGTTCTAAGTTAAATGACCCATACACTTTTGACTTATTTTAATCGACATGTTTTATTATGCCCTTTAAAATAAGGCAATAATGCTTCAGAGTCGCCATTTTATAAACGTCAAAGAACGTCACCGGTCATCTGCCTTTTTGGTTGTGTTGTACTGAAGTAAAATTTAATTTATTTATTACGGAATCGGTGCCAATGGCCAGCAATGTCATTGGCACCGATTCCGTTGTTAGGAAACATGTCATAGAAACCAAGTGGTACAAATTAAAACTACTTCTAAGTAAGATGTTTAGTTTTTGGACCCGTGAAATTTATTAGAAGTTCTATTTCGGAAATTATATACACATATAACTAACGTTTTTATTATTAGCAAGCTTTCCTAAATAAAGAACTTTCAACGTTTACTCTTTAAAGATAGGTATATTAAAAAGTTGAACGAGTTAGTTTGTTGTAAGACATGTACCTTAATTTAGCCTCACCTTTATAATGATGTGATTACATTTATATTAATTACTTACTTCTGTTCCTGCATCATGTTGTAAATATTTTTGGCCATTTGTGTATTGAATTCCATTTCCTCCTCCTGCTGAAATAGTTGATCAAGGATTAGTCTGATCTTCATTCAATAGAATTTAAGAAGGAATGCGCGAGATTCTATTAATAAGGAGATTTATTGCATATAAAATTAACTATTTTATATGCAATAAATCTCAGGACGGATAAAACATAATATTGAAAAATCTATTATAAATTAATTTAACAAGTACAACTCTTGCTTAAAAAAAATAAAAGTGTTTATAGATTTATTATGGAATTTAATTTATTGCATTATTAAAGTATTTCTGAAAGAGTCTGTTATGGTCCCGTTTTATAACTACTCCCGAGAGTCGGGAATGACTAAAAATAAGTTCATTTTTAGTCATTCCCGACTTTGATATTAAAATCAATAATGAAACTATGTCCATTTGGAATACTATGTCAAAATTTAATTTATTCAATGCCAGATTTATTACTGAGACATTTAAATTGCCTCTGTTGTCTAGTGGCTGCGAACACCTTCTTCTTATCTGGAGTTCCTGTGTTCAATGCCCAGTGGGGGCAGAAATCTTCTGCTCAGTTTGGTTAGGCTCGGTTTGGTTTGTTCTGGTAGGGCTTTTTTAGGTACCAACACTCACCTAAGTCTGCAGTCTGTAATAGTGTTATTTTCCGGCAGTTAGGGGTAAGAGAAAAGACCAGTTCCTCTGTGGTTGAGGAATCCGGGCATAGCTCGCCTACATCTTCGACCTTATCTCTACTTATCATCAGGCGAGATAAAGGTCAAGAGCTATCCCGTTATGAATAAAAAAAAGTTTAGCACACTATCCTTCCTAAAAATCAACAGTAAATTTAGGATTTTTTAACTTACCACTACTTCTTTCTTCTCCTTGACTGGTTCAACAGGAGCCGGGACCGATACTAGTCTTTCCATTTCTGCTTCTTGCTCTTGCTCGCGTGTTTGAATCTCAGATCTCACCTAAAAAGGCAATTTTTGATTGAGTTTTTGTTTGTTTTTTTTATTTTTGTTTGGTATTTATTTTTGTAGTAGTATTTTTTGATTTTATTTTGTATTTTTTTTTTTTGAGTTGATTTACTATATTGATTTAATTTGGAAAATATACACGGTATTATAGAAGTCTCACATCGGCTTCGTAGGTAATATATGTATTTAATGATGCCTAGTATCTTTAAAGGAAGGAATAAATTTGATGCCGGCGATATTATAGTTAATATAAAATTTAAAAAATATTTAGATAGCAATTAAAACAAGGATCATTTGTTTGGTTCCACGTCAAATGGGTCAGATTGACTGGCGCTGAATGTGCCGAAGATTAATATGAAATATTACCGTGTTTTCAAAACATAAAACAAATTCTGGTAAAAATGTATAATACCAAGATTAGAAATGTTTTTGAAATGTTTTGAGACGATAAATCATAGCACCAATAAATTTAAAACTAGGGTACAATAAAAATACAGAACACTTTTGATGCTTTTTGACCATTTAAAAGATTACACATGTCATAAGTGTCACCTGAGCATTATGAAAGTGAGACATGAACAGAGCATTATTGAGTAGTCGATAGAGCAGCGTCCAACAAGCGAGCAGTTTATAAAATTCAAGACATTTGAGTATTCGGCTGTAAATCCAAAACATGTCTTGAATTCCCCCAGAACATTTAATTATAAATTTATGCACTGTATTGAAAATACTAAGTATAGGATTAAGATAAGATTTAAAAATACTTATCTAATAAGTATTTTTAAATAGTAATATATACAAACCTTTACCTTATGTTATATTTTATCTTTACCTTTTGCAACAATGCATAATCTAGACCTTTCACCAAGTGAGTGTGCTCCATATCACCACCAAGATATTTTGATTCCTAGAACAATAAACACTAAATGTAGATATTTTTTTAACATTTTAAGTAATAATACAAAAGTATGGGGTGTTTTGGAAAATGTATAAAAACAATACAAAAAGGAAAATATTGAAGATATTTACATACCTGGATTAATTGCCTTCTTCTTTCTTTGGCATCCATTCCTGATTTTAAATCTGGAGCCACAGCTCTGAAAATATGTGAAATTATTTAGTAGAACTCATAAATGCTACAATATACCCACTTTAACTATTCAATAAACCCTTATAGCAATCCCTTGATTCCAAATACAGTTAACTCTTTAGAACTCTTCAATTTAAAAAAATTTTAGAGATATAAATCAAATAACATAGTAGTTGTTGATATTTGAAATATTAATCAGCATACTTTTGAGATTACAAATTAGTTGTTGGTTGTCGGAAGCCAAGGGTAGCTTAGTGGTCAGAGTAGCCTGAATTAATATTCTGCCTCAAGATATCCTGTTCCTTTTTGTCACTATTTTTCGCTATTATTCACTATCTTCCATTTGTTATTTGAAAAAAAATCCAATTTATAATTTTTATGTTTCCCAATATGAATATTAGATGGCACTTTTTTAAATATTTTTATCGTCAATTGTGGGGATCAAAAGCGTCAAAGTAAAGATCCGAGCCCTATTAGCTCGGAAGGCAGAGCAGCCATGTGGAATGTGAAGTTGTAGAATTAAATTTCAATGTATATCCATAATCCCTATAATACCTGTAAGCACTACTTGTATTACTAGTTGGATCAGCTGGACCAATCTCATTAACACCATCTCGTCTCTCACGAGCTCTGTCTCTATATTTTTCAGCCAATTCCGCGAGCTTGTTGTCTTCCTGCTTTTTCAATGCTGCATAATAAGACTTTTTTTTTCGACGTAATTCACTTTTATTCTCAGTTGGAGGTGGCATAGACCTAGAAAACAAAAAGGAACACTAAATTTAAAAATTATATGGCATTTGTTTTGAGTTTAAGTTTGATTTGTTTGCTTTTCATTATGTATACAATAGGCCCAAATGCTTTGAATTTTTTGAATCAATTATATATTTCATCTTCTTATTTATAAAAACATATAGTAGTTTATTGTGTTCATTGGGTGTCGTTTATAATTTCGTAATTCAGGAGTAGTTTGAAAAGAAAAATAAATAATATCAAAAAGCCAAAAAATAATTATCTTTAAATTGGTAATTAAGAATAGAAAACTATCTTACTGATATGATATTCAGAACTATCATTACTTCTACTGCTACTTGGGATTACTTCTAATAGATGGAGTGATATGAAATTCACCAGTTCAAATTGTTTCTAACATTTTTATGTTTAGAAGAATATTATCTATACCAAAATTTTAAATTTCTAGGTTATTGCACAGTCAACTATTTTCTCAATACAAAATTTACAAATTACATAATAATATCAATTTATTTAGAACAACATTTCAACAACAGAATAGCAGAAAATTGTACAAAGGTACTGCTTATAAAAAATATAAATACAGTATTAATATTTCTCATACTCACACCTATTATCTAGACCATAGGTCTCCAAACTTTGAAGCCTTCAGGCCATAATGATTTTTCAGTTTGTTCCAAGAGCACAACCAGTTTTAATTTTTCTGCCCTTAACTATATTTCTAGACTAGAATAGTTGCAAAGTGCGCGACCTAAGCAAACTTACGCTTTTTTTGCATTTCAATTATTAAAAAACTAAATTACAAACTTTGGCCGTAGTTTGGAGCTAGCTGATCTAGACCAAAGTAAGCATTATTATGAGCTTGTGTTATGGATACTAGGATGTATATAAATATCAGAAATAAACCAATAAACATACAAACACCCATGACTCATCAAAGGGACATATAAGTGACAGCATATCCCATTATATTCGACTGAATGAGATTTGGCATAAAATTAACTTATGTAATAAATTATCCCAGAAGAGTATACCATTCATTTTATATACTTACCAGAAATGTTATTATTATTATTTTTCTACTATAAGTTGTTTGTTCTAACTAGTTAACTAACAAATGTCTATATACTGTGTATAATATGCCTTTCAGATAAGTCAATAGTTACAGTTTTAAGTTGCACGAAATAAATATAAATAGAGTCAATGAAACAAAGTTCTTAGCAGAAAACTCAATACTAGAGGTCCTTACGAATTCGATTTCTCCATAAAGACAGCGCCATTAAACCAAGAAAAAATTTTTTAAATTACTTAGACTTACTCAGCAACCGATGTACTAACTATGTGTACAAAAACTCAAGTTTTGAAAACCCAATATCCAGTGAAAAAAATTTTCATTACCCAGCATTAGCCATTGCCTCTCTTACAGAGCCAACAGGATGGCCACCTCCAGCTGGCGTAGATCTTGGAGTCATTAGCAGCTTTCTGAAGTCTTCATTTGTGAGTCTTTGAGACGCAGGTGTGTCTTCCACACTCCTATCCACGTCCATGATTATAATAATAAAAATTCTCAGTAGAGTAAAATTTATATTTCTTCTTACTTTAGTTTTTGTAATCTGAAAATAATAAATTTACTTTCACAATGCTTTTTAGAACTAGAAATATAGTATATAAAGTAAAATTTCTGAAAACTGTAAAACATTTATAACGCGATGATAGACATGATAGACGTCAATTTCTTTCTCTTTTTTTTAATTTTTCTTAATTCTACCTATTATAGAGAAAGCAAAGGGAACTAAAGCTCAAACATTCATAACTTATGTGATTATTTATTTATTTCTGATTAAGGCATACCAGTGTAATATATCCCTTTGGGCATTGTGTTGACGACATTCAAAAAACTTACGATCAACTTCGAAGTTATTTCAATCGCTTTGTATTTGATCGTAACCATTTTTCTGACAACTGGCGGTTCTCTAAAAGATCAGGTCGTCCGATCTTCCAAGGTAGTCTCACTTCATACCTTTGCTCTACATTAAGGAAAATATTCCTGTTTAAGTCCAGAGCCTCATATTCAGTTTTTTTTTCTAAAATTATATTTTTTCGATTCTTCAATACCCAGAACTTCTTACTTCCGTAGTTGACTGAATCCTTTCTATTTTCAGTTACCCCATGGATTGTCCAGCCCAGTTTTGTTGGATTTGCACAGAGATCATGGACCAGGTGTTTCGACAGATCCAGTCATTCTTTTCCCGGCATAATCTGCTCCAATCAATAATCCAATCTCTGGGGTATTATCACCCATGTCGAATTTGAGTATGCTTAGCTATAGATAGCTATAGCTATCAGGAGGTCAGCTAGCTCAACTCTTAAGAGCTGAAAATCATTGAAGTTAAATAGCTTCTAATGATCGTCACCAAGACCAGTTAAGTATTAGATAACTAGTTATGAGAACCCTGACATCAATTCCCAGCGTTATACTAACGTATGTAAACTATATGACTTATAGTTTACATATAGTCATACGTATAGTACATATGTACACACATAAATGTATAAATAAACACATCACGTATAATAAATTCTCAAATAGGAAAATCATTATATACATGGTAATTACTTAGATACTTAACTTTCAGTGTTCGTTTCAGTAATCTTCCACTAACTTTATTCACAAACATATACATCACTTGTTTATAAATGATAAACTACTACTTACATTTGACAAGAGATTATACTTCCAGTAGTAGTAGAAAATCGTCCAATAGGGACAAGCAATAACATTGCGCCATACAGCCAAATCTTCATTAATGTAGTTAGTATCTTTATTTCTGGCTCCAGGATACTAGTGAAATGTAGCCCTTTGTCCTATGGATTTTTTGGCGAATAATGGTAGGCTCCACTATTTTGTTATTAACTTACGAGATTTTTTTTAAAATGGAATGCAGTGATGCGAAAATGGAATGTTATGATAATGATTACGATGAAATTATAAGTAAATGAGAATGAAATTATAAAATGCTGTTAAATAAATTAACTTACCCTACAAATGAATGAATGGAAATGAAACACTGAACAATCTCACGTAATTCACTAAACATCGCTGAATGATGTATTCCATATATTGCACGTTTTAACGATTCTTTTTGTCATAAAAAGTACACAAATGTTATATAAAAAACAACACTACAACACAATATTTGAAATAAAACGTACAATGCCGAACCGCCCCCGCCAATACACCCCAAAAACCCATTTGTATTTAAATGAATTTTAAAAATAACTGTTACGGTGGCAATATAGAGCTACCAACCTGACAGCTTATATAAGGCTGTGTTCGGGAAGTTTCGCGAGACGTCACGACACTAAATCACATTTATATTAATATTAACGTTGTTATATTTTTTTTCGGTATGGGCTTTAAATTCCCTTGCCTTCCCTTTTAATTAAGATAACAAAATATTAACAAAGGTTTTTGGTGCGTAATGGCAGGTCGTCTAGGTGCTGTATATTTTATTTCGTATATTGTGTTTTAGTTACATTTATTATGTAATTGGTGTAGTTTTATGCCAAAAAGAGCCTTAAATAAAAAAAAAAGACATCACTGTTTAAGCTTGAGTTTCCTTTGCTTTTATTTTAATTAAGAGATATTTTAAAAAAAGTAACCAAACATGTCTATGGTAGGGGATTTCTTACTTTACGTTTAATCTTCAGATAGTGATGCTTAGATGTTAGTCGATAAATATAAAATGTATTCTATAGCTGCTATTTAATAAGCATAGTTCTAATAAATGGCGTGTTTAATTCTAAATATGTTCATCGTTAATTAATCAGAAGTTTTTTATGGAGTTAATTTATTTTCATAAATATTTGAAATTGATTCACACCACCCAAGTGGCGTTGCGAATAATTCTGATGTTGCTCATTGTATCTGAAAATGCTTGATTCAAGCATAGCTTGACAAAAAAATTCGTCCTTTTTGAAAAAAATATATTTTTACAGATATTTAGCTTCTGAGCCGTTATTCTAAAATTTGAAACATTTCAACACCATAGAATAACTGTTAAAAATGATCATATCTTATCTTATTATTTCTCACTATACATAGATAAATAGGCTCCATCGATTCTAAACAACAGTACGGCGTGATACATGCACAGAGTGAATTATAATTGCGTACATTTTTATTGTATTATAATAATAATATATGCGTTTGTTTACCATTTTATCTTAAATTGATATTTGTTTCCTACTTTGTAACGTGTTTTATAACGTATGCGCGAATCTAATTTCCGGTGCTATTGGGTATTACCCCGAATTCGATGTAGGTATTTTGTATACGTGTTCATTTTTGTTAAAACCATAAAGTAGAGGTTTTCTTTGTTAATGGAGGTATATTATTTAGAGTAAACAGTCAGCCTTTATAATTAAAGGAAACTTTGAGTAACGCTTAGTTTACCTGTTTGAGTGTCTATTTACATGCCAATTCATTTATTTTAAGTATAAAAATGGGCGCCGATCATTCTACGGAAAAATCAAAAAAGTAAGTGTAATAAAATTGTTGATTATCATAACTACAATTTCGGCTACTGTGAAATTAAGGGCATTTAAATTCTTACTTTTACTTTCATATGATAAGTATTTACCTTCCTACAGATTTTTCATATAGCTAGTAACTAAGTTTAATAAAAATTGCGTGATTGACTAAGGCTAAATCATTTATTATTAAGGCCCTCTTTTATGGTGGCTTCGTGCTCATCGGTGGGGACGTATATGAGTTGATGTTGATAAAGTTTAATAATAACAACCTTAGATTAAATTTTTTGATCTATGCTAAGGTCTTTGTCATTTTATGAAACATTTAGATTTGGTCTGTGATAATGACGAAGGTGTATAGAAAAACAAAGATTTGTGTCTATATAAATGACACAATTACTGTTAAATGTACAAAATCTTGGCGTATCTATACTTCTTGATCAAGAGGATAGGTGGGGAATGGTATTTATTTTTATTTCACAGTTCTCTTAATTTTTGTATTACTTTTGTGATCAACTATTATAAGTTCTTTTTAATTTATTATTTTTCTAGTTTTGTAGTTTATGACCAATTTAGATCTATAATTCTAACTTCTTTATATTATAAATAAATCCTCAAGCCAATTGAGATGCTAAAACTGTAGACATTAAACTGTTATATGTCAATGATGTCTAGAATGTTGGTCCATGAACAATTAATCATTCAAGCACTGTCTCATATGACACAAATTATCGGTTGTGGTGGACAATTAGATAATATGAAATTATAACCACCTTTCCTGATTATATATACCATTACCATCAGGTGGGCTATTTACTTGTCTGGCATACATTGAAATAATAATTACTTAAATTAACTTTCACAAAATCATTTTGGCCATTAGAAAAGTTTGGAGCTTTACCTTGAAGTTGATTTCTATTATGTACAACCTTCATGCTGGGTTTTAATAATTTATATATGGTTTTTATATATTGGAATAAGACAATAAATAATTTTAAATTTTGCCAATTTGGCCTTGTAGTAAAATTGTCAAGCATTTGATGAGTGGCCAACAGCATCAATGTGATATCTCTTGTTTTGAGTCATTCCATGATAAGTACCGTGTGATGTCATACCTGCATAATGGAAATAGGCTTTAGGGTACAGTACAATAACAGGGTTAAATGTTCTATATTATTTATATTTAATTATCTATATTAATAGCTGCTGAACTAGACATTCTGAAATTATTCTGACTGTTAAGTCAGTTTTATTTGGTTACTAATGTAACCAAATAAATATAGTATTTTCGATAGATGGCACACATTCCTATTAATTATCCTATTGAAATTGTCTTTTGTTTTGGTTCCAGCAATAACTTTACCAAAGCTGAGGTTGAGAAAATTATTGAGAAACAAAGGATTATATTTGAACAAAAATATAAAGAAATTCTCAACACTACAAAAGGCGTGGATGAAGCTTTTATTGCTCACCAAACAAGGTTTTTTTATGCTTTATGAACTATTTTCGCCCTTTAAATACATACATTTAAATTCATACGATAAAATACTGGTTTCTGAAAATTTTTGATTTTATTGAAATGGTTGTCTAACAATATTTATAGAGTTTAACTATAATAGTGCTTAGAATAACTAAAACTTTAGCCTTTGAATTATTGATTAAAAACTCGCACGTAATAAAGTCAGTTGACTTTTCTGCATCCAACAGAGTAGATGTATCAACATGAACAGTATTATAGAGAACCATTTCAGAAAATTGTTTTCTCATGTTTCGTTGGGACTGGTGGGTTCAGTCCACTATAAATATGGATACAACAATTTTTTTTCGTTTTTTGGCTCTTAGTCCAAGCGGACCGTTTTGTACTGTGTAAGTCTTAATTGAATGAAATCATCCCCTGTCATATCATATGAAAACGACAGCAGCGCCCCTGTTGTGAAACTAATTATTATACATGGGTTGAAAATAATATAATAGGAAATTCTGTGGTAGTATTAAGTAAAACAAAATTCTCTGCTTCTTTGTGGCAGCGGAAACCTTAAACAAATAATGAAGCAAAAATATAATCTTTGATTAACTTAATATCTATTTACTTGTATTAAAAGCAGATTATAAAATAGCGATTGATTGTGAACAGTGTCAGTAAAGTTTTGATACCTACACATAACATCAAAATTGTTTAATAAACCTATTATAAATATTATTTGAGGTATTTTTCAACCAGGGTAAGCCTCTAGTGGTTTTAAGAATTTAATATTAGTATTTCAATTTATGCGTCGCTCATGTCATATCTTTGCTCTAATTGGCTAGACTAAGTTTTTGGTTTAGTATTTTTTTAGTTCTTCAAAATGGTCTTCGGTTTGGTATAATGCAATGATAAACCTTCCAATTTAAGACACACAGTTGTAGTTTTGCAAAGAATAAATATTAAAATATGGGAACACACGATAATATCTTTGCGTCGGTAACTGGCCTGCATTCGAGGTTAATTTCAGGCTTTGATAAAAGTACTCGTTTTTGCGGAAAATAAAAATAATAGGTTAACACTTATTTTAAGGTAAGCAGTTTAACCTTATTAAAAAGCTTGAACTAGAAGCTAACACAAACAATAGTATTACAACATTAGTTGGGTAATAATATTGTAATCTGCTGTCCTTGAAAGAAGCCTAATAAATTTTAAAAAACAAGGTAAAAGAGGTTTTCCGGTTCCTGACTTTAACAATTTTTTATATAAAAAAACACCGGAACTCGCAGAAAGCCTACCCAACATGCTTTTCGTTAATAACTGACGCAAACTATGTCTTATTTAAAATCAGAGAATAAAATTATGAGTCTGAAAGTTATGATACCATACCAATATGGCCTTACATTACAATTGCTCAATAAATCAATTTTATTAGAGACAGTTCAACAATATTGTTGCCTAAATCCTTTGAGCTCCAATATAGGATGTTCTCTTTTTTGTTTATATCAATAATTAAGTAACTATTAAACTTCTTCAAATACCTATTGCTTTGTTATCTCGAGTTCCTCCATGCTTCGAAAGGCGCGTTAAGCCATTGATCCCAACAACCGCTTCACCGACCAACCCTTATTTGTCCAGCGTGGTGGTATGTACGTTTTTCCCATGTAGGTAGTCCTGTGCCCAGCAGTGGTACGTATATAATCATCAACAGCCTATATACGTACCACTGCTGGGCAATAATTGCAGAGTGATATATTTTATTATCATAAAATACCAATAATTCTGTAATTATTATTCAATACCTATTATTATTATCCAAATAGGGAAGAAGCTCGAAAAGAAGTGGAAAGAATACTGAAAGAAAACAGAGCACAAACGAGTTGTCCTGCATCCAGCCCTCTGTCGCCTGTTGAGAAGTAAGTTTCACCTAAGATAACTTTTATGTCTTTTAATAAATTGATAAATTAAAGTAAAATAATATATTTCAGGCTAATGTGTATTGAATGAGAAAAAAACTTGATTGATTTAAAAGCTAATGTTAATGTTTAATGGGAATCGAGATGCTATCGAAAGAATAAAAAATTATGTTGCAAAATTTTACATTAACATGGTTCTCTGCTAGCTAATTCTGTTTCTTGGTATATATTGTTTTTCAACCAGCGCTAGTGCAAGCTATAATAAGTACACGTAAAACAATTTAGACACAACTGACCATCATTATCGTTTTACCTATCACAGATTTAGAGGTCCGCGTTAGTTCAAATCCTCACAGCGCCAGTTTTTCCTGCTTAGTTTGGTTAGTTGTATGGTTTTTGCTAAGTCCATCTGGCTAGTCACCACAATTTTACCTAAGTCTGCCACCAGAACAATAATGTTGATAGCATTGTAGATTTATTCCAGTTGTAGGTAAAACTAACCGAAGGATGTAGTAGGAGCGAAATCAAAACAGAATTTTCTAGACTAAAAAAAAGTGAACCAATGAGTCAGCAGACTGTAATCATTTATTTTAAAAATATATGTACTATGGTTGAATGAAATATTTTGACTTTGACTTCCCGTTAAGAATTTAAAAAAAAAATCATAGCCAAAATCGAAATTTAATTGAAATTAAAATATTTTTAAGAATTTTTAACTCAATAGGGAATTGTAAGATAACTTATTGTTACAGTTTGGAAAGACATCGCACGCCCTACAGTTTAACTCAAAATGATTTGAAACAAACAGCAACATATATTTATCCAAACTTAATCGAGAACAATGGGAACTCTAATAACAATTTACCCCCTCAACCGGCGAGCAGTCAGCACAACTATCCACCGTTATTTAATGGAAATACAAAAGTTAACTCTCCCAACCCAACTATCAATCATGCCCATTCATCTGTGGTCAATTCCAATAACAACCCTGCCCTTGCCAATCCATCAGGCAGCAACCCATGTTCGTCTAATATCTATTACAATTCTAATTTTTCAAATAGGAATCCAACAGTCAATAATCTCCAAGCATCCGGAGCCATTTCCAGCCCAAAACATGGCTTTGCTCAATCAAATGTAGGCTTCAATCCAATTACTGCTAACAGTAATACAAATCCAAAAGTTAATCTTGCAAACAATAAAAATGCTGGGAACGTTAATGACAGAAAATTTGAAGGACACAGGTAATTTGGTTTTTTATAACGTGATAAAAATTAAAATAAGACAGAGATCTGAAGACATAATTTGATGAATTTGAGTTTGAATGATCAAATTTTATACATAAAATATATTTACTTATGAAAGCTCTTTTTTTAAATAAAATTAACGATGTGAAAATAATTTTCAATGTATAAATTTATTTTATAAATAAATTCAATTTATATATCGAAAATTATTTTCACAGTGTTAGTGAAATTCGGATATTCAATGGTTTTTCATAAAATTTGTTTTTAATTTAAGTTCTTTAAAGACTATATTGGTTGTTTTACGAATAAAACAAAATAGTTTGGATCTGAAATACAAGCCTATAAATTAAAGAGATTGAGTATTGCGTACAAACTTGTACGGGGATAAAGCAGTTTTTTTGAGGTCAAGCATTTTATGTTTGAAATGAAGGCGTTATTTTAAATTAAATTATAATACAACCAAAAACAAACCTATTCGCCTCTGGTTAAGTGGAATTATGGGTGGAATGATTTGTATGAGAAATCATAGGATGTCCAATTTTTGTGTTGCTGAGTATTTATATAGGTTTTAAACTATGACGTTCAATAATAAAGAAAGGAATTAACGCGCACAGTAGATAATAACATACCTTTTAATTGCCTGACGTTTCGACCGGGTTGCACTGACTGTGCTCACAAACTGCTTCAGCGGTATACGCTCTCAATGGCCGTCGTCTGCGTGAGATTTTTGATGTTATCGATATTGCTTTTTTTGTTTATTGTTATTGTTGAAACGTAAGGTGTTTCGATCAAAATCCTTACATTTCTACATTAGCAATTGTAGCTTAAGTTTTAGGACTGAAAGATTAATATGATTTCGTTGTGTCTGCAATTTTATGTATCGTTGATATAATTGCTATTTTTTAGCAATCCTGTGCCATCAGCTCCGCCTGCTTCACGAGACAGATCAGCTTCAAGGTATTTATCCGTATTGAAAAGTTGTATATTTTAAAACATCTAAAAAGATGTAATCGCTTATTGATAATTAAATAGAGTAAACATAATATGAGCTTTGTGTGTATACATCTTTTTACCTGTGACTGCACACTTGGAACATAATGTCTAGAACTAGCACCGTTCTGCTGTTTTTGTCATTGCGCACATAGTTTGTTGACCCACGCCTTGATTTAAGTACAGCCTTAATTTAATACATGCATGATGTATTAACCATAATAATCATTCATCATGTGGCTGTTACATATGTTTTATAACATATTTGTTTTATATGTTTTTTAATATATGTTTTATTAATACGATAACGGCGTACATTGCTCTTACAGCCAATAAACAAGCAAGATTACAAATGACTAATTATAATTTGAATCAACTGTATAATTTTTTTAAAGATGTTACAATAATCACAAAAACATCCAGATCCCTTTTACAGTCCAATTGTAAAATTCGAGCCCAAGTTGACTGACGACCAAGATTTTTTTGGCAAGAGAAATAACAAACAACTTTCTTATCGGTTTCCTTGAATATTTGAAAGGTACCGACAGTGAAATATTTTTCTACGAACTGCTGCCATGTAATGTTCCATTGATAATTTTATGTAAGATCATATACTGGATGCTTCTACGATTAAAAAGGCTGACCATGTATGTGTGAGAATAAGCTATTGAATCCTCTAGAACTGCTTAAGAAACCTTAACGGCTTTATTCACAATTTTATCGCCATGTACATTAAATTTAGGGGAACTATCAACTACTATGCCAAGATTACGAATTGCCCCAAACTTTTGTAATCATAACGCCGCCAATCTCATCCCTCGATATAAGTGGCTTCTTTTTTAGAGTATCTGTATATGAAAACATTTATCAACATTCACGAGACATGCAGTTTGTATCTAACCAATTCATTTTATTATTGTTGCACGTTATTTCCATGCTTTGGAATTTAATATTTTTATAATTTTTAGTAATAATTTTTTTAATTTTTAATATATAATAATTGTCAAATAATTCACCCATGGCGAAGTGAGAGTTACCTACTGGGTTTTCTCTGTCGCAGATGGTAGCGAATGCCGCTAGATCTGAATACTCCTTACTCTTTACGGCTATATTGTTCCGTTTAGTAGTTCCTCAAACAAATCACTGTTTTAAAAAACATTGGCATAAAAATGGACATTAAAATTATTATTTTTAGGAGTCGTAAGAACAAAGCTCACGGCAATGCCGTCGAAGATAAAGAGTTTAACTGTCCAACGTGCAAGGAGAAGTTCACCATCAACATCTACCAGTGCTCGAAAGGACACAGCTCTTGCAGCAACTGTAGGGGCAGGCTGGCCAGTTGTGGGCTCTGTAGGCTGCCTATTACTGACATAAGGAACAGGGCTTTGGAGCAGTATATTGCTGAGGTTGGTATATAATACAGAACATTATTAATTCGTGCGTGCATATTGCATTTTTTAAACCATTTGTGATAATTGAAGGTCAAAGCAGGATGGTTGAATTAAATGAAGTATATGCTGTTTTTCACTATCGTCGCCTGAAGACTAGAATAGAAAAGAATAGAAATAGAATACAAATATGTTAAATTGATAACTTTTTTGAGTAAAAACATTTCTCTTTTTTAAACAATAACTAAGAACATTAATTTTCGAACTGAAATAATAAATGCGCATAAACCATAAACACAATGAGAATATGGATGATCTCAAAGTATGGAAACGTTACCAGATTTTTGTAACATTGTGAACGCTAATAGAATATATTAACAACATTATATTAGCAATATATTCGCAAGCACTTATTGGATGGAAATTAAAAATACCTCAACTGCGCGACGATGAGTACCTAGTAGACGTAGCTTTCTTAATTTTACTGACATCTTTGGTTTATTGAAAATCTACTCTTTTAACTACTTTAATGAACCAAAGTTTGTATGAGTATTGATTAAGAGTGCTTAAAGAGCTCGAATAAATACTGTTCTGTTTCTCACTCATTGACGAAACTGAAAAGATACGTCAATAATCTTTAACGTATAATTAATTATTTTCATTCTCATAGAGAAAAATTCGCTGCCCTAACTCAAAAGACGGATGCTGCCTCTTCATTAAAATGGCCGAGTTAGAAACCCATGCCAAGGAATGCCCTTTCAAAGATATGGACTGTCCTCTTGCAGAAATTTTCGGTAAATGCACATGGCGAGGTAAGCAGAATTTCAATATTATAAAAAATACTCAGCCAACTTTTGATATTAAACATTTGTAGAATTTTTAACATTATTATTAAAAATTAAAAGTAGTATTTCTATAAGGTATAAAACTATGTTGCTGTCCGCATCTGTTTCTCGTTTTTCCGCTAATTCCTAAATAACGTAATGTAAATTTTGAAAATTAGGTTTGGTAATTAATAAGGAGAACCAACTTTGTTAAATTTACTACGTTTTCTAAAGTAACTCATACGAAATGAAAGACGTATGATAAACCAGTCAGGAAGAACTAAGGTTCTGTCGTCGGTTCAATCCCGACGACATAAATGCTGCAACTTCACTTACGAAGTTTTATTTATGTCGTCGAGATTAAGCGAGATAAGCCGCGCGAGACGCTTCTGTGTAGCGATACGGGCCAACGCTTTCCTTTTTTTATTAATAGGCAACTTATCTATATCTGCATGAATAACTCAAATGACCCAAATTTTTAGGGAAACTGGCTCAGATGGCGGCACATTTCAACGATGTCCACCCGTTGCACCACCAAAGTACTGTTGGCACTGAGATGTCGCTACTAAACTTTCGCTGCGACAACCAAGTTGTTCATCTCGTTACGATCGGCTCTTTCAACTTCTTGTTCCAGTTGAAAGTATCTGAATCCAACCGAATGATTTACATGACAGTTCAACTTATTGGAACTAGCCACAGCGCTGACAAATGGAACTACGAAATACACATATATGATAAAAATCAACCGCGTAAGAAGTATCAATATGTGGACATTTGTCATTCAAATAACAGTACCCTTAAAGATATAATTGCTCAAGGAAAATGCGCCATGATTCCGTTTTCGTACGCTGAAACTTTTTTAAACGATAAGCGGATTACATATAAATTTTATATAAAGAGAGATAATGTAGAAAACCAAAACGGGGCTTACGGGGGAGCAAGACGGCGGTATTAATATCAGCAATGAATTAAAATTTTACTATATTACTCTATATTTCTCCGTTATCTAATATCCGTATCTCTTGATGATGCTTAATTTGGTTAATTGACAGATAAATCAATTTAAAGTCATTTAGATGCTTTGTTTTGTGTTAATGAAACGTATTCAAAGTTCAAACCATAGACCAAGCAAATGAAACAACAAAAATGGAAACAAAGTTAGGTATTTATTATGAAATACATATAACTGAACGTAAGATAATAAATCTGAGATAATTGATTGTAATATTATTATTATGACACGATTCTTGAATTTTTTTGACTGCGTTTAGATGTTCTTTATTTGTTATTTCCATATCCATTATCGCTTACCAAATATAATTAAGATGGTAATAAGTTTCACTGACAATTATGTAAGTATATCAACAACAACGATTACTTAATTGTAGATATCAAAGTATCGCTTAAGTGATCTTAGGTAAGAACAGTCGCTTGCTAATAAATACATACAACGGGAGATTTCTCTCTTTTATAGTAATTTTCGTTAAATATATTATTATGGTCGCATTGAATAACTATTTTTCATTTATTTTGCGACGGTATTTGGAACTGTTATCATGACGGTATGTTGATATCAAGAGATAGTCGTATTTTAGATAGGAATATTATCAGCTGTTAAACTAATCGATCTTATACAAGACGTCGGCTGAAATGGTTTCGTTAGTAGAATTCAGTTCTTTCTACTCCATGTATGTCTTTTTTAACATATATTACAAAATCCTGTCCAAAATCCCTTATATTTGATTGTAACGTTATTTTTAGTAATGTTAAGAATTATATATAATCTTAGTATTAAGAGACATTTCAAACATGTGGCCCACTTTAAACGATTGGGATACGTCCAAGCCAGTATATTATAAGAAATAACTAGTTGTTTTGAACGTATGGGCTTAATTTACTTCTCCTTTAAACTGTAACTTTCTGCAGTATTACAAAATCATAAGCATATAGTTATATAATGGGTTAGCTTTTATGAATTGTACCTATACATTTAAAGCACCGACCAGTTTTTGAGTTTACCGCTGGTTTATATCGTTAGTATCGTGATACCTTTCTTTAATTGTGCAATTATTGATGTTCAGATGTTTGGGTACTCTTTATAGCTTGAAGAATTGCAGCGGTTCTCTTTGGATTCTGACACTGTCCCTAATCATCTGGAACGAAGCACACTGTCTTTTTATTGTCCCTTTCACATGTACACAGATGTGTTTTATCTAATTACGGAACTCTACACCTGACTCGGGTAGAAAAAAAAACGGATCGGATCTTAAATACTGTCTAATTGTTTCAACCATTTCTTTTACATCAGATGTTCATTCCATAATTAAGATACTACTTTGTCCACTGGATCTTCATCCCCACATCAGACGATTGGAGGTTTTAGGATCTAGATAGATTTATATAGATTAGTCCTCAAATTCAAATTATTATTTTTATCATCTATCTATCATTTTTTAATGTATTCCAATATTTCCAATTATTTTATTTAGATTTAATTGAGTTATTAATCGTGCATGTAATGTTCATTCAATAAATATTAATTTTAATTGATTTTTTTATTTACCTAACATCACTCACTGATTGCTATAATTTAATTAACAATTTATAACTAAGGTATATTTTAATTGTTTCGATTGGTATTTAATTAAAAACATAAAAACTTTAGAAAACAAATTTATTTTCATTGACAATACTAGTGTGGTGAAGACAGTGAATCTTTAAATCTGACAGAAGCCCAAAATTATAATCTTTATTCAAATGATAACAAAAAATAAGAGCTTAGTAAATAAATTTATATTTTGCATCCAAGTGTCTTGCAAAATATAACTAAAAATTTGTTTTAATAACTACAATTATCGTAGTTATTGTAAATAAAATTTAAAGGTTCACAGAGTAGGTTAATTCGCAATAAACAAAGTTCACGTATTTGCCAATGGCCAACCAATATTATCCAATACCAAACATCACAAAATAAACACTTATTTTATAGAAAAAAACACAGGAATGTAAGAGAAAACTGTCTTTAATGTTATGGTACGTTGAAATTAGCTTTGTATTTCAATAAAGTAAGTCTTGCTCTGTCCCTTATCTAAACACGAGCCCTTACAGCCTTCTTAATTGAAGGAATATTACTTTCAAAACTCGTAAACCGTCTCTATAAGTAATAAATTAGGTCTGTTTTCAAAAACAATTGCAGAGTGATGGATTAAGATTTAAGAATACTATAAGAGCCCATAGTGAGGACACTGTCGGCTTGGCAATCCATTGGCAAAATATCACAATGGCTTACACTTAATTATTTTCCAAAATATTGGACATATTAAAATAACAGAACTTTACACGTCGACAAAACAATTTCCGAGAATAAGCCGAAAACAATTTCAAGAATAAATTTGAAGTAAAATACGCCACTTACGTACTTAAAAACAAATTATTCGCGCTGTATGATACAGCTGTCGAACATCATTTTAAACAGTCAGTATAACTGCATAAGTTATTGTGTTGTTTTCCGACTCTGAGCAGACGTTTCTATATCCATGAAATTATAATAAATTTTTGTTACTGTTTAGGTACTCCAATAAAGTAATTATACGTTGTTGCGATTTTAAGTCTAATAAAAGAACACGAACTATTTACCAAACAAACATATAGTTTACAACAAACGTGTGAAAAAATTATCTTAAATTGTTGATTACAATAAAGTGCGAACGTCCTGCACTTCGCAAATATTTACAGATTTTATCATTTAGGTACATCATGATAAATTACCATAATTGGGGATGAAGAGTTACTAACCCTTGATTTTTACAAGGTACGCACGAGAAATGCTTAAGGTGGAACGCAAGTTTTAGGAGCCATGTTGTTGTGGTGGCGTCTTTGTCGTATACAAAAATAATCGCGGCAGAACACAATACTTCTAATATCGGAATTTTGATATTAAATCAACATGCCATAATTAATCTTCATACTGTCAGTCTGTTTAAAAATAAAATAAAAACAAAACTATCCCAACTAGAATATCTAAGAACTATATTCGTAGCTACAGTTCACAGTTGAACGTAGGTCTCCATAAGGTTGCAACAGATTAGTGAATCTCTCGCTTTCCTAACTCAAGCCACCAATTGCCACTTTCTTTGGATCGTCGGTAGACTGACATAGAGAGTAGAGATTTCCTTTGCTGAGACATGGTCTCCATTCGAGAACCTTCTTACTCCACCGCTCATCGGTTCTGCGAAAGATTTTACCCCTTAACAGATAGCTCCCTAAATATTTATCCTTACTTGTTCGAATACACTTACATGAAACCACTTACCAACCTTTAAACTACTACGATGAGTTCTACCAATAACTGAATTTTATTAGGATAATAGCGCCTTAGATATTATTTATATTTTGGGAGCTGCCTCTTAGCGAAACCCCCGGCGCTGGATTTGTACCATAGCTTCTTCCGTTGATCGTCATGGAGTTGGTGGACAGGTTTCAATTATTTTCCACGTTTCAGCTTTATAAGACATTATAACAAGTAGATCGCAGTAGTTGTATAGACTGCTGTGCGGCCTAAACATAGTGACATCGAGAAAATTTCACGCTGCTTTCCTAAATGCTACGCTACTGCCCAACCCAGCCAACTTCTCTTTTCTGATTTTTCGCTCGAAGTTTTATGTTTAAATGATTATATTATCTGGATTTACCAAATTTTAATATCAACCATCAACTTAATGATAAACCCATGTTTGTCAAGTGTAAGTTTGTCTTACTTAAAATTAAAATATCAGTACTTATATGTTTTTTTTAAATTGAAGTATTTCTGTCCAGCTGTATATCAAACAAAACGCATTCCACAAAATCTAATATTTTCTACAGCTAACTAATTGTGTGTCTACTTAAACAAATAAACTACTTACTACGTGACAAAATCCATTGAATACCATTATTGTGCAAGACACATTTTAGTATAACAAATAAACGTATTTATAATTAAGTACTTGTTACAAATATAAATAAACTAAATTTAAAAAAGTAAATTTAATTTTTAATTTTACTTTACAAGTAAATTTTTTGTTTGCATTAAGTAATTAACAATGAACACATTTTAGTTCATTTATTTTCCACTAGAATATTCACATTAAAGCAATAGCGCTTATAACGACACTGGACGGCATGAAAATACGAGATCTACCACTTAATATGTTAGAAGCCGTCACATTTGGAATGTTTTAATTCATTTGAAATGCTTAATTAAAATGAAATTATAGTCTACTTTGATGTTTCAATAATAATATTTATTATTATCGCTGGCAGCCAAAAGCACACGAGTGTAGTAGATAAACAACAGTAGGCCTGGTTGGGAATAGGTTTTAACAACTACTTTATTTAAAAATAATCACACCGTATGCGGTTCTATTTACACCAAGTACTCAATTGGCTATAATTTTCTTTTACATATTGATTAAAAGATATTAAGTAGTGTTCAGAAAAACCAGTTTTTGAAATACACTGTTGTTACATTTGTGTGCAGTTGCAGTACATACAAAATTAAAGTGAATTAGGTATGCACGATTAATATTTTTACTGTATACTTTAGAATAATAACGTCTAAAAACTGAGTAGACTCATCAATTAAGAATGAAGTAAAAATATAATATATTCGTTCAGTTAACTCGAAACATCTAAATAAACAATTAAAAGGATGTGGTAAATATATAGAGATGAAATTTGTTTCTGCTGTGACAATTTGGGTTTACAGTCACAGTGATTTGAAAGGACGTGGTACTTCCACATTGAATTTGGTGTGTTGTTTTACCATCCTTTTACGAGTACATAATGAGAGCATGGATTATACTAAAGTTGGATTTAGAGTTACACTTAGTTTCGACAAAACAGCACATTTTACATGAAGGTAAGATATTAGACGATATTATTCTAGTTTACAATATTAAATAAGTCGATAATATTTAGTGTTTAGGCCACATATGAGAAGGAGAAAAACTCCGCGTCGCCTAGCGATAAGCGAGGGACTGTTGCACTTGTTACTTATTTTGCTATACTGTTTCTTATAGCAACTTACCCTGGGTTCTTCATTTCCACACAGTAATTTATTTTATATTTAAATATGTTATTTTTTACTAAAGAAATGGTAACATCACAATACATTATCCAATTCTCTTTCCCTGTATTCACGTTTTTAAATTTAAAAAATGACTAGAAACAATTCAAATCATATTAACTTCAAACATTCGCTTACTCTAAACATAAGACATTGAGTGTTATACGCCAAATATTTCAAGTGTTCTTACATCAAAGTGCAAGAAGTGTAAAAATTAGTGTAAATTACGTCCTAAAAAAAGTTGTAGTCACTCTAAAACTTAAGTGTATTTTAAAGCACTGTATATAATATACAGCTTATCATAAAAAGTAAACAAAGGCACCCTATCTGTTTCAATAATAAGAAGTGTATCAGTTCCCAATATTATCATTATAAATTAAAAACAATTTGGGATTCAAAAGCGCCTTATAACTTGTACATATTATATACTGACATGTTTGAAAATCACTAGACTGTTTAAAAATAATATAGCTCGTCGACGTTTTACCAAGCCATAATTAAGGCACAATACATACAGACGAGCAATGGAGAGTGGCAGACCGGCCATAGCCAAGAGTTTTACTTAACTTAGCCATTAAACGATCTATATGGATATGGATATCACAAACAAATAATTTAATCAATTTTACATAGTAGACTTATATAATATTACTAACCTGTTTCACTTACTGTAACAATATTAATAATGAATTAAAACATAAAAATTTGATTTGCACAAGTCCACAAGAACTGTTGTCTGTCTGCCTTATGCTTAAAATAAACATTTCTTATTAAATAACACAAAACTTTGTTTTTAGTTATCAGCGATACGAATCTTAATTAAATGAATACTTACTTAATTGAACTACCCTGAATTATAATCCAGGGTAGTTCAATAGAATTTGGAAAGTTCTGTACATGGTACTCCAAAAAATAACGGTCTTAAAAATATTGAATAGATACAATGGAATGTTTAAAATATTTATTATTTGTGCACTTTACCAAAAATTAATTTTGATGTTCAAAATTTCTTGTTTCAATGCCCTTTGCATTTAATGTAAATCCTATTCAATACTGTAGAAATAAAATTTATAATTAAAACTATATATTAGTAGTTGAGGTGCCTGCAAATAGGTGATTTTCTTCAAAAAAAGTTATTAATTTATGATTCAATTATTTATACCTCCATTGTATGCGTAGTCAGCCTTGTTATGCATCACAAGATGGTTGTCCACAAAGTAAAAACTGTCAGAACAAGTCTCGAATGGTGCTGCTATCATTTCCTCCACTGAAATTTTATAAAATAAGTTATAACTTCTATATTAGTATCAAATCACTTGATCAAGTGTGTCAAATGAATCAGGTCAAGTAGTTGAATCTCAGTAGGCGAAAATATTTGTATGATAAAAATGAATATTTTTTCATGAGAAATGGGTATTTAAATGTTTATTAAGGATATTTCAGATATTTATATACATATTACTATCTATATTTCTCCATTATTTAGTATCAATAACACAAGCTCTTAATGATGTTAAATTTGGATGATGATGTTAATAGGTAAATTTTGGTGTCTCATTCCTATTAATTAAACTGACTACCATTAACTTTCCTTTCAACTGTGAAAGAAGAAGTGCAGTTTGCTGTATTTCAAGAAAAATATAGCAAACTGCTTCATGGTCGAAACATAAAAGTCAGTGGTAGTAACTGAAACAACACTGCTATAGAAATTTTGGAGGCATCTTTTAATCATAAATTTAATTTCTAAATTGAAGAAGCAGGAAAATTAGCTTACCTAAATTAGCAGGAAGGGAAGGGAATTCATAAATATGCTCACAGGTGTTTCTTGAGAATGGAATGCAAAAGCCAAACTCAAAGTCAAATGTTTTGAGCAATGTGTCTCTGAAGAAATGCTTCTCGATCATTCTGAAGTGATTTACTGGACGGGCACCAACTGTAAACTCTACCCTGAAAAGTATAAATGCAGAAGTTAGTGCTAAAAAGTAATTAAAATGGTTTTAAATAGGTGTTTATCTCTGGACTGACATTTTTAATTTAATATCACCATCAATAGTAATAATGATACTGAATTAATATTATAATAGTATCATATGTATATATATATAACCATTATTAAACTATGCAGTCTATCTAGTAACTACAACAGTAATGAAGGTGAAAATTAGTACTTAAGTGAAATTACTACTAATAATACAACAAATAATATCATTATCATCATTAGACAAAGATATTATTGCTCCAGAATCATTTTCCTGAAATAGACATTCTGAATCTAAATTAACATGCAGTTTACACTGCATGTTCTCATTCTCTCAATATCCTATCCCTTAATGGACAGCTGTAAAATCTAGACACAATTCATTGAATATCTTGATAAATCAATATTGCATATCATACTCAGTGGCACTTCTCTATTAACATAAAATTCTTATTTTAATTTTACAATCAATACTTACGTTGCTCCAACAGTTTTCAGCTTCAGAAATTGTGGTGTAAACTGATAGCGTACAAATCTCCCTGCATTAGGATCTAAAGGTTCTTCAAGGGCATCCTCCAAGCTATCGGTATCTACTCCAAAATCTGTAGGAGGTTTAGCAATTTCGAACAATACTGTTCCTGTCTCAAGATCTCGAATTTTGAATCTAGTAAAATCTATATCGTATACGTTAGCTTCAGGACTGCAAAGATATGTTTCTGTGATTTTTTCCAAACGCAAAACATCTTCTGGTGTTATATTACTGGGAACTAAATCACCTTTGCTAGAATCAAGTAAAGATATGGATTCGCACTTTTTTTCAACTAAACTCATTTTTCTATTTCTCACCACAAAAAATGATAAAAATAGAGGCGCGACTAATATTCAAATCATTAAAATGTTATGATATCCTTCCTTACAACATATTTTACGAATAGTATTATAGTACCTCCTCTATGTTTACGAATTAGAAATTTGACTGAATGACGTAAAAATCATTGCATATGCCATTTTTATTAATGTTGTTTAATTCTCCCTAATATAGGGAAAGCAAAGGAAACTTAAGACCATACAGCCATATGTTATGTGTTTATTTCTGGCTCAGGGATACCAGCGTTATGTATCCTTTTGCTCCAAAGAGTTTTTGGTGACTAGTATTTTATTTATTAATTTTTGAAAATGGAATGTTATGGTAATGATTATTATAAACAAGCAAAAATGAATGAATTCATAATATATTTTTAAATAAATGGACTTACCTACAAATTAATGAATAGAAATGAAACTGTACATCCACGTAAGTCACTACTCAACGCTCAATTATGTATTCTATATATTGAACCGTATAACGATCCTCTTTTGCATAAAACTACACAAATTTCATGACAAAATCTTTACTTTTACAACACACGAAATAAAATATACAGCACCCAACCGACCCTGCCATGCTCCGAGATACCATTGTAACGTATCCTTACCACACCACCATTTTGTTATTGACTTATGAGAAAAATTTTGAAAATGGAATGCAATTTTGCCGATTTCTATGAAATGATACAAAAATGAAATGTTTTGGTAATGATAACGATGAAATGATAATTAAATGAAAATGAGATGATAAGATGATGTTAAAATATGAACTAACACGACAAATGAACGAATGGTAATGTAACACTGGAAAAACTTACGTAATTAACTAATCAATGCTAAATTATGTATTCCATATGTTGCACGAAATAACGATCCTTTTAGTATGAACCTACACCAATTTTAGAACGATAATGTCACTTAAACACAAATATACAGAATAAAAATTGAATGGAAATGGACAACTGAAAAATCTCACATAAGTGACAAATCAATAGTGAATTATGTATTGCACGACATACCGATCCTTTTTGGCATAAAAACTACACTACACAACGCATTATATGAAGTAAAATATACAGCACCCAACTGACTTAACCTTTACGCGCCAAAAAACTTAAATCCATAAACAAGTTCTAAAGAACCAAAGAAATATCAAATTAAAAGACGCGTTCACAACTTCGTAAGTGTCGTCATCGTTTTTACAATAATTTTCTTGTATTGAGTACCTACTGAAAACTAAATATTTATCGTTTAAATAAATTGGTTAAATAAGGAAATTAAATCAACACCTCAAGCAAGTATGATGTATATCGTTTACATCTCTCCTAATAAACATAGTAAAGAATATTGGAACGTATTCCAAAGAGTTGACGTAATATCCGTTGCGTCATAAATGAGCATGCGCCTTGTCACTTTCATTGGGTAGGAGGCATAGATAAAATTTACAATAATCTGCCAATAATCGGGACGTAGCAAGGCCTGAACTGTGATAGTTATAATTTTGAGTTGGTGTGGACTGTCTGATGTGCATTTAAGTGATATTGTATAAAAGTTCATCATGCTTATCAAAGAATAGTAAGTATTTATGCTAAGGTTATAAGTCTAAATAGGAATCGATTTTTGCCTGTTCTACCTTATTACTCTTGGCGAGACCTTCTTTCAATTCCACCTTACCATTAATTTGTGTTACTCTTTGGCTCTGTGATGTCACATGTCGAGGAGTATCCGCAGTGATTCATGCAGTACCTCTTCTGGATTTGCACATAAATTGACACTGACAGAAGATGTTCAGGTCAAGGTTGTTTTAAATACGTACCTACGTATTGTATAGGCCAGCTGTAGATATTATTCTTATCATACGGTAACTTAACTAAACATACGGTATTTTTTTCTTTCAGCCGTGTTACTCTTCCTTTGACAGTTGAAGAGGTAAGAATCTTTTGTAATATATAATAAGTACAAATCGTTACTCTATAAGCAATAGAAGACAATGGTAAACTTATTGCTCTATTTCTCAATAAGTTCTCGAGTAACATCTATTACAATATCAGAGTTTCATTAGCTGCACAGCTGCCACATTATTGTCGAAATTAAGTGCATTCAATTCATTTCTAGGCAAAATAAAGCCACTTATAGTGTTTTAAATTTTTTTGTTACTTTGATATATTTGTTTGATTGTACCCTTAAAACTTCCTAATTATTTTAATTGAAGTAAAGCATCTGAGAATTCATTGTATATTCATAATTAAATTACTTTGAACAGATAAGGTTAATATTAACTATTTAACATTCTGGTTACTAAAATGTTATAGTATAGTATACCAACATGCTTGACCATTTAATTAAAATCATACTTTACATATAGACATAAACATATCTCTATTTGCAACATCAGCACACAAAATATTACATGTTTTATGTTTCAATATAGCAGAAATCCTAGCTTATCCAGCTGTATTATAAAAGCAAAATATCAATGCAGTTAAATAATTCTGTTCCTACTGTGTCTAAAGTTGCCAGAGATCACTAAACTTCCTCTTGATTTTGACAGGGAAGAAAATTTATATACAAAATGCAATTTAGATAACATTCATAACAATTATTATTTATCTCAGAAAAATATGCTCACAATGCAATATCAGAGGTATTGTAAAAATTTAGAATTTTTAAATATCACAATAATTTATACTTATTATGCAAAATTGCCAGGTAATTTACAGTTTCTGACATGTACCTAACAGCTTAGTTTTTTTTAACAGCACAAAACCATCCATATTTTGTTGTGTTCTAATAAAAATGATTGTTAACAACTGATTTGTTTGTTTACTTGTGTTTAACAGTATCAAGTGGCACAGCTGTACTGTGTGGCAGAGGTTTCCAAAAATGAAACTGGTGGTGGTGAAGGAATAGAAGTTATAAAAAATGAACCATTCAAAGACTACCCATTACTTGGTAAGGCCAACCAATTAGTACTCATTAAAAATGTTATATTATCTTATTTAAAATCTTATTTATTAAATGCTCTTAGCATTTTAGTTATAAAGGAAGATGCCTTTATATATTCACTAATAAATGGTTTATTAATGACTATTAATCAATTGTTTATTGATAGTTTAAAAGACCATGTTTGCAGATTATTGAAGACAAAGATTTTAATCAGTAAGAACCATTGATTGTGCTTCTATTAACCTTATCAAAAGGAATAAATATAATGCAAAAATTGTTGTTGTTATAATGCAAAAACTTTTATTGATGTTGTTTTCTAATATAACTTTAAACTATTTAATTATTATTAATCTCTAAGGGTAAGATTCGCTAAGTTAATTTTTGAATTACTGACTTCGTTTCAGAAATTAACCTAGCCACACCACATTTAAGAAGTTAAATTATATTCATTTTCAAATTGCTCGTTTTTATACGAATATTGTTTTATCACTGATCGATCATAATCCCATACAATAAAGTAAACTTGAAGCAATAAAAATAATTTCGCCTCCATCGACCACTACAAGATAAATAATTTATAAGAATTACACGTAACCGTCTGACGAATGTTATACAGTCGCTCGCGTCTTTTACGGTTGCCTTTATGTTGCCTGTTTGTTGTTTTTTCTTTCAAGAAATCATTTTTAGCAATAAGGCGCACTTTCTTGAGCTTCAGTTTTCAGTTTCTTTCTTTTGTTTTCAGTTTATTATTATTTTTTGAACAACACCAAAATTTGGAAATAAACTTAAAATATTTTTATGGACGCGCATGTATGGTCCGCCTTGGTGATCGCTTACTGTAAGCGTATAAAATACGCTTGTTAGACGAGTGAGAAGAATAGAATTGAAAAGAATATATCTTTATTGTACATCAGCCAATTCAAAAGGAAAAATACATAGGGAACATTTAACTAATTTTGTACAAAGGTCGACCTACCATAATGTTGTTCACGCGTTCATTTATGCGTTGAGTATTTCGTAAAAATGTAACTAATTTAACATAAGACTTCTTACCTTACTCCCAATTAGTCTTAAAAGCACGCAATCTACACTCTAGTTAGCGCTGCCATTTCCTTTGTATTGATTGCGGTGAAATAAGATTTTATTTAAAAACACCGCTCGGTAGGCACTCGAAATTGATGAAAAATGAATTTGTATTGTTTGAGTATTTATTTAAAACTTTTAACATTTTTAAATAGTTGATAAGTGCTAAAAGCTTTACTTTCGCAATAATAAGGTTTTGTGCAGCCTTTGGTGATCTTAAATAAATATAAAATTAATAAGGTCTCAATAAGACGCTTCTCTCAAGGTGACGAGCTCCACTTTCATTCCAATGCCAAAATTTTGACACAATTACCTATTTCACTTTACTTCAATTTGTTTCTTCTCTTTCTATGTTTTTTACTTTTGCGATGAACCAAATCAGTGTACTTCAATTTTAATATCAGATATTGTTCCAAAGAATTATCACCAATATATCAAGCACATTATATTAATAATCAACTTTTCGAAAGCACAATATTAGCACATGTATATAATTTAAAATACTCACCGCGAGTTACAGTCGTCTGGTTATTTACTCTATGCCATACATTTTGTTATCTTACCTATATAATATATATTAAGTGTAATAATTTATAAACATTTGGCATAGCAAAATGTTTTATTATTTTTTTAAGTTCAATATTTTAAAATATTATCATTTATGTTCAATATAAGATATTTTCTAGCGAAACCAAGCAAATATGATGCGTCCACTTCTAAACGTGCTGCAAAAGAATGTAACGCATGCCCCACATGCCGTGAAGATGAAAATGGTATTATAAATTACGTGTGTTCATTAGCTACATGTGCAAATTATAAACCAGACACCTTTCTTTGTTATCAATTCGCTGACTTTAAATTAAATTCCCATTGGTACTTTCTTTCTTCCTGGTTCTATACAAAAGTCATCCGATTCAAATAACCTCAAAAGAAAAATATATCAATTTTGTACCGACTATTTATAACAAAACCATCTTTGCTTAGATTTGGGATGAGAAAGAGTACCCGATTCTCAATTTGTGGATTGTAACACTGAAGTTGTGTAATTAATATATTAGAAAAATAGATAGAAATAGTAATGACGAAACAAAGTAAGACCCAAAACAAAATAAAATTGTTTTGGTCTTTTGGGATTCATTATGGGATGGGTCATTATATTGCATTTTGAATACAGACATGGTTAACCAAGAAACGGCTTCTCTAATAGTAAGTAGTTATGTGCATATGATGTAAGTTTACCTTTTCTACCTTTAGTAATTATATTATCATCATTATATCAGTCTATTGCAGCTCATTGCTGAATGTAGGCCTCTTCGAGCCTTATAATTAATATATTCTAAAAGAGTAGTTAAATTAATCCCCTATTTTCACATTTCTTGACTTCCCATTAGACCACGAGCTTTTACGGAAGAGTTGAAATAAAATTATAATTCGCTAATTAGAATATACTTGTAGCAAGCGTTTACACAATCAACCGGATTCAAGAACTTGTTAATATTAATAATTTAAAAAACCGGTCTGTAAACATAATAGTTTGTGGCTAATTGACATCTTGAAAAAAAATCAGCTGATTTTTCAAGGGCTTTTCGAAGTTTAATTTGATATCAGTTGAAATAAATTATCTTTCAAAATATATCAAAAAACTTTAATATTATAAGGTTACCTAAAATAAAGTAATTCGTTTTTATATATTGCTGGATTAAAATATACCAAAAAATTCGCAGGTATCAAGTAATTGTTTTAATTTTCATACTATTTATTATAAATCAGTATCTATGGTAAATTTGCTTCATTTTATAAAATATATCTTATGAAAGCAAAGATTTGAATGCATCGATTGAACATAAATACTTGTGTTAAACAAACATTTTGATATCTAGCAAAAAGCACTTTATGTATACAGCGTTCAGCATTATATTGGTTTGAAATACTATTCATTCGGAGCAATTTTTAAAGATGACGTAATGACTGCTAGTTTACTCAGTTGATCATGTGTGTTTAGGTGCAGTTTGTATGGTTTTGTAGAATCAGCAGCATTTAATTCTTTGAGAACGGTTACGTATAACGTGCAACGTTCTGTCTACGAGAAAGACGACTTCAAGTCCAATGTCAGATTTTAACAAAGATTCTTGGTATTTAAATGCCTTTACATTAACAAAAAGCTCCTTTAGGTCCTAAAAGGCTGAGGAACATTATTCTTTATTTTATATTTATGTTTAAATCCAAGTTCTCAAATCCTTTAAATTCGAATTTTGACAATGAATAGGGATAAAAAAAATTAAAAAAATATTCATAGCTTTACATAGAAATTGACGCTTCCGACGACTCCGAGATTCCTAGTATACCGCTTGTTATTGCAGACAATTTATATATATATTTTTATATATGCTCTTCTGGGAAGACAATTAATTAAATAATTAACCAATATTGGTTTCGTGACTTTAAATATTTGTGTGGAAACTAAGTTTTGAAGCATCCTTTACAGTATATGTCGTAAGTTCTTTACCCAATTTTTGCAGAAACTAAAGCGGCAGCGAACGTTATGAATTTATCTTTACCTTGCTTATAATATAAGTCACAATATTACCTACCTCTATAGTTTATCTTTAGTGAATTCTATCAGTGATAACAAATTATAAGTTAAAGATAAAAGGAATTGTTTAAAGACACTGGTAATTATTATCATGCTGTTTATAGATTTGCTAGTATGTTTAAAAATTCTTAAATGATTATGTTTTTTATAATAATAGGATTTCCATACTGTAAGCCTTCCAACCCATAGAAAGGCTAAATACTTTTTAATTATGAGTGCTCATTTTACGTTTTCGCATACAATATTAAACCTGTAACTTTACGTCTACCATTTTATAGCCGTTAAAAGCCCGATCTTTCAGCGCGTCCGTCTCAGATTGACCGCGAGCCTCGTCCTCTTTTACATTTTTGCAGATAGTATGGAAATGCTATGCTAATAAGTGACAGAATTAACCTACCCATTGTCTCCGATCACACGACCCTTTCGCGGAAACGTATCGCGATCTTAGATACGCTGCTAGTTACCAACACCACAATTCTCGCATTCTAGAGTGACAGAGATTCTCGCAACCATACCTCGAGAGGCCGATAGGAGATACATATCTTCTCCTACTCCCACATAATCTTTCAAAATTTGGTTATTGCTTGTAACCATACGATGCCCAGGGTAACAAGTGTGGATATATCCCGGCATTTTACGAAAAGTAATTCCTGATATCGGACATCAGAGTAACAAAAAAAAGAGAGAGAAAAATACCTATCAAAACTAGAAAACCTATACATTTGTAATTTTCATGATTTTCCAATTTTTGTAGTATAAGTTTACATATTCTATCGGCTGTTATAAAACACTTTTAGGTGCTTTGCAAATAGGTAAAATATATCATAAATATACCATAATTTTTCTAAACTGCAAGGCAAGACAAAGTAAAATGAATGGGATATTGACGGAGTACCCTTAAAACCAATCGAAATCCTTGAAAAACAAAATCACAATCAATTTTATATGAAAAAACTTAAAAATTGCAGTTTACGATGATTAATGATTAATCACGATGATTTAGTGTTATTTTCTGGTACCTACTTATAGAATGCCGACTGCATTCTCTGGCGTTAGTTAAGTGACAATTTTTAAAAATGATGACTGTTACGGATGCATGGTATACACTTGGGGGACCCATGAAAAATATGTAGGATTAACTATGACAAAATATTATATGAAAGACAAAACGCTTCTAATAGTGTCGTTATCAATTATTTATTTTATGTAACTACCGTAGAATCGTACTTTGTTTTGTTACGTAATTAGCTGTACCTAGTAAATAGTAAGGTTGCGTAAATAATTATTCGTAAATTACACGAGTCATATAAAGTGAAACCTTGTCCTTATTTCTTAGAGTTTACATTTATTTGGCAGGGGGCAGGTATTCATCAGGCCAATACACCTATAAAGTATACCACCTTGCGTCGAAGGTGCCGGCCTTCATCAGGCTTCTAGCACCAAAAGGCTCTCTCGAAGTCCACGAAGAAGCGTGGAACGCGTACCCATACTGCAGGACTGTACTCACGGTACGTGACTTTTATATTAGTATAATATTTTTATATTTTAACGTCTTTTAACAAGAATATAATTAGAATTATTACATCATTAAGATGTGCGTCAATAAATAATTCATCAGTACTTAAGAACAAGTGACACGTGAAAGAAAATATTTCTTCATAAATTCTAAAGGTTACTTTGCCTGTCCAATAAGTATGCATATTTTCGTTTTAACTTTGAACATTTAATATTTATTTGTAAGTACCTAGATAGCTAACTTACCTATATAATTAGTCAGTAGATGCCATTTCTTAACATGGCTTAGCCCTTATGAATAATATGGAAATTTTCTAAGAGCATTTATACATCGACAATCTAAATAAAAATATTTATTATTATATTATATTTTGCTTGGCATGGCATTTGCTATGGTTGGCCTAAAAATTTTGTAACAATGAATGATGTCAATATCTCTAACATTTATTGAAAGTCCTTAAAAAACGACGTCAGAATTTGAAATTGGTGTATCAGATTGAAAATGATCTTTAATCTTTATTGATTTTAACATTGATCTCCAAGCGAAAATGAATATTTATGGTATAATTTTTTTGCAACTTGGGTGCTGCTAAACTGATTTCGTCCGGTCGGGGTCGTTCGCGTTACTATGCCACGTGCATTAGTAATAAGTCTACAAACAACGGATCTACAGCTTTGGTTTATAAGCTAATTGTCGGTTGTGGAGCTTATTTAATCGTAAAATGTATTTTTATATTTTTTGACTACTCAATACAAGACTACCCATAGAAATAAAATAAAACAGTGTTTAATAAGCAATGTAATCAAAGTGTTTGTTTTTAGAATCCAGGCTACATGAAGGAGAACTTCGTTATTTGCATAGAATCCCTGCACTTACCAGATGTCGGTGACCAATATAACGTAAGTGTATTAAGTATATAAATATGAATAAATAAATTGAGGCAAAATATCCAAAGTAGAAAAAAATTCTGGGTCGGGAATAGAACGCGTGAATTCCTACAATTCGCTCTGCTCTGACTGTATTTTCTACTAGTTGGGCGAACCCTAGGAATTTCTTGTTTTGTTGCCGCTTATGCTGACGTCTACCTCCCAATTTCGACATTATTATTTAAACATCCAAAGTATTTTTACAAATACTTATCGACTAATGGATCAGTAAGGTATAAGTTGGTAAAGTTTATATATTGGTTACCTTACCTTAATTGCTTAAATCAAGCAAGTAAGGTAAGACAAGCTTAAGCAATTTTTGTTAATGGTCATCTCAGCCACTTGAGCCTTTTTCTACCTGAGAGTCGGATCGAGCAATGAACTGGAAAACATTGGAAATGTACAATACAATAAACTATAAATTTCCGACAGAGGTATTACGAAACTAGTCTACAATTTTAAAATTTAAGCTGTTTCTTTTTTTTTATTGAACTCAGATGTAAGTCGTGATCGCCATGCACGTCAGTCAAAAATATATTTGATATTTTACGCAGGTTTTAGCATGAAACTTACTTCCAATTATTAAATTTTTCATGAAGTATATTATTTATCAAGTAGAATAATTACGGTAAAAAAAATTTTTATTACATTTCCTATATGTTTACCTTTTCGTAAGCGATGTTCTTGGCACTGGATGAAATTTTAATAAAAACGATAGTCTCATCGCCTTTTTATTACGTTATCACAACATCGAAAGAAACACACAGTGAAATGTTATGGTAAATCGTAAATTCGAGTGCAACATCGAGTTTGCATATTTGATGTAAAGAGAAAATGATCCCGAATTTCATAAAACATTATGTAATAAGTTATTGTGAGTATTTTTTATTACATTTTTAATAAATAACAAAAAAATATTTGAGACAAAAAAGTCTTGTTAAGTTGTAATAATTGGTAGGATAATATTTATAATATTACTACTATAAGAAAAATAATTGTAAATATAAATCAATATAAGTAAGTAAGTGTATTAAAATTATTAAATTGTTGATATAAATTATTTATCCATTAATTTAAAATCATGAACAAATACTCAAAAGTTAAAAAAAATTAAATATACTTTTTTTATTAGATCTAATAATCGTCATCATTTAATAAATTCAGATTACACATCGTCAATATGTCACTGACGAGGTTGAATTAGAATGACCTTTGCACTTAATCATTAACGATTGACCAAACAAGTTAAAAATGATTTTTATTACGTTTTTTCGAATGTGTTTTGTCCGCTTTACATGTCATTGAATGTAAAGTATCGTTCGTTTGCCACTTAATTGCATCGAAATTTCATTCTGCAACTTATTTAATGTGAGGATATTATCTAATTACGGAGCTCGCGCAACTGCAGTTACTTCCGTGGTAATAAATGCTTAATAACGGTCGTAGTAATAACTTAGTGAAAAGTAAAATCATGATTAATCTCCATGTGTTCATAAAAATCTCAGGTTCTAGTCTGACGGTCTGCATTTTGATTACTTATTAATTATCTAGTTAGCATGACTGCAATAAAACGCCAACGTTATATTTTATCTATATACCCTTTACATTATTTTCTTCTTTTGGTTCTGATTCTGAAGTACACACTCTAATCCATAATTTAAGGACATTGCATATCGTTCTATCAATATGTTTACTAAAAGGACAGCTAACATGTCAGGTGACTTAAGAAAGGGCTATTAAATTTTCAACCTTCCCTTTAGAACCGTTCTAATTTTTTAAAAGAAGGCGCTCCCTACATGCCTTCTAAAATAGACCTTTTTCCATCATTCCATGGTTCCATCAAAACTGTCTATATTTAGGTTATTTCATGGTATTCATTCTTGCCATCCTTTTCCTTTACATAATGTGAGAGCAAGATATACTGAAGTTTGAGAGTGTGCCGTCAAAACTATTTATTTACTCCAGTATTTATAACTCTATACTCAAGTATTTATAATATTATAAATTATAGAAATACTATTAAAATTTGAGCTAAATTACATTTAAGACGGTGTTGTACGGGAAAATCCACAAGAGTTTAGGCACACCTCCAACAATCACTTTGTTTTTTGTGTCACTGTTAATGTTAAGAAATATTATTTTTACCTATTTTTTATGTAAACGTTCCAGGTGCACGAATTGCCTCCAGAGAAGCTAAAGATTCGCGACGTAGTAAACATTGACATCGCGAACGACTCCCTATCGTCCACAGACTACAAGTCAGAGACAGATCCTACCAAGTTCAAGTCCGTGAAGACAGGGCGCGGGCCGCTCGTGGGGCCTAACTGGAAGCAAGAAGTGAAGCCAGTTATGACTTGCTACAAACTCGTCACTGCCGAATTCAAGTGGTTTGGACTCCAGGTGAGTTCATAGCCTATGATCATCAATTGCTGACCAAAGGACTCCCCCAAAGTTTTCACGAAACCGTTTTACGCGGCCGACATCCCTATACTTTTTCGACTACCTAAAGTGTCGCAATTATATATGTTTTCTATCATATTCAAAATATCCTCCTCTCCTCAAGAATCCTCGTTCACCGACCGCGTTCATAGTTAACTTATAATTTTGAACTTTGATCGTATCTAAAAATATTAATCGAAATATGGGGAAAATGTATATAATAATCCTATGACATCTAATATTTACTTATTCGCTGATTTTTCTCTTTGTTTTCAGAGTAAAGTAGAAAATGTTATTCAAAAATCAGAACGGCGGTTGTTCACCATATTCCATAGGTGAGATATAATAATTATATTGTAATTTTTAGATAAGTACTAATATTAATTACTTTATATCAGTTTCTAAACTGATAAAGTCGTTAATATGAGTACAAAATTAAGAGTTAGATATTTAATTAGGTACAAAGTTTTATTTATTCTATAATAATTTTAAATCATCATGAAGTTGATGTTTAGAATTGTCTGAGTGGTTTATGAGTTTATTATTCAAATATTATATTTCTCTCACCTAATGGATACTAGATAACGAAGAAATATAGATAGTAAGTAATATGTATATAAATATCAGAATTATACCAAACAAACATACAAACGTCCATGACTCGTGAACAAATATTCATACTCATCATACAAATTTCAGCCCCAACCTAGGATTTGGAGTTCTCGGACTAAGTAGAAGCGTCCACTAGACCAGACTGCCATCATAACATCATCATCATTAACAGCCTATATACGTCCCACTGTTAGGCACAGACCTTCCTACATGAGAGTATAAGAGAGAGAGAACGATAACACCACCACACTATCTCATGCATGTTGGTGGGTGAAAGCGGTTGCCATATCAACAATCGGGATCAACGGGTTAACGTAATTTAATAGCAATTGGACTGACTCATCCATGGACCAACCATAACGAAAGTAGCTTTGATTTCTTATCGAAACCTGAGCGTTCTAACCACTACTTCAACGAGCTCGTCAATCCGTCAATGCAATGACCGTTGCGAACATTTTAACATGATTGTGTAATGAGACACATATTTGATTATCGGTCTAATCTGCCCAATACAGAGTCATTGTGACTAGAATATTAACATGTATAAAAATATGGTTTTAATCGGATGGTTGCTTACGAAGCCTTGATACTCATAAATTCAAGTATTTTATTTTCTCTGCAACGTTTGAGGAGAGGACCGTGAGCGAATCATAATCTCTCTATACTCGTATCGACTAGACTCGTCGAATCGATCATAAGTTATTGAGTATATTTTTGATTAATTAAGGATGATATGTGAAGGCACACAATACGGAATATGCATATAACTCAAATTATTTTGATAGTTATATAAATGTCGATTACCCAGTTATCTTTTCATAATTACAGACAAGTATTTTGTTCAATGGACGATTGGTTCGGTATGACGATGGCGGACATCCGGGCCATCGAAGACCGCACTAAAGAAGAGTTGGAAAAGCTCCGTCGCGAGGGCGAAGTCCGCGGCATGCGCGCCGACAACGAGTAGGGCTTCGGCCCACTGAGCGTGCGCCTTATAGACCGAAATAGGTACCTTTTGGGTTCTTTATACGTACATTTGTAATCATTTCTTAACCAAATTGTAGTTATGAAATTCTTTTTTTTTAAATTAAATTTATATTTAAATTGACTTGGGGAGAAACACATTAGATTTATTGCAATAAATTTTATTAATTCACAGTTTTTCTATAGATGGAAGTTGTAGGAACTTCCCAAACGGTATTACTTATTTCGATCTATGAGGATCTTGCGCGTGATATGTCGTCAACTAAGTGCACGGTACACCAGGGCCGGTGCAGCCAAGCTAATCGTCGCACTAACAATGCCTGTCCTCAGATAGTCGTGAGGCCGCGGCCGAGGCATGCCGGCTGCACCCGCGAGTGCGCGGACGGCGCGGGCGCATGTCGGGCGAGACCACATACTCGTAAATACCATGTGGCATGACAAAGATAGTGTCAATTTATATTTTCTTATTTTTTCTTATAACATTTTAATTATATTGAGATTTGTAAAATGTATATTTGATGAAATGAAAAAATAGTATTAATTTTATAACGATGTGATCATTATTATTTTGTTAAATACATGGTATTAAGAAAAATTATTATTTTAGTAGTTTCCATCTTTAGTTAGCAGTTTAATACAGTATGTGACGACCGCCCGACTTTGCCTCTCCGCTCACACTATGCCCGAGCCTCCTTCATCCAAAATATTATGTTGTCACGAACATAGCATATCTTAAAACACCAAAATTCCAACAATTAGTGATATTAAAATAACTAACGTAGTGATCGTGATTGAGACTGCTGGCAGTCAATTGCTCATGTATTTTATCTCTTAAGTGCTATTAGATGACAAAAAATTTTCAACATTAGTGCAAAGTGTGTTCTGTGCGACGTGACCTTGTGTCGTACCAAAGCGATGAAATCTAATCGTGAGGCGAGGGCATATTTCAACATTAGAAAAATAATGTCATTGAGATGTGGTATAGATATTAAAATTAAATAACTTTAAGTCGATGTAGTCAGTGGTTAACAGGTAGTGTTGTCGTTACATAATTAAAACATTTCGATACTTTGACAACTCATTATTAACAGAATTGGTGAAAATAAAGTGACGTCCTCTATGGCCGAGTGTTTGGAACATTTCACTGTTCAACAATGTTCCGTTAGATAATTGTCCTGCACAGAGCAGGAAAGTTTTTGGCTGTTGTGTATTTATATTATAAATAACCACTTATTATAAGTAATTTGCGCAATAGTAACTTAGTTGTGGCACGGTGTTATTGACGGACCATGAAAATTATCGGTGCAATATTTAACCATGTCGACCCGCGAAATGTAAAATGATAAGTTTGGGTTATAATAATGGGGTGTTGCAAGGTGAATGAGTAAATTGTATAAGGTTGTTGGTCGATAATGTCGGGATATTATGGGTACTATATTTATATTTATTCGTAAACGAACTTTGGTTCAATTTGCAACACCCTTCAAGTGATGGCATGTATATTATATTAATAAGTTTTGTTGTTTAACAAATCAGTATTTTAATATGTGTGACATTCCAGATTCTACACCAATGATAAAGTCGTTAGTTTCATTTGCTACTCTAATTTTTTATGTTTTTATAGCTCTCTGTGTGGTTTCTTGTGTTATGCAGCGATGCATATGAAATCAAGTATATTTTTTTACATATATGATCAGTACAATGTGTGTCATTAAATTTGTGGTACCCGTTTTCACATTCTTAACAATGAAGTCAGTTTTGTAATCGATGCTCCTTCACCAAGCCGTTGTACATCTGAGGCCGTGTACATATTTACAAAGCTTTCGTTGGTGACGCCCGGGGGCCCCGCGGGATATCTTGTCATTTGTCTTTTAGAATCTGTTATACTGTACTGCCAGTGGGGCTCTTGAGCAGGAAACTATTATGTTTGCTTACTTTATGCACTTATTGTTTTTTTAAGTTTTTTACGTATGTTGTAATAAGTTTTACATCAAATACAGCGTGATATATATATTTCACTAAAGTCTTTTATTAATAGACATTAGAAGTGTCTTAACCTGCTTGTAGCGTTGCCTAGTGCTTGTTGGTTTTTTAATTTTAGAACAATATAGGTTGTTAAAAGTACTTAATTTATTGGGGACAAAAGAACAGAGCACAACTATCAGTGTAAGAGTTAAACTTTAGTGAAAAGAACTCGTAATATAACCCAGTTCTATGACAATACTTCCTAGATTTACCTAGTGTTGGGTTATAAAATACCGTTACATGACTAAAAAATTTAGGCACATTACAATCTCTTTTAAATTGACTGTAATATTATTGCCTTTTTGCTTAAAATTGTTAAAGCTTATTTATAGTAGTTACCAAATAAATTTAAGTAAGTACACTTTTATGAACTTTTTTATTTTATCACCATTGGTGATGTCTCTCCGTGTTCTTCCTATAATTCGATGCATGTATTCTATTATGTGGCTTCATTCACGATATCGTTATCTCTGTCCGCCGGTAATAACGTAAACAGTATTCTTTAACTAGATTTTGTCGGTAGCACATTATATGGTATTGAAAAAGTTCCACCATTATAAATAGGTATAGGGCTAAAATTGTCAATTTTAAAATGTTTAGCTAATTGAAAGTTTGAAAGTTTCCGCATTAAAATGTAAGTATAATAATATATTGTAATAAATAACATTTGTTGTAAAATGTATTATGAATATTTTGAGGCCAACAGAAAATAAAAAATAATTTAATCTGTTATGTTTTGTTTGGATTGTAGATAACATACCTGAACACTGACGACGAAATAATATCAAGGTTTAATTAATATCGGTTTATTGAGTTGGTCATTTAATGCAATTCACGAAATATAACAATATTCACTTTATAAATGAATAACAAAAAAGGGTATCGCTGTTATATAATTATTTTGATTATATTACCATTACGCATTATTTATCACAGCAAAAAGATTAAACTATCAAAATGTCTTGCGAGTTATCTATTAAATAACTTGCATTAAATATTGTTATAAATATTCTTGTTTATGAACACATTTTACGAACAAAATAATTATTTACATCTATAAGATCTCTTAGTTATCTATCCGTGTACACAACAGTCGGAAAACATTCAAATGATGATGTTCAAAACGAAACGGAAGTGATTTGAATAGATAGAATGTATAATTTGAGTAGGATTATATATGTATGAGTTTCAATCGAGTCAGGTCTTTCAGCTTCAGCAGTTTTCTTTCGAATATGTATTACAAACGACTTTATATATACAGCAGTACAGTAGTATAAACAGGACAAAAAGTTTCGGTGAGGGGCTTGGCAAAGCTTAATGGATCCAAAAAAATAAAGACCATTTTATATGCGTTTTTGTTTTCGTTGTGTAGCATACTATAATACATCGCATGCACGTATTCAGGGCGGAAAATTTATAATGACATAAGTCTGTCATGAAGGTAGAAGTTATAATAATCTTCGAATAAAAATGGAATACAATCAAACGCATACACACACATACAGTTGTAAAGAAAATATTTGAAAGTTTTCCATTTTCTTTTTTAGTTCCATAGCGATTTCGGCTGCATGTTATCTAAGATCAGTCAACAATAAAGTTATAGAATTGCGTATAGTATTTTTTATAAATTTTTAAATATATATGATACATCTTAACAATTTATTGGTACAATAATATATCATTGTTCTTTGCTTTAGGCACTGTGCCTCTGATTTATAGCATATAAAGCGTATTTGAAAATTATTATTCATGTCCATTTAGGTTAGTTATTACTTACTATCACTGCGGGCCTTCGTGAGCGTCAGACTGACTGTTTGTCTGTATCGGTTCGCGTAAGTCTAGTGACCAAAAATTGCTACCTATTTCGGGTCCTACTAGCGAGAATCATACAGTAGATAAGTATGATTCATACAAAAGGAATCACACTACATACAATCTTTTCCGATGATTTTCACTTAACAATATCTTAAAATAAGGTTACAACGAAGGTGGATACAAAAACGTAGTTACAAATGTGGACAACACCAAAATTTACTTCATCTACGTTAATATCGAAACCGAATAACGCCATTAGTTACCTATAAATACATAACATTCTATTTCAAATACCTACAAATTATACATTTCGAACCAATGATATTTTTCATACTTCGCCACATATTTTACAATTCAAATCACATTCAGGAATAAAATACAATACCGATTGAAGTCTTAGAAATTAAATATCAAATTGCATAATTGCTTAACAAAACAGGAATTTATGAAGTGAGATAATTTATCTTATTATCTATAGGAAAATACTCTTAACAGATAACATCTAACATTTACAATAATTTTACTTGTCATCAGTTTTGACAATAGGAGAACATTTGTATCAATGATATTAAAAGAAAAGTAAAATAAGAACAAAAATAAGGCAAAATAATAAAAACTTGTAACTGATTCAAACCACATAGGCTTTTCGCAAAAATTCATCATAGTAACGATAGGTTAACATTTCCAATTTATTTATTATCTAAATCAATTTTCCGCATCTTTAATACATTTTAGTAATTAAAATAAAAATGTGAATTAGATTCGGAACAATAAATATGGTTTAAACACTGGAAATTAACAAATTAGTTATAATTTGTCATATCAATAAATTAGAAAAAAGACACCAATATTTACATTTTTTAATATTTACCTTTCGCCAGCGAAAATAGAATACCCCTAAATATCCAATTATATAATTGGACATTTAGGGGTATTCTATTTTCGAACTTAAATCGACATGTTGAAATGTAGGTTTTACGAAGCACCTTAAAATATACATAGTTTCTATTCGCTATACACATTAAAAATAGAGATATAAGTCAATAAAATTTAGATTTAGAGAGACTTCAGATTAAACTCAGTGATGTAGGCTTTGGTAAATATTGGTGTCTATTTATTTTTTATGTATATAGATATAAATGTTATACCGTTTTAATGTAGGAGACAGAATAAATCGCAATCATTCACTACCGCTAGTCTAACAATACGCGAGTAATTTTAGTTGTTTGTCAACCTAAAATGTCAATGTCCCTAAAAATATCCGTTCATACAATATAAATATTCAATCATCAACTTCTAATTCTAGTTCTATGTCTGCAAGACTGATCCTCCTTAATGTGTTTATGACCATGTATCTGGAGAAGAAGACATAAAGGTAACGGAACCATACAATCTGGGAGTGGTGGCATTTCATAGCACGGACTACCCGTCTACTTTCTGTCCATCTAAGGAAGTATCTGTAATAAAAATTATAAATGATAAAGCTTCTTACGCTTCTAATTTATAGTAGATTTAATTCAATACCAAAGCATTAAGGGGTAGGGCTACATTAATACAATTTGATATTATCATTATATAAATGTTCAATTTTCGACTGTTCACCTGCATTTGATTTGAAATGATAGGGGTGAAGTTAAGACATTGTCAAAAAAAGCACTCAAGAAAAGTTTTGAGAAAAATGTTGAACTCTTCGCCGTAAGCACAATTATGACTAATTAAAGCTAGTGGGTAGACTGCATGCTCTTAAAGTTTTCTGTGCACTGAAGCAGAGGAGAACAACAGAGTGGAACTGTACCAAAAGTAACCAATGGAATTGCTTTTTTGTTATAGATAAATACATGATACAGATGGCATAAAGGAAGTTGTTTTTTTTCATAAATGTTGAAAGTTGAATACATTTATCCATCTATCAAATGTCCTTTATTAAGAACAGTACCACCTTTATATAGATGCATTTTAATGTGTTAATTACAGAAGCAAAATACATTGTATTATATAGTTGAACGCCACTTTATTAATAGATTAGGTTTTCTTACCTTTTGGAAGACAGTAGAAAACTAAATGGTAGATCCAGGAAAGAAATATACTTTCTTACTATATTTACAGAATCTAATGTGAATACACTGCATCCTGAAAAAATAAGTTTTGAATTAATGAAATTCAATAAATACTTACCATATTTCAATGTATTTAATCTGTGACAGAAATGGAGCTGAGAGGTGCACTTATCAAGATAAAAAGATTTAACATCACAATTTACTGACAAGTTGTTGTTTGCTATTATTATGTCGGTCATATTTTTTAAACACATTCTGTATTTTAATTAATACTTACTTTCGGGAATCTTTTTTTCAACAAACATATAAGCAACTGCATAGAAAATGGCAGAATGATTAGCATGAGAAGACACACCTCCTCTATCAAATGTAACAAGAGTGTCTATCTCTAAAGCTTCTAGTTCATGTTGCATCAGCTTAGCAATAACAGGCACCGGCCAATGCAGCTTAGGATTGTCTTGCAATCTGGTATCAGTGACCAAACATATATTTTGCTCAGGAACACCCAATTCTTGGCAAGCACTCCACAGTTCATGTCGCCGCAGATTCCCTTTTCTTTCGTAATTACCTAAAAGTAATTAACTTTCATGTGACTAATAATAGAAAATGTTATTACTTATACCCTCAAAATGTTAAAGCAATAATTTATACAAAATGTATATATAATCATATATGTGCAACCAACTTGTGGTGCAATAATGCAGAGCTAACTTATACTACAAGACTACTATCATTAGTATCTATTATAGATACTAATAATAGTACTTTTATTGCAATTCAATCAAAATCCATAACTAAATTTCAAGGAAACTGTTCCTTAATTAAAATAGTTTGATTATAACATAAACTTAAATCTACAAGTATGCTTAAGTTTACATTTCAGTTTTTTTAAAATATATAGATGCAAGAGGTGTTCAAACATACTTATGTTAGTATGCATGCCAATACTAATAATACCGAAGGTGTGTTTTGGCAACTTTTTAAATGTATTTAACATTAATAATAAATTCATTATACATCCATGAAACTATTAGGTGTATTATAAAGTATGATATGTTGTTAGATTGTATCTATTTCTTAAATATATAAACATCAACAGTACAACCCTCACAATTTTCTTACCATTAGATAAACAAAGTAAGTGCACATCGGCACCCTGTTCACAAAGCCTATATAGCGTAGGCCCGAAAAACATACACTCGTCGTCCGGGTGAGCTACAACTATCAAGACTCTCTTCGCTCGTAAGGCTCCTCTAGTCCTAGTTGGAAGCGAACGGGCATATCTTCGATACACCAAACAACAAACTACCAAGTAACCTAACACCCAAAAACTAATATATAACGTAAAATTTCTGATGTATATCAATATTTCAGCCAGGAATTTCAGATACAAACTGTATAAAAACTCTAAGTCGTATAACGGACTAATTGTTAACATTTCTGACTAGAATTTAATAAACCAGAGTTGGTTATATTACGTTTTGCCAGTCATTTCTTTATTATTTCACAATCAAAAAAGTCAAAAGTTACGACTGAGATAAAATAGTAGTACTAATCACTGAGCGTAGTGCATTATTATACACTTACTAAAAATATACCCATACATAGAGTACGAATAATAAGGAAATATCCAAAAATGTTAGTGTCACTGTCACCATTTATTTTCAATGTAAGGTAAATAGAGCCATACAGCCATGCTATTGTAAGGATGCCTGCTACAAATAACTGAAACACTCCTTGAATAACACTTTGTTTATTTAACCACACTCTTAGTTTCTATTAACAACCAACTGTCCGTCTCGAAGGCTCGTCACAGAATGCCCCAAGTCACCCAATGATTCCCGCCATCATACTTTTCTTTGTTTAGGTTACCAAGTGTAAAGTCAGTATACTATTGTTTAAACATTTGAAAGTGATTATACGATTAAATATCAAATATTATTAAATATTATTGCAAATAATTATTAATAGCTATTTTCCAGATTTGTATTGATGTAATATTAAGGTAATTAAAATTTATTAGTATAACATAGACAATTCCGTAAAAGTCAAAACATCTATATTTTTTTTATAATACTGATTCACATTAATACTTTTTTTTTTTAATAAAACATGTATTTAAACGTATGAAATAAAATCAACCTTACACTATATGTTAATTAAATATCTTTTTATTCAAATTATAAATCCGATTATTGAATGGCATGTTTAACTTAACATGTTGCATACCCCCTTGATTTTTGACTTCAATATAGACTTTTCTATCTACCTTGCACTTGTCAATGGGATGACTTTCAATAATACCTACTTAAATAGATGTGAATATATAATTTTAGCGGCTATAATGTAACTGTATGTTTCAAAACCACCTGATCTGAGTCGCTGGTTGCTGGTTTCGCTTTTTCTTGGTCGACATCTTAAGCTTCTTTGTTAGTTTAGATAGTTAGTAGCAGTTACAATACATAACTGATACCCACCTAATCGCCCCAAAATCTCGCTTTCATATATAAAGTATGAGATTAGTTCCTATTTCTTTTTCTTGGATTATTTATAAATCTATGACAAGACTTGCGTGCACAGAGTTAGAGATAAACTATTATATTTGGTCAATAAAAAATATAGAACAGCCATACTCTAAGTGTGTTCCGCAGAACCTTATCGATACCCTTGGAAGGGTTCCGTAAGAATTTAGAATAAAATTTCAAAACATCTCTCTGGTCGACCGTTCTGATGCGGCGTACGATTCTCGAGGCGTAACCGAACTTAGTCGCTTCGTATAATTTTGCTATCTGCTTGTGAGCGCGCAGTCTCTTTAATAATGAATCAAATATCAGTTTGGGATTTGTAGATTCCAACGGTTCACCTGCATGTTTTATAGTAAACTGCTTCCTAATAGCTCCATGGCACCTGCCAAGTTATGCCGACATTTAGAAACTAATAAAACCACACCGAGAATTTAATAAAACCACGTGTGTTAGACTTAACAAAATGTATGCTCACGGCGAATTCATGATCTGGAAAGCTACGTCAAAAAAGAATTAGTTACACGTCTACATAAAACACGATTCGTTTTTCAAATAGATAAATCGACTGATATCGCTAGTCTAGTTATCTTCCGTTATCGTCGTTTACCGGAGAAGAAATTTTTAATAAAATAAACATATTTTTTAATTAAAATAATCTCTGTTGGAACGATTGCATTGACATGGAGCAGATGAGGCCTAGGCGATGACGGGTAATACAGGCAGAGTAGTGTCACGAATAAAAATAAAGCGCCTAATTGTAGTTCCATCCATTGTATCCTGCATTGATAAGCACTTGCGATGAAGCCCATGCCGTCAAAATCTAAAATTAGTTATGGGTGAAGCGGTAAAAATAATTAATTTTATCAAATCACGACCACTACAATCCCGATTATTCACATTATTGTGTGAAGATTATGGCAGTAAACATAAAACACTGCTCCTTCATCCAGAAGTGCGATGGCTGTCTCGGGGTTAAACAAGGCTATTTGAACTTAGAGCCGAGCTACAAATGTTTCATTCAGATACTTCTTTTTATTTGAAAGATCGTTTGTATGATAAAACTTGGTTGTTCCACTGTATTTTATGGCGGATATCTTTCAAAAACTAAACGAATTAAATTTATCATGTTAAGGTAACAACAGATAGTATTCCAGGCTTGTAACAAAATAACTGACTTCAAAAGAAAATAATATTTTTGGATTATTTGCGTTAGAAGGAGAGAAATAGAAAGCTTTAAGTCACTCAGTTTGCTAGCGATAACGACTCAGAAATGTTTCATGATAGTGTATTTGAAGACTTGGTCCAATAAATCACTTCGATGCGCGCATCTATAGTAACTGTTACATGGTATATCATGGTTTATTATATATAAGAAAAACTACTGTAGAATGTAAAAACTACTGTACTTTTTAAAACTATTGTAGAATTTTGACAGCAAAAAAGATTGAGAACCGCTGATATAGAATATATTGTTTTGACAAAAGAGTACTATAATATGGTATTGACGCAAATTGTGTACACCATGAAATGATATCCGATTATTCTATGGCAAGGAATGGAGAAAATAAAATGTGCATCTATGAAAAATAAAAGTGTTTTATTCCACATTTAATACATAATATAATACCATTGATAGATTATTGTGACAAAAATAATCACATCTCTTATCCTCTTAACTTCATCAAGCTGAGGTTACATTTGTATTTTGTTATCGTTACAAATGATGATGGATCCAATGTCTGATTCACAAAGATCATAGTGCGACAGAACCAATTTTGGAAACAAAGTTCGAAAGCTCTTATGTGCAAATTGGTACAGACTAACCAAAAGCCAACCATTACCAAAAATAATTTGTTGTAAAATTTTAATTTATTGTGTACACATTATCAGTAACATCAGAAACAAAAACTACAAAAAGATCACAAAAAGTGTGATTTAATTCTAAAATATATTTATAATAAACATCATGACTAATTTCGAACTATATTCAAATATCGATCTTGCTTTGGGCTTGCGCATAAAACTTTGGTTCTACAAATACAGTCATGCTATTCCCTGTCAGAATTCCTAATATTTCCTCTATGTGACTACTTCAATAAATATAAGCAATAATAAAAAAGATCTAATTTAATTTGTGATGGAACCTAAAACCTGATTTTTAATAAAGTTAAAAAGTAAACAGTAATAAAAAACCTACTTATTATCACTGATATTAATCAAAGATTACATCAATGCGTACGATAAGTAAACCTTGCAATTCCAAATAAATATAAGGTAGCGAAAATTAAATAAACAGTGAGGTTTGTATTATACTACTACTATGGGATAAATACTGTAATCTTAATACTAAGGTAACTTCATAATATGAAACTTTATGCGTTCATGGTTACTATAGTGGGCTACAATTAGAATAAAAGAGATAACCAGTTACATTGTAAATATACCGTTAATAATTGGGAGTCTTAATATTAACTTGCTTAATTTGTTATATAGGCATTATCTGTATATAGGTACCTAAGTACCCATACAGGTGTAAAATAAACGATTAGTAATATTTAAGGGGTTAATAATTTAATGTTTAATAATAATAGTTTAATGTTTTTTTATATATTCTTACTTATATATGTACCTAAAACATAATTAATGAATTTTAATAATTTATAATATATGCGTAGGCACTGTTACGAAACAGAATACCTTAATAGGTACTGTGTCAATACACGGCATTCAACTAGCTCAAAAAATAATTATATGGTTTTATATATAATTATTTTTTGCTAACTAGAGATCTGAGAGCAATATTTGAATATTGCTATTAGATATACTTAAAATATTATTGGATATATTTATTTTCATTTATAATGTAATATTTTGTGACTTTTTATGTTCCTGAAATATTTCTATAATTTAATTTTGAGATTAATCACTTTATATGTATATAGTTGCTAGTTTAAATACTTTTAAATCTTATGCAAGCCTGAAGGGTTTAATGATGGGTGTATCATTATCATCCACTTCAGTATCATAATCCGGACATAATTGAGAATTGATAAAATAGTTCATGTGAATTTTCACTTCGGATGAGTGATTAGAGAGTAATATACGATGAATCTCCTTTTTGGCAGTTTTACCTTCCTCCGAATAATCATATGTCATAGAACGAATCATCTCTATGGCTATGCAGTATATGATGCTTGCTTTTTTGTCAGAGAGCATTGATTTTATTATATTATATTTATCTTCATTTGATAAACTATAATGGGAAAAAACTTCTACTAACAATTGCCCATTACACAAAAAAAGAGACGGATACTGCACGAGATAAGTTTCTTGTTTCAAGTAAGTCAAGCAACCAAGGCCAAATGTATTTGCAATATTAGAGCAAATTTTACTCCATAAATTATCCTTTATAGAAGAACAACTCCAAGGCGTACATTTCGCATTGTCCGCCTGCTGTTCAAATTCAGTTTCAGATATAGGATTGACTCTTAAATAGTTATTTAATTCTTCAACAAATAAAGTCGTTACGTGCCAGCTGACCATCATCACATAATTTTCTTCAAAAGGCAATGCACTAGCCATTTTGGTTTCTATTTCTTTAAATAGTTTCACTGGAACTATGTTTTTCTTCGTCACTGTAGATGTTGCTAAATCACGCATCAGTTCATTTAGAATATTCATAATATTAGTTTTCACATAGTAAATACCTTTGTGACGTTGTTCCCACGTGGCAAATGAGTTTTCTAGAATAGGAACCAATAATCTCTCAAATTTAGAAATTTGTATTTCTTCAGTTTTAGAATGTAGTAAATATGACGACAATATGAGAAAAAATGAATTCATCTCCGCTTTCATGTTTTTTGATACAACTTTCTCACCAACAGATTCTAATAAAACGTCTTCAACGAAATTTGGTTCCAAAAACTGTATAATCTGTATAGCTTCACTGTCTAGATTTTTTAACAATCCATCACATTTTGCTTTAGCTGGAAGAGATTTTAAATACATATAACCTTTCATGAAGAATGCAGGTCTAACTGATATAGGCACTTTATTTACATTGACAAACAAATTGTAAATAATTCTATTTTCTTCAGACGTTAAGCTTTCAATAAACATATCCATCAACTCCCAAATATCGTTTATAGCAGTTTCATTTTTCTCTTTGCAAAGCATTTTAAATGTTTGTTGAAAAAGTACTGTTTTTATTGAAGAATTTTTTGTTTTCTTCCAAATGTTTTTAACGATTTCTTTAATTTCGTGTAATTTTAATTTCTGAAATGCCGCACGAATACCATGTTTCTGTAATGAAACAGGTGCATCTAATAATTTCATGATACAATCTGAAGTTTGCATAGAACTCATGTTATGCAAAATAGAATTTAACGAAGGAAGAGCGTATAATAAATAATCTCCTTTTGCATAAAGTAACACTGTCTCCAAATCAATGGAAGAACGAACCAAATGCATATTTTTAGCAATATTCTTCCTTAAGTTAATATTAGTGTCATTGGCGTCATTCCAATTAATTTTTGCTTGGACAGGAATGTGTTCTTTTATTAGAGGAAGAATTTGATGGTGTGGTAAAATAGTACAAAGGCTTTTCAAAACAGCTTTCTGTCCTTTATGTTGTGCCAGACGATCGAGATACATTTTGTGCCATTGCTGGGCTATGGTCTCAGTCCAGTAGACTCTAAGCTTTCTAAGCACTTTTGTCAGTGTCACTGTATCGTCAGAAAACATCGCTTGAACTTCATCTTCGTGGCGTGATAGTAGTCCTGGGTCATGTTTTAGAGCATTAACACATGCTTCATCACTAGGATGTAGAATAAATGATTCTTCAAAAAAGAGTTTTCTCCAGTTTTTTTGTATTTTGTATATACATGACAAATCGATATCCCAAGAATGTATTTTTTTTAATGTAATTAATTCTTTAATTTTGTCTATTATGATTGGGTAATCAATTATATTTTTATTCCAATCTAAGAACAAATCTAGAACTTGTTGTATTGTATTGAGACTCTCTGTCATTTCAGTTTCATTAGTGATCTTTTGTTCATGTAATTTGGTAGTAACATGATCATACAGATAAGAAAATAACATATTCTGTTCAGTTTCATTGAGATTTTTTTTATATTTTTTAAAAGTACTAAAAGAAAATTTTCTTTCAATAATTTCAGGTATTCTTTGTTTATGAGTAAGTTTATAGACAATAATGGCCTGAACACAAAAAGGTACTTTATTGTCAGATTCCATATAAACTTCCATACTTGAGAAAATATCATTTAGAATACCCCAAGAATGATCATTGTACAGATGAGGTTTAGTGAGAGAAAGCAATGTATTCACAAACTGTACTTTGAACTTGAACGGCTCGTTTACATGTTTCTCTCGATAAAACTCCAACAAAGTTTGTAAATGCACCTGATTTGATCTTGCGCAGTTAATTAAAACCGTTAAGATTGCATTTCGTTCTGAAGGATTAGATTCAACGTGTATTAATTTTTTCAAATCAGCAAATGCTGTATTGAAAGGAGCAAAACGATACCATCGATAAATATGAGCATTGTTAGAGATCTGGCCTTGACCACATGGTCCGCTGAGAGCATATGCACATTGTGCTCTTGGAGCGAAATAAGCATCAGCTACTACTTCTGATTTAACATCACTATCCTCTTTACTCTTTACCAAAGTCAATGATTTTACAAATTCAAATCTATTCTCTTTTGGCAAATATATTACAAAATGTTTAATATTTTCAAATTTAAACCAAGTTTTTAATGCGACGTCATTTTTTTGCTTCAATAAAAAATCTGAAACTTCATCTTTTCTCAAACTCTTTGCAAACGTTGCCATGTCAATATGAAAACAGTACTTATTGAAATTAGTAACCACTCTTTGGGAACAGTTCGTCATTATGATTTGTGTAGCTTTCTTGCCAAATTTTGGTTTTTCATAACTTTCCATAGAGTCAAATATATCCAAGTACTCTACTGTATTGGTTTTCAACAACATCGTACATTTTTCTATTAAATCTCTCTTATAACAATTGTATGAGGTTGATTTACAATATATTTTAAAAACTTCGAAAGACTTTTCACATATGCGTTGTAAGATAGCCATGTCTACTTGATCCGTATGGTTTTGTACAACATTCTCTATAAAAGATGGTGAGCAACCTGGCAACCATTTAAAAGCGGAATTAGTTTTATCTTTGCAAAAATTAAAAAAGTCTTCAATTCGAGATACATTTTTTAGTTTAAGCCTTATAGTTAGAAGAAGCTTAGATTTCGCTTGGGAACTCATCTTAGGAAAAAGGTTATTAAAGAGATATTGTGGGTTTATGATGTGCTCGTACTGATCTTCGGTAATGAGCCATGTGCTGCGGTTAATGGCGCGTGTTACATACAAAATGTCATCACATGTCAAAACATCAATGATATAGTTCACGTCGCGTCTGCTACAGGCGACGTCAATCTTGAGCAGGTTATCCACATCACTATCTTCATAGTTGATACGATCAAGTTTCCAGTCTTGATCATTACTCGTGGCTTTCACGAGGTTGTTGTAATGACGGTGTTTTTCACCGAGTGTGTCTCCTTCTAGCACTAGCGGAGCCATCTGTAAAAAATACGAAATAATATTTTTGTTGTAATAAAAAGATTCGTAATATAGATATATAGATAGAATATGCTTTATTGTACACATCAATTACAAATACTTACAGACAATTTAAAGAGTATTTTTAGATTATGAGTAGTAGAAGATTGTTATAATCTAATCATTAATGAGTATCAAGATTTGAAATAGTGAAAATCGTATATTGCAAATTTATTCATAAGCTTATTTCTTGTTGTTATCGTTTTGACAAATTTAAAGCTAAAGTGATAAGACAAACACCGATAATTTCGGTATGCGTTCAAATAAATTCAGCATGATTTTCAAGTATCAGGTATGAAATATCTATCAGATTAAAATTAATAAAATAATTATTAGGGCTTACTTTAAAGTACACATCGTAAAACTTGCTTTTTTGCTTCTCACTTTATCAGTATGATTACAAATGGAGATATTGAGAAAAATATACTTGATATTGAGAAAAGTGTATTAAATTTTCTCTATTAAAAACGTACTAAAATACAATGTTTAAGAAAACGAATTGTCTATGGTTCCTTTAAAACTTCTAATTTGAGGTTATTTGACAGTTCTAATTCTTGCTATCCTTTTCCTATAACAAACGCTATGCCGGGATATACTGAACTTGAATTTAATTTAACCTTTGCAGTCAGAACCATAACATACCATAACATACCCATACCATAACATACCCATTCATAACTATATTAGTAATGGCAATAGACCTACTACTACTATCTATTTCACGCGGCATTTCAGACTGGCCTTGACCACGGTCTTTGTTGGTTAAGTTCGCATAGGGTTAAGAGCGCGCGGTCAATAAGCTGGACAAAATCGGGGCGAGACAAGATAATTTTTCACTAACACAGATGTAAATGCGTTTGGGTGCGTTAGCGCTAGTTCGGGCGTAGACTGTGGGACAAATAATATTGATATTTTATTTTTATAGCATTTTTTTATTATGCACTATTATATCTGATAGTATAAACTCTATACATATCAGCTTTAAGACATCCGCTGCTATTTCACGTAATCAAAGTGGCACTCAGAACAAATTTTAATGTTTCTACATATCAAGACATCAGAAATAAATTATTCGATTTATTTCGCACAAAAAAGACAAATATCAACGGTTTGACTGACTTTTGAAACTGCATAAGAGAAGAAAACGAAAGCATAGAACGTTACTTTTACCGATTACCGAGAGAGAGTTAAGAGATCTCTTTGCTTTGCTCTTTGCTTAAACCTTTGGCTTAAAGTCGAGATATAGAGCATCAATTTGATCTCAAGCAAAAGTGGCTGTTGTTGTTATAAAAAATAAAGGGAAGTAAGAAGTCAGAAGCTTAAATTTTCGCCATATCACAATCTAGAGAACTTTCTACCTTAAAAATTGCTATTTTTAAGGTAAAAAGTACACAAGATTTATTAGCAGTATAACAGTATACTATTTTGTATCTCAACAGCGCCATCTATATTTCAAAATTATTTAGACCAGCTCTTAGAAGGAATACCCAAAGTATAATTATTTCGACCCGCTCTTAGAAGGAATACCCAAAGTAGCTGTGTATATGGAGGACATCACCGTGACTGGACATAATGATACTGAGCACCTGGAAACACTTGCCAAGGTCTTTCACAAACTGGAGCAGGCGGGACTCAAAGTCAACCTTATCTTAAGTTAGTTAAGGGCCAGGTTTCAGATGGACCTGCAAAGTTCAAACTGATGATATGAGGCGCAAACGTGCATACACACGTCGAAGAAGAAATAGAATAATGAAAACATTTAGATGACTGTTGATTTTAAATATCTCGTAGAAAAATTAGATGATTGGAAAGAACAGACAGCCAAATAAAAAATCTGACTATCGATTCTTGTACGGTTGAGCAATTTGAAGAAGAATTTGACGAATGCGAATAGTATTTGAAAAAAATTTACGCAGTTAAAGATAAAGTAGACTGTAATGAATTCGAGAGAGCAAATACGTTAGCGGCTAGCGAGGGATCACGTACAAAGGGAAATATAAAGCTACCGAATATAGAGCTCATAAAGAGATTTTTCTGGGGACAGTTTAAGAAGATACACAAGAACGAGACTCATGAACCAGAAGATAAATTTTAGTATCTCATACAGGCTATGGAGGAGGGATAAAAAGCGAAAGAGCTCATAACCAGCTACCCCCCATCTGGCGAGAATTACACGAGAGCGCTGGAGCTGCTGAAATTACGATTTGCATGTGAGGAAATTATCACAGAGACGTATGTAAAAGAGCTGCTAGGTCTTGTATTGTGTCAGCCTAGACGTAATATTATATTATGAATATAAGATCGCATTGACGCATTTATACGCTTTAGAATCACTTAAAGTAACGTAAAAGAAAAGTACGTAGCGATGTTTTATACATTGGTGGAATCAGCTTTACCTGAAAATATTTTAATTGTTTGGAACCGTGCTAAAATTGTAAGCGATGTTGGTCAAATACCGCAAAATTTAGATTTTCTAAAACGGGAAGGTGCCACATGAACAAATATGTAAACATAAGAAAAAGAAGGTATTATAAGCCAATTTTAAGAGAATATTCGTTTTAAAGTTGTTCGTCGTTATGAAGTAGGATTTTTATGGAATGATCTTATAAAAGTCTCTTAACGACTTAATTTAACTAGGAAGTTAGAAAATATTGGTCATTTGCTTAGCTTTAATGATGTGTTTCATAATTGGTTAGTTCAAGATATTATAGAACACACGGAAAACTACACAACAATAGGACATTTTATTCTTCATCACGGCGTTATTAAAATGTCTAGAGGTACAACAAAAATACGTCCAGTATTCGATGCATCGTGCAAGGACTCTCAAGGTCTATCTTTGAATAACTGCATTGAATCGGGTGCAAATTTTATTTCTAAATTATTGATTAAGAAAAGGTATGTATGGCGTTACTTCTGATATAAGGCAAGCATTCCTGCAAATACTAGTTTCAGAGAGAGATCGGGAGTATTTAAAGTTTTTTTGGTGGGAGAACCCGTTGACCAAAAATAAGATCAAAGTCACTTACAGACACAAGAGAGTAGTATTTGGGGTGACTTGTAGTCCGTTTCTCTTAGCAGCTATAATTAATTATCACTTGGATAACTTTGAAGGGGTGTACAGAGAGACTGTTGAAACATTAAAACATTCTTTTTATGTTGACAATTGTGTGGCTAGTTTTGATACAAAAGAAGCTTTATTTACTTGTATTGAAGAAGCTAAACAAGTTATGTTAAAGGGAGGTTTTGACTTACGATGTTGGGTTACCTCTCCTGTAAGAGTAGACAACACTGTTCAGACTCAATCTGTATTACGAGTGCTATGGAATACTCTCACGGACAATTACAATGTAGTTTTCAATGCAGATTGAGTCACCAAAAGAGATCTTTTGTCCTTAACCCAGCAAATATTCGACCCTATTGGATTTCTGGCGCCTGTTACCCTAGTGTCAAACTTCTAGTATTTCTAGTATATATATAGGTTATCAACGGAATTCAAAATTTGGTTAAGTTATATACATATGATAAATGATTGTAAGTTGCCGAGACGTTTATCAGAGGAAATATTGAAGAACTGTAACAATTACATTTGTTTTATAATGCTTCAATTGAAGCTTATGCAGGATGTGTCTTTCTTCGAACTAAATACAAGGGTAAAGTAAGTGTTATGTTAGTTATGGCAAAAAGTAGAGTCGCACCAATCAAAAGGTCAACAACTCTACCGAGATAAGAGTTGATAGGAGCAATTATTGCATCGCAACTTTTGAATGACATAAGAAGAGAATTGTGTACAGATGACGAATTTCCATTATATTGTTGGACTTTGGGTTGTTTTGGATCAACAGTGCTCCTGGAAGCCATTTGTAAGCAATAGAGTGCATGAACTTTGTGCTCACACTAAGAATGAGCAATGGCGTCATGTACCGGGCAATTATAATCAGACTTACTGTCACGTGGTAATATGAAGACATTGAAGGACAGTCACTAGTGGAATGGTCCTATTTGGATTTTATCGGATAAAAAACAAAGGCCACAGTCTAATTACACATCAGTATATAAGATAGTTGTTTCTATAGAAAGTAGGAGTTACTTGTAAATACTGCTGTTAAAACACCACTTTTTAGCGAGAAGCTATTATATTTTTTGAAATATTCTAAAATAGAGCGAGTAGTAGCTTGTATTATGGTGAAAAATTCCTAGAAGTTTTGGCACGACTTATACAAGTAATGATGATTGAAGTAGCTGAAAATACACTTATAAGACTAATACAGAATGAGCATTTTTTAAATAAAATTAAGTTGAATAAGAAACTGTACATATATTAAGATAGTAATAATGTAATAAGAGTAAAGACTAGATTAGATTTAGGAAACTACAATGAAGATTTTCTAAGTCCCATATTGTTACCTGGAAAAAAATTATTGTCAGGCGACAGGTTCTTGAGAAGCATTTGAGCTCATGCCACATCGGAACGCAATCTTTAATGTCAGAATTAAGAAACAGATTTTAGATCATAATCAAGAAAAGAGCTGGGTGGTGTTATTTACATGCGCGACATTTAGGGCTGTTTACTTTGAATTGGTAGATTAATTGTCCACAAATAGTTTCATTATGAATACGTAGATTTATTGCCCGAAGAGGTCGAGTGAACGTCATCTTTACGGATAATGGAACAAATTTTCAAGGGACTACTAATTTATTAAGACGTTGATTGGCAGGCAGTTGAAAATTTGCCTACAATTCATTCAATAAAATGGCGTTTCATACCACCTAGAACTCCTTGGTGGGGAGGCTGGTGGGAGAGGCTTGTTAGAGTTAAAAGAAATGTTGCGAAGAATATTAGGACGTCAGCGATTAACTTGGGTTGAATTATGTACAGTTCTGTGTGATTACGAATCTATTATTAATAGTCGACAATTGACATATGTCTCTATGAGTACTGGTGAAATGCCACCACTTTCCCCTATGCTGTTTTTACATTGGTTGCCATATGAATATTACAGATTTAGATTATGTTGATAATATGAATATTTACAAAAGTTAAGATAAGATTTTAGAGTTCGATTTCGCAAGGAGTATTTGTTATGATTGACAGCTCGATGGAAGGAGAAGACTAGAGAAATGCAGAAGGGACACGTACTCCTGATAGAAACAGTTGAAAAAAGGTTATTTTGGCCCATAGGATTAATCACCGAAGTAATTACTGGGCCTGATGGTATTACTCGATTGGCTAGTTTTTGGTTCTGACATCATGCAACGAGCTGAGGAGACGGTAAATGACTCAGAAAATGTAGATTGTTCCGATTTATGTTCATCTTTTACAGATGGTGAGGTCAACGCGTTGCGGCCGAAATGATTATTTATGAAATTTGTTTTTTTTTTGAGTTGCGCTAGTTGGTATCGTTTTCTTTCGGGTCTGGAGTGTATTGAGAAAATTGTTTATGATCTATTTTAAGTTTTAATGAATTGTCATGGTTACGAATAATAACGAGAAAAATGTCTAAAATAGTTATTACGTTGTATTTCCCAAATTATTTTTGTTAGAAGATTAAATATTTACGTTTCAAAGAAAAATCTTATTTCAATGTGAGGAATTATAAAAGTCGTGATTCACATTATTTCCCACTGAAACCAAACCTAAGCAAATAGGTAATTTTGTTTCATCTTTTCCTCTTATAACTAAAATAGGAGAGTAAAAATATTGATGACCTCATATAATAAACTACTCTGTGACATTAGTGTAGTAAAAGATGTTTAGATACCTTTTCTTGTTATGGATATGCCGAGTTTTTTAACAGAAGTACCTGTCAGCCAGAACTTGGAACTAAATACAATCATACAATGAAAGTTCCACTTCACTAATCTATAATTAAATTACAATAAAACTACGTGGTATAACAGTACTCTATGAATAAAACTGTGAAAGCTGGCTAATCCCGGTCTAATTGTCTAATTCTTCGTCATTGAATATACTTTTTTTTAATCTGTGATAACTCGTAACCTCGTAACTAACACCTTTAATCCATATCTTCATTAATGTAGTTTTTATCTTTATTTATGGCTCCAGGATACTAGTGCCCCATAGAGTTTTTAGCGACTAATGGTATGCCCCGCTATTTTGTTAATAACTTACAAGAAAATTTTTGAAAATGGCATGCAAATTAAGCGAGTATGATAAAATGATATGAAAATGGAATGTTATGATAATAATTATGATGAAATGATAAGTAAATGGGTAAATGAATTAAATTGTTGTATTGATTTAAATAAAATAACTGGAGACTGTGAACTTTTAAACAATATATTTTGTATGTAAGGCAATGTATAAGTATAATGTATTTTGTAATAAGACAATCTGTCAGGAACGTAATGAAAAATTCCTTTTTTCACTGCCAATCACATCACATGGTGTAATTTACACATGAGAATTACAGAAGTCATGATATCTTTTTAGTACTTTGTGCTATTACTATCTGATCTGTGTTTTGCACTTTGCTATTTTGATCTTTAGACATACAGTAGCGGATCGTACGTTACTTGTTATTTTGTTATTAAAGTTATTATTATTTAGTCCAGTTCCAGGTAATATAGTCTAGTGCTAGCTATTGTTCCTTTATCAGTGATATAAAAAATCTTTTCCGTTCTACTCTCTATATATCTGTGACGTGACGCTGGCAGAATGTTTCTAGTTAACCTTTGCCATTAAAGAATTACTTACTTACTTATAATAAACACATTCTTTCTAATCTGTGGTTTTGTTTTGCTGTGGTATTATCAATTTATAAACTTTTGTGCTTTTGTGATTCATTTAATTTTCATTACTGTTGATATTTATTAATAAATTTAACATAGATACACTATTCAAATAAAATGATTCAACCGGACA